>CM069433.1:190622759-191942932 GCA_035610365.1 Aquatica leii
GCAAAAATTTATGAGCAATTCGGCTTTAGGAAAGAGAAGGCGACAATAGACGCGGTAGACCGGATTGATAGACTTGCTAAGGAAGGTACCTGGAGGACACACAAGATCAGTGCGTTACTTTCAGTAGACATACAAAATGCTTCTAACTCGTTTGAAGTAAGCAGAGGTGATTGATAAGATGAGGAAAAAAGGCGTTATCTGTCAGACAGGAGTGTAACTTACACCAATAACGGTAATCTCAGATTGCAACACATAGTAACCTGTGGTTTCTCTCAAGATTCCATCCTCGGACCCACAATCTAAAATCTGTTTTACGACGGCCTTCTGTCGATATCGCTTCCTGTACAAACCAAGCTTACAGCATACGCAGACGATCTCGCAATCTTCGAGCATGGTGACACGCCGCAGAATTTAGAGGGTAATATGAACAAAGCTTTGAATACGGTGGACAAGTTGAAAGTATTCACAGGAAAAAGAAAAATCAGAAGTATACAATTTAGACATGGAGATATACTGGTGAAAGTTAAAGATTCGATGGAGTATTTGGGAGTTACCTTGGACAAACATCTCAAGTTTGCTCCGCGCATTGCGAAGCTGATTGAAAAAGTCAATAGAAAAGAGTCCGCTCTTGCTAGGCTGTCTAACGTTAATGGTTCGCAAAATTCAGTAAGAAGAATTATGGCGACAGTTCATTCAATGATTTTATCATGTCGCCCCGGTCTTTAGTATTAATAGAATTAAAAACTTGGCAGAAAAATCTCAAAGAATAATCGCGTTGTGAATCATCTCTGGGTATGAGACAGTCTCGCTAGAATAAGTATAAGAATAGTATGAGTCAAGCAAAAGAAGAACTAACTGCACCTTAAAAAGAAAACATAAAAAAACAAAAAGAGAAAGAGTTAACTATTGATTGATCCACATGAAGCAACAAAATAAAAGAAGAGATACCAGATATGCTAATAATAGAAATGACTAACGTCATAAACCGTCACTAAAAACGCAAGTAAACATTGATAAACCCTAACAAAAAAAAATCGATTATGTAAAAGAAAAAACAAATAAGACGATAGAATTGCTAGAGCTTAACTGCATATTTTCAAGAATTCGAGACATGTATAACACACACAATCAAAGCAAATAAAAAACCAAAAGTTCTAAATAAACAACTAAACATGGGAAAAAAGAAGATGATAAAAATGCAAAACCATGAAGAAAGAATTATAACAAAGAAAGTTGAAATTATCTAAGAAATAACAAACTACTACATAAAACGATAAGATTCTAGGATAAAATCAAATAAGACTCTACAAAAACCAAAATAGAAGAAAGCTTGGAGTATAACTCCAAACGGGGTGACCATAATTATGTAAACTATAAAAACATTGGTATAAAAGAACAATACTGTTTATGACCTTCATTAATTTGAAGAAGGTTTTTGACTGTATCAAAATATAGCTCGGCTGTATCAAAATATAAGTTGTCTAATTAAAAACATTTGGTCTACCACATAAAAATGTACGTTAAAATCTAAAGTGACACGCAAAAAAGTCTCATCAAAAGTGGAGTGCGACATGGTGACACTTATTCTCCAAAATATCTTATTACGGCTTTAGAGAGTATTTTTAGTTCAATAGATTGGGAAGAAAAACAAATGAAAACAAGTAGAACCTGAACCACTTACACTTACGCCATGTGATGTTTTGGAAATTTAAACAAGGAAATAGTGCTGCGGCTTAAAAAATCTCCAGTGTGTATAGTAAAGGAGTGACAACCGATCGGGCAGTAAGAAATTGGTTTGCCAAATTCCGTTCTAAAGATGTGACCTTAAGAAACGAACCAAGAGGAGGTCGCCCCACAGAATTGGATGACAATAGTTTGAAATCCGTATTGAAACAAAATCTACGTCGATGAAGCAAAGAATTAGCAGAAAAGCTTAATAGTCTCAATCAATTGTTTGCTGCCACCTAGAGAAATTAGAAAAAGTCAGCAAATTGGAGAGTATGGGTACCCCATAATCTGAGTGAACGCAATAAAGCGGATAGGATGTCGATTGCTAGATGTCTCATCTCACGAGAAACAAATAAATGTTTTTTAAAAAAGATTATAACTGGTTATTAAGATTAACCTCCTTCACCAGATTCTAAAGCAAACATTCACGATTCTCGAACTTGGCTGGTTTGTTTTATTCCATCCACCATACTTCTCAGACCTTGCTCCAACAGATTACCATTCCGTTTCTTGCAGAATTTTTTTAATCAAAAAAATTTCAATTCGGACCAGATAGTGGACGAGGCTATTCTTGACTTCTGTTAGTCCAAACTGGTCCAATTTTACAAAGAAGGAACCAATAAGTTGAAAACAAGATGGGAACAGATCATATCAAATAACGGAAAATACATTTTAGACCAGTTTTTATTGTTTTTTGTTATTGAAAAACAAAAGTATAAAAAGAATTGGTTATTTTTTTATGACGCAACCTATAATATAAAGCTATAGCTTTCTCAATGCATTTCTGGAGGTACATTAGAGTGTGCTGCCACTACTGAGGAAAATGAATAGATTTCCATCGATGAAGTGATTGAGATTATAAACGGAATACTGTACCGTTATCCGCTTGATAGTGACAGTAAAGAGGCTCAATTGGTTTTGCCTTCTTCATAAGTACCAAGTATTCTGCAGGAATATCATGACTCTCCACTGCCTGGTCATATGGTGTGGATAAAACTTATACTAAAATTGTCGCTAAGTGTTATTGGTCATTCATGCGACGCGATATTGAACATCATGTAAAGAAATGCTCCAAGTGTCAGCGTTATAAACTAAAAATGCTCCAAGTGTCAGCGTTATAAACCAAAAAATTTAAAGCCAGCTGGACTATTACAAACTCGGGTGTTGACGCAGAGGTTTGAAAATTTAGCTATGGATTTGGTTAGACCTCTTCCAGAGACGGAAGCAGGGGAACGTTAGATATTTGGAGTCGCGGATACGGCGACAAAATGGATGGAGTTTTTCCCATTAAAACAAACAACCGCCGAAACCTGCGCAAAATGCCTTATTAAGATCATTCTAAGATATGGAACCCCTCGTTGAGTTATCAACGATCATGGTAGTCAATTGTTGGGGAAAGTAATGCAGCAAATTGCGTATTGTCTAGGATTTAAACACTCCTTTATATCACTCTGAAGAGCGACGAAACCGAGATCTGAACATACAGTTATCTATTATTGTGGGAACGAAACATACGAAATAGAAGGAAGCATTGCCTTCGGTACGGTTCGCAATGAACAGCAGCAAGCATTCGTCTATAGGTTATAGTCCTGCCTATTTGAGTTTTGGACGGGAACTAAAAAGCCTTAGTAATGTCAAACGCGACTTGCGCACTGTACTAGCAAATAAAAATTTCATAGCAGTGATTACACCATATCTACAGGCGATCGAGACATTTTTGTACAATGTTCGGGGAAGACATGAAGCAGCACAAGACAAAAATAAACAGTATGTTGTAAGCAGTAAGCACCACAGAGACATAGAGCTCTTCGAAGTTGATGATCGGGTACTAGGTAACACCCAGATCCTTAGCAAAGGTTCGAATTCATTGAGTGCTAAGCTTGCTCTAAAACGAGATGGACCATATCTTATCGTATCGCCTACATCTTATACACTCGCTGCTCCTGATCAACCCGATGTTTACTCGGAACCTACCATGTTTCTGCATTGACACCTTCTGTAGAAGACGATAGTGTGAATCCAGCATCGATCTACCCCAGTAGTATAGTGAGGCCGGTTCTAGATATTTTACTTCCGATTTAACTTCCTGATCGTGCAAGTTCGGAGAAGATCGGGCAAGATCGGAGTTTCTTCGTATACGTTCGTGCGCGCGCGCAGTTTTCAAATTTAAATTTCGTGTAAGTTCGGGTTCGGGCAAGTTCGAGTTTCGGAAAGGGGTGGGAGGGGGTAGTAACCACATTTCCCGCGCATTTAAAAATATTTGAATTTTGTGTAATTTCGGGTGCTTTGAATTTGCAAACCGTTTTACAAACCACCTTACAAACCGCTTTACAAACAGCTTTGCAAACCGCTTTGTAAACCGCTAAGCAAACTGATCGCTTTACATTACCGCTTTGCAAACCGACCGCTTTGCAAACAGCTAGTCGGTTTGTAAAGCGATCGGTTTGCTTAGCGGTTTACAAAGCGGTTTGCAAAGCTGTTTGTAAAGCGGTTTGTAAAGCGGCCGGTTTGCAAAGCGGATTGCAAGGTGGTTTGTAAAACGGTTTGCAAATTCAAGGCACCCGAAATTACACAAAGTTCAAATATTTTTAAATGCGCGGGAAATGTGGTTACTACCCCCTCCCGCCCCTTTCCGAAACTCGAACTTGCCCGAACCCGAACTTACACGAAATTTAAATTTGAAAACTGCGCGCGCACACGAACGTATACGAAGAAACTCCGATCTTGCCCGATCTTCTCCGAACTTGCACGAATAGGAAGTTGAACCGGAAGTAAAATATCTAGAACCGGACTCACTATACTACTTACCCCATTAAAAAGAGAAACCGGCCCTGCAAGGCTTTAGTGGACAATACGAAGCTATCTTCTTTAGATGAAGAAGACTTGACTATAGCAGTTTCAGTAGAAGATGATGTGCCAACAACGAGTACTACGTATCCTCGCCCGAGTCCTCAAAATCAATCAACCATGTAGAGTACCTTGCTGTGCAGCATCAATTAATCTATTGCAGATACCATTCACTGTTGGATTCTACCCGAACCGGTATGTGGAATCCAAAAGGGGAGAATTATAAGCGGTAGTAGTAGTAAAGACACAACCCGAATTTGTAATATGCGTTAAAACAAAATAAAATACGTTGCACGCGTAAAAATAAATGCCAGTCTAGATAAACAAAAAGTGCAACTTATAACGGACAGTGTTTATAAATATCGAGTGATAGTAGCATATAAATTACTTGTAGTTGTTTTCTTAAATATCGTTAATTAATTATTAGTTACGTTTATAAAAATTAGTTCTTAATCGTGTAAATAAATTAATTTTGAAATTGTTACAATACTAAAAGCGGACAATAGTCGGATAAGCTTTAATAAATCATTAATGTAAAAGAACCGACAGAAGAAAAAAAATTCAATGCCACTTCTCCAATCACATAATCCATCGATCTACCAAATTCGTAGCATTTTTACACAATTTTTCTCTTTCTACACGTATATATGCGTTGCCAAAAATAAACGCAATACAGCATGCCAAACCAAACTTGTGGAATTTTCTAGTTATGCTGTTAAAGTAGTAGTAGTTCCAAACTACAACACTTTTAGACTTAAGATAATAAGTTTAGATGACTGTAATAAAACTAATTAGTAAGTTTTAACGATATATAATTTTTTTTATCATCATCTATTTTTAACTAGGTTTAGTTTAGTGATAAAATTGTGGCATAGATTATTGTTATATTTTATGACCTGAAGAAGCATTCACGTTTGAAGGCAAAACGAAGTCAGTACCAAAAAGTAGAGTAGGAGACTGGTGCCCTATTTTAAGTTTATTATTTTTTTTAATTGATAGGTAAAATGAACTAATTTTTAAAAAATGATCGCAGTTAATCAAACCGTGAATAAGAAAATGTTTTGGCACGTGTGTAAACGAAAGTTATTAGTCGATGTCCTCTAGAACGTAAAGATAAGCACGCGGTTCATGCAAAACGTCTCTACCGTCTCTACCCGCCAAAATCAAAGATTTCCACATCATTAGGCGCAGAAGTGCATTTCTATGGGTATTTACCAATCCTAACCTAAATCTATTAGCGTTTTTTTTGGACCCGCATGAAAGATGTCATCCACCAACATACGGCGAATACACGAAAATAATTATGGCTTCAAATCTTGCATCGGTTTTCTAATACGTGGTTAAAACAATTATATAAAACTATGAAATAAACTTTCTGTTATGGAATCAGTTATATAAAAAATCGAAAATAATGAAATAAAGTGTGACGCAGCTTAAGCATAAAGATGAATTTTGCAGTTAAAACGCAAAAGACGTTAAAGCAACAAACAGATTTGTTTTAAAAATACGACGTAGTTTTATCGTACTATTAGATTATTTTCACGTCGTTTTTATGATTCCATTTTACACAAATATTCTAAGATCAAGATTTAGTCATTTAAACATTCTTTCACTTTAATATCGTCGCGCAGTTGAACGTAGTAAATTTTCTCACATTTTCTTTGTGGGTTCAAAACACGTTTAGCAATTAATTTTTCCATTACTAACGCGTTTACAATTTCTATTAAACCTCAGTACAATTATTCACCTTGTGAGCAGTTAGATTTTAAACGATTAAATAATATAAAACACATTGTTTAGATGTATTTGTACATATAATAAAAAAATGTTAAAACTGAATTTTCAAACGTTTCGTCTATTTTTCTAAGAAAGTTAATCAGAACTAAACAAAGATTGTGTTTCGAAAACGAGAATAATGTAAGTAGAATTCGTTCACAATAAAAAGTGGGTAATAGATAATACGCAGAAGCAAGTTTTAGTCAGGCGTGTCCATATTTACGCGTTTAAGAAAGTTTCAAGGTCAGTAGTAGAAAGTTCAACATTTTTGTGTAGTATTTTAAATCTTTGCGGCACTAATCTTTAACTGAAAATCTTCAACCGGTTAGATTTAATTAAGTCATTGTGTAATTTTTATCGTGAACGAAGTCTATGCAAACAGTGATGTAATTTTTCAATAGTAGTAGTATTACAATGTTGGACGAGAAAAATATGTCGTCTGCAAAATTATAAAAAAAAAATAAAATGTATAGATTTGGTAAACGGTTATGGTACGTTCATGAAATAGATAATGTGAAATAAATCACTGTCATAATTCTATTTTGCAAAATAAACATTGCAAAAAACAAGAAAAAACACAAAAAAATGATGCAGATCAAATAGAAGCACATATCTGAAAGATACAGAAGTGTTTAACTATTAGCATCTGTTAAGGTAAAGTGTCACGATAAGACGAATAAACGTCAACAATTTTGATGAAGATCTTGCTAGTCAATTAGACAAAAAAAGTCTTAAGCTGACTTAACAAAAAACGCGAAAACAAATTAAATTCACAAAGAATTTTGTGTTATACGTCAAATAAAAATATTTATAAACTAAAAAAACTCAATTTTTCATGCTCCCTATTGTTTGCACTACAGTTTCAGAAATCGTCACAATTTTCTAGCTTTTTTCTATACCTTCCGCATTTATCTCGATCTTGTGCTTCTCGCATCCATGGACATTCTTCTATCAGTTTTATATCGTTGAACCATTTTGTTGATGATCTTTCGATTCCCGTCTTGTACTTATATAGCCACATCTCAATTATCCTTTGACTCCATTTTTTTGAAGTCTGCCAAAGCCACCGCGTGCCTCGAAATTTACTATTTTATATGACCTTTCAGCCATACCTACCACTTTGGTAATGGTTCTCATTTTTTCATTTCGATATCTGCTTTTCGAGGCAATTCGAATAAAGACCTTTTCAATCTCTTTTTGGGTTGTACATAAAGTGTTGTGGTAGTTTTTAGTAAACGTTCAATTATATGCGCTATATGTCATTATTGCCAATATATGTATACTCTGTTACATAAAAAATGCAACACCAAGAAGGCGTTAGAATGTTTGGAGCAAACTAGTCAAACGTAGTAATTGATTAAAATTTGAAAAAAATTAAACGAAAGTTAAAGGCATTTTTTATTAATAATTTGTTCGATCACCCCTAAGAGTTTCAAATTCTCACACCCTTCTTGGCATGGATTCCACTAGGTTGTCGATTTCTTCCTGAGGTATTGCATCCCAGGCAATTTGTAATTCATGCCGGAGAGCTTCTAGTGTCTGTGGAAGATTAGCTAATTGCTCTACCCATCAAATTCCACAGATGTTCGATAGGCAAAAAGTGGGTAGGCACTTTGAAGCGCTCCATAACATGCTTTGCAATGTGAAGACGGGCATTATCCTGTTTGAAAATTGGGTACTCCAGCTCCTGAAGGAATTCTACAATTTCATCAACATATCTGTGGGTATTCATATTGTTTTGGATAAATACCAACTAGGACCTGCTTCCATGAACAATAGCTCCATATAATAACCCCCACGTCTACGTCTGACCATCATGCGATCAACGTGCATTTCTAAGTAGAATCGGGATTTGTCACTGAAGACCACTTTACGCCATTCCACGTCCCAATCTCGTCGCAAGGTACACGACTCCGAACGTTGCTAGCGATGACGAGCCGTCAGCTAAAGCACACGATGTGGACTGCAAGCCAAAAACGTCCTTCGCTTCAAAACCATTGATCGGCTATAGATCTTGTACTCGAGAATCGGTCTCTTAATGCCATTAATCGAAGATGGCGGTCCTGAACCACATTTGTCTGTCTTGGTCATCCACTTCCTCGTCTACGACGTTCTTGACCTTCTCTAAACCATGCTAGATAACACGGTATCTTCGCGTAAGCCAATAATGTCGCCGCACTCTAGGCATAATCGCAGCCTCAAAAGAAAACAATAGCACCCAAAAACAATACCAAAATTGATTTAATCTTTTAAGAAATAGACTCGATAATTTCGATTGTAACAAGTAAAACGTCAAATTTTCCATGGCTGCTGAATTATTTTGAATTAAATTTAATCAATTGACTTAAACATTTCTGCCAAGTTCGATCCAAAAATTCTAACGCCTTCTTGGTGTTGCATTTTTTATGTCACAGAGTATACATTGATTCAATGATCTACGTTTTAAGAGTTTGTTCTGATGCTTAGCAACAAATGCGTTTTTTATACATATAATGTTCTGAAATGCGTGTGTTGACGACCAGTTTTACCAATGTAAAGTAAACTACACGAAGAAAGAACTACGTAAACACCTTAATATAAAAGTGTTGAGAAGAAGAAAAATTTTGTTACATGTCAAATTAAATTATCGTTTGATGCCATTTTTCAATAGAGAAGTTTTTAGGTGCTCGAGAATGTAAATGTAGATGAGAATTAATAACTGTCTAAATGCCCCGCTTTGTACAAGGTGTCCAGAAAGGGTAGGGTGTATTTGTAAATTCAATTAAAAACAAACCACAAGTCAGAAAAAAAAATATATATCAAATTTTACAGAAGATATTGGAAAATTAATTGGCAAAGATTATGTTGTCCAAATGTTGACCCTCGCTTTGCTGGCATTCCTCTAAACGAAATCGGAAATTAGCCACCACGCGTCTACACATCTCTCCGGAAATGGCGGCCATTTCGGTGCGGATGTTGTGCTTTAGTTGCAGTAGAGTTCGTGGTTTATTTGCGTACACTTTCTGCTTAAGGTATCCCCACATGAAATAATCAAGGGGTGTCAGATCGGGGCTTCTCGGAGGCCAGTTGATGGTTCCTCTACGAGAGATCACTTTTTCTGGGAAAAGTTGATTGACAACCGCAATCGATTGGTTTGAAGTGTGGCAAGTTGCCCCATCTTGTTAAAACCATGTCTCCGCATTAAAACCTTCAAACTCCTGTAATTGTGGAGCCAAAAAGTTCCGTAACGTGTCGCAATACCGCTCACTATTTACCGTTAGTGCTCGCCAGTTCCTGCACGAACTGAATTTTGTAGGCTGAAAGATGTAAATCTTTCTTCAAAATAGTGTGCAACGACGATTTTTTAATGTTAAGGCCTTGACCTCGTTTGCGAACTGATTGAGACGGATTTTGATGCACTGAAACTCTCACTTCTTCAATCGCTTGTTGGGTTCGAACAGAGCGTGGGCGACCTGGATGTTGAATTTTCACACTCGAACCGGTATTCTCAAACATTCAAATCCATTTTCTGATGGTATCGTCCTTCGGTGCATTCCGTACATTAAATTCTGCACGATATAAACGTTGAGCTGACACTATCGAATCACCATTGCGATAATAAGCGCGTATGCAAAAAGCACGATGGTTTCCCGGGTACGCTTCCATGGTTACTAAATCTCCAAATAATGGCAAAGCACGCTATCCTATCCACCCCCCACCAATCGCGCCATTACTCGGACAGCGCCGATACAAATACCCCCCACCCTTTCTGGACACCGTGTATAACCATTGTCCATTGAGTCATTATATAAGAAGATAACATAAAGAATCTATTTTCTATGTACAAAGCGAGACCACTGGGCGTGGCTTAGTCTACTATCAATATGGAAACTTTGCCAGGTCCGGATTACTTAAAAATTGAAAGTTTTAACATTATTCGTACATTGTAAACTTTTTATATTGACAAGTTGTATGTGAATTTACAAAACTAAAATAATTTATTAAAAAATTTGAATTTGTGTAGAAAAAAATTGTAACAGCCATAATTACAATGTTACAGACGTATAATCCTAGTAAACTAAAAATTAAATTTACTTAATAATGGTCTGCCTATATTGTGTACATATTTGTGAAATGTAATTCCCTTCTTATTTACAATTTTTCAACTATTGCATAAAACACACAAAAATATTATGTCCTAAATGTTTAATTAAAAACTAAAAAACATATAAACACAGAAAATTACTATAAACGTTGAAAAACACAACTAAAAACACTTGACATTAGCATGACATTCGCCTATCATCAATATAACGGTAGTGGTACTGTTTTAAAATACAAAACGCAACCTCTTTATATTATAACTCGATGCCATTGTCCAACATAATTATAGAAAAATAATGCAGTTACCAATCTAGATTCTTGTGTTGTCAAAGTGAGAAATTGTGATGAAACAAAAACACCGTTTGAGTGGATTTGCTATAAACAGAATGGTTCAAAAGTCCGTCGGATTTACATGTTACTAGAACGTCAAAAAGTGAGACAAAACAATTATCTTCGATTTCCATGACAAATAGAGTTAAACAATCATCGTCAACGTGTCTAAACCAAGATTAGGTTTTAAACAATTCCTAAACAAAAGTTAAAAAAAAATCATAATAGATATTTATACACTAAAGGTGTTATTGCGATGATTACACCCGAAGAGCAACGTGATACAGACAGAGGGCATCTGGCCCAAGAAATGTATGTTGCTAGATAACGTCAGTTATTAAACGCTGAAGGAATTCTCTCCAAAATGTTGTTCAATTCCAAACAAGTCTAAAGACCGCTATAAAACGGAGTTATCCTTTTTTGTTAATTTTTAGTCGAAAACCTACAACGCAGTTTTTTGTAATCTAAATGCTTCATGATAAAGAAAATGGTAATGATAAAAGAAAATGTAAATATTAGCAAATATCATAAGTTGGTGTCATTTCTAAAAAATCAATCTATTGGTCACGAGCCAAAACAAAGCTAAGGTATTTCTTATTGTTGGTTTCTATGTATCTTCGTTTAGGAAGGACATAAAATTACTCAATTTTTTTTTATTTGGCGACGTTTTGTGTACGAAGTGTCGCCATATAAAAAAACTTGATTAGTCTTTATACCCCTCCTAAACAAAGATACATAAAAACCAACAACAATGAAACTATAACAAAGGAGGAAAAAGAAACTAAGGTATTACCTGAAAAAAGCGTGATCAGGTTAATGGCAGAAGCTTCGAATGATACGTATTTACCAACAAAGATAAGCTAATGCTTCTCGACATTATTGACAAGTATAAACGTCATTATATTAGATTGCTCTAATATTTAGAATTTATGGGACCTTGCGTAAGAAAAAAAACAAGCTAATCCATTGTACCTGTATACCTCATACAGGTACAATTTTCGAATCTTTCAACTTTATTCAAGAATTCGTCAAATTTTACATTTCATATTCACAAATTAACACAATAATCCAAGAGGTGAAGAACTTGACAATATTACCTTCATCTCAACTGAGAGGACACCTCTATTCCAAAACTGGGTCAACTCAATGGTCAGGAAGGTGACGGTAACAGCTACTCTGTACGGTAGCACTGTAGGAATCAAAGTTGCTGGCGAGTGCTCATGCCTCGTCATGGACGGTTACTACAAGAACTAGAAGACGGCGTACCATTATCACAGACGGGAAGTTTTGTATCAAACACAACAAAAAATGCACTAAACACCGTCGAAAAGTGGTGCAAAAAAAAAGAGACTATCAGTGAACTCAGCTAAGCGGAAATTGTTCCATTTACCAAACGACGGAAAACGGATGACATAAAGCTACCTACGATGTACGGAGTCACGCTCTCGATGACAAAAGAAGTGAAATATCTAGGAATCACTCTTGATGATAGATTGACTTTCAATGCTCATCTAGAAAAAGTCACAACGAAGGGCATCAAGGTTCTCAATACAACCAAACGGTCGGGCACACATGGAGATTGAGACCCACAATGACCAAATGGTAATATACTGTGGTAACAAGATCTATCATTACATACGGTGCGCTTGTATAGTGTGAGAGAACCAATCTAAAAAACACAAAATCACAACTGCAAAGCTAAGCAAAGTACACAAAATGACATGTCTGCTGATAACAGGAGCGATGAAAACCACGCCCACATCAGCCATGGAAGTACTACCTTCACTTCCACCATTACATCTCGTCCTTGTTTTTACAGGTTCACGTACCAGTAAAATCTTGATAGGTATAATCTCACATTTTCGGTCATGGCAACCAAGATATAATCAACCAATCTGGATACAGGTATGCGTAAATGTTTTATTTCTGATTTTGTTATACTATCACCGTCAAAAGTCACTCTAGCATTTTTTCCTTTTATCTTCTGTTTTTCAATAACTTATTAACACGTCTGTGCATTTAAACAATCAAACGGTTGGCAATTTCTTGAAGAATATTATTTATTCCTCTATGCTGCTGCAACTAACTCTTCCGAATTTTGCGGTGAGTTAATGCAGTTGTGAATTGCTTTAGAGACAAAATCTCACATATTTTGAATAGAATTCATATCTGTGAAGTTAGCTGACCAATCTAATCGTGTAATATCTCCCTGTTCAAGTGCCTCTTGAACCGTTCTTGGGCGACGTGGCCTCGCGTTGTCGTTCGTAAAGATTAAATTGTCACTTAACTGGCCGTTTAAAGGATTAATAATGAGCGTAATATCACTGACAATATTCATATTCTGATTTATGTAAATTATCGGCGTACGGCCATTGCACATTATTCCTCACGGGAAAAATTTAATTTCTCTTGCCGGCCTGGTTCTCTCCAGACCCTTCACCTATTGTCATCACTCACCAGTGCAATTCTGGTCTCATCTATAAATAAGATTCATCATTCATCAATCACTACGCTCCCGTGCTCACTGAAAGCGGACAGTTCGATGTCTTGGAAGTAGGGTGGGTACCTTTCAAGGCTTTGTTGTACGAAAATTTGCACCATGTAACTCCTAAGAGCTGGAGCTAAAGCATTTCGGCGTTTACGAGCATATCAAACCAAAGAAAATCTAGGAATGTCCAACATCATGGATATCTGATGATTTGAATGCCTGGCATCATGCAAAACAATAATTGTTGCCTTATTAAAAGCAGGAACTTCACGCCCTGGCATATATCAAAAAGATATCAAACTCGCTTTGCTAAATATGCAATTAAACCGATCAATATTTAAAAAATTAACTAATCAACAAAATTCTGTCAATTTATATGATCTACTCAATGATTTTACTCACCACATAGCTTATGTTGCTTATCAACGAAAACAAAAGTAAGATAATCCAAATCTTTTATATACAATTTTTGAAGTTGTTTGTAATTTTCTCATATTGCCTAGGATACGAGATAAGTAAACATATACAAAACATTTAGATGGTAACAAGTTTTCTATTTCTTTTGGTGCATTTTTTCCACATATTTGGGAAATTTTTGCACATTCATTGTGATTGTAAAATCAATTTGACAAATAAATAATTAAACGGCAAACTATTTATTGCTCTAAACTAATAGACATGTATATTTGTAGAATGAGTAAAATATCAACTAAAGGAAATTGTTAATGTTTATGTTTTATATTATGTACAATATGAAAAATAAAATTTTGTATGCACCAATGGCGTTACTGAATGATTACGCCCATTAAGTAACATCTATCCCTTGCGCCAGAAGCTTTCACGTTGCTCTCCGGGCGTAATTATCGTAATAACAGACTTAGTGTATAAATAGTTATTATGTATCACCGCTACCATTATCAGCTACTAACAATTTCGATACGTAAACATAAAATGGAAGATTGCATTAAGCTTTAGATAGTTTAACAAATTACAAACATAATGTATGTTTAGATTTAGATGGTAACAAGTTTTCTATGTTTTTGTACATTCTACTTTCAACATATTTCAGCAATTCTTGCACATTCCTTGTGATTGTAAAATCAACTTGACAAATAAATAATTAAACATAAATTATTTATTCTTCTAAACTATTAGACATACTTGTAATAGAAAATAAAGTAATCATTCATTTTTAGTTTTTATTTTATAAACAGTAAAAAGTAATATCTTGTATGCACCACTGGCGTTAATGGATAATTAATCATTATACCAAAAAATGCACAAAAAGAAATAGAAAATTTGTTATGATCTAAACCTAAATAAAAATATGAAGAAAAATATCATCATTTTGATGAATGAATCTAGAACGTCCTCTCATTATGCCCCGGTTGTTTTGGATATGTTTACGCATCTTAGGCATTATGAGTAAACTATAACAAAATAAGAAATAAAACTACAACAGAAGAGAATCATAGAAGAACCCATAGCCGCATTTAAAGTTTGTTTGCAGAACTTGTTATCTAATTAGAAGTAAGTAAGCAATAAACGCTAATAAATATGAAAAACAAAATTCAAGAATTTGTCATGGTCAGAGAATCTGTTCGATTTAATAAGCAAATTTTTAATAGTAAAAAGTGTAGTAAAACAAACTGAAGAGAAGATTCAAGTTTTATGCTTCCTAAACATTCAATCAAATGCTAAAAGTTAATGATGTGAAAAATTTTACCTGTAAATTCAAAAAAATATTTATATCCTTTATGACAGAATAAAATAAATTTTCCAACGTAACCAGTAGCATTAATTTTGTCGGTTGGAAAAACGATAATATCAAGATTCTTAGAAAGACTTTGTAAGGTCAACTTTTTTGATGTCGAAACTTGAGTGATTCAAGAATTTTGTGAGTTAAATGAGAATCTGAAATGTGCTTAGAAAGATGTTTATAAAACTCAATAACACGTAAAATGTCTTTTTTAGCAATCCGTTTAAGAAGAACAGCAAAATTAAAATTTTTGGGTTCTTTGTTCTAAACCTAAAGTGAGTGTCATACTATAGAAATTCAAAAAACCAGTGGTAAAAGAAACCTTTTGATTCTTAGAATCGTATTTTAGTATAGACTACGGCTGATAAAACCTTCACTCATACAAACTTGTATATTAAAATCTAAAAAAAATTCAACTGGTAGTCGCTGAGCTTGAGTATTAATTATAATAAGAATACTATTTTGTAAAGTGAAAGAATTATATTTAGAATTTAGAATCTTTACTTACTTTATAAAAAAAGCAATATTTTTTTATAATATAGACGAATAACAACTCAAACTAAGAACTTTTTCCGAGTTTTGAACGTGGAATGTTGTAACCAAAGTTGCCAACGTTTCACCCACTTCATCAGGCTTCATCAGGGCGCGAGAAAAATTGAAAAGCGAAAACTAGCAACCGAAAGAATTGATAAACTTAAAAAATCAAACAGAGAACGGCTCTCATTGAGTTATAGTCAAAAAAGGGCGTGTCTTTGAAACCATGATCTTGATTAAAGTTATTGGGGTGTTTGATAGTTTCTATGCTTTCTCGGATTATTGAAGAAGCATGGAAGCTTCGCAATCACCGAAGGTCATCAAAATCTGTGTTGTGACCTATGGTAAATTGATGTTCAGAAACAACAGACTTAGAAATACGGGTCCGGACATTAGGGCGCCGCCGATAGGGCGCAACCGAAAAGGCACGACCGTTAAGGCGCCAAGACAATTGAGCGCGAGGACTGCTGGGCGCAATGTCATGAAGGCGCGACGACAATAGGGCGCGAAGACAGTAGGGCGCGGGACAAATAAGCGCAAGACAAAGTATACAACTAATAGAACGGTTCGCCTCCTGGTAAGTGATAATTTTAAAATTTGGTCAAATTAATGACCCCTTCTTTTAGGAGGTTAGATAAAAGCAACTGCTTCAGTAACATGCGACGTTTCGTGTTCAGGATGAACACTTCATCAGGCTCGCTCACTTTATTGTAAAAAACAAACATTTTTAATATATTTTATAACATAAAATCAAAAATGTGTAGAAAACATAATTAACAAACACAATTGTTAATTATGTTTTCTATAAAAAAAGTAGGTACTACTTTATAACACCATCGTCAATAAAGTAAAAATAGTTTTATTCAAAAATATAATGAAATGTATTACAACTATTTAAAAAAAATTATAAAAAATCATGCATTCATTTTATAGTTATGAGAAGTGCCACGTAAAAACTTGACAATGTGCCTATTGTGATAGTCATATCTACAAGCGGAAAACATTTTTAAAAAAATATTTTTTAATGGATTGAACATTATCGCAAAAACCCTGAATACATTGTTGGAATTTTTGAGTTTAAGCAAAATCCGCCAAAAAATAAGATTTTTTTGTTATCTCTGATGGCCTGCTTAATGTTTGTTAATACGAAATATATATTAAAAAAATTATTCTTCTATTAAAAGGTGCGCCCTAATAGTATCCAGCGTAATTCTGTCTACGCGCATTAGGTTTTATTAGGTAAGTTCCTACTTTTTTTAATATATTACACCACTAGTTTGAGCCTGAAGAATAAAAAAAATTAGAAGTTATGTTTGTGTTGTATACTTTGTCCCGCGCCCATTTGTCCCGCGCCCTACTGTCCCCGCGCCCTACTGTCCCAGCGCCCTACTGTCTTCGCGCCCAACTGTTCTCGCGCCATAACGGTCGCGCCTTTTTGGTCGCGTCCTATCGGCGGCTTCCTAATGTCCTAAACACTTAGAAATATGTCTTTTCCTTATAAAAATGCATGTGATAACAGAACGACCGGTTTCACCGATATAGACTAAGCCACATGAGCAAGGAATTTGATATACACCTTGTGATGAAAGTGTAGGAAATTTGTCTTTGAAGAGAAACACGTTACGTTAATTACAACCATTAATTAGTAGAGAAATTGCTATTAAAATGCTAATTTTCTTCGAATTTCTTCAAAATCACAGCTTTTTTTAATTGACTTAATTTAATCGTTCACTTTTAAGATCGCACTGTTATTTCCAAAGCTAAGTAGTGATCAACTCATTACAAATTTTAAAAATGCATTTTTATAGTTTTCATTGATAAAAGTTACTCAAGTATTATACTTTGTCATTCTTTTCATAATGCAGATGAAACAATAGATGAGATAATAATAATTGCTAGTTTATAGTACACATTTTTCAATTTAAATAAAAAAGCAATTTTATGTTAGTTACTCATAATTATGAGAATTATCTTATCACGCATAGTAATTTGACCTCTGAGTTTCCGTTTGAACCTAAGTAAGTTATCGTTAGTCTTCATTCACCAATTTCTCCACACTTTTCTATTAAAAACGAATCAAAAAAGTTTTTGTTTGTTTGTACAAGCAAGTGATAACCTTTATTGCACGTTACGAAATTAAGTACAAAAGGTCTGTGGCTTATTGCATCAAAGATAATGTTGCATCTTATAAGTTGTTTAGTGATCTTTAACATTCAAAATATTCAAAAATTTATATAAATCAACATGTTTGGTGTAGTTTTTATATGAAATTGCGTTCTATGATTCTGTTTAATAATTGATTGCGTGCTTAGAATTTACTTGACTGGAAATACGCTGGAGTAAGTCTAGACAAATGTACGTCATAATAAGAACGAATTGGAGGTGGTCGGAAATTGGCTTAAACTACAGTCATCACATTTTGTAGTTGTACACTTCCGGTGTCTGTTCTAACTAATATGATACTACTAGAAGTTGCAATTTATTAAAAATTTTAGAACAAAGACTAAACATACAGAAGTGAGGCGTTGAGCAATAAAAACTTCAACTTAACATTTAATTTGGTATAGTTTTTGAATTTTTTTTAGTTTTTCTAATCATAAAAAATTACTGAATAGCAGTAATATTGTTTTTCTGTATCCTGCAATATATGCTGAAGATTTTAATTCAGATTTAATGCGTATTGTATTATAAGGATAGATAGTGTTAAAGTCTACATTCTATCGAAACATTTAGTTTTTTGTTAAATTTAATAAAAAAAACTAAGACAGAAAACAAGAACAAGAACCAAAAACAAAAGTTTGTTTTGCACAAAACGAATCTGAATGACGAGTAATGAGAAAAGCATTCCCCAAAGGATTCTAGAAAAAGAACCGAGAGCAATTGGTAGTTCACAAATTTTGAAAATAGTAGCAAGCAATGGTATTTCACTCAGTAATGAAGCTATTGTCAACTTTGAGAACGTTCACGAACTTGTCAATTTCCAGAACGTTTACCGAATGATGTAGAAAATTCTCGGTAAGATAACGAAAATATATAAAAACGGGTTAAAGGAATCATTGGTCAGTTTTTTGAAGACGAAAGTTTTAAGAAGGCTGTTTAAACAAATAAGTGATTAACGCGTGTGTTCGAGATAAATATAATGAAGTTAAAGCGTAATTGTAATTTTAGATAAACAGGAGTTATCCGCGGACATTATTTTTCAAGTTATTGTAATATATAAATTAGTGTAAGCGTTTTCCTTAAATATCGTTAGATTTAATTAGTTACGTGTAGTTATAAACGTGGTGTGTAGAAATTGACGCATAAGCTACACGCAGCGATTTTCTTCGTTCAGTTCTGAATCGACAATCCTAATGTAAAATTGTTGTATTATGCTTCGTATATCTTCAGCAACCACTTAAAAGAAACATACATTTAGCAACATTGTAAACTATCATACGACCTGCTGTTGCTGTTTTCTTTATTTCACTGTACAAAAAACATCTTACTTGTCATTAGTACCATGTTTTAAATTCCATACATTAAGCAAGGCAATGACACCAACCCCTACAAAATTGTTCTAATTGAAATCCATCTGTTTCTAAGCATAGTTGCAATCTTTGAGGTATCGTTCTGGATTAATCGTTTGAGTCTTTTTGGTGTAATTTCTAATACCGCTGCTTTAATCATTTCTATAACTTGGTCATCGTCTTAAGGAGGCCTTAGATACACTATCTGATTAATGAAACCCCAAACAATAGGGGATTGATATTATGAGATCTTGCAGACTATAAGATGGGACTACTGCGAGCAATCTATCTATTCGGAAAGTGTTCATCCAACCACTATCTTATTTTACGAGCAAACTGCCCAGAAACTGTATCGTGGAAGTAAATCATGTTATGGCGTCGTCAATAACTTAACTAAGGTACCCATTACCATTAAGACGATTTGGTAGATAAATGGTACCAACGACCCTGTGATTTAATATGCCCAGCCAAACATTAATTGAAAAACCTTCTTTGGTGACTATACTCTATAAATTACTACGCATTTTTATCTGCCTAATAATGAAGATTAAGAGCATTAAATACAACATCTGTGGTATACATAGATTTATCGTTCCAAAAAATACGACGCAGAAAGTCGCCATTGTCACACTGCTTATTTGTCATACTGTATGGGTGCAACAGACAAAATCAGTAGGGTGCTAAAGAAACATAATATCAAAACTGCCTTTACGACTAATAATACCCTGAACACTTGATTTACATCTGCTAAAGATAAAAAAAGGGTCGGAGTTTACCAAATTTCTTGTTCCTGTTGATCAAGTTATATAGAACAGACGGGACGCCATTGAAGTTAAAATAAAATAACATATGGCTGACCGCAAACAACGCAGAGTTGCAAAATCAGCAGTGGCAGAACACGTGTGGAACCAAGGACACGCGCTAAACTTTGGCCAAACTAAAGTTTTGGATAGAACTCTTTTCTACTTTCCCAGACTAATCCGCAAAGTTGTGGAAATAGAACAACATCCTTATAATATGAACCGAGAAAACGGTTTAAGACAAAGATCAACCTTCTTGGAAAGGACACAAACACTTACTCCGTGTAATAACCAAGTCAGTCAAGCGGCAACGGAAAGATAAGGTCCGTTAATTACGCTAATCTGTAATGATATAAATACCGTCACTTACACTTTTTCCTTCAGTGACATTTACCACTCCGAAGATGCAAGTTGTAATGTCTTACGAAAGGTCAATTTGTTTGGGTTCACAAACGACAGCACAGCAAAGACCAAGTTCTACTTATTGTTATGGCTCTCAAGGACAGACTAGGACCAAGCCGAAAAAGTTTGGATGTTTAACTACGACGCGGTACTGGGGATATTTAATGTTGAAGCTGTCAGCTACTAAGCAAAGGATCTTTGTGTACGGCAACTAGAATTTGTTCTTCTAGTTGTATTACACGCCTTTGTCTTAGAAATAAACTTTTGAGTAAAAAAAAATAGTTAACAAAACAAAAAAATCAAAATTCCTTTATTATTCTTCATCGCAACTATCTCTATCAACAGATATCAAAACTAAAAATTATTTATAGACCAAAAGTCGAATGAAGCATGATACAACAATTTACTATTAAGGTTTTTTTATTCAGAATTGAACGAAGAATTTCAGAGCGTGTAGCTTCTTCGTCAATTTATACACACTGTGTACATTAACAATTTGAAAAGTTTTTTTCCAAATTTGCTATAATCGCGGCTTTTAATGCTCAAGAAAACAGTACTACTGAACCAAAATACTTATATTGGAAAATACACAAAGCTAACAACCTAAAAGAGAGGAGAGAAAGCGTTAAAGTTTATTTAAGAAGTACTAAATCAAACGTTTCTTATGATAAAAGTGGCGCTGTTATTGTGTGTATGGAGGTTGCAGACAAGAAAAATTGGTAAATATTTTAATTGATCATATAGAGGACAGCGGGATGAAGTCATTGATGTGATCATACTCAAAACGAAAACGAAAGAAACATATTTTTACTATTACTGAAAGCTGTTAAGAAATATAGAAGACTGAATGTTACAGAGGTACTTTGTAAATTACACAAACAATTGCATGCTCTTGAAAAAAATACGTTTGGAAAGATCTCTGCTATCATAGTAAGATATTTAAATCTGCAAGATGCCGACCAATTACTTGCAAAGAACAACAGTCATCTTATTAGTAGGTGTAGAGACTAGGATGCCTACATTACCGACACGGATGCTAGAAGTGTAGCAATTTTGTGAAAGGGTATTTAAACGACAGTATTACATCTAATAGTAACGTTGCAAAATTGTAGCTGAAGAGTCTTCAGTATCAAATACTACAACTTTACAATTACACAGAAAAAATGTTCCCATGACATGTTTGTAATGTATTAACCTATCTAAAGTTTAATACTCTGCAACATAATCTTCCATTTTATGTTCACGTATCGAAATTGTTAGTAACTGATGATGAAAGCGGTAATACATAATAACTATTTATGCACTAAGCGCGTTATTACGATGATTATGCCCGGAGAGCAACGTGAGGCTTCTGGCCCAAGGGATAGATGTTACTCGATGGGCGTAATTATTCAGTGCAGCGGTGCATACAAAATTTTATTTTTCATTTTATATAATATAAAACCTATACATGAACAATTACTTTAGTTTCTATTTGACTAGTTCTGCAAATATATCTATTAGGTTAGAGCAATAAATAGTTCACCGTTTAATTTATTTGTCAAATTGATTTTACATTTTCAAATATGTGGAAAAAAATGTGACAAACAGAAATAGAAAACTTATTATCATCTAAATCTAAACAAAAATATGAAAAAAAAATCATTTTTTAGTGATTGATAAAATATAAGGTATTGTAAGATAAAGCAGGTTCCGACATGGGATACTGCCAGACAATTTAAATTTGCTGCCTTGGAGTGACGCATGTCATATTACACTAAAATTACCATCAACACTAGTAGTTTAATGCTACGTACATGTTTCGCGAGTTTGATTGCTCAGGGACTGCTTATTTGAAAAAACGCAAAACCATAGTTGTACTTATAAAGTTTATTAGAGCTTTACTGACTCGAAAAATGAAAGCAGTAGTTCAGATAAGGATGCATCTTCTTTATCAAAGCACGCGACACGTCAAATATTCTCTACAGCAGAAGAAAAGCAGTTGGAAATTTATCTAAAGCAATCTTTCAAAATAGTGAAATGCATAGAAGCTTCGAGATCATTCAAAATGATTCGAGGTGATTACCGAAAAAAACAGAATGTTCTCGAAGTAGATAAGGCAAACATATAAGAGATGTCTAAAGGAAGTTTATTATTTTTAAGGCTTTCGCGGCCATGATTTTTTAACAAATAAATACTTTTGGCGTTTTAAACCGCGTTCCATATTTACACTTTATAAAACTTAGAAAGCTTACGAACTTAAAATTTACAATATTTGACGTTTCGACAGTCATGTCGCTGTCTTCTTCAGAAACACTGAAACTGAAGGTATAGAATCCTAACAAGCCTTTATATTACGCCGTTCGGGTCAATGGACCGTGACGGTTTCAATTCATTAGTCTTCCGGAACATGTTTTTCCATACTGGTGCTAGATCGATTCCATTATCCGTATTAAAATTGTCGTACTGGATTTCGATGGCTCCCTTGTATAGTCCTGGGCAGAAGTTTTGGGATTCAGGCAACATTGTTGCTTTGTCAAATTTTATTGTGTGACCGGTGTCTAAGAAGTGTTCCGCAACAGCAGATCTTGTGTTATGTTTCTTTGTATCCGCCTTATGTTCTTTTAATCTGGCAGATATGTTGCGCCCCGTTTGTCCTATATAAGTCAACCCACTCAAACAAGGGATGTGGTAGACTCCTGGTTCCTCGAGTGGTGTTTTTTCCTTCGATTTTGAGAAATTGGCGGCTATTTCATTTGTTGCAGTGAAGGTCACTTCCCTCTAAGTATCCTGGCTATTTTATCCGTGCAGCCTTTTATGTAAGGAAAGAAGGAAGTTGCGACGGGGTCATCTTTCTTTGTTTTTTACTTACTGTGTTTGTTAATTGCTCGATACATATCTGCTTTTTTGAAACCGTGTGGCCGATTCTGAATTTACCGAATTGACCTTGATGATAAAAACTGTTGAATGACATAGTAAATCGCGTTACAAAAAATAAAATTAAAACATTATCCTTTAACCAAGCGCGGATCTAGAAAGGGAGGAAAGGGTAATGGGTGAAATTGTTTCTTCCTGGCTCACGGCCAAAGAACTTTATTTTGACCAATTTCCAAATTTTTTAAGTGTGTTTCTGAAATATAAGTAAAATCACACGAAAATTACTTGTATCCGCCCCTGCCGTCGACACATTAAAATCATTACTAAAGGCAGTTTCTAACCTAAAAAAAAACAAATGAAAAGTCTCGGCTAGATAATCTTAAATTTATAAAAGCACACCGAAGAATGAAAAAATTTAAAAAAAGTTGGTTAAAAAAAATACGAAAAAAAGTATTACAAGGCGAATGTGAAATGAAGAAAAAAGACACAAAGAACAAAAGGCAGGCACCAAAAAAACAAAGTGACTTCTCAAACGCTGATGTGGATTTATCACAGAATATTGTTCATGAGACAACAATTGTTGACCATATGTAACATTCTTTGAATGAATTTCAAGACAATGGCGATGTGCTCATGCTTTCGGATGACGACGTATTCCATTGTAATAATTAGTTGCTTATCAAATTCCCAACGACCAAAGAACACTTCGCAGAATAGAAGCTTGGAATAAAAATAATTCTCACGGCTTAAATTTTTTGAGAAAGCACCAAAGCAGTTTCAGTTTTTTGGACTTGCAGGACTGTTTCACCAAAGCACCAGGAACTTGCAGGATCTGTTTGTCCCTTAAATTTAATGTACATTTTGAGGGTTATAATGTTCAATAAAGTTTTTGCACTTGCAAAGTTCAAAACTTTATGTTATTATTAAAATATTAATGTTTTCAAAAATGTGCCCGCTGCCCCACCCTACCCTAAGTGAAAATGAATGTTACAGCTACAGTGAGTTAGACCTACCATAATTACTTTTATGAGAATCGATAAAAAGAACAAAGTGAGTTGACCAAAAAAATTGTGAAACTTCTAGATGACCAAACATCAAAAAGTTTTTAAGGAAAAGAGTTGATCCAGCTTAAATTTAATTTTAATAAAAAGCACAAAAAATAATGTAAACATTTTTATCTGTTCAAGACGCAAAAAGACCAAAAAATACAAATTGCATCAAGGAAACGCACGCTGGGGTTGTAGTCCAGTCCAATTAGAATTTTTTGCTGCATTAAATCATGTAGTTCCAAAAGTTACAGGAATTTGTAAAGAGAAATGTTTGAATAAAGTCGCGAGGGATGAGGGAGTGGCTCAAAGTTCCATTTTTTTAGTTTTTGGTACATATCTTGAGAATGGAGCGTCGCACAGAAAATTATATGCTATTTAAAAATAAAGTTTAGTAAATTCCCTACAAAATAGTTAATTTACATTTATATTTATTTGCTACCGTTTTTGAGATATGAGCTAGCAATGAAGCAATGAAGACAAGTTTGCTTTAATCTATAGTAACGATTTGACAAAGCACATATTCCTGTGAATAAAACAGAATAGACTAGAATAAAATATTTATTTATCAAATAACATGCTTCAACAAAGTACGTGCAACAAAATATGAAATGTACTTTTGATGATAAAGGTCTCATGTTTGTGGGGTAGCAACATTTGTTCCCCAGCTTTAGGAATGTCTCCTGGCGTAGATGTGAAATCGTAACACGTCAGCAATGTTTTTTGTTTCGTTAGTAAAACCGCTGGAAACATTTGACTATGGCTGCTTTACTTTTTCCAATAATCGCAGAAATGGTATCGCATCAAGTAAAACCATGGATAAAAAAAATTGACTGACTGAACGACAAAGCTTGAAGTTGTTGTGAAGAGTACAACATGTCTCTTGTGTAACTTCGACCAGGCTGAAAAACACATTTGTGTATCGTGGTGTGAGTGTCACAAGTAAGACAAGCTACGTCCTCGTCAACTACCACTACAGTTGAATGAAATGTATTTTCTAATCCACACCTGACAATGCTGTAGTCAGCGTTTCCTTTGGCTATGGTGGACTGTATATCTTTTCCACCTAAGGCCTGCACTAACATACTAAACAGCTAGGTTTTGTTCCTTTTGTTAAAAAAAATGTTTTCATCAAAGTTTATATTCACTGATGTTTTACTTAATGCTCTCCGATTTTGCCCCGTTTTTTGTAGAATTTGTTTCTTCGTTACCGTCAAAAGCTACACCAGAGATGTGACCGTAATGGTTAATGATATAAGAACATTATTTTTTGCCGACAGAGGCAAACTTAGTGTTGATGTTCCACTTTACTCGATGAAAGAGAAAACTGCTATCGATCCCCGTAAAACTGTTCCTTAGGTTAAATATTTGATTACAAAAAAGAAATGCATCGTAGAGAGCTGACTTTTTTGTTTTTCTCAGGATCACTTTGTCAAAAAGAGTCATGGGGTATTGAACTAACTCACACTTTAATAGCTCAACATCTCCTTCAGTTTTTTTGGTAATTAAAAATCTCTGAAAAATCATTAAAAGCTCGACCACTACTATTTTGTTCTTTTACTTGAGGTTGACGAGTTGTTAGTTCAAGCATGTCGTTGGGCGCATGTCAAGTGGTTTTCCTAGTCACCACTGTGCTGTGCTGCAATGAATTTTTTCATCAACACCGCCGTTTCAAAATACTGAACCCACAAAGCTGCTGTTGGCCCAATATCTTTTAAACGTATCGGTTCATTCTTTAATTTCTATTGAACGTTTGCCAAGGATGCATTTATGTTGGTTTTTTCTAGTCATTTTTTCCGGTAGTTGAAATAAGTTTAATAGTTCTTGTTTTTCTAGTGGCGTGATGCATAAATTTCCCAAAATGATGTGAACCAAAATGGTGTGCACGAGTAAATGGCCTCTCACGGCTCTGCTGTAAGCTTTTCCACTCAACATTTTTTCAACGGAGCAGCAAAAGCATAGCACAATAGTTCTTTCAATCCATTTCCCGCCATTGTTTGACGATTGCACCCCAAGAAAGAAATAAGCATATAAAACTCACCAATTATCATTTCCATTTTGCTGAACAAGGAATAATCATAGCTGGAAGCAACGATTTCTCTAGCTTTCACATACAGAGGCTGATTCATCGTGACGAAACAAGTTGGAAAACCTTTTCGATGAGCGTTTTCTGCCGCTTATCTAAGCGCAGTATTCAAAGTGTCATAATCGCGGAGTGGTGAATTAATAAATGCAAGAAATATAGCTGGATTTTTCTCAGCATTAATTACCTCAGATGAATATAACCCTTCCATTCCAGAATCTTTGGAATCCGAAGGTTGTTTTGGAGTAAAAGCCATTTACCAACCATCCGTAAAGTATCTTAAAGGCTTGGTAAAAGTGCGTCACTAGAGATAGGATGCAAAACATTAAAATCCTGGAGTACAACATTGCTCAAACATGTTTTTATAAGTCACCAATTTCAAAGCACTAAGTTTTCCCACCTCCGTAGGAGGTGGAGCGGTTGTCAGTCGTTGGATTTCAGTCAAGAAAAGCTTGAGCAGGAGTTAGACATTTTATGCCAATTAAGCTGTGAAGTGTGTTAAGCTCATCGACAGTGGTAACATTAAAGGCGTTATGAAATACATATTGCCAAAAAGTTTTTTCAGGTATACATTTCTGGGGATAGTTTCAGTTGCTGAGCATCAAACTATGACGCACTAAACCCCAAGTCAGACAGTAAATTTACCAAATTCCGTAATCAGAATTTCTATTGTATGAATTAAGCAATGCCTGTGAGGACCGAAGAAATAAATGAACGTAGGCAAATGGCTGAAATAATAGCGTGGCTAATGCTTACTTTTTCCTTTGCTTCTTTCTCCTTACAATTTTTTCTCTGTGAGATAAGATAGATCATTAATAAAAGCTGTGATGGTGTCAGCAACCATCTCTTCAGCACCAATGAAAAAACTCGTCGCTTAGAGAATAACTTATTAATTCATAGGCCTTAGACTGAATACCTCTCTTTATTATTGCAGCAGCCGTTTGGACGACTTTCTGACACGATTCTGTTTCCATATTTATCAGTCAGTCTGTTCATCACAATCCTGACATCTTATTTTTTCCATAAGCTCGTCCATGGAATACTAGCTTTTATTTTGACTATCAAAATACTGGAAAATCTAATCCATAGCTACTAAAACAAATTTTTCTATAGGTCTGCCTATCTGTTGACTGGTCGATTTCAGAAAAAAAAACATTTTGTTTGTAAAATAGAAAGCAGAATATTTAGATAAGCAAGTTTGACAAAAAACCTGATATGCTACAGTTTTTCCTGCAAATTAAAACTTTATAGGCTTATATCTCACACAAAGTAACACTTGGACAGAAATATAAATATACAGTTTTATAGCAAATTTAATAAACTAATTTGAAAAGTATAAAACTTTCTGTGCAATGCAACGTTTTTGAGATATGCGCCAAAAAAGGGAAATTTAAGCTTCCCCCGCCACCTTCGCGCCACTTGAAATTTTGGGATTTTGGGTGTTGTCAAAGAGACCTTCCCCTACACATTCCTAAAACTTTTGGATCTACATGATTTAATGCAGCAAAACGAACTTTTTTGGTCTAATTTGACTGGACTATTGGAATGCAAGATTATTCTGAACCGCAACAGGGATGATACTAAATTTGTGCAGTTGGTCTTTTTTGTTTGTGTTTCTGTTCTTATAACTCTGCAAATAAATTAAATAGGGAATTAGATCAGTCTTATTTTTTATTCCTATGTTTAAATATTATGAGAAGGGATGAGGCGTGCACCATCTGTTTCTTTGTGCTAAAAGAACGAGTATTTAGATTCGTATTTTCTTTGTATCGTAACTTTAATAACTTTATTTATGCATGTGTGATCTTGACCATAATAATAAGGATCAGAAACCGAACTGTGGAAATTAACAATTTTGTTTGAATTTAATGATTATAAAAAACCAAAAGAGGCGTTGTGCAGCAATTCCTTTCATTCCTTAGCATTCATTTATTTAGTTATTTTCTTTGCAAGTTATGAATTGATAATTTAAATCTTTGTCTTTAGTTTTTAAGTATGTGTGTGTTTTGTATACGTTTATAACTTGATAAAAAAGTCGCTTAAACGTTTGACATTCTCTTTGATCGTAATTTTTACCTATGACGGTGATTATAATGGGTTCGATAACAGATATGAAAACCATTGTATGCATTGCCTTGTAGAATGTAAATCTAACAATTTTCTGCTGTGATTGGGCAACAACGAACTGCTGCAGGTTGTTTCCATGTTATGAAACAGTGTACTTTTGTTATGTGTGATGTATCAAACCTTGCACATTTGTGTGTTTTCTAGTAGCGGTAGGTTGCTTCCATTGTATTGTGCACTACATTTTTTTTACTTACTTTATGTACAATTTTTATTATCTGTACTACCGGTTATGTTTTTTGCTTTAGTTCTTGTTCAAAACTTTCAAGTTTAGTTAGGTTGATCCGTAACCAAGACCTCGGTATCCACTGGCGGGGTTGCCGGTTATATTACACTTTTTCAGTTTAAAATTATGTTTCGCACATGTTTATATGTGTTGGGATTTAAATCTGTGTATTTGTTTAATAACTGTAATTTGGGGTGTCTGGCTTTCCGACGTGTATTGATATCTTTGATCACAAACCGATTTTAACCATCACAATAGCAGGTATAGTACGACGAGCTAATTTTCATAAGCTATACAAGTTTACTATAGTTGCAACGTTGTTGTTGATAATTTTAGCTAAATTGTTTCGTCTTCATTACAAATGAAAATTTTTATCTTGATGAGAAAAATTTTATTGCATTACTGATTTTTGTTCGTAGTAAAAAACGCTATTAATCGATTAGAAGTTATAGAAGCAAAACGTTTATTTTTAGATAGAAAGAAGCTGCGACAGTAGTCACATTTGCATACATTTTTAAAATTCCACAAAACCTAATCAACTTTGTATCATAAAAAGGAGTTAAGTAGTAAAAATTGGTCGTTGGTACAAAAATTATCCCAGTCACAAAGTTACCAAAAATTATGATTAAGTTGTAATTATTCTAAGCACTTAAGTGTGTGCATTAAATTTGTGCAAGACAAAACTCTTTATTTTGAATATATTATTAGAGCTGTTGCCGACTTTGTTTTCTAATTTTAGCCAAATGGTTAGTAGACGTATGTATATGAAAATAAATTTACAAAGTAAAGACATTTCAAGCATTAAAAAATACCAACAAATTAATATTCATCGTCAACTAAAAAACTTTTATTAGTGCAATAAATAATATTCGTGTGTAAAATTCGGAATTAACCCTCGGTTAATTTTTTTTGAGGTTGTTGAACTTTTCCACCTAATTTATGAAATTTTATGATGTTGACATCCCGTGTGTGCTATAAAGCGTTTTATCCCCAAAATTTATGTAGGATAAATGCAGGTGTTTCGGAGCTAAATTTAGTGTTCGACTATAAAAATTACCTTTAGATCTCATAGAAGGTTGAGGTGTACCGAAATTATTATGCATTTTCAATTACAAACATGCAAGATATTGTAATGAAATATCGATCGTGAAAGCAGACGATTGCGTAATAAATTTTCAGGAAAGTACGACTGTAGGGAACGAAGTAAAAACTGCATGAGTAAAAATTCATATTATGGTTTTATTGCGTTTAAATTGTGCTCTATTTGAATTATGTTAAAAGTATGACTTATACGTAATTGGAATTTGGCGGTTGCTTTTATTTTTAAACGTGTATGTTCTACACAAGACGTACTAAAGACGTCATCTTTTCTTCTATGTGTATCCACATAAGGACGCTTCTGCAAAAAAGAAATAACAAATTTGTTGCATCTGCTACCTCAGACATTAGTTTGTGTTTTTATGTGAACTGCTGTTTTATATGGTACCTACACGTATATAACTCAAGGTAATTTTGTTGTCAGTTTTACCTACCTAAGAAATTTTTAGATAAACAAGTGGGATGTCCCACAATTACAAAACAGCTGTAATTTAAAAGTAAAGTTTAATACTAATCGACAAATTAAAATTAGTTTTCCAAATTAAAGTCAACAAAAACATAATTTAAAAAAATAAGAAATTTGAAAAAACTGCATTAACAACTCAAATTAATAGTTGTAGAAATTACACAAAAAAAAAATTTTGTTGTTAACAAATGGACGACTTTTCGCGAAAATACGTGCCCCAAGAGAAAGTGAACCTGAAAGCTGCTTAACTCTCAGTGTAAACTTTATTTTTAAAATAAAAAAAAACTATTATAGATCTTGTAACAAGCTTTTTTGGCTTAAAATATTAGCAGTAACGTTATCCAGCCAATAACCTACCTCTGCTTGTTAAATGTAAAAATACTTTGATGTGAATATTGAAGAGCTAGTTAGTGTCAACAACACCTATTGGCCTATCGACCCAAATAAAAGCTCAGAATTCTTTATCGTCAAAAATATATTTACAAATTACTTGCAAATTAACAAATTTAAATTCTGATTACTGGTCGGTCACATTAACGATTATCACAAACATAATATAAGCGACTTATTTTGCAAATTTCACTAATTAGGCACGAAAATGAGAACCACGTAACAGACAAAAAGCCGGAAAATTTGTTGATCGCTTAAAAAAATTTTTCAAGCAAACATAGGAAACCGCAGACTGGGAGCAGTCAATCCGAAGAAAAATTAATATTAAGAAAATCGCCATTAGATTCGGTGGAAGAAACAGATATAGCAACCCACCAATTCGAGATATCTAGACGACAAAACAATTTTTAATCGTCTTAACCAGAAGTTCCCAAACTTTTTTGTGTCGTAGACTCCTTGCCATGTTTTTCGGTTTTGGGTAGATTTTTTCTAAATTTTTAACTGTAGTGAAGTTTAGTGTTAAAAACTTAAAGTAAAAACACATGTTAAGTTTTATACATTTATTAATTGAGATTAAATTAAAACTACTCAAAATAAAATTTTGTATCTCTTATATAAAATATACGTAACATAAAATGAACTAAGCATGAAGTAAAAAATTTTGAAACCACCACCCTCAACTCACTTCGGTATAACCTTTTTGTCAAGTGTACTGCAAAACGTACCTTCCATCTTGCTTCTCTACCACCAAGAACCGAGACCGTCCAACAGCATTCATATTGAAACGTCCGAGAAATTACTTGCAAATGCAAGAGCCTTCTAGAACTGTTATCTAGTTTCTAGAAAATATAGCGAAAAGTGAGGAACGATCGAGAAGAATTCGCTGATGTCTATAAAAGCCGAAGATGGAAATCGTAGGTCAGTTATGGCTGGAATGCGAATGTGTTAAGAAGATTATCAAGTTGAAGATAAATAAGTGTTTAGCACGTGCGAGAGTTTTAAATAAATAACAGTGTACACCGAATCGAATGAACGTGACTCACAGTGTGATATCCGAGGACGTTATCTTATCTCGTGTTATACAACGGTTATACATAAATTCGTGTAAGTGTTTTCATTAAATATTATTAGATTTAATTAGTTCGGTTAATTTAAAAGTATACATATTTCTATAAAAGTAAACGTAGTAGTAGTCGTTTTAAATAAATTAGTTTTTAACAAATAAAGACGTAACAGTGGTGTCAGGTGTGGGGTATCAAACCGTTCGCGATTTTTAGTGTGAATACCATTAAGTTATTTGATATCGCACCCGTAATAAAAACATTGCGTAAATATCTGTTAAGATTCGCGATAAGCGTGTTTATTTATAAAGTAAAATAGTGTTTATTAAACTTTTTCTTTTAACAAGTGCGTGATTGCGATATTAATTAAAGTCGTTTCCGTGGTTTAATATTAATAAGTGAATCGTTATTAAATTTTGTGTTATATAAAAACTGCATTTTAAAAAGTAGTGTATTTAAAACTTTATATTCGTGTTATATTTAAATTTATGCCGGTGACGCGTTTGCAAGCAGTCAAAATGGATTCAAAAATAATTGAACTTCTCGAATCGATGAATAGAAAAATGGGCGAAAATTCACAGAAAATTGAAGAAAAACTGTCGGAAAGTTCAAGAAAAATGGAAGAAAATGCTAGAAGTTTAAAAGAAGAAATAAGAGCGAGCATGGAAAATCAAATAAAGACTATTGAGGAACAAATACAGGTTAATGTAGGAAATCAAATCAAAATTGCGCAAGAGGAAACCCAAGCAGATATGCTAAATTTGAAAGAAGAAATTTGCGAATCTGTGAATGAGAAAATAGAAGCAATAGAGGACAAATTAGAAGACAGAATAAAACTGATTGAAGAAAGAATGAAGCAGATAAATTGTCACGGCAAAGGAAGCGTCACGAGTGAGGATTTAATAATGGACCATCGTGAAGAAAACACTCACAAGTTCAAAGTTGTACCACCGAATTTTGATGGTAAAGTTCCATGGTCAACCTACTACAAGCAGTTTGAAGCCGCAGCTACTGCTAATGGTTGGAGCAACAAGCAGAAAGCGACGTCTTTAATCGTGTCCTTACGTGGAGAAGCGCTGGGAATTTTACAAACTATTCCGGACCACCTGCAAGAAAATTACGAACTCTTAATATCACGATTAGAAATGAGATATGGGGATGCTCATCTTCAACAAGTATATCGGGCTCAAATTAAAAGTCGGGTTCAGAAAGCTGCCGAAAGTCTTCAAGAGTTTGAGGCTGACATCGCCAGACTAACACGGCTTGCGTATCCTACAGCACCGGATACCTTCCTGGAGCAGTTAGCTATTCAAACTTTCGTAGATGGCCTCCGAGACAGCGAAACACAGCAGACTCTCCGGTTAGCTCGACCGAAGACATTGGATGACGCTTTGGTGCATGCTTTGGAGTTTGAAGCAGCAAAACAAGCATCGCAACGAGGTGGTCATAGACTCTGCTGTGCTACAGAAGTACCCGCGCAGACACTGGAAAGCATCGAGGAGATAGCGCGACGAATACTTCGGGAAAGAGGAGTGACAGCTTTGAACTGCGATGAAATAGGCCATGTACGACGGCATCGTACCAAACCTAAGAAGAGGACTAGAAGAGCCCTCGAAAATTTGGAACGAGGCGAGCGAAAGAAACAAAAAGTAATCTCATCTAGTCAAACTCCGGAGGTTACAATCCAAATGGCATCGCCTAGAGAGCAATTGCATAGCATTTATCTCGATGGCAAGATCAATGCGAGAAGCGTCCAGTTACTGGTTGACACGGGAGCGACGAAAACCATCATTCGTCCTGAGATCTTATTGGAAAACGAGAAGACATCACCAGTAACAGTACGACTTCGAACAGCGACGGGCGACGAAATACCTACTCACGGACAAGTCAAAGTAACCATTGGTTTGGGAAATGGAGTACTCGACCATCAAGTACTGGTAGCCGACATCACGGAAGAAGTTATCCTGGGAATGGACGTGATAAAGAAGTATGGGTTCCATTTGGATATGAAGAACGATGTCCTGAAGATCGACAATGAAGAAATTCCTTTTCATTCGTCAGAGAAGGCAGCCGTGCGAGTCTTATTGAGTGAAGACGTGACTCTGCCTGCAAGGACTGAAAGTGTGGTGATGGCACGCCTGGATGGAAGTCTCCGGGAAGGCTACATACGCACGATTGAACCAATGGAGGGCGGCTTAGTTGAAAAGGGACTACTCGTTGGCAGAACTTTAGTACGAGTAAAGAAGACGATGCCAGTAAGGATCTTAAACATCAACTCAGATCCTGTAACGCTGAAAAAGAAGACCGTGGTAGGCCAATGCACGCCAGTATCACAAATTGTGAGATGCGTGAACGAAGATACGTCGCCGAAGAAGTGTCCACAACATCTATTGGACATTCTTACCACCAAATGCGAAAACCTCAGCCAAGACCAGCTGGCTAAAGTTAAAGTGTTGATCCAAGAGTACCAAGATGTGTTCGCGCTGGAGAGTGGCTCCAAAGGAAGAACTAACGTGGTGAAGCATAAAATTAATACCGGAGACGCTCGGCCGATACGACAACATCCACGCAGACTTCCTTTGGCGAAAAGAGAAGAAGCCGAACAAATAATTACGGATATGGAGAGAGAAGGCGTGATTGAACCTTCAAGTAGTCCATGGGCATCCCCAGCGGTACTCGTGAAGAAGAAGGATGGATCAACGAGGTTTTGCGTAGACTACAGGCAGCTAAACGACGTGACCAAAAAGGACAGCTACCCTTTACCCAGAATTGACGATACGCTAGACACCCTGTCAGGATCCCAGTGGTTTTCTACGTTAGATTTAAAGAGTGGATACTGGCAGGTAGAATTAAAACCCAAGGATCGTGAAAAAACAGCTTTTACGATCGGAACTGGTTTGTGGCAGTTCACTGTAATGCCCTTCGGCCTGTGTAACGCTCCTGCAACGTTCGAGCGTTTGATGGAGACCATCTTGCGCGGATTGTCTTGGAAGACGTGCTTGGTCTACCTGGACGACGTGATCGTGGTTGGAAGGTCGTTTGAAGAGCACTTAAACAACTTGAAGGAAGTGTTCCAGAGATTACGTGGGGCTAACCTCAAACTGAGCCCAAAGAAGTGCCACGTATTTAAGAAGGAAGTCCAATACCTTGGCCACGTCGTATCTAGAGACGGAGTAAGGGCTGACCCAGACAAAATCCGAGCAGTGCAAGCATGGCCAAGACCGATCGACAAACATCAGGTCCGAAGTTTCCTTGGGTTGTGCACTTATTATAGAAGATTTGTCCCCGGATTTGCCAACATTGCCAAACCATTGACAAAACTAACCGAAGAAAAAGCAGAATTTAGATGGAATGAAGACTGCGAAAATTCTTTTAATCAACTAAAACAGGCCCTAGTCACTTCGCCGATTTTGAGTTATCCACGAGAAGATGGAAAGTTTGTTTTGGATACCGACGCAAGCAATATGGCCATAGGTGCGGTCCTTTCGCAGGTTGAAGATGGACAAGAAAAGGTGATCGCGTACTTTAGCAAGGTTTTGTCTAGGCCAGAAAGGAATTATTGCGTGACTAGAAGGGAGCTGTTAGCAGTCGTTAAGTCCATCGAACATTTCTACAAGTATTTGTATGGACGAAGATTTTTACTGAGAACAGACCACGCCGCTTTAAAATGGCTACTGCAGTTCCGTAACCCAGAAGGACAAGTAGCAAGATGGATCGAGAGACTGCAAGAGTATGACTACGACACAGAACACCGTGCCGGAAGCAGTCATCGGAACGCTGATGCCTTATCCAGAAGACCATGTCCGGCGGACTGCAGCCATTGTTCGCGACTGGAAGAAAAAGTCGAATGCCTCCGGAGAACTGCTATGGTTGATGATGAGTGGGAACCTGAGCAGTTACGTCGCGAACAAGAAGACGATCCTGAAATAAGACTACTCCTCGACTGGAAAGAAAGCGGCCGACGACCAACCTGGGAAGAAGTGAGTGCTTTGGGCAAAAATATCAAAGCGTACTGGACGCAGTGGGACTCCTTGATAGTAGAAGACAGTCTTCTTAAGCGATCCCTAGAAAGTGCCGAGGGCACGGGAAACAAACTACAGCTGGTAGTGCCGAAAAGCAGGGTGACCGAAGTGTTGAAGCATCTCCACGATGGGACATCAGGAGGACACTTTGGCATTAAGAAGACGTTGGGTAAAGTGCGAGAACGATTCTACTGGATGAACTGCAAAGAGGACGTCATGAAATGGTGCCGTAAATGCATAGTCTGCGCTTCAGGAAATGGTCCAGCGAGAAAGCGCAAAGCACCCATGAAACAATACAACGTAGGAAGCCCTTTGGAAAGAGTAGCGATTGACATCGCAGGGCCGTTCCCAGAATCCGATTCGGGAAATAAATACATTCTGGTGGCGATGGATTATTTCACGAAATGGACGGAGGCTTACGCCATACCCAATCAGGAAGCAGCTACAGTCGCAGACGTATTAGTAAAGGAGTTTTTCTGCCGGTTTGAAGTTCCGTTGAAATTACACTCCGATCAAGGCCGCAATTTTGAGTCTGGGCTGTTTCAAGAAGTTTGCCGACTGTTAGGAATTAAAAAGACTAGGACAACGCCTCTTCATCCTCAGTCTGATGGCATGGTTGAACGGATGAATCGAACAATGGGCAAGTACTTAGCCAAGGTAGTGTCCGAACACCAAAGGGACTGGGATCAGTACTTGCACCTTTTCTTAATGGCATACCGATCATCCGTTCACGAAAGCACAGGCCAAACACCATCCTGTGTCATGCTCGGTCGTGAGATAAGATTACCATGCGATCTTCAATTTGGGCGAAGACCGGAAGAAGAAGTTGCTGGAGAAGATTACGTCAGCAAGCTGGCCAAGAGGTTGGACGAAGTACATGAAGAGGTCCGTAAAAACACACAAATTGCCAGCGACAGGATGAAAACAAGATATGACGTCAAGGCGCAAAATGGTGGGTTTCAACCTGGCGATATGGTCTGGTTGTATAACCCTCAAAGGAGACGTGGTTTGTCGCCGAAGCTGCAAAGGCAATGAGAGGGCCCTATGAAGTCGTGCAGCGTATTAACGACGTTATATACCGCATCCGAAAACCGCCCAGAGGCAAGCCAAAAGTGGTCCACGTCGATCGTCTAGCCCCGTTTGCTGGCGATAACCACAATCCGCAAGTTCAGGTCCGAACCAGAGTAATAAGTAGCAGAACCAGGAATCCAATCGAAGAAATGGAGTTCGAAAAGTTTATGAACTTATACGGAGGTTCTGGAAAAGCTAGGTTCGGAGTTACCACCGAGGAACAACAAGACCTGTTCCAGACACAAAAGATTACGCCATCGCACATTGCGTGAGCGAGGAGCTTGACATGTCCAAAGGGGTTGCAGTCGTGTTTAAAAAGAAGTTTGGACAGCTAGATGAATTACGAAGACAGCAACCGGCAGTCGGAAAGGTTTTAGGACTACGTGGTGACGGACGCTTCGTTTTCTATCTGGTCACCAAGAAATACTCACGTGTCAAGCCGTTATACAAAGATCTGTGGCGAACATTATGGAGTCTCAAGAGACAAATGGAGTTCCATCATGTTAAGAAATTGGCAGTACCCAAGCTTGGTTGTGGCTTAGACCAATTGAATTGGAGGACAGTTCGAAACATGTTGGAGGTCGTCTTCCGAGGAACAGGCGTTCAAGTGTTGGTCTGTAGTTACCAACCGAGGAGAGTATTGGGTCAGGAAAAGTCCATTGACTGTTACTTTTATGGTCAAGGAAGTTGCCAAAATGGAGGAAGCTGCCGCTATCGCCACGATCCCTTTACCGGTGTCGCATCCAGTCTCCTGTTCTGGGACAGAACAGTCCTAAGAAGGGGGCAGTGAAACGTCCGAGAAATTACTTGCAAATGCAAGAGCCTTCTAGAACTGTTATCTAGTTTCTAGAAAATATAGCGAAAAGTGAGGAACGATCGAGAAGAATTCGCTGATGTCTATAAAAGCCGAAGATGGAAATCGTAGGTCAGTTATGGCTGGAATGCGAATGTGTTAAGAAGATTATCAAGTTGAAGATAAATAAGTGTTTAGCACGTGCGAGAGTTTTAAATAAATAACAGTGTACACCGAATCGAGTGAACGTGACTCACAGTGTGATATCCGAGGACGTTATCTTATCTCGTGTTATACAACGGTTATACATAAATTAGAGTGTAAGTGTTTTTATTATTAGATTTAATTAAGTTCGGTTAATTTAAATGTGTACATATTTCTAGAATAAGTAAAAGTAGTTTTAATCGTTTAAATAAATTAGTTAATAATAAATAGATACGCAACAATATAAAACGTACTATCAAGTTCAACAGTGGCTTGGTCTGCAGAAAAATCTACTAGATTGAGGGTGGAAAAAATCAACAGATAGCCATAACTACGCAGAAAGAACCTGCACCAGCTAACCTTCTCAATTGCATTTCTTGCAAATGTCAAAAAAGTTGTGGTACCGCGTGCAGCTGTTTCGAAATGCTCCAGAATGTGTGACCCTAACGACTAACTTGACTTTAGAATAGTGCTGCTGACGATGTCATAGAAGATGCGGAGATGTCGGATGATGATTGAGCCGGTCCGTCAATTATTTGATTTGGAGAGTCAGAACTGTGAATTAGGCCTACTGGGACATTGTCTCCCTAACGTCGGGCAACCGTTGCCAATAGTTGGTGAAACAAATTGCTTTACATTCTAAGGCAAAACTCTTTTTTCCAATTTGAAATGCTATATCTCTGTAAATATTGATCATACAAAAAAATAGTATAGAGCTAATTTTATATGGAATAATTTTGAATAGAAGTATTTTTCCAATAAAACATACGGTAAGGACGATATGGCTAATTTTCTAATTTCATGTGCCATTTTTTCAAGATGGCGTTGCGAGCAGGTAGTCAATGAGGGCCTCAAGATCTAAGTTCGTGACAAGTTTCATAACTTTCTGATCTTTTGCAAAACCATTTCTATCCATTGGGTTATAGAGCAAAATCCACAAGTAAAAACGCGCCTCTTGTGTGCCAGGTAGACTTAACACACCAGATACTATCGGAGAAAAATATATATTTATTGACGAATTTGGGATTCGAGTGATCTTATGGAAGATCACAGAAAAATCGTATAGCCAAGAAAGTGAAGGCCCAATTAAGAGACTGTAATTATTCGATTGCTGTGTATTAATTACTTATATTTATTTACCATTCAAGACGAGCTTTATAATGTACACTCTTAGCATCTTTGATTGACCACTTAACTGAAGATCATATACAATGCGCATATTTTGTCATGAACAACGTAGGATTTTATAGAACGGATTAAATTCAGCAACTGATCAGAGCTCATGGACATGTACCAGTATTGCTGCCCCCATACAGTCTTTTTTTTAACTCAATAAACTATATTAAAAAGAAACCAACCTACGAATGAAGAACAACTGTTAGCTCAAATTCAAAATGCTTCTGAAAGTATAACACACACAAGAACATTGCCAAAACATATTTGGAAGGTTGCCTCAACCGAAATAAAATTTTGAACGAATTAGATACGTATACGTAAAACAATTTTTTTATAAGTATTGTGTTCAGCGACGACGCCAGGCTTTCTTAGTTGGGTGAGCATAAATAGAAAATATGTTTTTGAAGAGCCACATTCGTATAAGAATATTTATTTAAAAAATTGTTAACGGGAGTTTTAAAAAATACAAAAGTTATTTAACTTTTCTAATAAAATTAGTTTCATTCAGAAATTGTTTCTTCTAATTTGGGTGAGCACCCTGATAAAATTGTGTTTGGAACTGTTTTTACTTTCCTATAAGAAAAGTATAGCAATCGCAATTTTTTCTCAAAAAATTTTTTCTGAATAATTTTTACGTTTTATCGTCTCCGGAATCAGAAAAATGTATTTTTGACAAAAAAATTTTGAGTGTCTGTGTGTGTGTGTGTAACGATGTAGTCACGATAACTACGTTATTCAAATAAAAAAAATTTCTAACAGTTTATTAGATGTTTTATTTATAATTTAAAATGAATGTAATCTAGGTTCGAATCCTGCCTGTGACAATTTTTTTTAGAAAAAATTCCATAATGTAGCACTGTTTTTCGGGAGTTGCCGCTTCACAAAACTTTCACTTAACGTTTCGCTGATCATGGTGTCAGCTTCTTCAGAACGTTTTTAAAGAGTGATGTTATCGTCTTGCGTTCCTCGTTATATACTATGTCTGTTCTGGTCTGTTGAGTTGCGTTCATAAACGTCTGATGACTTCTTGCATGTTTTTCACGCGTAGATCTCCATCATCCATCCTCACGGTTGAAGTTGTTAGGATTTTTCATTATTTCAGGTAATTAGAGTATTATTTGCTGGTGATAGTGTCTGCTTCTTGCTATAACCTTTACGTTCCCGTAATCAATCCGGCGATCTCTATTCTCATGTAGATGTTCCGCTACTGCAGATTTGTACGTGCGTCTGAGTTGAGCGTCTCGTTGATGTTATTTAACCCTGCACTGAATGCTCCTCTCTGTTTGGCCAATGTAACTCTTGCCGCACATACACTCTAATTGGTATATACCCTTGGTGTGTAGTCTCAGAAGTGCAGCGGTCGAACGGGTATACAGTTTATTCATAGTTTTGACGTTCGACCGTGCGCTTATCTCAAGAAATTTCTTGTACAAAAATGCCGAGAGTAAGCAAAGTTTCGAGAGTAGACTGACAAAGTGGAAGGACTTATTTGTGTAGATAAAAAAAAAGTTTAATCTGAATAAAATAATTAAAGATGAGGCTACCACAAAAAATGCTTCATCAAAGAAAATCAAGCTAAATACCAGTGCAAGTGTACCAGAAGATTTTTTGCTCGTTTTCTCAACCATCGCAAGTTTAGTGAAATGTGCTCAGTGTGATAGTTCAGTTAAGTTCAAAAGCTGCAAAAAAGAAGGCCTTGGCTTCCAAATCCAAGTCAAATGTGCAAATTGTGATCCACGCTTTATACCGTCGAGTGAGAAAACTGGTCATCGCTATGAAATCACTCGTTTTGTCTTTGTAAAGCGTACATTAGGTTTGGGTTCAGCAGACTGCAATAAATTTTGCGGGCTCATGGACATCGCAAGTATTTTTTTATCTAAACCATCTTATTAGAATCTCATGAAATCAGTTTGCCACAGCATCCAAACAACTGCTGAAAAATTTCTTGTTTCCACCGCAGACGAAGAAAAACAGCAAACACGTGCAAATTCGAAGTCAGACACTTTGACCGTTTCTGGTGACGGCACGTGGCAGAAGCAAAGCTTCAGCTTTTCTTCTGGCGTCACTTCTTTGATTGGATATTGGCCTGGAAAAGTTATCGATATTTTCATAAGTAGTTCCCACTGTCAGGCTTGCAAATTATGGTAATTAAAGCAATTAAATACTAATGAATTTGGAGAGTGGTACCAAGAACATGTTAAAAATGATGAATGCCAAGCCAATCACGCCGGACCATCATGTTATCGAATTGTTCCGCCGATCAGAAAAAAAAATTACGGAGCAAAGATCAGCAACTATATCGGAGACGGTGACAGTAAAACTTACAGCAATTTAGTGAAACCTAACTTTACGGTGAAAATTTCACTATAAATAAAAAAGAATTTGTAAGTCACGTCCAAAAAAGAATGGGTAAACGTCTACGTGATCTAGTAAATAAAACTGTAGAAAATAAAGTTGTAAAAACCGAAAAAAATGCTGGTAAAACAAGGCAAAGTAAGTTACTCAGCGGCAAAGGAAAGCTCACTGGAAAAGTCATTGATAATTTGAGTCGATACTACGGAGCAGCAATCAGACATAATTGTGATTCGCTGGAAGAAATGAAAAATGCAATCTGGGCAACGTTCTACCACCAGCAGTCAACAGACGATAAACCTCAACACAATAAGTGCATGAGCGGTGAGAAGTCGTGGAAAAAAAAACAGGAGTGGAAAATTTCAAACATGACTACACTCCACTTCCACAAGATATCATACAAGGTGTCTTGGAAGCTTTACTCAAAATGCCAACGAAAGTTTGAACCAGCTGATTTGGAGAATTGCACCGAAAAAATTATCTGGCAGCAGATAACTTGTTGAATTTGCATCTTATCTAGCTGCATGCACTTTCAATGAAGGTGATGGTGCTTTTCTAATTTTTCTGTCTGATATGAACGTCAGCCCAAGCGCTCATGATTATGCAACATTCTCGGACAGCAATCGCATTGACAAAGCCGAGATTCAAACTCAGCAGCTTGAGAAAAAAAAAGGCTGAAGACATCGACAATACCGCAGGAAGTCTGCTGTATGGAGCTGGAATCGATGATTCGGTGTAAGTTGTAAAAAAAATTTTTTCTTCACTTTTTTAGTTCATAAACTTTAGACGCGTTTTTCTCAAAACTACTTTTCAAAGTCCGTGTTCACTGCCATTTAAAAACTACTTGATCGATTCATTTCAAACTTTGTACTCATTTTCTACATATAAAATACCTGCCCCCAACGTTTAGTTAATTTTTTTTTTACATTAAGGGTGTTTCCCACCCACAAAATGGCGGAATTTTTCGTGGAAAATAACAGTTCACACTTTAGATGGCCGCCAAAATTTTTTAAATGAAAAGAAAAATGATCAGAGAACGTTGGGGGGAAGATTTGATTGTTTGACTAAATTTTCATGGTTTTTCAGATAATTTCCGGCCGAGTTATAGTGAACACCGCAAATTGATTTTGCCCAAGACGTTCTAGGGGAAGCTCTGTTACCGGCTTATGCTTCAATATTTCTGCCTGATAAAATTACACAACATTGTCAAAAGTATGCTCAATAATGTACAAAAGATGTAGCACAGTTTTACGGGTGTTGCCGCGTCACAAACCTTTCTCTTAACGTTTCGCTGATTATACTGGCAGCTTCTTCAGAAGATTTCTAACGACTGATGTTATCGTCATCAGTTCCTCGTTATATACCGTCTTATGGCTCTGTTTTGCTGATCCGTGTCCGTTCTGGTCTGTTAATTTGCGTTCATAGACGTCTGGTGACTTCTTGCATGTTCTTCACGCAGCCGTAAGATGGTATATAACGAGGAACGCAAGACGATAACATCAGTCTTTAGAAATTTTCTGAAGAAGCTGACAGTATGATCAGCGAAACGTTAAGAGAAAGGTTTGTGACGCGGCAACACCAGAAAAACTGTGCTTCATCTTTTGTACATTATTGAGTATACTTTTGACAATGTTGTGTAATTTTATTATGCAGAAATATTGAAGCATAAGCCGGTAACAGAGCTTCCCCCAGAACGTCTTGGGAAAAATCGATTTGCAGTGGTCACTATAACTCGGCCGGAAATTATCTGACAATGGAAAACCATGAAAACTTAGTCAAATAATAATCAAATCTTCCCTCCAACGTTTTCTGGTCATTTTTTTTCATTTAAAAATTGTTGGCGGCTATCTAAAGTGTGAACTGTTATTTTCCACCAAAAATTCCGCCATTTTGTGGGTGGGAAACACCCTTAATGTCAAAAAAAAAATTAACTAAACGTTAGGGGCAGATATTTTATATGTAGAAAATGAGTACAAAGTTTGAAATTAATCGGTCAAGTAGTTTTTAAATGGCAGTGAACACGGACTTTGAAAAAGTAGTTTTGAGAAAAACGCGTCTCAACTTTATGAACTAAAAAAGTGAAGAAAAAATTTGTTTTTCCAACTTACACAGAATCATCAATTCCAGCTCCATACAGCAGACTTCCTACGGTATTGTCAATGCCTTCAACTTCTTTTCTCTCAAATCTTTGATTTATTCTGGCTTCTATGCTCTGCTGCCCAGATTGAATCTCGGCCCTGTCAATGCGATTGCTGTCCGCAAATGTTGCATAATCATGAGAGCTTGGGCTCACTCTGACGTTCATAGCAGACAGAAAAATTAAAAAAGCACCATCACCTTCATTGAAGGTGCATGCAGCTACATAAGATGCAAATTCAACAATTTATCTGCTGCCAGATAATTTTTTCAGTGCAATTCTCCAAATCAGCTGGTTCAAACTTCCGCTGGCATTTTGAGTAAAGCCTCCAAGACACTTTTATAGAAGTTCGTCTTTACCCAAATCTTCATAAATCGGTTTGATCGCTTGTATGACATCTTGTGGAAGTGTAGTGTAGTCATGTTTGAAATTTTCCAATCCTGTTATAGCCAAAGCTTCATTAAACAACGGCCGTGAAAGTTTGCATTCTACTAATGTACAAAAGGTTCGAATAAAATTGCTCAATCCATTGTTACGTACGAAATTTTCATTACGGAATACCCTGTATATGAATTAAAATTAGATTCCGGTTTTGACGCCCTCTGCCGATCTTTTCTCGTGACTGTCATTTTACGACGAAATCGTTAAGCTGTCAACTACATGAACGGGTCCGGTGCCGAGGATTTTGAACTGATTCTTAAATTTTTAAGAACATCACTTGTGATGAACACAAATTTATAAGGCGATTGCGAATTTATTACGATTCTTTCGGCACAGGGTAAGCTATTTTGTCTCCAATCTATTAAGATTCCTTCGTAATTTCTATATTAATGTGATAGCCGGTTCCACCACGTTGCAACCATTGGTTCGCTTTAAGCAGTAATAAGGATGCATAAGTACCATTAATGAATATCGCTACCGAGCATATAAGCTGTTGTGAGGGCCTGCTAGTTAAATAACAACGAGGTCTCGTCGAACAATGTGTCGGAGATGCTGATTTGGGGATAGAAGTCAATTGTGTTATCAACCACCTGCTCGAAATTACTACCTACAGCATTCGATACAACGGGTTTTTATATAACATTTAATGATTTATTAATACTAATTTTGTAGCTTCCTATTCTTCGTGAGTTAGTGTGTGACACGATTTGCTATTAAATATTTATTACAGGCCGCTAGCGGGGAAAACGTTTTCTTTGCGAAAGTGGACACTGGACTTTGGGTGAGTTTATTTGATTAATTTTTATATCGCTGTCACGAAAGTTACTCACAGAATTTTGGTTAATGATTAATGTCCGTAATTACGTTTACTGTTTATATACCAATAAGGTAATTTCAATCATCATTTAACTTGTATCGCATGCTGTGTGCAAACAATATTTACTACGAGATTTTCTGTGCTGTTCGTTTCGACCTGACTTACAGGTGTATTGTGTGTTGCCGATACTGCGGGCATTTATGCACTGAAAATTAGATATAATCTTGTAAATCTTATGTGTTGCGAAATCAAAGTTTTCTACTTTTGTTAATCATAATTGTTAGTCCTTCTAGTATTTATGGATTGAGAATTTAATATATATCTGTCAATTTTCTACATTAACACATTAAAGTGGTTATAGTTGTTATTCTCTCTTTTATTTTTTTCTTTCTCCTGTAATTATCGTTACCTATTAACTAATTTTGGGTACTCGAAGGTCAGAGTAATAAGGATTACGAACCTCAAATTTAGTTACAAGTTTGGACCGTCTGTCGTGATCGAGGCAGAAGTGGAAACTTGGATTAGATCTGGCGCCTTTAAGCATACTTCCCTTGAACCTCCCCTATCTCCGACTGTGTGAGGTGGCCGTGCAAGGTTCGTAAGACATAAAGCTTGTAACACCATATTTGAGAAAGAAAATCGTAAAAAAGTGTTTTTTACGCTAAAACCCTAACCCTACCCTTAATGAAATCGAGGAGAGAAATTTAAGAAATATTTATAGCATGCTAGGAAGTCAAATAAACGTGTACATCTGTACATATCACTTCAAAGTAGTTTTATGACAACAAAACCTTAAAAAAAATATGTATATGTCAAAGCAACGTATGTGGAAAACATTTTGAGAAACAGTGAAATACATTGGACAAAAGAGGAAGACGAAAAGAAAATTTTTTCCTAGTAAAAGAAAAACTTCATGCGAAATTTTGAAAACAAAACCATTAATTGTTTTCTTTGAAGCATGAAAAAACAATAAACTTTTTTTGATTTTGCTTCATTTTGAAATAGCTAATTGTGATTTCTAATAATCGACACACTAATTTTCAGTTCCTTTAATCAAAAATTATCGCCCATGACTTAAATTATGATTGTGTACTTGGAGCGGCTCAACATTTTTTTGTACGTGAAACTGTAGTATTACACACATTTCGGAATCATATCAGCAATTCTCGCAATTAAAAAATGCCCGTAAATCTTAAATTAATTGATATGTATTGGTTTTTCTTAATTGTACAGTAACGTTTCATGGTATTTATCAAAATAACGTTTTTGTTCACATAATAATTATCTATCATTTGAGCATTTAGTGTTTGTGGCTTAATTGTTACATTTATCTTGTCTTATTAACGTTTAATATATGTAATTGATTTGATAAAGTAGCATCGCCAAAAGTAATCAATCAATTTCAGGTTGCACACTTATTTGAGTAATTATAATATCAACATTGTCACGAAAGAGATTGTCAATAACGTGGCAAGGTCGCCGGTGTAAAATAATTATCGTCGAGTTTTTGGTATCACGCGTTTCGATTCTGTCTTGAAAGGTAACTGGTTAGTTGGTGAATGACCTGAATATACTACTAATTGTGCCTCAACATAACTGTTCTAGTAGTTCTGACTGAATTCGATAATCTTTAGGTGCCTTCTAAAACCGCTTAAAAATAAATGTAAAAAACTGTTAATTAGCATATTATCGTAATTACAAAATTTCTCTAAAACTGTAGACGTGCTTTGTACAAATTAATCTACGACAAAAATACCTACTTTATGACATTAAATCTATGTAAAACTAAATTTAGTTTTTTTGTTTGGGCGATGATGATTAACGTAGAAACAAGATGCAAGTTATCGATGTTTTATTAAGTATTGTGTTCTATTTTTAAAATAATTTACGATTATCGATATCAGAATGTACAAAGGTAATAAATAACTAGTTAAGTCTAGGCCAGTAATTTGAGGGGGCGTGATAATTTTTTAGAGGGCAGCGTATTTAAATAAATTTGATAATACTGTATTGGTTTTCAAATATGCGATATAGGTAATAATAAAGTACAATAGTCTGTTATCGTTGTATATCCACATTCAAATTTATTTGTTGAATCATTTTCAAGTATGAAAGGCTGGATTAGTCAGTTTCAGTTGATTTATAAATTCGGTGCAGATCTAATCTACTTTGGTCGGAAAATGTTCTCACAAAAGTCTACTATAGTGCAATTAGTTCTTTATATATGTTGGCGCATACTTTACATGATAGCGTTTATTATTTCACTTGAATGATTATACGAAACTGATGGCTGTTTTTCGAAAATTATGGATAATTACATCTGGTGCGAATTTGGGTTTCTTCCAAAAAAAAATGCTTGGGTTGAGAATCTCCTTCTAAGTTGTTCAATTTAATAAATGTGGACTGTATCAATTTTTAATTATTTTATTGCACTTAATATGATACGCAAAAATATGAATGTTAAAATCGAAAAATTAACGTTCCAAAAATCCCCCAACCGAAATTTTTCCATAATAACCAAATTATCACCAAAAAGCACTCACGCCCTTAGATTATTAAAGTCATTGTTCAATTGGCAAAATGCACACCGTTTTTATTTATTTTATTTTTATTGTAACAACACCGTCAGAACCAAGATGAATTTCTAAAACTCTGCCTAAAGGCTATTGAAATGTAGGCCCGTTTTCCAACTTTGAGAGATTTTCTGTAGTGGGATTTGAAATCTTCGACGCCTGCTGGATCTCTAAGAGTACTTCTTTACACCATCTTTTCAAAAAACGGCTAACCAATTTATTTCTTAGTTGATATTGATTTAGTCTCTTTTCAGAAACGCATGTTATCTGTGGTTCCGGAATAGCTTCTGCTACACTTCCAGTTAAAAATGAAATGGCGTTAAGAATTGCGGGTCGTTAGGATCCTTGAAGAGTGAAGCCAAAATAAATGAATTGAGCACGCTTTCTATTTGGTAAAGTAAAGTAGAGAAACTTGTCGTTTAATTTAGTGTCCTTTAAAACTTTGTATAAATGAATTTTTACTCAACGGAAGTTACTCTCCCAAAGGCTACCGAAATGCGGAGCCCTATGCGGGATAGAATATTACAAAATATTGTTTTTAAAGTTTTGGCCCTTAAATTTAGAATAAAATTCTTTCATCATAATCGCAACGCATACAAAGTTAGTCTCATTGTCGGAGTAGATGTGGGATGGTTTGCCTGTGCATCTGCAAGCTATAAACCTTATAAAAGCTTCAATGAACGCATTTGAGCTTAAGCTTGTAACCAGCTCTAAATGAACCGCTTTTGTTACTGTACAAATAAATAAACAAACATATTGAAACGTTTTGGAAGTTATTGTCAACTTCGAGACAATGACCGAAGGATGTTGGAATTTTGAGACATAGATAACAGAAATATATAAAAACTATTCAAACGAAGCTGAAGTCAGTTTTTCGAAGTCGAAAGTTAAGAAGACTTCGTCGGTTTAAATAAATTAAGTGTTTAACGCGTGTGCTAAGATAAATAACTGTACGTGGTTTTAATATAAACAAATGCCGGTTTAGACAAACAGAATTTATCCGCCGACATTATTTTTCGAGTGATAGTAATATATAAATTAATGTAAGTGTTTTTCTTAAATATTGATAGATTTAATTAGTTAACGTTTAGTTTCAATCGTGTAAATATTTAGTTTGCAAAAAAATCAATTTTAAAATTGGTAACAGTGGTGTCAGTGTGGAGTTTGGAGTTATAAAGTGTAAACACAAGTAATTTAATATTGCTCCCGTAATAAAAACGTTGTGTTATAAATACGTGCATGCGTGTGTTTGTTTTGAATTTAGTAATAAAAAATTGAGCGTTATTAAAATTCAATGTCATTAAACTTTTTATTCCTGTTTTAATTTATTCCGTTGAACGCTTGCAAGCATTTCAAATGGATTCAAAATTATTAGACTTTTTCGAATCAATAAAAAATGGTCAAGAATCGATGAATAAAAACATGGAAAAAAATTCTAGAAAAATGGAAGAAAAGTTTTACAAAAACTCAGAAAATTGAAACAAATTCTAAAAAAATAAAAGAAAAGTCGTACGAATATTCTTAGAAACCAAAATGAAATTCTAGAAACATGAAACAAAAACTGTCGGAACATTCCTAGATAATAGAAGAAAACTCTAAAAGTTTAAAAGAAGAAATACGAACGAGCATAGAAAATCAAATCAAAATTGTGCAAGAGGAAACTCAAGCAGATATGTTAAATTTAATTTTGATGCAAAACCTGCTTGGTCAAGATACTATAAGCAGTTTGAAACCGTAGCTACAGCTAATAGTCAAAGCAACAAGTAGAAAGCGACGTTTTAAATAGCAGCTTTACGAGGAAAAGCACTTTGAATTTTGCAGACTGTTATTGACCACCTACAAGAAAATTACGAACATTAAATTTCACTGTTAGAAATGAAATATAGAGATGATCTTCTTAAGCTTAAATAAAAGTCGTGTTCAGAACGCTGACATCCTACAGCACCAGTTACCTTCCTGGAGCAATTGGCTATTTAAACCTTTGTAGACGGTCTCCGAGACAGCAAAACGCAGCATACTCTACGGTTAGCTCTACCTAAGAATATTGGATGACACTTTAGTAGATGTTTGAAGTAGAATAACAGGCATCGCACCGAAGCGGTCATAAATTCCGCTGTGCTGCGAAAGTACCCGCGCAGACACTAGAAAGCATCGAGGAGATAGCGCCACGAATGCTTCGGGAAAGAAGAGTAACGACTTTGAACTACGATGACACGTACGACGACACCGTACTAAACTTAAGAAGAAAACAAAAAAAGCGCTCGAAAGTTTGGAACGAGTTAACCAAAAAAAAACAAAAATTAATCTGATCTAATTGTGTACCGGAGATTACCATTTATCTTGACGGCAAAAGCAGTAAAATTTTTCAGGTACAGATTAACACTGGGGCGACATTTGTTCGGACATATTACGAGAAAATGAGAAGACATCACCAGTAACAGTACGACTTCGAACGGCGACGGGTGACGAAATACCTACTCACGGACAAGTCAAAGTAACCATTGGTTTGGGAAATGGAGTACTCGACCATCAAGTACTGGTAGCCAACAACACGGAAAAAGTTATCTTGGGAATTGACGTTATAAAAAAGTATTTGAATATGACGAACGATGTCCTGAAGATCGACAGTGAAGAAATTCCTTTTCATTTGTCAGAGAAGGCAGCCGTGCGAATCTTATTGAGTGAAAACGTGAATTTGTTTGCAAGGACTAAATGTGTGGTGATGGCACGCCTGGATGGAAATTTCCGGGAAAGCTACATTTCTGTTATTGAACCAATGGAGGAGTACTTAGTTGAAAAGGGACTACTCGTTGGCAGAACTTTAGTACGAGTAAAAAACACGATGCCAGTAAGGATCTTGAATGTCAACTCAGATCCAGTAACGTTGAAAAAGAAGACCGTGGTAGACCAATGTACGCCAGTATCTCAAATTGTGTGATGCGTGAATTCCAGTGAGGATACGTCGCTGAAGAAGTGCCGACAAAATCTATTGGACATTCTTACCTCCAAGTGCCAAAACCTCAGCCAAGACCAGCTGGCTAAAGTTAAAGTGTTGATCCAACAGTTACAAGATGTGTTCGCGGTGGAAGGTTCCAAAAGAAGAACTAACGTGGTGAAGCATAAAATTAATACCAGAAATGCTCGACCAATACGACAGCATCTACACCGAGTTCCTTTGGCGAAAAGAAAAGAATCCAAACAAATAATTATGGATATGCAGAGAGAAGGTATGATTGAACCTTCAAATAGCCCATGGGCGCCACCCGTGGTATTCGTAAAGAAGAAAGATGGATCAACGAGGTTTTGCGTAAACTACAGACAGCTTAACGACGTGACCAAAAAAGACAACTACCTTTTACCAAGAATTGACGATACGTTCGACACCCAGTCAAAATCATACTAGTTTTTCACGTTGAATTTACCAGTGATGGTTACTGGCAGGTAGAATTAGAAGCCTAGAATTGTTAAAACAACAACGTGAACTGCAAAGAGAACCATCGAATGGTGCCGTAAGTGCACGGTCGGCGCACCAGGAAATGGTCCACCGACAAAGTGCAAAGCACTGATGAAACAGTATAGCGTGAGAAGCTCTTTAAAGAGAGTAGCATTGCAAGATCGTTCCCAGAATCTGATTCGGGAAACAAAAACATCCTGGTAGCAAAGGATTATTTTACGAAATGGACAAAAGCTTACTTTATACTCAATCAAGAAGCAGCTACAGTCGCAGACGTATTAGTAAAAGAAATTTTCTGTCGGTTTGGAATTCCGTTGGAATTAAATTCCGACCAAGAACGCAACTTTGAGTCTGCACGGTTTCAAGAAACTTGCCGACTGTTGGGAATTAAGAAAACTAGAACGACCCGTTTCCATCCTTAATTTGATGGCATGGTTAAACGGATGAATCAAACAATGGGAAAGTACTTACGCAAAGTACTGTTCGAACAACAAAGAGACTGGGATCAGTACTTGCACCTTTTCCTAATGACATACCAATCATCTGTTCACTAAAGCACAGACCAAACACCATCTTGTGTCATGCTCGGTCGCGAAACACGACTGTCATGCGACCTCCAATTTTGACGAATACCGGAAGAAGAAGTTGTTGGATAAGACTACGTCAGCAAGCTGACGAAGAGGCTAGACGAAGTACGTGAAGCGGTCCAAAAAACACAAATTGCCGGCGACAGAATGAAGACCAAATCATCGTCAAGGAACAAAATAGTGGATTTCAACCTGGCGCCATAGTGTGGTTGTATAATCCCCATCCGAAAACTACCCAAAGACAAGCCAAAAGTGATCCACATCGATTGTCTAGCCCCATTTGCTGGCGGCAATAACAACGTTACGCAAGATCATGTCCAAACCTGAGTAATAACTAGCAGACCAGAAATCCAGTCGAAGGAATAGACTTTGAAAAGTTTATGAGCACATACGAAGGTTCTGGAAAGGCTTGATTCGTAGTTACAACCGAAGAACAACAATACCTGTTTCAAACACAAAAAGATTACGCGGTCGCACATTGCGTGAGCGAGGATCCTAAAATGTCCCGAGGGGTTGTAGTCGTATTTAAAAAAAAAGTTTAGACGGCTAGACGAACTACGAAGATACCACCTTGCTTACGCGTTTATGTAATTGGTTATCCGAAAAACAAAGATTTATCAATGAGATTTTGTCGTTCGTTTTCGTAGTACGGATAGGATTAATGCAATCTATCACTAAATATCCTAACTTTGTTTTCTGTAAGACTAGAAGATTAGTACCCAGCGATGTTCGTTCGCTGCATAGAAGTTGATAAAAAAACAGCTCCTAGTAATAGGTCGATGTAATCTGCTACATTAAATTCATCATCAGCCAGGTTTACGTTTGGCGGAATTTTTAAATGTGATATGTCGAATGAAAGAGTAGGAATTTTGGATGTAATGTCAGAAATCACAGTTTATGTTTAGTTGGTAACCATCGTAAACTGATTGTAACTCTAAACGTACGGAGTCAATTAAGTTTACAAGGGCAGAGTTAAATCCTGCAATTTGAAGAGATACATTTTCTTTAGGTAATATATTAGCTTTTGTTAGTTCGACATGAGAGTACCGGTTCAGGGTAGATTTCTGCTACGGCTATTTCAGCATTATTAATGAATGAATTTTATTGTTGCCGCTTGGTTCAAAAACCCCACTACTGAAGAGCCCCAAAAGGGTAAAACTTTACAATCTTATACGTTGTAGATTTAGCCCACAGTATATTCAAAACTAATTTGCATTACGCAGGTATAAAATCAGCTTGAGCAGCAGCAATTTACAAGTTATAACCGTCACATAGTAAATTTACAATATGAGATGACTTTGCTATCATATTTCATTTATGTTATATTCATAACGTTTGATGAACACATTGCTGTTATTTACAAATTAATTCCTTTAAATAAAAATAAAATGAAAATCGATGAGAGCTTTATTAAGTTCAACAAGTTAAACGTTCAACTAACCTATTCGATTATTAATAATATTTAATTTGTGTGGTCAATAAAATCATAATCACCTTAAATACGCATAACAAAATATCACAGATTATATAAGAATCTCTTTTTACAAAAAGCGAATAAAAAATCTACACTAGCTTTAACTAAGTTACGTAGGATGCAATGTGCAACTGTTTGTGATTATTAGAAAAGTAGTTTTAAGTTGAAACTTTAAACTAAAAAAAAATTATTTTGAAATCGTAATTACACAGAACATTTAACGTCGGATGTAATAGCAAAGGCTTAAACGTCTATACTAAGATAAAAACGTTTTCCGGGTTCGGATCGTGTGTTGCAACCTAAGTTACCAAGGTTTTGTTCACTTTAGTAACATGGTTTGTTATCAACCTTTTTTTTCTAGCTACCTTTGCCGGTAACAACTTCGACACGGCTAGCAGAAGTGTCGGTGGGTGGGTGTGATTAAGAATGTTATAAATAAAAAACGGGCGTTACTCCTAACGTAACAGTAGAATCCTTGGTTCGGAAACACTACGGGTACATAGGAACCCAACGTCAAAAAAATTACGTAGAGGAAAAAAGTAAACAACTTAACAAGGAGAGAACGTAACAAGTTGTTTGTATATTCTCCAATAGATACAAATTCAGTAATGCAAAATCGATGAAACATTAATAATCATACAGCGCAATAATTAAATTTTTGAATAACGAGACGTAATCGTTTAATTTATTATAAGAACGCAACCTCTCAACTACTAGCGTAGCAGGTATAATAATTGCTAGTTCAATAATATACACCCAACACTTTCTAAGAGGGCAAGCTTGCATTCGCCGATTTAAACTAGCCTTGCCTACGAACAATTTCTAAGGTTACTCATTCGGTTCAACTTAACGTAAACAGTAATACTGAAATGCGAAGTATGCTGAAGGCTTAATAATTATACTCGACTGAAAGTAAAATATTAATTATGATCTTAGATACACAAAAAGTAGCTAAAGGATTAATATAATTAATAAAGCTAAAGACTAAACATGTTTAATAAACTTTAAAAATTAGTCTAAAGAAATGTAGATAAATAAATAACACAGTAGCAAAATTAAACACGGCAAGTAACGCTGAAAGCGTAAAGTAAATAAACCTCACAGAAAAAAAAACCTTTACAGTCACATTCCCCTTCGAATGTAACCATTGAGGTCATCAACCCAACTGTAATTAGTCCACAAAAAGCAAGCAGTTTAACAGCGAGAAAACCGATCTACAATTCGGTACTTAATTTTGTCAAAATATGAAATGTGAAATTATATGACTAAAGACAAGTTTCATCTGGGTGTGAAAGATATCAAAGAATTCAAACCAAAATATAACTTAGAACTTCTAAAGAGTTAGATAATCAACTTATGAACGAAACCAGATTCTAAACTTCTAAAAACGTCAGAAAGAAATCGATGAACTTGGACCCGCAAACGACAAACTAACAAAGAACCACTACAAAGTTAGGTAATCAAGTAACCAAGCCAGATTTTAAACTCCATTAAAGTAGTGTCTGTATATAATGAAGTATCGTCTTGGTTGGTTAAGCTCGAGTCTGATTTAAGCTACGATCGCAAATTGCGTGTTCTCTATAAACGAGTAACCACCGAAGCGTTATTAAAATCTATATTGTGATTTGTGGTAAAATGATGTACAACTAAAGCAGACTAATATGCCTTTTCCTTATACCATACGACCAATTTCACCAATGTAAACTAAACCACATAAACAAAGAATTTTGTATACACTTTCAAAAAATTTGTCTTTGGGAAAAGAAAAAATCTGAGAAATTTTACCTGTCGAGTTGAATATGGGTTCGATGCCATTTTTATCAAGCAATTTCCTTATTTGATTTGTGACCTTATGATTGTAAGGTAAAAAACCAATTTCAGATTAGATTCGGAAGTAGAGTTATGCTTAGGTATACGAACACGTCGATGTACACGACGATTAATAACTGCTATATCCTGCCATTTACAACAATTGTTCAACTTTTTTCTTGTAACATGAAGGAGGTCCGAGTCTAGATTCTCAAGTGGACAAATAGAAAAAGCGCGATGAACCAAAGATTATATAACAGAACTGTGCAGGATGATGATGAGGCAAAGCATCAAAATATGTCCGTATGGATGACTTTGCAATAAACAAAACGGCCTAAAAGTCCGTGGGAGTTATGAATCACAAGAACGTCGAGAAATGGGAAAGAACCATTATTTTTGATTTCCATAGTGAATTTGATATCTGGGTGTTGGTTGTTTAGATGATCAAGAAACTTGGACAATTCGAAATGATCTTTGAACCAAACAATAAACATACCAAAATCAGACCCAGAAATTCTCATTTTACGTCGGAACTCAAAAGAAAAGAAAAATTACAATTTGATTTAAAGAAGCTTGGAGATAAGCAAAGATTGAACAGCCCAAATCTTTCTAGAATTAGAAGATTGGTCAAAACAGAAAAAAACCCAAAGATTAAAAATTAATTTATGCATAGCAGTTGAAAGAGAGATAAATACGCATAAAACTCTTTCAAAAACTGGTAGAAAACATTTATTGTTAATTTTCAAATGGGATTGTGATACAAGCACAAATGTAAAAATCTCAAACTTTAGTACTTTCTAAAGTTTATTGGTGCTCTCTTCTAAGTTTTAGATGCATATTAAAGATTAAATTTAAAAATAATATTGGTAAATGCTAAATTTTCTAACGCATTTAACAAATCGCTAACATCATTTTTTTGCAGCTTTTCTATCTCTACAAAGTTTATTTTGTAAATAAATAAAGTATAGAGGGTACCTGTTGTTTAAAAAAAAATACTATAGCAAAATGTAGCAGCCTTATAAATCTTAAGTTCAAAGTTTGATGGAACTGGAAAAATTAATCATCGTTATCTGATACAATAATGAGAGATCTTAGCTTTAAACCAATATCAAACCGGAGCTAGATTCTCTTCTAAGAATGTCTGCTCCTTCGTTTACAACAGTAAAATATTAGATGGGGGAGTTTAAACAAAATCGCACGAGTTCTCAAGATGGTCCACCAAATGAGGTGATCACTCCACTAATGACGAAACAAATGCTAAAAATGGTATTGAATGATCGTGAATTAAAAATTTGACTACGCATATTGACTAAAAATTGAACATGATAAAGTCATGCACAAGATGGGTACCACAAAAACCCACAATGATTTCAATCGAGTGTTTGTCAAAGTTTTGCAGAAATAAAGTTTTTGCAACAATACATAACCATAGATAAAACATGGTTTCACTATTACACACTTGAGACTAAAGAATATTTAAAACAATGAACTAAAAGAAGAAAATTGTCTCCAAAGAAAGCGAAGGCAGTTCCATCTGCAAGCAAGATCATGGCGTCAGTTTTTTTGAATGCACGTAGGATAATTTTTATTAATTATTTCCATAAAGAGAAAACAATAAAGGTGAGTATTATGCGAACTGATTACAGTATTTGAGTGATGAAATAAAGAAAAATGACTGCATTATAGATCCGTTATCGCAATGACTTTAACATACCCGTAGCTAGAGCGAAGCCAGAACGGGTATTGCCCGTTTTGCCCGACATATCAAGTAAGTAATACACCAATTGGTATTCAGAGGGACAATAAGACTTTTCATTATCACTCCTTCTGAAAAATAAATTGCCCCTCTTGAACCATGAAGCTGGTTTTTGTTTCCGAACTTAAAAAAATGACTCAGTGATAAATCATTCGCAACAATGAAGAGGTCGAGTATGCGGTTAATAGGTATTTTGAAGAACTAAAAAAGACTACTATGTAAAAAGATAAAGATATGCAAACGTTCCCGACACTTCAAGATTATTCGAAGCAATTTACGAAACGAATGGAATATTCGAGACAAAGACAAGACGAAAACATAAAAGACAAAGGGCATAGTCAGTTTTTAAGATAAAGCTGCGATATAAATAAACAAGTTCAACGTCAGTATAAAAAAGAACGTGTCGGCGTTAAATAAATAAGTGCATTAAGTGATTATCTTATCTGCGCACAGTGTTTATATATCTATAGTGATATCAAAGTTATTAGTGTTTGTTTTTATTAAATTTAGTTAGCTATAATTTTTAGTGTAGTGTAGTAAAATTAGTTATATTTATAATAATCGTTTAATCGTCTAAATCAGGGGTTTCCAACTTATGAGTGACCGAGGGCCGCCATTAGATTCATGGAGTAAATAGCGGGCCGCATCCGCACAGGTATATATTTATATAGCTACTATTAATGAAAGCCGCGGGCCGCATGCAGGAAAGCCGCGGGCCGCATGCGGCCCGCGGGCCGCGGTTTGGAAATCCCTGGTCTAAATAGTTAGAATAAAGTAAGTTTTAAAGCCATTATAGTATTTTATCTCAATTTTTTGTGTTTTCCTTATTAGGTCGGGTAGCTTTAGAACCTACCTATATATTCTAGATTTTTTTTTAGAAGAAATTATCGGAAATCTTAAAAAGTGTGAACAATTAACGCTCTTTTGTCTTAAAAGATATTTATGATAATTGTGCCTAGATACGTGCATGATTACTTTGTTTAAATGCTAAAAATGAAAATGTCTGTGCTTTACTACTTCAAATGCGCTTTGAATTGTTTTATAAGCAGAACCAAAGTATGCATAATGTACATTTAGAAAGAATGACTACAATAAAGATAAATAAGGAATTCTAAGCGCGCGACTGCAACGTTACATTTACATACCATTTTTCAGTATGAAAATTGTTGTATAAAGCAAATCAAGACATAATAAGAAATATTTTATTATTCAATGTATTCAAGTATGAAACGCTCTTTAAAAAATTGTTTTGTTATTAAAATGAACTTAAAAATATGTTACCGTATTCCCTTAAGTGTAAGGATAAACTGAATAGTTCGTAAATTTACGATTAATGGTCATGGTAGTACACATATACGTGTATGTTTACTATGATAATAGAAAAATAAGTCACGAAACTGACGTTAATTATGATGAAAACAATGTTGCCGTCAGGGTGGAGTATCTATTCATAAAGTTGCATGACACTTTAAACAACAAAATTATGTGTTCAGATAAAACCATAAAGTAATTGCGTTTGTTATTTCGTCATAAAAGTAGTTTCTACGTTGTTGAGCTTAAAATCAATCTTTGATTATACCCACATTCGATAGTACATCGATGATCCACTAAATAATTTGAGAATGTTACGTTATCAGAAAAATACTGGTGCAGATATAAAAGGATTTACAGAAATGGATATTGATTTAAATGAGATTTTCAAATCTGGCAGGCTTCGTCTTTATATCTGCACGAGTTCTTAGTACGCGTGAATTTACTGAATTATGCAAAATTGATTTCCAGAATTCAGGGCTTAATAAGTACGATAACAACGTTGAACGATTTAGCCGGATTTAGCCGTAGCCTGGTTTTTTTAGTATGTTTGTTGAACTAAATATATAAATTATGAACAGTCAAATTTAGAATAGTTAATGATGTAATAATCTTATGTGTTATAACACATGTTAATACACGTAATAGGACACTAGAAGGATGTGAACAAATCGTATTGTGCAAAAACGTTAAATCGTGTTTGTCAAAATTTAACTGTTTAGTTATTAAACATACAAAAAAACACTACCAAAGAATTACAAGATTGCATTGTTAATTATCTAAAGTTCTCGAGGTAATATTTCATAACAACATCAACGCAGCAAGACACAATTCAGAATTTCAGAATTCGTTAATGTAATAGATAATAACTGAAATATGTTCAATAAGCAATGTAAACTATATAAATAATCGACTTTTTATTGATAAAATCATCATTCAGTTAAAACCTGTTTGATCATTGACGCTTATCAGTCCTGCACAGCCTGGTCCACTGATACGTTAAACTGTAGTGGTGAACTTTTCCAGATGGCTCATTTGGTGTGATCAATTCCTTACCAATCAAAAAATGTTCAGGAATTAATGTTGCAATGTCATTTGGCTTGGATGTCAACGGACAAAGTGGTCTAGGGTTTAAACATGCTTTTATTTGACATAATGTAGACAATTCTTTGTATGTTAGCGTGGTGGTCTCAATAATTTGTTTTAAATAATATTTTGTGGATTTCACAGCTGCTTCCCAGGGCCCTCCGATATGCGGAGCTGCCGGAAGAATGAATTGCCAATATACCCCAACTGTTGTCATGGAATCATCTTCTAATATGTTCTTCATCTCTTGTTGTAATGCTTTATTAGCTCCTACAAACATATTTCCATTGTATATGTGGCTATTGTTTCCTCTTCTAGATGTAAATCTTCTAAAGGCATTTGTAGTCATATCACTCACAGCTTCTAAGTGTACTGCGTTTGTAGCTAAACATATAAAAATTACAATGTATCTTTTATACGAGTGATGTCCTCGTCCTTTAGAAGTTCGAAATCCAGACGGATAGTACCATCTAAGTTAAAAAAATTTAATTTTAGGGGGAAAGGGAAACAGTGGTTACAATTGAATTCGTTAACTTTACCGACATTAAACAGTATATTTACAACAACGAAAGAAGCTCGAAAATCACAAATAAAAAGCTTGACCATCGACATTGAAGAATTCCATTTGAGTCAAGAAATGGTTGTAATGACAGCAGTCGACCATACTAAAGTTTAGTTCTTCTGTTGTAATATAGCTTGGGTTACTTGACCGGTTTCTGCATTTTGCTGAGAATCCCTTCCAATTAAAATTAAATTCTTTTAACTTAGATGGTTCTATCCTTCTGGATGTTATCTCAGCAGGATTGTCACTTGTTTTTACGTGTCCTTGATATTATTCCAAAAATTGTATTAACTCTGTTAGCTACGAATGTTTTCCACTTTTCCGGCCCTGTTTTTATCCACGATAAACCTATTGTTGAGTCCGACCAGCAAAAAATATTGATGTTGGACATACATAAATCATACAGAGCTTGTTGTACCATTCTGCAGCACATAATTCTAATTTAAGAATTGTCTTTCTTGTTTTCTGGCATATAGTAGTTTTATGTAGTTATTTCGGTTTGTATATATAACCTTGCTGTATTATACTGCTCCGTAAGCCCTTTCTGATGCACTACAGAATCTATAAAAGTTGTACATCCCATCTACCTGTCTACCAATATTTTCTCTACGCATGGTAATTCTTCTCTAAATGTAATCCATTCTTATTGTATTTCATTGGGAACAGTTTGGTCCCAAGAGATTCTTTTAATTCATAACTTTTTGACGAATAGTTTAGCTTTTACTGTAACTAGGGCTAGCCATCCTAATGGATCATACATACAATCCTTCCTTAAATACTTTTAACTCTTTATATACAGCACATTAAATCTCTCGCTGACAGATATTGTTCAAATATTAATTACCGAGGTACGTGTCGAATTTATAAGACACGGGCAGCCACCGTAAAATTTAAAAACACTTGAGTCTTCAAAAGAAAAAAAGAACCAAGCAACAATATGAAAATAGAAAAAGTAAATCCACTCGCTCGCCAACAAAAACTGGACCAAGAACTAGCAAAAATATATTCCAACAACAAAGCAGACTCAGCAACTAAAACACAAAAACAGAAAACAACAGTAAAAGAAAAGAACCATACCTCGCCACCACAAAAGATCCAGAGTAAAAGAAGTATCAACTAAGATTGGTAAACCCTTTTATGTTAGGAGTGGCTATAAAAACTACTTGAAGAGTTTTCCTATGGCGACGTTTCGTGGAACGGTTGTGTCCACTTCTTCAGGCCAACTGAATTTATTAAAAAGAAAACAACATAAGTAAAAACGGCAGTTACAATCCGGTGAGAGCTACAAACTATTCTTCTACTTATTATAAATGCTATTTTTTTATAATTATAGATGATTACTTACGGAAAACAATTAAAAAGTAGACTGGTCCGCAAACAACGTCATAAATGTAAAAATAATAAATAACAAAAAACAAAAAACAATTAATATAAATTACACGAGACCTGTACAAACTAAATCACTAACAACAATTTTATGGTCGTGTGATATAAAATATGAGCAATGCAAAGAAAAGAAGTATCTGAAGAAGCAACAATGTCGAATGAATAACATGTTCCAACAGTAATCTAAATTAATCAAGAAATAATGAAAAACAGAGAAAACCATCTATACGAATTTTTACTAGAAAAAATAAACAAAGAATGGGAGGCAGCAGTACATGAAGACATGATTACAGAAGAAGAAATTGGAAGAAATATATTTTATTGAACACTCTTTTGGGAAAATTTAAAGCAAATGCGAAGGAACGATGGAAAATCTAGACCAAAAAATAAAAACAACACCGTATCAACCTGTTCCAAGCACAACACTACCGACGTTCAGTGGCGGATACAAAGAATCGTCCACCTTTCACGATGTATTATTTAAAGTAATTCATGGTAGTACAGCCTTAACAAACCTAAAAAAAATGCAGTACTTAAAATCCTACACAAGAGGCACTATCCAACATCTTCAAATTACTGAAGGCATTTATGAAGCTGCATAAAACTTGTTAAAGAAACGCTACCAAACTAGACGACTAATAATATCTAAATTAATAGATACAATCATAGATATTCCAGCTATTTACAAAGAATCATCAGAAAACTACGACACAACAAATGAATTCTTCAAAGCCATTAAACATCATCATCGTTTGTAAATGGGACACTGTATGAACAATCTTTCGAAAAACCCTATAAAATTCAAAACTTTCAAGACTTTATGGAATTTTTAGAACAAAGACTTTAATCTTTAAAAGCTCCTTCCGATAACAAAAACAAGCCAGTAGAGTTTCTCAAATATACACCAACAATACATTTACTGTTTCTGCTGCAATTAAGCTCACAAGCTGTGGTATTGTCAGAAATTCAAAGCGCTCCATGTAACTGTGAGAATTCATTTAGTAAGCAATAATATGCGTCAATTGCCTAAATCACTCATCTGAACAAAGGTACTACAGAAGAAAACGATGTCAGCAATGTGGAATTCTACATCATACCCTTATGCATATAAAACCTTCACACCATCAAGAACAAACCACATCAGATCTACAACCATTCAGCACGTCCATAAACGTCTGCGGCGGTCAACCACATACGGAATCAACCAAGCGGCATAACTGTATTTGCCACGGCACTAATTCAAGCAACAACTGCGTTTGAACACTTCAAACCTTCGCGTACTAATTGATTCAGAATCCCCAGCATCATCTATAACAAAAGCTCAGCGTCTACCAAAACAGAGAATCAAAGCTGAAGTTACCGGTTTAGGTATAAAACTAAAAACAACGTTATAAGAAATATCTGCAAAAATCCAAACAAGTTTCCTCGCCACCTTTAATATAGAGTTTCTGGTACTATGGAAACTTTTAACCAACATGCCTTCAAAAAGAATCGAATCTCAAAACTTAGATCAATGAAACAATCCCATCCTAGTTGATTCTACATTTAATATACCAGAACCCATCGATGCAATTATAGAAGCTGAATAATTTGGAAAAATTATTCAACAAGGAATCAAGAAAACGGAAAACTTGAGCAACAAACACAAGTAGAATGGGCACTTTCAGGCAATATACACAAGTCTCGCTACAACCATTTCAAGTATTTAATATAATCAATCAAACTGAAGAAGACAAACAATTAATCAAATTTTGAGAAACCGAAGAAGCATCTACACAACGCTGCCTTTCTCAAGATGACCAAATATGCAAAAACCACTTCAAACAAACGGCCAAGAGAAATGAAGATGGTACATACACAGTCAGCATTCCATTTAACAAGTTGGCTGCTCCGATCGGAGTCCATCGGCTTTTTTTGTTAACGCCGGCCCCTCCGTTTACATGATTGCTTATTACTTTAGTATCTCATTGGCGTTTTGTATGTAAATCTAATGTAAATGATTTTTGAGTTCTAAAATGCGCTTTACTATGTTTTTAACTCAAATTATTTATACACTCTGAATGGTGTGTTCGGCATCTGTTGATTTTTATATATGATGCCGATCACTTCGATCGGAGTACATCTTGTTTTTTGTTTTTGACGACAAAAAATACAATAATATCTTATATGAACTGCCTTTCTATCACTTTTCTTCTAAAAACACAAAAATATTTAATAAATCATTTTGGCGTCAACCACCACCACAAATGTATATAAAGGCAGTCAACCTGTTAGACCCGAACAAACCCCTCTCAGAAATTCAAGAACTCAAACAATTGCAACTAGAAAAAATATCCTTCTTAATTATATGAAGACAGCATTACCAGAAAACAAAAAAGCAAAATATTACATTTCCCATCAACCAGTGATCCGAGAAGATAACACCACAACCAAGTTGAGAACGGTGTTCGATGTTTCATGTAAGACATCAACTAATGTCAGTCTAAACAAAATGTTTGTGGGGGCTAGATTTCAACAAGACTTGTCTGACATTCTTCTTTGATGGAGAAAACACCACATCGTTTTTACCGCAGATATCGAAAAGATGTATCTCCAAATCAAGATCACCGAAGAAACCAAAAATACCATCGAATACTTTGTAGATTTAATACAGCTCAACCCATTCAAGAATGCAGCTTAACGACAGTAACGTATGGGACTGCAGCCGCACCATACCTAGCAATAAAAACCCTTCAACAATTACCATTTGACAATCGCGAAGAATTTCTAAATGCAGCCCACGTAGTACTAAACGATTTCTATGCGTACGATCTGCTTTCCGATGCAGATTCATTAAAAGAAACGACAAATCTGCAAATACAGTTGATAAAATTACTAAAATCTGAAGAATTTGACATTTGTAAGTGGTGTGTTATCAAGGACAAACTTTTACAAACAATTCCTTAAAGAAGCAGAGACCAAACAGCACTAGAAATAACTGAAAATGGCACAAGAAAGTCTCTTGGAATACAGTGGGCTTCATTTGGCAAGTCTTCCGCTTCAAATTTGCTTCTGAAAACCAACTTAAAATCACAAAATGGTACATGCTAGCAGAAGTATCCAAACTCTTCGACCCTATAGGATAGTTGTCAACTGGCAAATTTCTTATTCAAGAGCATTGTATGTAAAAGCTCGATTGGGACCAACCTGTGTTAGAGTGCATAGCAGTAAAATATACTCTCTTATGAGCTCATCTTCAAATTATTCTGTGAAAATCCTAATCGTCTTCGGTAAGTTTTATTTGTCGGTACATTTTCTCTATATCTGCTGAAAATGCTATTTTGTGTTTTCTCCATCTGAGTAAAATGCTTTTTAAATCCCGTTGCAATCTTGGTCCAGAATGCATTAATTGGTTCAAACTCATACCTGATGTAGTTTTAGGTGGTGCATCACACACGACTCTTAACTTTGTCGTTTCGCTGTTTTCTTTTATTACGGCTTGATGTGGAATGTAAAATGTTTTTTGCCTTAGGTTAGTTTTTTCTTCCATCACTGGTTTCATATGACCCAGGGATAAGTATTCCTGCATGAAATTCTTGTATTCCATATATAATCCATCGTTTCCGGTAAACTTCTTTTTTAATTGTAGAAATCTTGTTATTGCCTTCTTTTTTGATTCTCCGAGTTTGTTAACATCATCGTTAAAGGGTATTTTAACAGTATAGGTGCCATCGGTGTTCCTCAAATGAGTATTCTCATAATGAGTTCCACAGTCTTCATTACCTCCACTTCTTCTAGTTCCCAAAATATGTGCTCAGATGAGTTTTCACTACTAAAATTTCACAAGCATCTGTGTTATAAATGGGTTTATTATTATCGTTGTTTTTGTGAAATACTTACTAAGCGATTAACGATAGCACCACGTATTGGATCAATTTGGAAGAACTCTTGATTAATCCATTACCTTCCGCTGGAGACTATAATTAGAAGCACGTACACAAAAAGGTGCTCTCGATCAATTAAGCCACTTCCGAGACAATTATATTTGTAATTTGTCTGATGTTCAAAGAACTTTGGAGGCACACCTGCATTAAGATTGACGCTTTTTGTAACCGTCGCGTTTGAGTTGATTTTATTCGTTTCGTGTACTTTGATTGACTACTTTCACGTTAATTTAAGAAATTTAGTTCACGTTTTTAAGTTCATCTTTGTCAATCAAATTTGTAAGAAAATTTCGTATTCAATTAATTCGAAATTATTACGCTGCATATACATCCGTACTCTGCATTTACGTTGATTTGCCATTTTCCTTGTCCTGGTAAAATTCCAGTTGTATCTAATTTATGTTTCCCTTTTTTTAGTTTAGTTTAGCTATCTTAACTTTGTTTAAAAGTTCATCGTATTAACTACGTTCTTGGCGCATTTGGAATTGAGTCATGTTGCTTTTTTATAATTTATTACTTCAAATAGTCAATTTTATTATTCGGTTTCAACAAGTTAATTTTTATGAGTGTAATTGAATATTTTGGTTTGGATATTTCTTTAGTTGTCGTTGCATTTCTCACAATGAGAAAGGCCGTGTTAGAACACTACTGTTACGTCTTAATTAAATCTGTCTGCATCCTCTTTCCACATCTTTATTTTACTATTTTCTTTCACAAAGATTTCGGTCATAGCTCTTTATAGAAGTAGTAGCGCACTGTGTTTATAAGTATAGGTTTTTTGGTTTTGGGAGGAGGATTAGTTCACAAGTTTTCAATCACAAAAGAGATTAAGATGTAGTTTTGGGGTTTTGGGCCAATCAACCCTTAATATTTGAGGGTATCCGCGAGAGTAATGCCGAAAACAGTGAATTTTTAGTTCAGTTGGTGGAGTTTTGTTTCTCCTAGTTTGTAAAAGTTCACGTGCTTGCGAATGTATATAATTTATGTATATGGAATGAAAAATCGTGTGTTGTGCGACCCGATTTAACTTTTGCTTTAGAGCAGTTTATCATTAATCTTCCGACGAATCCTTGACTATTAAGCCCTTACGATTTTCTTGCAGTCAACATCTGGCAACCTTGTGGTCAACCAAAAGCCTCTTTCTGGAACTACGAAAATTTAAAGTATTTAATGATTACCGTTTATACTAGATTGGTAAACGTAATTTTATGAGTTTAGTGTATTAAAAGATTTGATTTTAAACACAATAAAAATAGAAGAAAATCTTTGAGAATTAATGAGTAGATCGATTTCATCGTTCATTTTTTTTTAATTTTACGATTTTTGTTGTTTATAGTTTGTTATATTAAAGACGATATGTAACAATATTTTATTTATTAACTTAGGGGTTTTGGGACGTTAGTATTACTATTTTCAGTTTTGTTTGGAAGATTTACAGAATTCATGTTATTTTGTAATTATTTAATTATCTTTTAATGCGAACACGGCCGTGCGATTTATAATGGAATTACAGTTATTTTTGTTTGTCTGACTTGAATTGCGTCGATTCGTTTGTAGTTTATTTTGTTTTAAATTTTTATCTTAACCCTGCGTTTGTATTTTTTTTAATTAAATTTTGTTTTTCTTTGCGTTTACTCAATTCAATTTAATTTAACGGCTTATTATTTTTGATTTTTTTCCTTTGTTAAATAAATGTTAAATTGTTAAATGTAACAAAGCTTTTATTCCGTCGGCCTTTATGTTTTGTGAAATTTAATTCATTTCAGATTTTAGTGCAATACACTTTACGAGCTTTTTGATTGGCAAGTGCCAGAAATCCTTTTAAGCTTTACACCTTCCTGGCGCCCTTTTAATTTAGACCTTTGTTCTCGTTTTCTTTCGAATTTTTCCAAACAGTCACGGAGTTTGAGTATAATCCACACCCATCTTCACTGAGCACCGGCAAAATCTCATTTATGTTAGTTTCATTCAGGCAACTTTCATTTTTCCAGCTTTAGCACGTAACATTGTCTCTTCTAAACTAAGAATCGATTATGTTTATAAATCTATTTTTGATTCGCCAATCAGCAAAACTGTCAAATTCATAATGCAACATTCTAGTAAAACAATTAAGTAAATGTACAAGTAGCGAATGTGGCAGCTTAATTACTATTTGTTGTTTAATTTAAGGGTCAGCCAAACAGTGCGTCTAGTAATGATATTTTCAAAAACTTATTTAAAATCCATTTTCGTAAAAAGAAAAAACGCAAAAGCTGCTAAACAGTTACGTGGTGTGCATTGTGAAAAAGCAATAAAAAAAAGATAGTGTCAAAATTGGTTTGACAAATTTTGTTCTGGGGATTTTGCAATCAAAGATGACTAATATTCAGGCTGACCAGGTGTTCTTAATAATGTTCAAATCAAAGCTATAATGGAGTCTGATCGAAAGGTAAATGTGTCACACACAGCGATTGAGAAACCTTTAAAACGTATGAAACTTAAAAAATTTGATATCTAGATTCCACATTAATTGAAAGAAATTCATGTAACGAAGGACATCAACGCTTGTAATTTGCATTTTAAACGCAATGAATTCGATTTTGTTTTGAAACGATTCATCACTGGCGATGAAAAATAAAATTTTTACAATAACGTCAATTGTAAACGATTATAGCGCAGGCATGGCGAGCTACCATAAACCACTTTGAAAATCGATATCCTCCAAAAAAAATTTTGGTGTCAATTTGGTGGAAGTGGAAAGGTGTGATAAACCAAACGATCAATTAGCTTGTATACTGTTAGCAACTGGACAAATTAAATGTAGCGATCAACGAATTGCACACATCTTTGATTATTTTGCCAAAAATTATTGGAGTTTAGTTTGAAATTGATAGTCCTGACCTTACACCATCAGATTATTATTTTTTTCGATGTTTGCAAAACTTTTTAAATGGTAAAAGTTTCAATAAAGACGATTGGTTCAATGTTTTTCCGACAAAGACCAGAAGTTCTACAATAGTGGAATTATGAAGTTATCAAAAAGATGACAAAGGGTAAAATAGAAAACCAAATGATAATGTGTTTAGAAAACATTTTTTTAATACGATCTATAGTACTTTTGACATAGGATAGATACGGGGGATAGAGAACGGTTGAGACATAGATTCCGTTGTTACTCTTGGTTTCGCAGAAGTAAACTTTGTAATAGATTGTGTAATACTATTTGTACTGTAGTTGTTTGCAACTAACACCTTGGTTAGATAATAAGTCAGCAATCGCGGAACACACGCTAGAAACTGGTTATAAAAAAAAAATAGGGTATCCATTAATATTTTCTTTACCGGATATTTGGAAACCAGTTTCATCGATCGGAGGCTGGTCTATAAAAGTGAGTTTATTCCAGGATCTGCAGATGTCCACTGCATCACAAAACCAATAGTCTCGAATTCAAAAGTACGGTTAACAGCAAAAAAAAACAATTATTAAACTAAAGGAAAATTTACTGTAGATACATGTCAAGGAAAGAAATGTTCCAATATTGTATTAATTTGTGCTGCAACTACTCAAACAGTTTACTTATACTAATAATTTAAAAAAACCATTACAGTATGAATAATTAAATAACAAAAACTTAAGTGAGGGCCTTAATCTTAAAAGTTTTGCAATAAAATGTATCCACATGTCAATATACGTTACTTCAATTAACTTAAGAATGTAGAATAACCAAAAACTTTTACTATTTGCAATTACAATAATTGTTGCACTCAAAGTTCGAATAATAAACCGATTACTTTTAAAGGTGCCATAAAAGTCAAAATTACACATTTTTTAGACACATTAACACCTTTAAACATAAAAAAACAAGATATGTAAAATCCGCAATAGATCACAAAACCTCAGAGAGTTGTTTTTTCAGCATGTGTTTTTATAAGACAGAAGTCCAGTATATGTAGTTCCGATAAAAACATTTGATTTACAAACGACCTGTATAATATACAATTTAGTAACGAGCCACTTATTTAGGTCATGAGCAATGAAGCGTTGTGGGTGTCTGGATTCATGAGATTACTTTTCCCGCAATGCAGAGAATGGAGGTGCACAACAAGATTAATGTTGTTGGCATGATGACATTTCCATTTTTAAATTAGAAAAAGGAAAACTACGTTAAAATATCGGTAGTAGTTGCGATAATTACGCTATTAATTAAATCAATTTCAATTCTATGTGGTATAATGGGTTTCGACGAGCCAACAGTCACGGAAAGTTTATTGCGTAATTAAACTCGGGCTACATTTTATTTCTTGAACATAATGATCGTTTGTAGTTAACTTACATAGGTATTACGTAAAATAAATTTATCGTGGTAGTATATTTTCGATTGGAAATTCCGTGAGGCAGTTTGAAATACTTACATGGCAAATATAAAGAGAAATTAATTAAACGCATGTTTTCGTATAGATGGTCAAAAATTCTAACTAATGTGCAGATTCAATTTGTACATAAATACATATATATGTCAACCGTCAGTCGTTATTTGTCACGAAAATATATAAACCTCTAAAATTTGGCCAAAATATATTGATCCAAAGCTAGATAAGTAAATCGTTCATCTAAAATTGATAGCCAAAATTATTATGGGTTAAATAAAAAAAATAAAAAATCTTAACAAAACGATTGCACCCAAGCAGCAAATTTAATTACACCAACCACGTTTTGGTTATAAATAAAAAAGTGCTAATAAAACCCCGACAAGAAAACCTAGACCTCCAAAATAAAATCTGAAGTATTAGATCTTTACTTATAAACGTAGGCAACTTATAACGTATTACGTATTACCAAGGTAAACCCAACATACTTCTTTTTGAACGATGAGCTCGAGATTTGGCTCGCCCAATATTTATTTGGTTGCAATAGAAACAGCACTTTCTCGTAACACTCTACTACCAAAAATATATCGTCCGATATGAGGTATACCTCATTCATTCAGAAGGTCAGGGCGCGTCGCGTACTGTACCGAAGAATGTCATCCATAAAGAATTTAAAGAAAAATGTCGTCTTTACTCAATGGAATTATTTCGTTAAGCAGGGTGCTTCGCGTAAGCAAGGTTACATACTTCATCACTGATTTATAGACAAATATTGCAAATATTTCGATCAAGCTGCCGTATTAGATGCCCTACGAGAATGCCGTGTGGACCATAGATATTCTGAGCTGATTCGTAATATATACAAAAACGCCCATATGCTAGTCAAAATGCACGAAGCTAGCAGCAGTATCAGCATCGGAAAAGGGGTGAGACTGGGAGATACGATGTCTCTAAAATTATCAATAACCGTCATGGAATACGCGTTCAAGAGACTGAACTGGTATGCAGGAGGAATAACCATAGATAGTCAAAAACTCAACCATTTTTGCTTTGCGGACGACATCGTCCTAATAACCGATGACCTGGGTGAGGCGAAACAAATGCTCCACAAACTTAGAGACGTGTGCTCCGATGTTGGTCTAAAAATGAACGTCGCTAAAACTAAGATCATGACAAATCTCATTATGAGCGAGTGCCTGGACGTGGAAAACACCGAAATTAAATTAGTCAATAAGTACATCTATCTGAAACATTAAATCAAAATTTTGAGAGATAATCAGACGGGCGGCCTACGGTAAGCTTAAAGATATTTTTAAGAGCATTCTTCCCATCTGTCAAAAACGGAAAGTATTTAATCAGTGCGTCTTGCCGGTGCTTACATACGGAGCAGAGACTTTAACACTAACGCTAACATCGGCGAGAAAACTTAAAATCGTACAACGCAAAATGAAGAGAGCAATGCTTGGAATAAGGCTGAAAGAGCACGTAAGCAACAAAGATCTTCGAAGGCGAACCGGGGTGGCAGACGTCATCCAGCGAGTAACTACATTGAAGTGGAATTGGGCCGGACACGTAGCCAGGATGAGTGAAGACAAATGGACGAGAAGGCTACTGGAGTGGAGACCACGCATTGATAAGCGCAGCAAGGGACGACCACCTACACGCTGGACTGACGATATAAAGCGAGTCACAAACAATTGGATTCAGGCAGGGCAGGAACGACAGAGATGGCGAGCCATGAGGGAGGCCTATGTCCAGCAGTGGACAACTAGGGCTGGTTGATGATGATGATTGCAAATACATTCTCCAATTACTTACTGACGGAGAATAGTTGGTTATGTATATAAGCACTTTAAGGAACACTAGATTTTTTGCCTCAGTTAGCTTGGAATGACGTTAAATAGTAATAAAAAAATTACGTAATTGTTTAAACAAAATAATCATTTCATAAAATATAAAAAAAACTTAATGTATTAGTTGTATCACATTGGCGACGTTTTAGCATGAGCAACAGAGGACGAAACTTTAGTAATTGGTTTCCACAAGTATCAACTTTCTGAAAATTTTCCATAATAGTGAAAGCAATGGAATCTCAAATAACTGTTACGGTACATTTCAAAACTCTTTCAAAATACAAAAAGAAAACAGAAACAGATACGCTATAAAAAATACGCCCGTTTATAATTGAAGAAGCAACTACCAGGAGCAGATGGACCAATGTTGTCTGACGAATTACGTTGGAGTCGATACGAAGATATCTTTCTTTCTAAGATTAGAAAAAACATAAAAAACTGAATTACACAAATATACAGTATATAGTAATATTACAAATACAACTAATTAGTACACAAACAACCTCTGAAGAGAGGTGCACTAGATTTCCGATCGCTCAGATTTGAGGTTGTTTTAATTTAGTCAGATGTGGTAAGTACAGGTAGATCGGCAGAATCTATAAGCAAGGTTCTATTAACTCACCCATTGTAGTAATACAAACGCTTGACATATTGGATGTCGGAAACAAACTCGACAATCCCCACAAGTTTAAGAAATGTGTCTACAACGACAATTAAAAAAAACAGAAGTATTTCAATCCACGAGACATTTACTAAACATGTAGATACGGTAATAAATGCTAGAAAAAAATAAATCTAACCGCAAAACGTTTAGGCGTAACATACCTCAGCAACTATTTCCGTATGCATCGGCCAACTGAATTTAAAGTGAACGATGCAAAATGTACAAAGCGATGAGTAAAAAAAATATTAACATAACAACTTAGGGCATTTTATCAATAAAGAAAAGTTACGTAAAAACCTAAAGAAAATTAGAGCAGTTATGAAATGTCTTAGCTCTGAAAATAATTCGGAAATCAGAGCCCTAGCATGATAAATTATTATAGTCGTTTTGTACCGGGGTTATCATTAAGCCTTTGTATAAATTGTTACAACGCGACACCCCAGAATAGTGCTGCGTCAAGGATATTGACCAAACATAAGATTAAGTATTTGGTTTTAAATAAAGAAGTCTATCTATTAAGGTATCAAGAAGTTTTAGCAATATTTAATTGATAAAAATTTTATTTTCTGATCATAAATCGCTCGTAGCACTTTTCGGTGAAAAAAGTATCCCCCAAATAGCTGCCCTATAAATTGGCTTTATTTTTACGCGGATTTAATTAATGAACATTGTGTCATACTACTTTAATTTAGCTTCCGAGCGCTTCACTCAAAATAGGATATGTGTTTAACTGTTCACAAACAGAAACACACTTATAATATTAAAGAGCGTATATATAGATCCAAAAATAGCAAAAAAAATATATTCTTCAGAAGATTTACTGAAAAATGTCTGGCATGCTTAGATTGTTTTTATTAATGAGCCTCGCAAAGACCCTGTTTATGTCTCAAAACATTCTGGAGTTCGCTGACAAAACGTTATCAATTATGACAAAACCAACTTCTTTGACAATCCAAGAAACGAAAAAGTTTTGATCAGAAAAGCTTCAAAATATGCACATAAGATTAGGACACATTAAAGTATTTTACGTCACAGGAAATGTTGATTAGTTCCTCTTTTAATATTGATTTAACTAAGTACGATATACACAGTTCTTCGAATTATATTTAATGTTGTTTGTACAAGTGTCTATGTCGTTGGAGTTAAGGACCACCCACTCTAATGCAATGCTTGTGTGACTTACGTCATTTATCATTATCTTTGCAGCACGTGTGTATAAAACACAGATGCTAGAATGCACATTTCTTATCACATATGACAAACTTTACAGTCGATTTACTTAGTTGATCTATAATATTCATTTGTAATAGACGACGTATCGTTTTTGTTTCATACTAAGTTTAGACGTTTAGAATTTAAATTTAATGCTCGTTCTCAGCTTTTACTAAAAATTCGTAAGACCAGTAAACATAAAAATAAAGCAGTCAATGGTAATTTTAAAGAATCTATGTATGATTCATCAGATTGGATTTGTGAATTTGAAGTAAATAATAAATTTTACTGCTTTATATGTTTATATAAACTTAAGTGCTATTGTACGTTTAATCTTAAGCACTGACATTGTTCAGCGTATTTGCATGTAATTCCCAATTTTTATAGCCTGCTTCTTATTGGATAAGTATTATAAAATAGGCGTAACATTTAATATCCGAAGGTTTCATGCAGCAAAACTATGGTTTTGCTAGTCAGTTGATGTAAATTACTCATTATAAATGCATTACCTTATTTCAAAACAACGTTATTTATTTTTCATCGATTTGAAAAAGATAAGTGTTCATCTGCACAAACCGCGTTAGTTTAACCAACGCAAAAACATTGGTCCTTCGAGTCGGATCCGTTTCCGACAAACTACATTCAGTAAAATTAATTCAAGTCACCATTGCATTTCGCCACATTTTAATAATCAAAATAATTCAGTTTGAGTGCGGTTCAAGCAGTGCGAAGTGCATAAAAGTTACATCAACATCGTTACCAGCATTATATTTGCAAGGTGGTTTGTAAAACAGTTTGCAAATTCAGAGCACCCGAAATTACACGAAATTCAAATATTTTAAAATGCGCGGGAAATGTGGTTACTACACCTCACCCCTTTCCGAAACTCGAACTTGCCCGATATCATCCGATTACGAACTTACTGGAACTTACACGAAATTCAAATTTGAAAATTGCGCGCGCATACGAACGTATACAAAGAAACTCCCAACTTGCCCGATCTTTCCTGAACTTACACGAAATTAAAATTTTTAAAAAAGCGCTGGAAATGTGGTTACTACCCCCCACCCCTTCTCGAAACTCGAATTTGACCAAACCCGAACTTACAAGAAATTCAAATTTGAAAATTGCCCGCGCTCACGAATGTAAACGAAGAAACTCCGATCTTGCCCGAACTTACACGAACCGGAAGTTAAACCGAAAGTAAAATATCTAGAACCGGCATCACTATACTACTGGTATCAATAAAATGGCTTACGTTTCCTTGACCAAACAATCGTGCATTCATTGTAAACAGGAGCATAACATTTTGTGTGTGTAGCTTTCCTTAAATTAAATACCAATCAGCGGATTGCAAGGATAAAGCAACTCCGGCTTTGTTTAAATTGCTTCAGAAAAAATCATTCGAATCAATCGTGCACTTTAGGGTCTTGCAGAAAATGCAGCAAAAAAACACAACACTTTGCTCCAAATTGATTATTCTAACCCGCAAAATGTTCATTCTAACATAATTACATCAGATAGTGAAAACGGAATTTGTAATCCTCCTAGCCATTCTAAAAACACTACAAGTCAAGCTCTAGTCAATCACGCTACCGGGGTAGAAAATGACATTTTACTGCTAGCCTCGTATGCATCGCAATCAATTTTACCCACCTATAATCATTCTTATCAAACAATTCTTTCTACGGCATGTATTCTAGTCACCGACTGCAATGGTGCCGTTCATAAATGCAGAGTCTTGCTAGACACAAGCTCGCAAATAAATTTCATCACTCGCAAACTTTGCGATAAATTAGGGCTGCCAAAATCTAAATACAACTTAAAAATCTCGGAAATCAGTGGGTCCGAATCAAACGTACGTTTTAGAACTTAAATTTCATTCCACTCATGCGTTAATTGATACAATTCGACAATATCATGCCTTGTACTTGAACACATAACGGATCACTTACCACCAAAGTCTTTTTATTTGCAAACGTTACAAATTCCTTCTCACATTCAACTAGCCGACTCTAAACTGCACATTAGAAAGAAAATAGATATACTTCTAAGCGCCGACATCTTTTGACATTTGTTTTGTGTCGCGCAACATAAATTAGGTCCAGGAAAACTCGTGTTACAAAAAACTAAACTAGGATGGCTTCTTGGAGGATCCCTACAGGAAGTACCACGAAAAGGGACTTCAGTGCTTTGTTGTAATACTTCAAACAACGATAATGTCCAAAACCAACTAGAAAAATTCTGGGAATTAGAAGATTCTGCAAATTGTTACAATACCAATTCTGCAGTCATGTTGACTGTGAAGCACATTTTTCTGAAACCACAACTTGCGATTAAACCGGCCGATTCATTGTAAACATTCCTTTTAAGAAGAATTGATCGGAAATAGGCGAATCACGACCCACTGCATTAAAGCGATTTTATTTATTAGAGCGCAAATCTACAGTTAAGGGAAAGCTATATCGAATTTTTAGACACTTACGAGTCCCTTTGTCATATGACTAGTTTGCAAGAAATCTCTCATTCTATTAAGCCATATTTCTATTTGCCACATCATGCGGTAATCAAATCAAGCAGTACCACTACCGAGACGCGCGTCGATTTTGACGGTTCCGCAAAGACGATTTTGTAAATTTCTTTAAACGAAACTTAACATGTCGGTCCAGTCGTAAAAGACTACTTATTTTCTATCCTGTTGCGATTCAGCAAACATACCTACGTTATTACTGCAGACACCGAAAAGATGTACCTCTCTGCGCTGAGGTAATCTGCTACCAACTAAACACGAACACTTATGGCACAGCGTCAGCGTCATTTCTTTTCACCACATGCTTAAGACAGCTAGCATTAGAGCATCGGCACAAATTTCCAGACGCAGCCGACGTCATATTAAATGATTTCAACGTGGACGACCTTATATTGGGTAGTACTGATTTGGATACTATGCTAAAACTACAGTCAGAAATATCCCAAATTCTAAATTCTGCCGGGTTTCGCCTTCGAAAATTGACGTCCAATTCTTAAAGTGCAATTTCTCACATACGGTAGCTTTCAAATGATTCTAAGGTGACCAAAAGATCAATTTTCTCCACTGTTGCACAAATCTTTGATCCAGGGCTTTTGGCTCCGGTAATCGTTCAGGCAAAATTAACTTTTGTGGCAAGAAAAACTGTCGTGGGACGAAAGCGTTCCGCTAAGTTTACACACCAAATGGTTCCGCAATAAATTGCACCTCCTTAGCTTAATAAAAATTTCTCCTCACGAATTTGTCAAAAACCTTACGACAATCGAGTTTCACGGTTTTTCGGATACTTCAGAAGCTGCATATGGAGCATGCGTGTACATTCAATCCACCAATTCGAACAGTATCACACAAGTACGCTTATTATGCGCTAAGTCTCGCGTAGCGCCTTTGAAAAGTGTAGGCTTACCTCGCCTTAAATTATGCGCGGGAGTACATTTGGCTCGATTAATGCAAAAGGTGACTTAGGCTTTAAAATGCACCTTTAGTAATTTCTTTTACTGGTGCGATTTCATAATTACTTTAAATTCGATACGAGGAGCACCCAAGCGTTGGAAAACATTTGTAGCCAACAGAGTAGCGGAAATTCAAGCCATTAGTAACAGCAAAAACTGGAGGCACATTCCGACACACGACAATTCCGCGGATTTACTATCGCGTGGTGGCAAGAGCGACTTAGCATCCTGGCCAACTCAACCAAACTGCTTTGAAAATGATTTAGAGATTTGCGTCTCCTCCCATGTAGCTATTCATCCACAGCTATTAAATAGATTTTCAAAATTTGCACAACGTGAAGCCTTTATTAGCGAAATTAAACTTTAAACGAATATCAACAATTAAAATCCAATAGTTCATTATTGGCTCTCAATCCGTTCCTAGATGACCAAGGCATTTTACGGGTAGGTGGTCGTATCCAGGATTCAAATTTCAATTATGACAAAAAGCACCCCATTATACTTTCACTTTCGCATTGGTTAACAAAATTAATTTGCATTAACGAACATATTAGGCTACTGCATTGTGGTGCTAAACAATCTCTGCCAAAAAAATGTTGCGATAATTAGTTCATGACTGTATAAAATGCTTTCGTGCCAATCCTAAGTCATTTAACCCACTCATCAGAAATCTTCCTTAAAATCGCATCACCGAGACCCCGCCCTTTTATAATAGCGGTGTGGACTATGCAGATTCAGTAATGATAAAAAACAAGAATGGGCGTGGCTCAAAACTAATAAAATCATACATTTGTACCTTTGTGTGCTGTACCACAAAGGCGGTTCATTTAGAACTGGTATGTGACTTTAATACTGACCCGAAGAGAACAACCCTCGAACATTTACTCCGATAACGAAAAGAATTTTGTTGGGACAAAGGTTGAATTGGATTCTTTTTTGTCAAATAAATTAATTCAAAATCACATTAAAGATTCATCAGCTCTTGTCAATACTTCTTGGCATTTCATCCCACCGCGTTCACATCACTTTGGAGGACAGTGAGAAGCTGATGTGAAATCTGTAAAACACCATTTAAAACCAGTTGCTGCGAACACTTTTTTGACATTTGAAGACTACTACACGTTGCTTACACAAATTGAGGCTGTATTAAATTCCCGTCTTTTATCCTCCCTTACTACTGGATCCTAACAACCTCGATCCATTAACTCCAGCACATTTCCTTATCGGAAGATTTGCCTGAGCACAATCTTATGAACACGGCTAACAACAGGCTGAGCAAATACCAGCATATTCAAAAACTCCAACAACACTTTTTGAAGCGGAGTAAAGAATACATCCATGAACTTCAAGTTCGCTCCAAATGGAAAATTAACCACAAGAATATTTTAGAATTGGGATCTATAGTTGTAATCCACGATGACAATCTGTCTCCATTAAAGTAGCTGCTTGAACGAGTCACTCAATTGCATCCAGGAGCTGACGGCGTAACTCGTGCTTAAACGTGCAGTGTGTAAAATTTGTGCGCTCCTCAAAGAATGAAAACAGTTTTAAGATAGTGATGTGGTTAATTATATTGAACATTTACTTTGCTCTTGAACTGGTATAGATTAGGTCCGATTGAAATTAAAAAAAAACAGACGGCGGGATGTTAATGCGTCCTAGCTAAAAATTATACAGGGTTATACAAAAGTATGGAAACATGCATATAAGTTGAAAACCGCGAGGATTAGCGGCTTGAAGCTTTGGGGGAGTATGTAAGACATACTTCAGGACATTTTCTTTTCTTTATAAAATTTTGATACGATGCTCCAATTACGAGTAATTGATATCTACTTTTGATTTTCAAATAGCATCATATCAGTTTACTGACATTTTTAGATTCTACATGAAATTCTGTATGCAACGGTTAACAGAAAAATTATTTAATATGATAAATGTTATTGAAAAATATGGTATAAAAAGTTCAGATTGAATGTCAACAATTTACCTGTGGGCGGGTACCTGACGCTCTAAGTAGGGTATGTACCTACTTTGTTTGGGTCAACACAATAACCAATAAAAGCTTTTGTTATAGGGTAAGTTTATAATCTTTTGTTAGCAAGTGGCGTATCTTTTTTAGGAATAAAATAAAAATTCCTGCATTGTGAATCCATTCGAAATTATGTTTTTAATTTGGTCCTCATTGATTTTCTTCAATTACTCAAGTTTGTTGAATTGTCATTGCTAATGAGTTGCGATTAAAATGATTGAAAAAGATATAATCGATTCCACGGATTTAATCTAATCAACATTAATACATTAGTACCAATGCAAGAGTTGTTTAATTACTTAGTAATTATTAATTTGGTTAAATCTATGGAATTTATTTTCTTTTTAAATCATTTAATATGTCCGTAATTCAATAAATTACTACCTACTTAATTACCTGGACAAAATCTAATTATCGATAATGTTAAGTAGGTAGGTACTTAAGTACGTTTAAGCAAATTTTTTCCTATTATTCAATGTGGTGCTACTGTGTTATAGTTCGTAACAGTTTTTGCATTTATTAAAATGGAACTTACTGAAGGGGATAGTATCAAAATTTTGATTATTTTGGGTTACGGTGATCCAAGAAGAACGTATCTAGCTACCAGCGACATTTTTAATGCAAATCGTCCAGAAAGGGAAGTATCAATTACAAAATCTGCCGTTCAAAAAACGCATGCAAGATGGTTTGAACACAGAAGTGTAAAAGATATTCGACGAAGTGGAAGGGCTAAAACTGCCACCGATTTGGATACGAGCATTGAGGTTATCTAGAGTTTTATTGAAGAATTAAACACTTCAACCAACCAACTGGCACTGAATCACGGCATTGGCAGAATGTCAGGGAAAAGAATTCTAAAAAATGCCAACGCAAAGCCATACAAGCTTCAGTTTCAGCAAGAACTAGACGCCGAAGATTACAACAGACGGCTTCAATTCTGTGAAAGTTTTGAGGAGTTGCAGGATCGTGAAGATGTTTTGCCAAACAGAATTTGCTTCAGCGACGAAGCAACATTTTTTTTAAATGGACAAGTTAACAAACACAACTTCAGATATTGGGCGTTGGAAAACCCACACTGGATGGTAAAATCTCATACTCAGCATCCACAGAAGCTGAACGTTTGGGCTGGCATCATAAATAACTAAATAGTTGGGTCCTTTTTTATCCAAGGCCATCTAAATAGTGCGTTATACTTAGATTTAGTGCAAAACCAAATTGTGCCCACTTTAAACCGCTTTTTTGGGCAAGATAACAATGTTTGGTTCCAGCAGGATGGCGCATCCAGCCCACTATGGTCGACAAGTAAGGGCATTTTTGAACCAAACGTTTCCAAATCGTTGGATAGGGCGAGGAGGTTTCATCAAGTGGCCACCTAGATCACCAGATCTCACGCCACTGGATTTTTTCCTGTGGGGCTATTTAAAAAATAAGATGTATCATTTTAATCGTAACTCATTAGCAATGACAATTCAACAGACTTGAGTAATTGAAGAAAACCAATAAGGAAGAAATAAAAAACATAATTTCGAATGCAGGAATTTTTATTTTATTCCTAAAAAAGATACGCCACTGCTAACAAAAGATTATAAACTTACCCTTCAAGTTATAAGCATGTTTCCATACTTTTGTATAACCCTGTATATTAAAGAATTTTTGTATTATTCCTAATGCACCTTTGTGTTTCTAAGCTGGGTTTTTACGTACCTAATGTAATGGGTGTATCTCCAAATATTAATATGGTCAATTTTTTTAATTGTATTGTTAACCTTCTGATTACCATTGGGGTCTTTTTTGACCCCAGACGTGTTGTTTTTGTTGTCTTTTCTTAAGTTTTTTTTTACAACTGTCCCAATATTTTTTTAACCGAGTTTCTTTCAACAATGTTTAATAATGTATATCAACTTTTTCAATTATTTGTTTTGCGACGTAAAAAAAATATTGTCGTTGGGTTCATATTTGACCCCACTTGGTAACCGACGTTCTAAAAAGTAATTCTAATATTTTGTCTGCATTTGTCATCTAATCTGCTTGTTTCAACGTGTTTCAACGTGTTATTTGTCTGAATCATGATTACTACCATTTCGTCTTTAGTCATTACATTCGGTGAATTTGTTCGAATCAGTTGAAAAATGTGTCTGCTGTGTTATTACATTTGATTGGAAATAGTTGTTGTTGAATTATGGCTAGAAAATATTTGTCTCAGCGTGAAGTGAAAAAAATAGCTAGTAATATTAATTTACTGAATGAAATTGAAGATGAAATTTTATCTGACGATAGTGATGCCGAATTTGAAGAAGTAAGTGTACCTGATGTAAACCCGATTGAAAGTTCAGAAGACGATGACAGTGATGATAATTCGCCCAATGATAAAGATATACTGGTGGGTAAAGATGGTTCCATATAAAAAAAAGATAAACCTCATGTTAGAAGACGAAATCAGCGAAATATTCTAAAAACACCGCCGGGATTAACAAAATTCAGTGAACATATTTCAACATGCCTAGATGCTGTCCATTTATTTATCTCGGAAGACATTATGGACATAATACTTAGAGAAACAAACATTCGAGCTAGAAGAATTGTAGGCGATACGTGGAAGCCAGTAGATGCGGATGAGTTACATGCATTTTTTGGATTACTGCTTCTAGCTGGTGGTTTAAAAGCACACCAAGAACCAATATTGCAGCTGTGGAGTACGAAATACATGTCTCTCCATAGACCAATTTTTTGTGCTGCAATGTCTCGTAATCGAATAAGAGACTTTTTGAAATACATTCGATTTGGCGATATGGCCACTTGAGAAGAACGACGGGCAACAGATAGATTAGCAGCTATTTGTAACATTCACGATATTCTCGCTGCAAATTGCAAAAAATCGAATAACCCTAATGCTGAAGTACGTATTGATGAACAACTTGTTCCTTTCCGTGGAAAATGTCCCTTTCGAGTGTATATGAAGTCGAAGTCAGATAACAGATATTGCTGGAATTTCCAAATATATACTGGAATGGTAGACAACGCTCCAGAACGGGAACAAGGTAAAACACAATTTTATCGTTTTATGCACGAGTATAAAATTTCATTTCTAGGGAAGCGGGTAGTTTTGGATTTGGTTGAGGGTTTGAGAAAGGGTTATGGTATTACCACAGATAATTTTTTTATGTCTATGTCTCTGGCGAAGGAGCTACTGCAGAAATCAAAAAACCTTGACCGGAACAATTCGTAAAACACGTAGATAAACGCCAAAAGAATTTTTGCCAAAAAGAAATCGAGCAGAATACTCAAGCAAAATTCTGTATGGAGAAGACACAATTTTAGTATCTTACGTACCTAAAAAATATAGAAGCGTTATGCTACTTTCAACGCAACACCAAGATTTGGAATTGTCCGGAGAAGACCTCAGTTACAAACCGCAAGTTATATATATATAGTAGCGAGGATCCTACGGCTTCTGCCGCATCTCGCATTTCGCTCGCCAAACCTTTCGGTTTTCCCATTCATTTTCCTAGATCGCCCTATCTCTCATTGTGTCCACTATCCCGCTCATCCAAGTTTGAGCTGGTCTTCCTCTTCTTCTCCTACTAGGGGGAATATATTCTAAAGCTCTCTTTGGCCACCTATCATCGGACATTCTTTTTACATGACCATACCAGACTAGCTGCCTAGTTTCTACTCTTTCTACTGTTGTGTGAACTCTTCGTGTCCTTCTTCTTATTTGTTCATTTTGGATGTGCTCCTGTCTTGATATTCTGCACGACCGTCTCAAATAATCCATTTCCATCGCGTTTATTTTTCGTTTATCTTTTTCTTTCAATTGCCAACATTCTGCTCCGTACGTCAATATTGGTTCTACAATTGTTTTGTAGATTGTCATTTTTGTTTGAATTTTTATATTGTTGGACCATAGTAAAGGATTTAACATTCCGATGCATTTCTTCCCCTGTTGAGTCCTATACGCTATATCTTTCTCTGATGATCCGCAAGTTATCTTGGACTATAATAGCTGCAAAGGAGCTGTGAACAGCGTCGATAAAATGGTAAAGGAATACTCATGTAGAAGAAATACAAATACATTCTTGATATTGCTGCCATGAATGCATTTATTCTATACACTACGAAATTTGGAAATTTTGAAAAAGGGAACACATCCCGAAGACATGTGCAGAATGCAATAGCAATGGTTTTGGCAGACACAGAACCAGAGGAAGTGGGACCGCAAGACGAAACTATCGCTCGCCCAAAAAGAGGTCGTTGTAAGATATGTCCAAGAGCAAATAACAAAAAATGTTCGGAAACATGTGAAAAGTGCAAACTCTTTGTATGTAAACAACATTGCCAGAAAAAAACTACAATAATATGTTATAGTTGTTGCCCTCACTAATTTATGTTTACATTTTATTTTTATATTTTTATTAGTTTATATGAAATCTAATGTTAATTTAAAATATTAATAAAGGTTACCATTACAAATTAATCGGTTTTTCTTTACAAAATAAGAAAAAAAAACATGGGGTCAAATTTGACCCCACTTGGTAATCAGCGCCTCAAAAATTGCTTGGTAATCCGAAGGTTAATATAAATTACCTACAAGAAATTTTCAATAAAAAGCAAAATTTTCTATTTCTAATAAAAATTTTTCATTTTATTAGGTACCTATGATATCGTTGTTTGACGTTTCAATAAAAACGTCCGTGGGCTATACAAAGACGTTTATGACATAAATTTGTGTACAATTGTCAATTTATGATACATCCGTGCATAAAATAAAATTTTTGTTTGACTTAAATAACTGTACTTTAAATACATACTACTCAATGCATATGTATTTCCGGTTTTAAATAACTTACGAAACTCATTCCGTTTGTAGTTGTTGCGTTGTTGTAATAAGCAGACAAAATTACTACCATGTTAAGTTAAACAAGTGGAATGCACTTTTGAGAATAGTCTGTTCAAACCAACTGTAAAAGTTACGTAAGGTAAATACATTGTTGGACGTACTTCATAAACAAATTCGTGCTTGTTTTATATTATGGATTTAATATAATCAAACCAAAAAAATAGATAAACTCTAAAAATGTAACCATTATTTTGTGCGGAAATAAGCACCAAGTAAAAAACCTTACATAATCATGTAGACGAATAAATTTAAACATTGTATCACATAAGCAGAACTAATTGATAGTTAAAATACATTATTTAAAAAAAATTATATAATAAAAAATACTTCCCAAAAAATAATCATTAACCTACAATGTGAACTTTTTATTTGTTATTGTTACTTTTTATTACTTTAGATTATTACGCCAAATTGATGTTATCTTAAACGCTACAATTTAAACCGTAATGTATGCTTAAGTTATGTTTACAGAAATACAAAAACCGTCTTACCATGCACTCAAACAACTCAATTTCTTTTTTCTCTTTAAAACTATTAACTGATACACTGGCAATGTTTTGTGGCGTTTCAATTTCTTCGTTACTCTTTGAATTTCCATGTATTAACTACACTTTTACAATAATCTGAACTAGTTGAGCTTTCCGATAGAACTGTTTAAACAAGTTCAGATTTATCAAATGACCGGTAGCAAGGTTATAATTGATAATAAATGTCGAACAAATTAATCTCTTTGCTTAAATAGTAGAAACGTTAGTTATTGACTAATTCTATTTAAAATATTTTAACAATCTTGATTAAGAGCTGAAAAAAAAACGGCAAAGACCTAGCGTGTCAACGGCGAGTAAATTACAATCTTGATTAAACGAAAAACGTTCATAAACTCTTTTGCTCTTTTCGTTTTTTTTTGACAAAATTTCAAGCACACTTTATGTAAAATTTCTGAACAATAAACTAAAAAATGATGAATGTGAAAAAATCTTACCCATCAAGATGAGTGGGGTCGTGATGATGCTTCAAATCCTCCAGGTCGCTGGCATTATCGCTGCTAGGTGGATCTTCCACTACAAGTGGAGCAGGTGGAGGTCTGCATAATCATAAAAATAAAACTTCATTATCTTGCTAACAAATAAAGTGCTTTTCTATTATGTATGTTGTCGCGTCAAGTGTTTTAATTACACCATTTTTTTTTGTTGTTTTCGCATTTCGATTTAATAATGAACTAATAAAAACCGTGAATTCCAATAACCCAATTTTGCTTATTTGTGAGAACGCATTTGTTTTTGATCAAGTCGTATACAGAGTTTTTGTAAGTAAAATGTCTAAATATGCTTAGTACATACATTAGAGATGTAAATTATATACAAAAAAGTAAAACATCACAACATAAAACAAAATAAAAAATGTGTGTTTTTTCAAAAAAATTACTCTCAACTGCGTCTAAAAAGTTTAATAAAACAAGTAATATATCAATAATTGCGTGATTTAATTTGTATTATGTAAACTTTGTGCACTTAACTGTACATGCATTCAAAAAATATTGTAACGAATTTTAAAACTAATTTATTTTTAAAACAAATATTTACACGATTAGAACTACACTAAATCTAACGATATTTAAGAAAAACACAATAATTTATATATTACAATCACTCGAGAAATAATGTACGCCGATAACTTCTGTTTACCTAAAACTGACACTTGTTTATGTTAACTAAACGTACGCGACGTACTTATGTTTCACTAGCACTGCCACTTTATTTGTTTATCTTAACACACACGTTAATTACTTATTTATTTTTTAAATTTCCGTCCTCGAAAAACTAACATCAGTTGCTTTTGAAAACTTCTTATATATTTCTGTTATCTGTCTCGAGAATTTTCTACATGCTTTGATAAACGTACTCAAAAGCCTCTTCAGCTTCTGTAGGGATTTTACTGCTACACCATGTCACCAGGTTGATTTTCCATCTTCTCTTGGATAACTTAAAATCGACGATGTGATTAGGGCTTGTTTTAGCTAATGGAAAGCATTTTTGCAGTCTAGATTCCATCTAAATTCTGCTCTTTCTTCGGTCAGTTTTGTCAAAGATTTGGCAATATTGGCAAATCCAGGTACAAATCGTCTATAATAGGTGCACAACCCAAAGAAGCTTCGGACCTAATGATTGTAGATTGGTCTTGGACATGCTTGCACTACTCGGATTTTGTTTGGGTCAGTCTTTACTGCATCTCTAGATACGATGTAGCCAAGGTATTGCACTTCCTTTTTAAATACGTAGCTCTTCTTTGGGCTCAGCTTCAGACTTGTTATTGAAACACTTCTTTTAGGTTGTTTAAATATTCTTAAAACGACCTTTCAACCACGAGTACGTCGTCTAGATAAATCAAGACAGTCCTTGCAAAATGGTCTCCATCAAACACTCGAACGTTGCAAAAGCGTACACAGGCCGAAGGGCATCGCAGTGAACTGTCACAAACCAGTTCCAATTGTAAGAGCTGTTTTTTTACAGTCTTTGGGTTCCAATTCTACCTGCCAGTAATCACTCCTTAAATCCAACGTCGAAAACCACTGGGATCTTGACAGGGTGTCTAACGAATCATCAATTCTTGGTAAAACGTAACTGTACTTTTTGGTCACGTCGTTACGCTGTCTCTAGTCTACGCAAAACCTCTATGATTTATCTTTCTTCTTTACAAGGTTTAAAGGTTCAATCACACATTCTCTCTCCATATTCATAATTATATGTTTGGCTTCTCCTCTATTAGCGAAAAGAAATCGGCGTGGATGTTGTCATATCGGCCGAGCGTTTCCGGTATTAATTTTATGCTTCACCACGTTAGTTCTTTATTTAGAACCATTCTTCAGCGCAATCACATCTTGATACTGCTGGATCAACACTGGCGACGTATCTTCACTAGAAATCCCGCATCTTACAATTTCAGATATGGCGTGCATTGAACTACCGCGGTCCTCTTTTCCAAATTTACTGGATTGACATTCAAGATCCTTAGTGGCACCGTATTTTTTACTCGTACTAATATTCTTCTAATTAGTAGTCCCTTTTCCATCAAGTCGCCTTCCATTGGTTCAACAGCGCAAATGTAACCTTCCTGACGGTTTTCATCCAGGCGTGCTACCACCACAATTTGAGTGCTTCCAGGAAGAATCACATCGTCACTTAATAAGACTCGCACGGCTGCCCGATCCGACGAATGAAAAGGAATTTTTTCGCTGTCGATCTTCAAAAAATTGTTCCCCATTCGGTCGACCCGTTCTAGTTTCCCGGACGTTCTTCTGGTTTTCTTCTGGGCTTAGTACAGCGTCGTCGTACGTGGCCACTTCTCCGCAGTTCCAGCACGTCACTTCTCTTCCTCGAGCTACTTGTTCGCGAAATACACGTCGCACTGTTTCTTCAATGATAGGATGTAGGATACTCAAGCCGTGTTAGTATAGCGATGTCAGTCTCAAACTCTTGAAGACTTTCGCAGCTTTCTGAACCCGACTTTTAATTTAAGCGCTTGATAGACTTGTTGAAGATGAGCATCTCCATATCTCATTTCTAATCGTGAAATTAAGAGTTCGTAGTTTTCTTGTAGGTGGTCATGAACAGTTTGTAAAATTCCAAGCGCTTCTCCACGTAAGGACACTATTAAAGATGTCGCTTTCTGCTTGTTCCTCCAACCATTAGCTGTAGCTGCGGCTTCAAACTGCTTGTAGTAAGTTGACCATGGAACGTTGCCATCAAAATTTGGCGGTACAACTTGAAACTTGTGAGTGGTTTCTTCCCGATGGTCCATTATTAAATCTTCGCTCGTAACGCTTCCTTCACCATGGCAAATTATTTGGTTCATTCTTTCTTCAATCAGTTTCATTCTATCTCTTACTGCTTCTATTTTGTCATTCATAGATTTGCAAATTTCTTCCTTTAAATTTAACATATCTGTTTGGGTTTCCTCTTGAACTTTTTTTATTTGATTTTCTATGCTTGTTTGTATTTCTTCTTTTAAACGTCTAGAATTTTCTATCAATTTTTCCTCAATCTCTGGGTATTTTCAAATCATTTTTCTTCCATTTTCTGCAAATTTTCGTAAAACTTTTGTTCCATTTTTCTAGAATTTTCTTCCATTTTCTGAGAATGTTCGGATAGTTTTTCTTTAATTTTCTGAGAATTTTCGCCCATTTTTCTATTATTTTCTTACATATTTTTATTCATCGATTAGAGAATTTCAAATATTATTGAATCTATTTTAACTGCTTGCAAACGCGTCACCGACATAAATTTAACCACGAATTATAATAATAAAAAAAAATTTAATAACATTACTTTAACGAACTGAAATAGCTTTGATTACACTTTATAAATAAACACGCGTATCGCGAACTTAACAGTTATTAACGCAATCTTGCCATCAAGATAAATGCTATGCAATTGCTCCCTAGGCGATGCCATTTGAATGGTAATTTCCGGGGCATAGCTCATTGAGATTAACTTTTGTCTCTTTTGGTCAACTTGGTCCAAACCTGCAAGCGCTCTACTTGTCTTCTTCTTAGACTTAGTACGATGTAGTCGTACGTGGCTTATTTCACCGCAGTTCAAAGTCGTCACTCCTCTTTTCCGAAATAGATGTCGCGCTTTTTCTAAATGCATTCTAGTGTCTGCGCGGGTACTTCTGTAGCACAGTGGAGTTCTTGTGTCGAGCTAACCTGAGAGTCTGCTGCGTTTTGTTGTCATGGAGTCCGTCCACGAAGGTTTGAATAGCCAATTGCTCAAAAAAGGTATCTGGTGCTGTAGAATAACCAAGCCTCGTCAATCTGGCGATGTCAGCCTCAAACTCTTAAATACTCTCCGCAGCTTTCTGAACCCAATTCTTTATTTGGGCTTGGTACACCTCTTAAAGATGATCATTTCATCATCATAAAATCTTAAACTTGTGAGTGATTTCTTCTCGATGATCCATTAGTAAGTCTTCGCTCCTGCTGCATCCTTCGCCGTGACAATTTATTCGATTTATTCTTTTTTCAAGTAGTTTCATTCTGTCTTTTATTGCTTCTATTTTGTTATCCATAAATTATTTTTCGTTTTCTAGAACTTCGCATATATCTTCTTTAAAATTTAACATATTTGCTATCATTTTGAACAATTTTGATTTGATTTCCTACACTAACTTGTATTTTTTAAACTTTTAGAATTTTTGGACAGTTATCTCTCTATATTTCTAGAATGTTCTCCATTTTTCTAGTATTTTCCTCCACATTTTTATTCTTCGATTATTGTCTATTTTTTATTGATTCAAAAAATTCAAATAACTTTCAATCTATTTTAACTACTTATACTATAACGAACTGGAACACTATATAAACAACTTTTTTTTAATATTTATATTAAAACCAAGACCTTGTATGTGACATCACTGTAACAAATTAAAACTAATACTTGTTTATGTTAAACACACATACGCGACGTATTTATGTTTCACTAGTACCGGCACTTTATTTATTTATCTTAGCACATACGTTAATCACTTATTTTTTTAAACCCACAGTCTCCTTAACTTCCGATCTCAAAAAACTGACTACAGCTTCTTTTGAATACTTCTTATATATTTCTGTTATTTGTGTCGAGAATTTTCTACATTCTTCGGTAAACGTTTTCGAAGTCGACAGTAACTTCGAGAACGTTTCAATATGTTAAAACTATTGCTTATCCCAATGTTTATTATTAAAAAAAAACTTTGTATATATTGAGCTGGGTACAGACTGATGTCACTTGAGTTCATATATTAACATGAATATCGCAATAGCTACCCAAAATATGTTTCCAAAATAACAGAAACAAACTAAAATGCTTTGTTTCTTTGTGATTTACTTACTGGTTATTCTTTAAAAAAATTAATTTTAGCTTTTGCTTAAAAATCTGTTTTTTCAAACATTGAAGGATTAAGCATCATATGGTGTAAAATGTTGATTAAAAATTCGTTTTAGAGAAAAATGAGAATGACTAAGAAAAATACGAAAAACTATAAAATAGACAAAATATTACTGATGTCTTCTTGCGGGTTTTGTCGCGTATCAAACCTTCAATGTTTTGCTGTCACTTTTGTTAGCTTCTTCAGGATAACGGAACGGATTTTCCGTAGCTTGGTCTTTATTTATATGTGCCTCATTGACCATGACGGTATGATGTTGTTCTGCTGAGATGATACTCTTCTTCTCTGTTAACAATCTTGTTCTTTCTATCTTTATAGTTCCCCTAAATAAATATCTTCTTATAGTTCATAGTGGTTGTTATTATTTTTATGTTGCTAAATTGCTAAAGTGTGTGTGTGCTCTTTTACTGCCAATTTACTGTCCAATTCTTTTTAATTTCACGTCTCTTTTGTGTTCTTTCATTTGTTACCCCACTGTTAGTCTTGTTTCTCCGTCTTGGTGCTTCCTTGTCTTTTGCTGTTGGTAGATACTGTCGAATTGACGTGGTGGTTCCAAAGCGCACTTGCATCTTCTGTTTCTTCAAGATTTTACCTTCTCGGTGACTCGCGCTATGTAAAGTAAAGAAACTATTTTTTGTGTGCTGCTTCTGCTGCTGTTTGCAGAATCGTCTGTTTTTTTTACATAAATGTCTTTAGTTTTTTGAATGCTCTTTCAAGGTGTATCTTCGCATAGGCTAGGTGTTAGTCATCGCTGATGGCTTCCGCTTTGGATAGCAACATATTTATAAAGGTCTTTTCTGTATTGGGAAATGGTGAGATGTAGCGTGTAGATATGTATCGGCGTGTGCCCTTTATCTGAATACTGGATGTTGTAGCTTTTTACCATTACATCCATGTAAGATAGAATTACATTTTGCTCTTTCTCTATAGTAAACTTGATCGCTCTGTGCAGTGAGTTGAGGTGGTCCAAAAATTGTTGTAATTTCTCCGCACTGCCATATCACAAAAGTACCGCCGACATATTGTAACTAGCACAACAGTTTCAGTTTACTCGATCCTGTGGCTTCTTCTTCAATTGCCAAATATGTCGTAGCATAGCTCCACTGGTGCGAGATATCCGCTTTTCAGTTCCAATTTTGCTAGAATTGTCAAAGCCTCTTCATTAGATACATTAGTGAAGAGCGATGTTGCATCGAATCTCACTAAAATGTCTGTAAGTTCAGTCTTGCGTTTAGAAAAGATTTCCACAAAGTGTACGTTGTTAAATTTCTTTCATGCTTTGTGTTTTTTCCGTAGGATATTTTGTTATCTTGGTGTAGGTATCATCATCTAGTAATTCATCAATCTTCTTATGGTAATCTTTTTTATTTAGCAGCACTGTCGCATTGCCTTTGTTTGCTTTGAGTATGACGATGTTTTCATCGGCTGTCAATTTTTAACGCCGTTTTTATTTTTAATGATCATGATGCGTTTTGGTGTTTTTGCTTTCTTTAAGATTTTGTTCACTTTTTATCGTACTTCTTCCTCTTTAACGGTTGATATTCCTTTGATAGCTACTTCTACCCTTGTAATAAATTCTTCTGGTGATACTTTTTTGGGTGCTATGACAGTACTTTCTGTTTTTCGACATACACATGTTTCCTTGATAAGATGACTAAAACGTTTTTCAGCCCTTTGGTTTGTTTTTAATGTTTTTTTCTCTTTTTATCCCATCTTTGCAAATTTTTTGAGTTGCGTTGTTTCTCTGCAACGTCCCAAGTTAGTCGGTCAATAAAATCCCAGTCTTCTCCGATAGGAAAGAAAAAGACCGTTAGCAGAGAAGAAGAGTATCATTTCATCAACAGTTTACTACACGCACCGTCATGGTTAATGAAGTGAAGAAGACACGGTTGGAAACACACAAATCGTTTTTTTTTCTTACTCATTTTGAGTTGATCTATTATCTTGTTTGTATAATTTCCCATTAATTACAAATATTATTTACATACAAAATAAAACTTTTCTTATAATTCCTTTTTGGCTGTTGATCTTTTCTTGACGTCAAGGGAGTCATAGTAATCCCCTTGGTATCCACAGTAGAGCCCTCTCTTTACTGATAGTATTTATTGGCTTTCTTCTGTGGATTGAAACTTCTATATTAGACATTAGTTCTGTCAAGCGATTCAATTCTTTGCATAAATGCCCGTCCTTGATAGCTTAACTAATGTTGAACCTCCTTAGTATAGATCTATAGTCTTTCCCCTTTTGGATTAACTCTTCACATTCAAAGGTAATGTGCTCTGGAGTTCCTTCTTCCCCGCAAGTACATTCTTCGATGTGTTTCGATGTGTTTCATTCTGTATCTTATAGCTTGGAAACGTACCGTCTGCCGTAAGAAATTGTATTAGTAACTCTGTTGCAACGCCGTATTTATTTATTACTTTTTTTATGTCTGTTTATTGCATCTTTTGCCTTTTTTTTTACTCTACAACCAAATTGGTTGTAATTCATTTTCATTCTATTCTATTCTAGGAAGCATATGGGCCTGTAGGATTCTTGGTCTGTTAGGTCCTTATCTTTATCTTCTATTAGTAGTACCTTTACTTGTTTCCACAAGTTTGGAATTGTTGCTTAAATCAGACACTGGTAATAAAGTACTGTAAGCGGCACTTTTCTCTTGTGCATTCTAGTTTAGCTGATTTCTAAATGAACACTATTCGGACCGGGTGCCTTTTTCTTTTTGTCTTTTATCATCGCTTCTACTATTTCTTCTATCGAAAACATTTGCATTTGGTTGTTGGTTTTCTTTTGAATCATTTTTTGCCTCTTTTGGTTTTGTTCTTCTGTTTCTTTATTCCTATTATCACCTGGTAAGAGTTTAAAGTATGTTTTTGGTTGTCTTGTCGGTTTTTGTTTCTCATTGTTCATTTCTTACCGCGTATATCACTTGTGAAGCTCTTGCCGTTTACTATCTTGTTTGGCATTTCTCATCCATCAAGCTGCAGGTTCTGCCTTACAAAATTTTTTTGCATAGCAATACTTCTGTAACTGAAATTTTTTGTCTCTTTTGATGACGTTTCTTAGTACGTTTTCCTCAATTGCAATATTTTATTTAATTGTTTTAGTTCTCCGGTCCCCTCAAAAGCACGAGGAAGTTTTTTATTTGTTCTTTTTAGTATATTTTGTTTCATACATTGCTGTATACCTTTTGTTAGAGTTTTACGTATTTATTTATACCCTCTCCTGGTTTAATTGTTTCTGAATAATTCTACGTTACGTATATTTTTACCCATCTTGCCTTTTTAAGGTCGCACTCCTTAAGTCTGGACTGTAGAATATTTCTTGTTCGTTTTTCAGCTTCTAGCATATTAGATTATTATGTCCTAGAGTCTGTATCGCCTTCTGGTACCTTCCACTTTAGTATTTTATCCCTTGTTTTTCCGTTTCTCCTAGTGATATCGATGTTTGTTTCAGTTTCATTGCTTTCTTAAAAGTTTAAGGGATTATCCGGTTTATTATGTATTTCTCAATGATGTTCTTCTATCAATGTTTTCCCTAGTTCTCCTCTGTGGTCTATGATATTGCTGTTCCATAAACTAGATTTTGCATTGGCATCTGCTGCAACCGGGAAATTGGTAGATTCTCTTAGTTTGTTGACACATGGTTCAATATTATCTGAGAATTAAAAATATGACGTTAGTATTATCTCTTCACCAATTTGACTGTATTATACATGTACACATATAGTGTTTTGGTCGCTATGTCTGTTTATTACACTCGCCTTTATTTCCTCATTAAATATCACTATAGCCGCACCTGGATTTTCTGTAACTGCAATTTTTTTGCATGTTCTTTCTTTTTATTTTTTTTTAAATAAATAGTTGAATCTTTGTTTCTTCTGCCACTTTTCTCTTTTCATGGATTACCTTTTTGTTATTCCTCACATTAATTTGTTTTATTTTTACATTTATACTCTTGTTAGACATATAGATTTATTCGTTCCAGGGACTTGAATAATCAAAAGTACAATCTTTCCAGATCTAGCGTTAATTGTTCTAAATCTGTTGGAAAATTATGTCTTTTGAGGTTTATTCTGTCAACCGCCTCAAAAATCGAAAACAGTATTTTATCTTCGTTCTATTGTCTAATTCTGATTATGTGTCTTAGCTCAACTGTTACATTTCATATTTCCTCTAGTATTGCTAGCATCATGCTGTTCTCTATTTTATTATATAGATCATTAATCGAATTTGCATTTTCTATATTAGTTGCCGTCGACGTTTCATTAAAAATTACCAAATCTCCTATTTCTAAGATACTGGATGTAATCTCAGTTTCGATTATAAGTCTGTAATTTTAGCCCTCATCATTAATTTTGTTTAACATTCATTCCAACATTATTTTAAGGGTCGGACAAGTTTTCTCACCTATACATTTTTTTCCTCTTATCGTGTGGGCATGTTGCTTTTTTATGTCCCAAATCTTTTTTATTTTTTTGTGCGCAGTGTCCACGTGTTTTTTTTTGCCACATGTACTAAAACTTGTGGCATTTAGGTACCACTAGGAAGTCTTTTACTGTGACTACTGAATAATCCAAGTAAAGTCTACTTTTTTTAATATGAGTTTCCTTAGCTTAGGGCTAGTTTCCGCAACTACATGGTGTGTAACTTTTTCTCTACGTAGATTTTGTCTTAAACCATATAGTAAAGTTGCTTTTGAAATTAACCATCTCTATTTCTTCTTCAAGGTTCTTTTTCCTCGGTCTTCCACATTTTATTGTTTTCTTTAGCTCTTCATGATCTATTAGTTTTTATTGTACTTCAACTATAAGTTTTGTCGTTCTCATACTTTTGACTTTAATTTTCTCTACCGTTGGATTTATTGTTTTTGTGAAGGTCTTTTTTGCCTCATCACTGTTTATTATCGTTAAGAATCTTGTGCATAATTTCCTTGTTGCACTTTATTAATTGTGTCTTTATTTTGTGATTTTACCACGCTTGCTTTTGTAGTTCTCTGTTTGACGTTTTCGTCATTCTGTTGACCGTGTCCATAAGATCCATAAAGCTCCAGATTTTAGACTTTTTGTAACGGATCTTCCTCAAACGCATCACTGGTTTCGCTTGTCGTTTTAAAGTGTTTGATGTTCCCACTGAAGTTTCAGTTAGCTCTTGTGTGCTAGTCTGCGGCGTTCTGTTTCATCAAGAGTAAATTTTGATGTTTTTGCTGTTTCTTGCATAGGGAGTCGCGGGGTTTTAGTGGACCTTACAAAATCCTGTTGTGACATTGTCTGTATCACTAAAGTGTATACGAAGCATATATAAAAAAGTTAAGCAACGTAGAATCAGTTCAGTTACCCGAAAAACGTCGGTTTTAGAAGCTAACGTCTTGTTCAAATGAATTTGCTGAATAAACCAAACAATTATATCTTGAAAGCTATCAGTTTACGTAACGCCAACGTATTTCATATTGATGAAGATTAACTTTACATGGACAGTTTATTGCAACGAATGTTTTCTTTTCAACTCATAAGTTGAAATTAACAAAAACTAACAGTTAGTAGAAGAGGGAAGAAGTGCGTTCACAGGCAGTTTTTAACATACGATTTTATTTTTCACACAACGGGAACACTACTATTTTAAAAGCTGAAAGTAATAAGATGAACATGGTTGTAAAAAAAAATTCTATATGACGATTAAACAGATGAACATAACAAAGATATTGTAATAAGCGATACTTTTGGTATAGACTGAAAGAACGTGAATTATATAACCCATGGGATCATGCCATTGCATTTGAATTACAAAATTTGCAAGATTTGCAAAGATTAAATAATCTCCTTGCTTTACTTGATACTATTGCACCCTTGACATAAAATTGTGATAAAACAACAAATCATTGTTATTTTTTCATTTTATATACGCATATACCTCAACTATGATAGCCTTAACCTATATCCTTAATCTGATTTAAACAACCGGATAATATATGTTATTACGATTATTATTAATAAATCAATACATTAAAAACTTAGTGCACACAACAAAAGTAAAAATTATTAATAAACCTTGACTCAAAAGAAAGCAGAGTATGTTTACAAATAGATTCCGATATTAATTTTTATAATTGATTTTTACGATCAATAATCTATAATTGCATTTAATTACGTTACGAAGTTAATGGGCTTAAAATTACATAAGTTGCTTTTATTTTTAAACCTAAATTCAAAATGACGTTATGTACGATGTGCGTAATCAAACTAATTATGTGAGAAGTGTTTAATTTTAGTGTGGGTGCGCTTTTAAATTTTTAGATTGCTAGTTTTTGTGTTATAAATAGTATCTGTAGTTTAAATATAAATTTACTGGATGCAACATAGTTTACAACGATAAGTTAAGACATTTTTGTTTAAATTTATTTCGAAAACTCAGATGGGACGTGAGTGTAAAACTTCATAAACATCGACTCATCAAAAATTCTTAAACTGCATCTCTGCTACCGTTTTTAGTCTCAAAAACATAATTAAAAATGTGATTATAATCCTTTTTTGACGATGAAAAGAATGTTGATTTTTTAATTGGCGACGTTTTGTTGCGTTATGAACGGACTTCATCAGACTACCCAAGGAAATTATAAGCAACATTTGCACACTATTCATAATAATAGTTATTTTTATCACTAGTCCAGAATATGCTATTTTGTGAGTATGAGCATATTTATAGGCCGAGGCCTACAAAATTCGAATACTCGCAAAATACTTTCAGGACATCTGATACGCAAAAATTTGTGTGCTAACCTTTATAGTATAAATTTATTAAAAACAGTTATTTATGTGTTGACTTTTAATAAAGCTTAATAACATATGTTGTTAAAACAGAAACCTGTAATGAGGAAATTCAATTGTTTTTGAAGTTAATTTGACAATAAAATAAGTCTCATTACAATTTAACTAATATGAATTTGAAACTACCATTGTTAACAATTGTAAAATATAAGCAAATTTATTATATTTGTTTAAAAAAATTGATTACTATTCTAAACTATAACACAATTAATGGTGTATGTTAATCAGTGTGACAAAATGACAGTTGACATAAAAAAATTAATGATTATTAGTGCCAACTTCTAGTTATTAAATTCCACTACACTTTGGCCTAAGCCTGAAAAGTAAAAATGCATCAAAAAGGAAACAAAACATATGTTGATAACGACAATAAATGAAAAAAGACAAGCACATTAAACCAATTAAATCTAAATTTAAAAAAATATAATTGAAAACATTCATGACAGAAATATTTAACAAATCATCTAAACAATTTCAGAGTAACTTTACTCTCAATACCACAATTCGAAAACAAATGCGTTAGCACTTTTAGTTCTTCAAGATATGGCCGAGTTCTTTTTCCAATTCTCTCAAGTTTTTTTACACAAGTTTTGCTTTCTTCAAAATCCTCAGGACAGACTGACGAATTAGTGTGAGATTCTGACTAAAATACTTTAGTCACTTAGGGCACTTTTGTTTTAAAATACATTTTATTTAAATGGAGGAATTTACACCGAAGACAATGTACAGTAGCACATAGTATTCGTAAACTTTGACAAAGCATTTGACTATTGCATTCCCCCAAGGTAGGAACAACACATAAAGAGTATATACGAAAACGCGTCACTACAAATAACAATAGACAAGAACAGCAACACAAACAAAATTCAGTGAAGCGTACGTCAAGGAGATACAATTTTACCGAAACTGTTCAAATCAGCGCCTTAAAAAATTGACTTGGTATACCAAAGACCCAAAAGTTGAAGGATCATAAAGTTCACGTAATTTGTAAAGAACCTGTAGGCGAAGCTTTTCTGTGCGATTTTCTAAAGACAGCGGCGTAGCAAAACGCCATTACAACAAAAAACAGTGGCGTACACAGCTAATACTTTACTTCCAGAGTTGTTTTGAAAATACCCTTTAGCACTAATCAAAATTAAGCAAACAACACAAATTTTTACAACAAAAGAAATAACCGTGATTTGAATATTACATCAGAAATTTCCTCATTTTGCCAGAATAGATTTCATGTACTGCTCACATCGCGTGACAGGTCCTTTACAACTTATGTAAATTCTACCTAAACAACCTACGATTTGCAAATGACGTTGCTCTACTTTCCTGAGATCCAAAATAACTTGAAAAAATTCTACAAAAACTAAACAAAGCATCAAACAACATCGGTCTTAACAAAATAAAATTTTTGGGTTAGAGCAGCATAAAAATAGAAATAATTTTAGACACATCCGCCAAAAAGATAAGTGAAACTATCTTGGACAGCCTTTGAAGATTTTTTTAATAACAAAGATCCCAATTTACTTAAAACGTAAAGTTTTGTAACAGTAACAGATATCAATAAACGAATGGCTGAAATTAAATGGCGCTGGACCAATCATTTAACGAGACAAAATAGAAATAAATACACTGCAAAATAAATCGCGATCGAGAGAAACAACGACTGGGGTAAGAAGCACCAAAACGTAGGTGGATAGACAACATAAAACAAACAGCCAAAAACATTGGTTCCACAACGCACAAAACAAAACAATGGGAAAAGATGGGAGAAACCTATGCCCAGGAATGAATTAAGGTAAACTGCATGTAATGGCAACACTGTTCAACCCCCGCTATTACCCCGGCGCAGCCGTACGCTGATAGACGCGTGCATTTCCGAAACATTCCATTGTAAAGAGAACACGTGCTATTTTCGCGGTTTTTGTGACTTGTGCTTTAATAAGTTCGTGTTATTATGTCCGTCACACTTCCGAGCTGAAACGTTGTTTTTTGCGTGGGGTGTCGAGTACTGAAACCGTAAAATATGTGTTTCTTATACTCGCCAGGGATGTCGACTTCATAAACACATTCGAATATTGCACTGAATGATTATAAGAGACAAATATTTTGTTGCGTTTAAATTGCTATACGCGCGACTTCATTTCAGCGACGGTAATCAGTATTCGACACCGGCGTGTCGACTATTGAAACAACCAGTGTCGAATACTAAATCTGCAATTTACTATCTTAAACTTTCTTATACAGGGTGATGTTTTGATATATATGGCGAGCCGAAAAGAAACTTTTCTAAAATATATAGTAGAGAATCTGCTCGCAGCTATTGAAGATGTTAATAAAGGGATGTCCTATAAGGGGGCCTCAAAGAAACACAGTGTGCCTAGGGTAACCTTTATGGATAAACATAAGGGGCGTGTGCCACTTAACAGAAAAATGGGACCTTCAGGTACATTCAGTCCTAAACAAGAAGAAATACTCACTAAATGGGAGAAATCTATGGCAAAATCGAGTTTTCCTGTAACAAAGGATACGTTCATCCATAGCGTTGGAAAGTTAGCAAAAGAATTAAAAGTGGATTTCAAGGAAAATACTGTACCTGGTAGGAAATGGTTAGATCTATTTCAGAAAAGACACCCTGAGCTGAGTTTTAGAGTTAGTCAAAATTTGACATGATGAGGCGAGCTGTCACCCAAGAAAATATAAACTACTGGTTTGAAGAAGTTTCCTCTTATTTAAAAGAAATGAATTTAGACGCGGCTATGAGAGATTATTCAATGCCGATGAAACGGCGTTCTTTTTAAATCCCAAACCTGGCAAGGTGTTGGCGCCAAAATGCTGTTGGACAAATTGCGCCTCCTATGCTAGTGTATCGTTATAGCAGGATACCTCAGCACATTGGCGAGGTTTTTCCTCATGACTGGTCTATGGGAAAATACCAGAATGGTTGGATGACGCACGAATTGTTTTTTGAATACATTGTAAATGTTTCTTCCCTAGATTAAAAAACAAGACATTCAACTGCCCATTGTCTTTTTCTTAGATGGTCATGTGTCTCACCTATCGTTACCTCTAAGCCAGTTGTGCAAGGAAAATGGAATAGAGTTGGTAGCATTGTATCCAACTGCCACACACATTCTCCAGCCAATGGATGTTGCTGTCTTTCATGTGTTGAAAACAGAGTGGAGACAGAAAGTCCATGACTGGAAAATGGAGCACTTAAGAAACAAGACTTTGCCGCATTGCTTAAACAAGTCCTTCCATCTGTTACCGAAAAAACAATATCCAATGGCTTCAGAAAATGTGGTCTATTTCCATGGAATCCAGCAGACGTGAGAGTCGAGCCAAAACATGTAGAACAACCTAAAGCATTAAGAACCGAGGAAAAACATTTCTTCGTCATATTTAAAAGAGAGATTGGAAAGGAAAAACTTGCTTATTTCCTGAAGAACGAAGGCGAATGGGCTGGGGCAACTGAAGACAAATCTTTATTTGATCTATGGACACTCTGACAAACAAAAAGGTAAGTAAAAATCTGCATCGAGAAAATAAAAAATCAGTATAAGAGTACTTAATTCTAACCTTAAATGGCTTGTAATTTTACAGAATTCTACCAATCTAGTAGCACAATCTGCTACGATAGAGTCACCTACAATTGATCCATCAGGTATACAAAATTTACCCCATGACATGAATGTGTGTACTCAGTTAACAATTTGTTTTTTAGACGACCAACAGTTTGCCCTAGATTTTTCCATTTCTTCAAGAAACGAACGTACTCCTGACAGGGACCCTGATCAAGTCGTTTTGATTCCAGAAGACGAACAGTCTGCTCCAGGTTCTGCAATTATTCTTTCAAGAAACAAACGTTCTCCTAGCAGAGACATTGATGAAGCCATTTTGATGATAGATCAACCATCCACATCCAGTTTGAATTCTGTACTTACAAGAATTGACCAACCAACAACATCCGGTCTCAATCTTTCAGTTACAAAAGACAGTTACACTTCAGACAATGTCGCTGGTTTGACACCACCCACATCTGATGGATGTATTTTTCCAAGCCTTTTTAAGAAAGCACTACTGTGGCCACAACCAGTACAGCTTAGATCAACCAAGCGAAAAGAAAAACTACTTGCTGTAGTCACATCACAACAAATGCTGGAATGTTATATGAAAAGAGATGACAAGAAAAGAGCAGCTGAGAAGCAGAAAGAGGACAGAAAGCTATTGAGGGAAGCAAAAAGAAAAGAGTCTCAAGCTAAGACCAAGGAAAGAGAAGACAAAAAGAAGCAAAAATTAAATTCTAAAAGAAAGAGGAACAATTCCAGTTCTTCTTCATCTCACTCACAAAGTGACTTTTCCCTGCAAGAGTCTGGAGATTCCGAGTTGGAACTGGCTATTAGTGATGATGGTAATGAAGGTGAAGAAGTTTCCTTGGATGAATTAAAGGAAGGCACCTTCATCCTCGCCAAATTCAAAGGGGGAAAAAGAAATTTAACAGTGTTTGTGTACCTTTGTGTCATCCAAGAGTTAAGAGAAGATGGCAATATAGTTGTAATGGGATTGAAGAATACTGACAGTGAGAAGAAGAAGTATGTGGCAGAAGAAAAAGGCATTTGTGAGATAAATCTAACAGAAATAGTTAGACTTGTCGAAGAACCTGAATTTATTGTGAAAGGGGAGCGAATGAGCTACCGTTTTAAAAAATCTTTAAATGTGTCTTAAATTAAATATAATTTTGTTTAATAAAACGTTTGACTTAATGCAATAATATTTATTCCCAACGAAAGTGTTTAGTAAAATGTGTCGACTAATGGAACAAAACCCATGTCGACTATTACAACATTTGCAATTTTAAGTGTCGATATTGGAACATTTGTTACATTATCTTTTTCTCGATTTCATAACCTATATGTGGTGGTTAAAATTTAGAGAAGAGCACTATCGTAAAAAGCAAAGTATAGGCTTTCCAAAGGTATTTAGTTTACATTTTTCTTTCAAACCACTTTTTTGCAAGATACTATTTTGTAAATTTTGAACCTTAACATGTCGACTACTGGTATCTTTACCTTAATTTGGGTTGAGGGAAAAAAGATTTCTACATTCAAACATCTCTTATTTTTAAACAAAATTGCGCAGACGTTTTGTTAAAACTAATCAGTAATCTCACAAACATTACGTACACCAGGACCAACAAAGTATACCAAGAAAGAAAAAAACAAAGTAGAGTAAAACCAAAACCACCTGGTGCCCAATTTTCTATATGCAATCAACGGCTTTTGTCACCAACTATAAAATGGCTCTCATCCTCCAAAAGCAATCGTCTTAACGCTGTTGGGGGTTACTTGAAGACATAAAAAATATGCAAAAACCGAACAATTTAGACTAATCAGCTAAATATTAAAAAGAAAAAACATTTAGAAAGCAAGAAGTAAGCAAAAAATTGCACACAAAGCAAAAGTTAAAAAAAATTGCAAACTTCTCTGCAAAACTTGTAAAAACAAGCCTTTTCTACAATCGATTATTATAGCTGTATGAATGATATGTGATAATTCTTCAGATCTCGGCGAACACAAAGAAGCGGATTCAATAACACAATAATTTTAACAAACACAGAAATATAGTTTATTGGATAAATGATGAACACCACGTGTGTTTAAGAGAAAACTATACAAGAAATTTATGTTTGCAGAAAATTAAGGTTAACCCGTAATATTTGATCGTGACATAGCTTGCAGCAGGAATTTTTTAAGCAACTGTCATATCTAGCAAACTACATTTATTTTGTTGCCTATTGCACAGCCAAATTGTTATCCAAATTATCATGAACACAAACTTTATATCTACTACAACAGCAACCAATATCATATGTTCCTCAACGAAATCCAGTTAACAATTATGGCTACTCATCAAATTACTAAGGAAGCAAGGACTGTTGTTCAATTACTTCTTTATCATTGTGGTTTAAATCCAATTAATTTCGTATGAAGTCTCGTAAAAACAAAAGTTGGATTGAATAATATCGCACAACGAGGTATAATATAAAAAAGTTAGGTCGAAATACATTTTTTGATTTAACAAACGAAGATTGGGAAAAACAGTGCAATCATGTGTTACATCTATGTGAAGGAATGTGGAAGATTGTAGAAAGTTTGACGTTTACAGTGAATAATAGAGATTCAGATAAGGATGAGCGGAAAACTGAAGAAAGTAAATCTTTAGGTAACGATGATTAATCAATTATTGACCTCGGTCATATTATATGTCATTTAATAAATAAGTGATAAATACAATGTGTTGTATTGTTGTACGTTCACTTTTCTACTTTGTAAATTTTTCAATAAAAGATTTGTTAAAAAACTGTAGCAGTTCTGTGGTTTTCAGAATTGTGATTGATAATTAAATTAAAACGTGATATGCGTATAGTGATCAAGATTGCTTATATATTATACGGAAACATTTTTTTAACTACAGCTTATGCAACCAATTATACATTCGCGTATTAGTCATTTGGGTTGCCTAATTTTATACATACTTTTTCATCCAGTCATGTTGTAAACATTTTTTTTATTTACATTTTTGACGTTTATATTGACATGAGCTATTCTAACATTTAGTTTTGTTGTGACTATCCACGTGTTTATGAAGCTTTAATTTAATTTTTTTAAATTTTTAGTTAATTTAATTCATAGGTTTATATTATTGACTCTATAGCAGTGTCGGTTTCGAAGGTATTTAGACCCTCATCCAAACCTTGTAGCGCTCCCTCTAACATTTTTTAAGGCGTATTTGAAAGACAAAACAAACGTTTCACAAATAGGTTTTAATCTCCACATTTTTATTTTGTTTATTTATAAATTAGCTTAATTGGAGTTAAGAAGAGATTCAATATCACACTCGGTACAAATTTAAAAGTCTGCTGTGACAGAATTATGATGATCCCAGGCAACCGGATCCCGTTTGTATTACATTATTGTTACGTTTGAATGTGTTACGAATTAATTTCAGTATGTAAACTTCAACGTGAACAATAAAATAAATTTTGTGTTAAGGTTTTAGTTTAATTTGGTAGTTTGTTAAAACTTAATTAATTAATTACGTTTACCCAATTTTTTAGTACGATCCAACGAAAATACGGATATTAAAAAACCATAGCAAGCCAAATGGCGTGCATTTCACGAGACTGTAAAAAACTGTAATTCGGTCAATAAAATGCCGAAATTTAGTGACGCTGCAAATCGCGAAAAGCAGAGTACTTTTCTTTTGATGCTGATCCAAGTTATAAACAGAAGTCGCAGAAGACATGGTACGTATGATAATCCAGAGCAAAATTGTCGGCAATGTACGAGTACTTACATGATTCCCAATGGTAGTGGAAAGTATGTACAGGTGCGCAGAAAAACTTTTTCTAATATGTTTGCGCTAAGCCACAAGAGAGTGCAAGTACTTGTTAAAAAAAAAAAGAAAATTTAAGCAACTACGTACACAGATCAACGTGGTAAAAAAACCAAAGTAAAAAAGTCAGTAAGTCAGAGATCACACCCAGAGTTTTTCTCGCGATTAAAATCATTATAGCCGGGACAAATCAAAAAAAGATTTCTTGAGCCTAGATTTAAATCTCAATCGCATGTTTTTGGCGTATCAGAAAAAAAATCCAAATTTAGTAGTTACTTATAAATATTACTTACTAGTATTTAAAAAAGACTTTACACATTTCAGAATCAGGCGGCCTAGGTCAGATACATGTTCAAAATGTAATCTTTATCAAAATAAGATTGAATATACTTCGCTGACCAATCCAGAAAGCAAACAAGAGATCCAAAAATTAGAATTACTCCATCGCAAGGCGAAAAAGGCAAGATACACAATGAATACCGACATCGCAAACTCACAAACTATTGATAGAAGATAATACTATTTCTATTGATTTGGAACAAGTTCTTGTCAATCTGACATGACTCATTGAGATATGTTTTACAGTCGGCAGTTGTCCTGTTTTAATTTCGGGGTTCGTTTGTCCGATGAAGAAGATGCGATATGGGACGAGTCTATTACTGAGGCGTGTGGAAATGAAATAGCATCTTGCCTGTTGAAAGTTTCCTGCCATCCAAATTTTCCTAAAAGCATAATTTTGTGATATGGAGCGATAACTGATAACAAAAATAAGATTATTTTAATGTTTGTTATGTTAAAAAGTTGGTAGGTTAAAATTTTTCGAGTATAAAATTTGTCCTCGACACGCCCACTTTTTGTTGTCAAATTTTTATAAGCGCGCATTTATTCATTTTCCGGTAATATTTGGTGCAACACAGACCTCCGTGTAGTTAGCGGTATTTCTAGGCCCAACAAGGCTTTCATTATTAAGTTGTTTCACGCAATTCCACGTGAATATGTGGTTGAATTTTACGTATTTTTGATTGAAAGCTTCATTCGAGCGGGTCGCCACCCCTCCACCTGTGATCTTATCGGTGGCGCTGATCAAACACCTGCTTTTTGAAAAGTTTCCATGACGTCGTAAAGTCCAGGGGTTGAACACTACTTTATGGGAAGAAATACTTACACAAGTGCAAAGTTAATTAGATGAAAGCTCAGGGCATTTATTTACTTCGAATATCGTATGAATTAAATCAAGTTTTACTTGTGATAACGCCGTATGTACGTTTTTGTGTCAAATTTCATATTACGTTTTAGGTCATACTGGTACAGAATTAAGTAATCCCTTATTGGATAATACACAACTGTAAGTATTGTATTTTCTATTTATACGTGTACTACTTCGTTGATAATGCCGATTGTTAGATTGGCCATACGTACATACTAGGTTGTAATCACAAAATCTTAACTTTTTTTTTTGTGTGTCACATACTTATCTGGTGCGCTTTGATTCTCTAGACTGTGATTTTTCATATTCTTGTAATTTAACTTAATAAAGTCATTCCTTCATCGAATTTAAAAGTTAGACCCATTAAGTCGCTTTGATGTGCGACGTGTTGCCCAGTCTTATATTTGGCTTGTGATATCAATCCATATAATATTGTTTGCAATGGTTATATAACTATACTTATGTACTGTCTTCGTCCTCTTCAACTGCTTCTGTGATAAAATGAATATATATTTTGTGTTATCATTTCTGTTGTGTTATTTGTTCTTTTCCAGCTGCGGGTAGAGTTAAACAATATCTCCCTAATTTAATCTTTAATTGTTTTGGCGCCTTTTTAGATTTAATTTATATTTTCGCATCACAAAGCCTGCGACTCCTTCACCAGGAACAACTGTGTTAGCCGTCGCTTACTTTTTTTTTTGTTACACAAACACCAGCGTAACATGTTGCTTATTTACCTAGCTCCTAAATGTACCACTTGCGATGGAGATTTTGTCCAAATAGAAAAAAGAAAACGCGTCGTAAAAAATTACACCCCCGAAAATATAGGAAAGATGATACCCGAGGCATGCTATCAGAGACCTTTTGATGTAGTCGATATGCAAAGAAACTATTTCAAGGATTATCAGAGTATCGCAAATTTGAATACAACTAAACTACAAATTTCACAAATAGTTTGGAATAAAATTGAACAAGAGCAAGAAACCTTAGTAAAAACCAAGAAGACTTTTTTGGATTTGGAGGCGTGGATAACTTGTAATGTCCTAAAAAAAGGAAAAAAGTTGATTGGCATTTCAGAAACAATCGTTCCCAACCTCAACTGTATTTCAGCAGAGGAGCTTAATAATCTAAAAAACACGATGGACTATATTCTGTTAAAATATCATTAGTTTTATGAAGATTCCATAGAAAGAACAGAATAGCAGTAAACGCTTTCTTTGAACATAGACTCGTTTTTTTATACTTGGTAAATAGGACCTTCTAGCAGTTGTCATGTTTAAGTTAGCCTTTTTTATGTAAATTTTTGTTTTTAATGTGTAACTACGTATGTAATTCATATGATCGTGTTTTTTGTACTCAATAAAAGTATTTCAAGAAAGTTTTTTTACCTTTTTTTAAGTTTTATACATGTTTTATGTAATATTTCAGTTTAATTTTTTTGGCACTTAGACCCACTCAATTTCCACTCTTCAATTGTTTTGACATCCTTAAGAACAGTTTTTGATTTTTTTTTAAATTTTCTGAAACGTTTGCGGAGCTATTATCGAATTCGGAGCAATGACCGAAGAAAAGAAGTTTGGGCGGCTAGATGAACTACGAAGCCAGCAACCGGCGATTTGCAAAATTTTAAAACTACGTGGTGACCAACGCTTCGTTTTCTATCTGGTCACCAAGAAGTACTCACGTACAAAGCCGTTATACGAAAATCTGTGGCGAGCATTATGAAATCTCAATAGAGAAAGAAATGGAGTTCCGCAATATTAAGAAATTGCCAGTACCCAGGCTTGGTTGTGGCTTAGATCAACTGAATTGGAAAACAGTTCGAAATATGTTGGAGGTCGTCTTCCGAGGAACAGGCGTTGGTCTGCAGTTACCAACCAAGTAGAATATCGGGTCAGGAAAAGTTCATTGACTGCCGAAATGGAAAGAGCTGCCGCTATCGCCATGATCTATTGTACACCATGTAGAGGTTATCTTACAGTATCATCAAAAGTAGTATCCATCAGTATTAAACCTAAATGTTATTTTCCATCCTTAATTATCGCAAATTTGTAAAATCTAACATGTCATTTTATACAATACACCAACGGTAGTGGTATTGGTGTTTTAAGCAAATCTATAAAATTAGTGTCGTTATTTTTGATTACGAAACAGTATCTAGTAACATTAGAAAGTCTTCCGGGTTTGGACCGTGTCATAGTTGCAACCGAAGCTGCCAACGTTTCGCCCACTTTCGTAAGGGGCTTCATCAGGGCGTGAGATAAATCGCAAAACTCAAACAAGCAATCGAAATCTAACTTTGAGAATCAAAACAATAAAAAAAATTGTAATTTTTGAATTATGCTATTTGTTCCAATATGCTTATTTTGGTGACCTTCAAAATTGTTTTAACTTTTTAAAGTGTAAAATAGTTACATGGAACTCCATCGCCAAGAAGTTGAAATCTACCTAACCACAAATCAGATAGATATTTTTTTAATGCGAAAAGCTCACTTTACAGTACTTCAAGGTGCTAAAATATTGAATTGATGACACTAAACATCCTAATCGCCACGCAAGAGGAGGTTCAGCAATTATAGTCAAAAAAAGCATAAAACATCAAAAGCTTCCCAAACACAGCAAGAAATAGCTGCAAGGACATCTATTCTAGTTGAAGATTGAAACAACCCATTCGGCCACACGGTCGTTCACTGTCCTGTAAACTACAGAACAAACAAGGAAAGTTTTCACGTAGCCAACCAACATGACAAAAATTTCAAATTGTTTGTAACTTTTTATTAATAAGGCATAAGACATAATTGTTTTCGAGAAAAATCCACAACCACAGCTATATAATGCACAGACTGGCTGCGATTTCTTCAAGAATAAAATTAACGAAAAACTCTAAATAAACGTTTTTTTTAAAAACAGCTGTAAAGGTAACAACAAAAAGCATCGTGGGAAGCTCAAGAAGTATGACTACCCATTAGAATTTATGAAAAAAAAACAAAAGATCAATAATTCAGTGAGTACTTAGAAACAATAACCGCATCCGAAAGCACTTAATACTTGCTATGAAAGATAACAAAGTCTTTCAAGCAGTCACCGATTCAAAAAAAGAACGGATCCTGGGCTAAAAGTGACAAGGAACAATCTTTGCGCAACACCTTAAGAATGTGTTCACCCCACTAGCAAAATCTCAGGCATCAAATAACAAGCAAGAATTGGACCACTATTTGAAAGCACTCCTATAGCTTTCACTACCAATCAAAACCTTCACTATAAATAAAACTAAAACAATGATAGATAGCTTAAAATCCAAAAAATCATCCAGACACGACCTAATTGATGATTACGATTATCTGCCAAAAACTTACCAGCATAGTAGAAGCTTGTTAAAATCATCTTGATACAAAAACTGGGAAAACCTCCTAATAAAGCTTAGTCGTATCGTTCTATAAGCCCCTGCCCCATTCTCTCGAAACTCTTTGATAGACTATTTCTAAAGAGATTGATGCTGATTATAACCAAGAATAAACTAATTACCAGTTTGGATTCAGGAAAGAATATTTCACTGTGCATCTTTGAAGAAAGACAATACTGCCGTCGTCTTGATAAATGCGAGTCAAACATTTGACAAAATTTGGCACATAGGGTGCATTAAGAAGAACTCACTAACCTATACACAGTTGAATCCAGAGTACCACAAAAAAACGTCCTGGAGCCAATACTTTATGTCTTATGCAGTGTGTCCATTTAAAAACTTTGGATTGGTAATCTATTTACAACAAAAAATAATATCAAAAATTACAAAAACCAGTTTTGACAATACGGAGAGAGAGAGAGAGTAAATTTGACTTGGTCAGTGATACACTTTTACCTACCCTTTCACCTCCGGCGAAAAATACCAAGAAAGTGACATTCTACTTGGGAAATGAAGATATAGCAACCAAGAACTTTGGATGAAAAATTTTGACTCAAATTGCCATGTGTCCAACAATATCGCAGTTGCAGAATTATCGAGAGTGTCACATGAATTGGTTCGGAAAGTCTTAAAAGCATATTTTAATATTTTAAAAAACATCGGTTTCTCTGTTGAATGCACATTCTTTTTTAACGGGCATGTCAACAAACAAACTTGTCGTTATTGAGATAATGAAAATCCGTGAATTGTAAGAGAGGATCACACCTACTATCGCCAAAAACAAAATGTTTGGGCTGGTATTCTAGGAAATAAAATTCGTGGATTTTTGTTTCTGAATGGAAACCTTATTGGCGATACTTTTGTGAATTTTCTTGAAAACACAATAGAGCAGTTAATTGTTTAAACTTTGGAAGATCAAATAGATGACGAGTCGCGATTAGATGCAAATCTGATTCACCTTCAACTGAGTGGTTTGTCGTTTCATCACTCAACACTTTCAAATAAGTGAGACAAGAACTTGAATTTTGACTATTTTTCTGTTTAGAAAAAAAAACGGTAAACATGTTGAACAGTTTTTGTAATTACTTTTCCAAATAAAATTTCACAACGTATTTACAGCATTAACAGCATCTCCCAAAACTACATTATTTGCTAATTATTTCAAAACTGCCAAGTTGAATGTTACATAAGTGAGGGGTTGCAATTTACATTTTTGGAATTGAAGTAGCCAGAAGTCAAAAGGTAGGTGAGGGTTTGCCATTGACCATGTCAACTTGGTTCCCTCTCCGTACTGTCAAAACGGGTTTTTGTAATTTTTGATATTTTTTGTTGTACATATATTCCTAATCCAACATTTTCAAATTGACACAATGTAGATTGCAGATCTGTCTGCTAATGAGGAATCATATCAGCCACATTTGCAGACAATTCTGGTTAGAGACAAAGAACCACTGACAGCGTTGCGAAAACTTTAAAGAAGTATTGAATCGATTCATGACTGGTCCAATTACTGTTGCAAAGAAATAAATGTCAATAAAACTGTACGAGTTACTTTTACCAAATTCAGAGGGCTTCGTCCAACGATATCACTAAATGGAATCCCAATGCAACAAACTGATCGTGTTAGGTATCTAGCTATAAACTTAAACAAGAGACAAAGGTAGAAAATCTACATATAGAAAAAAAAACGGATGCACTTCCGGCTACTAAGAAGGAACTCTACCGTTTCACAAACGGCTTCTTTATAAAGTAATACTTAAGCTAGTTGCATCAAACAAATCATCAAATTGCGTAGATTGACATTTGTAGAATAGATCCATTAGAAAATCTGAACTCAATTTTTGCAAATTTTTTGTAAAAGGAAAGATTGTACCTAATTTGTCACGTAATCTAAACATATCCGATATTTCTGATAATAGCGATTCCATAGGTTTGGAAGAAAACTTCCTAGCTTCTATCAATAACGAAAAATCATAAATCCATTGCCGAGAACAAAGGATTTCAGTTTGTAGATACTATGATGAACAGCAGCTCTTTAGAGGAATACCTTGACGAGTCTAATAATGGCATCAACTCAATTAAGAGGAACAAAGGATCCCACAATGCACGGAAAGAAGAAAACAAAATTGATACTACTTTAGAATTAAGAATAAAGAAAGAAGCAAATTTCTGGAAACAAGTTTCATATCGTCTCCTGAAGGTGATAGAGAGGTTGTTGATGATGGTGCGGCATCAAGGGGAAATTCTCTATTGACTATAGAACTTGTATGACCTTGTGTTAAAAGAACTATTAGAAAAGCTAAAGAAGGATGTAAAATATTTAAGTAAGGACATTTAAAACGAACTCAGCACAATTACATCTACGGCTGTTGAGCGAAACTTAGTAAATGAAATAAAGACTGCCCCTTTTTATTCTATTATACTTGACACGACAACTTATGTTTCTAAGACAGACCAAATGAGTGTAGTATTTAGGTACATTAAAATGATACATAATCAAAACCAAAGTCCAATCAACTTGGTAATAAAATATTTTCTTGGTTTTATGCCACTAAGTGATCACACTGCTTCTGGATTAAAAGATTTAATTTTAAAATATTTTAAAGAAAAGGAAATAAACATAAATAAATGTAGGAGGGAAGCGTATGACGATGCAAATGTCATGGCTGGTGTATGGTTTGAAATTCAAAATTATGCAATTGGAAAAAAATGTTTTGTTCATGGTGCAGCTCATATTAATTTAGTATTAAATGATGCTGTAAAAGGAATTCCTGAAGTTTTTTAATATCATAGGAAATAATGATTGCTTTGAGATTTAGATATAGCGATCTTCTAAAGGCGTTATCTGATATTATTTTAAAATTACATAGAAAGGATAAAATATCAGAGGCAAAAGAGTGAACAAATAAAATTGAAAATTTTTCTTTTAATTTATTAGTTAGTATTTTTTCTAAAATATTTTCATTTATATCCCTCTGAGTTCGTATCTACAGTCACCAACTTTAAATGTGAAAGATGCAGAATTTATTTAAACATATCCTACGAGAAATTGCAAAAGTTCAGGCAATCTTTCGAAGATATAAAAGGCACTGCCAAAAGTCTTGCTTTGTCGTGGGAAATAGAACCCAAATTTATAAAAAAAGACTACATAAAATAAAGAAAAAAGACAAAGATTTAAGGTAGAGATATTTTTAAATTTTTTGGATATTTTAATAGTACAAAGTAAAAAAAGGTTTCCCGCTTATAAAAATATTTTGAGAAAATTTGATTGATTAGATCCCAACATTTTAGAAAATGCAAGTGGCGATGAATTATATGAGTTGTCAAAGTTGCTGAAAGATCAGTACAAAAATGATCTCATGGATTTATTTCCTCAACAACTGGTAAGCTTTCGGGCCATGTTGAGGGATGAAATAATCAAAATTCTAAATATTAAAGATCTTGCAACATTGGCATTTTATTTATTTCTTACTTTGCCAGTTACTACACCAACAGCTGAAAAATCTTTTTCAAAACTAAAATTAACAAAGAATTATTTGACGAGTACTATGTCTGAGAAGAGATTAAGTGGATTAGCCATATTAATTATTGAAACCGCAAAATTTAGATCTGAATGATCTTATTAATGAATTTGCTACAGCGAAATCTAGAAAAAAATTTAAGTACTGTTCCTTTTAGATTAATTTTTAGTTTTTGTGTCTATTTACCTAAACATAAGTGTACAAATAGATCCGATTATATTCTCGATATCAATTGTAAATAAATAATAATAAAATTCAGTCTGTATACACTTTATTCTGTTTTTCTTTGAGGACACTACAATTAAAATAGCATAAGGGGGGGGGCGCAAAAGAGTAGCGCCGCCACTGAAAGCAATAGTGTCCAACTCTAGGGAACTATAGTCAACACAAACATGCAAATTATCAAAAGATATCTGTGAAAAATGTATACGTATCATCTGTGACGCTCCGTTTTTTGTGCGAAATGCTGAGATATTGAGTGTGTAAAAGTGGACACAGTTAAGGAAACTTCTAGAAAGTTTAGTACAAAATATCTCAATAAACTAGAACATCCTAGTAAGGTCTTAGCGACCAACCTTTTTGACAATAGTGATAACATTCAAAGAATAAACATATTAAAGCCCCTTACCCTAATAGATTCTAAATTGTAGTTAAGGTGTATAGTATTATTATGTATATAAGCCACAATTAAATTTTAATATAACACTGAGTTAGGGTCACATAAATATTAATCAACCCACAATGTCACATATCGAATTTGCTTATTGCAAATAGTCAATAAATGAAAAAAAATATATTGTTATTTTGTAAAACATCATATAATCAATGATCAAATCAATATAAAATCTTGAGCTTTCGCGGTTATTTTGATTATGATTGTAAGTGACTTTTGGCTTAGACCGCGTCGTAGTTAAACACCTAGACATTTTAGACTTGGTCTTAGTCTCTCCTTGAGAGCCAAAACAAGAAGTAGAACTTGACCTTTGGCGTATTGTCTTTCGTGAACCCAAACAAACTGACGTTTCGCAAGACATTGCAGCTTGCATCTTCAGAGTGGTAAATGTCACTGAAAGAAAAAGTGTAAATGACGATATTTATACCAATTGCAATTAGCGTGATTAACGGACCTTATCTTTCCGTTACCGCTTGACTGACTTCGTTATTACTCGGAGTAAGTGTTTGTGTCCTTTCGAAGAAGGTCGATCTTTGTCTTAGAGGATATAATACTGGTAGCCAAGATTTTCTGAGTCTTAAACCGTTTTCTCGGTTCATATTACATGGATGTTTCTCTATTTCCACAGCTTCGTGGATTAGTCTAGGAAAGTAGAAAGAAGTTCTAGCCAACACTCTAGTTTGGTCAAAGTTTAGAACATGTCTTTGGTTCCACACGTGTTCTGTCACTGCTGATTTTGTAACTCTGTGGTGTTTGCGGTCAGCCATACGTTTTTTTACTCTAACTTCAATAGAGCGTCCCGTCTGCACTATATAACTTGATCCACAAAAACAATGAATTTTGTAAACTCCTGCATGTTTTAGAGCCCCTTTAAAAATGATGATAAAATGACGAACTTACTCTCGGAAGATTGCTACGTACGTCTATAGAGAAACCCTTTAAACTCTTTATGCACTAAAGTAAATCCCGCCATCAAAAACTCCATTATTATAAATATTAACAAGAAACAAACTTTGATTGCCAAAAATCCAGTTATGCCACGAATCTACGGTCTTTTCAAAATACACAAAAAAGGAGCCCCCCTTCGACCGATAGTGAGCACCATCAATTCACCAACCAGTCGTTATCGCACGTTACCTAGCTCCAAAACTCTTGCCGTTGACAGGAAATAGAAAAACTCACATTAAAAATTCTACAGACTTTGTAGAGAAAATTAAGAACCTGCGTATAAGATAGATATCTTACTTAGTTTTGACGTGGTATCTCTTTTTACTAAAGTCCCGGTTGAGAACGTGTTGTTTTTGCTCAAGGAGAGAATTACTGAAGAAGTTCTGCTCATGTCTTAAAAACACTTATTTCAGTTATAACGACAAATTGTTTAGGCAAGTAGGAGAAGCGACCATGGGTTCACCGCTTTCTCCATTTATAGTCAATATTTACATAGAGTATTTTGAAACTGAAATTATCAAAAATCTTGAGTTAAAACCAAAAATGTTGTTCAGATATGTAGGTGATACGTTTGTTGTATAACCTTATGGCAAAGATAAACTAAACCAGTTCTTTCAACATCTAAACTCTGCGCATAGTAGCATTAAATTTACTATCGAGTTAGAACATAACTGCAGTGTAGCCTTTCTTGGTATACAGGTGATAAGGAAAAATAACGGAAAATTGAAGCATTCCGTTTATAGAAAGAAAACGCACACAAATAGATACTTAAACGCCAAATCTCACCACCATCCAGTACAAAAAATATCACTTTACATACCTTAGCTAAAAGAGCTATACGTGTGTCAGATAATTAAAATCTACAAAAGGAAAAGGAAACATTATTGGAGTCCCTACAACAAAATGGATAAGGGTTCAAAAAGATCCAAAACGCACGAGAAAGAGCATTAAATCCAAAACTCAAAGAAGACTTATTACTTCCTACTAGCATTGCTTATTTACCATACTGTATGGGTTCGACAGACAAAATAAGCAGATTCATCAAACACGCTAAACAATGGCCAAAACAAACTGGACGTCTGTTGGTTCAAGAATTGGATGCCACACTACTACAACTGGTCAAACAAACTCAACAAGAAACAATGCACAGAGAACTCAGGACACTGCAATTGAAAAATCCGGCTCGAAGGACCATATATTAAGCACGTAGGTGTATCGTACTTAATAGGTGGACACTTGCCCAGGTAATCGATATTTGAACAATACCAGATTCTAGGACAAGTGTCAGTGATCATTCAACATTAACTAAACAAACAACAAATACTCTTAGTTTTGTAGTGGTACTTGACTTTTAAAATTGGGTGATATGGAATGTAGTATTTTCCTTCGTCTAGTAGATGGCGTGGAACTTCTTTCATGTGGCCGAGGTTTAAATATTCTTGCATAAACTTGTGGTATTCGTCTGCCAACTTGTTATCCTTCTGTAACTTTTTCTCGAGTTGTAGTAATCTTGCACGGGCTTTAGTTTTGGAATATTCTAATTCAAGTGCGAATTCTTCTTTGAATGGTATTCGGACTATATAACTTCTATCGTAGTTTCTTTTAGTCGTCTCTGTGTAATATTTTTCACATGCTGCGTCGTTTTTTTTTCATTGACACTTCTTCGAGATTCCAAAACTTTGTTAACTGTTGGTCTTCTTCGGTGCGGCTAATCATGCTGATAATTTTGATATCATCGTGTTGATATTCTTTTGCAATTCCTGATAATATCCAACCTAGTTCCGTCTGTTGACCCAGTAACCCATCTTTTGTTTTCTCAAGGACCATGCTGAATTATTTTTCCAAATTCTACGGCACCCAGGATGGCATCAATTGGGTCGGGTTTGTTGTAAGTGGGGTCTGCAAGAACGTAGTTCTGTAGTTGGTTCGAGCTGGTGTATTCTGAGAGCTTGGTAACGATTGTGTTAATTTTGACATCATCAGAAACTTGACAGGTAGTATGAAGTTGCTTGGAAAACTCAGCTTGAATTTTTGTGGTTGCTATTTTTGGATCTCCTGCTCCCAGACCTGTTATTTCGGCTCTTATCTTCTCTCTTGGTAGCCCCAAGGATTGCGCTGCTCTTTCTGTCATAAATGATGATTGCGATCCAGAATCAATCAGTACAGTACAGTTCCTGTTGCTGATTTAATTAGTACAAGGGCCGTGGCCAAAATTATAGTTTGGTCTTGTCTTCTAAGATGACTGGCAATAGGAGTCGCTTTTTCTTGTAAATTTTGGCTTGATATCTTGTTTGAATACTTGGAGGTTGTGTTTCCATTATATGGTTTTGAATTGGTCTGTCTTTCTTTGTGTAACATTGTATGATGCTGTTGACCGCACTGGTGGCACCGCAATTGACTTCGGCATCTCTTCGTGATATTGTGGCTCAAGCAGTTGAAGCAGAGTCGTCGTTCTTTTATGAATTGAATCCTGTCAATAATGGATAACGCTTTAAACTTTTGGCAGGTATATATTAGATGTTGCTGCTTACAGTATCCGCAGCAGTTGGAATTGTGGATTGTAAAATGTGATTTAAATTGTAGTTGTTAAATCTAGATGTTTGTTGCATTTCGTTATAACATGTCTTCTTGGCCGCCGTGACTGATTCTAATGACTGGAACCTTCGGTTCAGGAAGTTCATTAACACTTGTAAGTCTTGGATTTCGTGTGGTGCCCTCAGAGATTGTTCGTATAGCCGATTGGTTTCTTGATGCCACTTTCGAGTTATGATACGTGCAAATATCGGCTCCCAGGTGGTAGTATTAATCCCTAAGTTGTGCTTGCTTTTAAACATTCGGTGATAACATCATGCAGTTGCCGTAATTTATCCGTAGATTCATTCTGGATTGGCGGTAGGCTATGATTTTGTCAATTAATTTGGAAATGATTAGTCTTTGATTTTGGTACCGCTTCTGAAGTAGCTCCCAAGCCACTTCATAGTTGATGTCAGTAATTTGTAAATGCTGCACCATTCGGCTTGGTTGCCCTCGGATGTGAGTTTAAAGATATTGCATTTTTTCCATTTTGGTTAAGGATGGATTTTCATGTATAACTTTAAGGAAAATGTCATTAAAGGTAGGCCAGTTTTCATAGCTTCCGTCAAAAAATGGAATTTCTATTTTATGAAGTTTTAGGTTTGGTTTAGATACCTCTGGGACCTTTTGAGTTGTAACAATCTTTTGTTGTAAACCTTCTACTGCTACTTCGTAGGATCGCTCGGCTAACAAATATTCATCATTTTTGAAGTAGTTGTCTTGGAACTTAATTTCGTGCACCATAGTTTCTTCATGTAGTGCTTAGATGGTTTCCCACTGCTTGTTAATCTTCTGGAGCAACAGTTCATATCGTACTTTTGATTTGTCTTTTTGTACTTCTTGGTTAATTAATTGGATAGTTTGGTCCAGTTGTTGAATTCGAATGGATTGTTTCTTTCGGCGTAGTGATTGCTCAGCGTCGTCTTTGTGTTCCTCTACATTTGTGATTGTTTGTTGAATTGGTGGAGCTCTTGAACATTTCTCCTAGTAGGTTTTTGCCTCTTCATATTTTTCCTGGATTTGATTGATATACTTAGTTTCGAAATATGAATGCTGCGGAATGTGGAATCTTTTTATTTCGGAATTATTCTTCTTAACTTGATTCTATAATTCTTCTAATGTTGCTTGGCGACTGGAATCGGCTGTGGTGAGCCGTGGCAGTGGAACTTTTTTTTCTTTCTTGGATCGTTAGTCCCTGGATGGACCGGAAATGGAACTTAATTCAACAGGTTGTAAGTCTGTTAAATTTTGGAATCGCCTGTGGTGAGCCGTGGCAGTGGAACTTCTTTTTCTTTTCTTGGATCGTTGGTCCCTGGATGGACCGGAAATAGAACTTATTTCTTCGTTTTTGCTCAAAGGACGATATATTTAAGCACGATGGTGTTTTGTACTTAATAGTTGGACACTTTCCCAGGTAATCAGTATTTAAACAATACCAGATTCTAGGACAAGTGTCAGTGATCAAACAAGTTAATGTTGAATGATCACTGACACTTGTCGTAGAATCTGGTATTGTTCAAATATCGATTACCTGGGCAAGTGTCCACTTATTAAGTACGATACACCTACGTGCTTAATATACGGTCCTTCGAGCCAGAATATTCAGAATAGAAGTGAAATACGACAAGGCCAGAATAGAAGAAGATTCAAACTCCGTTTCCAATGTTGTCAAGGAGTTTCAAAAGTTATGTGAAGAAACGCAATCACTTTCAGACGAAACACAATGCACCGCGTTAATTCATCACCTGACAGACCAAAAACACAAGATGCAATGGATCAAGGATAGTATGACTGGAATCATACACAATCGGCCAAAGAGAGGAGTTCTGGGAAAACTCCTTAATTATGTATTTGGAGTCAATGATGAGGTCTACAAAGATATCAATACTCTGCAACAAAATCAGCAAGAACTAATCAGAGCATTAAACCAACAAACCAAATTCATGATCGCTGCGTTATCCACTTTCAATGACACCGAGACAAGAATCAACAACCAATTGGAACGATTCAGAACCAAATTGAACGAAGGCATAGAAGTAATCAACAAGATGCAATCATGGTACAGGGCTACTGACGAGAATAAATTAAACAGTTATCTACTAAGCACGTATGTATCAAGTCGCAACCAACTTTATAAGCAAACTTTGCAAGTACTATTCACAATTGTTGGAAGTTCACTTCAATCGAGGCAGTCTTTACGATATCATCACACCGGCCCATGTCCATAAGATCATAGAAGAAGTGAACAGTAAGCTTCCGAATAATCTTAACATTATATCATCTCCAATAATACGAATAAAAGTTGAACATGATGTAACATATATCCACGTGTTTGGTTATTTCCCGATTGCTGATGAAAATAACTCCAACACCACTTAAAATTGAGAATGAATCATATTGGATTATGGATATACCAAACGAAGTTATAGCTGTGGACTACAACACGCAGCTATATTTCCAGTTAAGTGACAAAGAATTCAAAAACAGAATCACTACAAGACATAACAACTATCTATGTGTGCCAGCTGTAGTGAAGAACATAGAAACCAATTCCAATTGCATAATCGACGAAATATACCAACGTAGTGAACCGACTAAATGCAAAATTCGAAAAAATAGTATACACTCCATTGTATGGAAGCAACTCTATATGGTCATGCTAAAGAAACATAATATTAAAACTGTCTTTAAAACTAAGGATACCCTGAACACTTGGTTTACATCTGCTAAAGACAAAAAATGGGCTTTAAAACATGCCGGAGTTTACAAAATTTCTTGTTCTGTGGATCAAGGTATATAAAACAGACAGGACGCTCTATTGAAGTTAGAATAAAAGAACATATGGCTGACTGCAAACATCGCAGAGTTACAAAATCAGCAGTGGCAGAAAAGTTGTAAAACCAAGGACAAACGGTAAACTTTGACCAAACTAAAGTTTTGGCTAGAACTCCTTTCTACTTTCCCAGACTAATCAGCGCAGCTGTAGAAATAAAAAAACATCTATGTAATATGAATAGAGAAGACGGTTTAAGACTTAGCAAATCTTGGCTACCAGTACTACATCCTCTAAGACAAAGATCAACCTTCTTAGAAAGGACACTAACAGTTACTCCGAGTAATAAAGATAAAAATAAGCTCCGTTAAATACGCTAATTTCTAATGATATAAATATCGTCACTTACACTTTTTGCTTTAGTGATATTTACCACTCTGAAGATGCAAGTTGCAATGTCTTGTTTGTTGTTGTTTTGGCTCTCAAGAGCTTAGGAGGACCAAGCCTAAAAAGTCTGGGTGTTTAACTACGACGCTGTTTAAGCCGAAAGTCGCTTACAATCCTAATGAGCATTCAATAAAAAAAATTAAACTTGTAAGACACATTTGTACGGAAACTAAAATTTAGAACTCTTAATATAATTTTACATTTGTTAAAAACATATGTGATAGAAAAAATCTGCGGAAATTTTTAAAATCCCGCAAGATTTATCTAACTCACGAATCAGTAAAAATTTGTAAAAACACAACTCGACGTAATCGTAAAACATATAGACAATGCAAAACAAACAGAAGATAAATCCTATTATTTAATTCACAACATATAAACAAGAAGAAGTCTTTTCAATTACGTTTTATTAAGAAATTAAAGAAGTAGAATAGTAACAAACAAAACGTTATCATACATCAAACAATGCTCAAACGGTGTTTGAGTTACACAAATATAACAATCAATTTACATCCAAAAGAAAACGACCACTTTTTGTAGCAGTGAGAAAAATTTCAAAGAAAACGTGTAGTAATGCATAGAAAGATAACAAATATATATTCGTGCATATTGAAAATAGAACTAATTTTGCAAAAAAATGCGTTCAAGTGCTAAATTGTGACTGAGAGAAAACAATAACATTCATGTACATTTAACAAAATACCTGATCGGCATATTAGTAGTTTTTCAAACTCAGATTAGGCAGTGTTGCCGAATCTGAAAGAAAATTTAAATTGGTTTCGTCCTTTTTAGCATTAAATTACAGAAAAAAATGTGTTTAACAAACCTTTGCGTTTCCGTTTCGTCTTCGGACATTTCAATTGGCGGAAAAATTAAAGTTTAACGACATAATTTTTAACACGACACATGCATTATTGTGTAGGAGCAATTATTGAGAATGCGCCTGCTCCTTATTAACAGGATTATTATTTAAACTTCAGTCGATAGGTAGCTACTACACTGCTGTAATATAAAATAATTTGCCTGTTATGACCCACGCAAGTCGTTTAGTTCAAATGAACAATGAGTTCTAAAAATAAAACGCTTTGCATTTTATATTTGCTTGCAACTTGGATTTAATAACCGTTTTCAGGTAAAAACATTAGAATTTAAATCGTACGTTAGCACCATCTATAACGTTCGATTGGAAATTACGACTGCACTTTTATGTGTAATCAACTTATCATCTTTGATTTTGGTACTTTGCACGTCGAGTCACGCCAAGCATAAATAACTTTACGACACGCACAGTGCTTTTAATTTGCGATTTAACTAATAAATGATAACGGAATCGAATAACTAATAATGCCGCATGCGTCACGTTTCTATTTATTTTGTATTAAAATCTTTGATATTTATCGTAATTGGTTTTGCAGGTTAATTAATACAAATTATGCGAATTTGCAGCCATTCAGTCTGCATAAAAAACTTTCAAAGTTAAAAAAGAAACTAACATTGTTTTCGGTAACAATATCATCCACAATCTTTACAACAAAAGTAAATTTAGGTTTCAAAGTTCAATAAAAACTACAATAAAATAGGTTTTACGCCTCATAGTTCTTTTGTAACGTTACATAAAGAAACATCAGAAGTTATTAAACAGCTTCACCGGCAACAAAAAACAGCTCTTATAGTTTAGATAATAAAATAAGAAAAAAATGTGACTATAAATAAAATAAGTTTAATAAAAAAAGACGCGTTTTTTTGGAAAACCTTCACCTTGCGGAACCAATAAACTTTACACGGTTATTGCACAATTTTTTGGGTGTCTGGGCCCATAACCTGTTATAATGTAGACGAAAGTTTTATTGTTTTTATATGACATTACACACGTCATCACTATTAGTTACAACACACGCTTACTAAAATAGTGTATATAAAATACGTTCTAACAGAAGTGTAGATTACAATATTCAAAAATTCAAGAATTATTTTTTAATAAAGATTTACTGAGAATTATATCTAAAGTTAGAAATTCTGCGGGCAGTCAGAGTGCACATAAGTTCACGAAAGAAGTCCTAACGAGTTTCTTGTATTTTTATTTATTGATGAAAAAGTAAAAGGTTCCTGGGACTTTGCCACTTTAACTGAACACTTTTTATCTACGTCACGAAACGTTCACGAAAGAATGTAGAGGCTTCTCGAATGTTTGCAGAAATGTATAAATGCGGTACAAACAAATCGTAGGTCAGTTATTTCCCGTAATTCGAAGACGGCAGTGTTAAGAAGATTATTCAAGTCTAAATATATAAGTGATTAACGCGTGTGCGATAAATCTACGTTGTATAACTTTGTACGTGACTTTAATGTAAACAACCGTTAATGCTTAAATAAATAGAAGTTATCCTCGGACTTTATCTTCGTGTAAGTGATAGTGCTATACATAAATAATAGTGTAAGTGTTTTTATTAAATATCCATAGATTTAATTAGCTCGGTTAGTATAAACGTTACATATTTTTAGTATAAATAAAATAAATTAGTTTTAATAATAATCGTTACATTGGTGACAGGTGTCGGGTTCGCGATTTTTAGTGTAAATACCATTAAGTAATTTAATATCGATCCCGTAATAAAACCATTGATTGCGTCAATAACTGTTTAGTTCGCGATACGCGTGTTGATTTAAAAAGTGTAATCATAGCTATTTCAGTTCGTTAAAATAGTGTATTTAAACTTTTTATTCGTATTATATCTAATTTATGCCGGTGACGCGTTTGCAAGCAGTTAAAATGGATTCAAAAATATTTGAAATTCTCGAATCGATTAATAAAAATATGGAAGAAAATAATAGAAAAATGGGCAAAAATTCTCAGAAAATGAAAAAAAAATCTTAGAAAATGGAAGAAAAGTTTTACGAAAATTTGCAGAAAATAGAAGAAAATTCGAGTTTAAAAGAAGAAATACGAACGAGCATAGAAACCCAAATTAAAACTGTTCAAGAGGAAACTCAAACAGATATGTTAAATTTAAAAGAAGAAATTTGCGAATCTGTGAATGACAAAATAGAAGAAGTGCAAGACAAATTAGAACAGAAGTTAAAAGAAAATTCAAGAACCATAGAAGACAAGCTAGAGAAAAAATTGAGAGAAAGAATACTACTGCTTGAAGAAAGAATGACCCAAATCAATTGTCACGGTGAAGGAAGCGTCACGAGTAAAGATTAATTAATGGATCATCGTGAAGAAACCACATAAGTTTAAAGTTGTTCCACTAAATTTTGATGGTAAAGTTCCGTGATCAACCTACTACAAGTAGTTCAAAGCCGCAGCTACAGCTAATGGTTAGAGCAACAAGCAGAAACAACGTCTTTAATAGTGTCCTTACGTGGAGAAGCGCTTGGAATTTTACAAACAGTTCCGGACCACCTGCAAGAAAATTACGAACTCTTAATTTCACGATTACAAATGAGATATGGAGATGCGGGACGAATACTTTGGGAAAAAGAAGTGACGACTTTGAACTGCGATGAAATAGGCTATGTACGTCGGCATCGTACTAAACCTAAGAAGAGGACAAGAAGAACGCTCGAAAATTTGGAACGAGGTGACCAAAAGAGACAAAAAGTAATCTTATCTAGTCAGGCTCCGAAGATTACAATTCAAATTGCATTGCCAATGGAGCAATTGCATAGCATTTATCTCGATGGCAAGATCAATGGAAAAAGTGTTTAGTTACTGGTTGACACGGGAGCGACGAAAACCATCATTCGTCTTGATATGTTGTTAGAAAACAAGAAGACATCACCAGTAACAGTGCGACTTCGAACGGCGACGGCCGAAGAAATACCTACTCACGGACAAATCAAAGTAACCATTGGTTTAGGAAATGGAATACTCGACCATCAAGTACTGGTAGCCGACATCACAGAAGAAGTTATCCTGGGAATGAACGTAATAAACAAGTATGGGTTCCATTTGGATATGAAAAACGATGTCCTAAAGATCGACAATCAAGAAATTCCTTTTCATTCGTCAGAGAAGGCAGCCGTGCAAGTCTTATTAAGTGAAGACGTGACTCTGTCTACAAGAACTAAAAGTGTGGTAATGGCACGCCTGGATGGAAATCTCCGGGAAGGCTACATACGCGCGATTGAACCAATGGAGAGCAGCTTAGTTGAAAAGGAACTACTCGTTGGTAGAACTTTAGTACGAGTGAAAAACACGATGCTAGTAAGGATCTCAAACATCCACTCAGATCTTGTAACGTTGAAAAAGAAGACCGTAGTAGGCCAATGCACGCCAGTATCTCAAATGTAAGATGCGTAAAGTCTAACGAAGATACGTTGCCGAAGAAGTGTCCACAACATCTATTGGACATTGTTACCACCAAATGCCAAACTTCCGTCAAAACCAGCTGGCTAAAGTTGAATTGTTGATCTAAAAGTATCAAGATGTGTTCGCGCTGGAGAGTGGTTCCAAAGGAAGAATTAACGTGGTGAAACGTCAAATTAATACCGGAGACGCTCGGCCGATACGACAACATCCACGCAGACTCCTTTGACGAAAAGAGAATACGCCAAACAAATAATTATGGATATGCAGAGAGAAGGCGTAATTGAACCTTCAAGTAGCCCATGGGCATCCTCAGTGGTATTCGTAAAGAAGAAGGATGCATCAACAAGGTTTTGCGTAGACTACAGACAGCTAAACGACGTAACCAAAAAGGACAGCTACCCTTTACTCAGAATTCACGATACGTTAGACACCGTGTCAGGATCCTAGTGGTTTTCTACATTGGATTTAAACAGCATTTACGATCCGAAGTGGTTTGTGGCAGTTTACTGTGATGCCCTTCGGCCTGTGTAACGCTCCTGCAACGTTCGAGCGTTTGATGGATACCATCTTGCGCGGACTGTCTTAGAAGACATGCTTGGTTTACCTAGACGACGTGATCGTGGTTGGAAGATCTTTTGAAGAACACTTAAACAACTTAGAAGAAGTGTTCCAGCGACTACGTGGGGCTAATCTCGAAACTGAGCCCAAAAAAGTGCCACGTATTTAAGAAGAAAGTGCAATATCTTGGCCACGTCGTATCTACAGATGGAATAAAGGCTGACCCAGACAAAATCCAAGCAGTGCAAGCATGGCCAAGACAAATCGACAAACATTAGGTCAAAACTTTCCTTGCGTTGTGCATCTATTATAGACTATTTGTACCTGGATTAGCCAATATTGCCAAACCTCTGACGAAATTGACGGAAGAAAGAGCAGAATTTAGATGGAATGAAGACTGCAAAAATTATTTCCATCAACTAAAACAGTCAATTCGCTCATTTTGAGTTATCCAAGAAAAGATTTGTTTTGGATATCGACTCAAGCAATTTGGCCATAGGTGCGGTCCTTTCACAGGTACAAGAAAAAGTTATTGCGTATTTTAGCAAGGCTTTGTCTAGGCCAGAAAGGAATTATTGCGTGACTAGGAGGGAGCTGTTAGCAGTTGTCAAGTCAATCAAACATTTCTACAAATATTTGTATGCACGAAAATTTTTACTGAAAACAGACCATGCCGCTTTAAAATGGCAGTCGCGACGTATTAGTAAACAAGTTTTTTTTGTCGGTTTGGAGTTCCGTTGAAATTACACTCCGATCAAGGCCACAACTTTGAGTCTGGGCTGTTTCAAAAAGTTTGCCAACTGTTCGGAATTAAGAAAACTATGACGGCGCCTCTTTATCCTCAATCTGATGGCATGGTTGAGCGGATGAATCGAACCATGGGTAAATTTTTATCCAAACTAGTTTCCGAACACCAAAGAGACTGGGATCAGTACTTGCACCTTTTCTTAATGGCATACCCATCATCCGTTCATGTAAGCACAGGCCAAACACTATACTGCGTGATACTCGGTCATGCCAATTTGCACGAAGACTGGAGGAAGAAGTTGCTGGAGAAGATTACGTCAGCAAGCTGACCAAGAGACTAGACGAAGCTACATGAGGAGGTCCGTAAAAACACACAAATTTCCAGCGACAGGATGAAGACTAGATATGACGTCAAGGCACAAAATGGTGGGTTTTAACTTGGCGACATGGTCTAGTTTTATAATGCCTAAAGGAGACGTGGTTTGTCACCGAAGCTGCAAAAGCAATGGAAGAGCCCCTATGAAGTCGTGCAGCGTTTAATGACGTCATATATCGCATCCGAAAACCGCCCAGAAGCAAGTCAAAAGTGGTCCACGTCGATCGCCTAGCCTCGTTTGCTGGCGATAACCACAATACGCAAGTTCAGGTCCGAACCAGAGTAATAAGTTGCAGAACCAGGAATCAAATTGAAGGCATGGAGTTCGAGAAGTTTATGAACTTATACGGAGGTTCTGGAAAAGTTAGGTTTGGAGATACCACCGAAGAACAACAAAACTTGTTCCAAACACAAAAAGATTACGCCATCGCACATTGCGCGAGCGAAGATCTTGACATGTCCAGAGGGGTTGCAGTCGTGTTTAAAAAGAAGTTTGGCCAGCTATATGAATTACGAAGACAGCAACCGGAAGTCGGAACAGTTTTAGGACTACGTGGTGACAGACGCTTCGTTTTCTATTTGGTCACCAAGAAATACTCACGTACTAAGCCTGTTACGGACGAAATTTTCATTACGTGCGACTGTGTATATTGACTTGAAATTAGATTCCGGTGTGGACGCCCCCTACCGATCTTTTCGCGTGACTGTCATTTACGACGAATTCTTTAACTTGACAACTGCATAAAATGGCCGGTGGTGCTTGCAAATAATTTCCAAAGACCATCCACCGTAATGGGGATCAATTTATAAGTGTACTACGCTTATAATACATTTGAGTCGTCACCGGGTAAGCTAATGGCTGTCATTTATTAAAACTCTGTTGTAATTTCTCGTAATTTAATAGCCGTTCCGCCACGTGCTGGCATCTGTTCCTATTCGATAACGAATTATGAAGAATTAATTTCGAACAATACTTTCGTCGGACGAGTATAATCCGATTCATAAGACGTATGGTTAAAATTTAATGTACCGAAGCTAATTACACTTCGACGAGATTCTACTCAGGCGGCAGATACCTGCGAAACCACCTGTCTTCGACGGGGTATAACAGCATTCGACAACCGGGTTATGCTTTATGTACTTTCCTTAACAATAAGTAATCATTTTTGTAGATTTTACTTTCGTGAGGCATTCGTTTGACACGACTTGCTATTTAAGAGTGTTTACAGGCTTGCTTGCCGGGGAAAGCGCTTTCTTCGTTCGAGTGAAAGTTCCTGTATTAGGGGTAAGTTGTTTTATTTATTTTGTTCGTTGTCAGAAAGGTCGCTCACGAAACTTTTGCTAATATTAATTCCGTAATTATTAACATTGTTGTATTACCAGTTAGGTAGTAATTTTACTTATTTTGAGTTGCGCATGCTGTGTAGTACCAACGATTAATTAACGTTAGTGCAATATTAATTCAGTAATTAGTCTCACTGTTTTATTATCAATAAGGTCGTATTATTACTTCCTTTGTATGCTTCGCCTACGGTGTACTACCACGACTTGTTACGATAGGTTAATATTAATGCAGTAATTATTATCACTGTTTGATTGTCAGTAATGCCGTATTACTAATTATTTTGTGTATTTCGCATATTGTATACAAACAATATTTACTACAAACTATTATTCGCTATCCATTTCAACGTAATTTACTTATGTATTGTGTGTTGCCGATACTACTGGCAACTCTGTAATGAGAATTCGGTATACCTGTGATAATCATCAACGATTCTAAATTAAAGTTGTTATTGTGGTTACTTCTTCTTTTATGACAACATACCTTCCTCTTTGGCTCGTCGTTAGCTAATAACAAACGGTGACTACTCGAACAGCCGAGTATAGAGTTACGAACCTAACATCGTGTTACAAGTTTGAACCGTTCTGTCTTGAGCGCGATAGAAAAGTTACTTTGGATCAGCTCTGGCGCCCTTAAGCATATTTCCTGTTTTCTTTGAACCTCCCCTAATCCCGACTATTGTAAGTTGGCCGTGCAAGGTTCGTAAAACCCAAAAAGCTTGTAACAAGCCGTTATACAAACCCCTGTGGCGAATATTATGGAATCTCACGAGAGGAATGGAGTTCCACCATGTTAAGAAATTGGCAGTACCCAAGCTTGGTTGTGGCTTAGATCAACTGAATTGGTGGACAGTTCGAAATATGTTGGAGGTCGTCTTTCGAGAAACAGACGTTCAAGTGTTGGTCTGTAGTTACCGACCAAGAAGAATATCGAGCCAGGAAAAATCCATTGACTGTTACTTTTATGGTCAAAGAAAATGCCGAAATAGAGGAAACTGCCGCTATCGCCACGATCTTTTCTACCGGTGTCGGATCCAGTCTCCTGTTCTGGGACAGAACAGTTCTAAGGAAAATACAATGAAACGTTCTTAAATTCAAGAGCCTTCTCGAAGTTGTTATCCATGTTCTAGAAAGTATACCGAAAGATATGGAACATTCGAGAAGGATTACCAAAATGTATATAAATGCGGTTCAAACAAATCAGAGATCAGTTATTTTCTATAATTCGAAGACGGCAGTGTTAAGAAGTTGACGCCGCTTGAATTCCTGCGTATGTGCCACTTTTAGAAAAATGTGTTGATGAAATTGGTCGATAGATCATTGTCTTTTTGCTCATTTTTTAGTACTTTTTGGTAATTTACTTGTAAACTGATCTTGCTGTTGCTGTTGTGTTGCTATTGTTTACTTGGGCTGAACTCGCCGCTATGCACCTTGTGCTCGGGGAACCCCATACATTATACAACGCACGCCAATTGTACCATGAGAAATACACTGACTTTCCTAATCACGTGTTGTTCGCTGATGAGGGCACATTCACAAAAGAAGAAATTTTTAATTTGAAAAATAGCCATGTTTGGGTTACAGAGTATCTACACGCGACAAAAGGACGCAACAATCAACATACATGCTTTGTGAAGCAAATTTTGTGGGAACTTATTTAATTGGGAGTTATATTTTTCCTCCGCGCTTAAATGAACATATTTATGGAGAATTTCTACGCGAAGTGCATCCAGAATTTCTTGAAGAAGTGCCACTAGGAGTAAGAAGAAGAACCAACATTCTACTCTAGCTGTTAGAGAATGATTGTACACGCAATTCCCCGATAGATTCATTGGAGGTGGTGGGCATGTTCATTGACCGGCGCAGTCCCCCAACCTCACTCTCCTTGATTTCTTCCTCTGAGGAAACATAATTTATGAAACGCCTGTTAAAAATATAGACAACTTAACAGCTAGGATTGCAGTTACTGATGGAATTGTCAAGGATAATCCGTACATGCTGCAAACTTAACATAACCTACAATTTGAAAATTACGTTTATGAAATAAATTAAATGAACACTTCTTAAAAACATGCTTAATAAAGTTTAATAAGAATCTAGTATGAATTCGTCCTTTACTTTTTTGAATTTTTTATTCACAAGCCCTATCAATTCTGAAAATATGCGCATTTATTTCAGTAACCATGTCCATTTAGTTCCTTAGATAAACGTACTCTTCAAACTGTAAAATCTATTGAGTTCTACAGCATGTATGGATTATCTTTGACCATACCGGCAGTAATTGCAATCCTAGCTGTTAAGTCTTTTACATTTTCAACAAGCATTTCAAAAATTAAATTTTTCATGTGCTCCCAGAGAAAAAAATCGAGAGGAGCCGGGTCGGGGGATCGCGCCGGCCAATGAACATGTTCACCACGTCCCTGAACCTATCGGAGAATTGCATCTGCAACCTAACGGTTAGAGTAGAATGTGGCTCCCTCATGTTGGTAAAACATTCTTCTTCTTACTTCTAGTGGCAGTTCTTCAAGAAGTTCTGGAAGCACTTTGCGTAGAAATTCTCCATAAATGTCTCCACTTAAACACAGAGAAAGAATGGAAGGCTCACTTAAATAAGTTTTCACCATCCCTGTCCACACATCCACAGAGAATTTATGTTGATTGTTGCGTCCTTTTGTCCCGTGTGGATTGTTTGTGACCTCAAATTAAAATCTCCTTCAACGGCACATTAATAATCGTGTTTCGAATATTTCTAGTTAAAGTTTTTGATGCGTTTACGCACGCCGCATAATGTACAAGTAGCGATTTTTTCGTATAAAACTTTAATTTTAAAGACATACTGCAACGTTCTTTTATGTTGAGTTGTAAATTTAAATGTATCCAAAACGTATTTCTAAACTAGCGATACTTTATATTTACTAAATAATGACAGGGCTGTATACGCCGCAATAGTTCACACCATGGTCCTTCAAGCCGTACTCTGTTTTAGATGATTTCCAATATAATATAAATATAACATATATAAAAATTAAAATACAAAGTGAAAAAAGATGTTTTAAGCATTCGTCACTTAAACTGAAAGGTATCAAATCAACCTAACTTTAATTGCCAAAGTTTTTGGGTGATGATCTTCCTCTTAACAATTATTCGTTTCAAAAGACCAAAGAATTATAAATTTGGGATATCACTGAAAGCACGTTTCTTTTGATATATTTCTGCGAACATTTTTTTGAGCAATACTGGCAAAACTCTGAAACAGAATTCCAAGCAACATCTGGAGTTTTACAGTTCTCGCGTTCCCTAACTGGCATTGTAAAAAATGAATTCGAATTACTAAAGGATGCAAGTCATTCAGAATTGTTTGACAAGAGTTTTTTAATCGGAAATCCTGCATTGCCCAAAATGGCAATACGTTAGGAACAAATTTGGAAAACTTTCTGCACGGTATCGCCTGTTAGAAGATCATCCTCGTAAAATGACGTTTTTAGTATATTAAAGATTTGTGGAAACTGATTAAAAGATTGTAAACATTTAATGGTCAAATAACTAGCTCTGCTATAAGTAACTGTGTTTAAGCAGTGAGTATCAATAGGAGCAGACGGATTATTGCGCTAAAGCATTAAACGAAATTTTCGTAAGATATTCTCAATGAGAAATTACTTATAGGCCTTTTCTATATCTCTAATAGATATTCGACTATAAAATTAATAGATTCATGCCGTTCCTAGCAAATACAAAATTTGGGTTGCTAATAGAATAGCCGGGTGATAGTTGAGGTCAGACTTTTTAGGCCTGGTCCTAGTCTCTCCTTGCCAAAACAAGATGTAGAACTTAGCCTATGCCGTATTGTCGTTCGTGAACCGAAGCAAACTGACGTTTTGCAAGACATTGCAGCTTGCATTTTCGGAATAGTGAATGTCAGTGACTAAAGAAGCGCGAAATTACATAAGCATCATATAACAAAAAGACCAATAACTACAAGGATTCGAATGATTCATTTTAAGAGAGAGGCACGTACGAGGAATTAAACAGAAATTAATTTAAATGCATCAATTATAACTTAATTATTCTGGATAAAAATTACTTGACTCAGTGTGAGCGAGCCTGATGAATTGTTCATCCAGAACACGAAACGTCGCAAATTACTGAAATAGTTGCTTTCATCCAAACTCCTAAAAGAAGCGATCATTAATTTGATCAAATTTTAAAGTTGAATAAAATGCTAAGAGTTGAGAATGAAAAAAAGAGGTTTTACCTATAAATTCGCAAAAATTGAACAAGAACTTGGCTATGTTGTAGATAGGAGATAGTACGGACGATAGGTCGAAAGGAAATATTTTGTTTGTGAACTTTGGAAAGTCCGTATAGACGAGGTGATTTAGAATCTGAAGGGGTAAGTTGACGTTTAGTTTTAGGAGGTAGATTGGAACATTTGATGGTTTAGCTGACCTCACGTTCAATCCTCGAGATTGAGATTACGAGTAATAAAAGCGTACGTTTCTTTAGACAAAATAGAATGGATTTTTGCAGGATAATCAATTTGGTTCAAAACGACAGTAGCGTTGCCTTTGTCGGCTGGAAGAACAATAATATCAGGGTTCTTACGAAGACTTTTTAGGGTTAACTCGTCCGACTTAAAATGTTGGATTTAGGAATTTTAGATGATTCAAGAATTTTGGCAGTGTGAATACGAATGGGATCTGAAGTGTGGCGAGGAAGAAGTCTTATAGAAGACTGGACAGCACATAAAATATCTTCTTTCGGAATACGTTTGGGAACAACAGCAAAATTTAGACCCTTAGATAGCGCCGATTCCTGTTCTGAAGTAAGAACCAATCTAAATAAAGTGACGACCGTTTTTAAGGAGTTAGTAGTGGATAAAACTTTATGATTCTTGGATTCCATTAATTGAAACTTTTTGAGATGACCCTCAGTGGTTAGTCGTAGAGTAGTATCAGGATGTTGGTAAATAATGTTATCAAAAAGATTCCAAACATCCGAGGATAGAACGTTGGCAAACCCAAGATAAAGATAAAAGAGTTGTTTCCAAATGGTGCCTAACTCTCGCCTAGTTTGCTTAATCCGTTCGAGTAGACTAGCACGGTGTAGGATGTTTTTAGAAGAACGTGTCTGAATGTAGAACTTGATTTTGAGGAATGCAGAAATAAAGTTGTGCTCACGACAGCGACTAAAAAAGGTTAAAGTGCACAAAAGTTAGACGAGTTTGTGGCAAAGTTTGAAAAATACGGAGGTCAACGTTGGCAACTGCGGTTACAACAATGACACGGTCCAGACCCGGAAAACGTTCTCATCTTAGTATAGACCTTAGCCGTGGAAGCCTTTGCTATTACAAAGGTTGTTTAGTAAAAAATTCGCGCAATAATTTCTTTTCTTAGTGTTTTGTAAAATATTATGGGTATGTAAATAAAAAAAAGCATTAACTTACGTAAATGCTTAAAAAATTAACTGTAATTGTTAAACTATTTGTATTAAAATTCCAGGGTTATAGAAAGACCACATGTTTTCTTTGTTTTGGTAATTTTGTTGATTCGATTGTTTTTATATTTGTGTGTATGACACATTCTAAAATTAAATTTGTGTGGAATTATTAAGCTATGGTTTTTCTAAACTGTTAATTAAAACTTAAAATTACCAAAAGAACGCTTGAAATGTAATTTGGATTCGTCGTATTTTTTTTTATTTCATAATTTTATTTATATGTGATTTGGAACACAATATTAAACGTTGCAAATTTAACTGTAATAATTAACCGATTTAAATTTGAAGAATATTTAAGTTGAAAGAGGCGTTGCGCCGATGTTATTTATTACGTTATTTTCTTTGCAAGTTATTAATTGAGAATTTAAAAATGCTAATTTCTAGCTTTAATTATAAATTATGTTTAACAAACGATTTGTTGTTTTATGCGTTTATTATTTGATGATATAAAAGTTGGTCAAAGCTGTATCTCTTTGATCGTAATATTTACTATTGATAATGATTTTAACGTATTTGATTACAAAGAAAAACACCAACGTATGCATTCGCTTGAAAAACATAATCAAATATGTATTCTATTTACCTTGAAAGGCAAACTTTGCTTGTATTTTATGTGTAATAGTGCAACATGTATCTATTCTATGAATTATGATATGAACCCTACGTTTTTATGTCATTTGTTTGATATTGCCTATTTTTGGCATTTGTTTGTTTGTCCCGAGCATTCAACTAATAGTTAGGTGGCTCTCGTAACCAGAACCTCAGTACTTACTGACAGGCCGTCAGTTCATTACTTTCCTTCCGTTTAAAATAGTGATGTTTGTTTACGTGTTTATACGTGTTAGGATTTACACTTGCTTTTATATGTGTATTGCGTATTAATTTAAATTAAGGATGTCTTCACTTTCCGATTTCTATTGATATTTTTGATTATAAACTGATTGCTTTATAAATCTAAATTATTTAACTATTTTGAATTTACAAATTAAGAAAGTTTGAAATTCAGCCGAGGTAATTTCTAAACCCTCAGAATTACAATCTGTTACGCAAGACGTTCTGCTTCAAGTAATATAACTGATGAGTCACTGTTGTCTACCAGATATATGAAGTCCTCATGTTTATATAGCATTAACTTCTAGTTACTGCATTGATTGGGAAAAAATTAAGGTGAGCTTGCTTCAAATTAAAGAAAAACAAATTAAAAAAAATATTCGAGTATTATTAAATAAAGTTCAATCGTTAAACATGAGATAGTATACAGAAAACAAAATGTACTTGTTGTGTAGTATTTGATATATTGCTCATAGAGCTCATGTTTCAGACTTAGCCAGAATAATAAACGAGTATTAATACAGTTGATTTTTAGTAAGGTGGACGTTAAAGATATTTGAAAGTTTGTATACAAACATTATGGTCAAGTCGAACTCAATTAACTTAAAATTGAATTACATCAAAAAACCTAAACACCAGCCTAAGGTACACGTAGCAAATGGGAATCCAAAAGAGTTTAGTGGCATACGTACTTACCCTCAAAACCCAGAAATAACATTTAGAAAGTTTCTCAGATACAGAACTTACTTCACTTATAATTATGGAAACGAGTTTAAAAAATGTTTTACAAAAACCTACAATTATTCTATCAACTAATAACAAAAATGTCAAAAACTGTTAGTTTATCTTTTGATCAAGAAGTAAGGCACCGATATTTATCGGATATAGAAGATGACAAGATGATTGTTCAAAGTAATTCAGGAGACGACCTTACACCACATTTCAAGAAAGGAGGCAGATGGATAATAAAAGTACGGAAGATTCTCACAAAAACTCGGGAAACGAGGAGGTCCCAGTAATCAGAGAAATAATAAGGCAAATATACTTAACATGAGAAGAAAATAATATGAAGAAAAGATTAAAGAACAAAAGTGAAACAAAGCATAAGATAATAACGTAAGACTGTAGAAAAATGGAAAAAAAGTTGTGACTCAAAAAATGTAATGTAAAATAAGTGATGACCAAAAACAAGTATTGGTTAATACATTTTAGTCGGAATTAAATTAAAAACAACCAAAAACTTCAGTTGCCACTTTAGTTAATAAAGTTCATAGTATTTGAAATACAATCAAAAAGAAGTCTCGTCGAGAAATCTTTTTATTATACAATCTAAAAATCAATAATGTGTTATTCTGTGTTTTTTTCTACACTGTCCTTAAAAGAATGGTTAATCATAAATCGAGTAAAGAATAGTCACATATTGCTACTTTGCCAAATAGGATAAAGTTGTGCATAAACAAAAAAGATCTACAATCAGATCTTTTCTTGCACGCTTACTTAAATTACTATCTGACTAATATCAGGCATTCAGAACTTTTAATTTAGGAAAAGAGGACAAGATAAGAGAAATCTATACTCAAAAAAGTTGTAGCTAGTAAAATAAACCGTTCACGTAGTTCCTGGTCTTCGAGCTAGGATGATCTAATTTAAGCAAAAATTAACGTCATAATTTTACAACCTACAATTTACTAGATGATAATAAAGTATTTTACATGAGGGCGTAGACGTAAATTGTTTTGCATCTTGTCTGACAGATTTCCTCAGCCCGAAAGTGAGAGATAGAGATAAAAACAAATCCAATACCTTTTACAGTGATGGTTTCTGTGCACAAAAAGGGAAACACTGTATTGTACTCAACTATTCGACGTCAAACAAAGTTAGCACACTTCAAAAATATTTAATAAAGAGACACTTCGAAATGGAATGTGACATTCCACGCAGCTTCAGTTATGTACAACCCATTGAACAAAAAAGTTCAAAAGACATTAGGTACGATGTATCAATAAGACCTGGACTCAAAAAAGATGTGTTTTTTGTCTCATGGACTTAAGGGCTTTAAAATATCCCACAAAAAGCATTGACCATGGTTGATCTGCTTTATCAAAGATTATAAACCGGTCAGTTGGTTCCATCAAGAACATCCTTCCATTTATATTTCTAGTGTTTTAGTGCATAACTATCCGTCTACTCATCACTAAGTCACAGTCTTTAATAGCTAGAAACAAAAACCAAAAATTTTCTAAGCAAAAAACTTAAATTTTAACCCCAGGGCTAAAACATAACTAATGAAAATACATTCATATTTAAATATTTGAACAAATAAGTGCATAGGTATATACCGTGTACGATAATACTATTAGCAAATTGCTAGCATAAAAAAAGAATTCTAGTGAAAACTTTATTAGGACAATAAAATTTATAGTATATTGTGTTGATAAGCACTGTTATTTTACGTAGCATTATAACGGCACGATAAACATATTTTTCGTAAATGTAATAAATAGGAACCTTATCTATTGTTTATAAAAATAATTACATATGACGTCCCAGAACGAAACACAACAAAGTAGCGTTTAGAACAAACATGGGAATTTAACTGACATTTTATAGAACTGCAACATTTTAGATACAATAAGTTTAAAGAATAGCTTTTTTTATTCTATTATAAATGAAAACACGTATGTATATACAGGATAGTTCCTGTAAACAGTCGGCTACAAGTATTTGAGATGTAAGTACAGCCATAGTCATGGAAAATGTCCCTAAAATGAACAATACCGCACGTTCAGTCACATTCTAATAGTATTAACAGTATTTATACTTGTAAATATATCCTAAGGTTATGGTTTTTTCTTTGTCGTATAAATACAAAAAGATGCTTACCATTACTTAATTTTGTATGTATTTCTCAAATCATACGAAAAGGCTTTTAAATATTACTCTCAAATAAACGTTTTATAAAACCAAAATTTCCTTTAAATTTTTTGTGCGAATTAAAAAACAAACACTTTTTTCTAATTTTGAATAACAATTTATTAACATATTTTTAATAAACATAGGACATACTATATCGTCAAATTTTTAGGTAATAAATGTTTTGAATAAAAATGCCGAAATTATATTTGCAAAATTATTTAAAAAATATTTGTTACGTCTAAATTTTAACTATTAATGTAATTTATTGAAATGTGTGTTCTGATAGTCACATTATTTTTGTATGTAGGATGTATAAACCTGGCTTATCAGACCCGGAGTAATGTTTGGTTATAAGAATATGCAGCGTTTGTTACTATAATTTATAAACAATTTTTCTTATATAATAATTAATAAGTAACAACGATACTTGTTTTTTGTTATAAAATACCTGTTTATTTTTTCAATTTCTTAATTTGAATGTTGGTCCGGTTTATGTAAAGTAGGTATTGTACCGGATATGCATCCTAGAGTTAAGCGGATTAACAAATACCTCACTTATTAATGATGTGTTGTCAATGAAAGTGCGGTAATGCTCATTTTAAAGACATTTAATAGTATTGATCGTATTGACATTTATAAATATACCTTGAGGTTATGGCTTTCTGTTTGTCGTATAAATACAAAAAGGTGATTACCATTATTAAATTGTATATGTGTTTCTAAAAATCATACGAGGAGACTTGACTCTGAAACGAGCGTTTTATGAACCCACAACTGCTTTTATGCTTTTGGGCAAATTAATAAACAATTCTACCGGATATGCATCTTAGGATTAAGCGCATTAATAAATATCTCACTTATTAATGAGTTTCATAGTTACCGTTTATATAAATATATCATCAGAATATGGCCTTCTGTCGTATAAATATAAATTTTTCATTTACAAAATTGTAATATAAATTGGGAGTTCCTAGTGGTAACATCATTGTTTATGTGATTATAATATTTTGTAAATATGCTTTGAAGATTAGGCCAAATGGATTCTACCTTAGAATTAAGAAGAAGTATTGTTGGAATGGCACAAGCAGGAATGTCACTTCGAAGAATATCACAACATGTTGACTTATCGGTAAGCATTTTTCTAAAGTATATTTTTTACATTACATTGCAACATATTAAATATGATCACTAACAATACTATTTTATAAAATATTGGAATCTATTAAGTTGACGTCAAATTTTTAAATACATATATAATGTATAATGGTTTTTAATATAAAACTAATGATAAATGTAATCTAATACTAAAAACTTAACACTTTGCAGATTAAACAAATCCGGCGATGGATTACCAAAGGTCAGGTAGTTGGTAGTAGGCCACTTGTAAGCAACTAACCACCTAAGCCAAGAATTACTTCTCGGCAAGAAGATGCGGACATACTCGGCTATACATTATAAAATCCTTTTACAACTTGCCAATAAATAAAGGAAACGCTGAATATTAATTGCTCTGTTTCCACCATTCAGAGACGTTTACACGAATCAAACTTACATTGTAAAAAACCGGCAAGTAAACCTAATATTACAGAGCGTTATGCTGCAGCTCGGTTGCGCTTTTGTCGCCAATATTTAAATTTGGATTAGAGTACTGTTATCTTTACAGATGAAAAAGTATTTTCTAGCACTGGTCAATGTCCAACTACAGTGTGGAGACCACAAAACACTCGTTAGAATATAGAACATGTTTTGCCCAATAGGCAAAGTGGTACAGTGACAGCTGGAGTGTGGGGATGGATATCTCAAGCGGGTCCAGGAGAGTTAGTACAAGTGACACCACCTCGATTTACTTCAGAGCAATACCTGAATATTTTAAATAATCTCTTGATACCTTGTGTGAGAAGAATATTTCCACAAGATGAGCTGGAAATTATTCAAGTAGTTCAGGATAATTCTCCTATTCATACAGCACGAATTGTTAGGGACTGGATTGAAGATCAAAACGAAGTTGAAATAATGAAATGACCAGCGAGATCACCAGATTTGAATTGAAAATATCTGGGGTGCAATGATCAGAAACTGGAATAGTGATATTCAATTTAGAACACCTGAAAATATTATCCAACATTCACAATTAGTTTGGGAACGTTTTCGGGGATCACAGTTGTGTGAAAATTTAGTAAACTCTATGCAGTCTAGATTAGAAGCATGTATACAAAATATTGGTTATTACACAACGTATTAATTATTTCTATACAACTTTTGTATTGTTATTTTTTTTATATGATAATATGCTTTTTTATTTAATTATATTATTAAAATAAACTACAGCATGAGCTGTAATTATAAACGTATGCTTATTTATTAACATTTAATTAACGCAAAAGCGAGTAATACCTAAATAATTATTATTAAAATTAAAATAATACTGATGAATACAAAAATGTAATTATGATACTCATTTATAAGTGAAGTATTTAACAGCTTAAACAAAAAAAAGAATGTGAATATGTGAACAAAAATTTAAATAAATTATATTATATTGGCACAAATATTTATTCTTACACCGGAAAATTCTGTTTGATAGTGTCATTTATATTTAAACGAAATTAAAGTATAAAAGTTTCACTTTATTTATAAATAATTTTGCACATACAGCGAAATATTAATAGTACCTATGTAAAATTGTTTTTATAAAATCAGTAATTAGATTATTATTTACAATTTACCTTAATTTTATACGTTCAAAATTTTACTATCAATTAGTATGTATCTAAAATTATAGAAAGCAATGTGTGTTTTTTTATTCGCATAAAAATGTAAATACGGTCATAAAAGTAATACTATTTTCTTATGGTTTGAGAAATACATGTAAAATTTAGTAATGGTAATCCCTTTTTTATTTACAAGACAAAAGGACATAACCTCGAGGTATATTTACAGGTATAAATACTGGTAATACTATTAGAATGTGACTGAAAATGCGGTTATGTTCATTTTAGGGACATTTTCAATGACTATGGCTGTACATTTTTGTCGAAATTTGTTACTTTTGTGTTAAATCTGTTAGTTGATTTTCACTTGTGTGTGTTAATGATGCGATTCTCAAACTTGTTAACGTATTCATTTTATTACGTATTAAGCAATTTTTTTGAACATGACTGTAGTCGATTTGTAAGAAATTATAAATGTATAGGGATCTTCAAACTTTGTTCGTAGAAAATCTTTAAGCTCTAAAATTCCAATTTTTTTGTGTAACGGTTTTATATTAAGCTGTCCTAATAATTTAATATTTTCTTTTCTTAACATTAACTTTAAGTAGTTTTTGAGTTTCAAAAAATGAAGGAGTTCGTGGTATTTGTTTTAGAGTTCGCGTAACCTGTAAAGGACCTGTAGGTGGAGCTTTTCTAAAAACAATGACGTAGCAAAACGATGATTATTGTATTACGACAACAAACAGTGGCGCAGTGGCGCATAAAGCAAATACTTTACTTGCAGAATTGTCTTGACAAATACACACAAAATATTAGCAAACAACGCAAATTCTACATACAAAAGCTATAACAACCGTAAATCCACTATTAGATCAATACATTTCGTAAGAATGGTTTTATTGTGTCAATTTCGTGTACTGCTCATCACGTGACCGGTCCTTTACAAATCATGTGAACTCTAAGTTCTGAATTGTGTTACTCGAGAGTTTAAAAACTATCCTATTCACTTTAAATTCGCTATGGGATATTTTTAAACAATGCTTCTACCGTAGTTGTAAGAAAATTTCGTGTTACTTTTTAGTGCATCTTTCTTGGTTTAATATATTTTTGTTTTGTTGATTTAAAACGTCATAACTAAAGAGCGGACAGTCAGGCAAATGCCTGGAGCATGCCTAGTTTGCCTTTTTGTGTAACTTTTTGTCTGTTTTGCCTTTTTAAAGAGTATTATTTTATATTGCCTTTTTACATATAAATTTTGAAAAGTTTGTGTAAACAGTGTTTTAATAGGTAGATGACAATAACGAATTACAGAATTTTATTTAAATTACGTACAATAATATAATTAACATTTTTTACTCAAAAGGTCTTACCACGAACCTATAAATAACAACAGAGATTTTTATGTTTTGTTAAACAATAGTTTCCATAAAACATTAAATACAAAAGCTTATAGAGAAAAAACTATTGAAACGTCCGAGAAATTACTTGCAAATGCAAGAGCCTTCTAGAACTGTTATCTAGTTTCTAGAAGATATAGCGAAAAGTGAGGAACGATCGAGAAGAATTCGCCGATGTCTATAAAAGCCGAAGATGGAAATCGTAGGTCAGTTATTGCTGGAATGCGAATGTGTTAAGAAGATTATCAAGTGAAAATAAATCGTTAGCACGTGTTTGTCTACATAAATAAATCGAGAATAATCGTGTATGTGATAATTAGTGTAAACAGTGTGATATCCGAGGACGTTATCTTATCTCGTGTTATACAACGGTTATACATAAATTATAGTGTAAGTGTTTTTATTATTAGATTTTATTAGTTCGGTTAATTTAAATGTGTACATATTTCTAGAATAAGTAAACGTAGTTTTAATAGTTTAAATAAATTAGTTTTTAATAAATAAATACGTAAAAGTGGCGTCAGGTGTTGAGGTATCAAACCGTTCGCGATTTTTAGTGTGAATACCATTAAGTTATTTGATATCGCACCCGTAATAAAAACATTGCGTAAATATATGTTAAGATTCGCAATAAGCGTGTTTATTTATAAAATTAAAATAGTGTTTTTTTAAACTTTTTTTTCTTTTAACAAGTGCGTGATTGCGATATTATTTAAATTCGTTTTCGTGGTTTAATATTAACAAGTGGATCGTTATTAAAATTTTGTGTTATACAAAAACTGCATTTTAAAAAGTAGTGTATTTAAACTTTCGTGTTATATTTAAATTTATGCCGGTGACGCGTTCGCAAGCAGTTAAAATGGATGCAAAACTATTTGAATTTCTTGAATCGATAAAAAATGGTCAAGAATCGATGAATAGAAAAATGGAAGAAAAGTTTCACGAAAATTCGCAGAAAATGGAAGAAAATTCTCAGAAAATGGAAGAAAAATTGTTGGAAAATTCAAGAAGTTTAAAAGAAGAAATACGAGCGAGCATGGAAAATCAAATAAAGACTATTGAGGAACAAATACAAGTTAGTGTAGGAAATCAAATCAAAATTGCGCAAGAGGAAACCCAAGCAGATATGCTAAATTTGAAAGAAGAAATTTGCGAATCTGTGAATGAGAAAATAGAAGCAATAGAGGACAAATTAGAAGACAGAATGAAACTGCTCGAAGAAAGAATGAACCAAATGAATTACCATGCTGAAGGAAGTGTCACGAGTGAAGATTTAATAATGAACCATCGAGAAGAAAACACTCACAAGTTCAAAGTTGTACCACCGAATTTTGATGGTAAAGTTCCATGGTCAACCTACTACAAGCAGTTTGAAGCCGCAGCTACTGCTAATGGTTGGAGCAACAAGCAGAAAGCGACGTCTTTAATAGTGTCCTTACGTGGAAAAGCGCTTGGAATTTTACAAACTATTCCGGACCACCTGCAAGAAAATTACGAACTCTTAATATCACGATTAGAAATGAGATATGGGGATGCTCATCTTCAACAAGTATACCAGGCTCAAATTAAAAGTCGGGTTCAAAAAGCTGCCGAAAGTCTTCAAGAGTTTGAGGCTGACATCGCCAGACTAACACGGCTTGCGTATCCTACAGCGCCAGATACCTTCTTGGAGCAGTTGGCTATTCAAACCTTCGTAGACGGCCTCCGAGACAGCGAAACACAGCAGACTCTCCGGTTAGCTCGACCGAAGACGTTGGATGACGCATTAACCCATGCTTTGGAGTTTGAGGCGGCGAAACAAGCGTCGCACCGAAGCAGCCATAAGCTCCGTTGTGCTGCAGAAGTATCCTCGCACACAGAAGAAAGCATTGAAGACATAGTGCGACGGGTACTTCGGGAACGAGAAGCTCGAGAAAGAGGAGTGACAGCTTTGAACTGCGATGAAATAGGCCATGTACGACGGCATCGTACCAAACCTAAGAAGAGGACTAGAAGAGCCCTCGAAAATTTGGAACGAGGCGAGCGAAAGAAACAAAAAGTAATCTCATCTAGTCAAACTCCGGAGGTTACAATCCAAATGGCATCGCCTAGAGAGCAATTGCATAGCATTTATCTCGATGGCAAGATCAATGGGAGAAGCGTCCAGTTACTGGTTGACACGGGAGCGACGAAGACCATCATTCGTCCTGACATCTTATTGGAAAACGAGAAGACATCACCAGTAACAGTACGACTTCGAACAGCGACGGGCGACGAAATATCTACTCACGGACAAGTCAAAGTAACCATTGGTTTGGGAAATGGAGTACTCGACCATCAAGTACTGGTAGCCGACATCACGGAAGAAGTTATCCTGGGAATGGACGTGATAAAGAAGTATGGGTTCCATTTGGATATGAAGAACGATGTCCTGAAGATCGACAATGAAGAAATTCCTTTTCATTCGTCGGAGAAGGCAGCCGTGCGAGTCTTATTGAGTGAAGACGTGACTCTGCCTGCAAGGACTGAAAGTGTGGTGATGGCACGCCTGGATGGAAGTCTCCGGGAAGGCTACATACGCGCGATTGAACCAATGGAGGGCGGCTTAGTTGAAAAGGGACTACTCGTTGGCAGAACTTTAGTACGAGTAAAGAAGACGATGCCAGTAAGGATCTTAAACATCAACTCAGATCCTGTAACGCTGAAAAAGAAGACCGTGGTAGGCCAATGCACGCCAGTATCACAAATTGTAAGATGCGTGAAGTCGAACGAAGATACGTCGCCGAAGAAGTGTCCACAACATCTATTGGACATTCTTACCACCAAATGCGAAAACCTCAGCCAAGACCAGCTGGCTAAAGTTAAAGTGTTGATCCAAGAGTATCAAGATGTGTTCGCGCTGGAGAGTGGCTCCAAAGGAAGAACTAACGTGGTGAAACATAAAATTAATACCGGAGACGCTCGGCCGATACGACAACATCCACGCAGACTTCCTTTGGCGAAAAGAGAAGAAGCCGAACAAATAATTACGGATATGGAGAGAGAAGGCGTGATTGAACCTTCAAGTAGTCCATGGGCATCCCCAGTGGTACTCGTGAAGAAGAAGGATGGATCAACGAGGTTTTGCGTAGACTACAGGCAGCTAAACGACGTGACCAAAAAGGACAGCTACCCTTTACCCAGAATTGACGATACGCTAGACACCCTGTCAGGATCCCAGTGGTTTTCTACGTTAGATTTAAAGAGTGGATACTGGCAGGTAGAATTAGAACCCAAGGATCGTGAAAAAACAGCTTTTACGATCGGAACTGGTTTGTGGCAGTTCACTGTAATGCCCTTAGGCCTGTGTAACGCTCCTGCAACGTTCGAGCGTTTGATGGAGACCATCTTGCGCGGATTGTCTTGGAAGACGTGCTTGGTTTACCTGGACGACGTGATCGTGGTTGGAAGGTCCTTTGAAGAACACTTAAGCAACTTGAAGGAAGTGTTCCAGCGATTACGTGGGGCTAACCTCAAACTGAGCCCAAAGAAGTGCCACGTATTTAAGAAGGAAGTCCAATACCTTGGCCACGTCGTATCTAGAGATGGAGTGAGGGCTGACCCAGACAAAATCCGAGCCGTGCAAGCATGGCCAAGACCAATCGACAAACATCAGGTCCGAAGTTTCCTTGGGTTGTGCACTTATTATAGAAGATTTGTACCCGGATTTGCCAATATTGCCAAACCATTAACAAAATTAACTGAAGAAAAAGCAGAATTTAGATGGAATGAAGACTGCGAAAGTTCTTTTAATCAACTAAAACAAGCCCTAGTCACTTCGCCGATTTTGAGTTATCCAAGAGAAGATGGAAAGTTTGTTTTGGATACCGACGCAAGCAATCTGGCCATAGGCGCGCTTTCGCAGATTCAAGATGGACAAGAAAAGGTTATCGCGTATTTTAGCAAGGTTTTGTCCAGGCCAGAAAGGAATTATTGCGTCACTAGGAGGGAGCTGTTAGCAGTCGTTAAGTCCATCGAACATTTCTACAAGTATTTGTATGGACGAAAGTTTTTACTGAGAACAGACCACGCCGCTTTAAAATGGCTTCTGCAGTTCCGTAACCCAGAAGGACAAGTGGCAAGATGGATCGAGAGACTGCAAGAGTATGACTATGACACAGAACACCGTGCCGGAAGCAGTCATCGAAACGGTGATGCCTTGTCCAGAAGACCATGTCCGGCGGACTGCAGCCATTGTTCGCGACTGGAAGAAAAAGTCGAATGTCTCCGGAGAACTGCTATGGTTGATGATGAGTGGGAACCTGAGCAGTTACGTCGCGAACAAGAAGACGATCCTGAAATAAGACTACTCATGGACTGGAAAGAAAGCGGCCGACGACCAACCTGGGAAGAAGTGAGTGCTTTGGGCAAAAATATCAAAGCGTACTGGGCGCAGTGGGACTCCTTGATAGTAGAAGACGGTCTTCTTAAGCGATCCCTAGAAAGTGCCGAGGGCACAAGAAACAGACTACAGCTGGTAGTGCCGAAGAGCAGGGTGACCGAAGTGTTGAAGCATCTCCACGATGGGACATCAGGAGGACACTTTGGCATTAAGAAGACGTTGGGTAAAGTGCGAGAACGATTCTACTGGATGAACTGCAAAGAGGACGTCATGAAATGGTGCCGTAAATGCATAGTCTGCGCTTCAGGAAATGGTCCAGCGAGAAAGCGCAAAGCACCCATGAAACAATACAACGTAGGAAGCCCTTTGGAAAGAGTAGCGATTGACATCGCAGGGCCGTTCCCAGAATCCGATTCGGGAAATAAATACATACTGGTGGCGATGGATTATTTCACGAAATGGACGGAGGCTTACGCCATACCCAATCAGGAAGCAGCTACAGTCGCAGACGTATTAGTAAAGGAGTTTTTCTGCCGGTTTGGAGTTCCGTTGGAATTACACTCCGATCAAGGCCGCAATTTTGAGTCTGGGCTGTTTCAAGAAGTTTGCCGACTGTTAGGAATTAAAAAGACTAGGACAACGCCTCTCCATCCTCAGTCTGATGGCATGGTTGAACGGATGAATCGAACAATGGGCAAGTACTTAGCCAAGGTAGTGTCCGAACATCAAAGAGACTGGGATCAGTACTTGCACCTCTTCTTAATGGCGTACCGATCATCCGTTCACGAAAGCACAGGCCAAACACCATCCTGTGTCATGCTCGGTCGTGAGATAAGATTACCATGCGATCTTCAATTTGGACGAAGACCGGAAGAAGAAGTCGCTGGAGAAGATTACGTCAGCAAGCTGGCAAAGAGGCTAGACAGAAGTACATGAAGAGGTTCGTAAAAACACACAAATTGCCAGCGACAGGATGAAAACAAGATATGACGTCAAGGCGCAAAATGGTGGGTTTCAACCTGGCGATATGGTTTGGTTGTATAACCCTCAAAGGAGACGTGGTTTGTCGCCGAAGCTGCAAAGGCAATGGGAGGGCCCCTATGAAGTCGTGCAGCGTATTAACGACGTTATATACCGCATCCGAAAACCGCCCAGAGGCAAGCCAAAAGTGGTCCACGTCGATCGTCTAGCCCCGTTTGCTGGCGATAACCACAACCCGCAAGTTCAGGTCCGAACCAGAGTAATAAGTAGCAGAACCAGGAATCCAATCGAAGAAATGGAGTTCGAAAAGTTTATGAACTTATACGGAGGTTCTGGAATAGCTAGGTTCGGAGTTACCACCGAGGAACAACAAGACCTGTTCCAGACACAAAAAGATTACGCCATCGCACATTGCGTGAGCGAGGAGCTTGACATGTCCAAAGGGGTTGCAGTCGTGTTTAAAAAGAAGTTTGGACAGCTAGATGAATTACGAAGACAGCAACCGGCAGTCGGAAAGGTTTTAGGACTACGTGGTGACGGACGCTTCGTTTTCTATCTGGTCACCAAGAAATACTCACGTGTCAAGCCGTTATACAAAGATCTGTGGCGAACATTATGGAGTCTCAAGAGACAAATGGAGTTCCATCATGTTAAGAAATTGGCAGTACCCAAGCTTGGTTGTGGCTTAGACCAATTGAATTGGAGGACAGTTCGAAACATGTTGGAGGTCGTCTTCCGAGGAACAGGCGTTCAAGTGTTGGTCTGTAGTTACCAACCGAGGAGAGTATTGGGTCAGAAAAACTCCATTGACTGTTACTTTTATGGTCAAGGAAGTTGCCGAAATGGAGGAAGCTGCCGCTATCGCCACGATCTCTTTTACCGGTGTCACATCCAGTCTCCTGTTCTGGGACAGAACAGTCCTAAGAAGGGGGCAGTGAAACGTCCGAGAAATTACTTGCAAATGCAAGAGCCTTCTAGAACTGTTATCTAGTTTCTAGAAGATATAGCGAAAAGTGAGGAACGATCGAGAAGAATTCGCCGATGTCTATAAAAGCCGAAGATGAAATCGTAGGTCAGTTGTTGCTGGAATGCGAATGTGTTAAGAAGATTATCAAGTGAAAATAAATCGTTAGCACGTGTTTGTCTACATAAATAAATCGAGAATAATCGTGTATGTGATAATTAGTGTAAACAGTGTGATATCCGAGGACGTTATCTTATCTCGTGTTATACAACGGTTATACATAAATTATAGTGTAAGTGTTTTTATTATTAGATTTTATTAGTTCGGTTAATTTAAATGTGTACATATTTCTAGAATAAGTAAACGTAGTTTTAATCGTTTAAATAAATTAGTTTTTAAGTAATAAATTCGTTACACTATTGTAAGAATTTATACTAGAATTATGTACAATGACAGGCTTAACAGAACACTATTTACAAAACCGGAAAGATTTCCGAATGAATCTGATTTTATAGGTCTATTCAGTACCTAAGTAAATCAAACAAATATAGATAATTTTAATTCTGTCCGGTTGGATTCCTTTAATGACTGAAACATATGACTAAAATATTCTTTGTTTGTTATAAATACCTGTGATATTGTCACACTGTGATGGTCTATTGCTGTTGTGCTGTGAGTAAGTTTTAAAAAATGTCACCTAATAAACAATCAGAATTTGAAAATTATTACAAGTGGAGTAAATTGGACAATAATTTAACAACCTGGCCCATCAAAATCAACTTTTGCTCTAGATTTGTGCGAAGCATTGGTGCCGGCTCAAATTCTTCTTAAAAAACTTGATAATATCAATTTTCGAAATTTCTTCAAAAAATACACCGAACAAGTTCTTCCAGATGAATCAACTTTGACAAAAATTATTTAGGCATATGTTACCAATCGATAAGCAGTTTAATTAAAGCATTAATAGTTTTCAAAATGCTGGTTTACTTTTTATAGAAAATACAGACACTAAAGAATGACGTTGGGGACCACTACATTTGGACTTCGATTGATGAAACAACCGATTGCAGAGGTCGATATATAGCAAATTTTGTAGTTGGTAAATTGTCTGAACTAGAACCAGGAACAGCTCATTTGCTAGCATCCAAAGAAATTCCACAGACCAATCACAAAACAGTTGCAAATTTTTTCGATGATTGTTTACGTAAGTTTATTTTTAATGATTGGTTAATATAATCCAATCTATTAATTACAATTATATAATTTTATGTTTGTAGGACTTCTGTATCCAAATGGCGTAAAAAAAGAAAAGGTTTTCTTATTCGTAACCGATGCAGCACCTTATATGATCAAATCCGCTCGGGCATTAGAAATATTTTATCCGAATTTAAAACATTTAACTTGTCTAGCACATGGAATACATAGAGCGTGTGAATTCATTAGAGACGAGTTTGCAATAGTAAACAAGTTAATTTCTGCCACCAAAAAGGTAAAAATATCTAACATATTAGATTTTTTTTTGATTATTGGATCTTGTTTCAAGTTTTTGTGAAAGCAGCATTACGGGTAAGGGCTTATAAAGAAAAACTTCCACCGGAACCTATCATAACAAGATGGGGAACTTGGTTATCTGCTTGCATTTTTTATGCCACACATTTTGAAAAAATTAAAGAGGTACAGTTCATACTATAATCTGACATTGTCTTATACATTAATTAAATTGTCTTACTTTAGGTGATTGAATTATTTAACGAAACGGCCTCTGCAGCAATTGCTAAATCTCAAAAGGCTTTTAATGGCGAAGCTGTTAAGAGAGGACTAGAAAAAAGCGAAACCGCAATGACCGAATCTTTCGCTACATTCGAAAAAATAAGAGCAATTATAAGAGCATGTCTAGGGACTATAGGAAGAAAAATTAATCAAAGATTGGATTCCGTCACATCAAAAAACCCTTCCTTTGACCTCTTTAAACAACTGACTGAAATTCAAAAAGGGGAGGTCATGAAGCATCGACGGAAAATATCTTTAACAATAACAGAAACATCGGCATTAAAATTTGCTCCACTAACATCTTGTGATATCGAAAGAACTTTTTCCTTCTATAAAAATATTTTAAATGATAAAAGGCAACAGCTTCTTGGTCAAAATATTGAAAAATATTTGATTTGTGCTTGGGAAAATAATTTGCCTCTTTCATTGCCTTTTTGGAAGGTTTAATATGCCTTTTATGCCACCTTTTTTGGTATTTTTTCTTGCCTTACTATCCGCTCTTTAGTTATAACGTAAGTTTGGTTGCCTACCTTGTAGGTCGCGCTTAAAAGTGTCCAATAACTTTTTTGACGCAGTGTACAGGAACAACTTTTTGAACTTTGGGGAACTCATTCAAATCAGAAATGTACGCTTTTCTAGTGTCTCTAGCTCGTGTTATTCCTGTTCATTCAGTAGATGATAGTGAATCAAATTAGCAGAAATGATAAATGGTAATTATGCGTTCTTTCTTTAAATAAAGTCAGTTAATTATCATATCTCATTTTTAGTTTCATCCGATCAATTCCTAAATTTATTTATTCATAGTGATATGTCGATATATCCAAGCTAGTCATATTAATAAATAATTATGTATAAGAGTTGTGTATGATGAGTAAATATAATTTTAGGCGTGTTTTATCTATAGAATTAAAGACTAGAAGCTTCTAAGACGAGACTTTCAACGATATTCAAAACAACTGTTATTAATCAAATGAAGATGCAAAACCTACCAGAAGCTAACTTAAAGCATTGAAGCCATAGAAAAAACTATAAAATCTGTAATAAATTGAAGGATTTAAATAACGTACCATTTTTCACAAACCTACACTTTTGCACAATTGCCGCAATCCGAAAATCTAATACTTAAAAAAAATGAAAATTAATGAAAGAAGGCGAAGTTGACAAAAAACATAGATTTGTAGTTTGTAAGAGAGGTTATCTTAGAGATAAAGTTGTCATGATCAAGGAGTGGCTGAAAGTTCTTGACGAGACACGGCGTCTTTATTAGCACTAGCTTTCGACATCAAACAACTAAGTAAACGGCACTAATAAATTTCAATGCGAAGATTTCAAATTATTAGAAATTTAATTGCACTTCACGGCCTTAATGATATATAACTGAAGAAACAATTACGTGCATTTTGTAAACGTGCATAATTTATTTTGATGTTATTGCTAGATTGCATAACTATTGAAACAAGTACTATATAGTTTTTAATTAACTACAATGCAAATCACTCATTTGCATGACACTTATCATGCATTTTTTTAAATGAAAAACCATTTCGCACTTTAAAAAAATATTATCAAGCCCATATTTTCGTTTATAGATACAAAAATTTGCTACTCTTAACGTTAAAATTTACAAGCACATCTCGAATAAAAACCTATTTGTTACTACATACCTTTGGAACTGATTGGCACAATAAAGATTCGGCTTTTCACATTTATTTGAGTCAACATTACACTTAAAACAACCCCAAATCACTTAAAACAGTGATGTAACCCTACGTAGAAATTCACCGCTAAACTTGATACAAGGTTGTGTAAAATGTTCCGTGATTTCTGTTTCCCGGACTCAGACCCGGACTTCTGGAACGTTATGAGCAGTGGTGTCACAGTGTAGTTTTAATCTCGACTTTGTTATTGCGAGTTCAGCTCAATTATTTACACCATCTATTATTGAAAAAGCTCATAAACAACAGATTGAGGTCCGTTATTTATGTTTTTGAGCAACGAGCTTTTAATCGTAGTCATAAAAACTTGAATTATATAAATGATTGCATTTAAGTTAAATACTGCACGTAAAGAAATTGGGCAAATAAGTTACTTTGCCAAAAAATGTAATTTTATGAACGCACCGCTTGAACTGTTGGTTGTTACGCCTCTGTTTAAGGGGTTGCGGCCGCGCAAGAATATTGATTCATTGATGTTATGTACCAGTGGCAGTAACCCACTAACCCTTAACTATTAAACTTACATACAAAATCTGCATTTTAAACTATTACTTTTTGCACGATTTAACTCAAGTCTCGTTTTAAGTTCTTTCGTTTCGATCAAATCCGTAGTCGCCGACCCATTTTGTTTCCTTCAATTTGGTTCAAGATCAATCGACAAACATAGTTGTGGTAGATCTTTTACAAACTTTGACACGCTATCCTAAAATAATTTCAGTGGTTTATTTTCAAATTAAAGACGTGTTACTCTACTATCACGTATTTTTTAACGACAGCTTTAATCTTGAAACTATTACTATTTACTAGACTAGACTTGCCATATAATTTTTTACATAAAATTTAGAAAAAAAAAACACTGAAAGTCTTCTTCTAATTAGTAAACATTAAGAAATTTTGTAAGTTTATTAGTGTAGAAACGGCGAAACAAAGAAAAACGCTTAAATATACAATGATACAATGCGCAATAAAACAAAATTTTTTAAAAGTTTTTTAAAATACAGAAATTTTTGTTCTTATTTAAATATCTAACTCAATTCTTTCAAAAGTTATTTTGGCACAAAACTTTTGGATGTTGCATTTCAATAATTTTTTTATAACTGTATTAATATGTTCTAAAGCAGTGGTTCCCAAACTCTTTTGGTCCACGGGCCCCTTTTATAGTCAAAACTTGCCCACGGACCCCTGAGTGAAAAAACTAAGTAAATGTATAATAGAAAAATTACAAATTTAACTTTGATGTCTTAATTGGTAAAGTAAAAGTATTTACTGAAATTATAACATTTGTTTTAACCTTCCGGGTCTTTTTTGGCCCCAGACGTGTTGTTTTTGTTGTCTTTTCTTAAGTTTTTTTTACAACTGTCCCAATATTTTTTTAGCTGAGTTTCTTTCAACAATGTTTAATAATATATAACAAATTTTTCAATTGTTATTTGTTTTGCGACGTAAAAAAAATATTGTCGTTAGGGTCATATTTGACCCACTTGGTAACCGACGTTCTAAAAAGTAATTCTAATATTTTGTTTGCATTTGTCATCTAATCTGCTTGTTTCAACGTGTTATTCGTCTGAATCGTGATTACTACCATTCTTCCGTCTTTAGTCATTACATTCGGTGAGTTTGTTCGAATCAGTTGAAAAGTGTGTCTGCTGTGTTATTACATTTGATTGGAAATAGTTGTTGTTGAATTATGGCTAGAAAATATTTGTCTCAGCGTGAAGTGGAAGAAATAGCGAGCAATATTAATTTACTGAATGAAATTGAAGATGAAATTTTATCTGACGATAGTGATGCCGAATTTGAAGGAGTAAGTGTACCTGATGTAAACCCGATTGAAAGTTCGGAAGACGATGACAGTGATGATAATTCGCCCAATGATAAAGATATACTGGTGGGTAAAGAAGGTTCCATATGAAAAAAAGATAAGCCTCATGTTAGAAGACGAAATCAGCGAAATATTCTAAAAACACCGCCAGGATTAACAAAATTCAGTGAACATATTTCAACATGCCTAGATGCTTTCCATTTATCTATCTGGGAAGACATTATGGACATAATACGTAGAGAAACAAACATTCGAGCTAGAAGAATTGTAGGCGATACGTGGAAGCCAGTAGATGCGGATGAGTTACATGCATTTTTTGGATTACTGCTTCTAGCTGGTGGTTTGAAAGCACGCCAAGAACCAATATTGGAGCTGTAGAGTACGAAATACATGTCTCTCCATAGACCAATTTTTTGTGCTACAATGTCTCGTAATCGAATGAGAGACCTTTCGAAATACATTCGATTTGACGATATGGACACCCGAGAAGAACGACGGACAACAGATAAATTAGCAGCTATTCGTAACATTCACGATAGTATATATAAAGTCGAAACCAGATAAATACGGAATTAAAATCTGGGCTTTATGCGATGTTAGTAACAGATATTGCTAGAATTTCCAAATATATACTGGAATGGTAGACAACATTCCAGAACGGGAACAAGGTAAAACACAATTTTATCGTTTTATGCACGAGTATAAAATTTCATTTCTAGGGAAGCGGGTAGTTTTGGATTTGGTTGAAGGTTTGAGAGAGGGTTATGTATTACCACAGATAATTTTTTTACGTCTATGTCTTCGGTGAAGGAGCTACTGCAGCAATCAAAAACCTTGACCGGAACAATTCGTAAAACACGTAGAGAAATACCAAAAGAATTTTTGCCAAAAAGAAATTGAGCAGAATACTCAAACGAAATTCTATATGGAGAAGACACAATTATAGTATGTTACGTACCTAAAAAATATAGAAGCGTTATGCTACTTTCAAGGCAACACCAAGATTTGGAATTGTCCGGAGAAGACCTCAGTTACAAATCGCAGTTATCTTGGACTATAATAGCTGCAAAGGAGCTGTGGACAGCGTCGATAAAATGGTGAAGGAATACTCATGCAGAAGAAATACAAATAGCTGGCCTCTTGTTCTATTTTTTAATTTCCTTGATATTGCTGCCATGAATGCATTTATTCTATACACTACGAAATTCGGAAATTTTGAAAAAGGGAAAACATCCCGAAGGAGATTATTTTTGCAAAAACTTGGGTTTGAATTAGTAATCCCTCATATCAAAAAACCTACACTTCAAGGATTACCAAGACATGTGCAGAATGCAATAGCGATGGTTTTGGCAGACACAGAACCAGAGGAAGACGAAACTATCGCTCGCCTAAAAAGAGGTCGTTGTAAGATATGTCCAAGAGCAAACGACAAAAAATGTTTGGAAACATGTGAAAAGTGCAAACTCTTTGTATGTAAACAACATTGCCAGAAAAAAACTACAATAATATGTAATAGTTGTTGCCCTCACTAATTTATGTTTACATTTTATTTTTATATTTTTATTAGTTTATATGAAATCTAATGTTAATTTAAAATATTAATAAAGTTTACCATTACAAATTAATCGGTTTTTCTTCATAAAATAAGTAAAAAATGTTGGAGACTCCACTTGGTAATCGGCACCTCAAAAATTGCTTGGTAATCCAAAGGTTAAAAACATATATTGAGTAGACTAAACATATAAAACAACAAAAAAACTAAAAAAAATCGTTTTTATTTTATGGCACAATGCGTAATAAAACAAAATTCAGAAAATACATTTTTGTTTTTTAAAATAACGGAATTTTTATTATTAAGTAAACATCTAACTCAATTTTTTTTCAAGTTTTTTGGCACAAAACCTTTTAGATGTTGCATTTTAATAATTTTTTTATAATTGTATTAATATGTTATAAAGCAGTGGTTCCCAAACTCTTTTAGCCCACGGGCCCTTTTTCATAGTCAAAACTTGCTCACGAACCTCTGAGTGAAAAAACTACGTAAATGTATAATAAAAATTAGGGCGTGTACTAGTGTACACATGTAAGAAGTGAAACTTCTTTATGGCCTTATTATTCGCAAAGGATTTTATTATCATAGACATGAATACAAATTTTTCTAAATCAATTAACTAATTTTTGTAGATTCAATTTCATATTTCAGTTACCATAAGCCATTAATTACAAAAATATATAATAACGATGACAATGATAGTAATAATTCTATTACAATTAATGAAATGCTGTAATAATCTTAGTAGCAAAAAGTTAAAGTGAAATAATTGTATTATTTGTATTCATGTCTATGATAATAAAATCCTTTTGTTTAAAATTTATCTAATTTAACTTTATTTAACCAATTTCTGAAAAGTTGCATGTATATCAATTAATTGATGTTCATTAAATTAGCAGTCTTATTAATTAATAAATACTATTTTAATGAAATCATATACATTGACCGATAGTTACAATAAGAAACTGAGGTTAACCTTAAATATTTTAAATTTAAAATTAGATAAATTTTAAACAAAAGGATTTTATTATAATAGACATGAATACAAATAATACAATTATTTCACTTTAACTTTTTGCTACTAAGATTATTACAGCATTTCATTAATTGAAATAGAATTATTACTATCATTGTCATCGTTCAAACAGAAACTGCAGTTAACCTTAAATATATTAAATTTAAAATGTCATCGTTCAATCAGAAACTGAGGTTAACCTTAAATATATTAAATTTTAAATGTCATCGTTCAATCAGAAACTGAGGTTAACCTTAAATATTTTAAATTTAAATTAATAACATATTTCAGAATTTATACTCTATGTCAATTAATTCCACCCAAGTATTAGAAAAATAGATATAATTACTTACTTTTTTTAAAAATCCACTGGAATTAGAATTAAAATGAAGCCTTTGATTTTGTTGATCACTTTATTATTGATATATTATTTATCACGTCGCTATTGCGATTTAGAAAAAATGTGACGCGTAACCAAAAATAAAAAATGTGACGCGTAACCATGTGACGCGTAAGCGAAAAATGTGACGGTAAATTTTTTTCCAACGCCGATAAAGAAGTTTCACTTCAAAAAAATTACAAATTTAATTTTGATGTCTTGAATGGTAAATGAAGACGTAAAAATAAAATATAATTAAAAAAATTTACTGAAATTATAAATTTTGATTGAAAATATAAAAAAAAATTTAATGACTTGGAAGAATCTGATTGGATGTTATGAATGTCCGTCTCAATGTTTCTGAGTAGCAACCGCAAATTACTCGAGTACTAATTTCTGGTCGATTTCTTTTTTTTTTGATGAGGCTCATAACGGCTTTAAATTCTAGTTTTAGTCAAATAGCAAAGAATAGGGAAAATAAGCGGTAAACATCTGCAATTTGGTAGAGATGTTCATTATGGCATACTTTTCAACATACTGAAATTCCTGGACTCAATCTGTTACGTTCGAGCCGCTATTTTTGAAAAAAGGTGTTCCAATTCGGTTTTTCGTGAATATCTCTGAAACCATTGATTTTATCGGAATAATTGTTCATACAATAAATAAAGTTTATTAAATTCTCTATAAAAAAAGGTAGGAAAGTTTCGCGATATGTCAACATCGAATAAGCCAATAATCGTTATTTTCGATCCGGGATTCCTTAGAATCTTGTTTTTGGCAGTATAGTTACTGAAAAACATCAATACACAAAAAATTAGTATATAGTGTATTATAATAGGATAGTAACATAATTTTAAAGTTTGGTCAAATTAATGACCCTTTCTTTTAGGAGGTTGGATGAAAGCAACTACTTCACTAATTTGCAACGTTTTGTGTTCAAGATAAACACTTCGTCAGACTTGAGCAGTACAGTACATCGCGTTTAAGGTTTATTCGTAAAGGATAATGTTTTAGATAAGGCTATACAAAGGGAGGACAAATGGAGTCGCAAAGTAAAACAGCAAATAGAACATGTTTCTGACTTAGTACCTGTTGAAGCAATATACCATGATAGATGTTACGTAAACTTTTTTAAAAAACCAACAAAAGTAAAGAAGGGTGGATGCCCACTCGTAGAGGATGTCACTTCAGCGATGTAGGTAATTTTTGATACTATTGAAAACAGCGATTAATGTCAATTTTCATTACCTGATTTGATGAGTCGTGTCGGAGATTACATTTCTGTTGAAAAAACAATAAAAAGAAAACTTCAGAAAAAATATGGTGATGACATAATTATAGCCACAAATATAAAGAAAGTTTCTATTGTTTGCTTCCGAGACATTGAACACAAAATTCTGTCGGAACATTGGTACAATCATCGTAAGACTGACGAACGTGAGGAAAGACTTTGAGTAATCAAAGCAGCTGCTGAAATTATAAGAAAAGACATTTGGTCACAGATTTACGACACCTCGGCATATCCCTCGAACCATGATTTTCTCAAAAAAATTAACAATGATATTTCAGAATCACTTGATTTTTTGTTGGAAGCTATAATATTGAAACGAAGAAAATGTCTACCGGAAAATCTCGAACGAAAATGTACTTCCATTGCTCACGTTATTATATCCGCGACCAGACCACGATCTTTTTTATCGCCTCTTCTAGTCAACGATTCTTCAACCTAAGGCCGAAATATCGCCAGAAAGGTTTTGTCAATTTGTATTTGATGATGTCAATTTTAATATCAGTACCATCGATGGACTGCATACGTTTTACGGTATGAGCGGCATTGCATGTATGACCCCTTGCAGCGCTGTTATTCCTGGTCAGGTGATCAAACGAGTCACGAAAATACGAACAGCTGCCAGTATTGGAAAGAAAGGTGTATCACTAATCGAAACATTTGAGAACATCAATGGAAGAGTATTAAAAAATATTGTCATTGCAGACGTTCCGTGCTTAGAATCTTCCGAGATAAATGTTCCGATGCCATCACCATGCAATGTTCTTTGGATGTTCGGAAAGTTCTACGAAATAAATCATATTCCTGGATGGCGAGGATTTATGAAAACTTTAACAAGTACAAAAGAATTTGAGCAGTCTAAAATAATTTGCTTGCCTTTCGTCAATTCGCCACCAAGTAATTATGACACTATTTATACCGTGTTGAATACAGCTGAATGGGTCTCAATACTACTTTTCTCACGTTTGATCAGCCGCTATACATGACAGCACGCAATATAATTTCGTCACTGGGTACAGATTCAAATGTATCTAATGTTATCGTAAGATTAGGAGAATTCCATCTAATAATGTCGTTTCTGGGCTGCATGGGATTTATCATGGCAGGAAGTAGCTTGAAAGAGCTACTGAGCGTCATATACGTTCAATTGCCGGTGGAAAAAATGCTTGCAGGTCACGCCTGTGCACATGGCATTCGAGGAATTTGCTAGTGCAATTTGCCTTGCAAAAATAATTTTTCAAAGCGTCGATTTCTCAATTGCTGAGCATCAGACCGTCAAGAATATTCTATATGATTTTGATAATGATCCTCGGACTTTGGCATCGATTTTTGAGGAACCTACTATTTAACGGATCTGCGAGAAAATAAAACTACAATTACTAAAAATTGAAACAAATACTCCAACGGCAAAACTGTGAATCCAATATTTTTACATGGTTAGTTTGGTAAAACAATATTTTCAAGCGAAAAGAGAAGGCGACCGAATGTCATTTAGAAATTGTCCAGCAAATGCTTCCATTCTTTCACCCGAGTGTACGTTTTCCTTATGCAAAAGCCTGTCATATATATCTTCAAGACATGCTTAATCTGAAATCCAAGATGCCTATTCACAAGTATCGCAAATTCGTAGACGATGGATTTTTACGATAAGACAAACGGACAAGTTCTGATCTAGAAGTTGGTCGGATATGACTATCGAACAAACTCTCATGAGAAGTATGAAGGTTGTCAGCGATCTGACTGGTCGAGGTTTTAGTGATAGCGTCGTTAGCAAATGGTGCAAAACATTAAAAGAATACAACAGCTTGACTTTTGTTAGCGGGGAACAACATGTGGATTCTAGAGAATCTCGAGTAAAAATAGATAACGATGACGTCAAACTACTAGACAACTGGTTTTCATGTCATGATCCATTTCCGATTGATGATAAAATAATGTCGATCAGTACTGGAGTAGTTGGCGATGATAAAATAAATTGCCACGATGCAGTGAAGATAAGAAAGAAAACAATGAAGGAAATCATCGGAAATAATTTTAAGGATGTTAAGATGAAACGTGCTAGTAGAGTTTTGTCTCTGGCTACTGTTAACTTAGTGATAAAAATTTATGATATAGTTCCAATCGATCCGATACTGCTTTTCCAAAGAGTTATGATTGCAAAAAAGGCTCGAGCCTGATGAAGTGTTCATCCTGAACACGAAACGTCGTAAATTACTGAAGTAGTTGCTTTCATCCAACCTCCTAAAAGAAGGGGTCATTAATTTGACCAAACTTTAAAATTAATCGTTTATCAGGAGGCGAACCGACTATCTATTGATAGTAACATAGTAGTAGCAATAAATATTTGATCCGTTGGCAGAATTAAAAGAAAAGGGAAATTTCGATAATCTTACTAATCAAAATCGTAGTACGTGACTCTTACTAGGAGTGATATCATTTGGGGTCTAAGATTTTCGTTCTCCGACATCATCGGAATCTACATAATCTTCTTAAATTTCTTTCTCGGCAAAGCTTTCTCTTTCTACTTCAATGATGATATTTGAAAAAAGTTTATTTTTTCCATTAATTCTTTAACTCAAAATGGGTACCTGATACACGCCCAAGGAGTCGCAGCAGCCGTAGGTGGTACCGCAGCTAAGTTCGGCTTACTTCTATAACTTGGTTTTAGTAATATCAGTTTGGGTAAGGTCCTTGTCGTTGAAACTTTTAACGATGTTTTGCAAATCCGGTCGTTTTCTCGATATTTTTAAGACCTTCAATTTACCTTTCTCGAAAAGACAGGATGTTGTATCATATCCGCTGAAGGCATAAGCAAATAGAATCATATCTTGTAAATATAATGCAATTGTAAACTTTTCGTTCAGTTCGTCCTTTTTCTGGCCTTGCAGAGTAAATATCTTGTTCAGGTGGGCCACAGCCGTCAGAATCACAAAAACATCTACATCCTCGCCTATGATGACAACTTGGTTTTCTTCCGATATCTCGATAGCCGTTCTTACAATTAGAGTGTCGGCGTCGTTGGCAGCTTGTTTAACGGTGAATCCTTCGCTTTCGAATTTCGTTGACAATATTGAAATGAATCGACTCGTATTTCTTTCATTACTCAAAAACTTTTCTTGCGTAAAGGTAACAGCCATAGTTTCATCAAAGAGTATGTCTGCACTGGTGTGCTTCAAACTACGTCGGTTCTGCTCGGTTTTCTTTGTATTCGCAGTGCTGTTGGTATAGCCATTAAAAATAATCACGGAGTGCTCTCCAAAATGATTTCATACATAATTAACGTAGCCAAAGCAAACTCCAAGATAAGATTTATTTTGGTGCTACACCACGCGGTGTAAGAGAAATCCACCGTCGATAACATAAGTGCAGCCAGCGTAAATTGTGTTCGTAGGCTTTTTTTTGAAAACCTTGTATAAAGAGGATTTTTTTGACTTCCGCATACCTGACTCATCAAATAAAGCAAGTGGGAATGGCACAAGTTCATACTCCAAGTAATCTGTTAATTTGTGGTCATCTTTTTTTGCAATCATAATTTTTTGGAAAAGCAGTACCGGATCGATTGGAACTATCGTATCATGGATTCTTATCGCTGAGTTAACAGTAGCCAGAGACAAAACTCTACTAGCACGTTTCATCTTAACACTACGTCGTGGCAATTTATTTTTTCATCGCCAACTACTCCAGTACTGATCGACATTATTTTATCACCAATCGGAAATGGATCATGACATGAAAACCAGTTGTCTAGTTGTTTGACGTCATTGTTATCTCTTTTTACTCAAGATTCTCTAGAATCCACATGTTGTTCCCCGCTGACAAAGATCAAACTGCAGTATTTTTCTAGTGTTTCGCAGATATCATGGAGAGCGGGCATTGCCAAAGTCCATTTGCTAAGGAGGCTATCACTAAAACTTCGACCAGTTAGATCGCCGACAACCTTCATATTTCTCATGAGAGTTTGTTCGATAGTCATGTCCGACCAACTTCCATACCAGAACCAGAAAAAATTCATCGTCTACGAATTTGCAATACTCGTCAATGGACATCTTGGATTTCACATCAAGCATGTCTTGAAGATATATATGACAGGCTTTTGCATAAGGAAAACGTATACTCGCGTGAACAAATGAAAGCATTTGCTGGACAATTTCTAAATGACATATTCCGTCGCCTTCTCTTTCCGCTTGGATATATTGTTTTACCAAACTAACCATGTAAAAATATTGGATTCACAATTTTGCCATTGGACCATTTGTTTCAATTTTTAATAATTGTAGTTTTATTTTCTCGCAGATCCGTTAGATAGTAGGTTCCTCAAAAATCGATGCCAAAGTCCGAGGATCATTATCAAAATCATATAGAATATTCTTGACGGTCTGATGTTCAGCAATTGAGAAATCTACGCTTTGAAAAATTATTTTTGCAAGGCTAATTGCACTAGCAAATGTCCTCGAATGCCACGTGCATAGGCGTGACCTGCAAGCATTTTGTCCACCGGCAATTGAGCGTATATGACGCTCAGTAGCTCTTTCAAGCCACTTCCTGCTATGATAAATCCTATGCAGCCCAGAAACGACCTTATTAGATGGAATTCTCTTATTATTATCTTACGATAACATTAGATACATTTGAATCTGTACCAAGGACGAAATTATATTGCGTGCTTTCATGTATAGCGGCTGATCAATCGTGAGAAAAGTAGTATTGAGACCCATTTTTCGAGCTCGCTCAACAGCTGTATTCCACACGGTATAAACAGTGTCATAATTACGTGGTGGCAAATTGACGAAAGGTAGGCGAATTATTTTCGACTGCTCAAATTCTTATGCACTTGTTAAAGTTTTCATAAACCCTCGCAATCCAGGAATATGATTTATATCGTCGAACTTTCCGAACATCCAAAGAACATTGGATGGTGATGGCATCGGAACATTTATCTCGGAATGTTCTAAGCACAGAACGTTTGCAATGACAATATTTTTTAATACTCTTTCATTGATATTCTCAAATGTTTCGATTAGCAATACGCTTTTTTTTCCAATACTGGCAGCTGTTCGTATTTTCGTGACTCGCTTGATCACCTGAGCAGGAATAACAGCGCTGCAAGAGCTCATACATGCAATGCCGCTCATACCGTGAAACGTATGCAGTCCATCGATGGTACTGATATTAAAATCGACATTATCAAATACAAATTGACAAAACCCTTCTGGCGATATTTCGGCCTCAGGTTGGAGAATTGCTGACTAGAAGAGGCGATAAAAAAAATTGTGGTCTGGTCGCGGATATAATAACGTGAGCAATAGAAGTACATTTTCGTTCGAGATTTTCCGGCGGACATTTCTGGTTTTTCTTCGTTTCATTATTATAGCTTCCAACAAAAAATCGAGTAATTCTGAAATATCATTGTTGATTTCTTTGAGAAAATCATTGCTCGAGGTATATGCCGAGGTGTCGTAAATCTGTGACCAAACGTCTTCTGTTATAATTTCAGCAGCTGTTTTTATTACTCGAAGTCTTTCCTCACGTTCGTCAGTCTTACGATGATTGTACCAATGTTCCGACAGAATTTTGTGTCCACTGTCTCGGAAGCAAACAATAGAAACTTTCTTTATATTTCTGGCTATAATTATGTCATCACCATATTTTTTCTGAAGTTTTCTTTTTATTGTTTTTTCAACAGAAATGTAATCTCCGACACGACTTTGATGAGTCGATCAGGTAATGAAAATTGACATTCATCGCTGTTTTCAATGATATCAAAAATTATCTCCATCGCTGAAGTGACATCATCTACGAGTGGGCGTCCAACCTTCTTTCCTGTTGTTGGTTTTTTAAAAAGGTTACGTAACATCTGTCATGGTATATAGCTTCAACAAGTCAAAAACATGTTCTATTTGCTGTTTTATTTCGCGACTCCACTTGTCCTCCCTTTGTATAGCCTTATCTAAAACATTATCCTTTACGAATAAACCTTGAACGCCATGTACGTTTATCACAGTGCTTTGTCTTTTCTTTTTAATAAAACTCACGATCAATTCTGTACAAAAAAAACATGCTTTTGCCCGGTCTTCTGTAGCGAAGTGAGAACATAAAGCATGTTTTGTATAACTCCGGCATACTCGGTCATCCCGAACGGCCGAATCTATTTTTAGATGTTGTTCGGGATTGAAAGAGAGAACCACAGCGCTTATCAAGATCAATAGCACAATGCATTATAATACTTATTATCTGTAAATTGCTATAAACGACGGAAAACACTTTGAATTAGTTTAACACCCGCGAAATTCAAAATCAGCTTTGAATAATTCGTCGGGATAAAACCGCAACGTAAAAGGACATTAGGGGTAAGCAATGTCAAAGCAATTGTGTAAACGCCACCAGAGTGAACTACTGGACGGCCGTTTCGCCCTTTTGGGGCTCATCAGCAGTAGGAGATACACTCTAATGTAGTTCTCACAATTGCATTGACGTCCCTTATAGCTTATATTTAAGTTTGACAAAGTTACAATTCAAAAGTGTTTAATGGCATTACTCAAAGCTGATTTTGAATTTCGCGGGTGTTAAACTAATTCAACGTGTTTTTCGTCGTTTATAGCTATTTACAGTTAACTTTAGACGCATAGTAAAATTATACTATAAGATGGCTCTGCTATCAAACACTTTTGAATTAATACTTATTATGTCTAAATACGAAAAGTACAGACCCCGGATCGAAAATAATGATTATTGGCATATTCGATGTTGATATACCACGGAACTAACACATATACGAAAAAAATGTATTTTACCTTTTTTATAGAGAATTTAATAAACTTCATTTTCTGTAGGGACAGTTATTCCGATAAAATCAACGGTTTCAGAGATATTCACGAAAAATCGAATTGGAGCACCTTTTTTCCAAGATTGCGGCTCAAACGTAACAGATTGAGTTCAGGATTTTGAGTATGTTGAAAAGTATGCCATAATGAACATCTCTACCAAATTATAGAAGAAGTTTCTGTACAATAACCCATAATGCTGAATATAAAACTGTAAGCGCCGTTATGTGTTGACAATAAGCAAACAAATCTTCAACTTTATTTTGCAATTTTGAAAGATTTGTAAACTGAGAACATTCTCCTCTTCTCAAGTTTTGTTTGTACAGCAAAAGTTTTGCAACAAACGCATATATTTTTTGGCTTTGATTAAATTTAATGTGTCACCTTGTAGTTTCAAATTAGCAAATAACCTCTCATTTAAAGCATTTTTTTAAATTTTATTAACTGCTCTAATGACATAATGTAATGATTCACGCAAACGTTTACTAAAGTTTTTTTCGACCAAATGATGTCAATGAATGACAAAATGTACGGATAATACACTCGGTATAGTTTGTTTTTAGTATGCTAAAAAGAATTTTTTTTACAAATATCACATAAGCTAAAAGTAAAGCTTCGTTTTCTGGTAATGTTGACTCGTCAAGCTGTATAGAGAATTCAGATGTTTTTAAGTAGTCACATAAAGAGTTTTCTACACACTGAACCATTTTGTCAATCTTTCTTCGTACAGTATTATTACTCAATAAAATTCTTTGTGTAATATCAAAAGGTGGTTTGTGAAACAGCTGGTAGAATAAGTTCTTCGCCAATAGTGTGCGGTTTTCCAAACTTCGCAATCATTTAAAAAAGTTCGCAGTCCATGTTTATCTCTCTTAGATGTTCCTTAAGCTTAGAAGGTTTCATTGAATCGTTTGACATAGTTTTATTACATAGAACAGCGTTTCTCAAATTTTTTAGGCGTGGGTCTCTTACCGACTAAAGTTAGCTTGGCGGAGCCCCAGTATATTTTTCCAACTAATTAGTTATCTAAATAAACGTTATCGAAACTTTTAGGAAAATAGTTGGTAAATTTTAGGTGAAATTATTAAAAATAGTTTTAAAAACGATCTTTATTGTTAATCGTTACAAAAGTGTTGACATGTTAATGTGATGTGTGATATTGAGTTCGGTTTTATACAAGAGAGTTGGAGCCTCATGTAAGGTTTCGTTTTAGTTTAGAACAGAAATAGCTTTTTATGATAGCTCTAGATACTCGTGTCTAAGACTACAACATTGAGTCGTAAGCTTCGTAGTGCTAAATTATAAAGCAAGGTAAAATAGCGCCAAAACGATAATAGATTAGAAAGGGAGATACTGTTTAAATCTTCCCAAAGCTGCAAGAAAACAAATGACAAAACAGAAGTTGTAATAACGAGTATATTTATTTTATCACAGACAAAAAAGTTGGTAGATAGGAAAAGATAAATTTACATAAGTGCTATCAAACGCTAGGACGTAAGTCAATATCACGGTTGAAATAAGCCCCCTTCGGTTGGGCAACACGTTCTACAACAAATTTAAATTTGTCAAGCTAAGTTTGTACATTTGTAAATTATAACACAAATATGCAAATCTCGATGATTCAGAGAACCAGAGCCCACCATCTAATAATATGTGACACAGAAATTTTTTTAATAGGTAATTGTAATAACAACCTACTATGTACGTCCAGTCGTACGTGCAGTCGACTGGCAACGTAAATACAAATAAAGCAGGAATTATAATACTTACAGTTTAGTTTTCATTTAAAGAATGCGACTTTTGAAAATCTCTAAAATTTGCTCAAATAAACAAAACCGTACATACGGTGTTATCACAAGTAAATTTCCCTTGCTTTATACAAATCAATGAAAACATATCAAGTGCGCTGAGTTTCCCTCAAATTAATTATATTATTACATTAAGCGAGTCCTCCAATACAGTTAGAATTTTATCCAATACTCGACGGTTTTGATATCTTCAACGCCAGTAACCTGACATCATAAAAATTTTCGCAATAAATGAACCAGTTTTAATATTTCCACATCGGTGGAACACGTGTGGATGTCCAGAAAGACGCTAATGACAATTACGGAATAATTAAATTACATCACAAAAATAGGAAACCCGAACTAGAAGATCCAGGCTTTGATTTTGAATCTTGTAAACTTGATGTTAATGTACGTAATTTTTAAAAGTTTTAAAGGTTCTCCATTGCAAACAATTGATAACAAACACACCGCTCATAAAACATAAACAACTATGACGCACTGGTATTTATTAACGCAGACAAATGTTGATTGAGAACCGTCATTGTTTTGAAAAGAAAAGATTCTTAAATCAAAATTGTTTGCTGAAACCCAAATGCCCATAGGTCAGTGATTGTTGAAATATTATATATACTTTGATAAGGCACTATACAAAACAAAGCATGAAGTACGTGTTTTAAACGTAAACACAATTCAATTTAGATTAAAGTAGATATATTTTTAGTACCTATATGACAAACATTATTAATATTATTTTTTTTTGAAGCGTAAACTTGCATATTCAGTTTTTTGTTTTTGCTCGGGGAGCGTACTTTGAGAAACGATAACATAGAAGACACATAGATAAAGTAACATTTCGTAGTGACGGAATAAAACCATATTTCATATATTCCATTGTCTGCATCTTTTTCGGCCCACTCCTACTGTTATCTGAGGACTCAAAAAGATATAGGAAAAATAATGGGCGAGCAACGGGGCGAGTCCTTAAGCGCGATCCTCAAATTTATCTCGAAAACTGTTTGGACTAACAATGCGAGAAAAAAATTTTACAGACTAAATCACAAATAGGGAGCTCACTGAAAATATTTTCACTTTTGAAAACCTTTTGGGGGCGGCGCAATCCGGAGGTGATTACAAAAAATCGTAATTTTCTCAATTATTTTAAATGTAAAGATATTCATTAACCTACCTAGTTCGAAAACTTATCTAATTCAACATTATAATTGTCTATTTCGAAATTTCTAAATCTCCATGCTAAACTGTTAGGCGAAGACATAACTTTTATAGACAAAAATAAACGTATGGTTGATTAGAAATGTTTTATTTCTACATTCTATATTAGAAACACCATATGGCACTTTTTTTGAAATTTTCATATTAAATTGGTGACACATTTTAGTGAAGACCCGCAGATTTTTGCAATTTTCTTTAAAAAATCAATTGGAGTGAGCTTAGTATAGTTGTGAATTACATGAATTAACAAATATATCTTCAAAAATGTAAACTCTCTGTCATTGGAGATATGACAAAAAATGTCTACAAATGTCTTTTATGAACCATCAATCGCGAAGGTGTTCAAATTGCCTCCCATTGTTTAGAATGCACTCATTGATTCTTGGTCTGGTTGACAGTACAACAGCTTCTAATTCCACCCTTGGAATAGAGCGTATGGCGTTTTGTATTCTTAAAATCATGTTCTCGCGCGTAGTAAGAAGATCTTGGTAGACTAAACCTTTTACGTCCCCAGAGAAAAAACTTTAGACATGTAAGGTCCAGAGACCTAGCTGGCTAAGAAAATGCGCTTTCCCTCCCAATCCATCGATCTGGGAATTCATTGTTGAGATGGTTCCGAACTACACCTGCATAATGAGCAGGGCAACCTTCTAATTGCAGCCATGTATTTGAAAGATAGTCATCTAAAAAGACAGCACCATTTAGCAATCTATCAAAAATATAGGGACCAACAATCTGTCCGTCAAGTATCGCATATCAAACATTTACGAACCATTGATGTTAATTATCCACAACTCGCATCTAATGAGGATTTTCCTTAGCATAACAAAGCATGTTGTGCCGAATAATATTTCCGTTATTCTTGAATGTCGCTTAATCTGTCCATAAAATTTTATTTAAAAAATTTGGGTTTTTTTTAACTTGCCTTGCAATAACAATAATTTTTTATTATTACAAAGTCGTTATCGCTAAGTGCTTGGTGTAACACGAGTGATTAGGGATCAGAGCAATTAGCTTTTATAATTTTTATGATTGTTTTTTAAGATATTCCCAATAACCTTTCAATTTCTCTGGTACTAATATGGGGACTTACCTCAATGGAGGCTAAAACATTAACCATATTTTTTTCGCTCCTTACTGGACGATGTCTTTTGCGTACTGGGATTGGTTGTATGTTCCCTTTTACATTGGCGTTCTCGATCTGGATACGTAGCGTTGTAAGATTGTGAAACAACTAACTCATGTTCTTCGTATTCAAAATATATCCGTAACATGGCATATCCTTCGGAATTTGTGAAAACCATCCTTGTACTTTGTCATTTATTCTATTTAACAGTAGGGTAGAAGTATATCACTCTAGCTTTTAATCTTTTTGGTGCCTTTTTATTTTTTTTAATTTAGCGCCATGAAGCCTACAACCCAAACCTCCGAATTCAATTGACTTAGTTGCCACCTATTTAAGTTGCGAGAAAACCCTCGTAACAAATTTGATGACCAACTGTCTAAGGGCTCAATTTCGTGTGTACAATTACAATTTCTTCTATGTTTATTGGTTTATTACCTCTTCATTACTATTAGTGGGTTCAACTTACCCAAAGTTTTGCTTTGCTTCTTTAGGTGTTGTTACAACACCTGGCTTTGTAGTTGGCTTGCTTATTTTTTTTGCTGGTGTTTTACAGCGTCAACTTTTTCTTTCAGCTTTTTAGGTTTTATCTGGCAAAGTCCTTCTTATTTTAAGGACGAATTGAAGTACCTTACGTTCGTAGAACAACGTTGCTATTTGCATCGTACGATAGAAGCTGACAAACCCATCGATACGTGCGTTACCTCTTTCTCCAACTATCGAAACCGGTCTCAAAGCAAATGCAGCTCAAGATAATTCGCCGGAATCACCCTCCGTTAGTATTGACTAAGATTACATCTATTTCTCAGTTAGTAACGTTAGGCAAGCGTATGGAGTCGAACATCCACTCTCGTAATTCTTTTAACTTCTCAACATCAAAGACCACTGACAAAGTTCAAGAGCCATCTATAGCCTTTGCTAGTAAGATTTCTATTTCCGACCCTTCTGCTATTCCTGTTACTTGTTCTTTTAATGCTTCTACACTTTCTTTTTCTGTATGTGCTTCTACCTGGACTACTTCGTTGCCGTTCTTAAGGTGATAAACTTTTACGTTCTGTTCGTTCTTTTCTTTCTTTTCCTTCTTACTTTTTTTTGGTTTTTAGGTTTATTAGGCCTACCAACGATTCTTGGTACTTAGGTTTAGTGTCTAAAGTTATTGCTTCTCCTCGTCGTTTTTCTCGTTGGTGTGTTGTGAAAAGTCTTTTATGTAAACGTGTACGCGTTTCGTCTTCTGATCTTTTTGTTTGGAAGTTGTGCCATCGAATCAGCGCAAGCAACGTATTTAGGATCACCACATTACATCTGGTAATGGTCACCTTAGTGTTAAGCGTACTTTAGCAGCGCTTCGTTGTCACTTTATATAAGACCTAAGGTTGCCGAATTTATACGTTATTGTTCTTGTTCGAACTCATGACAAAGCAATCCTATTAGCTTACGTCACGCATTGCCAGAAACGATAAAGCTTTCTAACACTCGGGCCGCTACAATAAGACACATAAGAATTCAAAATTTTCTCCAAATGTAAAAACCTATTGCTTTTGCATCTACTTTTTCGTCGCTTTTAAGGGTGTTTTGTTGTCTCCTTCTTCTAAACGATCTCTTCTCTTTTATCGGCGTCGCAAGCATCGTAAGTGCTAGTTCACTTTTTGAGTTTTTGACTTTTGACCCTTGCTATTATTTCGGTTCATGTCTTTTGGTTTTGGTAATTCCTGTCTTTAAATACGTTGTTGGTATCTTGTTTGTTGTGGGTCGAATGCTATCTATATGCTTTCACCCATTTCGCTGTCACCGATATTCTCTTCTTTGGTAAGGTTTCTGATAATTTTTTTTTTGGTTTCTTTTTTTTCTATCTTACTTAAGCCTGTATATTTTTATCGCTTAGTCAGCGTTTTTGGACTGGTACATCTCTTTTGCTTCTGGATTTGCTTTTTCTTTTTTTCTTGAGTTTCGTATTCCGCTTGTCAACATTAAAGACTTGTAGTATATTCTCCGGTTTGCAACAGCAATTGGTACGCATTCGTTTTATGACTAACTGATATCTTTTCTTTTCTATTTCTTTTGCAGCGGTTGGTTGGACATTGAAGGGTTGGTCACTTTTTGGTTTCTTCTACGGAGAGAAAAACGAAACAGACACTTACATCTAGTCTTATCCTTCTCCGTCTATGTCATTTCTTCCTTTCTTGTCTCTCTTATTTTTCTTTTCTTACTTCTTCTTCTTGATAAGTTGATCACCTGCATTTCTTTTCTTGTCCCTCCTGAAGGTTTACCTTTAGAGCGGTTGGTTTTGGTATCTCTTTTCGTTCTTTTACAGGGTGAAGAACGAATCAGGCATTTACATCAATCCTAATCTTTCCTCGTCTTTTCCTATATAAGGTTCGCACTTAGGACAATTATCTGTTTTACTTTTTCTTCTAAATCATGGCTTTTTGCTTGAACACTTTTTATTTTAGTAACTTCCTTCTTTAGTGTTTACGCAGCTATGTTTCTTTGATTTTTTGTCGTTCTTAGTTACTTTTCTTGCTGTATTGGGTTTAGTAGGTTTCTGTTTTGTTGTGCTTAGGTTAAAACTTGGGATAGACTGCAACGTCGCTTTTTGCACTTTCGCTTAGTTGGAATTTTTGATGTTGTCAGTCACTGTTAGGATATTTCTCTTCGTTGGGTTTTTTTTGCTCTTGGAATATTCTAATCCGTTTTTTTAGTTTTTAGGTTCTAGATGACATTCCAACACGACAAGCACTGACTCACGATGTTTGATTGACAAGTGAAACTTTTTATTCTTTCTTACTTACACTTACGTCTTTTTCTTTCTTTCTTTGTTTTGGTTTTGTTTTGGGTTACGCGGTTTGGATTTTTCTTAGATTGGTACAATTTAGTGTTTGGCTTTTGGAACTTTATGCTTGTGGCTTGTGAATTGCTGATTTTTTTTGTTTGTCTTTTAAGTAGTCACACTTGTGTCGATTTTTTAATCAGAATTTTTTTTGCTTGAGATTTTTTCGTTTAGTTTTGCTTCTTTGGGTCGGTTTGGTTTTTTTGGGCACAATTACATTAGTTTTTCTTGTTGATTCTTTCTTTCTAAACCCGCGTATTATAATTCAAGATCTGCTATATACTTAGTTATTTCTTTTACTTCTTCTATTTTAGGGATTTGTGTTTGTAGGCTGGGGTTTCATGTGATATTAGGGCGTTGTTCTTGACCGTGGTTTTAAGTTCTTTTTTTTCTTATACTTCTTCTTTTCCTCTTAGTTTGCTTAGGATTATTCATAACTAAGGTTTATAGGACTGCGTTGTTTTCTTGCTTTTATAGCGTAACGACTGATGTCGACTTTTAACAAGTACCTTATCTGATACTTTATTTTTGTTGGTTAGAGTGTTTGGTTCTTTAGAATATCACTCCGCTTTAAGCAATTTTTGGACAGATTTGATTGGTGATACTTAGAGAACTGGGAAAACCTCTTTTGCTTTCGTTTTTTCTTGGGTTGGGTATTATTGTGTTTAGGTGGGTTTTGGGTTTTAAGGTTCTGTCCTTAATTTTTATTCTTGATTTTAGCTAGTGTCTACTTCCCAGGTTTATATAATGCTGAGGGGGGGGGGTATTTGTTATGTTAAAAGTGCTTTAATATAATGTTTGTCTTTTTGTATAAAATTTATTCTGGGTATGCCTACCTACTTTTGGTTGTTGGAGTAGAGACAAAAATGTCAAATTTAAACTATTTTTCCGGTGACTGAAAACTTTACATTATATTTTAACATAAGCGCCCAGCAGAGTTTTTACTTCTAAAATTTCACAAGCATCTGTGTTTTAAATGGATGTATTATTATCGCTATTTTTGTGAAATTCTTCCTGGGGTAAGCTTTTGACTCATATTTTCGCAATGTACATTAATTTTCCCCCATAGCAATTTACAATACCACCAGGTGATGGGTCAATTTGAAAAAATTCCCGATTACGCCATTAATTTCCGCTGGACTCCAGATCAATTAACCCAAACCTTCTAATTCAAGCGAGTTAGTCGCTAGCCATTTACGTTGTGAGAAAACAGATTGCGCTCAAAAGTAGTTTACGTTTTTTCAATCTTTCAGATTATTCAAGCTTGAAGCTTGACTGCTTTTCAATTTATATACACATTATATTTGTTAAAGTTAAATTTTTTTAAGATAATCTTTCCTACCGTAATTACTTGATCGTACAGGATGTTCCATAACTTGGTAGTTCAATATACTTGAAATTGAAATTTGTTAAATTACTGTAATATTGCTTTACGAATAGTGTTTGCCTTATATTTTTTTAAACGTTGATCTTAAAATAAATGTACTTCTTGTTAATTTAGTTGTGTCCTATTTGTTTTCCTTAAATGATGTCAGGTGGAAACGAGGACTTTGGAGTTTTTTCTCGTTTTGACGCTTTTTTAACAAATTATAATCAACACATTAAAGACAAACTGAATCCTATTAGTTACTTTACTATGGCATTCCTGTTGCTTGTTTTCTTGATGCTTGTTCACCTCCTGCAGCTGTATCATCTCCTACTTCAAATACTTGCGTTTGTTGTCATTCTCAAAGTGATAAACCGTTTAGTTCTGTTTGTCCTCTTGGTTCTCTAACCCTTACTTTTTTCAGTCTCGTTGGTGTCTTGTGAAAGGTCTTTTATGTAAACTTGTACGTGCTCTTCTTTTGATTCTTGCGTGTAGAAATTAGTCGTTCTATCAGACTATTAACGATCACCACATTCTATCTGGCTGTAATCAGGCTGTGTTAGACGCTCTTTGGAAGCTTTTCGTTGTCGTTTCTATTGGCCTCATATGGGATCTAAAATTGCTGAGTTTATACGTTACTGTTCTTTTTCGAACTCACAACGAAGCAATCCTATTAAGTCGCTTTATCATACGTTTTCGGTCACGGCAAAGTTTTTGTACACTGGTGTCGCTGCAAAATGTATACGTCTACATAAAGATCGTGCTGTTTTTCCAGATGTTGAAGCCGCTACTATTGCTCTACCTCCTCAGACGCTTTTAATTGTGCTTTGTTGTTTCCTTCTAATTGTTTTATTTTTTTCTGGTTTTCGTTTCTTTACTTTAGTGGTTCAAGTCTTTGAGTACGTGGTTGGTATTGTGTTAGTTGTAGTTTAGACGACATCTATTTTCTTTATCTCATTTTGTTGTCATCAATATTCTTTTCTTTGGTTAAGTTTCTGACAAACTCTCCAATTTGGAACAGCATTTGGTATACATTCGTTTTTTAGCTAACGGTGATATCTTTTGTTGGTAGTGCACCGTTCTCTATGCACTTTACGGAACGTGAAGTTTTATTACAAATTTTTTTGTATGGCTAATACATTAGGGTATGATTCGTTTTTAATGTAGTTACTAATAACAAGTTTGGCAAGTTAATGCAAGATTTCGGACATCACCAAACTTGACGACAACACCCAAGATACTTTTACTTACTGACTGACTGCAACACCGCCAAGAAATTTTCACCGAAAACGTTATTAAGAACAACGACAATACCAACTACGAAACTGAACAAACCACTATAAACACTACCTAGATCGTGAACAGCAACAAAAGCTGATGGAATTAACTTAGAGAAAAAAAAGGCTAACCATTATACTAACGACAACTAATTCGCGGTGTATAAAAATATAACTGCGTAACGAAAACTTCAAAAATGAACAGAAGAAAATTACCAATACCACGCGCATTTACTGAAAGAAGAAAAGCCACTGAAAATATTTATACACGGCATGCTGGTAAAAACTAATTGAGAAATTTGTATGAAAAGAAAAGGTAGTGTCTTTTTGGTCACAATAGTGTAACTGTAGACTTATATTAGTGTTATATTTATACTAGTATTAATTGTTCTATTCATCTTCTGGAATATTTTCAGTGTGCGTTTGAAAAGCTCACACTTGGTATGATCTACATAATGAATTTAACACAATATCACTGATTTAATAAATATGTACGTGAATAAAATATATCAAAATTAAATATATACACTTGTTTTTAAGCGTTTTTTACGTTAACAATTAAGTAAGAATTACGTATCGGTCATACGAAAATGTATCCTCTTAACAAGGTAAGTAAGTTTTAATATATATTTAGTGTTTTCGTTTTAACATTTTGTACCATATTTTGGCAAAAATGTTTCTTTCTTTAGCGTAAATAATTCGCCCCATAGAAAACGAAAAAACAACATTTTTTAATTAAAATGGCGCGCAGTAATCATAAATTACTTAAAAGATTGTAATATAAAAAAATTAATAATATAGTAAGCCATGAATACAAGAATAAAATAAATCATTACTACTAAACTTTACGGCATAGTAAAAACTACTATTAGTTTAATACCAGACCACGGTAGTATAATAATAGTAAACAATTTGAAAGTGTAATCATAGAAATAAAACAAAATAAAAGAAAAAAATTTCGACAGAAAATAATCATTAATCATATGATACGTAGTATTAAATTCACACAGAACCTCTCTAGTCAAAATTAATTACCTATACAAACACACGTGCTAATTAAATAAATTTTGAGCAGTTTTTGACTAAAAGAAAGTATATCGAAAAACGAGTGACATATTCGTAATGCGAGTAGCTTGCAGCATCAAATTAATCAATATACGAGCGTTACAAAAAGAAATTGTAACACGTTTTTTATAATAATTTTTCTATTTCGTTTTAATTTACATTACTTGTTGATTAAAATTTTTAAATACATTCACAGCAGTGAGTTTCTATATATTATAGTTGGTAACAGTGATCAGCATCTGCCTACTTTCTAATTTCAAATTTAAAACTATCTGACGTTTGTATTATTATTCTGACGATTTTCGATACTGTTGAAGATCTTTACATAATCGGACGAAACGTTTACTTTAGTTTCAATTCTGTCACTTTTATTACAGAAATATTTGAATGACTTTCTAACCAATTAATTAAAAAATGACTTACGTAATTATATCTTCATCCTTTCTATCGTACAAACTCCAACGCTTGTTAATAAAAACATTCTTTTCTCCATCGAACAATGACCGTCGCGCTAGAAAGAAAAAATATTTTAATCATACAATTCAAATGATTATAATACTAATATTAAAGATATTTTACTGTATCTATACGTCCGCATAAATGTTAACTGTACAAAAATATTTAAACAATGACTTGTCAGCTACCTTAATTGGTGTATGTAAACAAATAAAGTCACGCCTTAGGTATTTAAATAGATGTTCAAGTATAATACAAATACATTTTTATTATTGTTTTTAACTGTCATAAATTTAAATATTTTGCTGTTGTAAACAGTTTTTGCGCACTTATCAACATATCCGTCATCCTATTTTTGAAATATTTTCAGACTTTGAGGACCACACAATCTTTGTTCGAGCAATAAAATATTTTTTATTTTATGGAACTGGTTCCTGTCCTAATTTGGCGATGTTTTCCCTTGTGGACTTATTTACAAAAGAACTTAAATAAATGACTATTTTTAAACATTTAAAAAATAATATAATATTGTTTAACCCTACTATAAAACATTTCGAAGCACACTTTTATTTTATTTCTTAAGCTATCAACAACCTAGAAGCTTGAATCGTTAACAATGTCAAGTGCTTCTGACAAATACGATTTTGGTATGTGAATTTTTCTCAAAAACAGAATAATATGTGAATGTGATTATAAATGTTTAAAGGTAATTTGTAATTAATAAGAAAATAATACAAAAATTTCAGTTAAAGAATTAGTGATTTCAATACCGTAGTTTTAGACTAAAAACTGTTTCAATATTTTTATAATAAACATGTATGTTTAAAAAATGCAAGATGAAGTTAATTATCTGAATAGATCTAATATACCACAACTATCTATACTGCAAAATATAATAAATATTGTAAAAAAAATTGTTAACAAAACAAAAGTATCTTAGCTTAGCAATCTTGTTATTAAAAAAAGTGATAATGTAGAAGGGAACAAAAAATCGATTACAGAGATGAAGATAACGGTGATTAAGTGCTTTTGCGTATAACTACTTTTAAATATGTAATTTTTTCAATGTACGAATTTTTTTAATACGCAGTTGTATTATATAAGATACGGAATAAACCAAAATTTTTAACTAGGTAGCAACATTGCGAATAAATTGTTTTTATAAGATTATATTCTAAGAATACTGTATTGACATAAACATAAATAACAACGTATACATATAAGGTATGTTCGGAAGAAACATCTTGATAACTTGCAACTATCGATGCATGCCAAACGATAATTGGTCTCTTTTGAACTGTTAATAAATTCTGACTTTTTTAGGTTAATTTGAACATGCTGTTATTGCAAATTGAGTAATTTTGTTGTTTGACTGATTCGGTTACTTAACCTCTCGAACATGCAACTTATAGTAATTATTGTAAAGTTTTTAAAAAATCGAAGAAATCTTACAGCCCAGCAAATTCGGATGAAGAAGAGAACCTTGTTTCTAGAGAAACGGACTGGCTGCTAGCGAATCTAAAAAATCTAAAAACAAGAAACAGAAATGAAAGGCTACTGAATTGTTCAACCAAACTGATGCAAGCCCTACAACGCAGCAAAAAAAAATAAAATACGCAAAGTTGCTAAGCCACCGCGGGTGGTTTTAAGCAACGTAAACAATTATATAGTTGTCAAGGATACCTTAAGTAGAGCCAACCTTGATAATAAAAACAGTATGAGAAATAATAACCAAATTAAAGTTAATGTCAACTGTACTAAAGACAACTTTAATAAACAAGACTAACATAGAATAGCTCTCATATGATAAAAAATTCTATCGACCTCTTACAGTAATAGTCAAGAATTTGCATCCTACTACTTTACGCCAAAAAAATTTCCAGGGAATTAGAAGACAAAAAATGCAAGATCATAGAAGTAATTCAAAAACTCAAGAGAACTACCTCCAACAACAAAGTAAGTTACATCTGTTTGCCACTGCATATTTTGGTTTTTGATAGATAGAAAGATATTAACAAAATTTATGGTATCCAATATATCAACCACATGAAAATCAAAATAAAAGCAGCAGTAATAAGTAGCAAACTCATTCCGCAAAGTGAAAGATGTAGATACACATGAAAATTCTGCAAAAGAGCGCCTGCTTGCATCTAATTGCAAAACAGAAAGTCCAAAGAAACACTTGACAACTGCAAAAAAGATCACCCTGCTAGATACAGGAGTTGTGAAATAGCAATTGAGCTACAGAACAAACAAGATGATGTCAAGACTAAGAAGTTACATCTCAACCGTGACAAATTGTCTCTAATACATTAGTATCAGCAAAGCATGCAACAAAAATCGACAGAAATAATACCTACTCCATCGACATCTGAACCATTTATAATGCAGTTTATGCATAATATAATAAAAACATCAAATCGGATCAATGCAAGATTCGACAAACTAGAAGCCAGAAGCATTAGTACTATACCTAAGGCAAAATAAGTTTATTGACCAAAGAGACTTACGTATTGTTACGTGGAATGCCAATGGCATACTAAACAAAAAACACGACCTTGAAGTGTTTCTGAACACTCAACACATTGATGTTTGTCTCATTTCTGAGACACTTACGACAAACCTATCCTACCTTAAAATAAAAAAAAAACACAAAACATATTACACCATTCACCCAGATAAACAAGCCAGGGTAGTACTGTAATTATAATAACAGATAATATCAACACCTATGAAAACTGTCATCTGTAAACAAATGATATTCAACTAACAGTGGTTGGAATCATGTCTCTAAAACAGAAACTGAAAGTGGAAACACAATTTTAAAAAATAAGATTACCTAACACTCATGAAACACATCAACTAAAAACATGTAGATTGGAATTAACTACGACCAAAGGTAGAGAACTTAGGAAGGCAGTGCAGGAACTAAACTGTAACTATCATTCGACAGGCTAGCCAACGTACTAGCCCGCTAAACTTGATAAAATTCCAGATTTACTCGACTTCTTCATCTCTAGAAAAGTGTCGCCTAAGTAGAAGAAAACTTCGATATGAATTCTGATCACTCAGCAGCCGAGATCTAGGACCACTCTTACTAACAAAACTACTGACTGGGAAAGTTTTCATATTGACCTTCAAAACAACATCAACCTAAATATTAGTTTAGGAACAAGTGAACAACTAGAAAAATGAACTGATAACTTTACCAGGTTTATCCAAACTGGGGCATATAACAACACTAAAGAGATAACACACGTAACCAAAATTTACAGTAAATTATCCAGTCCATATCAGAGAACTTGTTAAAGAAAAACGAAGAGCTAGAAGAAGATTACAGCAGTCGAGGTATCCCACAGACAAAATCATACTTAATGACAAGACTCAGCAGCTGAGAAAAGAAATACAGAAGCTTAAAGAAGAATCTTATCTAGAAGAATTGACAGCATATGAGGAGACCGATTATATGCTCTAGAAAGCAACGAAGAGAGTCAAAAGACCTGTAACCTCTATTTCTCTTATCTTCCTATTAGAAACAACTACAGATCATGGGCCAGAGACAATAAGCAAAAAGCTGATTTGTTTGCCGAGCATTGCGCTGAAATTCACTTTCAATCAATGGTCGATAAATCACACTATGAATAAGATGAACAACCCAAAATTTGAAAGTACTACACCAGTTACCCCAACTTTGCACAACAAAGCTTTCCGCAACTTTAATTTTCAAAATAAGCTGAGCTAAAATATGCTGTGACTTCAGGTCGATTCTCTTCTTACTAGTCTTGTCAGAAAGTGGAAATTCGATGATTTGTTTTTGGTCATCTCATCCACGTACCTAGTCTTTACAGTTTAAATAGTTGCTAGCTTAACTAAACTTTTGCCGATCGTATGTGGTTTTTTATTTCTAACAATTAACCACAACACTTCAAAGGATACAAACGTTGCTTTTTGGATGGTATACACTTTTTAGACAAAAAAATTGGGTATCTATGTGTAACGATGTACTCACGATAATTCTTGAACCAAAAGTTCTAGTAACTTGAAATTTGGTATAAAGCTGACTTTTTATATTCTTTCGGTTCTGGGTCTGATAAAGAAACCGGAAGTGGGCGTATCTGCCATTTGTAACATTTTAATATATCTTATATAATTTTGTACGTATGTAAATTATTCGAATTATTTTTACAGTTTCCTATAGAGATAATTCTTCCTAACAATTTATTCAAATAACAAAAAAATTCTAACATTAACAGTTTATTAGATATTTAATTTAAAATGAATTCACAAATATAATATAGTTTCGAATCCTGCCTGCCACGATTTTTTTTACTGATTTACTAAAAGAGTAAGTAATATCGAGGCGCACAAATATAAGGGTTAGTTGATATGATCTTAATGAAATCGAGTAGAAAAATTTAAAATAAATTATACCATGCTAGGAAATCAATACAAACGTGTACATATCACTTCAAAATGGTTTTATGACAACATAACCTTAAAAAAATATGTAGACATTCCTTCATTATTCCTTATAGAAAAGTCGTGTGGTGACCACACCAGCTATTTTTATTGATTCTGAAGTTAATGCTTGCAAACATTGCAGTGATATAGTAGACAATGCCATTCTAATCTTTGATAGAAGTAAATCCAAGAGTCACAAACTTGTTTTTATATTCTAACTGTAGCTAAGAAGGGAGATTTAATAAATGCAGCACCGGTCTGCAACGAACAAGAAATAATACCAATAAAATAATTGCTAAAATTGTTTAAACTATTACAAGCGTATTGTGCAATGAGTAGTCTGAATAATGATCACACTTATCCTCAGTTTGAAACTTTACTTAATTGGAATACCAACCCGGACTTTAACTACTGCTTTAAAAAAAGGATCAACTTTTGTGACAAAAACAAACATTTTCTCTCAGTAAGGACGAACTCACTAATGTTTGTCCTGGATGTCAGTCTTGTGGAGTTATAAACGGCAAAACGGGAAAGGCTCTAGACTCCTTGTTTTGGTTTACAAAGAAAAACTATGACCAATTCTAATTAAACTCCACCTGCGACATCGATGGGTGGATTGAGTAGTCTAACAATGTCGTTGCCGGTCCCAAGCTCGGATAAAGGAGGAGGGTTGAAGGGCAAGGCCAGCGACCTACCCGTTACAAAATAGATGAACTGCTCACAGACCTCAAGTATCGCCTCGGAACAGGACTGATAAAACGTTGACGAACCAAGCAGGGAAAAGGAAATTGAGACGGAATAATCAAAAAAACCATCTGAGTTTGGGATGCTGGAATGTAAGATCTTTTAGTGGAAAAGATCAAGAAATAATGTTAGAACTAGATCTTCATAAAATAGATATTTGCGCAATATCAGAAACTAAAAAAAAGAGCAAAGGCTCAGTATGGTGACTACATCCTAATCTACTCAAGGAAATTCAAAGAAGCCAGAGCAGCATCTGGTGTGGCAATGGTAATAAATCCAAGATTCGGAGATAGCATAACTAACATAAACTATCAAAACGATTGAATACTGATAGTCACACTAAAGCTAGAAAAACATATCCTTCACATAGCCTCAGTATACGCTCCAGACACTGAAAGGCCTGAACAAGAAGCACTTGACTTCTATGAACAGATGCAGCTGTTAATAGACAACATAACCGTCCAAGAAAAAATAAAATAATGGGAGACCTGAATGCAAGAATAGGAAACGACGTTATACCAGGAATCAAGAATACATTTAATGAGAAAACGACGAATGAAAGAGGAAAAATGCTCATTGAATTTTGTTCCCACAACGAACTAAGGATCAACAACACATATTGCAAGCATAAACCACAAAATAAAATAACTTTTCAAGGCAGTAGAGGGATAACTTCCACAATAGAGTATATAATAACAAACAGAATGATCAAACCTGAGCAGATATTAGATGTGAGAGCTCTCTCATCTGCAAACATAGGATCAGATCATAATTTAGTGATAGGCAAAATTACCATAGCAAAACCAAGCGCCAAGGAAAGAAACAAAAACTTTAACTACTAAATTTAATATCGAATCGCTTAAATCTGATAGTAATCAATATCTCTACAGGCTGCGACTGGCTCATAAAATAGACAAGGAACCTATCCTCCAACATCACACTGTAAACAATGCGTGGAAATCGTATTAAACAATATAAAGCAATCAGCAGTTGAGGCGTTAGGAACAAAAACTGCCAATACGAATACACAACATAATAAAAAAAAACATAGTTTAAACCAGAAGTAACTGTTACTTGACATACATATCCAACAAGAATCCAAGAAACTACATTAACTACATAAATATAAGAAATAAAGTGAATAACAGAATAAGAGAAATAAAAATAGAATATTGGAAGAACCTTAGTAAGGAAATGGAAAGTGACCTTTACGGAACCCAAAAGCGCATTTGGAAAATGCTTATAGCAGTAAAAAGAGAAGTCAACGAAACAGTACAACTAAATCACATGTCGGCAGTCGAATGGACCAACTATTTACAGGGCATGTACTCAGGAAACCAAGATGAAATCGAACCAACGGATCGACAAAGAAGATTACAAAGAAAGGTTGCCAGAGACGTAGAAAGCCTGGAAAAAAGATCCGAAGAAGTAATACTACAACTAACACAGATTAAAAATGGAAAATCTCCAGTTTTGCCAGTTCCCCAATTTGTCACATACAAACTGCCAGGAAAACGACGTTTCAACCTACGTTCAACATTTAAATGCCTTCAATTCAGATTTTAAAACTAAGTTTAAGGATGTTTTGACTATGGTAATACCACCGTGGATAATTAACCCATATGGTGACATAGAAGAAACGAATGTCATAATACAAGCGGAACTGACTGAACTAAGTACAAACGAAGGTTCAGTTTAAAAACGGGTATCAGCAGTTCTGGCTGCAAAACAATATACCCGTTACTTATCCCGTATTATGGAATATAGCGAGGAAATTTTTAATTTCCTTTCCATCGTCATACCTAGTGGAAAGGGGGAGTCAGCGCTGTTACCAATCTCCTAACGAAAAAAAGAAACAGACTGGAAAATCATTAACCGATGAGATTTAAGATTAAACCTTACAAAATTGACGCCAAATGTGTTATGAATATTATAAATTCATGACATATTAGCAAGTAGTGACATCTATGTAAGTAGAAGTAAACTATACTGATTAAAATATGGTACGTAATAACAGTGACACGTTTTATTATTACTCTACCCGTAATTAGCAATTAAGGCCTCGAATTCTACTTTATTACTGCAAATTATGGGCTCAGGCCCAGATACGAGGTGGAGAAATTGAAGTTGCTTTCTTTTAAGTGTGTAAGTGTTTCGGGTTTCGTGAAAAACGAGTTTTGTGTTGATTTGTTATTACGTCGTAAAAGGTAAAACAAAAATGGCCGTCAATTACTTGACGAGTGTGCCTAAGTTACTTGGTCGCGAAAACTATGACGAGTGGTCGTTTGCAGTCGAGAATGCGTTCGTGCTTGAAGGTTTAAGTAAATGCATCGACGGTAGCAAACAAGACACCACCTTAATAGCAAAAGCCAAAGCCAAATTACTTTTAACCCTCTTTGTTTCCGCACGTGAAGGACGCGAAAACAGCAATAGATGTATGAACAAGTTTGTACAACGACAGTGGTTTCGTGAGAAAAATTGGTCTTTTACGGACTTTGATATCCGCGAGATTGGAAAATCATGATTCCATGGAATCTTACGTCAATCAGATTGTCGAGACATCGCAGAAATTAAGGCGAACAGGATTCAAGATCGACGAGGAATGGGTTAGATCACTGTTACTGGCGGGACTTCCGGAAAAATATTACCCCATGATAATGGCAGTGGAACATTCAGGAATAAGTAGTACTACAGATTCCATTAAAACAAAATTGCTGGACATGCAGACAGATGGCAGAAATGGTGCTTTTGTAGCGAACAGTAAACCAAGTCATCGAAAGCCGCCGCGAGATGGCGGCAGTGGTACAAGTTCGCGTAAAAAATCATCAGCTAACGGGCAAGGTCAAGGTAGTTCAGGCTTGAATAATATTGTTTGCTTGAAATGCAAAAAGAATGGACATCACAAGTCGAAGTGTCCCAATAACAAGCCTGAGGATGTTTATAGTGCGATTTTTTCGACAGGACAGTTTAGTAAGACAGACTTGTATGTTGATAGTGGTGCGAGCATGCATTTGACTGCTAAGAAAGAATGGTTGAAAAATGCACGTAGTCCTGATTTACCTGACATTGTTGTGGCTAACCGATCAAAAATTAATGTAGACTGTGCGGTGACATTGAAATCAAGACTGTGACAGCGGATCTAGAGCATCGGATTTTATTAAGAAAGGTACAGTTTGTTCTAGATTTGACCACGAATTTATTATCTGTTTGTAAGCTCATTAACAATGGCAACAATGTAACTTTTGATGTAAAGGGCTGTAAGATTTACAATTCTAAAAGTATCTTAGTAGCAACAGCTAGGTTGACGAATAATGTGTACAAGCTAGATGTCCTAGATGGTTGTGCAGGTTTTTTGGCAAGTAGCTAAATATGGTATCGACGCTTAGGCCATATAAACAATAACTATCTAAATACAATGAGTGAATTAGTAGTAGGACTTGTTTTTAAGGGTCAGGCTAACGTAAATAATTGTCAAGTGTGTTGTCAAGGTAAACAAGCTCGCATACCTTATCCAAACAAAGGTAGCCGTGTCGATAATGTGTTGCAGGTGATACATAGCGATATCTGTGGCCCAATGGAGACAGCTTCGTTAGAAGGCGCAAGATATTTCTTAACCTTTATTGATGATTACAGTCGTATGTGTTTTATATATTTCCTTAAGACGAAGGACGAAACATATGAAAAGTTTAAAGAGTTTAAGTGTTTAGTAGAAAATCAACAAAATGAAATGGTAAAAGTGTTACAAACACATAATGGCGGTGAGTATATCTGTAAAGAATTTCAAAATTACCTAAGGATTTCTGGCATCACACATCAAAAGACCAACAACCACACACCTAAGCAGAATGGTGTGGCTGAGCGCTTTAATCGAACATTGCTTGAATAAGCAAAATGTCAAATGTTTGACGAGAACATTTGTAAATCGTTATGGGCAAAAGCATGTAATGCTGCTTGTTACCACCTCAAGAATCGTTCTGTTTCAGCAGGGATTTCAAAAACACCGTTTGAGCTGTGGACCGGCAAAAAGCCAAATGTTGGTCATCTACGTGTTTATGGCAGTGTCATCATGGTTCATGTTCCGAAAGTTGCTAGGAATAAGTGGGACCAGAAGTCAGCCAAACACATACTTGTAGGTTATGATGAAACTACCAAGGGCTATAGGTGCTACAACCCAGCTACAAGGAAGGTGATTACTAGACAAAATGTGACAGTTATGGAAAACGTCAAGGAGACTATAACGCTATCAATGGATGAGACAGTAGAAACTTCGGATTCAGTGAGGGTAGAAAATGAGCATAATTATTCAATCGATGACTTGACGGATTGTTCGATGAGTGAAGACACTATTGAACGTGCCGATAATGATGACAGTGAATATGTTCCTGATTTAGTTGATGAAGAGGTGCAATCAGATGCTACAGAACTTCCAAGATGATCAGAAAGGTCCATATGTTACTTATTTTGGTGCGATGCATCACATACTTATGTTCCACCAAGAACCGTTACAGAAGCGCTTTCAGGACATGATGGGAAGAAGTGGAAGCAGGCTATGTTAGATGAGATCTTTTGAAGAAAACAACACGTAGGAACTGGTTGATCATCCAAAAAATGGGACAATAGTGGAGTGTAAATGGGTGTTTAAAGTGAAGTGTAATAGTGAAAACAAAACGGGTATTGATTATAACAAAACTTTTGCTCCTGTAGTGAGACACTCAACTTTAAGGGTTTTGATAGCATTATCATTGCAGTTAAATTTAAAAATTGTACATCTAGATGTAAAGCCTGCATTTTTAAATGGTGTATTGAAAGAAAATGTGTATATGAAGCAACCTGAAGGTTTTGTGTTGAAAGATTTTGAAAATAAGGATTCTAAGTTAAACAGAGCTGTGTATGGTTTGAAACAATTCAGCAGAGTTTGGAATGAAAAGGTAGATCAAGTTCTATTAAATATTAAATACAAGAGGTCAGATTATGAACCGTGTCTATATATTAAAAGAAAAGAAAATGAGTTATTAACAGTCATTGCTTTGTATGTTGACGATTTCTTTGTATTCTCGAATGATTTGAAAGAGATTAAGTTTCTTGAAACACATTTAAGCGCAAACTTTAAAATTAAGAATCTTGGTGAAGCAAAGCAGTGTTTAGGATTAAGGATAGATAGAGATTATAGAGAAAATGTTATAACTATTGATCAAGAGGATTATATTAATGAAATTTTGAAACGTTTTGGCATGTTAGATTGTAAGACAGTTCGTACTCCTTTAGATAGTAGTATCACTCTAAGTAAGGTCGAGGACGAAACTTGTAACTTGAATTTACCATATAAAGAATTAATAGGAAGTCTCATGTACTTGGCAGTTATGACACGTCCTGACATTGTAAGTCTGCTTAGTCAGTATAACAATTGTTATACTAAGGTGCACTGGCAATGTGCAAAAAGATTATTAAGGTATTTAAAGAGGAAAAAGCTTTTTTCCATGAAATTTACCAAGAACAGTAATTCAAATTTAATCGGGTTTGTGGATTCCGACTGGGGTTCAGACAAGCTGGATCGTAATTCTTATACAGGTTATGTATTTCAGTTTTCTGGTGGTAGTGTTTCATGGAAGAGCTGCAAACAAAAGGTTGTAGCTTTATCAACAATTGAAGCAGAGTATATTGCCCTTAGTGAAGCAACGAAAGAAGCCATATACCTGCGAAATCTTTTGTTTGACCTGACTGGGAAATTGGATAGTATTGAAAAGTACAATGATAATCAAAGTGCCCAAAAGCTGGCGAATAATCTAGTTTTCCATGAAAGATCGAAACATATAGACATCAGATACTATTTCATAAGAGATGCTATCTCAGATAAGAAAATTGACATTGAATATATGCCAACAAATGAGATGGTAGCGAATATCTTGACTAAGTCGTTGGGAAATGTTAAGAACTCTAAGTTTACTAGAGATTTAAGTTTAAACAATGCTTAGTGTGTTAGAGCATGAATTTCTCAGAAGTGGGGGTGTTATGAATATTATAAATTTATGACATATTAGCAAGTAGTGACATCTATGTAAGTAAAAGCCTCAGGTTCTTCCTTCTCACTAAAAACACTAAACTTCACTACAGTTAGAAATTTACAAAAAATCATTATCAGGTAAGTAGGGGTCTACCCAAAACCGAAAAACATAGCAAGGGGTCTACGACACAAAAAAGTTTGGGAACCTCTGCGTTAGAGGTAAGACTGGTACTGATGCATCAAAAACCATTATGAAATGAGAGATATTTTTTAAATCTTTGGTCTATCTATAGAACTTGTTTCTGATAATTTTGTCAAGCAAATGGAATTGAACCTGCTAAATCACCTCCTTACCATTCGCAAACTGATGAGGCAGTAGAGCGTGGTGTTTAGACTATAAAAAGGGGATTAGAAAAAGCATATCTTAAAAAATAAACCTAGAACAAGGTGTGATTTGTTAAAGCCTTTTTGTCACAATAAACATAAAAATATATTGTCCGACTAAAGCACGCATACTTTATATAAAATAAACGAAAACTTATTAAAAATAAGCAGGCAAAATTATGGCAGAAAGGTGTGATTATGAAAGTTTTAAGTTTTTGAAGATTACTATGAGAAAACTACAACGGAATAAGTGTTCGTTAAGAAATATCATTTTTTTTATGAAAGGAGTAAAATATGAAATTATACACCCCACATGTTATAATCATTTAAAAGAGAAAAATAAGCGATTTTAACTGTCGATGATTTGCATTTAAAAAAACACTATGTCATAAATTGTAATATAATGAAGTTATTCAAAATTATACAACGCCATTGCATTCTACTCAAAAAAAGTGCCTTACGGTCACGTAAACCAATTCCTCTACTTTGAAAAATAACCGAAATATCGCCATGTGTCGAAAATCGAGAAAATTAAACTTTCGCGTATACTTCGAAAACAAGAAACAATCGCTCAATTTGATTTTAACTATCTCGAAAAAAGAGATCGAGGATACGCGGTCCATTTTTTCGTATCTATTATAGTTACCGAGTTTCGTTATCAAAACATGAAATTTAGGACACCCTGTAGTGCAAGAAGCTATATTATATTCAAACCACCATGTATATATACCACGCATTTTTATTTTCTAAAGCCGTGAATACGCGGTCCATTTTTTCGTATCTATTATAATTATCAAGTTTCCTTATCAAAACATCCAATTTGGGACACCCCGTACAGCAAGAAGTTTTATTATTTTCAAACCACCATGTATATATACCACGCATTTTTATTTTCTAAAGCCGTGAAGCTTAAGAGTTATTAGTTTCTATGTAAATCTGTATCCGCGGAAACGTATTAAGTAAAAAAAAAACCTCTAAAGTTAAGAAATTAAACTTCAGAACTAGTAAGGTTAGTAAAATGAAATTAAATGTACTCACCTCACGTTCAATTAAATTTTTTTACACAATTTAGTTAACCGATTTAAACAAAATTAATTTAATAATATTGATTTTTATGTCTGTGTAGTGCACATTAAATAAAAACACGAAATAAAAGTTTTTGATACTACAAATAAAAATGGCTACGCACTGTTATTAAACAGCCAACTATCACTTTTAACAAAAGCACGCCGACTGGATTCTTTACGATTGCGATTAAACGTAACCAACTAAATTTATCAATAGTCAAAGGAATTTAAAAACGTTTCATTTTTTGCTGTTGTTATTTATAATGTTATCAATTTCAAAATAATAATTTTGATTTTCTAGCTTTAAAATGATTTAAAAGAAAAATAGGTACTTGATGCGTGATTATTAAAATATGAAAATTGTTGCTAATTTGATTTTTTCACGCTTAGTTTATTGTTGAAATTATAACTTCATATAATTATATAAAATCCAAATATTATAGCGCATTTGGTAAATTTTTAAATCTGTTAATGTGTCCTTGAATGTGTGAAAATTTATTTTATATATAGCCAATTGGAGGTGCATTGATTTGTGCTATCAACTTGGTTTTTGCTTGTAGCTTTTCTCGCTTATTTTATTATAAATCTACTCGATTTTATTTTATGTTAAATATTTTTCTCCATTCCTTGCTGTCTCTTGCCGTTTTCTTTGCTGTGATCTCAATGTTACTGTTTCATTTCTTATTCAGCTTCTACATCGGTTTTGTTTCCCAGATTTTCTTTACTTGTCTTTCTTCGTCCACCTTTACTAGATACCCAAACCATTTTACTTTCTACTCCTCCAGCACTTGTTTTGTTGGCTATACTGCAAATTTCTTCTTTATCTTTTTATTCATAATTCGAATATGGCGGACGAAGAAAGTGTTAAACAAAATGATTCCTCACTTTTGCTGTGTAAATGTAAAAATAAAGCCGTTAATGGAATAAAGTGTGTGAAGTGTGACACAGTTTACCACCCATCATGTGTTAAAAAATATAAACTTAATGCAATAATTGACGAGATGACCATAAACTGTTGTAAAACGCTAGTGAATGATCAAAACCAAAGTTGTGATAATACTGATGACACAAACAACTCGGTAAGTCACGTTACTGTTTTATCAAAAGAAGTCGAGTATTTAAAGAAAATTATTGAACTAAAAGATGAAATAATAGCAGATCTCAGAGACAAAACTGCTACTATGAAGAACCATATAATATTTTTAGAACAAATAAACAACCCACTTATTTTGGAAAAATCAGTAAACCTAACGTCACCTTTTAATAAGAAAGGGAATACCAAACGACCTAATAATAATTCAAATTCGATTTCTACAAATTATAATGACACTACAGAATGTGAATCAAAAGTTATTTCTATTAAAAATTCAAACAATTTTCCAACACCGATAATGACTAATCTCAACTCGACGTCTAACAATGAACCAACGCAAGGACAAGTCAATTCAAAATTGTCACAACAACAACCTGATAGCAATATTATTTTACCGAGGTCGAACACCTCTGTTACATCAGATTCATATTCGCAAGTTGTTCGCAAAAACAACAAAATAATGACATCAGAAGCCCCTAAAAAAAATAGCCGTAAGTCTGAGGAGTTAACCGTTTCAACTGACGTAGATTCCAAAGATACCTTTACGGCAGTAAAAACTAAGAAAACTAGGCGGAAAATAGATACTATTTTAGGTACAGTTGAAACAACGTCTATAAGTGGAGTAGCTAAACTAAGACATTTACATGTGAACAGAATAAATCCTTCAGTAACTGAAGACAGCTTAAAAAATTATCTTCATGGAAAAGGGTTTGAAAGTATAAGCTGTACTAAATTGAAATCGAAGCATCCAGAAGAATATGCTTCGTTTAAAATTACGGCACCAATCGACATTATAGAAAAACTAAAGAATCCCACTATTTGGCCAAAAAATGTTTGCGTAAGTACTTTTTTATATTGGATCGATCGATTGGCAAAAACAACTTAAATCTTATAAATCGAAATACTAAAAAGCAATTTGTGCATACAGGTTGCAATAATAAAATTAACTTTAATTTAAAACTGTTTCACTTAAATGTCCAATGCTTAACCAATAAATTGAATGAATTTGAGGCTTTTCTTAGCGATAAGAATTTCGACATTATATGCATTTGTGAACATTGGTGCACTGATGAAAAACTTACCAAGTTAGTTGAGATAACGTCTTGGAGCATTGCTTCTTCGTTTTGTCGGTCGCAAGTGAATCATGGTGGTGTTCTAATTTTAAAAAGAAGTGATGTGGAATCAAAACCTCTAAAAGCTTTTAACGATTTTACAATTGAAGTGCATTGTGAAGTAACTGCAATTCATCTTAAGCCGAATTTAATAATTATTAGCTTGTACAGATCTCCCAATGGCGACTTTAATATATTTATTAATAACCTTGAACAAATTCTGGAAATCTTATTTCTACATTATCCACAACATCAAATGTTAATTACTGGAGATTTCAATGTACACTTTAACACAGAAAATTATAATTCAAAGGTTTTATGCGATTTATTTAATTCTTTTGGTTTCATGAAAACTGTCATGTGTGCTACTAGAGGCGTCAATTCTTTAGATAACATTTTTATAAACTTCTTAACTCGTTTTAATATTAATACTATACAAACAGGACTATCTGACCATTTGGGACTACTTTTAGAACTAAATATTAAAGATGAAATCAAGACGGTAACTTATAAACCAACCATACATCGGCCTCTAACAATGAAAGGACAATTTCTATTCCATCATCAACTATTAGAATTTAACTGGACTTTCCTACATGATAAAACCATGGATACTAAAACAAAATTTTCAACTTTCTTCGATGTCGTCCACAATACGTATTTATCTAGTTTTCCTGCCATCAAGCGAAACACCAGAACGCAAGATGTGAATATATGCTGGTTCAATTGTAAGCTAAACATCTTACGTGATAAATTGCAAATGCTCAATGAACTATATCACAAATATAAAACACCGAATCTACAACGTCTTTGTAAATGTCTGAAAAGCGATTATAAGAAGAAACTAAGAGCCGCAAGAATCCAAGCCAATGATAATTTCATAAAAAACTCTCCAAATCCTATTAAAACTATGTGGTCTGTGATTAATTCTCGTAAACAAACTAATGCAAAAATTCATGATACAATGCTCGAAGCTAACGAACTAAATCAATATTTTACGAATATTTCTAAAGTGATTATGGACAATTTACCAAAAAACATGCCAAACCCTATCAGTTTATGTAAATTAAATCAAACTCGACAAAATTTAAAATTAAATACATTTAAATTCAAAAAAGTGTCATTTACTGAAGTTCGTAATACGATCCGTTCTTTAAAAAACAATACATCCAAAGATGCATATGGCATGAGCACCAAATTAATTAAAAATAACATCAGTGTGTTGCTGGGACCTCTTGTTACCCTGACAAATTCCATTCTCGAAAGTGGAGATTTCCCGGATGAATTAAAACTAGCATTAGTAATACCTCTTTACAAGAAAGGAGATGTAAATGATGCAAGCAACTACAGGCCTATTTCTTTATTACCTATTTTTTCAAAAATAGTTGAAAAAATTATGTCTAAACAGTTGTCAGAGTATTTTGAAACAAATGATTTATTTTATAACAAACAATATGGATTTCGTAAAGGCAGAAGTACCTCTGATGCTATTAAAGTTTTTGTTAATGGTTCTCTAGATTGTTTTGAGAAGGGTCTATTTGCAGTTAGTACCTTTTTTGATCTGTCAAAAGCCTTTGACTGCGTATCACATCAGATATTGCTAGAAAAATTGCAGGAGATTTACTATTTTGACGTTTTAAGTATCAAACTGATCTCTTCCTATTTGAAGAATAGATCTCAGTTTGTTATCTTTAATAAGCAAACATCTGACAGACTTCCAATTACTCTTGGAGTTCCGCAAGGATCCATTCTTGGACCAATATTATTCCTAGTTTACATTAACGATCTGTCTTTAAATTTCAATTTGAACACAAATCTAAATTGTTTACTATACGCTGATGACACAACTGTAACTGTCTACAATACAAATCTAGATACAGCGATTAGGCATTCCCGAATTGCAAGTGACTCCATTACTGAATGGTGTTTAACAAATCAGTTAATGTTAAACAATCTTAAAACTGAAACATTAATTATGACGTTACGAGCCTATGATAATAACTCATCTCAGACAAGTGTCAAATTTCTTGGATGCCACATAGACTCAAAACTCAGTTTTAACATTCACTGCCAAGAAACTTCTACCAAGATTAATAAATCAATTTATCTTCTTAGAAGATTATCAAACTTGACATCAAGCAAAGTTCTATGTGCGTCATACTATGCGACAATTCATAGTCTCTTGACTTATGGAGTTCTGTCATGGGGCCATTGCTCATCATGGCAATACATTTTCAAATTACAACGTAGAGCAATACGAATTATTCAAGGATTAGGATACCGCAAAGACTGCAAAGCTGCATTCATAGATTTGAAAATATTAACCTTTCCATCTATAGTTATATTGGAGTCACTCTGCGACGTTAAAAAGAATCTAGCCAATTATTCGCAGTAGACAAATATTCATAAGCATGACACTAGAAATAAAGAAAATATTAGACCCAACTTCTGCAGATTAAGTAAATCACTTAAAGGATCACAACACCGCTCCGCGTTATATTATAACAGTCTGCCAAAAATATTAGGTGCTTGCCTTACAAACAATTTAAAACTAAAATTAAAAAGTTTCTTTTAGATAAAGCTTTTTATAATTATGACGAGTTTTTAAACTATCCCCTTAACGGCAACTTATAATGTTAGTTCTATTTTAATGTTTGTTTTTTACATACTGTGTATTTTGTTTTGACGAGTGTAAATACAGAATTATGTATAAGAACACAATAAACTTATTATTATTATTATTATTATTATTATTATTATTATTCCTTCTCTTGTTCATTCTTCTCACTTCTAGTACCATCCTCTGGTACCACATTTTTATTACCTGCAATATCATCTCTGGTTTTTTTGTAATACATATAATAAATACGTAATATATGTATTTGTTAACTTCTTCAACATTTTCACTTTCTATTGTGGCTATCCTTTTTCTTTCTTAGTCGCTTATGAACATACATTTGGTTTTAAGTTTAGGTTAAGGTTTTTGTTTTCCAACTGTCAAAGTTTTTCTCCAGATTTTTTTCCGTATTGACTACTATATAGATATAATTTTCTTTTCTAAAATTGCCAACGTTTCGTCCACTTTCGTAAGGAGCTTCATCAGGGCGTGAGATAAATCGCAAAACTCAAACAAGCAACCGAAATCTAACTAAGAACTTCTCAAAAGTTAGGTTATCAATTTGTGAAACAAGCCATAATCTAAACTTTGAAAAGGTAAGAAAGAAAACGATAACTTGAAAAAGCAAACGAACATCTAACAAAGTGACTTAAGAAGAAATAGTCTCCGTATATAAAGGAGAAGGATCGTCACGGATGGTTAAGCTCGACTCTGATTGGGACGGTTGCTAAGGGGCGTGTTTTTGATAAATGACTAATGACCCGGAACAAAAGAAGGGATAGCTTGAAACCATGATCGCGATTGAAGTTATTGACGTGTTTGATGATTTCTATGCTCTCTCGGAATTTTCTGTTGAAAAAGAATGGAGATTTGGCAATCAACGAAACATTATCAAAGTCTATCTTGTGACCTGTAGTAAAATGAGGTTCAGCAACCGCAGACTTAGAAATATACCGTTTCTTTATACAACGATCATGTTCTGAAATGCGAGTAATGACGGAACGACTGGTTTCACCAATGTAGACTAAACCACATGAACAAGGAATTTGGTATACACCTTAAGATGAAAGTGTAGGAAATTTGTCTTTGGGAGAAGGTAGAATCTGAGAGATTTTGTATGTCGAGTTGAATATAGGTTTAATGACATTCTTACAAAGAAGTTTCCTTATTTGATTTGTAACCTTGTGAACGTAGGGTAAAAAGGCTAGTTTCGGATTGGATTCGGGAGTAGAAATGTCCTTAGGTGACCGAGTACGTGAATGTAGACGACGATTGATAACTCTATGAATATCTCGCTTCACATAACCATTGTTCACTTAGGTTCTAGTAAGATGATAGAGTTCAGAATCTAGATTCTCAGGTTGCCAAATAGAAAAGGCACGATGAACCAAAGATTTAATGACAGAACGTTTCTGTGCAGGATGATGATGAGATAAAGCATGATGGTATTTGTCCGTATGGGTGGGTTTGCGATAAACAGAATGGCTCAGAAGTATGTCGGGCTTACGAGTCACAAGAACGTCAAGTAATGGAAGAGAACCATTACTTTCGATTTTCATAGTAAATTTGATATCTAAGTGTTGATTGTTAAAATGATCAAGAAACTTAGACAATTCGAGATGACCCCAAGAGCAAACAATAAACGTGTCGCTAACTTACCTAAACCACACTTTAGGTTTTAATATTGATGATTCCAAAGCAACCGTTTCAAAGGATTCCATAAAAATGTTAGCTACAACAGGTGATAGAGGAGAACCCATAGCAGCACCAGAAACTTGCTCGTAAAACTTGTTATCAAATTGAAAGTAAGTAGAAGATAGACACTTTTCAATAAGAGGAACCAAACTCAAGTCCTTGCCATGTTGAGACAGAATCTGTTTGATGATAATAAGCGAATCCTTAATAGGAACGTTAGTAGAAAGTGAAGTAACATCAAAGCTCACGAGAAGATCTTGGGGTTCAAGTTTTATAGATTCTAGACGTTGAATAAAATGCTGAGAGTTGAGGATGTGAGAAGAGGTTTTACCTGTAAACTCGCAAAGAATGTTGGACAAGAACTTGGCTAGCTTGTAAGTAGAAGATTGGATAGTACTAACGATAGGTCGAAAAGGAATACCTTGTTTGTGAATTTTGGGAAGGCCGTATAGACGAGGTGGTTTAGAATCTAATGGGGTAAGTCGACGTTTAGTTTTAGGAGCTAGATTGGAAGATTTGATAATTTGGCTGACCTCACGTTTAATCCTCGAGGTGGGGTTGTGAGTTAGAAGAGCGTAAGTTTCCTCAGACAAAATAGAATAGATTTTTTCAGAGTTTAGATTATGGCTTGTTTCACAAGTTGATAACCTAACTTTTGAGAAGTTCTTAGTTAGATTTCGGTTGCTTGTTTGAGTTTTGCGATTTATCTCACGCCCTGATGAAGCCCCTTACGAAAGTGGGCGAAACGTTGGCAACTTCGGTTACAACAACAATGACACAGTCCAAACCCGAAAGACATTTTTATCATAGTATAGATTCCGGCCGTGGAAGCCATCGCTATTACAAATTCACGTTGTATGTCTTCTAACTTCTGTTCTACGCTTTCTCTCAATCTGCTTTTGAGGATTTTTTTATACGTCTTAAGTGGAGTCATCTATAATTTCCGCAAATCTTAGTGTTTTTCTTTTTGCTTATCGGCAATATTGTGTCTATTTTCTACTTCTACGAAAACCTTTTCTTCTTCGAACATTAGCTTAATAGATTTTTTAATTCTTCCTTTTCTTTTCTCTTACACACTTTACTATTTCAGATGCTACTTTGTTTATTGCTGCTGCTTTCGTGCTGTTTATACGTCTTAGAACTTATTCTACTTCTTCACTTTTAATTTTCTTTGCTATTATATCTTCTAGCGCTTTGTTACTTTCAGTCTCTTCTGTTTTTTTTCTATTTTCTTTCTCTCTATCTTTCTTTGTGTTAAATAACTTATTAAAGTATTCATTCCACCTAACTAACATTTGATTCTCATCTGATATGTATTATAATTTGTTTTTTATGGTTTTTATTGCGCAATAAAACATCTCTTAATTCTCGTTTCAATTTGTTTCTCAAATTCCTTTCATGATTTTTGCTTTACTTTACTTACCTTATCATTTACTTTGTTCTTATGAGTTTTGTGCGTTTGGTAATCAGTTTCTTCTTGGATTCTTTACTAATTTTTCTATAGTTTCTGTTATATTAAAAGTGTCTCGGTGTGATTTTTGTACCGTATAAGTTTTGTCCAGGAACGTCCACTTTTCGCTGCATCGAGAGCTGTGACTGTCAATTGGTTTTTTTTTGACTGAATTATTCAGGAAGAAAAAACATTTTTCCGTTACCTGTGGTACGGTAATTATCTAAAGGACACACCCGGCGAGGACTTCATTTCTAAATTTTTACGCGCATCCACGTTATAAATAAGTGTAGTACTTTTATTTTTGAGACTTTTGCGGCCATGATTTTTTAACAAATAATTATTTTCGGGTTTTGAACCGTCTATCATATTTACACTTTTCACAAAGTTTATAAAACTTAGAAAACTTACAAACTTTGAAACATTTACAATGTTTGACGTTTCGACAGTCCTGTCGCTGTCTTCTTCAGAAAAAACTGAAACTGAAGATATAGGATCCTGGCAAGCCTTTATATTACGCCGTTCGGGTCAGTGGTTCGTGACGGTTCCGATTCATTAGTTTTCCGGATATTGGCGGTAGATCGATTCCATTATCCCTATTAAAATTGTCGTACTTCTGCATTTCAATGGCTTCCTTGTATAGTCTAGACCAGAAGTTTAGGGATTTAGCTAACATTGTTGCCTCTTCAAATTTTATTGTGTGACCGGTTCCGCAACAGCAGATCTTGTGTTATGTTTCGTTGTAGCCGCCTTATGTTGTTTTAATCTGGTAGCTATGTTGCGTCCCGTTTGTCCTCTGTAAGCCAGCCCACACGAACAAGGAATGTGGTAGACCCCTGGTTCCTCGAGTGGTGTTTTTGTTTTTTTTTTTTGATTTTGAGAAATTGGCGGCTATTTTATTTGTTGCAGTAAAGATCACTTTGATATTTTTCCCTCTAAGTACCCTGGCTATTTTATCCGTCCAGCCTTTTATATAAGGAAGGAAGGAAGTTGCCACGGGTTCCTCCTTCTTTGGTTTTTTCTTACTGTGTTTGTTAGTTGCTCGATATATGTCTGCTTTTCTAAAACCGTGTTTTATTAAAGCGTTTGTTAGGTGACCTAGCTTGGTTTTTAACGTGTTTGGTTCACTAATTGCCTTGGCCCCGTGTACTGAAGTTTTTAGATTTGCAAACTTCTGAGCTGGATGATGATGTGATTCGGCGTTGAGGTATCTGTCAGTATGTGTCGGTTTTCTATATACTTGATGTCCCAATTTGTTGTTCATATTTCGAGTGACCAGTACGTCCAAGATCGGAATGCTTCAGTTTGTTTCCTTCTCCATGGTGAATTTGATGTTGAAATCTAACTGGTTGATGCGATCCAGAAAGTTGTGTCACACGATAAAATTTGAAGAGGCAACAATGTTGGCTAAATCCCAAAACTTCTGGCCTAGACTATACAAGGAAGCCATTGAAATCCAGAAGTACAACAATTTTAATAGGGATAATGGAATTGATCTAGCGCCAATATGAAAAAACATGTTCTGGAAAACGAATGAAACGGAATCGTCACGAACCACTGACCCCAACGGCGTAATATAAAGGCTTGCCAGGATCCTATATCTTCAGTTTCTGTTTTTTCTGAAGAAGACAGCGACATGACTGTCGAAACGTCAAACATTGTAATTTTTTTAAAGTTTGTAAGTTTTTTAAGTTTTATAAATTTTGTGAAAAGTGTAAATATGGAACGCGGTTCAAAACCCGAAAATAATCATTTGTTAAGAGTGTGGTACTTTTTTTGTTTATGTGAAAGTTTGGAGTAAGAATTGATTTTATTTTTGTGGTTTAATTGAATTTTCTCGTAAATGTCAATAACAATTTTGGATACCCACACGTATTCCATTAATGCGGAGATATTAACACCTGTTCATTTTAGGAAAATTCTTGTGATGACGTCACAATGTAGTAAAGAGGGTGTTGCACCTACGTTTATTGAGTATGCAAAACTTTCGATTAGTTACTACAAGTATAACCGTATTAGAAAACCCACTTTCCGAAATATCAATATTAAACTGGGTGAAACTTGGCGCATCTGGTTTTTTTTTCTCATAGATTGTATAAATTAAAGAGAACTTGTTTGTAATAACGCCATATGTATGTGATTGTTTATTTCCACAAATTGAAGAAATTCTGGGGATGGCGCCGCTAGCTAGCCGCATTTTCCGAAAGGACAAAAAGTATTTTATTTCCTATTCTAATTTTCTTTTATCTACGTTGAGAGTCGTTTGCACGCACTACTGTACGTACATATCAGGTAGTCACAATTAGCTATGAAACATTTTTTCGTGTGTAATATAATATTAAAGGATGCGCTCGGGTTCTCTTAAATATAGAGGTATTGTATATTTGTACTATATTTACGAATGTAAATTTGTTCTTTTGGAAAGTAAAAATTATACCGACAAGTTTAATTTTATGTACAACGTGTTGTCCAATAGAAGAGGGCATTTATGTAAGTTTACCTCGCTTCTCTTTTCTAACCTCTCTTTCTGTGATAAAATAAAAATATATTCGTGTTACAACCTGTGTGTTGTCATTTGTTCTCTTTCAGCCTTGAATAGACTTAAACGGCATCTTCCATTGTAGTTTCCAACCATTTTGGCGCTTTTTTAATTTTACTTTATAATTAACACATCTAGGCCTGCGATAATTGGATCGCTTATTCAATTTTGAGTTTGTGCCGTAAGCATCTTGGTTTTACTAAAATTTAAAACATTCATTTATTTCTGAAACAACCTTAGTTGTGTTACGTGTCGTTGTAAAAACGTTGAACATTTTCGTATTTTAATAAAATTCTTAGTACGGCACTGATAGCTTGCGCCTCGCCGGCTAAATATTTTGGTACAATTTGATATTCACAGTGAGGATCTTGCGCTGGATTTAATTTCCCGTTTAACACTCGCAACAAATAATTTGCTTTAGTAGAAACCTTGTTCCTTTTGTGTAGAACTAAATCTTTTTTTGATTAAGTTCCACTAGATTTTTTTACTTTGCTAAAAGAACAGAGCCTATTTAAATTCTCATATGACAACAGTCTAAAAACCAGTAGTTTTCAAAATTTAGAGCAGTCTTAGATATCAATAAAATTAAAACACCCAACTTTTGAACAGCTGTTGATTTCATTTGCGACTTTTGATCTATGCAAAATTGAGTTTTAAAAAATTCAAAAATTGAGGTGGAGCCAGAAATAAAGTGGTAGTGTCAAACCATATTATGCGTTTTGAAAAAAATATGTTATATTTATGTCAATTTTAGTTTAATAGTTTTTGTCATTCGTCATTTATGTAAGCTTTACGTTGCATTTATCCAGGGGCGGATGTAGAAAAATTGAAAAGGGGGTGCAGCAAAATAACATCATAATAGTGTACAGTGCAGTAATTTTTATAAAAGATTAACCTATTAATTTTTCTTTATATTCTATCCAAAGCGGGGGAGCGATCTAAATGCGCCAACTTTTGGATCTGCGCCTGCGTTTATCTTAACTTGCTTTTATTCTTGTGCGTCGTATACTGATTAAAATTAGGACCTACTGGTTAATGCTTGAAAACTGCAAACTTCAAAATATCTTTTTTATCTAAAAGAACAATTAGGTTTTTTAATAGAAATTATCACGGTACAACCAGTTTCACCAATGTAGACGAAGAATTTTTTAGTAAAAAAAATAATCTAAGAAATTTTGCTGGTCTAATTCAATATAGGTTTGATGCTGTTGTAAAAAAAAACTTTTTTGTATCTAATGATAAATGATAAATTAATATATTAGTCAAAAATTGAAATTATGTGTGAACGTAGCCTACTAGTGATTGAAAACGCTGTAAAATGTTGAGATTTACATATACAGTAAAATACTATTACCAATTATACCAAATTATCAATATTTAGTATGTTTAATAATACAGATAAGATAATTTTGCTACTCTCGAAGTTGATGTTTATTGATTTGGAACATGACCAGCAACTTAAAAAATATTCTAATAATATTTTGACCTAAATAAAGCTTTGTGCAAAATTAAAGGCGATTTTTTTTAACTTACCAAGCGCAGTATCTATGGAGACCACACGCTTTATACGAAAATTTGTAACCAGTTTCAAGGGAGTTTTTTTTCTCATTCGAACTGGTTTTACGTCAATTATTTCGTCTTCTGCATTTGGAATTTCGGTTGACAAGGATTCGTCAATTATTTGGGTTTGATTTTCTTCCATCTTGTTTTTAAACGGCGTTTCCTCGTCAAAACTGAACACTCGCACGGATTACCGCAACGTATACTATCACAAATATTTTAACGATACCAATAGATTAAGTACTCGATAAGGATTTTATGTGCCTAGTAGATAAAAACTAATTACTCTGTGCACGTTTATTGCACGAATATATTTTTACAACAAGTTCTATGTATTGACACAATGAATCAGAGTGGGCAGAAGCTATAAAATTGCATAATTACATTGTAGCTTGTCGATTGTGCAAAAACAAATAGTTAAATTTTTTAGTTATTATGTAATTGTCACAAATCGTGTTTACATATGGTTTTGCTTCTTACAAAAGTGATTTCAGATAACAGTTTTATGCATCTTTTACAACATAATCAATAAAAAACTACCTTCTTTTTAATTTGACATCGTTTATATACTAGGAGTGGAAATATTAGGAAAAAAACCACCAGATGATTCAAAATATTGTTGCTATATTTAGACAAGCGGCTCCTAAAAAAGTTGAAAGTTGCTGATATAGAGAAACAAATTCTGAGAAAAAAGTGAATATAAATACGTATATATATATATAATCCATCGAAAATATTACAAAAGACATCAGACTTAAAAATCGGATCATTGAAAGAACGACCAATAAGGGTCAATGCAATGCGGCGATCACGCATTAATCATTGTTTACGAAATGTTAAGCTTGAAATTGGACGAAGAATATCTATATATTTTTCTTGATTTGGATGAAGCAAACTTATCATTTATTTCATCAAAATCGATCATTTTAATCTTTTCTCTTTCCACGCTTAAAAATGGTAGGGTACTTAAGCGAACTTTTCTCATCGTTGGTCATAGATATGCCAAAATTAATTTTAATTAGCTGAACGAACATTCACAGCTAGCAATCGATACTAAAATACCAAAGTGTATTTGAAATGCGACTCTCAAGTTTGGAAAAATATCTTCTTTATACAAGGTTATGATTATAACGACTTCTTAGGCTTGGTCTTAGTCTCTCCTTAAGAGCCAAAACAAGAAGTAGAACTCGGCCTTTGTCGTATTGTCGTTTGTGAACCCAAACAAGCAGGACATTGCAGCTTGCATCTTCAGAGTATTTAAATGTCACTAGTGCAATGTCGTGAGAAACGTCAATTTGTTTGGGTTCAGTAGAAATCTAAATTTAGAATTAAGACTACTTAGTCTACTTATTTCCTGTTGCATACGATCAAGAACAGAGCCTTCGGGCACACAGGCGATATATAGTAATAAAGCGTTATCGAGCGATTGTAAAAGCTATATAAATTTTAACACAAAACAGAAGGACTTTAAAGTGCCACGGGTATCACCTCCACGAAGGTCGAAGGCGGTAACGAGAGAAAGGTAACGGCCCTTCGGGCCCCAAATAAAAATCCTATTCACGGCAATGAACACCCGCAACGGATAAACAGTTAAAAGACATAAGTGTAGTGACAGTGAGTGGTAAAGACAATAGTGATAGAGACACATAAAAATAAACAACGTGAGAAGCGGATTTTGCAAGGTCTAGTAGGACTCCGCGAAAGACAACGACGTGGACACTGCAAATCTAATGACAAAGACTGCGAAAAGAAAATTAAGAGACAGAATAACTGAATGGGCTCTGTATCAAGCACAAATAGTCGGAGAATTAAAAGCACTACGAAAGAAAAATGAGGAGCTAACAAACAAAATAGAAAAACAAAGAAAAGAGAATATACAAGCGATAGAAACGCCTTCCTTCGCAAGTATTGTAAAAACCCAAAGCAAAAGAACAGAAACAATAAATAAAGTAGCGACCAAAAAGTCTAGTACGGTATTCATAACGACGACAAATGGTGAGGAAGCAAAAAAAGTGCAACAAAAATAATAAACGCAGCTATAGATATAGTAAAGATAAAGAGCATGAGAACAGCAAATAAAGTAGTCATAGTGGACTCTGAGAAAGATGGGCAAAAGCTAATAGAGCTCGAACAGCTAAATAACAAATTAAAATGTGAAAGGCCACGGAAATGAAATCCATTAATAATAGTATATGATGTTCAAACACATTTTACCGATGAAAAAGTGAAAGATATGATATACAAACAAAATGTAGAGGAAGAAATAGAAATAGAGGAGTTTAAAAAAGACTTAGACAATATAAGATTTAAAGATTTAAAGACCAAAAGAGAGAAATACTTACCATGTAGTCGCAGAAGTTAGCCCTAAAATAAGAAAGGTAATATTACAAAAGGGTAGAATATACTCAGACTACGCAGCAGTCTCAGTAAAAGACTACCTTGCAGTCCCGGAATGCCTAAAATGCCAGGATCTAAGTCACGTGACCAAACATTGCGCTAAAACAAAGGAAACATGCGGGCACTGCGCCCAGGAAACAGAGAAAGATTCGAGATACAACAAAGCACAGATAATGAAGATGCAATAGAGGAAACCAATAAAATAGAGACATCACAAAATGACAAAGAGGGCATAAAAAAGAAAAAAACGCAATCTAAAATAAAAAGAGATCAGCAGAGAGCTCAAAGATATAAAACACAGTTAGCGGCAAAAGAAAAGAAAAAAACATGTGACGCACAAACACAAATGGATAGTATAAGCAAAAGTAAAATTAAAAAAGTATGGCCAAGAATCCGTAATGTCTCCCAATATGGGAAAATAAAAGAAACAGAAAGAATGACAGGAGAAGAACAAGAACAAACCTCGAGTGAAAGTAATCAAATGTCAAAAGATGAAACTAAGGAAAGCAAAGAAAAAGAAATGACGATAAATGATCTATACGAGCAGATAGAGAACAGTATGAGATTAGCAACTCTAGAAGAAAAAAAAATCTCACGATCGCTTTGAGACATATAATAAGAATTGGATATGGAAACGGAAATAAATTTTTATTTCCTGTACCAGAAGCAATAGACAGAATGAGCTTAAAAAGACAAAATCTACCAACAAACTAAAAAAAGACGGACCTATTTGCTAAACCAAGTGTTTGAACGAAGACAAGAAAAGCTAAACCTTGGGGAACTGTATGAGCAATTTGTAGTGGCGCATGAAAAAATTGCCGTCGATTATTCAAAGCCATGGAATGAGGGCATAAAAACTACGACTCATGCCTAAAGAAAAAAATATAAGAATAGGACAAATAAATGCGATGAATAACAAAACGGTAAACCATGAATCAAGGAAGGTGGCAGAAGAACAAAAATTACAGGTGATACTAATACAAGAACCATACAACCAAAAAGGGAAGATGGTTGAAATGCCAAATAGAGCCAGAACAATTGCGATTACAAAGAAACCAGAGGAAGCAATAGTGATATTGGACGAGGAAATATCGGTAATAGTGATAAAACTACCGTAGTGGTAGAAACACGATATGCATACATGTACAAACTAAACAAATAGGAGAATGGATAATAGTAACGTCGTACTTTCAATTTTCAGAGGAAATAGAGTAGTATCTGAATAGAATCGAAAATATCTTGATGGAGTACGAAAAGATACCGATACTGATAGCAGCATATGTTGATGCAAAAATGTACTTATGGAACAGCAACACTACCGACAATAGAGGAGAGAAAGTTGAGGCACTAGTGGAGGAACACCGAGTAATAATAAATAACTTACCTAACAATCCACCAACTTTCCAAGGTAGGAACGGTACAGAAAGTAACATAGATATCACTATGAGTAATAAGAAAGCGTGGAAACAGATAGCAAAATGGGAAGTTATAGACTGCATTACAGACTCAGATCATAATTTAATATGTTACGAAGTAATTAGTAAAATAGAGGTAGACAGAAATATAAACATAGACAATAGAGGAAGGTTTAACATTAATAAAACAAGATGGAGAGAATTATATGAAAGTTATAATCAACGAGATAAAATTAAACCAGGAACAGACATAAACGAGTATGTAAAATCTATGACAAAAGGTATACAAGAATGCGTGGAAAGAAACATCCTCATAAGAACAAATAAAAAAGCGAATAAAGCCTTTGAATGGACAAGAGAATTAAAAACATTAAAAAGCAACGCTAGGAAAACGAGGAAAACCTACCAAAAATCGAAAACAGCGGAGGCAAAAGAGTTCCATTTACAAAGGTATAGAATAGCAAGAACCGAATATATAGATAGATTAAGAGACTTAAGATTAGAATCATGGGAAAACTTTGTAAAACAGAATTGGACGCATGGGAAATGCCATATAAAATTATAAGAGAAAAAATAAAACCAAAGCAGATCATGTACACAGTCAAAACCAAGGAAGGGGAAACAGAGAAATGGAAAAACACGGTTGAAAACATATTGGCAACGCTTCTGCCCGATGACAATAAAGAAAGTGAGTCAATTGAACAGAAACAATTGAAAAAGAAAATGATCAGGAAGAGAACAACACAAGAAATAATATTATTCTCGGAAAAAAAGGTGAATAACGAAATAAAAATTGCAAAAAAAGAAAAAACTACCAGGATCAGACGGTATAAACTCAGAAGTGATACAACTCAGCCAAAAACTAATAGAACCATTAACAGCACTGTACAATGAAAGCCTAGTACAAGGAAAAATTCCAAACGTATGGAAATAAGCAGAAGTGATAATAATAGAGAAAGGCAAGGGCAAGGAAAGAACAAACCCAAACTCGTATAGGTCAATATGCCTTTTAAACAACCTAGGGAAGATCCAGGAAAGATTACTGTGTAAAAGGCTAACGGAACATAAAGAAAAGATAGGAATGAACAACAACCAGTTCGGATTTAGAGAGAGAAAATCCACAGAGGATGCAATAAACAAGGTAATAGAGGAAATAGAAAAGATAATTGATAAATACTGTATAGCAGTATTTATCGATATTAAAGGGACATGTGGTGGCCGGCACTATTTGACGAAATGGAGAACATAAAGTGTCCAACAGAAATATATAACGCCTTTAGGAGCTACTTTCAAGATAGATATGTGACAATAAACAATGTACAGAGAAAAAAAGCTAACAAAAGTATACCCACAAGGTTCGGTCTGTGGACCTGTGCTGTGGGACATCATAGCAGACAAAATGATAAGAATGATAGAACAGGACCAACAAATAAGATCAGTGACGGCTTACGCACATGATTTCTTAGTACTGATTACGAGTAATTCAACTAGAGAATTAAAAAAAAACGCGTCAGAAGCACTAACACGAATAGAAAAGTGGTGCAATAAATACAAACTAGAAGTCTCAGAAAAGAAAACTGCGTATACTCTGATAAAAGAAAAGCTAAAAGAAAGAATATCCGGTAAAATGTGCAATAAAAACATCCAAAAAAGATCATCAAACAAATATCTAGGACTAACATTAGATGAAAAAAGAAATTTCCTAGAACACATAACCCAAGTGAGTGAAAAAGCAAAAACAACGCTACACTACATTGTCAGTCTAGCACAAAGGGAATATAGAATACAAAACAAACATATAAAAATGTATATAAATACATTGCTGACAGCAATGACTGGATATGCAGTAAGTGGGGCACACAAATTATATGTAGAAGAATACCAGATAAAAATAAATAGCACTTAAAGAAACGTACTAATCAAAATGACGTGGGCATACAGAACAACGCCACTAGATGCCCTATGCGTATTAATAAGAATCGTACTATTAGATTTAGAGATAAGAGAAAAGGCAGCATCATATTGGTTAAAGAAAAGCAAAATAAATAAAGTAGAAAAAATAATACGCAGTAGAATATAAATAAAACCGAAATAAACAAAAAAATAAAAGAAACATGGCAAAAGGAAGGATGAAGAGTATTTGAAATATTACCTAACATCGAGGAAAGAATTAAAATGAAGCATTCAGGGCCGACAGAAGAAATGATTTATTTCCTTACGACCCATGGACCTTATCCAAAATACAGACATAGAATGAAATATATCCAATCGACAATGTACATGTGCGGGGAAGAAGGAACACCGGAACATGTAGTGTTTGAATGTCAAGAAATAAACAAAGACTTAAACGCAGAAATACAATCATGTAGAGAAAAACTCAAGGGGTACAACATCAGGGAGGTCATAAGGAACGAGCACGCTTGCAAAGAACTGATGAGCCTAACGCAAACAATAGCGAACATCGCAAGAAGACGCTTCATACAAGAAAGAAGGATGGAAGCAAACAAGAAAAGAAGAACCAAAATATACATCAACGGATCAAATAGAAGGGCTCGACTATGGATACCAGGAGATTCAAGGGTTTCTTGAAGCCAAAAGAAGAGACCTCACAGCAGAAACGGAAAAGATAAAAAAAAATAAATAAACTTATTATATATAAATAATTATGTATTTTCGGTGATGGGAAAATAACAGTAGTTTTAGTTTGGATATTAAGAAAGCTTAGTAGAGTAAGGCTTTTCCCAACTAACTAGCAAACAACCTTTCCAAAGTGTAAAAAGAAAAAATGCTAAAACAGAGAGCACAGAACTCAAAAAGTCAAATCAACGGTCTGTTGTAGATTTCTTGTGAATAGACCAACACGGATTGAGTAACAAAAAAAAACATGCAAACAGAACTCCGACCGGAGACGGAAGGAGCGCTTTTATTTGATGAAAACCAATAGGCGGCGTCATCGTTACATAAATCGCACGACGAATTTGAATAACTTTATGCCGATCGCATGGTTACGCACCGGCGACGGACCTTTCAAACGGTCTGCCTTATCAACTTTCGATGGTAGGTTGTGCGCCTACCATAGTTGTAACGGATAATGGGAAATCAGGGTTCGATATCGGAGAGGGAGCTTGAGAAACGGCTACTACATCCAAAGAAAGCAGCAGGCGCGCAAATTACCCACTCCCGGCACGGGGAGGTAGTGAAGAAAAATAACTATACGGAACTCATCCGAGGCCCCGTGTTTGGATTGAGCACACTTTAAATCCTTTAACTAGGATCAATTGGAGGCTAAGTCTGGTGCCGGCAGCCGCGATAATTTCAGCTCCAATAATGTTTATTAAAGTTGCTGCGGGGTAAAAGCTCGTAGTCGAAATTGTGTCCCGGGCCGCCGGTTCCTCGCACGCCACGCCAACAGACGTGGGACGTTCAGCCGATACCAAAAAACCCACCGACGGTGCTCTTAACCGAGTGTCCAGGCGGAAACCGGCAATTTTACTTTGAACAAATTAAAGTGCCTAAAGCAAGCTAAACTGCGCTCGTATAATACGTGCATAAATTAATCGAGTAGGACCGCTGTTCTATTTTGTTGGTTTTTGTGGAACGCACAGAACGCAATGATCAATGGGTGCGGATGCGGGCATTCGTATTTTTTTCTGCTTTCCTAAGTTTTAAAATTTTGGCATCACGTCGTGTTTACGCCTGAAATGCGTGTGAGGTGCGGCCATTGTGCTGAAAAGCAGGAAACCACGACACCCTAACACGGAATGAGACCCTTCATGAGCAAAGTGAAATCATTAGATACAGAGCCTCATTCAAAACCCCAGCATATATGAAACGGTTTGACGACAAAATAGCAAACACTAATTATGGACAATAAGGACACTTAAACTTTGAGATTTTCGGCTTTTGAAGTTATAAGTTTCTCTTCCGACAATGACATTGACATCTTACTGGCACAAGAGCCATACGTGTTTAGTTCTGGTTTAGGGTACAAGCTCGCTAGTGCAGCTGCACTATTCGTCAGGATTTCTACATTCTCTTTTATGTTGAGCTATTGTTTTCAACAGTTGGAAGCCCGTTCGAGTGGTTACACTCAGCCATTTAACGAATAACTGCACTTAGTATCTATGATCACGGTCGGAAACACCACTTTAGCAACCGTCGGCGTTTATTGGCCGCCGAGTAAAGATGTACTCTTTGATGAAATTTTTGATAAAATAAGAGACGTTCCTATCATAATAACCGGTGACTTCAAGTCGCCGCTATGGCACTCCCCGGTGACCGACGAGCAGAGACGATGCGTGAAACGAACCTCACCAACCTTTTACCTTCTCTAGCCACTTACGGTCTTAGTTTGTTGCCAAAAAAATTTTTAGCTGGCGTGTTCCTCTAGAAGTTATTGAAAGTGACCACGGACTGATACGGTTTGAGTGAACCGTTAAAGCTCCCCGTCTAGATTCTTCTATTCCTATTTTTGAGTATAAACCCATAGAACCCGTTTACCTAAATATGGCTATCGCAAGTTTTATTACTGCTTATCTTTCACGTCGTGCTTTGTGTCACAATCTTAAATCTGTAGACGCCGTCATTAGTAAGATGATCTTTGATTCTTGCCAACGTAGCATAAAACCACATACGCATATGTTTTAAAGCCGGTGAACAGTGGTATAGTCCTAAGTTAGACACGTTAAAGCGAGCGATGCGTTATTTACGTAAACACTACCGAAGAACCCCAGCAGACTTAAAACCTAAATGGCTACGCCTCACCGGTACAAAACTGGCAGTAAAGACAGCAAAGTATGGCTCCTAGCAAAGATTCGTTAGAAAAAGCTTGGCGACGAGTTCGTGGAGGTTAGTTTACAAGTTGTTTTTTCGTAAATTCTTGTTGATACAGCTGCGGTGGTAAAGTAAAGTTCCTAAAAACAAGCCTCCCGGCCCGGACGGAATACAATATAATGTCTTACGTGTAATTGTACATGATTTCATTTCTTCTACGATCGTTGATTTGTTCAACTCATGTATTAAATGTGTTTATTTTCCTACTAGCTGAAAAACTGGTAAACTCATCAGTATTCTCAAACCTGTGAAGAAGAATCTCGTAAATCCCAACTCGTACCACCCGATAACTCTGCTATCAGAACTTGTCAAACTTTTTGAACGTGTGTTTCTTAAAAAGATTCATGACAACATTCTTCCACAAATTCTTTTTTCATCCCAGTCAATATGGCTTCGTTCCAGGCAAAACGACGACTGACGCCGCACCTAGATTAATGACTAATGTACGACCGAACGTCTCCAAGTACAGACTTGCAATTTTTATTGACACATTTGAAGCGTTCAACAACGTATTGTGGCCCTCAATAATAAAAGCTTTCGTCCTTAAGAAAGTACCTGCTAGCGCTACGTGCGTCATTCTTAATTATTTATTGAACAAATCGATAACTTATTTCTCGAACGTATCCCGCTCTGTTTATGCCAAACGACTGACAAAGAAGTTGTCCACATGACTCGGTTTTTAGGCCGACCTAGTGGAATCTGGTTGTATGGCATGCTTACTGAAGACTGCAGAAGCAGACTGCAACATTTTTACATAGGCAGACGACATCACTGTTACGGTGTCCGCAATTTTTAGACGAGATTTAGACGCAAAATCCAACACGTGCCCAGACATAGTTACAAACTGGGCTGGCGGCAACAAACTGACGGTTTCAGCGGACAAGACTAAGTGTACAAGGTTTTTGGCTCTACTTTAAAACGAGATTCTTCACTGCGTCTCAACAACATTTCCGTCCGTAGGGTTTTCAATTTTAAGTATCTTAGAGTTTTGCTTAACGGTAGATTGTTCTACAAATACTCACGCTTGAAATGGAACTTACACAAAAAATCTTTTGCGAACTTCTTGAACTGTGCAGTTATACCCATGCTCACCTATGGCCTAGACATTTGGTACCATTGACTTTGACATACGTGGTCAGTCTCTCTCCAACCCTCCAATTGATTAGAAATATCCTCGATTTAAAAATCGATTTAAGGTATTTATAATGACAGTATAAAATCTTTTTTTTTTATTTCTTAAAAATGTACATTCACTTTTTATTGTTAAAATGTGTATAAATTATCAGCAACAAATAAAAATTTGAAATAGTACTGTAAAACTGCTAATTTAATTGCTAAACGTGTTGGCGCATATTTAATTCACTTTATGATTAACACACCAAGACATGCGATCCGCTTGCCGAATCATATTGACCTAGCCGCCAGCAATAAATTATTGAAACGACTTGCTAGTAAGTAAGCTTTAGCGTGTTGATGACATTGTTGTAATTTTTTTAGATTCTTAGTTTAGTTTTTTTACAGTTAGTATAACATAAAGACCATGCAAATTCTTTACATGATTCAATTATATTCTCTGTGACGTTAAAATTGCAACACCACTAAAGGTGGAAATTTTGTGACCAAACTTGACAGGAAGGTTTAGCTACTCAGAAGTTGTAAATGATTATAACTTCAAAGAAAAGAAACAAAGATGTACACAATTTTCATTTGATGATGTGTTGCTATCTCCCCCTTTTGACTTCACACTCCTTCATTCTTTGTGGCATCGATTCCAAGAGGTGGTCGACTTCCTCTTAAGTTATTGTGTCTGGAGAGAATGCGCTAAGTACATAAGTCTTCCACCCATAATGCTCCTCACATGTTCAATAGACAACAGGTTTGGAGATCTGAATGGCCATGGTAAGAGATTAACATTGGCATTTTTGAATTGGTTTATGAGATGCCTTGCTATGGGGAGACAGGCATTATCTTGCTAAAAAAGTGAGTCTTCCAACTGCTGAAGAAATGGAAGAATATGGGGTTCTACCACCACGTTAACATATTGCCGGTCGTTCATATTACTTCGGATGTATACCAAACGAAACTTACTCTCATAGGCTATAGCACCCCATACCATAATCTCCACAGTGTTGTACACATGCCGTTCAACCATGAATTGAACATTGCGTCGTTCTCCACGTCTTCACCTGACTCTCATACGGTCAACATGCATCCCCAAACAGAATTGGGATTTATCGGTGGGTTGTGGGTAGCACAAGATGTAGTCGATAGGATTGCAACCCAAAACTTTTTATTTAACCGTAAATTGTTTAAAAGGTTATAGGACAACTTTTATTACTTGATTGGTGATTGATCCAGTACTGGAAGATCGGTCTCTTATTGCCATAAGTCAAAGATAGCGTTCCAACACCTCATTTGTTTGACTCCGTTTCTCAGTTTCTTGTCTACGATTCGGTCCATGCTTGACAACAGCGCATAATAGTGGAATGGTTCCCGTTAAGACGATTTGAAATTTTTCTGTACAAAAAACTACCTACACGTAATCCAACAATTCGACTTTTGTCAAATTCACTTAACTGTCAGTAATTTTTATGCTGTCGTACTCTAAGCATAATCACTGAATAGATTAACCTTCTTGTCAAGTTTGGTCATAAAATCTTCTCCTCTTCTTGGTGTTGCAATTTCAATGTCACAGAATACATTTTAATGTTCTAGCAATGTTAGTGTTTTTGTTGTTTATTTGATTTTTATCTAACAGGGTTATCAACGTTTAAAAAAAAGGTTTAAAATTAAAAATTGGTTTTTGTTTTATTATCGGTTTATATCAATGGCGTCGTCAAGTGTACAATTATGATTACGGCCTAAATTTTATAAACTACTTTTAATTGTTTTCATTGATATGTATAATATCTTGTGATAGAAATAATTTCAATTCAATTTTATTTCAAACCAAGAACGCAATTAAAAGTACAATCTACAAAATATATATTATTTGCTTCCTAATCTATAAATTTATTTTTGTCAAACAAATATTGATAATAAGCAGACAAAACAGATACATAAATACACTAGATATCAAAAATTACTTTCATAATAACAACACGGTCGCTATTTTTACCAGGTCTTGGAATTAATTTGTCAAATAAGGAACACTTGTAAATACGGCATAATATTTATTTTTTTTAGAAAAAAAATTGCTGTGTTAAATTACTACAAAGCTTACTTAAATTATATTTGAAAAAAAATATTAGCAGACATCGAATAATACATAGTAAGCGGCATAGGTACATACCAGGTTCCATAAAGCAAATATTGTTACCTGACACCGTTGTTAACTAAATTAACAACACCGTAAAAAAGTAGTTGACAAATAATAATTTCAAATAACGACACGATCACCAGTTACTAAAACGTCAACGTTAACAATGCTTAATGCAACCGGATCATAATATTTATTATTTTCATAATTGGGAAGTTTTAGGTATTCATCTTTTTTTATAAAACAGTGAGTGCGATTTACTTGTTTTAAATATATGCATTTATTATTTCAGGATAACTTTAAGTACCGCAATGGATCTAATCTGTTAAATCTTGACTACGAATATAAGAAATTTTGCGATAAAAAACAAATTTATTGTTGCGTAGCAATATCGTTACGTAAGAAAATGATACTGTAACAAAAAACAGAAAATCGGTTACCGAGACGTAGATAACAATAATTAAGTGATTTTGCTTATGGTTACTTTTAAGTATGTTACTTTTTTAATATATAAACAAACGATTTGAATTAGTTTTGTAAAACGTTGACGCCATAAGAGCTGATTGTTTTTGCAACATTTACTTTGTGTTATTTATTATTAATGTAAATATGTGGGTTATGTTTGTGTCAAATTGGTTAAATGTCTTCGTCTTTTATAATTAAGTTGTAACCGCCGTTGGATTTCGTGCGATTTCTTTTGTGAAAGACCCGGTCTTCGAGTTGGTTTTGTGTACTTTGGGATTGTTTGGGTAATTTCACGTTAATTTAATGAAGTTAGTTTACGTTTTTAAATTCATCTTTGTCAATCAAATTTGTAAGTAAGTTTTGTATTCAATTAACTTTAAATCATTACCATTATTTGGCATTTTCTTTGTTCTGGTAAAATTCTAGTTGTATCTAATTTGATTATCTTAAGTTTGTTTAAGAGTTGATTGTGTTAAGTACGTTTTTAGTGCATTTGCACGTGAGTCATGTTAAATTTTATAATTTATTACTTCCGATTGACAGTTTTATTATTCGGTTTCAACAACTTAATCTTTATGAGTGTAATTACATATTTAGATTTGCAAATTTTTTTGTTAACGTTGCATTTTGTTATGGAAAAGGTTGTCTTCGAACACTACTTTTACGTTTTAATTAAATCTGTTTGCATTTTCTTTCCACGTCTTTCTTTAACTGTAACTGCTCTTTATGGAAGTGGTCGCGCACTGAGTTTATAAGCATAAGTAGTTTTAGTTTACGCCTTTACCAATCATTAAGACATATCGGAACGTAGTCTAGGTTAAGAGTTAATTCAACCCTTAAGAATCAGAGTTCTTTGCAGAAGTGATGCAGAAAAAAGTAAATTTTTAGTTCAGTTAGTGGAGGTTTGTTTCTCTTAGTTCGTAGAATTTACGCCTTTTAAAAATTTTACGTGCTTTCAAGTTTTATTTTTACGTAATGTAGAAACGTGTGTTAAGTTGTGCGATGCGGTTATATTTTCGCCTTGGAGCGGCTTATTGAGAATCTTCCGACGTCTTGAAGCTTTGGGTTTTACGCAGAATAAAGATTGTTGCGAGTTACCGATTTTAGCGATTTTACAATTATTATATGGTAATTGTTTTTTGTGTATTTATAAAGACTATATGTAACAAATTTTTAAATTATGTTTGTTTGACGTTGAACCGAAAAATTAACTTTTTTCTTAGTTTATTAAGATTTTCAATTTTGTTTTAAACGGAGTTATGAATTTATTTTTATTTTGCTTTGCATTTATTTAATTTCTATTAATGCGAACACGGCCGTGCGATTTCTAATGTAATTAAGTTATCTTTTTTATTTATTTTTTTAAACTTTGTTTTGTTTGTTGCGCTTAATCAATCAACTTTAATGTAACTCGTTCTTTTTTATTTTGAGGGTTGTTAGGTAAAATAAATGTTAAATAGTAACCTAGCTTTTATTCCGTCGGCCTGCGGGTTATGTGAATTGTATATAATTTGAGATTTTAGTGGAAGACACTCTAAGGTAAGTTCCATTCAAAGTGTGCTCATCAGAAGCGGGCTTTTTGATTAGCAAGAGCCAGAAATATTTTTAAGCTTACACCTTTCTAGAGCCATTTTGATTTTGACTGTTGTTTTCCTTTTATTTCAAATTTTTTCAAAGAGTCATGGAGTATAAACCACACCCATCTTCAATGAACACCGGCAAAACGTAGTTTATGTTACTTTAATTCAAGACAAGTTTTATTTTTCCAGCTTTTGCACGTGGCAAAGTCTTGTTAATTACTTATACGTTTGAGTAAAAACTTAACGTTTACGGTTTAGATTGTTCTAATAAAGCTAGCACAATATTTAACTAAACGTAACCAGAAAAAGTTAACTAGCTTTATTTTTGACTGGTGCTTACCCTTCAATTTGAAGGATCTATTTAATATAGAATTACATCAGAATAAATACAAATTTTGGAAAAATTTATATTCTTACCTCGTAGTTAATTAAATGAGAATAAAATAAGTTGTGATTTTAGTCCTTCGAGGGTTTTTACCATAGTCGACCAATCAAGATCTAGTTTAAAAAAAACGACACGTCAAGTTTTATTGCCGGACATTTTATTCCGGTAGCACAAGCGTTTTGTGCTAGTCGTGCGGGGCTCAATACGTTTAGGGTTATTTGGAGTTTTTTGCGCTTTGGACCCGTAAAACGTTTAGCAATCTACCCGATTCCAGTATTCGTACTAGTGCATCTAATGTGCAAAAAACGAAGACTGTACAAACACTCGCTAAGTAGCAGAGGAATCCATTTTCTAGGATAAAGGAGGACGTCACCCAATTCGTTAGAAATAATTATTTAAAAAAAAGTTTATCGACCACCAAAATTAGAAGAACTTGTTGATCAAACATCAAGTAACAATTAGAAGATAGCTCATCGATACCTGTTAAAGAGATAGGAAAAGGAAAAAATCATTGGCCCGAACGAAAATGTGGAACAGAGTTTATTATTTTCCAGTAGTGAACGCCAAGGATTAGGAAATATCTAGTGCCACAAAAACATTCAATGTCTACCCACTAAAGCAATAGGTAACAATAAAGATCCAATCACAAAAAAATTAGCTCCAGTAGCCACAGAATAAGAGGAAATCAGGTATAAGAGAAAGATTAAGAAACTGTAAGACATTCCACCTAGGTGCACCCAGAATAGTGCAAATTGCGCCTGAATCAAGTAAAGCACAAAAAGAGATTAAATAAATATCAGAGTTTTTCAGTTGACTCAAGAACTCAATTCTACAACGTTTACAGTTTGGTTTTATTACCCTATGTTTTTCATGCCCATACCAATGCAGAATCTGAGTCTTCGGGCATTGAGAAGAAGCATGATTTTCCTTACCACAATTTCAAGCCGTAGAAAAGTACGCTGGTTCAACAACTAAACTAGTCAAAGAAGAAGAAGAAGAAGAAGAAGAAGAAGAAGAAGAAGAAGAAGAAGTAGCAGAACCTACTTAAATCAAATTTGGTTCTAAAAGATTAGGCAAGCGCCAAAAGGGGATGATTTAAAAGAGTTAGGTATTGGTTGTATTCTAACTTTTTCCTTGATATTTGAATAGAACTAATTTTGTTAGTCGCGTCCCTAAGACGATTGCATCAATAGTTTTTTTTTAAATTTTGCTTTGTCCATAATTAAAACATTGTAGTTTAAGATAGACTTTAACTCCAATCAGGTATGTAGGTATGTATATTTCTGCTTAGTCAGTCAGGTGTGTTTTAGTCAATAAAAAGATGGTAGTTTACGGAGTGAGTAAACAAAATTTTTAGTTTTACTTTAGTTTTAGTGCTAACAGGTTACTTTTATTTTTTCTGGGTCCTTAAGTAATGGTTTTACTTTCGGATACTAAGCGGCGCCTCATCCGTGTATTGGTCTTTGATTTTTCTTAGATCATGATTTGCGTTGTAGTTGTGTAGACACATACTCATGTGTCTTATGCTTTCTTTGCTTTGGGGGGATTGGTTGGGCAGTAGGGTAAGTCACTTTGGTTTGGCTATCTAGAAAGAGTTAGAGGAGTCGTATAACACTACTGTATCATTTTTTTTCTTTCTGTTTGTTTTTTTTCTTCTTTCGGTCTATTACCAGGAATGGGGGCGAACCCAACGGCTACGTCTCCGGGAAGGTTGATTGTTTTCGAATCCGATAGCATTTAAGCTCTGAACCAGGTATAATACCTTTTGGAAGCCATACGATTGACTTGATGTAGTTGGCAACGGTGATCAATTCTTTGTAACCGACGCGGAGGATGTTTGTGGATATACAAGAGGCATTGCTTTACAAAATCTTTGGGATATTTTTTTATATGTTTCAAGATGAGAGGTTGTCTTTGATCTTGCTTCCGCTACTTTTAGATCAGATACCTTCCTGCGTTAGAGGAAAACTATTGTGGTCAAGCATGTACTGGTTGCGGTGACGTGCGCTTGTGTAGACTAAAGTTGGGAGGCTTGGTGACGTGCTGTTCCATTTTGACACAAAAGCTTGAGGTGTGTTTAAGACTTCAACGCCACACCATTTTTCGGCACTTTATCTAGGAAAACTTAGATTGTAATAGAACTACTGGGGTTATTTTCTTGTGCTTTTGGGTGTCGTTTTCCTATTTTTTTAGTGCCTTTTCTTTCTTTTTTTTTTGTTGAAGAGATTTTCATTAAGATTTTTGGGTCTTGGAGGCTTGTCTGATTTTCTTTCCTCTTTTCATTTCTCTTAGCTTCTCTTTAGTCTTCTCTTCTTACTTGGTAAAACCCCTAGTTGATAATTCTTGTTTGAAAACAAGTTAAGGGATCCATTCAGTTCTTGATATTTGCCTTCTACATTTTGCTGAGTCTCTAGTTCAAGTCAGGTCTGTTTGATCATAGAGAACTTCAAAATATTCTTTCTGCTATAAAGTTACTGACGCGTATGCAACTTTTTACTCACAGTTGCGTAAAAGTTCAAAATTTAACTTGCTAATAAATTTTTCTGCCGTAAGGAGCAGAACAAGCAATAGATACAAATATAGCCAAACGTCATTTTTACGTTTGACGCTTTGGATGTGTTACGGTCGAATTTTCTTTACGTACGCCTTTGTTGTTACGGTCGAAATTTTCATTAAGTACGCCTATGTGTTTTCGACGTGAAATTGGATTCGGGTTTTGACGCCCTCTAACGATCCTTTTCTCATTAGATGTCATTTGGCAGAAAGTCGTCACACGTGAATGATGTAGAATGGTCTGTAGCTATTGAATATTGATATATATCCGGTACCATCTGGAAAATAATGGAAAACCATTTATAATTAGTTAATTACCTAATTTCTTTGAGGCGTTACAGAGTAAGCTAAAGTCGTCTTTTAGTAAAAATTCGTTTGTAATTCCTTTTGACAGCCATTTTGCGTTCCTTCATTTCGCACCTGTTACATCCTCGATAAATGATTATCGTAAACTACGACTAAATAAGGCGTCACGTTGCCGTACTCGAGCGCTGACGTAAGGCGATTTCCACGCTACAAACTTGGGGGTCTTGCGGAGCCTTCCCGGGCAAGGAGTGCTACACGATTCGATACCAATTTACGAAGGAATGAACCTCGACAAATATTTGGATGGGACGATGCTAACTTTTTCTTTATAAGGCTTATGGTTATAACTAATTAAACCAACGACAAGGGGTACCACAGCATACGACAACCGGTTTATATTATTCATACTTTCTTGTATCTTAAGTAATAATTGTTGTAGATGTTGATTTCGTGAGACATTAGTTTGACACGATTTGCGATTCAAATTGCTTACAGGGTTATGTGTCGGGGAAAGTACTTTCTTCTCACCTGTGGAAACTCCTGTATTTATGGTAAGTAATTTTATATGTTTTATTTCGTAGTCAACCGGGTCACTCACGAAACTTTTGCTATTAGTTCTGTAATTATCGATACTGTTGTTTACCAGCTAGGTAGTAAATTTTACTTATGTCGAGTTGTGCATGCTGTGTACTACCAACGATTGATTAACGTTAGTGCTATATTAATTTCGCACGCTTTGTTACGATAAGTTAACAGTAACGTAGTACTTTATTATTACTGTGTTTGATTGTCAATAATGCCTTATTACTAAATTATTTTGTGTACTTCCCATATTGTATGCAGACGAACTTCACTACTACCTACTCTTCGCTAGTCATGTCAATGTAACCTACGTATGTGTTGTGTGTTGCCGATACTTCGGATATTCAGTTATACTCGAACTAAAATTTATCATTATAGAGGAATTAAAGTGAAATTGTTATTAACGATTGAGTTTCTTTTTTTATTCGTTTCTTTCAGCATTTACGAACCTAACATCTTGTTACAAGTGATACCATTCTGTTGTGAGCGGACAGAAGTTACTACGGGATAAGCTCTGGCGCCCTTAAATATCTTTTCATTATTATCTAGGAAACCTACTCTCTCACCGACTATTGTGAGTTGGCCGTGCAGGTTCGTAAACAGCAAAAGCTTGTAACAGATGTTCTGTTGAGAATTGTTCTGTAAAGGATGTTCTCTAAAGGTCCACTTTATGTAAATTTTTTTAGGGAATATTCTTCTCGGTGCGAAAAGTATGAATCTCTAAGAAGTCTATGTGATGTCGATTATTATTTGAAACGGATATTTATAAAATCTTAAGCTTTCGCGGTTGTTATGTTTATGATTATAAGCGACTTTCGGCTTAGACCGCGTCGTAGTAAAACACCTAGACTTGAATCTTCAGAGTGGTAAATGTCACTGACAGTCAGGGACATTTACCACTCTGAAGATGCAAGCTGCAATGTCTTGCGAAACGTCAGTTTGTTTGGGTTCACGAACGACAATTCGGCAAAGGCCAAGTTCTACTTCTTGTTTTGGCTTTCAAGAAGAGACTAGGACCAAGCCTAAGTTTGGGTGCGACGCGGTCTAAGCCGAAAGTCGTTTATAATCACGGATATTTACTTAAAGTTTGTCATAAATTTTGATCCACGCGTGGTTGCGAGCTACACATTTTACATTTTTGTCTTTCAGTTTATTACTCGCATGTCTAATATCCACTAAAGACACGTAAAAGGTTACGAACTGTCCTACTGATGCTACAAATTTGGGTATTTTTGTCATGAACGAGGATAGGATTTCTACCTCAAGTATACTTTTTTTACCTATAGCTTGAGGTATTTATGCTGTATTATTTAAATCTTAATCAATACGAGCCGACAAAATATGGTACTAAATAAACTATTCAATGTTAATCGTTTTGCTAATAATTTAGTGCGCGCATGATAACATGATAACGTAATTTGTAACCGTCGTTTGAGTTTGTGCGATTTCTTTCGTGTAAGACCCGGTTTTGAGTTGATTTTATTTTTTTATGTACTTTGTTACGTGCAAAATTTTTCTAACGGAATACCCTGTACATTGAATTGAAATTAGATTCCGGTTTTGACGCCCTCTGCCGATCTTTTCTTGTGACTGTCATTTTTACGACGAAATCGTGAAGCTGTCAATTGTATAAAATGGCCTGTGCGGCTTAAAGAAATAATTTCGAAGGACATTCTTCATAATGGGAATCAAATTATAATTTCATTACGATCGTAAAATATTTGAGTCGTCACAGGGTAAGATAATTACTTCCGTTTTATTAAAATTCGTTTGTAACTTCTCCTTAATTTGATAGCCGTTTTCCCACGCTTTGAGCACATGTTCGTTTCAATAAAGAAATGATGAAGATTAATTATTATTGAGAAATACCGTTACCGAACACTTAAGATTTTGGAAAGGCATATTCTCCACCACGAAAACGGAGTCTCGACAAGCCTTACTGTGGGAGATGTTATTTCGTGTATACCAGTCGATTGTGTTATCACCCACCTGTTCATAATTACAACCTACAGCATTCGACACAACGGGTTCTTATATAACCTTTAATGATTTATTAATACTGATTTAGTAGCTTCCTATTCTTCGTGAGTTAGTGTGTGACACGATTTGCTATTAAATATTTATTACAGGCCGCTAGCGGGGAAAACGTTTTCTTACTGTTTATATACCAATAAGGTAATTTCAATCATCGTATAAATTGTATCGCATGCTGTGTACAACCAATATTTACTACGAAATTTTCTTCATTGTTCGTTTCGACTTGACTACATATGCATTCTGTGTTGCCGATATGTCTGGCGTTTCTGAATTGAGAAATTAAAATACTCCTGTTAATCTTTTACGTTGCTAAATCAAAGTTTTTATACCTGTTAATTATACTTGTTAACCTTTCTAGCATTTACGAATTGAGAAATTAAAATATCCTCCTGTTAATCTTCTATGTTAATACATTAAAGTTAATTATACTTGTTAATCTTTCTTTTATGGCAACATACCTTTCTCTTTTAATTATCGTTACCTATTAACTAGTTTTGGCTACTCGAACATCAGAGTAACAAGGATTACGAACCTCACGTTTAGTTACAAGTTTGGACCGTCTGTCGTGATCGAGGCAGAAGTGATAATTTGGATTAGATTTGGTGCCCTTAAGCATAATTCCTTTGAACCTCCCCTATCTCCGACTGTGTGAGTTGGCCATGCAAGGTTCGTAAGACCTAAAGCTTGTAACAACTTTGGAATTGATTTATTGATTTCACGTTGATTTAAGAAAGTTATTTAACGTTTTTAGATTCATTATTGTCAATCAATTTTGTAAGTCACGCTTTGTATTCAAATAGTTAGAAATTATTACGTACTTAAACATCCGTATTCTGCGTTTTCGTCGACTTGGCCTTTTCTTTGTCCTGTCAAATTCCAGTTGTAATTATGTTTCCCATCGGAGATATAATTGTAATTAAGTATATTTCAGCAGTTTGTTTATTTTAAGTTTGTTTAAAAGTTCTTGTTTAGAGTGCATTCGTACTTGGTTTATTAGTGTTAATTTTATTAAATTACATTTGGAATGAAGTAATTTTTATAATTTATTAGACAGTTCTCATGATTCAGGTCTCAACAAGTAATCTTTATGACCATAATGAAATAACATATTTTGTTGATTTGACATTTCTCACAGTATGAAAGGCCGTTTTCGAACTCTACCTTAATTAAATCTGTTTGCATTGTCTTTGCACTTCTTGGTAGTATTGCTTGGTAGTAGTGATTTTGGTTTGAGGGTATAGTTGATAGTTGGTTGGCAGTCATTCGAAATGCCTTAAGTAACGGAATGTAGTTGGTTGGGTGGTAATCTCACCCCCTGTAGATGAAGTAATACCGCGGAAATTATGCAAAAAACCTGAATTTTTAGTTCACTTAGTGGAGTTTTGTTTCTTCTAGTTTGTAAAAACTACGGCTTTTAAAAAAATTTCATGTGTTTTCAAGTTTTATTTTTATGTAATGTAGAATCGTGTTCATTATGTTGTACGACGCGGTTATATCTTCGCCTTGGTGGCGGCTTATTGAGAATTTTCCGACGAAAGATAGCGCTTTGGGAGGGGACGCTTCAGCATTTCTTACCAATTATATCTGGCAACCTAGGATCAACCACAAGTTCTTTCCTGGATTTATGACGACGACAATTTAAGGTATTTATTGATTACCGTTCAAAACAATTTAAACGCGATGTTTGTGTGTTAAAAACTTTGGTTTTTAAGCAAAATAAAGAGTGTTGCGAATTAACGATTTTATCGATTTTAGCATTATTAAATGGTAATTGTCCGTATTTATCAAGACTGTGTAAAATTTTTGTTTAAAAAAGTTTATGTTTGACGTTAACCGGGAAATTGACTAATCTCACAATTTATTATTAAGATTTTTGTTTTAAAAAAGATGAGTTTATTTTATTTTGTATTTAATTAATTTCTATTTTAATGCGACACGGCCGTGTATTAGTTAATTAAGATTTTCTGTTTTTAAACTTTATTTTTTTTTGTTTTATTTATTTAAATTTTGTTTGTTTTAATACGGTTATTCGTTATTCTATTTACTTTAATTTTAACTTTTTTTTTAAATGTTAAATAGTTAATTCCGTCGGCCTCTGCGTTATGTAAAATTTAAGTTAATTTCTGATTTCAGTGAGATACACTCTATTAAGGTAAGTCGATTTAGAGTGTATCCTTCAAGAGAGGGCTTGTGGTTAGCAAGGGCTAGAAGTTTATTGAGTTTTACTCCTTCTTGGTACCCTTTGATTTTGACTTTTGAGTTTGTTTTCTTTTGAGTTTTCTAAACAATCATGGAATCTTGAATATAATCCACCCCCGTCTTCACTGAGCACCGGCAGCACTTTGTTTATGTTACTTTATTTCAGGCAAATGTCATTGGTCCAGCTTTTGTGCGTAACAAGTTATTAAACCCCGTTTCATATGCCGCTTGCGTAGATAACGTCACACACTCTGGTGAGAATAATTATAAAACAAAAACAAACGTAAACGCGTTTAAATAATCGCTATTTGTAGCGGCAAACCTTTTTACTATAGGACCATTTTATTACTTTCCAATCTTAATATATTCTAAGTGCCAACTTCATGGTGACACATAAAGAAATGCTTTTGAACTAAGTAATTTTTGTAATAGCGAAGGCTTCCACGGCCGGAATCTATACTAACATTAGAATGTCTTCCGGGTTTGGGCCGTGTCATAGTTGCAACCGAAGCTGCCAACGTTTCGCCCACTTTCGTAAGGGGCTTCATCAGGGCGTGAGATAAATCGCAAAACTCAAACAAGCAATCGAAATCTTACTAAGAACTTCTCAAAAGTTAGGTTATCCACTTGTAAAACAAGCCATAACCTAAACTATGAAAAGGTAAGAAAGAAAACGATAACCTGAAAAAGCAAACGAAAATCTAACAAAGAACCACTACCGAGTTAGGTAATCAACTTGTGAACCAAGCCAGATTCTAAATTCCGTAGAAGTGATTTAAGAAGAAATAATCTCCGTATTTAAAGGAAAACGATCGTCACGGATGATTAAGCTCGACCCTGATTGGGTTACGGTTGCTAGGGGGCGTGTTTTTGATAAATGACTAATAACCGGGAACCAAAGAGGGGATAGTTCGAAACCATGATCGCGATTGAAGTTATTGGGGTGTTTGATGATTTCTATGCTTTCTCGGAATTTCCTGTTGAAAAAGAATGGAGATTTGGCAATCAACGAAACATTATCAAAATCTATCTTGTGACCTGTAGTAAAATGATGTTCAGCGACCGCAGACTTGGAAGTATACCTTTTCCTTATACAACGATCATGTTCTGAAATGCGAGTAATGACGGAACGACCGGTTTCACCAATGTAGACTAAACCACAAGAACAGGGAATTTGGTATACACCTTGAGATGAAAGTGTAGGGAATTTGTCTTTGGGAGAAGGAAGAATCTGAGAGATTTTGCCTGTCGAGTTGAATATGGGTTTAATACCATTCTTACGAAGGAGTTTCCCTATTTGATCTGTAACCTTGTGAATGTAGGGTAAAAGGCCAATTTCGGGTTGGATTCGGGAGTAGAAGTGTCCTTAGGTGATCGAGTACGTGGATGTAAACGACGATTAATAACTCTATGAATATCTCGCTTTAGATAACCATTGTTCACTAAGGTTCTAGTAAGATGACGAAGTTCTGAGTCTAGATTCTCAGGTTGACAAATAGAAAAGGCACGATGGACCAAAGATTCAATAACAGAACGTTTCTGTGCAGGATGATGATGAGACGAAGCATGAAGGTATCTGTCCGTATGGGTGGGTTTGCGATAAACAGAATGGCCTAGAAGTCCGTCGGGCTTACGAGTTACAAGAATGTCAAGAAATGGAAGAGAACCATTACTTTCGATTTCCATAGTAAATTTGATATCTAAGTGTTGATTGTTAAGATGATCAAGAAACTTAGACAATTCAAGATGACCATGAGACCAAACAATAAACGTGTCGTCAACATATCTAAACCACACTTTAGGTTTTAATATTGATGATTCCAAAGCAACCGTTTCAAAGGATTCCATAAAAATGTTAGCTACAACAGGTGATAGGGGAGAACCCATAGCAGCACCAGAAACTTATTCGTAAAACTTGTTATCAAATTGGAAGTAAGTAGAGGATAGACACTTTTCAATAAGAGGAACCAAACTCAAGTCCTTGCCATGTTGAGACAGAATCTGTTTGATGATAATAAGCGAATCCTTAATAGGAACTTTAGTAAAAAGTGAAGTAACATCAAAGCTCACGAGAAGATCTTGGGGTTCAAGTTTTATAGTTTCTAGACGTTGGATAAAATGCTGAGAGTTGAGGATGTGAGAAGAGGTTTTACCTGTAAACTCGCAAAGAATGTTGGACAAGAACTTGGCTAGCTTGTAAGTAGGAGATTGGATAGTACTAACGATAGGTCGAAAAGGAATACATTGTTTGTGAATTTTGGGAAGTCCGTATAGACGAGGTGGTTTAGAATCTGATGGGGTAAGTCGACGTTTAGTTTCAGGAGGTAGATTGGAAGATTTGATGATTTGGCTAACCTCGCGTTCAATCCTCGAAGTGGGGTTATGGGTTAGAAGAGCGTAAGTTTCCTCAGACAAAATAGAATTGATTTTCGTAACATAATCAATTTGGTTCAAAACTACAGTGGCGTTGCTTTTGTCGGCTGGAAGAACAATAATATCAGGGTTCTTGCGAAGACTTTTTAGAGTTGACTCTTCCGACTTAGAAATGTTGGATTTAGGGATTTTAGATGATTCAAGGATTTTGCCAGTGTTAATACGAATGGGATCTGAGATGTGGCGAGGAAGATGTCTTATAGAAGACTCAACAGCACATAGAATATCTTCTTTAGGAATACGTTTGGGAGCAACCGCAAAATTCAAACCCTTAGAGAGCACCGATTCCTGTTCTGAAGTGAGAACCAAACTAGATAAATTGACAACCGTCTTTACTGAGTTAGTAGTAGAAGAAACTTTACGATTCTTGGATTCCAATAATTGAAACTTTTTGAGATGACCTTCAGTGGTTAGTCGTAGAGTGGTATCCGACTGCTGGTAAGTAATGTTGTCAAAGAATTTCCAATCATCCGGGGATAGAGTGTTAGCCAACTCAAGATGAAGATAAAAGAGTTGTTTCGAAATGGTGTCTAACTCTCGCCTAGTTTGCTTAATCCGTTCGCGTATCAACGCTAGACTAGCACGGTGTAGGATGTTTTTAGAAGAACGTGTCTGAATGTGGAACTTAATTTTGAGGAATGCAGGAATGATGTTGTGGTCACGACAGCGACTAAGAAAGGTTAAATTGCACAAAAGTTTGACGAGTTTGTGGCGAAGTTTGGAAAATACGGAGGTTTTAGAAGAAATATTCTCCCCGTAGAGATTGTTAATGTAATAGCGAAGGCTTCCACGGCCGGAATCTATACTAACATTAGAATGTCTTTCGAATATTCTCATTCAGACACGTTCTTCTAAAAACATCCTACACCGTGCTAGTCTAGCGTTGATACGCGAACGGATTAAGCAAATTAGGCGAGAGTTAGACACCATTTTGAAACAACTCTTTTATCTTCATCTTGAGTTGGCTAACACTCTATCCCCGGATGATTGGAAATTCTTTGACAACATTACTTACCAGCAGTCGGATACCACTCTACGACTAACCACTGAAGGTCATCTCAAAAAGTTTCAATTATTGGAATCCAAGAATCGTAAAGTTTCTTCTACTACTAACTCAGTAAAGACGGTTGTCAATTTATCTAGTTTGGTTCTCACTTCAGAACAGGAATCGGTGCTCTCTAAGGGTTTGAATTTTGCGGTTGCTCCTAAACGTATTCCTAAAGAAGATATTCTATGTGCTGTTGAGTCTTCTATAAGACATCTTCCTCGCCACATCTCAGATCCCATTCGTATTAACACTGGCAAAATCCTTGAATCATCTAAAATCCCTAAATCCAACATTTCTAAGTCGGAAGAGTCAGCTCTAAAAAGTCTTCGCAAGAACCCTGATATTATTGTTCTTCCAGCCGACAAAGGCAACGCCACTGTAGTTTTGAACCAAATTGATTATGTTACGAAAATCAATTCTATTTTGTCTGAGGAAACTTACGCTCTTCTAACCCATAACCCCACTTCGAGGATTGAACGCGAGGTTAGCCAAATCATCAAATCTTCCAATCTACCTCCTGAAACTAAACGTCGACTTACCCCATCAGATTCTAAACCACCTCGTCTATACGGACTTCCCAAAATTCACAAACAAGGTATTCCTTTTCGACCTATCGTTAGTACTATCCAATCTCCTACTTACAAGCTAGCCAAGTTTTTGTCCAACATTCTTTGCGAGTTTACAGGTAAAACCTCTTCTCATATCCTCAACTCTCAGCATTTTATTCAACGTCTAGAAACTATAAAACTTAAACCCCAAGATCTTCTCGTGAGCTTTGATGTTACTTCACTTTTTACTAAAGTTCCTATTAAAGATTCGTTTATTATCATCAAACAGATTCTGTCTCAACATGGCAAGGACTTGAGTTTGGTTCCTCTTATTGAAAAGTGTCTATCCTCTACTTACTTCCAATTTGATAACAAGTTTTACGAATAAGTTTCTGGTGCTGCTATGGGTTCTCCCCTATCACCTGTTGTAGCTAACATTTTTATGGAATCCTTTGAAACGGTTGCTTTGGAATCATCAATATTAAAACCTAAAGTGTGGTTTAGATATGTTGACGACACGTTTATTGTTTGGTCTCATGGTCATCTTGAATTGTCTAAGTTTCTTGATCATCTTAACAATCAACACTTAGATATCAAATTTACTATGGAAATCGAAAGTAATGGTTCTCTTCCATTTCTTGACATTCTTGTAACTCGTAAGCCCGACGGACTTCTAGGCCATTCTGTTTATCGCAAACCCACCCATACGGACAGATACCTTCATGCTTCGTCTCATCATCATCCTGCACAGAAACGTTCTGTTATTGAATCTTTGGTCCATCGTGCCTTTTCTATTTGTCAACCTGAGAATCTAGACTCAGAACTTCGTCATCTTACTAGAACCTTAGTGAACAATGGTTATCTAAAGCGAGATATTCATAGAGTTATTAATCGTCGTTTACATCCACGTACTCGATCACCTAAAGACACTTCTACTCCCGAATCCAACCCGAAATTGGTCTTTTTACCCTACATTCACAAGGTTACAGATCAAATAGGGAAACTCCTTCGTAAGAATGGTATTAAACCCATATTCAACTCGACAGGCAAAATCTCTCAGATTCTTTCTTCTCCCAAAGACAAATTTCCTACACTTTCATCTCAAGGTGTATATCAAATTCCTTGTTCTTGTGGTTTAGTCTACATTGGTGAAACCGGTCGATCCGTCATTACTCGCATTTCAGAACATGATCGTTGTATAAGGAAAAGGTCCAAGTCTGCTGTCTCTGAACATCATTTTACTACAGGTCACAAGATAGATTTTGATAATGTTTCGTTGACTGCCAAATTTCCATTCTTTTTCAACAGGAACTTCCGAGAAAGCATAGCAATCATCAAACACCCCAATAACTTCAATCGCCATCATGATTTCCAACTATCCTCTCTTTGGTTCCTGGTTATTAGTCATTTATCGAAAACACGCCCCTTAGCAACCGTAACTCAATCAGGGTCGAGCTTAATCATCCGTGACGATCCTTTTCCTTTAAATACGGAGACTATTTTTTCTTAAGTCACTTCTACGGAGTTTAGAATCTGGCTTGGTTCACAAGTTGATTACCTAACTCGGTAGTGGTTCTTTGTTAGATTTTCGTTTGCTTTTTCAGGTTATCGTTTTCTTTCTCACTTTTTCATAGTTTAGGTTATGGCTTGTTTTACAAGTGGATAACCTAACTTTTGAGAAGTTCTTAGTAAGATTTCGATTGCTTGTTTGAGTTTTGCGATTTATCTCACGCCCTGATGAAGCCCCTTACGAAAGTGGGCGAAACGTTGGCAGCTTCGGTTGCAACTATGACACGGCCCAAACCCGGAAGACATTCTAATGTTAGTATAAGTACTTTTTGTTATAAATCCACAGGTTTCTAAGTTTAGTTTCCTTAAATGTTATAGGGCTAAATAGCTTGGATCTGCACCTGAACCACTATTAAATATCTTAAATTTTTCTCGCAGATTTTGTGTACTAAATGACGGTTTAAGATATGTTTTGTGTCGAGAAATGCATCGTGGTAAAAAGGTTTTGTCATTTTGAGGCGCAGTTTGATTTTCAGTTTTGTCCTTAGCCACTTTGGTTACCTACACGTGTCCCATTAATGTTGAGAAATACATACAACTGTTTGCTTACCTTGAAAAATTCTTTTGATGATGCTAGAAGTTATGAAGTAGTAAAAACCTACGTTAATTAAGAGCATTAAAACTATTGGTTAATTGCTAAAATTAGAAATGGAACATCAGTATTCATTTGGGAAAAAATTGGCGCATCTGGTTTTTTCTCAGAGGTTGTATGATCCTAAGAAATTTATTTGTGGTAACGCTATATGTACGTAACAATTTAATTTTCAGCAAATTTTAAAAAATTGTGGAGAAGGTGCCGTTAGCTAACCGTATACTTCGGAAAAAACATATTGTAAGTATTGTATTTCTTATTTAAACTATTTTTTTATCTACGTTGCTAGTCATTTGCACGCACGCTATACGTACATATTATGTTTATTGGCACAATTAAGTATAATACATAATTGCCGGTATATATGTAATTTTACATCGATTTTTCTTCTCTAGCCTCTCCTTTTTTGATAAAATAAATATATGCGTTGTTATAACCTGTGTTTAGTCATTTCTCTTTAAGTGTTGGATTGATTTAAACCAGTTTTCAACCGTTTTGGCGTCTTTTTAACTTATTTTATGATAAGCACACCGGGACTTGCGATCCACTCGCCGAATTATTTTGAGCTAGTCGCATGCATTTGAGTTATGAGAAAATTCTCGTAACAACCTTAACATTTAATAAATCTACAAAAATTATTTAATAAAAACAAAAATAGTTTAAGAATTTATTGAGTAACACACGTCAAATGTTTTACAATTTATTTGTCTCCATTGTTGAATGTGGTCGCTGCTTATGCTATTTTAAACTAAGTACTACTTAGAATAAAAATATTACACCTGTCTTGTAGCAACGAAAAACAACACTGTTTTATGGATATGTGCAAAAGTGTATATTTAGAATTGATTATATTATATGATTCGTTGTATCTGAAGGTGAACAAGATAACGAACAAATACAAAAACGTCTATTTGTGTGCGTAAGTACAAGACAAACGTAATATTCACAAACAAGCTTATTATTCACTGATATTATTAAAATTAGAATTAGCAAAGGATATCTATATTAAAACTAGTCTTAGCAATTATTGTACTAAATGGATAATACATCGAACTGATTTTTTCTACACCCTATTAACACCGACAATTGATATTCAGTGTTGGAAATTTATAGATAAGTTACTAAGGACAGTCTTGTATTAAGCTATATGTTTCTTGTTCATTTACGTCAAAGTGTGAATGGACTTTCATATAAAATTAAAAAAATCTGCTTTTGCACAACTTAAAGCAATAGTCTCTAATATGTTACGCGATCTTCCTTCTTAAAATAATTGTCAGCATTTTAGCGTAAAAATAAAAAATTGATTGAAGAAACTTTTGTTTGCTTAACCTATATCACAAACCCTTCAACAGAGTCGTCTCTGTTTCTTAGCTAAATAACAAACTCAATTAGTTGGTGCTTGTCTACACACATGCGGTGGTCAAGTTTAAACATGATTTTAACCTCGTATCAAAGTAGGCAAGCAGCAACTAAAGTAAAGCGCGCATCGTTCCCTTTTTTTATATACAAACCAATACACTAAGGTTTCATCATTATATGTACAATAAAATAATAGCGTAAGTTAAATACTGCGGTTGAATTGAATGAAACAGCTTAAGCTCAAAGTACGTAAATCCTTAATCTACATTGTACTTATAAACATTTATATTTACACTTAGCTACTCGTCGTAATAACATAAAAATAGTGAAGCATTAAATATTTTTTGCTCTTTTAGATACTACTAAGTGTTACATATACAACAAACAGTCTAGTTTTTTTTTAAAATCTAATGAGTTCTTTATAGGTCCATACATGGTTTTAAGGGATTTATGTGCAACTTAAAAAGGTAATATTTATTATTGTGAGGTTATGTAAGAAGTGGACCGATGCTTTAACTTACTCTTTTAATTACTCACGCAGTTTATGCCAGTCTGCTATTTGCCGACGAGGAGAGTTACATACTTCGTTCCAATGGTGTAAAGCCGATCCTGTACATTTAGGCCCGCCAAGTTCTAGTCTACCAATAACCTGCAACATCAATTATATAGATTTGATTAAAAAAATTAATCAAAATGCTTACCTCGTTTTTGGTGACGCGATCCCAATCCAATAAAAGAAATTCCAAATTGACATTATCTAAACCTTCACCACCAGCTGGTATATCAAAAACAAAACTTTCGTTAAAAACAGGACTTAAAGTCCTCTTTTTTACGTGCGTTTTCTTTTTGGCAATACGTTGTCCATTATACAACAAATACATTTTTACGTAAGGATCCGCTAAGCCGGTAACGTCCATTTTAGGAAGGTTACGTGCTTTTAAAACGACCACCGTAAGACGATTGGCAGCTGGTTGCCAACATAGCGACACCAATAATTCGCCACGTCCCTGCGAGCGAATCTGTTGATGCATTAAATTAACAACACACAACACCAAAAAACCAATTTACCTTTAAATTTCTCGGTTGGATTTCACGACACAAAGCGATCTGTTGGTTTTCAGCTTGGTTAATATCGACAGTATTTAATGCACAGAAAACTTCTCCTATAATATCATCTCTCGAATACCGATCAAAGCTAAGTACCACGAAGTGTAAAGTAATGCTTGGAAGTTGGTTGAAGTTGATTCCATAAAATGTAAAGTCCTCGTCGTATACTGGATTCCTAGTTTTGCGAAGAACTCGAGTCTTGACTTTGTGCTGCTTGTCGGGTAATAATTGTAGTTTTACGTAAGGATCGCTTGAACCAAGATTGGGGTCTTTAGCTGGGAGATCTCGACAACGAACTACGGATACTATCAAAGCATTCTTGTCGTGCTTATATCTAAAACAAGTATTTATTATTTGATTTTTGTTTTATTATGTATTTTATAAGAAGATAATTTTATTGCTAAGATGGCTTTGGAACGGGTATTAACCTCCATCTTCAGTTTTGTAGCACTCGGGGAGCAAAATCAGTTTGATTGTAATTTTTTTTAAACCACAGACAAAAATACAAAAACATTTTTTACTTGTAAACGGTAGTTTTTAGTCAACCAGTCGTTAAGAAATATAAATTGTCTAAAACAGTTCTTGAAACATAGAAGAATTGGAGACAATTCTTTTTTTTTGGTCAACGTTTTTGAAAGGGTTAATTTTTTTTACAGATAAAAAAATCATGTGCTTAGAATGTTCCAAAAAAAAGAAAAACATTTTTTTTTGTAAATTCGTTCGTTAGTGTAGTTACATAATGACGAAAAAATACTCTAGAGCGGCAAAATAATAAATCAAATTCTACGAAGAACTATGCTTCAAAAGTCAATTATTATTTAAGTAGAACATTGTATCTGGTAGAAAATCGCTTTAGAAGTTCTCACATTTAGTTAAGATTTGAGAAAAAAGGTTTTAAAAATTGCATAAATTTAAATAGAGTATTATATATTTAGTTGGTACTACGTAAAACATTCAAAGTTGACAAATTCAGTTAGTTATAAATGTACTACCAACATTATATTGATGATGTTTTCAATGTGGTTCTTTTTTAATTCATTCAAAAATTACACAAAAAACAGGACAAAGATAATGTATTTTACTCTATTATCGAAAGTCACGGCCTTCGATTTTGCGCCGCATAAACGTTCGTTGTACTATGATTCACTATTGATGCTTGTTAGAAAAATTACTATTGTATAGGAACTCAAAACCCAGTTATGTTTGTTTTTATTTGTCGTTAAAAAACAATTTTCTAATAATAATGAAACGTTTGCAAAGTTACTGTCAAATTTGAGACCGAAGAATGTTGAACATAGAGACAAATAACAAAAATATATAAAAACCATTCAAAGGAAACATAGGTCAGTTTTACGAAGTCGGAAGTTTTAATAAAATTCTGTGGTTTAAAACAAATAAGTGATTAACGCGTGTGTTAAGAAATAAATATAACGGCGTTCAAGCGAACGTGCCTATAATGTAAACAAGTATCAGTTTTGGATACACAGAATTTATCCGCGGACGAATTTGTTACATTGGTGACAGGTGTCCGGTAGTGAAATCCGTTGAAATCGTGTAAATAAGCAACTGTTTAGTTTGCGCTTTGCATGTGTTTAAAAATACTCTAGAGCGACACACTGATAAATCAAATCCGATGTAAAACTATGCTTCTTCTTATTACGTAGAACATTGTATCTGGTAAAAAATCTCTTTAATAGTTCTCAAATTTAATTAAAATTAGAAAATAAATGCTTTAAAAATTGCATAAATTCAAATATTAGAATATTATAGATTTAGTTGGTACTACGTAAAACATTCGAATTTAGAAGTTGACAAATTCAGTTAGTTATAAATGTACTACCAACATTATATTATGTTTTCAATGTGGTTCAGTTTTAATTCATTCAAAAATTACACAAAAAACAGGACAAAGTCACGGCCTTCGACTTCTCGCCGCATAAACGTTCGTTGTACTATGATTCACTATTGATGCTTGTTACAAAAATTACTATTGTATAGGAACTCAAAACCCAGTTATATTTGTTTTTATTTGCCGTCAAAAAACAATTTTCTAATAATAATGAAAGGTTTGCAAAGTTACTGTCAAATTTGAGACTGAAGAATGTTGAACATAGAGACAGATAACAAAAATATATAAAAACAATTCAAAGGAAGCATAGGTCAGTTTTAAGAAGTCGAAAGTTTTAAGAAGATTCTGTGGTTTAAAATAAATAAGCAATTAACACGTGTGTTAAGAAATAAATATAACGGCGTTCAAGCGAACGTGCCTTTAATGTAAACAAGTATCAGTTTTAGATACACAGAATTTATCCGCGGATAAATTTGTTACATTGGTGACAGGTGTGCGGTAGTGAAATACGTTGAAATCGTGTAAATAAGCAACTGTTTAGTTTGCGCTTCACATGTGTTTCAAAATACTCTAGAGCGACACAGTGATAAATCAAATCCGACGTAAAACTATGCTTCAAGAGTCAATTCTCATTTACGTAGAACATTGTATCTGGTAAAAAATCTCTTTAATAGTTCTCAAATTTAATTAAAATTAGAAAAAAAAATGCTTTAAAAATAGCATAAATTTAAATAGAGTATTATATATTTAGTTGGTACTACGTAAAACATTCGAGATTGACAAAAAAATAGTTAGTTATAAATGTACTACCAACATTATATTATGTTTTCAATGTGGTTCCTTTTTAATTCATTCAAAAATTACACAAAAAACAGGACAAAAAATAATGTATTTTACTCTATTATCGAAAGTCACGGCCATCGACTTCGCGCCGCATAAACATTCGTTGTACTATGATTCACTATTGATGCTTGTTACAAAAATGACTATTGTATAGGAACTCAAAACCCAGTTATGTTTGTTTTTATTTGTCGTCAAAAAACAATTTTCTAATAATAATGAAACGTTTGCAAAGTTACTGTCAAATATGAGACCGAAGAATGTTGAACATAGAGACAGATAACAAAAATATATAAAAACTGTTCAAAGGAAGCATAGCTCAGTTTTACGAAGTCGGAAGTTTAAAGAAGATTCTGTGGTTTAAAAGAAATAAGTGATTAACGCGTGTGTTAAGAAATAAATGCAACGGCGTTCAAGCAAACGTGCCTATAATGTAAACAAGTATCAGTTTTAGATACACAGAATTTATCCGCGGACGAATTTGTTACATTGGTGACAGGTGTGCGGTAATGAAATCCGTTGAAATCGTATAAATAAGCAACTGTTCAGTTTGCGCTTCGCATGTGTTTGTTAATAGAGTGTAACTATAGCTGTTCCAGTTTGATAAAGAAATTGTCCGTTATTAAAATTTAATTTCTGGAATCAATAAAAAATGGTCTAGAATCGATGAATAAAAATATGTAAGAAATTACTAGAAAAATGGAAGAAAATTCTAGAAATATGGAAGAAAAACTGTCTGATTATTCTCAGAAAATGGAGAAAAATTCTAGAAGCTTAACAAAAGAAATACGAGCGAGCAATTAAAATCAAATAGCGACTATTGAGAAACAAGCAGCTCGAAAAAGAGAAGTGATGTGCTGGAACTGCGGGGAAGCGAGTCACGTACGACGACGTTGTACTTAACCCAAAAGAGCGTCCTGAAAACTAGAACAGGTCAACCTCAACGTCAACGAGCTATGCCCTGGAGATTAACATACAAATAGCATCGCTTAAGGAGCAATTGCATTGCATTTATCTCGATGACAAGATTAATGGAAGAAGTGTTCAGTTACTGGTTGACACGGCAGCGACGAAGACTACCATTTGTCCTGACATGTTATTGGAAAGCGACAAGACATCACCAGTAACGGCGACGGCCAAAGAAATACCTACTCACGGACAAGCCAAAGTAATCATTGGTTTGGGAAATGGAGTTCTTGACCATCAAGTACTGGTAGCCAACATTACGGAAGAAGTTATCCTAGAAAGGGACGTTATAAAGAAGTATGGAGTCCATTGGGATATGAAGAACGATGTTCTGAAGATTGACAGCTAGGAAATTTTTTTTTCATTGGTCAGAGAAGACTGCCGTGCGATGGCATGCCTTGATGGAAATCTCCGGGAAGGCTATTGAACCAATGTAGGACAACTTGATGGAAAAGGGACTACTGGCTAGCAAAATATTAGTACGAGTGCCAGTAAGAATTTTGAATGTCAACTTAGATCCAGTAACGTTGAAAAAGAAGACTGTAGTAGGTCAATGCACGCAAGTATCTCAAATTGTAAAATGGGTGAATTTTAGTGAGAATACGGCGTTGAAGAAGTGAAATTAACAGATGACTGTCAAATTTTCCGAGTTGCTTACTAAAAGATAAAACTTGAAAAATATAACTTTAATTTATACTAAGATTAGAATGTCTTCCGGGTTTGGACCGTGTCATTGTTGTTGTAACCGAAGTTGCCAACGTTTTGCCGACTTTCGTAAAAGGCTTCATCAAGGCGTGAGATAAATCGCAAAACTCAAACAATTTATCTCCCGCCCTAATGAAGACCCTTACGAAAGTGGGCGAAACGTTGGCAACTTTGGTTACAAGAACAATGACACGGTCCAAACCCGGAAGACATTTTAATGTTAGTATAGATTCCGGCCGTGCAAGCCTTCGCTATTATAATAACTTTAACTTGTTTAGTAGCGACATTTACATAGAGATTACTTAATTATTATCCCGCACTCGTCACTTTGTTAAACATATTGGACTATGCAGTAACGACCTCAGTTTTTTTAGATGAGTGGGCACAAACGGGCATTTTTAGGATAGACACGGCGTCTGCGTAAAATTAATTATTTTTAATAAAAGTTTTCATAAATCACCAAATAATTTATTGTTTTCTCTAGTTTTGGTGAGCATGCGGGTAGGCCTTCCAATAAACAGGTTGGGCATGTGCCCACTCAAGCTGCCCTTTGACGCCGTCGCGGGACAAGATGTTACAATTAACAAAAAAACATATAAACACTTAAAAAATTGGATTGGAAAAAAAAATTAAAAAAATTGAAAAAATATTATAAACAAAATAAAAACAAAAAATAATATTAAAAAATATATAAAAATTGTTATGCGTCTCGCAGAATATAACTGGTTCAGATAGGAGATGTTTTGTTTAGTTTTTGGTTATTATATTTGTATCTGAAACCTTTGAATTTTTTTTTCTTTTTTCCAGAGTTTTCACTCTGCAAAATCTCTTTCCTCAGATCATGTTTGATAGCACGTAAATAGCCTTGTTAGAGGTCTTTATTCAACTCTTCTGTATTTTGCAAAAATTAGATAAGAACATTTTCTTGCAAAAGCATTAATTCTTTGTCTTCTTGTCTTGGTATTTTTTCCTTTCTTGTAGTCTGTTCCATGATGATAAAAAAAGTATCAGTCAAAGCAATATTATGAATTGCAGTGACATTTGTACTAAGAAGGATTTTGTGCAAAACTTCTAAGCAAATTTTGTCTTTGGAATGGTCTTTTGATTTTTCAGTTTTCATTCTCTTTGTTTTCTTGACATCCTTTGATAATGTTGAAAGAAAGATGACTTCCCAGGTAGTCGCCAATTAGCACTTTTTTTTCATCCATAGTCAAAAGCATGGCAAAGTAACTAAAGTGAACACGTCAGAATCAAACCAAAACGTGTTCCATGCGAGTAATTATCCACTCGGGATTCAATTTTTTTTTTTGAATACCACATATAGATAAAGTAATATGTCATTTTCCATAGCGGCAAACATAACGGACGTGGAATTTTAATATGTTTTGAACCTATTCTGACCAAAACTTTTTAGTTTTTTGGATATTCAAGTTGGTTTTGCCGTAATTGACGATGCTTTGTCTTTGAACTGCAGCAAATTCTTCCAATTTTCTAATTGAAAATTAACATTAGCCTTGGTTCATTCAATGTTTTAAAACATTTTATGTAAAAGCTTTTGGTTTTGTACCAAAAAAGAATTAGCTTAATCTGTTCTAGGTGAATTGTCGGTATAACAAGAGATATTGACACTTTTACGGTTGAGGTATTGTTGCGCAGACTCTCTTAACATCAGAATTAGTACCGTATTAGTAAATAGGCCAAGTTGGCCACAGCCTTTGAGTAACTGAAGTAAACACAATCAAACCTAAACGTGTTCCATGCGGGTCATTATCCAATCCCTCAAGATTTAATTTTTTTATTGAAATTGTCTATAACCGTTAAACTTATTCTAACCAATACTTTTGATTTCCTGGATTTTTAAAAAAATTAGTTTTGTTGCAATTGACGATGTGTAGTCCTGGAACTCCAGCAATAGATTTTTTCAATTTTCTAAAATAATTGATGATGATTTCTTTATTGACATCTGCTTTGGCGTTTTTAATGTTTTGTGCCATTCTATTTAAAAGCTCTTGGCTTCGTACCAAAAAAATCAGCCTAATCTGTTCCAGGTAAATTGTTGGTGTTGCAAGAGATACTGACACTTTTACAGTTGAGGTATTCTTTGGATTAGTAAATAACCCGAGTAAGCCACTAACTATGAATAACTGAAGTAAACATATCAGAATCAAGCCAAAATGTGTTCCATCATCCAGCCGCTTAAGATTCAAATTGTTTCCTTTGAATATCAGATTGTCATTTCCTGTAACCGCAAAGAAAATTGACGTGAAAGATGTTAATGTGTCCATAATTCTATAAGCATGTTTTGAACCTCTTTCTACCAAAACTTTTTAGTTTTTTGAATTGTCAAAGAAGCGGTTTTGTGGTAATTGAGGATGTTTTATTCTTGAATTTTAGCAATAGAATCTTCCAATTTTCTAAAATATTTGTGTATTTTAATTTACAAATGGAAATTTACTTCGCTTCTGAATATCAAAGTTAGGCCGACTGGGTCACTTGTTTGTACGGCGTGTTGCCCGGTCGAAAGCGTAGTTTATATTTTGTCTGTGATACCGACCTATGTGTTAACGTTTGATAAAATTTATATAAAGATATTTATGTGTCTTCCTCTACGTGAACTGTTGTCTGTGATAAAATAATTATACTCTGTGTTATCACTTCTGTTCTTTTTCAGACGCGGGTAGATTTCAACGGTGTCTCCCACCCTAGTCTTTCATCGTTTTGGCGTATTTTAAAATTTAACACCACGAAGCTTACGATTCTATCCCTGGAACAACTGAATTAGTCGTCGCTCTTTTTGAGTTACGAGAAAAACAACGTAACAAATGTCTGGGCTCGAGCTTGTGTGTGCTATTATAATTTGTTCTATTTTTATTAACTTTTCTACTTATTGGTTGTCTTTAGTGGGTTCGGTTTACTCAAAGTTTACCTGCTTTCTTCAGGTGGTTGCAAGACCTGACTTCATAGTTGACTTACTTCTTTTTATTTCTTTTATCAGTACGTTGTCCAAACTTGTTTTAGTTATTGACTTACTTTGATTTTGATGATATTTTTGGTCGGACATGTGATAGCAGATTTTTGTTTTTGGTTTATTATTTATATTAATCTACTTTTTTAGGTTTCATTGTGTCTTTTAGTGTGTTAGCTATGTATTCTTCAGATGAAGAACCACCACTTCTCACTTCTTCGAATTGACGAATTGTGCTTGTCTTGTGGTGTTTCACAGCATCAACTTTTTCTCTCAGTTTTTGAGATTTTTCTGGTAAAGCTCTTCTTGTATTTAGACAAACCGAAGTTCTTTGCGCTCTTGGAAGACTGTTGCGGCTCTGTTGTAATCAGAATTACTACCATACGGTACCTCTTTTTACAACTGATGGAACCGGTCTCTTATCACACACAACTCAAGGTCGTGCGTTGTAATCTAACTTCGTTTTATCAGTCAGGGTTTGCGTTAATGTCGATTTCTACTTTTGAAGAATTCGTGATGTATGGAAGACAGCTCACTCAATCTAAGGCTTCCATAGACGAGTATCATCCGCCTACACCTTCTAAAGTTACTTCTTTTCAGACAACTTCGGTTAAGGCAACTCCGGTTACATGTTCTCTTGATGTTTCTTCACTTTCTTCTTCGATATCTACTTCTAATTCTAATAATCGTGTTTGTTGTACTTCCACAAGTGCTACACCTTTACGTTCCGCTTCTTCTTTTACTGATTTATCAACTGGTTTGTCTTCGGTTTCGAGGATTACCTGCCCTACTAAAGACCGATGGTATAACCAGTTAGTGGGTGAAGTGTCAGCGTCTCCTCGCCGATTGTCTCGTTAGTTAGTGGTTCAAGGTTTTTCGAGGTTTCTCCTGACGATAAAAATCTATGGAAGCTAATTGTTCCAAACGAGCAACATAAGCCAATTATTCACCATCATCACATTCAATTCACTTTTGGTCATCGTGGTGTTGCCAGTAAATTACTTTTTCTACGGTGTCGTTTTTATTGGCTTCATATGAGACCTCAGGTGGCGCTTGGTTTAGATCAACGATGGGATCGTGTTACTGCTGACTCTACATTGCCTATTTCTTATGGACTAGTTTGATGGACTTCTGCGAATGTTTCTAAAGTTTGAAATCGTTTTAAAAATGCGAAAGCTTGTTCATTCTTCTTAACACCTTCTCGTTTTGACATTTCTGGTTTTGCTTCGTTGTCTCCTTCTAACCGTTCTCTTCTTTTTTACTGCGTCGCAAGCGTCGTAACTTCTAGTCTGTTTTGTTTAGCTCTCGGATTTCGACTTTTGGCTATTCTTTTGGTTATCGTCTGTAAATTTTGTGATTTTTGACTATGTTGACGATATTTTTTTGGTTATAGCTGGGATGCTACCCAATTATTTTTTTTCAGTCTGCGATACTAAACCATTTTCTTTCTCGATTTTTTAGCAAATTTTTTGGTTTTTTTTTCTTAACTATCTTACTTTGGGACAGACTACTTTTCTATTTGTATATAGTTGCATCCGCTTAGTCAATCATTTTCAGATGGGGTAGCCACTAGCAGAACTCTCGCTTTGGTTTTAGGTTAGGTTCTTTTTTCTCTATTTTGGGGTTTCTATTTCGCTTGTTAGCATTTAAGTCTTGAAGTAAACTTTTAATTTGAAGACAGTAATTGGTACGCTTTCGTTCTATGACCAACTCTGATATCTTTTCTTTACTCTTTCGTTACCTTCTTTTTCTATATATTTTAAGGCGGTTGGTTGGGCACCGTCTCTCTTTTTGTTCTTCTACAGGGTAAAGACCGAATCAAGCATTATCTTTCTCCGTCTTTCCATAACTTTCATTTTTTCTACTTGTCATTTCTTTCTTCTTGGGGCTTATCTATCTTTTCTATGTGCGAACCATTCTTCTTTCTCTTTGATTCGCTTTATGGTTTGTCTCTTGGGCGGTTGGTTGAGCATTAAAGGGTTGCTCACTCCCTTTCGTTTCTTCTATAGATAGAAGAACAAATCAGAATCTTACATCTTGTCTTATCTTGCTTCATCTGTCTCTTTTCTTCCTTTCTTGTTTTTCTTACTTTTTTTTCTCCTTTTTTGTGTATGAAGGTACGCCTTTAAGGCAGTTGTTTGTTTTTCTTTTTTCTAAATCTTGGTTTGTTTCTTCATAATAACTTCCCATTTTAGTTTTCACTGCAACTTTTCTTTCTCAGTTACTTTTCTTGCTGTATTGAGTTTAGTGGGTTTTTGTTTTGTTGTCCTTGGTTTGACACTTAAAATAGACTTAGTCGGCATTTTTGATGCTGTCAGTCACTGTTAAGGTATTTCTTTTCTATGGATTTCTTTTGCTTTTGAGATATTCTAATCCGTTTTCGGTTTTTACTGACTCACGACGTTCGATTAGCAATTGAAGCTTTTTATTCTTTCTTATTTGCTCTTGCTTGTTTTTTTCCTATCGATTTTGTTTTGAGTTACCCAGTTTAAATTTTTGCTTAGAATGATACACTTTAGTTTTTAGATTCTTGTAACTTTGTGATTGTGACTTTGGGATTACTGATTTTTTTCTCTGCCTTTTAGGTAGTCCGACTTGTGTCGACTTTTAATCAGAATCTTTTTCTTGTTTGAAATTTCTTCGTTGGTTTGATTTTTTAGATCTTTAGGGTCTGTTTGCTTTTTTTGTAGAAACATGTCATATCTTCTGTTGCCGACTTTTTAGTACAACTGTCTTAGTTTTTCTTTTTTTGCTTTTCTCTCTAAATCCGCAATCTGGGGCTTACATTCAGGGTGAGATTTATATTTGTGGGTTAGGGTTTCATGGGATTTAAGGGCGTTGTTCTTAACCGTGGTCTAAACTTGTTTCTTTCCTATACTACTTTTTTTTTCTTGGTTTGCTTAGGATTATCTGTCAGTGAGGTCTATGAGACTGCGTTGTTTTCTTGCTTATATATATATAACGATTAAAGTCGACTCTCAACGAGTACCTTTTCTGATACATTTCTGTTGGTTAGAGTTTTTTGGTTCTCTAAAGTATCTTTTCGCTTCATGCGACTTTTGGACACATTTGATTTGCTATACTTAGCGAATTGGGAAAACATCTTTCATTTACGTTTCTTTTTGGGTTAGGTAATAAAATTTATTTTCGATACGCCTACTTTTCGTTGTTGAGTAGGGATACACTGTCAAATTTTAAAACACGATTTTATTTCTTCCGGTAAAGTTTGAAGAACGCAGACATTATCTAACGTTGTGTACGCCCAACAAAGCTTTGTTGTGATCTGAGTAAAACTCTTTATTTGGTGTAAGCATATCTTATGTTTGTGGTTTAATGTAATCATTCCGTAATTGTCTTTAGCGTATTTCTATACCCTCACACGTTTTCTTTGTCTGTGGAGATATTAGTAGATGCTGTTTGGGGAAAATTTTTATAACGTCATCACGTCACCGTAGGTAATATTAGCTACACTACCTTTGTTATCGCATTGGAGAAAATATTTACCGAACTTATGAAATTTATTTGAGAGAAACGCTGCGCATTAGTGTGTCCTTAGTGATCGTATAATATATAGGTTTACTTGTGATAACGCCGCATGAACGTTAGATTTTAATTTAGTTTTAGGAAGTGCTGCAAAGAGACCACTAGCTAGTCGCCGGCTTTGACCAAGTCTATTCTGACCCACTGTGGTGGGACAAATACCTGTTTTTTGTTACTATTATAGCTTGAGCTATTAAATGTAAACTCTTTTACCGGAAGGTGAGTTGCAAACACGTGTAATTATTTAATTTAGTAGTTTGGTAATTTTTTTAGACTGTTTTTTGAAAAAGTAACGACTAAAAGGCACCCCACTGTACCCTATATAATAAAAAACGTAGGTACATTTCTGACATATGGCAGTGGCTTAGATATTTTTTATTTACACATTTTTTCTGTTTTTAATTTTTTTATTAATTATGCAAAATGCATCTGCGTGGATATTGATCATTTTATGCGTGTTGTCAGTCTTAAAAAAAATTCTGTATGTCGCAATACCAGTTTTATTTTATTGCATTGCATTTGGGTTGTTATTCAAAAATAAAGCAGTAAAAATATTTGAAAAAAAATTTGTTATTTGAGTTTTTTTTTTATAACAACCGTTAATTGTGCGATGTAATATGTCTCGTATCTAATCAGAATCGCTGTTAAAAATGAAAAAAATAGCGTGTACAGTGCCATCAAAATTAAATGATTATTGTCGTCTGATTACATATTATATACATATACCATATGTATTTCACTTTACGTACTCAGGAAACGGTTTTTATGTTGCTATCAATTGCATAATGAAAAAGCATTTAATAGATAAAAATTGATAAAAAAATACACGTTTATGAGATTAAACAATGTGTTAATGTTAAGGTATGTACGAGGTGCTTTTAAAAAGTTTGCTTGCGACTTCTAGTTAAATCCTTAATTATCAAAATTTTTGACATTTGTTTTTTTGATTTTATTGTTTTTTTATGTTAATTTTACCGTTTACAAACTTAGATTTATGAAAAGCAAATATAATTCAATAAAAATATTCAAATGTTATTATAAAATTATATTACCTTAAAATTGTTTTCTTTTATTAACACAACACAAAACAACGTAGGTAGATGCGTAGGAAATAAGTCGATGAAATTATAAACTCGACTCAGGTTAAATTAAATTTATTTCCAAACTTTGAAGCTTTAAGTTCTTAGCGCAATATACACAAACGTAATAAGCTTTTTCAACTATGGAAAAGTTTGTTTTAATTCAATAAATTCTATTAAAATGATACATTTAATTCATTCAATGAATAAAGCATTTCATCATTAATAATTCAGTTTTTAGTATATTTTGTAGTACAAGCTTTCAAACGAGTATTTGTTTTAAAAGCCCACAAACGTGGGTTGTTGAAAATGTTTCTATAAACAGTAAATAGTTTAATGCTTTCTCAAAGCTTTATTTCGTTTTAAATTTGATTATTTAGAAAACATTTTTTTAACAATATAAATGACAAGGTTAAAACTGTAAGACATGAAGATTCGAAATATTATTCAATGTAGACGATCACGTTTATCTTCAGTTGTAACCAAAACAAGACTTCAGGTAGTTAAATGCAAAATTCAGCTTCTTAGAACTAAGTTCGACAATCTGATTTACTTCTGTCTTGATTTTTTAACAGATTTCTTTAGTTGATGGTTTTTTTATTGTTTGATACTGTTTTAACCTACGGCGATTGCAATTATAATTATAAGCTCCACACTACACGTAGATTGTGGGTTGAGCAATATCCTAATAGACAATTGCCTCCAATAAACTTTATTTTGGCGTGTGTGTAAGAGCTTATAGAATCAGGAGGTGTTCTTCCTACCTACGAAGGCCATGGTCAAGAAAGACTACACCATGTATTAGCAACGGAAGAAGAATAAATCTTTTCAATAACATCAAAATTTCAACTGCGCGTTATCCGATAGCATTATTTTGTATTTATTTTTATTTTTGGTGTCAGCTAATCGCTGAAAAAAAAATTGCACTTTTTAGAACAGTTTATTATTTGTGGTGTCAACAACTTTAGAAAACTACAGGTCCAATTTACAATTTATTTTGCTTTGACATTTTTTGCTTTTATTTCTGCTCTAATTTTACCTGTTAAAATAGCAATCCAGTTTAAATTTATATTCAATTAAAAAAGCGTTAAATTACGTAAGCATCGTCATCTGACAGAAAGACCGATAATTAAGGAAATGTACAGGATTTGCTTTAGGACCAAGACGGTTACATAGAAATTAACCGTCAAAGCAGAAGGGTTCCAACTCGCAGTACAATCAGCATTGATACTATAAAATTAGCTAACGTAAAGAGTAATAGAATTAACTAAAATTTCTAATTATTTTGTATAAAAACTCCAGCGTTATAGAAACATCACATTTTTTCTATGCTTTGGTAAAACAAATGCGTTAGCGGCCATTTCAATTTTGTCGATTCAATTGCTTTTATGTGTACGATGCATTTCAAAATCCATTTATGTGGAATCATTATGTGTAATTTTGAACACAAACTTAAACGTCGTAAGTTTAATTCTAATAATTAACCATTTTATACTTAAATCTTAAAAAAGTGAAAGTGGCATTGCGCAGATGTTTCTTTGTAAAAATAAGTTGGTTACATTTCTTTGTCGTTTGTATACCTTTGGCCTATTTTAGAATCTGTAACGATTTAAAATCATCTTGATTCGTCGTTTGAAGACAAGTTTCTCGTAGATTAGTCAAATTTTTAGCCGGAATACAAGTAACGTCATTTGTTACTTACGTATGGTACGTGTCTCTAGCGGTAACACACAAAAGAATTTAAAATCCTTCTACTTGCCTTGCACTTAACGGATTAAAAGGGCATCGAAGACATATGTTTTGAGTTATCTGTTTGATGTTCTCTTATTTGTAACCCCCATGTCCATCTAAATACGAGGTTCTCGCTATTAGAGTAGGTAATAATTCTAACCGTGACTACACAAAAAAAGAAACAACGGTGTGATTCTTAATCACAAAAAGGATGCTAATACCGAGGGATACATTTCTGCGTAATACCAAATGGTAAGGTATTTATTATTTACTATTAATAGATAGTGAATCGAGCGGAGACACGCGTAGATATATGCCACTACAACGGCGTTGCTTTAGCGTAGCGCTTATCAGAATCAACCTGAAATTTCGTATATTCTTAATATCCTGTAAATTTTGAAATGTTCATTACTGTTTAGTTGCGTCTTTTAATCAGTTATTTTAGTTAGGTTAGTATCGTACTGCGATAACTGAGTTTTGTAATGGAATTGAAAGTGGCGTGGCGTTTTTGGCCGTCAAAGGGTAAGTAAAACCCCAAATTAACGAATCTCACTCGTATACTTGACGTCAAGCAGCTCGGAGGAGACTTTTAAGGTACGATCATACTGTTACGCAAACGCGCTTAGCTTTTTGCTACTGCCTTTTTTGTTTGTTAGAATAATGTAGCGACCAGTGCTTCCAGCTCTACGATACCGTTAAATTGATACGGTAGGACTACGAAACGCACACAAAATCACTTTAGGAGTGTACCGACGACGACGACTACGTTTTTAGTCAAAACTTTGCGGTTAATCCTTGTTGTCTTTCGTTCTATTTTTCCCTAATTTTTAGTATACTTGTAAACAATAAACAAATTTTGAAATCTGTAATAACTGTGGATTGTTTTATTTATTCACGTACAATTGGGATTGTGGCTTCTGGAGATTTCCTTTTTCTACCTCAGATTGCATTTCTTCTTCTACACGCAAGGAGAAAGTGGCGCCAGACACCGACTCGCTATCACTTTTATGTGAATTAGTGCATCTTGGGCCTATGATATAAACAAAATCCTGCTTTTATGTATCAAAGTAGCGGTAGATTGTTTCCATAATAATGGACCCTACATTTTATAACATTTTTTTGATATATTATGATGTGTGTATGATATGTGTATTTTTGGTCCAGGTTTTTTTGACCGGCATTTCAACTTTAGTTAAATTGCTTCCGTAACCAGATTCCAATACCCACTGGTACGCCGTCAGTTAACTAAATCTTCTTCTGTTTAATATAATGATGTTTGTGCACGTGTTTACATGTGTTGAGATGTAAAGCTGTTATCATACCTGTGTATTCGTTTAAATTGGTTAAATTATGGGATGTCTAACTTTCCGATATCTATAATGATTATATTATTATTTGATAATAGGGACTAAACACTGAAAAACTCACAAAAGGGCTAAACTCTAACCAACTCACAAGAGCCTTAATGACTGTCTGTAATAAAAGTATGCATCGAACAAAATCAGAAAGGAGATGCAATGCACTCAAAAGAGCGCTGTAATGCCAAGAAGGGTATGACGAAGATAGCCAGAAAGAAATTGATTCTCCGAGCTTGGCAGACCGGATAGTCAAAATACACTAAAGCAGCCTGAACCAGAGTGCTGATTTCCAACCTACGCAAGTAGACAGAGAATTACCACAGCACACAAGTGTTCACCGGGGACGGATGCTTTGGCAATTACTTAGCCGGAATCTGGAAGAAGGAGAAAAACCATCCTGCTTCATTTGCGGGGATGATATAGATGATGCTGAGCATACAGTTTTTATGTGCAGGCACTGGCAAGCAGAGCACGCAGTATTATAAAGTATAAATTGGAGAAGGAGGTACTGGTTGAGGTCATGGTCTCCAGTAGGCAAGTCTATTAAAAAGAAAAAAATAAAAGGGTTGAAATGTCTAGGTAAATGATTGCTTGCCGCCTAACTTTCGTACAATCCATGCATAATTGTAAAGAATGTATTAAATTTAATGCCATCGTACAATGTATGTTCTAGAAACCTACGTACAGCTATAATGTCTGTAATAGAAAAAGTCATCAACAGAGAGTTCATTATCAGATCCGGTTACCTGCCTTAGGACCAGATCGGATTTTAGCCGTCTGTGACTGCCTTTTAGTTGTAAGTTTAAAGCACGAACTTGAACCAATGACGAACAGTCAAACAAACTCTCAAGAGGATAGCTTGGTGAAACAGGGAGCTTCACGAAGCAAGAGCACGCACTAAAAGGCTATTTAAAACAGCGAAAAAAATAGCGGAAGCTAAAACGAATGCAAAACCAGCCTTACACCATGCAACAATTCCATTAAAAAAGCAAAGAAAAGACTCTGAGAAGGTATCGTAGGAACGTAGATAAAAAAAACTTATATGTTCTCGCCTCTAAACAGCTTTGAACAGCAACCGCACTGAAAACATCTGTTCCATGCTGACCAAACCGAAAAATGTATGCACTCAGTTGAAGGTATGCTGCAAGAATTACTGCAGAAACTATTTCCAGGTTCATCGTTAACTAAAGTTCCTAAGCGCCAGGATGTAGAGAAATCAAACTAACGGGCACCGAAAAAAATAATTAATTCAGAAAACTTAGAATACGAAACATACTAAACACAACGCAAACCGCTTGGAATAAGCTTCTAAACTTCATAGACAAAACAAAACTGTTGAAGGAGAAAAATCAGAAGTGCATAAAAGAACCAAAGAAATCGCTTGGCAGAGACGTTAGGCAACCATAAATTTAAAAAAACTTTTTGGATAGAATCAATTTTTTAAAATAAACTAATTGGTGACTGTGTTACAAAAACCAAAACTCTAATGTTTTTTAGTTTAGAGTATTTACATTGGTTAGTAAGTCTTCTTAAAAAAAAATTGTTATTTTTAGGTGGCATGTTTTTAAATTCGTCGATTTTTTTTACTCGTAAGATTTAGGCTAGACTAGAACATAAAGACAGATAACATTTTGTTTGAAAACAATAAGTTTTGTATACAAAAAAATATTCGTTTGTTACTACAGTAAGGGGCAAAAAAAGTTTTAGAGCGGCAAAGTAAAAAGTCTAAATCCACATGAAACTAAGTCAATTATTATATTAGATCAAGTATGTGACGGTTGTTAAAAAATCTTGAAGTTTAGTAAAAACTGAAAAAAAACAATGTTAGTCTATGTCAAATTTGACAGATTTAGCAATAAATGTAGTACCAACGTTATATTTCTGGTGATTTCAAATCTTTTTAACAAAATAATTATTTTCGGGTTTTGAACCGCGTTCCATATTTACACTTTTCACAAAATTTATAAAACTTCGAAAACTTACAAACTTTGAAAAATTTACAATGTTTGACGTTTCGACAGTCATGTCGCTGTTTTCTTCAGAGAAAACTGAAACTGAAGATATAGGATCTTAGCCTTTATATTACGCCGTTCGGGTCAATGGTTCGTGACGGTTCCGTTTCATTAGTTTTCCGGAACATGTTTTTCCATACTGGTGCTAGATCGATTCCATTATCCCTATTAAAATTGTCGTACTTCTGGATTTCAATAGCTTCCTTGTATAGTCTAGGCCAGAAGTTTTGAGATTTAGCCAACATTGTTGCCTCTTCAAATTTTATCGTGTGACCGGTGTCTAAGAAGTGTTCCGCAACAGCAGATCTTGTGTTATGTTTCTTTGTATCCGCCTTATGTTTTTTTAATCTGGTAGCTATGTTGCGTCTCGTTTGTCCTATGTAAGCCAGCCCACACGAACAAGAGATGTGGTAGACCCCTGGTTCCTCAAGTGGTGCTTTTGTTTCTTTTGATTTTGAGAAACTGGCGGATATTTTATTTGTTGCAGTGAAAATCACTTTGATATTTTTCCCCCTATGTATCCTGGCTATTTTATCCGTGCAGTCTTTTATGTAAGAAAGGAAGGAACTTGCCACGGGTTGTTACGTGCATAAATTTAAATATTGCATTACCCTGTACATCAATTTAATTAAAAACTACTTTGATATTTCTTGACGCCATCTATTGGGTTCGTTGGTCACTTTGTATTGCGCATCCGGTGTCTTCTCCGACATTTTAACTTTAACATTGTAACTGGCAATATCGCGGGCTGTGTGAGTGAATGTTGGTTCTCTAAAATCATCCACGTGTTAGGGACACGATGGAAATTATGTAGTTTCTTTAATTAACTAATTTATTTCCGCAGCGTAAGTAATTTTATTTATTTCTGTAATTAAAAGTAATTTTGATGTCTTTTTGGTTAGCCCCATGTGCCACCTACTAAATCAGGGCATTCTGGCTATAATTTAAAGCCCATCAGGGAAATTGTGTGACTTCGTTACAATCGTGGGATATTTGTATCGTCACCGGCTATTCTTACCTCCATCTGGCCCATGAATTCTATCCGATACCGAAAGACGAGAGATAACCCTCGACGAATATTATGTTGGAACGGTTCTAAATAAGGCCTACTGTTGGAATTAATTAAATCATAGAAAAGGGTATAACAGCATCCCACGTTCGGTTTGTGTTTTGTGTACATTTTACAATTTACGTAATGACTTTGTAGATTTCGATTTCGTGAGCTATTAGGTTGACACGATTTGCAATTAAAATTAATTACAGGGCACGTGTCGAAGGGAGCGCTTCCTCCGCATAAAAGGAACACCTGTATTGGTGGTAAGTTTTTTTATAAATTTTCTTTCGTCGTCAACGAGGTTTCTCACGAAACTTACAATCATCATAACTTCGTCCTGATTATCGTAATGGTAATATCATTAGTTAGTAAATTTGCTTATACTACGTATGCTGTTTATACTTATTTATTGTGATAATTTAATGTTAATGCTATAATAATTATTTTGCCTTATTGTCGTTACTACCATATTTCTAGTTATGTAAATGATATTTACTGCGAACGATTCGTATTCATGTTCTTCACTAATGTCATGTAAGTTGCCTATCTTACGGTGATTCGATTTTGTATATACTCGCTAGTACCTACTCAGATTTGACTATTTAATTCTTATTATATTTATCGTGATAGAGTAATTAAAGCACCATTGTTATTAACGATTTAGTTTTCTCTTTTACTCGTTTCTTTCAGCAGTTACGAACTTAACATCATAGTTACAAGTTTATTACCATTCCTGTGGTGAGCAAGCAGGAACTGACTTTGGATAGGCTCTGGCGCCCTTAATTATCTTTTATTTACCTCTAGCAACCCTACCCTCTCTCCGACTGTTGAGAGTTGGCCGTGCAGGTTCGTAACCAGCTAAAACTTGTAATAAATTGGCAGCCCAACTGACTGGGGCTTCGATTATCTCATATCGAATTTCTCATTCTCTATATTTCTTTTAACAATTTGCTTTAATTGTGATTAGCGTAGGATTAACTTATACTGTTGAATTTCTCTCGACTTAGTGTGTAGCAAATTGGCTACCTGACTTTTCGATTCTTTTTCTTTTGAATTTCTCATTCGATATAATTCTTTCTGCTGTTTAGATTTTTTTTTTTTCTCTAATTAGTATAGGATCACTAGCAGGAATAGGTAGGTTATATTGTTGACTTGCTATCGATTTAGTGTGTGCGATCATAAGTTCTTCTAGCTTTATTGATTTCTTTTATCTTTTCTTAGTCTTACGTGGGTTCGATTTTACTTTGCTTTCTTTACTTAGTTATTGCTACTAGACTGGACGTCTGAGTTACTTCATTAACTTTTACTTTTTCTGTATTTTTCTTTAGTGCTGCAGTTTGACTGTAGATTAGCACTTTGCTTACGTTTCTTTTAATCGGACCTTCGTTTTGATTTTTGGATTGACTCGACTACGTCGATTAATTTGTTTTCTTATTGGATTACTTACTGGATAGTAATACGGCTGGTACTTACTGTTATTTTGAATTTTGTCAGGCACATGGTGACGGATTTCCGTCGTAGTTAACTGCTCTGGTTAGTTTCTTGTTTACTTGTTATTGTTGTAGCTATGTATTCTTCAGGTAAAGAACCACCACTTCTTACTTCATCAGACTCTGATTCGGAAATGGACTTGGCTAATTGGAATATTACTTTCTCTGGTGAAGATCCGTTTGTACTAATGGAGTTTCTTATTCGTATTGATGAGTTGTGTTTGTCTCGTGAAGTTTCTCAGCACCAACTTTTTCTTTCAGCTTCTGATGTGTTATCGGGTAAAGCTCTTCTTGTGTTTAGAAGTAGACGACATACTTTGCGTTCTTGGAAAGAGGTTACTGCGATGCTGAAAGCTGAATTTCTGCCTGTAGATTATGATGAAAGGTTAATGGATACTATTCGTAATCGAGTGATGGAACCTAAGGAACCTATTGTGATGTACGTTGCTACTATGCAATATCTTTTTATGCAATTGTTAGAACCAGTCTCGGAGAAGACGCAGCTTAAAATCGTACGCCGCAACTTGGCTCCTTTGTATCAATCTCATTTTGCACTGGTGGATATTACATCCTTTTCTCAATTGATTGCTTTAGGCAAACGTTTGGAGTTGAACTTTAACCGTAGCAATTCTCGTAGTCTTATAACATCCGAAAGGAATGACTTACTTCTAGAATCATCTGTGATTAATACTGCTACTCCCGCAGTTTCTGTTAATACGGTTGCTGATTCTCTTACTACTCCTCCACTTCCTTCTTCTATAACTACTGAGTCTAATACTTGTATGCATTGTCGTTCTAAAACTGAGAAACTTGTACGTCCTGTTCGTTCTTTAGCTTCTCTTCCTCCAAATTTTTCTTCAGTTTCTAGGATTATTAGGCCTACTAACGATCCTTGGTATTTAGGTTTGGTTTCTAGAGTTTCTGCTTGTCCTCGTCGTTTCTCTCGTTGGTGTCTTGTGAAAGGTCTTCTATGTAAACGTGTACGCATATCTTCATCTGACTCTTGCGTGTGGAAATTAGTTGTTCCTTCGGAACAACGCAAACAATTAATCCACGATCACCATCTTCCATCTGAGCGTGAACACCGCAGTGTTAGGAGTACGTTGGAAGCTCTTCGCTATCACTTCTACTGGCCTCATATGAGACCCAAGGTTGCTGAGTTCATACGTCACTGTTCTTGTTCGAACGCACAGCGAAGCAATCCTATTAGGTCACGTCACGTTTTGCCAGCAACGATGAAGCTCTCCAACACTAGTGTTGCTACAAGGTCTATGCGTCTACATAAGGATCGTGCTATTTCGCCGGATGTAAAAGCCGCTGCTATTGCTTTTGCATCTCCTTCATCAGTCGTTTCTAATTATTCTTTGTTGTCTCCCTCTGCTAATCGTTCTCTTCGCTTTCATCGGCGTCGCAAGCGTCGTAAGTGCTAGTTCACTTTTTGGGCTTTTGACTTTCGACCTTTGCTATTCTTTTGTTCTGTTCTTTCGGTTTTAGTGGTTCGAGTCTTTGGATACGTCGTCGGTATCTTGTTGGTTGTAGCTTGGTGCTACCCAATTGTTCCTCTCATATTGCTGTCACCGATTTTCTTTTCTTTGCTTAAGTTTCTAGTACTTTTGTTTTGGTTTCTTTCTTCTCCATCTTACTTCAGGACAGACTACCTTTCCGTCTGTATATATTTATATCCGCTTAGTCGGCATTTTTGGATCGGTACGTCATATATAGAATTCTCTTTTCTGCTTTTGGATTTGGTTTTTCTTTTCTTGAGTTTTCTATTCCGCTCGTCGGCATTAAAGTCGTGAAGTATACTTTCCAATTTGGGACAGCAATTGGTACGCATTCGTTCTATAACTAATATTGATACATTTTCTCATACCTTGTTTTTTTTCTATTCTTAGGGCGGTTGGTTGGGCACCGTAGGGTGGTCTCTCTTTTCATTCTTTTACGGGGTGAAGAATGAATCAGGCAGTTACATCAAGCCTTATCTTTCTCCGTCTTTCTCTATCTCTTATCTTTTCTACTTTTTATTTTTTTCTTCTTGGGCCTATCTATCTTTTCTTTGTGCCAACCATTATTCTTTGTTTTGATTCTCTTTATGGTTCGCCTCATGGGCGGTTGGTTGGGCATTGAAGGGCTGGTCACTCCCTTTCGTTTCTTCTACGGAGAGAAGAACGAATCAGACATTTACACCTTGTCTTATCTTTCTCCGTCTGTCTCTTTTTATCCTTTCTTGTCTTCCTTACTTTTGATTTTTTTCTTTCGTTTTTTGGGATTTGTCTTTAGGGCAATTATCTCTTTCGCTTTTTCCTTTATCTGGATTTGTTGCTTGAATACTTTCTGGGTATTTTCTTTTGATAACTTCTTTCTTTAGTATTCACGCAACTATGGTTCTTTTCTTTTGCTTTCTTTCTCGTTTACTTTTCTCGCTTTATTAGGTTTAGTGGGTTTTGTTTTGTTGTTTTGGTTTGAAACTTGGAATAGACTGCAACGTCGCTTCTTGTACTTTGTACTTCCGCTTAGTCGGCATTTTTGATGTTGTTAGTCGCCGTTAGAATATTCCTTTTCTTTGGGTTTCTTTTGGCTCTGGGAATATTCTAATCCGTTCTTCGGCATTTAGGTTCCGCGTGACATCCCAACGCAACGAACACTAACTCACGACGTTCTATTGGGCAAGTGAAGTTTTTTGGGTTGTATTAACTCATGCTTTCTTTTTTTTCTTTCTTCTCCTCCTGGGTTGGTTTGAGATTGTATTAAAAACTTTTCTCTCTGCTTAAGTTTTGCTTTCCGTGGATTTACTGCCGTCATATCATTTTTTTCCTCTGCGTTCCCCTCCTTGATAATTCTCTCTTGTGCTGCATTGGGATTAGTAAATTACTCGGTTGCTGTGTAGGTCTGAAACTTGAAACAGGCTACAACTCCGTTTTCTGTACTTTAGGTACTTCCGCTTGCTCGGCTTTTCTGGATGTTGTTAGTCATTCTTGGGATATCTCTTTTGCTACTTTTCTCTTTGATTTTTTGGGGATATTCTATTCCGTTGATCGGCTGATAAGTTTCCTTGTTACAGTCCCGCACAGGGATCGATGATGGACAGGTGTTCATTGGGCAATTGATCGTCCTGATCTCCCATTTTTGTATGCGATCACTTCGCGCCTTTCCTCGAGCACGACCTCTACCTTCCTGATCCCCCATTTTTGTATGCGATCACTTCGCGCCTTTCCTCGAGCACGACCTCTATCGTCCTGATCTCCCATTTTTGTATGCGATCACTTCGCACCTTTCCTCGAGCACGACCTCTATCTTGCTGATCTCCCATTTTCAATTTAGGTATTCTATTCCACTATATTTTATTCTCTCACTATACCCATACATTCTTTCCCTTGATTTAACTACTTTTGCCTCGGGCGATTTTTTTATTCTCTCACTATACCCATACATTCTTTCCCCTGAGTTGACTACTTTTGCCTCGGGCGATTCTTTTATTTTCTCTGGAATTCTTTCGATACTTACGTCCTTACTGTATTGGGTTACTGATTGTTTGTACCTTACTTTTTGGTATCGCTTTATGCGCTTCGGAAATTAGTAAACCGTGTTGGTATTCTTCTTTGCTTTTAGATCAAATTACTCTTGGTTTCTTGGAGATACCTTTCGCTTCGTGCGCTTCGGTTACAGTTTTGGTTGTCGGCATTCTTAAGATTCTGGAAAACCTCTGTCTCTTCTGTATTTGTGGTAATCTGATGAGATTACACGGGGTTGGGTTTCTTGGAATTGGGTTGGTTTTGGATTTAAGGGTTCTATCCTTGGCGTATGCCTAAATTTCTGTCTTCATTTTAGCTTTTGTTTCGTTATCTCCGCTCCACGCTTTTATCTTGCTGGGGGGGGAATTCTGTTACGTGCATAAATTTAAATATTGCATTACCCTGTACATCAATTTAATTAAAAACTACTTTGATATTTCTTGACGCCATCTATTGGGTTCGTTGGTCACTTTGTATTGCGCATCCGGTGTCTTCTCCGACATTTTAACTTTAACATTGTAACTGGCAATATCGCGGGCTGTGTGAGTGAATGTTGGTTCTCTAAAATCATCCACGTGTTAGGGACACGATGGAAATTATGTAGTTTCTTTAATTAACTAATTTACTTCCGCAGCGTAAGTAATTTTATTTATTTCTGTAATTAAAAGTAATTTTGATGTCTTTTTGGTTAGCCCCATGTGCCACCTACTAAATCAGGGCATTCTGGCTATAATTTAAAGCCCATCAGGGAAATTGTGTGACTTCGTTACAATCGTGGGATATTTGTATCGTCACCGGCTATTCTTACCTCCATCTGGCCCATGAATTCTATCCGATACCGAAAGACGAGAGATAACCCTCGACGAATATTATGTTGGAACGTTTCTAAATAAGGCCTACTGTTGGAATTAATTAAATCATAGAAAAGGGTATAACAGCATCCGACGTTCGGTTTGTGTTTTGTGTACATTTTACAATTTACGTAATGACTTTGTAGATTTCGATTTCGTGAGCTATTAGGTTGACACGATTTGCAATTAAAATTAATTACAGGGCACGTGTCGAAGGGAGCGCTTCCTCCGCATAAAAGGAACACCTGTATTGGTGGTAAGTTTTTTATAAATTTTCTTTCGTCGTCAACGAGGTTTCTCACGAAACTTACAATCATCATAACTTCGTCCTGATTATCGTAATGGTAATATCATTAGTTAGTAAATTTGCTTATACTACGTATGCTGTTTATACTTATTTATTGTGATAATTTAATGTTAATGCTATAATAATTATTTTGCCTTATTGTCGTTACTACCATATTTCTAGTTATGTAAATGATATTTACTGCGAACGATTCGTATTCATGTTCTTCACTAATGTCATGTAAGTTGCCTATCTTACGGTGATTCGATTTTGTATATACTCGCTAGTACCTACTCAGATTTGACTATTTAATTCTTATTATATTTATCGTGATAGAGTAATTAAAGCACCATTGTTATTAACGATTTAGTTTTCTCTTTTACTCGTTTCTTTCAGCAGTTACGAACTTAACATCATAGTTACAAGTTTATTACCATTCCTGTGGTGAGCAAGCAGGAACTGACTTTGGATAGGCTCTGGCGCCCTTAATTATCTTTTATTTACCTCTAGCAACCCTACCCTCTCTCCGACTGTTGAGAGTTGGCCGTGCAGGTTCGTAACCAGCTAAAACTTGTAATAGGGTTCCTCTTTCTTTGGTTTTTCCTTACTGTGTTTGTTGATTGCTCGATATATGTCTGATTTTCTGAAACCGTTTTTTATTAAGGCGTTTGTAAGGTGACCTAGCTCGGTTTTTAACGTGTTCGGTTCACTGATCGCCTTGGCTCTGTGTACTAAAGTTTTTAGAACTGCAAACTTCTGAGCTGGATGATGATGTGATTGGGCGTTGAGGTATCTGTCAATATGTGTTGGTTTTCTATATACTTGATGTCCCAATTTGTTGTCCATATGTCGAGTGACCAGTACGTCCAAGAACAGAATGCTTCTGTTTGTTTTCTTTTCCATGGTGAATTTGATGTTGAAATCTAACTGGTTGATGGGATCCAGAAAGCTTTTTCAAAGTTTGTAAGTTTTCTAAGTTTTATAAATTTTATGAAAAGTGTAAATATGGAACGCGGTTCAAAACCCGAAAATAATTATTTGTTAAAAAATCATGGCCGCAAAAAATTGGAGACACTCAGGATCAAACGCCAACGTCTGCTTGCTCAATTAGCCTTTTTGAGCAGATGTAGAGACCAGGACATTGTCATAGGTTTTCTGCAAATATAACATCACATGAAGACTACAACGGGAAAGCATATACTGCGAAGAGCCAGCCGAGCCTTGTTAAGGGAGAGGATACACGAAACTAGACGCCAATTAGACCAGAAAACCACGGAGTTATTTTCAGTTCATTTACGACTAATCAACACAATAGATTCGACAATCTGGGATTTGATCGACAAACTATCTACGAAAAAAAACCGAAGAGATCGCCAAAAAGGTAAAGAAATGGAGAAGTTTCAGAAGTTACAGGAAGTACAAAATCCTTCACCGCCGCAATTAGAGACAGACAGGATCATCATCAATATGTCTTCCACCACACTCAGTGGACCAGCAACAGCCACTTTATCAAAGGGATTAAATTTTGCGATCACACCAAAATTTATACCAAAGGAAGAAATAGTGAGTTCATTGGAGAGCACACTCAGAACTCTACCACAACATATTCAAGAAGAGGTGAGGGTCAAAACAACCGACATTCTGAAGAAATCTACAGCACCGAAATCCAACATCAATCGAGAAGAAAGAAATGCTCTAAGAAAACTTAGCCAACAAAGAAATCACTGTATTACCAGCTGATAACGAAAATGCTTCTGTAATCATGAACACCAACGACTACATGGAAAAAATCGATACTTTGCTACAAGATTCGGCGTACAAATCATTAAAGAGAAATCCAATAAAACCTCTAAAGAGAAAGATTTCGGCCGCTGTAAAATTCGCAAGCACGATCCCGGAACATCAAAAGAGACGACTAATTCCTACAGACACCAGGATGCCGCACCTTTACGGCCTTCCAAAAATCCACAAACCAGGGGTACCGCTTCGCGCAATTGTGAGTGCTACAGGTTCAGCCACTCATCCTCTGGCTAGATACTTATGTACCATTTTACAACCGCTTACGGAAAAAAGCATCCATCACGTAAAGAACTCCCAGCACTTCGTCTCAAGAATTAAAGAAATTAAATTGGAACCAGAAGACATTTTAGTCAGCTTTGATGTGACATCTCTCTTCACAAAAGTGCCACTACAAACAGCACTGAAGATCATCAAGACCAAATTACGAATAGGGGATTTGGATGAGGAGCTTAACGAACTAATTAAGCTATGCTTAAAGTCCACGTACTTCTCATTCAACAATATTGTATACGAACAAATTGAAGGGGCAGCCATGGGATCACCACTTTCTCCAGTCATCGCCAATATATTTATGGAGGATTTTGAAGAAAGAGCATTAGAAACCGCTACCCTTAAACCAAAATGCTGACTACGTTATGTGGACGATACATTTGTAATTTGGTCTCATGGAACAGAAACACTACATAGCTTTCTGGATCACATCAACCAGTTAGATTTCAACATCAAATTCACCATGGAAAAGGAAACAAACGGAAGCATTCCGTTCTTGGACGTACTGGTCACTCGAAATATGGACAACAATTTGGGACATCAAGTATATAGAAAACCGACCCATACTGACAGATACCTCAACGTTGAATCAGATCATCATCCAGCTCAGAAGTTTGCAGTTCTAAAAACTTTAGTACACAGGGCCAAGGCGATCAGTGAACCGAACACGTTAAAGACCGAGCTAGGTCACCTTACAAACGCCTTAATAAAAAACGGTTTCAAAAAATCAGACATATATCGAGCAATCAACAAACACAGTAAGGAAAAACCAAAGAAAGAGGAACCCGTGGCAAATTCCTTCCTTTCTTACATAAAAGACTGCACGGATAAAATAGCCAGGATACTTAGGGGGAAAAATATCAAAGTGATCTTCACTGCAACAAATAAAATATCCGCCAATTTCTCAAAATCAAAAGAAACAAAAGCACCACTCGAGGAACCAGGGGTCTACCACATCCCTTGTTCGTGTGGGCTGGCTTACATAGGACAAACGGGACGCAACATAGCTACTGGATTAAAAGAACATAAGGCGGATACAAGGAAACATAACACAAGATCTGCTGTTGCGGAACACTTCTTAGACACCGGTCACACGATAAAATTTGAAGAGGCAACAATGTTGGCTAAATCTCAAAACTTCTGGCCTAGACTATACAAGGAAGCCATTGAAATCCAGAAGTACGACAATTTTAATAGGGATCATGGAATCGATCCAGTGCCAATATGGAAAAACATGTTCCGGAAATATAATGAATCGGAACCGTCACTAACCATTGACCCGAACGGCGTAATATAAAGGCATGTCAGGATCCTATATCTTCAGTTTCAGTTTTTTCGGAAGAAGACAGCGACATGACTGTCGAAACGTCAAACATTGTAAATTTTTCAAAGTTTGTAAGTTTTCTAAGTTTTATAAATTTTGTGAAAAGTGTAAATATGGACCGCGGTTCGAAACCAGAAAATAATTATTTGTAAAGAAATCATGGCCGCGAAAACCTTAAAAATAAAATAAAATCTTTTTAGTGTTTTTTTATACAATAATGTTATTTTACAAAAACCAGCACAAAAAATAATGTACGTTACTTCCATCAAAACTTTCGACGCTTGTTACTTAAATTACTATTACGTGAATTAGTGTAGAAAATAGAAATATTTTAGCATTTTTTAAAAAATATTTTATTTTATTTGTATTAAACTGCAAAAGATTCGAGTACAAAATTAAAAATTCAAACACGATTTTTGCATAAAACAATCAAAGTATTAAATCACATCGAAAATGGTAACTAAAAAACTCGAATAAAATAGAGTAGATTGAGTAAAGCATCAAACAAGAATTTTAAACTTTTTAATTTTCTAAAAGCTTTCAAAGAAAAAAACATTTTCTTTGTCAGAGAATCTGACAAATCTGGAGAAGTTCAAATTTTTCTAAAAGATTAAGATTTTATTTTACGAGCACAAATTCTTTTATTTCAGCAAGCAGCGTGTAAAATTCTTAAGAAGCTTTTGTTGTTGTTTTCAAAGAAATTAGAATTTTGTTTTTATTCAATGTATTCTGTTATTGAGTTAGAGATCAACAAACAAGTAATTAGAGTTAATTTAGGTAATCGATTTGATGTTTATGCTAAGACAAAAAAATTAAATAATTACCTTAGTTTAAATACGAGCTGTCCTAAATAAGAAGCATTTTGTTGTAAATTTTTTTCGTTTGTTTCAATTTCTTCCTTGCTCGGTGTATGTGTTTCGCATTCGGTTGTGTAAACATCTCGAACTACCGGTGAATCAGTACGCTCAGAGCCATTTCCAGCTTCAATTGTTCCTTCGTTTCCAATTGGACTAGGAGTATTTGGACCTGACAGCTAAAAAGACACACATTTATTACTACACACACATAATTTAATATTAAAAGTTGTGTTTAATAAAAAATACATAGCCTATTCGTTTTCAGGAGTTTCTCTAGGGACCTAATTTACTACTGGAGTAGTTGCTAAAAAGTTTCATAAGACATTTTAACTTGCATCGTTTACTGAAAGTTAACTGAAATAAACTTAAGGGCCAATAAATTATAGTAGAAGTACTTTAAAGTTTGGGTAATCAACATACACAAAACGAACATTAAATAAAAGTGAACATTTTTTTTAAAGAAGAATAAACACTGCCAAAGAGAAAAGTAATAAAAGCTGTCAACTTAACGGCAGTGTACAAGCAATACAATCATTGAAAGAACGTCGACGTGGAAATAATTCAGAAATGAGATAAGTCTATTGTTATTTCTTTTAATGAATTCCTTAGGTAGTCACTTCGTTTAGAAGTCGTACTTGTCACGTAGGTTGTTTTTTATTTACACAACGAAGGCAAAAATCAATCAAGCGTCGACGTCTCTTACAGAGAAATTGGAAGAAACATTTTCAACTTTTTTATTATCGTATTGCTGCATGTAACAACATTAGATCGATAATAATTAACTGAATGGTTTCTTTAGGAAAACTTTCGTAACGTATACAGAGTGTGTCACGATGATTGTCTTTTAGAGATTTACTTTCAAAGCCTGATATTCCAAAAGTATAAGATTTAGATATAAGACATCCCGAATAAGTTTATCTTTAAAAATAATGTGAAATTGAAAAATAAAATAAAATACAAGGTATTCAATTAGGAATAATAAAGTTTTAGCTATGAATATAATGACTTTGAATTGCACTTTCATTTGATTTATTTTATTTCTTGTTATCGACAACCTAGAAGCCTGAATCGTTAACAATGTCAAGTTCTTCCAACAAATACGATTTTCCTATGTGTGTTTTTTTCAGAAACAGAATAACATGTGAATGTGATTATAAATATTTAAAGGTAATTTGTAATAAATGACTGTGCTTAGGAATTGAGTTTTACAAACTAAGAAAATAATACGAAAATTTCTGCCAAAGAATTAGTGATTTCAACACCATCGTTTTAGACTAAAAACTGTTTCAATGTTTTTATAATAAACATGTATGTTTAAACAATGCAAGATAAAGTTAATTATCTAAATAAACAATTTAGATGCTGTCTTTACTTCTAAAACAATTCCATAATAAATATATTAAATAATGGGGATATTGTTAAAAACGAGGCAGTTGAATTATCAACTAAATGGAGCACTGAACCTTGTTTTGCCCAAAAGAGATTGCGGTGGTTTATTTGCTTTAAGCTTCTAATGGGAAACACCCCATACCATTAGAATGTGAAGAGGTACGATCTTTAGCGGTCATTTTGGTTGGAGGCGATTGTGCATGCGGCGTTATCACAAGTAAACCTCTTTTTAATCATACGATCACTTAGAACACAGACGCAGCGTTTCCCTCAAATAAATTTCATAAGTTCGGTAAATGTTTCCTCCAATGCAATAACAAAAGTAGTGTAGATAGTATTAACTACGGTGACGTGATGACGTTATAAAAATTTTCCCCAAATACAACATCTACTAATATCTCCACAGACAAAGAAAACGTGTGAGGGCATGAAAATCCTCTACGGACAATTACGGAATAATTAAATTAAACCACAAACATAAGAGATGCTTACACCAAATAAAAACTTTCAGTCAGATCACAACAAAGCCTTGTTAGGCGTACACAACGCTAGATGATGTCAACGAAAAGTACACGTATCGAGAATAAATGTTATGTAAGACACAAACATTATACTAAAACATTTTTAACATAATAAATTCCTCCCAAGCAACATAAAAACCGGAGAAGTAAACAATACCTAAAATCAAGAATAGAAATTTAGGCATACGCCAAGAAAAATTCTTAAAATCCAAAACCAACCCAAATACAATAACACCCAACTCAAAAAGAAACGTAAATGAAAGATGTTTTTCCAATTCGCTAAGTATAGCAAATCAAATGTGTCCAAAAGTCGCATGAAGCAAAAAGATACTTTAAAGAACCAGAAACTCCAACCAACAGAAATGAAGTATCAGAAAAGGTACTCGTTTAAAGTCGTTACGCTATAGAAGCAAGAAAACAACGCAATCTCATAGACCGCATTGACGGACAATCTTAAGCAAACCAAGAGAAAAAAAAAGAAGTATAGGAAAGAAAAAAGTTTAGACTACGGTGAAGGACAACGCCCTTAAATCTTATAAAACACCAACCCACAGATATAAATCTCACCCTGAATATAATCCCCAGAACTAACTAACTTAAAAAGAAAAAACCACAGATCTTGAGTAGTTCTATGCGAACTTAGAGAGAGAAATAAAAAAACTAAGACTAAAAAGTCGTCAACAGACGATATGACATGTTTCCACAAAAAAACCAAACATACCCTAAATATCTAAAAAAACTAAACTAACTGAGAAATTTCTAGCAAAAAGAAGATTCTGATCAAAAGTCGACACAAGTCGGACTACCTAAGAAACAGAGAAAAAAAATCAGTGATCCCAAAGCCACAACCACAAAGTTACAAAAAGCTAAACACTAAAGTGTATCATCCCAAGCAAAAATTCAAACCACGTAACCCAAAACAAAGCCGCAAGGAAAAAAACAAGCAAGAATTAGAAGCTTCAATTGCTAATCGAACGCCGTGAGTCAGTAAAAGCCGAAGAACGGATTAAAATATCTCAAAAACAAAAAAAACCCAAAGAGGAAAAATACCCTAACAGTGACAGGCAACATCAAAAATGCCGACTAAGCGGAAGTACAGAGAACAACAAACAATGTTGCAGTATATTCCAAGTTTCAAACCAAGTACAGCAAAACAAAAGCCCACTGAACCCAATACAGCAAGAAAAGTAACTGCCCAAAAATTGAAAAAGAAAAGAAACATAGTTATAGTGGACACTAAAATGGAAAGTTTTGCCTTAAAGACAAACTTTCAGAAGCAAAAGCAAAGAAAGAAAGATAAAATAAAAAGCAAGAAAAACAAGAAAGAAAGAAAAGAGACAGACAGATAAAGGTAAGACAAGATGTAAGTGTCTCATTCGTTCTTTTCTCCGTATAAGAAGTGACCAACCTTTTAATGCCCAACCAACAGCCCATGAGGCAAACCATAAAGTCAATCAAAGAGAAAGAAGAATGGTTGGCACATAAAAAGATAGATAGGCCCCAAGAAGAAAAAATTGGGAAGTAGAAAAGTTAACAGATAGGGAAAGACTGAGAAAGATAAGGCTTGATGTTAATGCCTGATTCGTTCTTCACCCGGTAGAAGAACGAAAAGAAAGACCACCCTGGTTGGTTCCCAACCAATCGCTCAAAAATATATAGAAAAAAAAAATGAGAAAAAAAAAGATATCACAGTTGGTCATAGAACGAAAGCATACAAACTTCTGTTCCCAAATTGGAAAGTTTATTCCAAGACTTAAATGTTGGTTAAATGATGGTTAAAAAAATCCAAAGAAATTTATTAGAAAATGAAGAACAAAATACCGTCAACATAGTCAAAAAACCAAATCACAAAAACTACAAACGAGAACCAAACAAAACAGACAAGAACTTAATCTAACACACTACAACTATCTTTACTGCAAAATTCGTTTGAATATAAAAAAATATTGTGAAAAAAAATTGTTAACAAAACAAAAGTATGTTAGCTTAGCAATCTTGTTAATTAAAAAAATTATAGAGTAGAAGGAAACAAAAAGTCAATTACAAAAATAGAGATAACGGTGATTTAGTGCTTTTACGTATAATTACTTTTAAATATGTAATTTTTTCAATGTACAAAGTGTTTATGATTATTTTCTTAATATGCAGTTGTATTAATTATAAGCTACGAAACCAATCAAACTTTTTAACAAAGTAGGAACACTGTGCAAATATATTGTTTTTATAAGATTATAATCTAATATAGAGTAAAATTATAGACAAATACTTAAGAAAACTGCATTAACATAAACATAAATAATAACGTATAGTTATTAGGTATGTTCGGAAGAAACATCTTGGTATTTTGCAACTATCGATGAATGCCAAAAAATAATTGGTCTCTTTTGAGCTGTTATCCAATTCAAAAAACTGATTGATGTTAATAAATACTGACTTTCTTAAGTTAATGTGAACATGTTGTTATTACAAATTGAGTAATTTTGTTATTTGACTGATTCAGTTACTTAATCTGTAAAACATGCGAATTTTGGTAGTTATTGTAGTTACTAACAAATTAAAATAACTTTATAGTCCAGCAAATTCGAATGAAGAAGAGAATCTTGTTTCTAGAGAAACGGGCTGGTTGCTAGCCGAATCTAAAAAATCTAAAAACAAGAATAAGCAACAAAAAGCTACTAAATCGCCCGACAAAACCGATTTAAGCCCTGAAACGCAGCAAAAAAATAAAATTCTCAAAGTTGATATGATAAATAATAGCCAAATTAAAGTTAATGTCAACTCTAATGAAGACAAGTTTAATAAACGAAGTTAACATGGAACAGCACTCATATGAAAACAAATCCTCTCGACCTATCGAAGTAATAGTCAAAAATTTGCATCCTACTACTTCCACGGAAGAAATTTCTAGGGAAGTAGAAGACAGAAAATTGGAGATCAGAGAAGTAATTCAAAACCTCAAGAGAACTACCTCTAACAACAAGGTAAGCTACATCCTTAAAATTCTTATAATTTTACTTTAGATTAAACTTAGATATGTCATCCCTAACAAATGTATCTTTAAAAGTTAGGTAGAAATCAAAAATAAATTAAAATACAAGGTGTTCAATTAGAAATAATGACGTTTTAGGGAACTTGAAAAGTTTAGAACGGTAGGAGTATTATAGACATCTGGTAAAATAAATTAAAATTTTGAATTTACGTGGACAAAAACGACTATTTTATTACGCTAATATCAAAATTTTAAAATAATTTTTTTTTGGCAAATTTATAAACCCTCTCGTAAGAGGCAACAAATGTCATTTCTTTCATTCTTTTTCAAATAACTCAGAAACGGAAAACATACAGTATAGAATGCGTTGATCAAACCTAACCTAAAATTCAGTAAACATTCCAAAAATGTGAAACCATACAGGGTGTTCTATTTAAAATAAGAAAGTTGACAGCTACTTCCGGTATAAACAGTAGTCGGTCATTATTGAAAATATTTTAGTTAAATAGATCAGATTCTAAGACCCACATGTGCCATGTTTGAAAACTCTATTTCAATTAATTCTAGAGATATTTCTAATAGACCATCAAGGTGACACACCCTGTATAACATTGCACGAACAATAACAGGAACAATATAAATATTTTAAAACATATCAAAATTAAATCTATACATAAAACCACAGTGTATACTTTGAATATAATGACTTTACTAAGCTTATAACAACATCTTAAGTTTAACTGTAGCTTTTAGCCATTTAAAAAATGCAGCAACAACGTCTAAAAAAATTGGTATCGTCCAACTTCATTAACAGTGACTGTGACAAAAAATAGTAGTCCTAAAATTGAAATAAAAACGATAATACATTTAATAAAAAACAGAAATTTACACAAAAAATCGTATCCAAGCGACTATTATTTATTTAATAAAAACCAAGAAAAAGACAAAAAAAATTTTGAAAAAAGTTGTGCCTATCTGGGTACCGTAAGATCTGGTTAATGTGATCACGTTTAACGTTATCAGTAGGTGCATGTGATCATTTTGGTTAAAACTAACTGATGTGATCAAAAAGTCGCTTATTGTTATCTTTGAGTAATTCAAAATAATTCACTTATCTTATTTGTTTAGTATCTTTGTTTTTCTAAATATGCACATTGTTTTGTGCATTTCAATTTAAATTTAGTTTATTTCTGATCTACTTACGACGCTAACAAAAAAAAAGAAAAACGATCTCTCATTAAAACAGAAAGCAGAAATTATCGAAAAGTAGGATAAACTGCAAAAAATGGTACTAAGAAATAATGCTGCTGCGCAATTTTAACCTCTAACAATTTTTGTAAAAATTTTAAAATTACGAGATAAAATTATACATGTTTTTATTCACAATGCTAATGTTGAACAAAAAAAAATCTCGAACGAAAACAACCACAATTTAAAGCTGCTGTGAAAAGTTGTCTTATCAAAGTTTGAGATAAGTAAATGGACTTCTTCTCAGACAAATAGCAGAAATCATAGTAAAAAAAATGGAAAACGTTCGTAGCGACCTAGGATTGAATAATTGTCTAGAAAAAGTTGTAAAAGTTTCAAACACAAATTAAGTTTCTTTGCAGCGTAGATATAAGAAGAAAAAGAAAAAATTGTTGGTGACAAAACCAAACATTACTTCGTTCACTCAACCTTGTGATCAAGGTGTGAGAAGAACATTCAAGGCATATTATCGGCACGAGATGCGTTATGAAATTTTATATAGTATGGATGCAATGAAGATAAAGTGAATGGATGAATCGCTAATAAACAACGTTCTGAAACTCTGCACTCGTTAAACATTAGAACCGTCGTTGGAGGTATGTTGGATTTTTCTTCTAATTTCGTATGCTTTATTTCAACATACTTGAATAATTGACTTTTTCTAAAACGACTCCAAGCGTACACCCACAATTTATTTCTGTGTTATATATATTTTTACATTAAATGTTAAAATAAATAATTATTGAAATACTTAAAATTGCCAACAAGGATCATTTTGGCCGCCATAAGAAAATTGACCGATTTTCAAGTGAAAGTTTGTTTTCGAATTACGCGCATGGGAAAACACATCTTAGCGAGTAAGAAGAAAAAAGTAAATTCTAGTTTAGACGACTTACGCGAGGCGGAGGTTACTCGTCTTTTCTACATTACACGCGCATCTTCAGAAATGCACACGCATACGAGCGGCGTTGCATGCTACACAATTTTTGGAGGACAAATAATTCTAACTAGAGTTGAGCTCAAACTGAACACGCCGCCACTTTTCACAGCAGTGTTGTCAAAGCTTGTGTAAGCTTTTTCTCATACAAACAATGCGTGGGGTTTGAGTACACAAGAGTGTCTTGTCCTTCTGAAGAATGAACCCGAAGAAAACTCCCGGACACGACGGAGTACCACCGACAGCAGCAAGACGAGCATTCGAAATAGTCCCGCACTTCTGGGCTTGAACGTTTAACCTCTGTCTAAAGAAGAGCATCTTCCCGGCGTGTTGGAAGATCCAAACGATTAAGTTCATTCCGACACCGGGGAAGAAAGATATGATGGAACCTAAAACCGTCCGTCCTATCAGTTTATTTCCGGTAGTCTGTAAGGTTTTCGATAGAATCGCAGAATCCCGGATAGAGCACCATGTGAGAAAAGACGGAGGATTCTATCCCGATCATTACGGGTTTGCGGCGGGGAAAACATCCACGAATGCCATAAGACAAGTGGTAGAATTTGTTGAAAAAAGTAAACCGAGAAATCATTACTGCACCGCGATCTCTCTGGATATTGAAAAAGCATTCGATAACGCGTGGTTCCCAACGATAATAGCGGAAATGAAGCGAAGAAACATTCCGATCGAAATAACAGACATAACAAAAGATTACTTCCCAAACAGAAGAGCTCAAGTAATACTAGCTAACGAAACGAGAAGCAGAAGAATGAAACGAGGATGCCCCCAAGGCCGTTGCACTGGACCAGTTTACTGGAAACTGGTGTACGACACAATTTTCAGCATTGGACTTCCGGTAAACTGTACCCTCGTTGGGTACGCCGACGACAGCATGCTTCTCATAACCGCACACAGTTTTAAGGCATTAAAAGCAACAGCAAACGAAGCTCTAGCAAAAATTAACAAATGAACAGGACGACAAAAGTTAAATTTTAACGTCGCAAAAAGCGAAGCGGTTTTCTGCGGCAAACGACCACAACAAGAGAGGCTAACTTTCGTTCTGAGACAGGGCAGAATATATTGCAAGGATAACATTAGGTATTTAGGAGTTTTCATCAACAATAGATTGAACTGGAACCCCCACATCGACTACGTGGCCAATAAAAGTCGAAAACTTGCAGGCAAGATCGGCTCGGCAGCTTCGTTAACGTGGGGTTTTAAAGGTAGGTCGGCAAGAAAGATTTACGAAGGAGCAATTTAAGCTGCCATTACGTACGCGTGCAAAATATCGCAGGAAGGTTGCAAGGTGAAAAGTGTCAAAAAATTTCTAAGCGCCCAGCGCACAGGCTTACAGCACGGTTTCTACGGAAGCCGCAGTAGTTTTGAGCGATTTACTGCCGATAGATTTATTGTTACAGGAAACCGCAAGACTAAAACGCATCGAGAAATCGAACCGGGACATCAGAGACCGAACCGAACTTGACAACGTCGGGTATACAGGGCGCGAGATAGAGGCAAGAATAACTACCGTCGAGATGGGCCACCCGGCTGACCTGGGATCCTTCCGATTCCAACTTGGAGAAGACGTCCCGGCCTAGCGGTACTACACTGACGGATCAGTATTCGAACAAGGAGGCGCGGGAGCAGCTATCGTGCTGTTCCAAAACGAGAACGAGCAAACCGCGAGAAAGATGAAGTTGGCGAACGGCTGTACCATTTTCCAATGCGAATTAATCGGCATACGAGGGGCAATTCGACATTTACTGGAGTAGACGCAGGACGTACCGGAGAGAACGGCAATCGTAACCGACTCTAGAGCTGCGCTAAAAGCTTTGACAAGCGCTTCCAGGCAAGCGGAGCTGGTCTTCGAGGTCTGGAGACTCATAAGGCAGGCAAGCGACAAATCGCTATTAGAGTTCCGCTGGACCCAAGCGGGAAACGAACGAGCCGATCAATTAGCAAAAGAAGCAGCTTTAGCCGACGACATCAACATCGAATATAACCGCCATTTAAAACCGACTTCGCTAGCGAACAAACGCGGCATGAAACGAAAGATGGAGAAACGCGAGCACCGGAAGAAACGGGTACACGTTTATACCGACGCTTAAAATTAGGAGGTTCGTACCCGTGACGCTCGACAGCAACACGGTACAATTAATGAGTAGCCACGGCAACTTCAAAGCGTACTTAAGCAACATTGGTAGAGCAGACACGGAACTATGCGAATGCGGAAGCAGAGACGACGCTCATCACGTCTTCATCAGCTGTCCACTGACGCAACAGCATCGTGGCAACGCGGACGCCAGGTTAACACGTATCGGACTATCACGCGAGAAATCGGTCTAAACGCGACGCGCGAAGAATGGTGGCAAGAGTTAAAACGGTTTGCGAACGCCCTCGATAGATTAAAACCGGATTCGATGGAAGTAATACGCGATCGCAAACGACAGAAACCGGCACAAAACGCACGACGATTAAAACGGGAAGAGCGGGCTAGACGGGACAAAATAACATGGGAAGGAACGGGCGCGTCGAACTTAGATACGATTTTGTTAGTAATTAATTTAGCGAGTAGAAGTAAATTATCAAATAGAGTGGTGGGTCAGCGCGTAACACAGGAGCAAGGTTTATTAAATTAGGTTAGGTTTAGGCTTTCTTACGGGCCCGGCTCAGTATCGTGTCGCTCGTCACCCACAAAAAAGGAGAGGAGTGCGGCCAACGCCATGACACGCGACCGCAAACAAATGGAACGGGACACGAGCACTTTCCGGACGGGACGCATGAGGTAAGACTAGTCTTTTAAGACAGCAGGTAGGTTAACGGGGGCGAACCGCATCGCTTCCGACGTTATCGGGATAGACACTAGATCTTTTCTTACCCGAGAAAAGATCGAACCGAAACGCGATCGGTGTTGGGTCGGGGGGCTAGAATTAAGACTCGACGGAGAACGTGCTGTGAAAATCGTACAACGTCGCTCTGTTGAGGGTGAGGGGCTGCCCTATCTGCTCCTGAAAGATGCGGCCCGGAGAGGGCGGGGGGCACGCCGCCTAGACGGGACGCAGTCGTAGCTGCTTGTTTCGATGGAGAGTCAACTAAAATTAATTTAGGTTATGCAGATCGTAGAGTGTTGATAGAGTCCAACAGCACCAAAGGACAAGAGTGACGCGAACGGACGCGGGTAACGTCACGCGGACGCCAAAGTGCGGTAGTGAGACCACGGGGCCTACGTAGTGTTGAGTGCGTTGGGACAACTTTGCTGCGGTATTAGGTTAAGCAAAATGAATTTCGTTTCCCTTGTATTTGTTTTTCTTACTTTATTTATTTTTTACTTTACTCTAACTACTTAAATTTGTTTATTTGCTTTCATTTCTTTAATTTTATTTTAATTTGTTTTGTTTTTACTTTGTTTTATATTGATTTGAATTTGATTTCGTTTTTATTTTGTTTGGCGCAGCCAATAAGATAGCATAAGTTAGCTTAGCATGTAAGTGGACGAGCTGGAAGAAAATGCAGCGAAGCTAGATACTCCGAAAGGAGCATCTAGTTTCGACCTGCAAATGTAATCCGGAAAGTTACAGTCAGAGAGACTGGAGCAGGTTAGCTTAGAATTAGTTTTTATTTTCAAATAATGTAATTTTAAGCAAGGAAAAAAACTAGGATTAAGTAGAATTGTACTGTAAGCTTATTGTGGTATAATACCGATTCAGGAGAAGATGTAATGCCGAAAGGTGGTGCATCTGCATCAGCTTGCAATATTGTGAAAATTGCAAGTGGATCAACGCCTTTTGTTTGAGGCTGCTTCGGCCTAGCGTTTGATGGTAAATTAAGCAATGGTGAAACATTCAAACAGTTACCGAAGCACGTCATCAGCTTGGAAATGACAGCAAATGTTACTCAGTGGAGTTGGATGCTTTTTTTACCCTATTATATGCCCGTAGGGCACTCAGTTATATAAACTTTGTGTAGATCATTTGTAGAACAAAAATCAAGGACCATTTCTGTTTAAAGAGACAACCGAGTGTGTCAAAATATCAAAATATCACAGTATCAATTAGCAAATGTTAGACGGCAATTTTGACAGACTGGGCCATGATTTTTTATTTTTGCTGTAATTTTTTGTTGTTAAAATAAGTAAAACACTGTTTTCTATTACCCGTTTTATGGTTTTTTAATTACTGTGAAATTTAATGAAACAAGTAAGTGTGCTAGTTTGGTTTCATGATTTCATGGCATCATCGATTTTTTTTTAAATACAATTTTATTTCTTTCATTTTTAAGTTTTGGGAAACGGAAAGTTATAAAGAATATTATAGATAGATGAAGTACTTTTTTCTTTATAAAATATTGGTTCAAACTGTTTTTCTAAAATAATGGCTGCGTTTTCTGTCACCGCTCTGTATATATTTAATAGTTAGCCAGTTTGTTTTTAGACTATAAATAAAGATCACAAAATACTGTGTTACTGTACGTTCATTATGAATTTTTTTAACGTCAAATTTTGAAAAAAGTTCTAAAACAATGAGTGCGGCATAAAAAATAATTCCTAATTTAATGTACAATAATAATTCACACAGATTAGTTTATGCAATAAATATTGAAGAAAATGTCAATAATGAGTTTGATTAATAATAATTATAAAAAATATACTATACTCTGTATAGTGTCGAATATCGTAAGTTTGGTAAAGTAGGCGAAAAAGTCTTTGCAATATGGCCGCGCACGGTTCAGTATACACGCTCGTTGCTTCGCGTAAATAATGATAAAAAGTACTTAGAAAATGTGTTTTTAAGTGAAATTAGTGATTTAAAATGAAATGGACTTTGAGTTAACGTTTGAGAAAGGACGTTACATAGAAGAATAATTTTTTTAAGGTTAGTGAAATACTGTTCGTTCAATATTATTTGCTAATCAACTTTGGTATTTCTGTTACAATTAATTTGTAATTGAACCATTATTATTGTTTGTGACTTTATACGTTTCAATTAGATAACTGGTTTTTAGGTTTTCTCTTTTGTGCTAGCTTAGGTTTTTAGGTTACTTTGATTTAATAGAGTGTAACTCGAGGGGTGGTTAACTCCTAGAAATCCGTGTACAATTTGCTTGAAATCCCATAAAATCTTCAGAAATCTTCTTAAAATCGCTTAAAATCTCTTGGAATTCATAAGATTTTTTAAAATCCCGTAAAATCTTTAAAAACCATGTAAAATCTTTGGAAATCTGTAAAATCTTTAGAAACCCCATAAAATCCTTGCCAAGCTTACAAAATAGCAAACAAACTACCGAATCTACCAATCATAGTTCAGCACCCACTCCTAAAAGTCCAGATATCGTTGTAATTGGAGAATTCATGAAACTTAAAGTAAAAATGGAGGTGAAAATAGTCAATCGGTTTTAGTTTCAAATAAGCAGAAGCAGCAAATGTAGGCCTGGAAGTTTGGACTGGACCAGTTCAAATTTGTTGTCGGACAAACTTACAAGTCAGATAGTCAAGGTCAATAATTCCTACCGCAAATGTCTCCATTGCATAGAAAGTGGAAGGGTTCTTTTTACAACTGCAATGAACGAAATCATAAAAAACTAAAACATGCCGCTGAATGGATGCATTAATTAGTCCTAATTAGTTTCCCTAAAACTTCTAAAATATGGGATGCCTGCCGAAAGGAAATAACTGCTTTAAAAGAACAAAAAGCGAAGGAAGTACCTGACCTAGACTGTGTTAATGATCCAAGTTTTGATGTACCAACTATGTCCTCACATATTGTAGAGACTCTTAATACATCCTTAAAAGAACTTGGTAAATCACTCATTGATGTCAAAAAAAAATCAAAGCATTACTCTGCTAAAAAAATAAAAAAGATAGAATCTTCAATGAGGCGAACATTATTTCCGCATTCTCAAGAGTGTTCTGATTATGAGCCAGAAAAACTGAAATTTTCTGTACTCTGTAATCTAAATGCAAATTTTTCAAGTGCACATAGAAACATGGAGTGTACGTAATATAATGCAAGAATTTAATGCACCTAAGTATATGACAAGGCAAGCAAAAAAAACTTTTAAAATATAAGGGAATACTGGCAAGTCCTGATCAAAAACCGGGTAAAAGCCTATCACAGGATATAGTAGAAACAATGTGTTTGTTCTACGAAAGTGATGACGTAAGTAGAGTAATGCCAGGCAAAATAAATTGTGTTTTAGTAAAAGATGGTAATGGATCCAAAAGTACAGTTCAAAATAGATTAATTTTGTGTAACCTGCAGGAAGCATACATTCTTTTCAAAGTATCCTGAGATGAAAGTAGGATTTTGTGTGTAAGTGTGTAAGTTTGTGTTTGTACAATCCACCAAAACGTCAAACTAATGATTGAGAATGCCCGCTTAGGAACATTAACTAATGGAGAATTTGCAACGTACAAACATTTTCTGTCTCAAATGTTATGCAACTCTCCTACCATTGATTGTATCATGGGAAATTGCCATTCTGAAACTAATCAAATAACAGAAACTTTAGAGAATGTTTTTGAGAAAAATATGATATGAAAATATAACTTTTCAGCAATGGATTGCAGTTGGATCGGTGTAATCATGAGACAATACAAAGAGTTCAACTGAATTCCTTGAGATGCTACGTGACAAACTTGATCAGTTAGTTCGCCATGATTTTATAACGAATCAACAAAGCTCGTTTATGAATGAAGTAAAAAAAGCATCGAAAGAAAATGAATGTGCAGTCACATTAGACTTCTCAAAAAACTATGCTTTTGTAGTTCAAGACGAAGCCCAAAGCTACCACTGGTCAAGTGACTATGCAACAATACACTCTTTTGTAGTTTATTATAAACAAGATGATAAAGTAAAACATGTCAGCTATGTCTGGAGCATAATACAACAGCTGAAAAATTACTTTCTGTTTGATGTTGAGAAAATATATTACTTTTCCGATGGAAGCGCAGCTCAATATAATAATAAAAAGAATTTTTCTAATCTGTGTTTCCATAACCAAAATTTTAGAATAGAAACAGAGTGGCACTTCTCGGCTACAGCTCATGGCAAGGAGTCGTGTGATGGAGTTGGTGGTACAGTTGAAAGGTTGGCTGCAAAAGCGAGTTTACAGAGACCTTATGAAAATTAAATCCTTACGCGTCAACAACTTTTTGATTGGTCGATTCAAAATATTAAAACTGTTAACTTTGGGCTTGTCAAGCAAGAAGAGTACATAAAAACTGAAAGGTTTGTGAGTAACCAGTTTAATAAAGCACAGACCATAAAAAGAACTCAACAGTTCCATGCTTTTTTACCAATCAAAGACAACATGACCCAAATCCAAGTCAAAGTTTTTTCGTATGACACAAATTACAGCACAGTGACAACCACACAACTACTTGGGAAAATTTCAGATGTTAACGGTTATGTAACTGTAAATGGTGACTAGTTTATGTGTTGGATAAAAATGAAAGTGAAGATAAAGTGAAAGTCACATTTCTGCACCCAGATGGCCCTTCCCCATCTTTTTCATATCCAACTGGAAATTCTGACATTTTGTGGACATGTTTAAATGATATTTTGTGTATAGTTGACCTTACTACTCCCACAGGAAGAATACACGGACTTTCTGAAGAGGACACGGCAAAATCAAATGAAGCATTGAAGCAGTTAGACAAATAATAAATTGATTAGTCGGTACTGCTCACTTAAACAAAACTAATGATGTTTTATTAAAGACAAGTAATATTATTAAATACTGCTTATTAAAATGTTTTGCTGTTATTTTAAAGACTTCTAGATCCTAACTAAATTTCATACAATTTATTCGAGGTGTTGAGAAAATCTAAAACTTCAGGTAATTTATTGAATAACATGAAATAATTCTATACAAACTTCAGTAAAAAGTAAGGTAGAGGCGTTTCATTATGTCGTGAACTGACCCGGGTCGTGAATTGTGACCTTGAGTTGAAAATCGGAATTAATAAACCAAAAATTAATCATTTGACATGTCTATGTAAATCTCAAAAACGTTAATCTATTCAAAAAGTACTCATACTAATAAAAATTAAAAATAATCACATATTTATATATTGAATAAAAATTTGTTTACTTATAATAATACCTAAAGACTTATTAATAACAAATACAACAACAAAATCAAGATAAGTTATGAAAAATGTATCGGCGAATGTTTGTAAGACGCATGATAGCAACGTTTTGACATATACGGACTACAGCGCCACAGTTCACGAGATTCTGAAAGAAGTCTATATTCTTTACCTAAGTTTAATATTATAACTTATATTAGTATATGAAAACTTATTTAAGCTTTTCTGAATTGCTTTTCAATTTTTCCCATTAGTTTTATAAAAAAAACAGTATATTTTGACTAAAAACCTAATTATTTGTGCATTTTCGTAAAAACTGGGTTCACAATGTAATTTAAATGCAAATGAATCCATTGGAATCCCATATATTACTTTGAGAATCCACTTATAAAAACACAATGAAAAACATGTTTTTTTTTAAATTTTCAAAAATACGCATTTTTAAGGTTTCAAAATAAAATTTTCAGTTCAAATTTGAAAAAAATATTTTCTCTTAATATATATTGTGTTGTATATCAAACTAAAGGGCATAAAGAAGCAACAAAATGACGCCACTGTCATCTCTTTAAGTCAACTAGGAGAGCTACAATTATAATTTTGAAAAAGTCGGCCGTGCATTTTTTGCGTTTTCTGTGAACTTTACATAGCTCTAAATCCTAAACGGGTAAATATTTTTTAACAAGATTTTGTATTTTTCTTAGCTTTAACAAAGACTACAAGTGTGCAAAATTTCAACCAAATCTAAGATAATGAAAAAAAATCCTTGTGTTGATTTGACATGGACTCCTAATTTTATTGAAATTTCTATTTTCAATGAACTACATTACTTTACAGAAATCGTTCTTCAAATAGTAAATGTTTCAATTTGCCAAGGTAACAAGTTATATACTTATGTCCTAATAAAAGAGGGAATATTATGGAATTCTTCGTTTAGGAGGGGCATGTAAAACCACTTTAATTTATTTTTGTGGCAACGTTTCGTGCTAAAAGCGAGCACTTCATCAGGCCAAAGAATAAAATCAAGTGGATCAATCCACCGACCAAGGACATAGGCAATTTTACGAGATTGTGTTTACTAAATAATAAATAAAACATTAAACATAAAATGGTCAATAATTAATCTGTTAACCCAATTGCACTCCAAAACAAAAAAAAACTTTTATTAAGGGTTGTCGAAAATAGGGCAACCAGCTTTTAAATATAAAAAAGTCTCTTAAAGCCACTTAAATTCCCGCCAAATCTCCTGTAACCTTGAAAAAAATCCCTTTCAGAACATAAAAATATTCAAAATTTTTGGACATTTTAAAAAATACTTTTGAAAAATTTCTGAAAATCCTTGTAGATTTCCAAAAATCTTCAAACATATTCAAGAATCCCCAAAAATCTACAACGATTTTTAGAAATCCCCAAAATCGTTAAAGATTTTCAAAAATGTTTAAAAACCTTTTGAAATCCTAAAAATCCCCAAAAATCTGTAAAGATTTCAAATCTGTGTACAGTTAACCACCCCTTGGTGTAACTGTTGTGTATAGTAGGCTCGTAAAATATGGAATAAATTCATTATTTTCTAAATGATAAAGTTTGAGAAAATTTTCTCGAACACGTCGATTTTGTCTGTTTACATGTCACTTTTTTTCGTAATCTTTTGCTAGTTTTCTTTCCGAGTCATCGATTTTTTTAATGGTAACTCATTTTTTTCAATGGATTTTGAGTGTAAAAAAATGTGACCTTAAAGAGCAAAAACCCGTTTCAAAATTTCAAAAATGTAAGTAAAAGTTATCTGGCAGATCAAGCATCTTAGTGTTTTAATTTGGTACACTGGATATTTTTCTACTTAATATTTGGCATTCTAAAAAGATTTACGGGCAAATTACACAGGTCTGCAACAAAAATGCTGTCTGGATGTTTTCAACTGGTTTCTATATATTTAGGTGTTCTGAAAACTAAAAAAATACTCAAAAAATTCCAGACCGTCAGGTTATTTTGCAAAACTCAAATATTATTATAAAAAAGGGGTTTTTTGAGCTAACTTGAAGTCATAAATAAATAGATACCATTTTATTATAGACATAAAACTTTCACCATAAAACATATTAAAGATATTTTTAGGGTAATTGGTGTATTTGTTTATAACAATTTAAATGCAAGCTTTCGAACTTGGTCTAAGTTCTACGTCAGGCAAAATTAAATTAATTTGACAATTATAAAAAACTAAGGTAACTAAAAACAATAACTCGTAAGGGAACTAGATAATAGGCGCAAGTTTATTTAGCTACAGCATTTGCTCGAAGGTCTAAAGGAAAACCACCATAAAAACTCTAGACGTAGCTTAAGTGTCAATGGTGGGCAAATTAAGATTAGGAAATAACAGATAACCATGTGTCAGAAAGTTCGTAACCACTGTCTCTATTGAAATTGTTAAGATGTTTAATAATTTCAATAGCTTCTCTAATCTTTCTTAATTTCCAATTCTTTGTTTTAGAAATTGTTTTAGTTTTCTCAAAGCTTATATCATGAAGAGTGTCAAGTGCATGTTCGGCAATGGCAGACTTAGTAGGTTGTATTAAACGAAGATGCCTTCTATGTTCTTTTAATCTCGTATCTATGGTTCTACCAGTTTTGCCAATATATACCTTGCCACAGGTGCATGGGACTTGGTACACTCTACAGGTATTGTAAGGTATTATGTTTTTTATAGGATTAAAAAGAAAAAAATACCTTACAATACCTGTGGAGTGTGGAGTGTACCAAGTCCCATGCACCATAACAAACTATCATTACTTTTTAAATAAATAACGCCCTGTATGAGCTAAATTAACAAACATAAACATGTTGTAACCTGACGTGCGTACTCCGATAGTGTATAAAGTCGTGCGGTACAATTACGTGTTAACTCGTCATTGTTTTATAGATCTTGGTTCAATATAGTGCAATGTCGTCTGTGCGGATGTGTGTGAATTTGTGGCGAATATATGGTATTAAAGCAACCTAAATATTACGGACTTTGTAAAAAAAGTATACTTTGCGTATTTTGGCTTAAAGCTTGGAGATCAGGATAAAGTTTGAGAACCTCATAAAGTCTGCAAACGATGTGTTGAAGACCTTCGCAATTGCGAAGCTTTCCGATATGCCATTCCTATGGTATGGCGCGAGCAAAAGAACCATAGTGATGATTGTTACTTTTGTTCGTGTAATGTGAAAGACTATAATTCAAAACGGAAGTAGTCAATTTCATACCCCAATCTGCAATCATCTATTAGCCCCATCTCTCACGGGACTGAAATACCAGTGCCCAAGGCCCTTGCTACCTTGGAAGAGATTCGAAGTTTTGATGAAGATGGTGCTGTACCTAAACCCGATGACAAGTCAAGTTTTGAATTTGAAGATGACAGAAGTCCGAAATTGTTTTCCCAGGGCGAGCTAAATGATTTGGTAAGAGAGTTGAGTCTTTCCAAAAACGCTGCTGAGTTGCTTGGATCAAGGCTCAAAAGCAGGAACCTACTTATGCTGGGAGTATCTTCCTCCTGGTTTAGATATCGTGAGAAGTAGTTCACTTCCTACTTTGCCCAAAAGGACGAGTTGGTTTATTGTGCCAATATTCAAGGTTTAATGGATACATTTACGACCCAGCACAGTAGCGTATTTTCATAGATTCTTCACAAAGAAGCCTTAAAGCAGTTTTGCTTCACAATGGCGGTTTCTATGTTTCCATTCCTGTCGGTCATTTGGTACACTTCAAGAAAACTTACAAGAACTTGGAATTAGTTCTTTGCAAATTGCAATATACAGACCACGGTTGGCAAGTGTGCGGTGATTTTAAAATGGTGGGCATGCTGCTCGGACAACAATCTGGGTTTACCAAATTCCCTTGTTTTTTGTGTCTATGGGTTAGTAGAGATCGAGCAAATCGAAACTTTGGTGCCTCCTCATAAAGTTCTTCTACCGCCGCTTTATATAAAGCTGGGATTGATGAAGCAATTTGTGAAATCACTTCCAAGAGATGGAAATTGCTTAAAATACTTAATAGCAAAGTTTCCAGGCCTATCGGAGGCAAAGTTGAAGGAAAGTGCTTTCGTTGGACCAGATATTAGACGGCTTATGGCTGATCCACAATTTATCACAACTATGACGGATCCTCAACGAGAAGAATGGATTGCCTTTAAAGAGGTCTTATGGTAATTTTTAGCTAATAACGAAGACCCTAATTACAAACAAACCGTCAAAAGAATCTTAAAAGCATTTCAAGCTTTAGGTTGCCTAATGAGTTTAAAAGTAGATTTTCTTCATTCTCATCTCGATTACTTTCCAGAAAATTTAGGAGATGTGAGTGAAGAGCAAGATGAACGATTTCGCCGAGATATTAAGGAGATCGAAAAAAGATACCAGGGAAGATGGAGCGTCTTAATGATGGCAGACTACTGTTGGACGCTTCAGAGAGACCTTCCACATGCTAGATTAAAGTTTATATTTGAAAAAATAGTCAACACCTTGAGCCTAGTAAGTATAAAATTTTATGTGTACTTACTGGAGTACAACGGGTTATTGAAATGCTTATTCACATATAATTATTAAGGTTACTACGTTCGCGTTTCTCTTTCTTTATAGCGGCGATATAGAGACCGCAGAACTTCCAGGAATATATACGCGTAAATTTTATGGTAGAAAAAGCTACTGTTATTTACAGCAAGCCTTAGAAGACCTGACCTCGGCGAACAATCAGAATAAATTATAAACGACTTTCAGCTTAGACCGCATAGTAGTTAAACACCCAGACTTTTTAGGCTTGGTCCTAGTCTCTCCTTGAGAGCGAAAACAAGAATCAGAACTTAGATTTTGCGGTATTGTCGTTCGTGGACCCAAACAAGCTGACGTTTTGCAAGACATTGCAGCTTGCATCTTGAGATTGGTAAATGTCACTGAAGGAAAAAGTGTAAATAATGATATTTATATCATTAGCGATTAGCGTAATTAACGGAACTTATCTTTTCGTTACCGCTTGACTTACTTCGTTATTACTCGGTGTAAGTGTTTGTGTCCTTTCCAAGAAGGTTGATATTTGTCTTAGAGGATATAATACTGGTAGCCAAGATTTGCTGAGTCTTAAAACGTCTTCTCGGTTCAAGGGTTCAAAGAGATCCAAAACGCATTCGAAAAAGCAATAAATCTAGAAGTCAAAAAAGACTTATCACCTCCTACTAGCACCGCTTATTTACCATACTCTATGAGTTCGACAGATAAGATAAGCAGAGTGCTAAAGAAACATAATATCAAAACTTACATTACGACTTGGTTTACAACTATTACAGACAAGAGGCTCTAAACATGCCGGAGTTTACAAAATTCCTTGTTCCTGTAGATCAGACGGGACGCTCTATTGAAGTTACAGTAAAAGAACATATGGCTGACTGCAAACACCGCAGAGTTACATAATCAGCAGTGGCAGAAAACGTGTGGAACCAAGGACACACGTTAAACTTTGACTAAACTAAAGTGTTGGCTAGAACCCCTTTCTACTTTCCCAGACTAAGCCGCGAAGCTGTAAAAATGGAAAAACGTCCATGTAATATGAACCGAAAAAACGGTTTAAGATTCAGCAAATCTTGGCTACCAGTATTAAATCTTCTAAGACAAAAAAGATCAACCTTCTTCGAAAGGACACAAACACTTACTTTGAGCAATAACAAAGCAGTAACGGAAAGATAAGGTCCGTTAATTGCGGTAATCGAAAATAATATGTATATATATCGTCATCTACAATTGTTCCTTCAGTGACATTTACTACTCTGAAGATGCAATGTCTTGCGAAACGTCAGTTTGTTTGGGTTCACGAGCGACAATACGGCAAAGCCCAAGTTCTACTTCTTGTTTTGGCTCTCAAGGAGAGACTAGAACCAAGCCTAAAAAGTCTAGGTGTTTAACTACGACGCGGTCTAAGCCAAAAGTGGCTTCTAATCATAAACAAAATAACAGCAAAAACTCAAGATTTCATAATCAAGATAAAGTTGATATTGTCCTTATCCCGCTTAACGCTAATCCGTAGACGGATGTAAAGGAAATTGACGATAATGACATCCTAGAAGGAACAACTCCATTAGTAAAAGATATAGCTGGTGAAATTGAACTACAATACATAGGTAGTAGTAACAGTGACACAGAATACAATTTACCCTTGATGAGGATTTGGGTATACCTTTTATTCAAAATGCTATGTCACGGAACCGTATTCAAGAGATCAAAGCATATGTTTACTTAGCCGATAATGATAATTTAGATAATAGAGACAAAATGGCTAACCTACGTTCTATGATTCATCTTCTCAATAAAAAATTTTAATAGTAGAAAGTTTATCATGAACACCTTTCCATTGATGAATCGATGGTAAAGTTCTTCGGCGGTCATTCAAGTAAACAATTTATAAGAGGAAATCCAGTTCGATTTGGGTATAAGAATTGGCTGCTCTGTAGCTCCACAGGTTATTGCTACGCTTTTGACTCCTATTGCGGTGCCAAGTATACATGAAACATAGCGGTCGGCAAAGACCTTCGTTCAGTATCAAGGGTAGTCCTTGATTTACTGCAAAACGTTGCCGTAGCATTCGACTACGTGCTTTTCTTTGATAATTGCTTTAGCTAAGAGGTGCTAAAAAATCGTCGGCAACGGGAATAATACGGAACAACCCAACAAAAAATGTTTGCTTTTGGGCGTAAACACGTTCAAGAAAAAGGAAAGGGGTTACTTTGAGCACATCTATGACAGCGATGCAAACTTTTTCTTTATCAGATGGCGAGTTAATAATGCCGTTACTATGGTGACAAACCACGACACCGTAAAACCTCTACGTCACGTGAAACGCTGGTCAGCAGTTTGTCAAAGATAAAATTGACGTGGTCCAACCAAATGTTTTTTTAATTGCTTTGTTCGGGATACCATCTGGACCACAAGCTTTTTTAGTGCCTAATCACGATGCGGCGTCTTTTAATTCCTTGAATGTAAAGGGGGTTGGGTAGTAGTCTCTCCGATAACCCAGTTGTTTATGCAATGTTCTGGAAAAAATGTGTCCATTGCGCATTAGGTTTTTTGGGTGGAAGGGGAGTTGAGTTCTTTGCTAACCTTCTTTTTTTTGTTATTACCTTGTATTATTATCGAGTTCCGCGCACATATCTTCCCACGATTTCTTTTTTGTTTTGACAATTGCTTTTTTGTAGTTGTGGTTTTTGCTTTTGAAACCATCTACTATGTAGGGCGGATGTTCGTTTTTCCGTTGCCGTAGCACTCTTCTACGACTCTTATTGCAGGATCTTCGTAGTTGCTCTAGCTCTCCTGACCACCAATATAGGACGTTTTTCGTTTACTATTCCTTGAAGACGGCATTTTTGCGTTGCAGTCAAAGTTCAGGGCTTGGGTAATTGACTAGGCGTTCATAACATTATCATAGTTTCATTTACTTCTCGTGGCTCGATGAGTTTATTGGGATTCCATCTAAGTATTTGAATGATAAGGTTAGTTTTCTTTTCTTCTATCTTCGAATTTCAGTTCAAACATGATGTATTTATGATTACTTATACGTTTTTTTGTAGTACTGCCCATTGCGTTACCTGACGTGCCACTTCCTTGGAGTAGAACGTGAGATCTATAAAAGAGCTATAAGTAAGTCTTCTTTTACCATCCACTCGAGCAGGTAGTCTTTTCTTTTATTTGACTTGCTGGATCCCCACTCTGTAGATTTTTTTAAGCTGACCCTGCAAAAGGTCACGCCGACCGTATCGATCTAGCCCCAATATGGAAAAGCATGTTTCGGAGGACTAGTGAATCGAGACCGTCACGGACCATTGACCCAAACAGCGCAATATAAAGATCCCATATCTTCAGTTTTAATCTTTCTGAAGAACACGGCGACACCTGTATGAGCGATCCAGTGATCCAGCGTTGAGATTTCCACAGAGCAGGTTTGCAATTTTGCGCTGGTTACAGTGTTTTGAAAATTTCTGCTTCTTCTAGCACTGCAATTCACTCAAAAAATAAACAATATTGAGCACACCTAGTTAATAATACAATATCGTTTTGATAGATTGTCTTGTGTGTGTCAGAAATGATGCAATGTTGTTGATTTATTAATAAACTTGGTACAACTTAGTCGTTAATTTAGATGGTAATACGTAGACTAAAATAGCATAAATTTAAAACTACAAGAGATAAAGCTGTTTTTCCACTTTATGTCAAACAATAGGACGTTGCAAGATTGACTGTCGACAGAGTGTTTGTTGTTCATTGAAACGTCATACAGAGAGATACTATTTTGTAATTACACACTTGAAAAATTTTACTTACGGTTGGAGGTGTTCTCGAAGGATTCGTTGGACTAGGACTTTTCTTCAAATAATGCGTAGTACTACCCCCAGCAGGGCTTTTAACAGCAGTTGGTCTTCGATGACTATGGAACGCCAACGGTTGATCGGGTCCATGCCGCTTACTATTATGTAATCTTCGCAATCGATAGCAATAACATGTAACCGCAGCGATGCATAATACGAATATGGCACCAGCCAAACATAACCCAAATATGGCAGGCGAAGTAACTGAAACAAAATTCACGAGAATTTTAATGTTATATAATTTTGTTGAAATACCTAGAAAATACGTTGTTACATAAACCGTCAAGGGCGAATATGAGAAACAGCAAAGAAAAAGAAAATTATTGCTTTATTTTCTTGCGCCTATATCAATTTTGGAGATTTATTTACAATAAAAACACGCGTCTCGAGTATTTCAATGGTAGATTACGTTTATTCACGGGTATCAATTGATTTCCGTTGTCTGGACATTCAGTTTTTAAATTCAAGGATCGTGATTTTGCGTTTCAAATAAATATAAAGCATTTATTTATTTAATTAAAATTTTTTGTATGCCCATTGTGATGTTATCGTTTTATCGAAATATTTATTTTGATACATAAAAGAAAACGTTAAATAAAAATAAAAACGTTTGTAATTTATGCTTTGTGCTCACGAAAATGGCTGTCTAAAGCATTTATATTACTTTTTTTGTATACAGAGTTTATTTATTTGAATATTTCAAAGTCGTTTTTTACTTTTATATTTTAGATTATATAGTGGTGTTTTGGTGGTGCAAGTAATTAGATAATAAATATTCGTTTTTGTGGGAGTATGCTTATTACACAGATTCACAGTTTCAAAACAAAACACCCTAAAAAACTCTTGTAAGTACAAGAGATACGTCGATTTTATTCGACTTAATAAAACACAATAATAAAAGCTCTGCTCGATATTTGCACGAACGGCTTGTAACATCCGTCGTGTGATTTGGCGACATTCATGCACAATTCGTGTTCTTAATTCTGCAAATTCGTCGGTTTATTAGCATAAACTTTTGTTTTAAAGTAACCCTATAAAAAAAGTCTAATTTAAATAACATTTATAGTAGGCGGTAGCTCAGAGCCACGGAGAATGAGTCGTTAGCGGTTAGCTGATAAGCTTCAGCTTGACCTTCGATGTGCCGATTACAAGCTTGGCGCCCCCCGGCCGATTACTCGATTATTCTTTGTGCGATCATAAGTGTTTCTTTCTTTTCTTGATTACTTAACATTTAGTATTAGTGTATTCGACTTACTCCAAGTTTTGCTTTACGGCAGTTAGTTTTGCTACTTTGTTACATGGTTTTTCGCGTAACTAAAAGAGCGACGACGAATTCAGTTGTTCCGGCGATTGAGTCGTAAGCTTCGTGGTGTTAAATTATAAAATTAATTTAAAAAGGTGCCAACACGATCAAAGAAATAGGACAAATGATAAGACAGAGATGGTAACACAGAGTAGATTTATTTTATCACAGAGAGCAGTGCACGTTAGAATGAAAAATAAAATTAAATGTATATAAATTTGGTTAAACACTACTACGCAGGTTGGTATCACAGGCAAAATACTAAATCAGCTTCCGACTAGGCAGCACGTGGTATAAAAAAGTGACCCTGTCGGCCTAAAGATATAAACCAATTCACTTCCTAAATTAAAACCCAACGATACGAACCTTGAAGATCTAGAGAATCAAAGCGCAACGTATAATGATGTGTGACCCAACAAAACGATTTTATAATTAATTGTGTTCAGGAACTAATATGTACGTACAGTCGTCATTACAATCGACTGACCAACAAAAGATTAAGAATTAAAATACGAGGTTTAATACTTATAGTTAGTTTTCTTTAAAGCATGCGACTAGCTAGTGGCACCTCAGCATTTTTTAAAACTTAATTTAAATCTAACAAAGATGTACATACGGCGTTTTCACAAGTAAACTGTTTTTTAATTCATACGATCACTGAAAATAAGCGAATGCGCAGTTTCCCAGTGACGTGACGTCATTTTTGAAAATTTTCCAATTGCAACATGTGCTTATCAATTCGATATTTAAAGAACACAGGTGAAGATATAGAAACCCGCTACAGGCAATTACGGAAGACTTATATTAAACCACGAACGCCAGAAATAAATGCTTACCGCATATACAGACTTTCACTCGGATCGCTACAAAACACTATTTCATATCCACATGCATGTGCGTAAAATATTTAACAATGAAAGCTTTGTTGGGCGTATACAACGTTAGTTAAGGTCTGCGTTCTTCAAACTTTACCGAAAGAATAAAATCGTGTTTAAAATTTGACGTTTTTATCCCTACTCCAACAACGAAAAGTGGGCGTACCGAGAATAAATTTTATACAGGGGACAAACATTATACTAAAGCATTTTTAACATAACTTTTTAGTAGTCCAGTGCTTTGATTTTTTAGGATTAACTTGATTTCCTTAACATATTTTTTGTTGATTGAATTTATCAGCGCTTAGTAATTATCGATTTTGTTTTTGATTCTCTTGTTTCCTATTACTTATTGATTTGTGTTCACTGTCGTCCTAAGAGGGAGAAACCTTTACGTTTTGTTCCCGTTCTTTCTGGGTTGTTTACTGGGTTGTCTTCTTTTTCTAGAATTATTAGCGTTACTAAGAACCTGTAGCATAATCAGTTTGTTACGGACGAAATTCTCTTTACGTACGCCTATGTATTTCGACGCGAAATTAGATGCGGGTTTTGACGCCCTCTAAAGATCGCTTGCTCGTGGGTTGTCATTTGGCGGAAAATCGTCACACGTAAATGATCTAAAATGGTCTGTACGCATTGAATATTTATGTTATCTGTTACCATCTGGAAAACCAATTATAATTAGTTAATTATCTAATTTATTCGAAGCGTTACAGGGTAAGCTACTGCCGTCTTTTATTAAAAATTCGTTCGTAATTCTTTCTTCCTTTTTAACAGCCATTTTGCGTTCCTTCATTTCGCACCTGTTACATTCTCGATAAATGGGTATTGTAAACTACTGCTGAATAAGGCATCACGTTGCCGTACACGGGCGCTGGTGGAAGGCGATTTCCACGCCACGAAATTGGGGTCTTGCGGAGCCTTCCAGGGCAAATAGTACTACACGTGGATGACACGACGTTAATCGTATTAATAACCACCTATTTGAGATCTCACTACATACAGTAGTCGATGCACGTTTTGTTTACTTTTGAGATAGATTTCATGAATTATTTAATACAAAATTGTTTTAGCCGAACTATCAATTGTGAGTTGGGGTTGTGACACGATTCGTGTTAATATTTTATTGCAGGCCACTGAAGAAGATAAACGTTTTTCTTCGGGCTAGTGGATGCTGGAATTCGGGTGAGTGATTTGAATTTACTTTAGATATATCGTGGTCACGTACAATTACTCACGAACTGTGGTATTACAATTTAACGTTAGTAAATAAGTATAACGCGTAGCTACCAATAGGGTATTTAAAATCAGTGAGATCACTGTCTCGCATATTGTATGTAGTTGAAGGACATGTACTTCGGTTCTTTATAATTGTGTGTGGTGGGTTGCCGATGTTGTAGGCATCGAGATCTTAACTTTTCTTGTTTCTATAATTCTCTAAATTGACTGTTCCGAACTCAAACGTTAATACCGTTGTAAATATTTAATGTAAACTTTTCTAGTCGTTAGTAACTCCACATGTGAGGTGTAATGACTTTTGCTTAGTACAACTACAACTGTGATAAATGTTAATGATAGACTGAGGGCGATTAAAGTTGTTAATTCTCTTTTTTTTTGTGTGCTTACTGTTCCCTACGAACCAGTTTGGGCTACTCGAACAGCTGAGTAGAGGGATTACGAATCTTCAAATTGTTTGTAACCTGCGTTTGATTTTCTTTGTAAAAGACACCGTAAGTTTTTTTTTTGTGTTTCGATTGATTAATCTAGTATTAGCATCAAGAACGTTTGCTCGTTGTTTGTGTGGTTTGAGTTTAATGGTATTTCAAGTTGTTTTCAATCAGTATTGAAATTTTGTTTTAAATGCATACAGATCCGTAGTTTTGTTTTTGAATTAGGATTCTACTTAGTTATCTTCGTAAAATAACAATTCTATATAATTTACGACTTCCTTTTTGAATGTAAGTTGATACATTTTTCTTGGTAATTACACTTTGATTAAGCTCTATCTTGAACCACCTGCAAAAATGCAAGTCTCAGCGTTCTTGTGGGAAATATTGTCAAGGTCTACGCGCTAAAACGCACGGGACTAATTATAATTTTCATCTTCGTTTTTCTCGTTTGTTCAATGTTCTTTCTTTTACCACAATTTTACTGCGCACATGCAATTAGTTAAGTAAGGGGATACGAAGTGTTTGAAAAGTTTGGTTTTGGGGATCATTCGATCGTGGGTCGCAATGAACAATACCGATTACCGTGAGATGTAGTAGAGTGCGTAGGGGACTTTACCCTTTGACGTTATGTAGAACCGCGGAAGTTAATCAGAAATCGTGAAAATTAAGTGTGGTGGAGAAAAATGTTAATTTTCTTCAAATTTCGTATAGTACGGCTTGTGTAAAATTCATGATTTCTAAAACATAAACTGTTACGTTTGTGGGGTTTAATGTTGTGGTGGTATATGATTAAATCCTAAATTTGCCTGTGGCGGTTATAAAATTAGATTGTGAGATAAATCTTCCGTCGTTGTTCTATTGTTTGGGGAGCAGCCGAATTCCATCCGAGGTGGTAGCTTTTAAAACCACTGGGTACCGAAGTTCAACTGGTGTCTCCAATTAAGAAATAAGGTATTTATCGATTTTGTTGTTTTATCGTGTAGTGACCCGCGATTAAAAATGCAGTAAAAGCTTTCAATTTGAGCCAATTGAAATTACGTCTAACGTTAAAATTTAATTATTTCAATGAACGCTTGAAGTGTTTGCGCGAAATTAAAATCAATTAACTTTGTTTTGGTGCGTTTGAGAAGTAATTCGTATACCATATGAATGATAATGTAACGACTATGAACTATATTTTGTTTAGTTCGAATTAAAGTTCGGACATATATTTTATAACCTGTATTTTTTTGTTTTTGTGTTATTTAAATTGTTATAAATATGCGGTCAAGATCTTGAAATTCAGTTGCGAAGGAAAGTAGAATTAACGCTTTTATAGTGAGATTTTCTGTTTATATATATATTTTAAAATTTCTGTGTTTAGATTGTGCATTTGTTTTACTTACTTATGGTTATTTCATTTATCCATTTCTTTTATTCAAATTTATTTGATATCAATTAGTACTTGTTATTTTTTTTGTTTTTGTTTTAAATATTCAATCAATAAATGTTAAATTTGTTAAATGTAAAGAGCTTTTATTCATTTAGCCGCCGCATACGTAAAATTTGTTTTTAAGTGTTTTTCAGAATTGTTACAACCCAAGGTAAGTTCTGGGGTTGTAACCAACCAGAGGAGCTTTCGGATAATCAGGGGTTTGAAAGCTACCATTATAAATCCTTGATTGGCGCCCTTACCGATTTTTGACTATTTTATCGTTCTAGTTCAATTTTACGACGATCACGTTTCCAATTTTTCACGGAATTTTAAATAAAACCCACCCCTTCTCCATTGAGCTAGTGGCACAACCCCGTTTATGTTACTACATTTCAGGCAGTATCTTTGTATTAATTTCGGTATGTAACATGTTACAAGTTCTACACCATTCTGTTGTGAGCGGACAGAAGTATTACTTTGGGATAAGCTCTGGCGCCCTAAAACATCTTTTATATATTTCTTGTGAACCTACCCATCTCCGACTATTGCGAGTTTGGCCGTGCAAGGTTCGTAAAACCAAAAAAAGCTTGTAAAAAGTTAGTGTCTAAAGTGTCTGTTGTTTTTCTCGTTGGTTTGTCGTTTACGGTCTTTTCTGTAAACGTGTCCGAGTGTCTCAGGATGATAAACGTTTGTAAACGTTGTTACTGCCGAACGATCAACGGAAGCCAATTATTCACGACCACCATGTACTTTCTATTTCTGGTCATCGTAGTGTGACTAAGAATGTGTTTTTTTGTACTTACTTTTACTCGCCTCATATGAGATTGAAAGTGGCGGAATACATTCCTCATTGTCCCGTGTGTGTGTGTGTCGCAGAAATTGCATGTGTCGGGACAACGGCACATTGTTTTACCACGTCGCAATATTAAGTTAAATTAAACTCGAAGGACTTTGGTGAGTTTATCTAAACGTTCTATTTGTTCTACAGCTGTGGAAGTTACTTCTCTTCCCTCTATTGTCTAATTGTGCTTTGTCTTGTGCGTTTAATCGTTCTCTTTTTTTTTCATTCAAGTTGTGGACGTGTGGCTATTTTTTTGATTTTTGTCTTTGGATTTTATGATTAGGTTCTATATATGTCGGCTGTAGCTTGGATGCTACCTAATTGTTTTTTTTCATATTGCTGTACTGAAACTCTTTTTGGTTAAGACTCGAGTAATTGTTTTTGGTTTTATTTCTTAACCATCTTACTTCGGAACAAACTATCTCTCTATTTGTGTACAGTTATATACGCTTAGTCGGCCATTTGGTAGATCATTAGTAGGACTGCCACTTTGGTTTAATTTTTTATCTTTTTGTTTGGGTTTGCTTATTCTCTTTCTTTTCTTTTGCTTTTCTTTATGTTTTCCGCGGTTGGTTGGGTTGGTTACCCTTATCTACATCAGGTCTTATCTTTCTCTATCTTTTTATTTTTTTTTCTTTTCTTCTTGATTGATTAATCACTTGCATGCCACATCTCTTGTTACGTACGAAATTTTCATTACGGAAGACCCTGTATATGAATTAAAATTAGATTCCGGTTTTGACGCCCTTTACCGATCTTTTCTCGTGACTGTCATTTTACGACAAAATCGTGAAGCTGTCAACTACTGTAACGGGCCGGTGCCGAGGATTTCGAATTGATTCTTAAATTTTTAAGAACATCACGTGTGATGAACACAAATTTATAAAGTGATTGCGATTTTATTACGATTCTTTCGGCACAGGGTAAGATATTTTTGTCTTCAATCTATTAAGAGTCCTTCGTAATTTTTATATTAATGTGATAGCCGGTTTCCACCACGTTGCCAGCCCATTGTGTGTTTCAAGCAGTAATAAGGATGCATAAGTACCATTAATGATTATCGCTACCGAGCATATAAGCTGTTGTGAGGGCCTGCTACTTAAATAACCTCGAGGTCTCGTCGAACAATACGTCGGAGATGTTGACTTGGGAATAGAAGTCGATTGGGTTATCAGCCACCTGTTCTAAATTGCTACCTACAGTATCCGATACAACGGGTTTTTATATAATATTTCATGATTTATTAATACTAATTTTGTAGCTTCCTATTCTTCGTGAGTTAGTGTGTGACACGATTTGCTTTTAAAGATTTATTACAGGCCGCTGGCGGGGAAAACGTTTTCTTTGCGTAAGTGGACACTGGAATTTGGGTGAGTGTATTTGCTTAATTTTTATATCGTTGTCACGAAAGTTACTCACAGAATTTGTATTAATATTAATGACCGTAATTACGTTTATTGCTTATGTACCAATAAGGTAACTTTAATCATTCATTTAACTGTATCGCATGCTGTGTGTGAAAAACATATTTACTACGACATTTTCTGTGCTGTTCGTTTCGACCTAACTTAAATGTGTATTGTGTGTTGCCGATACTGCGGGCATTCATGCACTGAAACTTCGATATAATCTTGTAAACCTTATGTGTTGCGACATCAAAGTTTTCTACACTTGTTAACGATAATTGTTAGTTCTTCTAGTGTTTATGGATTGAGAATTTAATGTATAGCTGTCAATTTGCTATGCTACTAAATTAAAGTTGTTATATTTGTTAATTATACTTAGAAATCATTCGAGCATGGATGAGTAAAGAAATTTTATATACTCTTGTTAATATTCGACGTTAACACATTAAAGTGGTTATATTTGTTAATTTCTCTTGTTATTTTTTCTTTCTCCTCAAATTTAGTTACAAGTTTAAACCGTCTGTCGTGATCGAGGCAGAAGTGTTATCTTGGATCAGATCTGGCGCCCTTAAGCATATTTCCTGTAAACCTCCCCTATCTCCGACTGTGTGAGTTGGCCGTGCAAGGTTCGAAAGACATAAAGCTTGTAACACTCTTTCTTTCTTTTTGTTCCTCCTGAAGGTTTACCTATTAGGCGGTTGGACAGACGTGGCGTGGTCTCTCTTTTTGTTATTTTACGGAGAGAAGAACGAAGCATGCATCAATATTAAGCTGTATGTTTCTCCGCCTCTCTCTATATTTATCTTTCCTATTTTTATTTTTTTCTTCTTTTATGTAGGGTTTTCTATGTGCAAATTATTTTCCTTTCATTTTGATTCTCTTTATGATTTGCTGCTAGGGCGGTTGCTTGGACATTGAAGAATTGGTTACCCGTTTGTTTCTTTTACTAAGAGAAGAACAAACCAGACATCTGCATCTTGTCTTATTTTTCTCCGTCGGTATTTTTTCTTTCGTTCTTGTATTTCTTACTCTTTTTTTTAACTTATTTTGCTTTTTAAGATTTGCTTTTAATGCAACTGTTAGTTTTCCTTTTTTTCTAAGTTTTGGTTAGTTGCTTAAACAGTTTCTTTCTTGTTCATTTTTGTTTAGTTGTGTTTGGTTTGAAACTTAGAATATACTGCAACGTCGGTTCTTGTACTCTACGTACTTTCGCTTAGTAGGCATTTTTGATGTTGTCAGTCACGATTAGGATATTTCTATTTTCTTTGGGTTTCTTTTGCTTTTAAAATATCCTAACCAGTTTTCTGGCTTTTAGGTTCTATTGTGACTCTCTAACACGACGAGCAAAGATTATTGATCTTTAGTTGGTAAGTTATGTTTCTTATTCTTTTTTATTTACTCTTACTTTTTTTCTTTCTTTTGGTATTGTTTTGTGTTATGCAAATGGGATTTTGTTTTGATTGTTGCACTCATGTAATGTTTGTAACTTTTAGATTGCTGATTTGTTTCTCTGCTTTACTAGTCCAACCTGTGCCGACTTTAATCAAAATCTTTTTGCTTGAGATGTTTTCGTTTATTTTGCTATCTTGGATGTTTAAGATATTTTATGATGGAAAAATCTCATACCGTCTTTTTAGCACTATTGTCTTAGTTTTATTTTTGACTTTTATCATTCTAAATAAATCTTCTTCTGTTGGTGGAAGTCTCTCTGGTTCTTGAGAGTGTTATCCCGCTTCATGCGACTTTTGAACACATCCAATTAGTAATACTTAGTGAATAGGAAAATCATGTTTTGTGTAAGTTTCTTCTTGGGTTGGGTGTTATTGCGGTTGAGTTGAGTTCAGATTTTAGAGTTCTGTCCTTGGCGTATGCCTAAATTTATGTTTCTCTTTAGCTAGTGTCTACTTCCCAGATTTTTATGTTGCTGGGTGGAATTTGTTATGTTAAAAACATTTTGTTATAGTTTTCGTGCTGTATGAATTTTGTCCCAGGGCGTAAATGTCATTTTTACAAACAGAAAGGTACTGATTTTTGCTTCCGTTTCTAAAGTTGAGGAAGACAGCACGTGAACTAACGTTATGCCTACTGAGATCTACATTTTAAGTACCTTAGACCATTCTCGTTGTTAATGGGTAAATCAACTTCAATGTATATGTGTTACCTGGGAAAGTTTTGCGTAAGAATTTAGTTGTATTTTACGACACGATTCAATTTCTTCGTATTATCACAGCAAGTTGGGTTACCTTTACGTGTTTGCTCCTTGCAATTGGCTAAATGGCTGCCAAGGATTTCCTTTTCGAGTCAATAAATTATAAATTGAAACTTGTACGGGTGCAAGCATTAAACACAAACATAAGTTTTAAATGCTAATTTGGGGTCAAATTAATGATATATTTGTGAGATGGACTATTAATGTTGAAGGCACCTGCGATGTTATCAGGAAAAGTTATTATGAAGCTTGACGCATTCTGTTTATAATATCATTAAATAATGTATCAGCAATTTACTTGTGATACCATTATATATCTATTTTTATTACATTTTTAGCTAATCGCATATCTAGAAAAAACAGTAAGCAAGTTCTGTTTATTATCTGTTAATTTGTGTTTGTGTCGAACGTAAATTACAGTGACGTAGATATATATGTTACCTGTTAAAATTATCACCGGTGAGCTTTGCTTCTGATTGCGTAATCACTAGGTTTGCATTGATTAAATTATTTTTCATCGGTGTTTTACCAAAGTATATTCTCATATTTTAGTACTAATTACTCCTATACTTACACGTATAAGGGGTTGCCTAAATTAAGGATATTTTAATACTACATTATTTGCCTTTTTCCTACAAACAATTTGTTATCATATACTTCGTAATACTGATTGTTGTTATTCTGTTTTATATTGCCATTGCAATAAATATATTTGTTGTTAGATTTGTTTACGTACAGTGTTTGTCAGATGTAAACGAGCATCTGTAATGTATGTTTTTTCCATTTCGGCGCTTTTTTAATTACATTATAATCAGCACATTGAAGATCAAGCTAAATCTACCTACCGCTTGCTGTAGGTTACGGTTGTTTTTACCGTAACAATTATCAACAATGCTGCTTAACCATAATTCAATAGAGCCAAAAACAAGTGCGCTGAGAGCATCAGTTCCGGTTTATTTAATAACAAAAAAAAGAAACTATCGCACAGTATGCCGTAAAATTAAAACAAGCTGCAACATATTGTGAATATAGTAATCTTGCAAACCGAATGCTAGTTGAGTAACTGCTGTATGGGTTGGGAAAAAAATTTGATGATGAAATAGCACATAGTTTAGAAGCCACCCGCAATACATGTGAACTAAAAGTCCCAAATTATACTGATAGCATAAGCAACTTCGAAAACAAGTCGGTCACAAATTAGTATCACAAAAACGGGACAGAGGACAAAGTGGCACACCACATGACCAACATATGAACCATCATGGCTGCAATGGTTGTGGAGAATAACATGCTCAAATGTAGATTCTACAATGCCAGATGTCATAATTGTGGTAAAAGAAACCACATTACCAAAGTAGGTCCTCACAAACCAGGTACCTTCAATTCCTTGTCACAGTACATCAAATGCATATGTCAAAGAGATATAAAATTGTACATTCAGATTGGATATTAACTACTCGTGTAGTATCTAAGAAAAATGAACTACTTATTAGTGGCAATTATATACACTAACTTTAAGTCCCAGAATAATAATGAATGGACATCGCATTTCTACAGCAGAACACATATTCAATCGCATGAAAAAAACAGTTTTACAAGACCTACCAAATGTTATAAATTTTTATGAACACATTTTGGTTATTGCTGATAACTTTGAAAACTTGATTATATCTTTGTATGCAACAATAGAAAGAATGCAAGCACAAAAACTTAAATTTGATAAGAAAAAATGTATCTTTGCTACACAAATCGGAGAAACCTTTTAGTACCAATTCGTGATGCACCGAAACCATCAACACCAGAAGAAGTTAAGCCACACAGCCTATGGTGTTCCTATCACAGTACAGATTTTTGCAAATGAGTGGAGTGAAGTACCGCAAGAAAGCAGTTCCTTACTACCCTGCCAAAAATAGGCAAGTTTAGAGAGAGTTTAGAGAAAGCTCCTTTTTTAAAGTTTAAAATCAAGCACTTCGTGGTATTACGGTTAAGTATTTCTGTTCTTAATTATGTTGGTCGGACATTTTTAAGAAATGTTTAGTTTTTTTTTGTAGATGTTACCACAATTGTGGAAAAATTATGTCATACTTTCTAGTGCATCTTTGTTTGGTTTAATATATTTCTGTTTCGTTCTTTTAAAATTTATACGTCTTGATTTTGTTTTCGGTATAGCTAACAAAATTTAATAAGTACTGGAGAAAAATGAATCTGCGAACAGAGTGATAGAGAGTTTGAGTTGCGGCAGCAATTTTTATCGTCTTCACCACTATGAGGTATTAATGAAGTTAATGCATTCCATTTCGTAATTTACGGTTATGTGAAGTTTGTGATTTAAGCAATCTCATATCGTTGCATAACACTAATTTCGCAACTTTTTAATTTCGCTTTTCGATAACCGTTTGAAAGTTTCTTCTCCTGCAACTGTTTGGCCTGTTACCTCTACTGCCCGGTAAATCGACGATAATATTGTTTAAATTTGCAATTTAACCTATGAGCACTTATTGTATCTTAAGATTCAATCTGATGTCAGTTTGTTAACTAGATTTATTCATTTTTTTTAATTATTATTTTTTGTTATAAATTTATTTTATTGCGTCAGATTTTGTTTTATAATAAATGTTTGTAATGTAATTCGTAACTGAAGCTTTTATTTTACAGGTTTTTGCGTTATATTTTTTTAATTTAAGTATAATTTTGAAAAAAGGACCTAGAGGCTATTAAACGTCGTGTTCTTATTTAGCGCCCTACCGATGGCTTTATTTGATTTTTTTTATGTTCAAAAGTTTACAAATTTCAATTATCGTAGCACCGGTAGCATCGTCACAAAATTAAAGACAAAATAATTTACGTAGAAATATTCACCTAAAGACAATTACATTTATTACAGCACAATCTAAAACTTTAGATGTAGCGGCGGCGACTTTATGATTGCTTAGCGACTGGGGCATCTCACGAACGATTTCCCCCACTAAATTATCGCTTATCTTATAAATGTGTATATACTTATTTCGTTAAACAATAAAATTTAGATATTAATTGTTTCTTAAGAATACAGCACACCTCAAAGTTTTTATAAGTTACCACCGCTGACTTGTATGATATAATTGCCCCTTCCCGTAATTTTGAATGCTATGAACTACTTGAGAACCTTGATATATTAATTTATTTCTTGTAGTAATTGACTTTTTCTTGGTGTATTACCAACCTGTACAAAATCCAAGACGTTTATCGTATATTTAATATAACAAAACAAGTTTGGAATAAACTCAATACGGCCCTGTTTAGTTCTACGCCTCGCACGTCCCTAAGCAATTTACTGCTCATTGATTGTTTTTGAAATGTCACAATCAGAACTTATTTGGGTTGAGTAACAGAAAATTTAATAATTTTGGAAGGAAAACATGATTATATTATCTCTGACAAGAGAACTAAACATTTATTTTCTTGTTTATGTTCATTGTTATCTTTGACTTTTGCATTTCTATGTAGGTGTTCAAACATATATTATAAAGATGTTTCTCTGTTAGTGGTTATTTAATTAAACTTTAAGCTTGTTAGGATACCTAATTTAATTACTTCATGTGGAAAATTATTTTTATTTTTAAGTTTTATATGAATAAAACTAAAGAAACGACTATCAAAATTAAACTTAGGAAACACGTTAAATTCGAGTAAAAAAGTAAAGTAGATAAGTATTATGTATATAAAGAAAACTAATGAAAGCAAAACTTTAGACTTAAAATGTAATGTACATAACTTTATTAATATTAAAAGTTCTGTTCAAAGGAATAACTTGCTGTAACTTTTGATATTAATTCAAATTAAATGTTTTTAATTATACGTTTCAAAAGGTTTAAATGACAGTATAGTCATTAGGGAGAGCCCAGATGGTAGATTACGAAATGAGATCGATTATATAGACAAACGGTCAATTGTTGAAGACGTGATGATAGTAAATAAATGCAGGACAGGGAGCGACCACAGGATGGTACGATGCAAAATTCAAATAGAACTCGATAGGGAGAGATACAAACTAATAAAGAAAACGTTACAACGAATACGGGCAGCACCGACAGATAGCCAAGGATTTCAGGCTAAAGTTACTGCCATACTACAAAGCAGATACCGACATCAACAGCCTGAATGGCGCAATAACGGAAGCCTTGAAAGAAAGCCAAGATTTTGGCATTTTGCCCTAAAGGAAAGAAGGAGAAAATTAGTCAAATAACAAAAGAGCTGATACTCGAGCGAGACCAAATGAGGAAAGGCAGTACCATCACTAGCTTAGAACTGAGAGCAAAAAACAAGCAAGTCTTCAAGGCAATTAGACAAGACATTAGACACTATCGCAGTATGAAAATTCAAGAAACCATAGAGAAAAATGGTTGTATAAAAATGTTGCGAAACAGTCTCACCGAACGTAAGTTGTAGATAAACAAACTGAAAAATAAAGAATGCAATATATATAAAAATAGTAGAAGAATATTACCACGAACTGTACAGAAGCCGTTATAAAAAGGATGTAAACGCGAATATACAAGAGCAAAGAGTTATAAACCAAGGATCGGAAGAACTGCCAAATATCACCATTGGAAAAATCAGAAGGTTCTTAGCCAATATGAAAAGCAATAAAATACCGGGAGAGAACGAGGTGATATCGGAATTCATAAAATCCAGGGCCCTTTATTGATGGAGAAGATGCGAACTCTCTTCAACCTATCCTTGGGAAAAAGCTCCATCCCCGACAAATGGCACAGCGCAACCACCATACTATTTTACAAGAAAGGAGACAAAATCTAGAAAACTATCGCCCCACAACTCTTCTCAGCCACTTGTACAAGTTGTTTACCAGGGTTATAACATCGAGACTGGAAAACAAACTGGACTTCTACCAACTAAGAGAACCGGCGGGATTTCAATCAGGCTTCGGAACAAATGACCACCTGCAGAGTGCTAAAACCCTCATAGAAAAAACCATAGAATACAACAGGCCACTATTACTACTGTTCATAGACTTCCATAAAGCGTTTGACACGATCGAACTGAAAGCCGTATTAGATACCCTACGAGAATGCCGTGTGGACCATAGATATTCTGAGCTGATTCGTAATATATACAAAAACACCCATATGCTAGTCAAAATGCACGAAGCTAGCAGCAGTATCAGCATTGGAAGAGGGGTGAGACAGGGATACACGATGTCTCAAAAATTTTTCATAACCGTCCTAGAATACGCGTTCAAGAGACTGAACTGGGATGCAAGATGAATAACCATAGATAGTCAAAAACTCAACCATCTTCGCTTTGCGGACGACATCGTCCTAATAACCGATGACCTGGGTGAGGCGAAGCAAATGCTCTACGAACTTAGAGACGTGTCCTCCGACGTTGGTCTGAAAATGAACTAAGTACATCCATCTGGGACATGAAATCAATATTTCCAGAGATAATAAGACGTGCAAATTGCAGAGAAGAATCAGCCTCGGGTGGGCGGCCTACGATAAGCTTAAAGATATTTTTAAGAACAATCTTCCCATCTGTCAAAAACGGAAAGTATTTAATCAGTGCGTCTTGCCGGTGCTTCCATACGAAGTAGAGACTTTAACACTAACGCTAACATCGGCGGAGAAACTTAAGATCACACAACGCAAAATATAGAGGGAAATGCTTGGAATAAGGCTGAAAGACAACGTAACCAACGAAGATCTTTGACGGCGAACCGAGGGCTGGCAGACGTCATCCAGCGAGTAACTAGATTGAAGTGGAATTGGGCCGGACAAATGTACGAGAAAGCTACTGGAGTGGAGACTATGCATTGATAAGCGCAGCAAAGGACGACCACCTACACACTGAACTGACGATATAAAGCGAGTCACAAACAATTGGATTCAGGCAGGGCAGGAACGACAGAAATAGCGAGCCATGAGAAGAAGCCTATGTCCAGCAGTAGACAACTAGGGCTGGTTGATTATGATGACGATAGTCATTGATTAAAACAACGTTGTAGTATTGCGATACATAATATTCAAGCGAACTTATAGTATAGTGCTTTCAAGCTTGAGTTTCGAAAAAAGATGTTCTTACAGACCAACATCGACAAACGACAAAACGAAAATGTTCATCATCAACTTAATTTTTTTATATCACCACAAAAAAGAAACACCCTGTATACAATAGAAGTTTTGATTAGAAATTCAATGATGTATCACACGTTATGATTCTAAAGCCAAAAATGGAGAAAAAAAAGTGTTTACTTTTTAATCTAGTAGGCGTTGAAACAAAATGTCAGTGCTCAAATAGGTTGGCATTATTTTCTAAACACAAGTATACTCTCTTTACGGGAGAGTTTAAAACATGGTCTAACATATCTGATGAAACTGCTACATAACCGAGCCAATAACTGTTTTTTATTTTCCAAAATTGGGTCATACATTTGCATAACTGTAGAGGAAAAAATCCAACGGAATCAAATCCGGTGATCGGGCTGACCAAGCTACTTTGTTACGTACGAAATTTTCATTACGGAAGACCCTGTATATGAATTAAAATTAGATTCCGGTTTTGACGCCCTCTACCGATCTTTTCTCGTGACTGTCATTTTACGACAAAATCGTGAAGCTGTCAACTACAGTAACGGGCCGGTGCCGAGGATTTCGAATTGATTCTTAAATTTTTAAGAACATCACGTGTGATGAACACAAATTTATAAGGCGATTGCGATTTTATTACGATTCTTTCGGCACAGGGTAAGATATTTTTGTCTTCAATCTATTAAGAGTCCTTCGTAATTTCTATATTAATGTGATAGCCGGTTTCCACCACGTTGCCAGCCCAATGTGTGTTTCAAGCAGTAATAAGGATGCATAAGTACCATTAATAAATATCGCTACCGAGCATATAAGCTGTTGTGAGGGCCTGCTGCTTAAAGAACCTCGAGGTCTCGTCGAACAATGCGTCGGAGATGTTGACTTGGGAATAGAAGTCGATTGGGTTATCAGCCACCTGTTCTAAATTGCTACCTACAGTATCCGATACAATGAGTTTTTATATAATATTTCATGATTTATTAATACTAATTTTGTAGCTTCCTATTCTTCGTGAGTTAGTGTGTGACACGATTTGCTTTTAAAGATTTATTACAGGCCGCTGGCGGGGAAAACGTTTTCTTTGCGTAAGTGGACACTGGAATTTGGGTGAGTTTATTTGCTTAATTTTTATATCGTTGTCACGAAAGTTACTCACAGAATTTTTATTAATATTAATGACCGTAATTACGTTTATTGCTTATGTACCAATAGGGTAACTTTAATCATTCATTTAACTGTATCGCATGCTGTGTGTGTGAAAAACATATTTACTACGAAATTTTCTGTGCTGTTTGTTTCGACCTAACTTAAATGTGTATTGTGTGTTGCCGATACTGCGGGCATTCATGCACTGAAACTTTGATATAATCTTGTAAATCTTATGTGTTGCGACATCAAAGTTTTCTACACTTGTTAACGATAATTGTTAGTTCTTCTAGTTTTTATGGATTGAGAATTTAATGTATAGCTGTCAATTTGCTACGCTACTAAATTAAAGTTGTTATATTTGTTAATTATACTTAGAAATCATTCGGGCATGGATGAGTGAAGAAATTTCATATACTCTTGTTAATATTCGACGTTAACACATTAAAGTGGTTATATTTGTTAATCTCTCTTGTTATTTTTTTCTTTCTCCTGTAATTCTCGTTATCTGTTAACTAATTTTGGTTACTCGAACATCAGAGTAATAAGGATTACGAACCTCAAATTTAGTTACAAGTTTGGACCGTATGTCGTGATAGAGGCAGAAGTGTTATCTTGGATCAGATCTGGCGCCCTTAAGCATATTTCCTGTGAACCTCCCCTATCTCCGACTGTGTGAGTTGGCCGTGCAAGGTTCGTAAGACATAAAGCTTGTAACAACTTTACTGTGAAATCGAATTCATTTTTCAAAAAACTTCTGCGACAAATACATTTTTTGAATCATGCGCTGGACCACCATCTTGTTGTAACCAGCAATTGTTAAGGCTTGATAAAAGTAATTCATCCAAGTGCAATTTGCAACAAGACAAGATACTTTTCCGAATTTAAACTGACGTGGTAAATAAAAGGTTCTATTATTCTGCCACTTAAAATGCCTATCCACATGTTAAAATCCAATCGATGTTGATACATTGTTGCTTTTTTTAAATGAGGATTGTCTGTTGCATTTTAATGTTTGTTACGCCGTCTGAAAATGCCATTGTTGGTTATCATGCTTTCCAAATTACTTTAAAACAAAAATTTTGATGTATTTCGGATTTTCTGGTATATAATTTGCAAAAAAACAAATCTCCTTTCATCGTCACCAGGTCTAAAACCTTGACAAAATCTAAGTTACATAATTTCTAAACCTTTTAAGACGTTTTAGCTGAGAACGATTACGTAGGTTAGCTATGGTGGTGGTTCAGTGTTATAAAACTCTTTACGTTTGTTGGGGCCTATATTAAAGTTATCGGTTTCATGTACTTGTTTTAGCTTTTCTCTGTCAAGTTTGTGTTCATAATAGTTGGAAACGCCATCTCTGTCGTGATTAATTGCTTATCGATCTTGATGTATTTCTATAAAAATCGATTTATCTTCGTCGTTGTCGTCGGCAGTCCGATAGTGTAATCACCTTGTATCAATTTATACAAATCGGGCTTCTCGTCAATAAATCACTTCACGTAATCGAGATGCGATAGCAATCTTTATTATAACCAATAAATCTACCTATAATAGTTTTCTTGTTTTTTTTTTTCTTTTTTTTTGTTTACAATTTGAAGATGCTTAATTAGGTTTCTTTCAACCACATAACCACGGCTAGCCACGATGTCGGTGCGTGAGCACGATTGAGAATACTGTAATCAAAAAGGAAAGAATAGGTTCCACTTCGTTGTACTAGAAAAATCCTCGGTCTGGAGACACCAAGTGTACATACGAACCAACTGTCCAAGAAGTAGGATAAAAGCAAACAATAATCAACGAGATACACAAGTAATAAGCCAAGATAATAGATAAAGAAAAAAAATGATCAAGCATTAATACTTTAGTTGTTACTCTCGATACTTGCGAGGAGTGTAAGCTTACATTCGACGAATTAATCTTAAAGATCTCTGCTGCGAACAAATTACTAAGGTACTCGAACAGTACAAGTAAACGTAACCAATAAGGTACAAATTTGCAATCAGTTGAAGGCTGAATTATAAATTCGACTGAAGATACATTATCAATAATGACTTTAAAGTAGACTAACGGTAGATGAAGGTTTAATATAAGTAGTAAGGCATAAAAAAATTATTAACGCTTAAGGCTTAATAGACAATATAAAAGTAGATAAATTACGTAACACAGTAACAGAAAGGATAATACAAATTTGACGTTGCAGCGTTGGGTAAGTAAGCTACATCGATAACGATACTTCACAGGTATCCACAGCTGTACGAAATTTGAATCGAGCAAAACCTCTTGGGTCATCAATCCCACACTAATTATAGCAGCTGGCCATACCTGTGAAAATTAAATAGATGGAGAATTGCCTTAATTTTGTCAATATACGTAAAAAATTTCCATTTTAGTAAAATTTCTAAAAGCGTAATGGTAATAATAGCCCACCTAATACATTTTACCCTTACATGAAATAGGTAGTAGATTTTTTTGTAAGTACCATGACCCCATATCCAATTTTTTCACTTCAGCGACTTTCCGGATCACCACCAAAAAGCGTAAAAATCGCCGGAGTTTTGGACTTTGTTACGTTTGGTCAATTTTGACCTAGAAGCAGCACTTTTTCATAAAAAATAACTATAATCCTTTTAAAAGTACATTAAATTTACTACAATTTAAAACTAAAATAATTATTATAAGCTCAATAGTTTCTTAGATAAAGCCCCGCCAAAAATGTTAAAAGTGACAAATTTTTAACTTTTTAAGTTAGGTCAAATTTGAGCCTTAAGGAGTACTTTTTTTATAAAAACAACTTTAATCATTTTAAAAGTGCATTAAATTTTCTACAATTTAAGACCAAAATTGGAATAAGCTTAAGAATGTCCGAGATATGTCTCTTCAAAGTTCGTCTAATCTTCTATCAAAGTTAGTTTTTAGGTTTTAAGCTATATTTGCTTAAAACTGTCAATAATATTTTTCAAATAGTCCAATATTGTTAAAATTTAGGAAATGAAATGAAACTGACATTTTTTGACTGGATAGTATACCTTTAGCAAGTGTGTTATTGCAACACAGCCTGATCGTTCCAATATCGGTCAGATTGGGCTTTGCAAAAAATCCGCCCCAAGCACTGCGAGAACAGTAGAAAACATCACCAAATTGACAGAAGCAACCAATAGGCGCCTGAATCTATATCGACTAACTATTAAAGCATTCTCGAGCCTCGAGAATATTCGAGACGATTTAAGAATCAAACAGAAAGAAATGATGTCGAATATAGTCATGATGCCGCTGATGCCTTGTCAAAAACACCATATCTATCAGGCTGTAACCATTGCTCATGATTAGAAAGAAAAATTGATTGCCTCCGAAATACTGCTATGGTTGATGACGAGTGGGCGCCTGAACCGGAAATCAAACGGCCAACAACCAACCTGACAAGAAATGAGTGGTTTGGAAAGAAACATCAAAGCTTGAGAGGCGCAGTCCGAATCTTTGCGACCGGAAGACTGTTTTCTATACGATCCATAGGGAGTATCGAAGACACGGAGAACAGACTGCGGTTGATATTTGCACAATAGTATATATTTGAGCTATAAAGAAGACGTCATAGAATGGTGCTCTTAATGTTTGCGCGAAATAGACCAATCAAAAAGCACCAGAAGATGAAACAATAGATAGAAATGCCTTCAGAAAGGCGATTAACAACGAACGGCCGTTGCCAGAACCCGATTCAGAAGATAAATAACGGGTGTGACAGTGAAACTGCACGTATCTGCTGGTGAGACGTGGGCATGTGTGTTGGGGAGAATGTGAGCTCCTTAAAGACGGTGCACAGCTTATCGAAAACCTATGGATGAGCGATGAAACTGCTTTTTTTAAAAATTTGAGTTTCAGGTTCGTCTAAATTCGGGTGCGCGCGCAACTTTTTAAATTACAATTTCGTGTAAGTTCGAGAGAGATCGTATCGTATAATTTTGTGTTTGAACTCAAATTTCTAGTTTTACTTAAAAACAAACTTGTTTCATAACAAAAAACATATCTCGTAAAGGATTATATTGTCAAAAGCTTTTGCTAGAAAATATGAAAAGGTAGCAGAGAAAACATGTTTCAACTTTGCTTAAACTTCTTGATAGGCCTATGTTGAAGATACTCTTCAGCTTTCGTGTCCATGTTTTCTTGTGTTTTTTCAGCTTAATCAATTTTGTTATGTGGAGAGCTGTCAGTATGTAGAAGCAGCCCATCTTGCTTATCGTCACCTTGTAGGTCATCGAGCTCAGGAGTATTCATGTAAACGATGATTTCTGGCCGATTTTCGCAGGACTGTCCACTGCATTGGCCACATGCAATAGAGCACTACAAGCTTGTTTTTCTGCAGCTACATGCATTGCCACTTCTTACAGTTGCAGAAAATCATCTGCATGAGGTGTGATAGAGCCGCATTTCTCATTCAAGCGGATCGCTTTGTATACCAAGCCATCTTTGCTCCTGGTGGTAGGTTCTAAGTGAGTGGAACCTGGCAGCGTCTTAATGGGTGCCAGTCTAGCAAGGTTGAAGTTTGTCTTGGTCATTGAGCTATTTCCAACATTCGCGCAATAAGCATCGGCTACGTCGTCAGGTGTGATGTGCGTGTTGGAAAAAACTGCTGTTTTGTCCTTTAGGTCCGGATTCTTTTAAATTACTGCAAGCAGCTTGCTTTTTTTTTTGATCAAAATAATATGAAGTAAAATCACATGCACTGAAAGCATGGGTGAAGAGAAGGAGATGGCGGCCAGAAGAAATTGAAGTGCTTGAGTAGAGGATATCTGGCGTCTAGCATGGTAAGTTTGTTTATGGTTTGTGAATAATCGATAACCATTCTTTTCTTTACGATTTTCACCGTTAATCACAAATGCTTGAAAACGCCATGAAGAGTGACTGGGTTCGATAATATTCTTTTTTAGCAGTTTTTTAATTCCTGCGGCAATGAACTGCCGATTTTCTACCGTGTGCCACCTCGACTTAGTTATCACTGGTTTACAATCAGGAACCAGGTTGGTAAATAAAGACACTGGAGCGACGTTTGCAATAACTAGTGAACATATCTCAAGCGGAGGCTTGTTCCCATTGAAGTTTATGATCAAGGAAGAGTGATTTTTCAGCATATCATGACCGATCAAGAAGTCAACGCAGAGGTCTTTCATGATTAATACTTCTATATTTTTATATCGATGAGTTTGTACTTTGATGCTAACAACACAGCGTCCTGCAATTTCTGACGTCATAGCTAAGTTGGCCATAGTTATCTTACCGAGATATGGCGCCATTTCGAGGTTGCACGTTGTCACATGTCGGAGGTTAATAAAACTGAGGGAGCTCCCAGTGTCAATTCATGCGCGGAGTTTTACTCTATTAACTCTCACAGTAACTAATGACTTTTATAACTGGAAGCAGACGATAGTGAGACTAACGTATGAGCAGAGGCAGCCGCCCCGCCTGAATTGCGTTGTTGTGTTGATTTATATACCTTTTAGTGCCACATTTACGACATATTGCATTTCTATCAGGGCAAGCGTTACGTAGATGTCGGCCGTTACCACAGAAAAATAATTTCCAGAACGAAATGACGCAGCTGCTGTAGATGGGACGTGTTCCAAAAATTCCGCAGCAGTCGTGTGTATAGGCATGGGCGCAGTAAAGTAGAATGCGGAATTTAGCTCAGCAAGTTCTAGAGCTCTGGCTAGGTCAAATGCGTCGTTTAAGTTGATTGTAGTGTTCTCAAGCAACCGTTCCCGAATGTGCTTTTAATCCTCGAATAAACGGGTCACGTATATACTCATTTTTATACTGTTTAGCTGATACAGGTTTAAATTCGCAATCTTTGCTAACTGTTTTAACTCTTGCAAATATTCACAAATGCTTTCAGTTGCTTGCATTATTTCTTGATGCTAGACAATGTCTGGCGAAGATTTTATTGCGACGTTCTACATATAACGAATCCAGAGTAAAGATAGCAGTACTATAGCTGTCCGTATCGTTATGCTTACTTACAAAGTTATACTCCGTATATTTATCTCGACACGCGTTAATCACATATTTATTTAAATTTAAATAACCTTCTTAACACTGCCGACTTCGAATTACTAAAAAAAATGTTTTATAATTCATTTGTATCGCTTTTATATATTTTGGCAATCTTTCGCGAATTTTTTATATCTTTTGGTGAACGTTCTGGAAATGGATAAAAACTTCTTCTTCCGGTCTTCGTCCAAATTGGAGGTCGCATGGCGTTGTATTTCGCGACTGAGCATAACACAGGATGGTGCTTGACCTATGCGTTCGTGAACGGATGATCGGTATGCCATTAGGAAAAGGTGCAAGTTCTCATTCCAGTCTTTTTGGTGTTTGGACACTACTTTGGCTAAGTATTTTCGTATTGTTCGATTCATCCGCTCAACCATGCCATCAGATTGAGAATGGAGAGTCGTTGTCCTAGTTTTCTTAATTCCCAACAATCGGCAAACTTCTTGAAACAGCTCAGGTTCAAAGTTGCGGTCTTCATCGGAGTGCAATTTCATCGGGATTCAAAACCGGCAGAAGAACTCTTTCACTAATTCGTCTGCGACTGTAGCTGCTTCTTGATCGGGTATGGCGTAAGCAACCGTCCATTTCGTGAAATAATCCATCGCCAATAGAATATTTGTTTCCCGAATCAGATTTTGGGAACGGTTCTGCGATGTCAATTGCTACTCTTTCTAAAGGACTTCCTACGTTGTATTTGTTCATCGGTGCTTCGCGCTTTCTTGCTGGACCATTTTCTGATATGCAGACCGTACACTTACGGCACCATTTTATGACGTCCTTTTGCAGTGCACCCAGTAGAATCGTTCTCGCACTTTACCCAACGTCTTCTTAATGCCAAAGTGTCCTCCTGAGGTCCCATCGTGGAGATCCTTCAACACTTCTGGCACCCGGCTCTTTGGCACTACCAACTTTCGTCTGTTTCCCGTGCCCCTAACACTTTCTAAGGATCGCTTAAAAAGACCGTCTTCTACTATCAAAGAGTTCCACTGCGCCCAGTACGCTTTGATGTTTCTGCCCAAAGCACTCACTTTCTCCCAGGTTGGTCGTCGACGTTTTCTTTTTAGTCTAGAAGTAGTCTTATTTCAGGATCGTTTTTCTTGTTCGCGACGCAACTGCTCGGGTTCCCACTCGTCATCAACCATAGCAGTTTTCCGGAAGCATTTGACTTTTTCATCAAGTTGCGAACAATGGTTGCAGTCCGCCGGACATGGTTTTGTGGGCAAGGCATCAGCGTTCCGATGACTGCTTCCAGCACGGTGTTTTGTGTCATAGTCATACTCTTGCAGTCTCTCGATTCATCTTGCCACTTGTCCTTTCAGGTTACGAAATTGCAATAGCCAAGGATCACAGTGAATTGCCACAAACCAGTTCCAATCGTAAAAGCTGTTTTTTCACGATCCATGGGTTCCAATTCTACCTGCCAGTAACTACTCTTTAAATCCAACGTAGAAAACTACTAGGATCCTGACAGGGTGTCTAACGTATCGTTAATTCTGGGTAAAGGGTAACTGTCCTTTTCGGTCTCATCGTTTAGCTGTCTGTAGTCCATGCAATCCTTCGTTGATCCATCTTTCTTCTTTACGAGTACCACTGGGGATGCCCATGGGCTATTTGAAGGTTCAATCACGTCTTCTCTCTTCATGTCCGTAATTATTTGTTCAGCTTCTTCTCTTTTTGCCAAAGAAAGACGGCGTGGATGTTATCGTATCGGCCGAGCGTCTCCACTATTAATTTTATGTTTCACCATGTTAGTTCTTACTTTGGAACCACTTTTCAGCGCGAACACATCTTGATAGTGTTGGATCAACACTTTTATTTTAGCCAGCTGGTCTTGGCTGAGGTTTTGGGATTTGGAGGTAAGAATGTCCAATAGATGTTGTGGGCACTTCTGCGGCGACGTATCTTTGGTAGACTTCACGCATCTCACAATTTAAGATACTGGCGTGCATTGGCCTACCGCAGTCTTCTTTTATAACGTGATATTTAAGATCCTTACTGGCATTGTGTTTTTCACTTGTACTTCTGCCAACGAGTAGTCCTTTTTTCAGGCGATTTCCATCCAGGCATGCCATCACCACACTTTCAGTCCCTGCAGGCAGAGTCACGTCTTCACTCAATAAGACTCGCACGGTTGCCTTTTCTGATAAATGAAAAAGAATTTCTTCATTGTCGATCTTCAGGACATCGTTCTTTATATCCAAATGGAACCCATACTATTTCATCACGTCCATTCCCTTCTTCCGTGATATCGGCTATCAGTACTTGATGGTCGAGTACTCCATTTTCCAAATCAATGGTCACTTGAACTTGTCCGTGAGTAAGTGTTTCTTTGCCCGTCGCCGTTCAAAGTCGTACTGTTACTGGAGATGTCTCCTCGTTTTCCAATAACATGTCAGGACGAATGATGGTTTTCGTCGCTCCCGTGTCAACCAGTAACTAAACACTTCTTCCATTGAACTTGCTATTGAGATAAATGCTATGCAATTTCTCCATCGGCGATGCCATTTGAATTGTAATCTCCGGAACCTGACTAGACGAGATTAACTTTTGTCTCTTTTGGTCAACTCGTTCCAAATTCTTAAGCGCCCTTCTTGTCTTCTTTTAGGGGTTTAGTACAATGCCGTCGTACATGTCCTATTTTTTTGCAACATTCCAAGAACTTCTACACATAAGGACACTATTAAAGACGTTGCTTTCTGCGTATTGTTTCAACGATTGGCTGTAGCTGCGGCTTCGAACTGTAGTAGGTTGACCATGGAACTTTACCATCAAAATTTGGAGGTACAACTTCACTCGTGACGTTTCCTTCGCGGTGACAATTCATTAGATTTATTCTTTTTTCAAGCAGTTTTATTCTTTCTCTAAATTTTTGCTCTAGTTGGTCTTTTATAGTTCTTGAATTTTCTTTTAACTTCTGTTCTAATTTGTCTTCTACTTCTTCTTACACGATTCTATTCGATACCGCACACCTTATCACCAATGTAATGATTATTAAAACTAATTTATTTATACTAAAAATATGTATACGTTTATAACTACACGAAACTAATGAAATCTAAGAATATTTAATTAAAACAACAGTTACGCTAATTTATATAGCATTATCACTTACAGGAAAGAGAATTCACACACTTGTTCACATTAAAGTCACGTGCAAGGTTATACACCGTATATTTATCTCGACACGCGTTAATCACTAATTTATTTAAACTTGAATAATTTTCTTAACACTGCCGATTTTGAATTAGTGAAATAACTGCTTTATGATTCATTTGTATCGCTTTTATGTATTCTGGCAATCCTTGGCGAATTTTCTTTATCTTTCGGTGAACGTTCTGGAAATCGATAAAAACTTTGTGGAGGCTCTCAAACTTCAGAATATTTTAATATCGCTACATAATAATGGAAGCTTGTTACCTTCAGTCACATTTGGTATTTTGTCGATAACATTCGAGAAAGTTTGTTTCCAATGTTTCTATTTAGTAATAGTAGCATCGCTCATCAGAAGAAATATATAACAACGCTCTAAGAAATTGTCAGTTCTAGTAAGTACAGGTCTTGTTTATACACTTAAAACGATAAACACGATGACAAAAAAACAACAGAAAACAATGAAATTTATCGTTTAGAAAATGAATTTGAAGTTGTCAAAAAACACAAAAATGTCAAAGCAAAATTCAAAAATGAAACGGTCAGAAGGTCTAGTACAAAGAAAACATTTTACCTCAGATCATAACGACTCTGAGAGACACGAAGTTTCAGAAGAAGGAGATGATTCAAAAGATGCTAAATTAACGTTAACTGAAAATATATTTCTTCTCGGCCTTAAAGATAAAGAAGGTTACATATCGTTTTGGAATGATTGCATATCAACTGGATTGCGCGGATGCATATTAATTGATTTATGTTTACGTGGTAAAATCGAATTGGAAAAGACTGGTGTAAAATGTAAAAACTTACTGTTGCGTAAAGTCGTTGTAAAGAATGAAACTTCTCTTGGCGATGCTTTGCTTGATGAAGCATTTAAATACATAAAAACTTCTTCTGAACTACACACCGTACCGGAATGGATAGACTATTTCAGTGGCGACAGTTGGAACCCTTTAAAATTAAAATACCGATTGAAAAATGTTAGAAATAGAATTGCTAAAAGTCTTGTGGAAAAAGGAACTTTGACAACGGGTGCCCAAAACTTTATTTTATTTAATATTAAAACTCATCCTCTATTACAAAATATAACCAAATTAAGGTTGATCAATAGCGTTCAAAATGCATTACTTAAAAAATGGTCGAACGACTGTCTTCGAATGGACAAACGCTTGGTAGCGTTAGTGTTTATGGCACACGCATGCGACGTGTTGGAAGATACTTTTGCAAATCTAAACAGCGAAGATTACGAATTAGTTAAAACGAGAATGAATATTTTATTGCACCTGGACTTTGAGATACAAGCGTATAGATCTGAATGCGATGCACTTTTATGGGCAGTTTTTTATTCTTTATACAAACTTGAACTTTTATAGTGCTGCAAGTGTGTGTTTATTAATAAATGTCGCAAAACGCTCTAAACTAATTTATTTAAGAACATCGATTTATGTACAAATACTTGAAATTAATTGTTTGAACGATAGCGATGAAAAAAATGTAAATTACAGTGAAATTACATCAGTTGGAACTCATTTTTGTATTGATTATTTAATCTGTAACTTATGTTACATTTATGCGACGATGTCATGTAAGTTGCATATGACATGGAAAGAAACTACAGTTATTGTGATTATACGTGTACAAAAGATACTTTATGTGTAAGATTTCCAAAAAACGTTTGTATAGTATAAAATTTTGTAAACATCGTACGAGCCAATCTAATAATTTTGCATGCATTAGCGTGTGCATTGTGCATAGAAGTGCAAATCTTTTGAAAGTAATTTACTGTCTTTGACATGCGGTTATAGTCTTATTTTTGAAGAAAATTGTGTAACGCAAAAGCAATAAAACGATAACTGCTGAACGTAAAACGCATCCTGTTTAGGTAATTTTGTTGCAGATCAGAGCCGTATGAAATACATCCGCTTTCATGAATTTAAAAGACTGCTTTACTTGAGTGCTTAAGTATGTTTAACTCTTTAGCTCTTTCAACATTTGCAGATGCCAATATAAATTTTCCTTTTGACACAAAATTTACAAGACACAGTAAATCACAATTTTTTTACACGCGCGAGAAAACACTTGAAATGTCTTCAAATGTTAAAATGTATGAATTCGTAACAAGTTCTCATTGAATTAAAAAGGAAATTTTGGTTAACGTTAACGTATTTTAAAAAAAAATTTGTTTTTAAGATTTTATTGATAGAATAAACATGAATATTAAACTAAAATCAACTAATTTGCGACACTCAAATCTCTCAACACTTCATCACACATTGTTTACTATCCTTCTCTCACATTCGTATTCCCTTTACGCTTCTTATTAACTGTGAAGTCGTCAGCTCTTCCTTCACTCGACCTTTTTGATTAACAGAATGACTAATTTAAAACATTGTTACATGTCGTTATTTTGTAGTTCTCAAAAATATTTATTCTAAATTAAAATTAACGGCTGCACTGTATGCAGGGTGTCCCACGAGGTACTGTACATACTGAAATGGTATGTTCCTTAGGTCAATTTAAGTAGAAAACGTTATATAAACATAGGTCCAATTCGCCATAGTTACACAGATACAAGGTTCAAAGTTTATAACTGATCACACATTTTTTGAAAATTAATTATTCTTAGTCAACTGGGAAACAAAAGCCGAACAATATGTCATTTATTGCTTTCTTTTCTACTAATGTCACAGTCGATTTTATTAAATGAAGTGTAATTTAAACGCAAATCGCTTTTTCATTGTTCTAACGAAGAGTATGCTGATATTATTTACATTTATGGATTTTGTGATGGAAATGCGAGATCTGCCGTTAGGGAATATGAACGAAGATTTCCCAACAGGAGGGTGCCAAATCACTAAACCTTTTCTTCTGTGTTTTAACATGTACGGACTCATGGTTCATTTCCATCAGTGTCAACAAGATCTGACCGTCCTGTGCAGTTAAATGTGAATGAGCAGGAAAACATTTTACAGATGGTTGATCGGAGTCCAGGGTTGAGTACTAGAAGAATTTCTTCTCGAACAGGACTCCCCCGTATGTCAGTACGGCGAACATTAAATGATGGGCTTTTGTATCCCTATCACATACAACAGGTTCAGCATCTGGAACCTGGAGATTTTGCTGCCCGGTTGAATTTCTGCCACTGGCTACAGGTAAATCCACAATTAGTTCCATTCATTTTATTTAGCGACGAGGCGCAATTTACTAGAAATGGAGTGAACAATACACGTAATTCTCATTTGTGGTCATATCAAAATCCACATGGCACAACAGAAACTAACTTTCAGCGCAGATTTTCTGTTAACGTATGGTGTGGCATGATTGACGATCAATTTATTGGACCTTTTTTCTTTGAGGAACGTCTGACAGGAGAAGCATATGCTAACTTTTTGCGGAATGAATTGCTACCGCTTTTGCAAGAAGTATCTTTACTAACAGGACAACAAATGTTTCTGCAACATGATGGAGCTCCTCCACATTTTAGTCGGCATGTGACCGAATATCTAAATGTTGCTTACCCCAATAGGTGGACTGGGCTTGGAGGCCCGCATGCTTGGCCACCGAGATCGCCCAATCTCACACCTTTGGACTTCTATCTGTGGGGTCATGTGAAAAGTTTAGTATACGAGGTAAAAGTTAATACCAGAGCTGAACTAATACAGCGTATCCTGGATGTGTGTTAACAAACACGGAACAACCAGCAGGTGCTTCGAGTGGCTACTCGGTCCATTTTAGATCGCAGCCGTCGTTGTATTAATGCTGAACGAGGTCATTTTGAGCATTTGATGTAATTTTTTTTGTTTGTTTTGTAGTTCGATTTTCTGTTTTCAATAATAATAATTTTCAAAAAATGTGTGAGCATTTATAAACTTTGAACGCTTGTATATGTGTAACTATGGCGAATTGGACCTATGTTTATAGGACGTTTTCTACTTAAATTGGCCTAAGGAACATACCATTTCAGTATGTACAGTACCTCGTGGGACACCCTGTATATGCCGCTGCTGATTCCTCTTTATGAGTGGGGATAAGCGGTACATCGTTGTCAAACGTCCATTTTTGCTCATCTTTTACTATTTGGAAATCGCTGTTGAACGTCATATCACAGGGTTACTCCGCTAATTGAATAGAAAAGACTTATTTAAGTATTGAGCGGATAAACGATTTGGTGGATTACCGATACACAGTTGTCGTAGCGAGGTAACCCGTGCAGGTCATCTTCTTGAATAATTCTGAAGTGGCGAAACATGACTTACACCTTTGTTTGACGTCTCAGGATCGTATAATTTTAATTACTAATATGATTAGGCAGTCAGTTTCATGCACCTCCCTTAGCATAGTGTAACGAATTTTAAAACTAATTTATTTGAACTAAAAATATATTTACACGTTTATATTTAAGCGAAACTAATTATACTAAGGATATTTAATTCAAACACTTACGCTAATTTATATAGTTCACACTTCTATTTATCCAAACACCGACACTTGTTAAAGTACATCAAAGTCACGTACAAGGTTATATTTATCTCGATACGCGTTAATTACTTATTTATTTAAGGTTGGATAATCTCCTTAACACTGCCGACTTCTAATTACTGAAATTACTTACTTAGAAAGGATCGTGGCTATAGCGGCAGCTTTCTACATTTCGGCAATTTCCTTGACCATAAAAGTAACAGTCAATGGACTTTTTCTGACTAGATATTTTCCTTGGTTGGTAACCAACACTTAAACGCATGTTCCTCGGAAGACGACCTCCAATATGTTTCGAACTGTGCTCCAATTCAGTTAGTTTAAGCTGCAAATTTTTTAATATTGTAGAACTCTATTTCTCTGTTTGAATGTATTAAACAATGTTGCTTGATGCGAAGTAATAACATTCTGCTGAACTTTCATTGTTTATTATTTTGAAATGAATATACACAACGTTTCGATTACTGTGGTATCTGCAATCGTCATCAGGTGAATACTAACAAACTTAGATACTACTGGAGCTTATATACTAAAGACATGTTCGATGAAGCGTTCAAGCGTACAAAATCAATTTAGCGTAACAGATTAATTAACAAAATTACTTAGTCAAGTTTAAGTTGTTTTAGAGGTTCGATAAGTGGTTTCCATATTTTGCTTATCTCGACACTTGGCTGGCTGAAAATTTCTTTGTTGTTGTTGATGAATGCCGCTTCTTTAAATTTCCGTTTGTACCAATGTTCCTCTCTGTGTATGATTTTTGCTTCCGACCATTTCATTCGATGTTGGTTATCCCACGAATGTTGCGCGATGCCGGACTTAGAAGTCTCTCCTCTCTGTGTGTGCGTCTGATGTTCTTTCAGTCTGATGTCCAGTGGTCTTTTAGTTTCCCCCACGTATGATTTGCCACATTCACATGGAACTTGGTAAATACAGTTTTGGGAATCTCGACTTGTTTGTGGCTTTGTGTTGGAAATTATACTCCTAATGGTCGTCGATGATTTGAACACTGTATTTAAGTTGTAGCTTTTCCCTATACGTTTTATTGATTCTGATAAACCTTAGACATATGGGATGCTCAGCAGTGAATTGGGCAGTTCTTCTGTTTTAGGTTGTCCCATGGTGTTCAATTGCTTTTTCTGTAAAAGCTCTCCTACAATCTTTTCTGGATAACCATTCTGCCTTAGATCGTTTCTAATGTTTTTGATTTCTTCTCGTAGCCCTTTCTCTGTGTTGCACAACCTGTACGCTCTGTCGATTAGAGATTTTACTACTCCCCTCTTCGTAGATATGGAATGGTTGGATTCAAAGTTGAGATATCGACCGGTGTGTGTCGGTTTCCTGTAGACAGTCGTTTCCATAATTTTCTTGTTCTTTGTTACTTGAACGTCTAAAAAAGGAAGTGAGTTCTCCTTTTCCTTTTCCATAGTGAATTTAATGGATGGTTTGATATTGTTCAGATGTTGTAGAAAAAGGTCTAGTTGCCGATTACTGTGGTTCCAAATTATGAAGGTATCGTCAACATATCTAAGCCATGTTTTGGGTTTAAATTTTGATTTCTCTATGGCCTGAGATTCAAACCAGTTCATGTATATGTTGGCGACTACTGGTGATAGAGATGAACCCATTGGTAGTCCTTCGTCTTGAGTAAAGAACCTGTCTTTCTCCTGAAAGTACGAGTTCTTGAGGCAACATTCTAGGAGCTTCATTATTCCTTCTACCGGCAGCGTGGTTCTTTCCTAGAGTTTTTTATCTTCTCGGAGCTTCGTTTGGATGATTTTCAATGCTTCTTCAACTGGCACATTAGTATAAAGACTTTCTACGTTGAAACTGACTAATTGATCCCGTGGTTGTAGCCGTACTGTTTTCAGAATCTCAACGAAATGTTTGGTCGGAAGCAAAAATCATACACAGAGAGGAACATTGGTACAAACGGAAATTTAAAGAAGCGGCATTCATCAACAACAACAAAGAAATTTTCAGCCAGCCAAGTGTCGAGATAAGCAAAATATGGAAACCACTTATCAAACCTCTAAAACAACTTAAACTTGACTAAGTAATTTTGTTAATTAATCTGTTACGCTAAATTGATTTTGTACGCTTGAACGCTTTGTAACGTGTAAATTTCAACTGCGAGTCAAAATCCGCCTGAGAGTTAGGCAACTTACAATAACATCTTTGGCCTCGAGCCGTAGTTCGAAATCACGCCTACGGGGGCGCGAAAGTTGTTAGTCGTCGACGAAATTAATTCATTTCTATGCTGTCTGTGAATCGGTTTACAACAGGGGAACATCGGAGAGGTGAGATAAATGGAATTCTTTTCATCTGGTAACATCTTCTACACCGACGTTTATTTTAGCATTTTGGAAATAAATCCGATTGAACCTCCGGTGTAACTAAAATCAGCACGATGTCTTGTGGACGGCCAGACACATAAAGCGGGTTAGTATTCTCACACGTGTTAGTAATGGAGGCCAACCAACTAATCTTCACAATTTTTAGCTTCTTTCTTTGGGTCTTTTTCTGTCCTTGTTACGTTGCGGTTGATATTAAAGTGGATTCTGGATGCTCGATCTTCGCTTCTGACGTCTTCGTCTGTCGTTCTGAGGTATATCTGCGTGTACTTTTATCTATAATCTGAGGGAAATGGTGAACGCGCTAAACCAGCTCGGATGTTCGACAAAGTAAGGAGAACTACTACGGTACTCGAGGTATTTATGACACCTTTATATTGGAGTCGCGGGAGTCTCGCTGTCGACCTTATTTCGGCCGGACGCTGTAGCCTTCGATTAGCAGCGGCCGCGATGCGCGCATAAGTAACGCAAGATCGTGTTCGTGTCGCCATTTTATAATGTATTTAAACTAAGATTGATTCTCGTAGATATATATATAAATGATTGCGGAAGTGGGAGACTACGTCGAGTGTAATTGTTTTATTATTTAAGTTAATTACCGGCGTGAAGAAAAATTAAAATTGTATAAAACTATCTTATCAGCTTACTGTGCACGTGTCTTTATAACTTGTCGGAGTAATGTTAATATCACCTAACGTCAAACTTTATTGTAATTCATAATTTTTTCTGTATAATAATTCATTCAATACTTTAACTGTGTAATGGTCGAGTCATTACAATTATTTATGATAACTTCTCATTCACTTACAGTAATTATAAATTTTATCAAAGGTAGAATTTTGGGAGTTACCCGTCTCTCTATATTAAATTGATTATTATTATTTACCGGTCCTACGACGCTTGATCAAGCTGTCCCCCAGACGGTACTTTAATTAGCGGGAACGCGTTTATCTATTAATCATCGCTACCGTAGCCGCGGTAATAAAGTAGCTACGTAATCGGTTTTAGTTTCTATGGCTTCCAAACTCTATTGTTGTGAATTATGTATTTATATGTAATTGATATTTGTGCTTAATAATCTTTTTCTCTGTGGGGTTATATAAATAATTGTTAGGAGTTTACCAGTGGCGTAACCGTCGCAGTTTGTGTTTCTTCCGTTCGGAAGAAGATGGTGAATCATTTTTTTTTAATAAATGGTTATTGTGAATACTACATATGTTTTCTTTTGGGGAGACTTCGGGTCTAGGCTTTCCTTTTCTCCTCCCTAGACCATAATTTCTGCGGATAACAGTTCGAGAGAAGGTGGCGCACTTGGGCATTTAGCTTACCGGAACTAATTGAGTATCTTACGATTTTCTTTAACCCGACGACCATCTGCGGCGAGGCTAGCCAAAAAGGTAAGCGATAACATCTGGTTAATTACGTGAAGTGATACTATTCTTCAATTCTGTGTTTCTTTCTCCACCTTTCCCCATTAGATCACAATAAATATTGTAACAGCTTCATCGAACATGTCTTTAGTATATAAGCTCCAGTAGTTTCTAAGTTTGTTAGTATTCACCTGATGACGATTGCTGATATCACAGCAATCGAAACGTTGTGTATATTCATTTCAAAATAATAAACAATGAAAGTTCAGCAGAATGTTATTACTTCTATTTCTCTCTTGAGATTCCATAATGCTCGCCACAGATTTTTGTATAACGGCTTGGTACCTGAGTATTTCTTGGTAACCAGATAGAAAACAAAGCGTCTGTCACCGCGTAGTTTTAAAACTTTTCCGACTGCCGGTTACTGTCTTTGTAGTTCATTTAGCCTTCCAAACTTCTTTTGAAGTACGACTACAAGCCCTCTGGACATGTCAAGATCCTCGCTCACGCAATGTGCGATGGCGTAATCTTTTCGTGTTTGGAACAGGTCTTGTTGTTCCTTGGTTTTCCAGAACCTTCGTATAAGCTCATAAACTTATCGAACTCCATTCCTTCAATTTGATTTCTGGTTCTGCTAGTGATTACTCTGGTTCGGACCTGAACTTGCGTATTGTGGTTATCGCCATTTTTGGCTTGTTTCTGAGTGGTTTTTGGATGCGATATATGAGGTCATTAATAATAACAATTAATTTGTGCCTTGACGTTATATCTAGTCTTCATTTATTTCGTCTAGCTTTTTGGTCAGCTTGCTGACATAGTCTTCTCCAGAAACTTCTTTTTCCGGTCTTTATTCAAATTGGAAGTCGCATGGCAGTCGTATTTCGCGACCGAGCATCACACAGGATGGTGTTTGGCCTATGCTTTAGTTAACGGATAATCGGTATGCTATTAGGAAAAGGTGCAAGTACTGATCCCAGTCTTTTTGGTGTTTGGACACTACTTTGGCTAAGTATTTTCCCATTGTTCGATTCATCCGCTCAACCATGCCATCAGATTGAGGATGGAAAAACGTCTTAATTTCCAACAGTCGGCAAACTTTTTGAAACAGCTCAGACTCAAAGTTGCGGCTTTGATCGGAGTGTAATTCCAACGGAACTCGAAATCGGCAGAAAAACGTGAAATTAAGAGTTTGTAATTGTTTGCCGGTGATCAGGAACAGTCTGTAAAATTCCAAGCGCTTCTCCACGTAAGGACACTATTAAAAACGTCGCTTTCTGCTTGTTGCTCCAACCATTAGCTGTAGCTGCGGCTTCAAACTGCTTGTAGTGGATTGACTATAGAACTTTACCATCAAGATTTGGAGGTACAATTTTAAACTTGTGAGTGGTTTTTTTCCCGATGTTTCATTATTAAGTCTTCGGTCGTGACGCTTCCTTCGCCATAGCAATTCATTTGGTTTATTTTTTCTTCAATCAGTTTCATTCTATCTTCTACTGCTTCTATTTTGTCAATCACAGATTTGCAAATTTCTTCTTTTAAATTTAACATATCTGCTTGGATTTCTTCTTCAACCATTTTAATTTGGTTTTCTACACTAATTTGTATTTGCTCCTCAATAGTCTTTATTTGATTTTCAATGCTCGTTCGTAGTTTTTCTTTTAAATTTCTAGAATTTTCCAACAGTTTTTCTGACAATTTTCGGACAGTTTTTCCATTTTACTATTCATCGATTCTTGACCATTTTTTATTTATTCGAGAAATTCAAATAACTTCCCATCCATTTTTGTTTGATAACGAGTTATCGGCATAAGTTATATACAACACGAATAAAAAGTTTAAATACACTACTTTAACGAACTGAAACAGTTGAATTATATGATATGAACAAACACGCGAATCGCGAACTAAAATTTAATTATTTACGCATTGAATGTTTTTATTACGGGAGCGATATTAAATTACTTAATGCTATTTACAGTAAAATCGCGAACCGCACACTGACGCCACTGTAACGATTTGTAAAACTAAAATATATTTACACGTTTATATTTAACCGAAACTAATTAAACCTAAGGATATTTAATACAAACACGCTAATTTATATAGTACACTCACCGAAAGATAAAGTCAGCGGATAACTTCTATTTATCCAAACACTGACGCTTGTTTACATTAAAGTTACGTACAAGGTTATACTCTGTTATCTTTATCTCGACACGTGTTAATCACTTATTTATTTAAACTTTGATAATCTTCTCAACACTGCGGACTTTGAATTACTGAAATAACAAACCCATGATTTCTTTGTACCGCATTTATACATTTTGGCCATTCTTCGAGAATTTTCTATATGTTTCGGTGAACGTTCTGGAAATGAATAAAAACTTCGTGAAGGCTCTCGAACTTGAGGATAATTTCTCGAACGTTTCACTGTCCCCTTTTTAGGACTGTTCTGTCCCAAAACAGGAAACTGAATGCAACACCGGTAGAAAGGATCGTGGCGATAGCGGCAACTTTCTACATCTCGCCAACTTCCTTGACCATAAAAGTAACAATTAATGGACTTTTCTTGACCCGATATTCTCCTTGGTTGTTAACTACAGGCCAACACTTAAACACCTGTTCCCCGGAAGACGACCTCCAGCTGTCCTACAATTCAGTTGATTTAAGCCACAACCAAGCTTGGGTACTGCCAATTTTTTAATATTGTAGAACTTTATTTCTGTTTTGAGATTTCATAATGCTCGCCACAGATTTTTGTATAACGGTTTGGTACGTGAGTATTTCTTGGTGATCAGATAAAAAACAAAGCAACTTCTTCCGGTCTTCATCCAAATTGGAGATCGCATGGCAGTCGTATTTCGCGACCGAGCATCACGCAGGATGGTGTTTGGTTTGTGCTTTTGTGAACGGATGATCGGTATGCCATTAGGAAAAGGTGCAAGTACTGATCACCAATCTCTTTGGTGTTCGGACACTAACTACTTTGGCTAAGTATTTTTCTATTGTTTGATTCATCCGCTCAACCATGCCATCAGATTGAGGATGGAGAAGCGCCGTCCTAGTTTTCTTAATTCCCAACAGTCGGCAAAGTTTTTGAAACACCCCAGACTGAAAGTTGCGGTCTTGATCAGAGTGTAATTCCAACGGAACTCCAAACCGGCAGAAAAACTCTTTTATTAATACGTCTGCAACTGTAGCTGCTTCTTGATTGGGTATGGCGTGAGCCTCCGTCTATTTCGTGAAATAATCCATCACCACCAGGTTGTATTTGTTTCCCGAATCAGATTCTGGGAACGGCTCTGCGATGTCAGCCTCAAACTCCTGAAGACTTTCGGCGGATAACTTCTATTTATCCAAACACTGATGCTTGTTTACATTAAAGTGACGTACAAGGTTATACTCCGTTATATTTATCTTGACACGCGTTAATCACTTATTTATTTAAATTGGATAATCTTCTTAACACTGTCGACTTTGAATTACTGAAATAACTCACTTATGACTTGTTTGTACCGCATTTATACATTTTGGCCAACTTTCGAGAATTTTCTATATCTTTCGGGGAACGTTCTGGAAATGGTTAAAAACTTCGTTAATGTCCTCCAACTTGAGAATAATTTTTCGAACGTTTCAATAGCATATTTTGTGATTGTGGTGCATTCGTTAATTAATTATGTCAAGTTTATGCGCACTACTTAATAGTAACGTATGTTATTTCTTTTTTTTTTGTTGTATCAATTAATCTTATCAGTTAACCGTTAGCCGTAACAGTTAATGTATGTAATCCTAACTTAGATCACACTGATCCAATTTTACTTTATGTCAGAAACTTTGACTCATTTTTAACTTTATGTATTTTCGTATGAGTACATTGACGTGATATCCGTCCAAGTCCTTTAAATCATTTGAACGCAGTCAAGTCCAAATAGGACATAAAAACGCGTCGTACATAAGCTTATATACCACGAATATTTCGTTCATAAATCAAATAAAAAGAAAGTAAAACGTTACTACTAAGGTCGAAGAATTTTTCGATTGGGTAAGTTTTTGTGCACTGCATACAATTAATGGTAAAGTGTGTCGCCTGATCGATATGGCTTCCATCTATATTGTAACTGTGATATTAATTGACGAATCTAATCTAATCTATTGTGTGTTGTCAATACTTCTGGCATTTATGGATTGAGAATTAGATATACTCTTGTTAATGATCTACGTTATTAAATTAAAGTTTTTATTCCTGTTTAATCATTCTTTTATGGTAACATACCTTTCTCTTTTGTTGTGGTTACCCGAACATCAGAGTAACAAAGATTACGAACCTAAAAATTCGTTACAAGCTTGGACCGTCTCTCTTGATCGAGGCAAAAGTGTTAATTATAAAAGATCTGGCGCCCTTAATTATTATTCTCTTGAACCTCCCTTATCTCTGACTGTGTGAGTTGGCCGTGCAAGGTTCGTAAGACCTATAAGCTTGTAACAAATTTACTTAATTTCATTATTTGTTATAAATTCTCTTCAAGTAGTCATAAATGATTTCCATTCTTTTAAGAAATTTGTCAGGAGAAGCACGACCTAGTGTCTAAGAAGTTTTTTTGTTAAAGTTGAGATGGTCCCGTTTAAGTTCATATTTAGTACAAGTGCCTAAATTTAGAAGAAATGCCGAGTCCGAAGTAACGCGCATAAATTAGAAGGTTTGGACGGTTTAAAAGTAAGAAGTTAGGAAACGATCAGCATCTTATTGTGAACTTTGTTTGAGGTAGCAATACGGTGTATAATTTAAAGTTCTTTTTGAATCTTTGTGCTTTTGTTTTGTCAATCTTTATAATTTTTAGGTATGTATGCAAAACAATTTTAATCTATTTATGTTTTTGTCTGCTTTTGTATTTGTGCGTCAGCCTGGGTGGTTTTTCCACTCGGTTCCTTTGATTGTAAGAGTAGCGTGGGTAGCCATTTTATCTCGTGTCTTGTGTCAATTTATGTTTTTTTTTTTAAATTAGTTTAGATAAAACTGTTCGCAATTATTTACTTAGTCGCACGAATGATGGAGCACGTTTTATTGCAACATTCTTTTCTTTTTCGTTATTTCTGGGTTTTACAAGTTGCCCAAAGTTGCCAAAGTAAAAGTTAGAATTGTACTGTTTTATGATATTTACACGTTAATGGCGGGAGATAACCGTATGTACAACAATCGATGCAAAAACCGTTCTGCGAATTGCTTTGGAGAATGCAAATCTAATATTCGATTTTGCAGGTAGTTCTCATACTATGGGAACCTTGTGCTTTTAAGTCAAGTAGTTTATCTTGGTTCTATGATACGTATTAAAGTCGCTATATGTTGCTTCCATGATAATGGACCCTATTTTATAATATTTGTTTAATATATTATTGTGTTCTTGTTATATGTGTGTATATTTAGCCCACGTTCGTTTGTTTCAACACTTCGTCTTTAGCTGGTTTGCTTCCGTAACTAGGGCCTCAGTACCTAATGGCAAATCGTTTGTTAACTATCTCTTTTTTTGTTTAATGTGTTTATGTGAAGATTTAAACCTGTTATTGTACCTACTTATCGAAACCTTATATTTAAATTCACGACATTCTAACTTTCAGATCGACATTGTTGAAATTTTATTTATCTGAGAAAGGTTACAATAAAATGAGCAACTTACATAATTACTCGTTAATTTAATTTACTAATGTGCTATTTATAATAAACCTGTCTTACTAACTTACATCAGAGTTGTCCGATGTTGGCGCTAAACATTCGCGCTAAGAGAGGCAAAATAGTACTGCCAACATCATTTTTTTTTAATTTAGTAACTTCGATGCAGTTTTTAGCTACTTTTAGTCAAATCTTCAGGATAATAAAATGACAATTTCAGAAAAAAGTTAATTTAAAAAGAAATTTGCTAATGAACTAAGCAACTAAGGAAGAGCAACGATAGAAAACTAATACAACAATATAAAATTACAACATACTATGTATATTGACGCGAATATGTATATTACTAAAATTGAGACGAGTAACGACCGTTTCTTAGACAGTGAGAACGGTTAACAAACTTGCTAAACATTTGATCGATTTATGGAAACAATTTGTGCAACATCAAAACTTTTTGAGAAGATGTAAAGACAAAACCAGAGAAACAATTGTGGAAAATGCTAATAATACCTGAGACAAATACTAGTAGATATAATAAGAGTACATAAAAGTAGATTTCAAAATTACTATACAAATTTAAAAATAAGTTTCTAAAAAAGTTGCTTGAGTTATTCATAAAAACTAAACTGTTTTGAAAATAAGGTTTAAAAAAATCTTTTTTTACGTATTATGTACATACCAATTCAGCATTTACATATTCGAAAAAATGATAAAGTATAGTTTTTTCCAAAGAAATGAAAACAAATTTCTTGGAAAAAACAATAAATGTTACAAATTACTTGGAACAGCACCTGCGCAAATTCTAAAATCTGAATTTTTTTCTTAGAATATGTTAAGGTATTTGTAATGTTTTTTTTGGAAAACCATTCTCGGATCTTGGCGTAATTAACGTTACGTTTAAAATTGCACTTATTGTAAAAGTTTTAAGTTCGTAACAAAGGATTAAAATCTTGATAACTAATTCGATGACTAAGAAAAAATTTACACGCAACTCTCAGTTGGGAAAAAACATTTTTCCTTCAAGGATAACCTTGAAGATATAGTGGAGCAAATGTTCAGACGCAGAATTCTGATAATGTCAAAGCTTTGAATTTACGTTTTGTTAATTTTAAATTAAGAAACTTTCACATTTTTTTTATCAATGATTATAATTTAATCTGTCAACTACACCCGCCATTAAACGCAAAAAAAGTTTGTACAAGTTCTTAACTGTTATCACATAAGGTTATTGTTGTATTAAATTAAAAAGTTAAGAAAAGGTCAAAGTTGAAGTATACCCTCTAAGAAAAATTATCAATCAATCTATAACAAATGAAATCGGTTTTTCCCATAGTCGTGTTTTCCTTTGAAGCGCAACTGCATCAAAACAATGGCACTAATCATTTTTCGATATTTTGTAATTTCGAATATTACGCCTTATAAAAACAATAATGGAAACTTACCACCTTCGATCGCCTTAATCTCCGGACCTTCTTCTACCATTTTTCTTATGGTGCTTTTGTTGAACTACAACACTACACACTATTTAAACATAAATGGGGCTATAAACCCCCAATGTTAAACAATATTAAAAACAATCGCTCCGAAGATGTCCGTCTGTGTTGAGTCTAAGTTAAGGGTGTTATTAGACAGCCGGCTTGTAATCAATAGCATAAACGCTTGCGCCGCGACGTCGATGACGTCATTCTTAAAGGGGTGTATGTTTATTGGTTATTATAAAATGTATATCTACGATTGTTGTAACAATAACAAAATAATGATTAATTAGTTTTCAATTTTACGTTATTACATCATAAAAAAATCTATTAAATTTTGATGCAAATCTAAATATTACAAAGTCAAAGGAAAACGACAAGTTCAAAGCAAGATCAAATTTTTCTAATTGCGCATTCGAAATTTAATAATTTACCCGTTTATTAATTATAAATAAGAAAGAGTTTTTCTCGCGCGCTTTCTTTATTTATTTTTAAAAGTTGTATGTTTTAATAGCAGCATTAATCTGAAAAAAAATAAATATTTGAATACATAGTGCAAAGCGTAACAATTTTTAAAATAAATATTTTAATAATTATTCCTTTCGCAATAACAATAATAATATAATATTTATAGCGAAATATTGTATTGGGGGGAAAAGTTTGAGTACAAACATATACCGAATACTAAATTAAAATTTTAAGCATTTTAAAATACGAACAAAACGCGTGTTTAATTTTTTATAAACATTTTTAATTAACAAAACTAAATTTAAATAATGTATTTATGTGGGTAGTTAAAACATGAATATTTCAACTACTTGATAACAATCACAGAATTCCTCACATTTCATACAAATTTTTGCCAAAAAAAACGAATGTATTGGTATAGAAACTCCAGACTGCCAGAATGCATTTCTGTTCTCTGATTCTTTTTATTTTTCTTCAACAATCTGAGTTTAATGATGTTGCGAAATTTTTGTAGTTATTAAAATTTTAAGTAAGGAAAATGCAGATAGTTTCGAGACTCAGTTAACTGTAAATACGTTTATCGCTAAAACTTTGTAAAAGTTGTCTCTATATAGTACGTTGGAAACAATTTTAAACAAAGGATCAGACAACTTTGAAAACAAAATGTATCTTAGAAAGTATTTATTGTAGCATATGGTTTTTATAGTATTTCAAACAAAAAATTTTTAACAGTGTACGTAATTGAGTCGTAGTAATTTTAGTCGCAAATATTTTTATTGCTCTAGAAAAATTGGAAACAAAATATTAGACAATCTGATTTTTGAAGGGAAACTTTTTTAGAGAGGAGAAATCTGAAATTTCGATAAGTGGCACCATAACGAAAAAGAGGACAGCACAGTCCCAGCAAACTATCTTTTTTTTATTTGCGCTGACGTTTACATTGACAAGCAATTCTAATCTTTAATTTCGTTTTGATTTAATTAGTGAAAATTCTTTAAATCATGGTAGCGGTATAATTATAATATAGTTCAGTTAATTTAAAATGTCAGAGTTTCAAGAACATTTTACTTTCTCATCAATAAATAAAAGTTTTAAAAATTTATTCGGAAAGAAGTTTCACTTCTTCCGAGAGCCCATGCTGAGAAGGAGGAGGAAGTGGACCCATCATACCATCCGAACTTGCTTGGTACAAGTTTGCCACAAGAAGGATAGGCTAAGTAAATAAATGTTGCGAGTAGATAGGATAGTCTTACAAGACTAGTAGGATGGGCTAAGTATTTGTGAGTGTTATGAGAGCACGTGGTTCCGCGAGGCGAGTACGTGAGAGATTCTGACCCAACTAGGTATATTCGGAATAGAGGAGTAAGCGTCACGCCCTTATGACAAGTGTTTCACAGCCATTCATCTAAGATCAAGGTGACGTTTTGTCGCTGAAAATGACGGAAAGTCGTTAAGCAAAACGTGCTGGTTAAGAAAATTGCGCGTGCCAGCTTTGCCAAGAACTTTGGTGCAGTAGATTTTCTGCAAAAAGAGATGTAGGACAGGATGCTTGGATATGACACAGATGATAGGATACCTATGCAATAAGTCCGAGGATAGTTCTAAGAAATAGGGATTGAAGCAAGGCTAGTTTTCTGACCACGTGAGAATGTCGATGCCTGGGGTACCAAATATGTAGGCCATAGGTGAGCATGGGTATAACTGCACTGTTAAAGATCCGGGGTACTTGAATTCGAAAAGCCTACGGACGAGAATGTTGTTGAGGCGCAGTGAAAGATCTCGTTTCAAAATGGAACCGAAAACCATATACTTAGTTTTCTCCGCTGAAACCGTCGGTTTTGTTACTGCCAGCCCATCCTGTCACTATGTTTAGGCACGTGTTTGATTTTGCCTTTGAGTCTTGACTAGAAATTGCTGACACTGTCACAGTGATGTCCGCGTATGCAAAAATGTGGCAGTCTGCTGGTAGTTCTGTGCTAAGCAGGTCATTTACAATCAGATTCCATAAAGTCGACCAGAAAACCGAACCTTGTAGACTCCCGTTCGTCAGTCGTTTGGCATAAACAGAATGGGATACGCTCGAGAAATAAGTTATCGGACTGTTCGATAAACAACTACAAATGACACGCATGGCGCCAGCAGGAATTCTCTTAACGACAAGAGCTTCTATTATTGAGGGCCACTATACATTGTTGAACGCTTCACATATGTCAATATAGTGGTGATTACTCTACGTGCGGCGTCAGTTGTCGTTTTGCCTGGAACGAAGCCATATTGAGAAGACGGAAAAGAATTATCACAGAGTTATCGAACGGCACGAGTTAGGATTTACGAGATCCTTCTTCTCAGGTTTGAGAATGGTAATGAGTTTATCAGCTTTCCAGCTAGTAGGAAAATAGCCACATTTAATGCACGAGTTGAATAAATCAACGACCGTAAAAGAGAGGGAATCTTGTACAGTTAGACGTTGGACATTACAATGTATTCCGTCGAGTCCGGGATACTTGTTTTAAGAAATTTTACTGGTCACCGCGGCTAAATCGTCGTTAGTGACCACCCTGTCTTGTAGAGATCTTATTTGTGCATGCAAAGGGTTATCTGTTGTCGGATCGTAGTCAGGAAACAGAGAGCAAACAATAGTTTTAATAGTCTCGTATTCTGAAATAATATATCTGTCGCCGTCTCGGACATTGGAGCACGGTTGGATCGACAGGAACTTACAAGAGGACAACTTTTAAACTAACCCCAACCCCCACGGGCTCATTATCAAGCTTTTTTCAACGAATCTTTGCCAGGAGCTGTACTTTGCTGTATTTACTGCCAGTTTGTACCAGTGAAACTCGGCCTTGTAAGAGGCAAGCCATTGAGGTTTTAAGTATGCTGGGGGTTTTTGGTGATGATTTCGTAAATAACGCACCGCTTGCTTTAACCCGTTGAAGGGCGCAGTCGCACGAGCAAGCTTGTAGCCTAAACCAGAACTAATAACGTATGGTTCTTGTGCCAGTAAGAAGACAATGTTATTGTCGGAGGAGAAATTCATAGCTTTAAAAGTCGCAACACGTGAAAAGTTAATTGAGTGTCCTTATTGTCCATAATGAATGTTTGCTATTTTGGCGTAGAGGTCGAGCCGTTTCATATATGCTGGGCAGGTATTGGATGAGGCTTTATGTCTAATGACTTCACCTTTATGGTAAAAACGAGCGTAGTTTGCGCATGAATAGTCTCGCTCTGTGTTAGGGTATGTCTTAGTCTCGATCTTTTCAGCGCAATGGTCGAACTGTATGTCACTTTTACAGTCTGTGGAGTGGTGGTTAAACTTATGACAGTTGAAGCAGCGCGTAACACAGATATAGTCATTGACAGTGCACGCATTCGAAACGACGTACACGCGACGTGATGCCAAAAGGAATTTTTGGACTTCTGGTGGGACTTCCAGAATCCAGTGACAATTTGCTTTGTTTCGAAGACCAAAGCGGAATTGGACTTTTCATCGGCAAGATGTAATATTTCTATTATTGTTCGTGCCTCAAAGAAATTATTGTAGTTAGAATAGAATAGATACCGCTCCCCTCCCCGTCTGCCCTTCCCGACTCCATCTTTTACCGGGCGTCGTATTCGTAGTGTTTGACTTCGGCCTGCGAATACGCCGTCAATACGTCGTATCCGTAGTGTTGGCTTTGGCCTGCGAATACGCCTTCCTCTATCCTTTACCGAACGTTGTATTCGTAGTGTTTGGCTTTGGCCTGCGAATACGCCGTCAACACGCCGCTTCCGTAGTGTTTGGTTTTGGTTTTCGGATACGCCTTTCAGTAACGTGCCCAAATCCCTTCACCTCTACCTAAGCTTTGAACCCGAGCAACGGTGTCTACCGATCCAACGGAGGTTTACACCTGTTACGTTTTTTTATTTAGTAACGTTCTCAAATGAACGCACCAGTTTTCTTTTATTCAGTAACGTTTTACAACGTAAATATAAAATGTGCCTATACAATGAGATGCGGGTTTGAACTAAGTCCAAAGTTTAGCGCATGCGTTACTTGTATTTTGCGCCTTTTTGTCGGCTTGTCTGGTAGTTGCTAAGCACGAAGTTTGACGCCGCTATAAAAATTTAGTTTTAAATGGTCAACTCTTAGCTTGGTAAGTTTTCTAATCCACATTTTGTTGTTGCTAACTTAGACAAATATTTACAGAGGGTTTTTTTTATCTTACCGATTTTCTTTATTTCTTTTGGCTGCTTGCTCCTAAATGTAACTGTTTACAAAGAATAAAAGGGTACAAGATGGCGGGTGAAAGTCAACCTCGCACATCTCTCTTGCGTCGATGCTAAAGATGGCGACGAGTGCCGTTATGTGTTATAATTACGATATCTGATTGAGACAATTTATCTAATCCTTACTGTTCGATTTGGAATAACTACGGCGAATGATCGTTTCTTCAGAATTTTACTGGATGCAGCCTATGGAAATTTACAATGCTAATTTTCTTTTCTTAAGTTAAGTAAACGTAACTTCAATTATCAGCTTCTATCTATTGTGGTAATTTTGCTTATGTGCTAACCTACATTAAATGTGAAGTGTGGGAGTGCTGTCTTACTTTTGTTGTGTTTTAGCTACTTTCTTTTCCGACCACTAAGGACGAACACTTGGGCAGAGCTCTGGACAAGTCAGTCGATCGATCGGTGTATGTAAAACATTGTTACCTGTGACAGTAAGGTAGTATTCTATATTTTTACATTTTATGTAGTGTTATTTGCTTTAACGATTCATAATTGGTCGTGTGATTGTGACTAGACCAAGTTTGCTTAAGCCTTTTGATTGAGTAGACGTTTACTTCACTTTTACTTAAATTTTACTTAAATATTACTACATATGATTTAATTGCATCTAATCGTACTTAATTTTACTTAATTTGTTTGGATTACTCTACGAGTAATTAATGAAAATTTGTTTCGACGATGATTGCACCGAGAGAAATTACTCCCTAACGGTAGAAATTACTAAGTTTCTTTAATTTGTGTTCTCGACTCGTATGTATTTAGAGTCCATATTAACTTATGTCTAATTTGCTTACGATATGTATATATTATTCTTATATCTATTGTATTCTTAAGTAGTTAAGTATATTTACTGTATATGTATTTCTTTGATCGGCTTTGGTAATTTAGCCAGAATTACACCTGTTAATTCAAAATAAACTACCTGGCGCCTGTATCTCTGGGTATTTTCTAAATCTCTTAAATATCAAAGTGCATATTATTTTATTATTATATAAGCTATCTCCAAATTCGGCTGCATTATTATTTCTAACCTACTTCCCCTCTCCTGAGCTAGGGCAATATTCTTTTGACTATTAATTCCAATTGGAATTTTTCTGCATCCATTATTACTACCCCACTGCAGCTGGTAGGGGTTGGTAATACACCGTATTGCATGCTTGCTTGTTTGGTCACCAACGTCACCGCTTGTCGAAAGCACACTAATCAGTCATTGGTTTATAGATCACCTTACGCTTGCTTGGGTAGCCGCCGCTTCCGCTCTCGTCGACTATACCGCCAATTGCTCGTTTATTTTACAATAAATAAAGTTGTTTTTATTTGTATATTGTGTCTTATTTCCGTCGCCGCGCTCCGCTTTTAGGTCCGTTTGAAGCCCTGGACAACCGTGTCTTCACTGCAGTTACCCGGACAATACCGTCGAACAGGAGAGTAAACTCCTCGAACAAATCTGGCGCCTGAAAACCGTACCATCCACTAGCTTTCTATTTCAGCTAAACAGTTCGATTCGGTGTAAGCGTCACAAAGCACACGTTCAAAAAGTTCTGATAAAAGAGTTATCGGACGGTACGAGTTGGAATTTACAAGATCCTTCTTTCCAGGTTTTGAATGGTGGTGAGTATACCAGTTTTCCAGCTGGTAGAAAAATAACCACATTTAATGCATGAGTTGAACAAACTAACGATTGTAGAAGAAAGGGAATCTTGTACAATTAGACGTAAGACATTACAATGTATTCCGTCGAGTCCGGGAGACTTGTTTTTAGGAATTTTACTGGTCACCGCAGCTAAATCGTCGCTAGTGACCATCTAGTCTTGTTGGGATCTTATTTGCAAATTAGTGCAAGATCTTATTTGGGCATGCAATGGGTTACTTGTCGTTGGATCGTCATCAGGAAACAAGTAGCAAACAATAGCTTTAATAGTCTCGTATTCTGAAATAGTGTATATATCGCCGTCTTGGACATTAGAGCACGGTTGGATCGACAGGAACTTACAAGGAGACAACCTGTAACAGGCTCGTTGCTAAGATTTTTTCAACAAATCTTTGGCAGCAGCTATACTTGCTGTCTTTACTGTCAGATTGTACCGGTAAAGCGCGGCCTTGTAAAAGACAAGCTATTGAGGTTTTAAATCTGCTGATGTTTTTTAGTAGTGTTTTTGTAAACAACGCACCGTTTGCTTTAAACTATCTAACTTAGGACTTTAACACAGCACACCGGCTTTAGAGCTTATGCGTATGCGGTTTAAGCTACGTTGGCAAGAATCGAGCATCATCATCTCGGTCAGGATCCTGGTACAAAGCGCCACGTGGAAGGTATGTAGAAATAGAATTGTCGTGTTTAAGCGAACGGGATCTATGTGTGAAATCTAGGATTCTTTTAAGGATCGGTTCAAGGAAAGGCGCTTCGACGGTTAACTTTTCCGACAACAGAAGGAGACGCCAAAGTGACGACAATATTCGTCGAGACTAAGTAATTAGAGAAGGTAAAAGTTTGGTGTGGTTCGTTGACAACACAGAGGTCACGTTCACCCATGAGATTTTTTACGCATCTTCCTCGCTCGTGGTCACCGGGGAGTGCAAAACATCGATTTTAATTTGAAGTCACTTGCTATTATGATAGGAACGTCTCTTAATTCATCAAGAATTTTATTAACGTGTTGGAGATGAATGCGTACATCCTTACTTGGTGGCCAATAAACGCCAACGATTGCCAAGGAGGTGGTTACAACCGTAATCATAGATACTACAGTGCAGTTATTTGTTAAAAGGCTGAGTGTAACAACTGCGACGAGTTTCGAAGTATTGAAAACAATAGCCGAGTAGTACCGCATAGAAGAGGACGCGTAAATCCTCTTGAAGGTTACAGCAGCGCCAGCGACTTGTACCCTGAACCAGAACTAAATACGTATGGCTCTTGGGTCAGTAAGATATCAAAATCGTTGTCGGAGGAAAAACTCATAGCTTCGATAGTTGCAACTCTGCAATGTGATGCCAAAAAGAATTTTTGGATTTCTGATGGGACTTCCAGAATCCGGTGACAATTTGTTCCGAGGACTAAAGCGGAATTAGACTTTTAATTGCTCATTGGCAAGATGTAATATTTTGTCGAAAGCATCGTCGAAATTTTGTGAAAGGATAGCCTTCTTCACCTGCTCAGCGGAAAGGTTCGCAAAAACGTCGAGGATTGAAAAACAAGGTAAGCATTTACCTTGCGGTTTGACGACGAATAAAATTCCTTGTCATGTGGTTTAGTCTATATCGGTAAAACTGGTTGTTCCGTCATCATGCGTATTTTAGAACATAATTTCCATTAGTATTTAATAAGAAAATCCGAGAAAGCATAGAAATTGTTAAACACCCCAATAACTTCAACCACAACGGTTTTGATCTATCCGTTCTTTGATTTCCGGTTGTTACTGGTTTAACAAAGACATGCCTCTTTTTGAGCGTAACCCAATCAGAGACAAACTCATCTCACTGCAACGATACTTCTTCTATAAATACGGAAACAACTTTTTCTTAAGTCACTTCTATGGAGTTTAGAATCTGGCTTTGTTCACAAGTTACCTAACTCTGTAGTCGTTTCTTTGTTAAATTATCGTTTACTTCTTTAAGTTTACTATTTCTTTAACGCCCTGATAAAGCTCTTTACGAAAGTAGGCAAAACTTCTGTTACAATATCAACGCGGTCCAAACCCGGAAGACGTTCTAATCTTAGTATAAACTCCGGCCGTGGAAACCTTTGTGAATACGTTAAAAATTCTTGAATAGGCATTTTGGTAAAAAGTGAAGTGGCATCAAAACTCACAAGAAAATCTTGGGGTTGAAGTTTTATAGTTTCTAAATAAAATGCTGAGAGTTAAGGATGTGAGAAGAGGTTTTACATGTAAATTCGCAAAGAATGTTGGACAAAAACTTGGCTAGCTTGTAGGTAGTAGATTGAACAGTACTGACGATAAGTCAAAAAGGTATACTTTCCCACACAGCACAAGCATATCCAATGGATATGAAATGTACACACCAACCATGGATACCGGAGGTGCATCGAACATCCATATTTAATATTATGGAGCAAGGATGGAGGTCCATTGGATATATCATTCCGTCACGGAAAAATCTTCATAGTATGTCCATAGGACCTCCAGGTGGATAAACATTTTACATCCATATGGAGATATATTGAACAGTCATATGAACGTACAAAATACATACATATGGAGGTTCAATGAACATTTAATTAAAGTATAATAAACATTCATTTTTTTATAGAACCTTCATATGTAGGTAAAATATATGTGCATATCTATATATTAACAAAAAATATGGCCACACGTCAAATAAAGTCAATACAAAATGCCAATAGTGATATTTTCCAGATGCAACAACTCCGGTTGGTCCACAGAAACCACTTGTTCATTTTCACTCAAACACAATCGAACTTTTTTATTTACACATTCTCTCATTTTTCTAGAGCTTTTATCCATTATTTATATTATAGGAATCCAAATACTTACTAGATTAATGTACAGCAAAAGTAAATTCAAATATGCAAAAATACCTTGTCTTTTCCCAATAAACACAAATCAATGGGTCTGTACTGGCAATGTACTCCTTAGCCGGCACTCAGAATGCTGGCAATGTACTAAAATGAAGTACACTGCCGGTAACCAGGTGACACACCGGCCGATATATTGCCGAATGAATCTTGCCAATGCCGAAATTGCATCGAACCAATATCGGCAAGTTATGTATATTAATACAAGTCAAATGCAGAATGCCAGTGAAATCTGTGCAATATAATATGTACTTTGCCATCACACACAAAAGCATTGGCAATGTTAGCAACTTAACACAAATTAAATGCATACAATGGTATTATCATTTTTAATTTAATTAATAAAACAATTTGGAAACTTAACATACAATGTCCATATATGTACTGAAAAAAATTTAAAAAATATAAAAAACCTATTTACATTCATTCTGTGCTTATGTTTATTGGCGTCTTTCGTACCCACTACTCCTGGTGTTTATTGCGTGTTGTAAAGCTGCACCACAATTTGAATTTTTTCTTATGGATACTGTAAAATAAAAATTACATTGTAATGCTATACTCAAATAACTTATGCACTTTTTTAGCAATTTCTAAACTAAATTTTGAAGCTTTTGAAGTAATTATAAAGAATTGCTTTGTAAATAGTCGTGAAATAAAATACAACACGAAAGTCAAGTTTGGCAGTAATGCACTTGAAATCACATTACGTTAATATACATATAAAGTTAATGTTTTAAATTTTAACCTATAAACTATAAAATACTCTGAAGCCTCTTACCATAAATGAAATTTAAAATATTTTTACAAATTTGTTTTGCTTGATCCAGACCAATTACTTGGTTAAAACATGTCTCGTTTGCTGTATCTTTTCATCCAACAAAGTAGATTGAATCGATCTAAAAAAAAATTTCAATTAAATAAAACTCAGCAATAAGAATAATGAATTGGGAAATTGTAGATAAACTCACAAACTGGCTGTTAGATTACAAATTCCAAAGTCATTATATATTTTTTCAAAAACGTGTTAGTTTTTAGGTTATATATTTATTATTAAGAAATAATTTATATTTGAATTTAATACTTACTTATTTTGTTTACCCATCCATCCTAAATGATGAAAAACAAACACATTTTTTCGAAATTTTAAAGCACAAAATGGTTTGCATACGATAAATACAAGCTAAACAAAAAGCCAAAAAGTTTGTGCATGTGTGCAATAATTCAGTGGCGATAATATAATATACGCGAAAACCTTGGCGAAAACAAACGAACAACGAAGAAAGTTTAAATTAAACCGCGCCAAGTATTTTTTTTTACTTTTTCAATTTTTCATTAAATTTGTTGTTGCATGTTAAATATTTACTACAAATGTTAAATTTTAGAGAATATAATTATTTCTAAATAATTTTGATAAAAAATAGCAACTCACAAAATTATGTAACATGATACATAAAAAAAAATGTTTCCGAACATAACATTTATAACACTTAAGATAATCCTATTTCACAGATATCCATGAATGTATATACGGTGCATATACAATGGATATTAAACTACGGATGTACATCAATGGATATTATATGGATAAATATGTATATCCATTGCATCTCGCGTGCTGTGTGGGTTGTTTGTGAACTTTGGGAAGTCAGTATAGACGAGGTGGTTTCGTATCTGAAAGGGTAAGTCGATGTTTAGTTTCTAGAGGTAGATTTGATTTCGCTGACCTCACGTTCAATTCTCCAAGTGGGATTACGTACCAAAGTTCTGCTACCGTCCTTTTTCAAATAAATCGCCCTCTATTGGTTCAATCGCGCAAATAAAGTTTTTCCGGAGATTTCCATCCAGGCGTGCCATCACCACACTTTCAGTTCTTGCAGGCAGAGTTACGTCTACACTCAACAAGACTCGCACGGCTTCCTTCTCTGACGAATGAAAAGGAATTTCTTCATTGTCGATCTTCAGGACATCGTTCGTCATAACTAAATAAAACCCATACTTTTTTATAACGGCCATTCCCAGAATAACTTCTTCCGTGATGTCGACTACCAGTACTTGATGGTCGAGTACTGCATTTCTCAAACCAATGGTTACTTTGACTTGTTCGTGAGTAAGTATTTTTTTGGCCGTCGCCGTTCGAAGTCGTACTGTTACTGGTGATGTCTTCTCGTTTCCCAATCAATTACAAGACGAATGATGGTCTTCGTCGCCCCCGTGTCAACCAGTAACTGAAGTAATAGCGAAGGCTTCCACGGCAGGAATCTATACTAACATTAGAATGTCTTCCGGGTTTGGACCGTGTCATAGTTGCAACCGAAGCTGCCACAATTTTCTACACTTTCATCTCAAGGTGTATACCAAATTCCCTGTTCTTGTGGTTTAGTCTACATTGATGAAACCGGTCGTCATTACTCGCATTTCAGAACATGATCGTTGTATAAGGAAAATGTATACTTCCAAGTCTGCGGTCGCTGAACATCATTTTACTACAGGTCACAAGATAGATTTTGATAATGTTTTGTTGATTGCCAAATCTCCATTCTTTTTCAACAGGAAATTCCGAGAAAGCATAGAAATCATCAAACACCCCAATAACTTCAATCGCGATCATGGTTTCGAACTATCCCCTCTTTGGTTTCCGGTTATTAGTCACTTATCAAAAACACGCCCCCTAGCAACCGTAACCCAATCAGGGTCGAGCTTAACCATCCGTGACGATCTTATTCCTTTAAATACGGAGACTATTTCTTCTTAAGTCACTTCTACGGAGTTTAGAATCTGGCTTGGTTCACAAGTTGATTACCTAACTCGGTAGTAGTTCTTTGTTAGATTTTCGTTTGCTTTTTCAGGTTATCGTTTTCTTTCTTACCTTTTTAGAGTTTAGGTTATGGCTTGTTTCACAAGTGGTAACCTAACTTTTGAGAAGTTCTTAGTTAGATTTCGATTGCTTGTTTGAGTTTTGCGATTTATCTCACGCCCTGATGAAGCTCCTTACGAAAGTGGGCGAAACGTTGGCAGCTTCGGTTGCAACTATGACACGGTCCAAACCCGGAAGACATTCTAATGTTAGTACAGTAACTGAAGACTTTGTCTATTAATCTTGCCATCGAGATAAATGCTATGTAATTGCTCCATAAGCGATTTCATTTGAATGGTAATCTCCGGAACATGACTAGATGAGATTAACTTTTGTTTCTTTTGGTCAACTCGTTTCAAATTTTCCAGCGCTTTTCTTGTCTTCTTCTTGGGTTTAGTACAATGTTGTCATACATGGCCTATTTCACAGCAGTTTAAAGTAGTTACTCCTCTTTCCCGAAGTATTCGTCGCGCTATAATCTTGATGCTTTCTAGTGTCTGCAGCACAACGGAGTTTATGACTGTCTTGTTGCGACGCTTGTTTTGCTGGTTCAAATTCCAAGGTATTCACTAAAGCGTCATCCAACGTCTTCAGTCGAGCTAACTGGAGAGTCTGCTGCGTTTTGCTGTCTTAGAAGCCGTCTACAAAGGTTTGAATAGCCAACTATTTCAAGAAGGGGTCTGGTGCTGTAGGATACGTTAGCCGTCTTAATCTGGCGATGTCAGTCTCAAACTCCTGAAGCCTTTTGGCAGCTTTCTGAACCTGACTTTTGATTTGATCTTGGTACATTTGTTGAAGATGAGCATTCTCTTTTCTCATTTCTAAACATGAAATTAAGAGTTCGTAATTTTCTTGCAGGTGGTTAGGAATAGTCTGCAAAATTCCAAGTCCTCTACGTAAGGACACCATTAAAGACGTCGCTTTCTGCTTGTAGTAGGTTGACCATGGAACTTTATCATCGAAATTAGTACATGTTTAAACTTGAGAGTGGTTTCTTCCCGACTTCTAGAATTTTCTAGCAAATTTTCTTCTATTTTCTAAGAATTATCAGACAGTTTTGCTTCTATTTTTCTAGAATTTTCCTCCAGTTTCTTAGTATTTTTTTCCTTATTTTTATTCATTGATTCTTGACCATTTTTTATTTATTCAAAAAATTCAAATAGATTTGCATCCATTTTGGTTTGATAACCAGTTACCAGCATAAGTTACAACACGAATAAAAATACACTATTTTAACAAACTGAAAAACTATAATTACACTCTATAAACAAATATGCAACGCACGAACTAAACAGTTGCTTATTTACACGATTTCAACGAGTTGCAATTTCGCACACCTGTCACCAATGTCACGAATTTTAAAACTAATTTATTTATAATGAAATTTAACGATATTTAAGAAAAACACGTACACTAATTTATATGTTACAATTACTCAAAAAGTAATGTCCGCGGATAACTTCTGTTTATCTAAAACTGAAAGTTGTTTACATTAAAGGCGCGTACGTTTAAACGCCGATATATTTATTTTAACCACCCGTTAACCACTTATTTATTTAAACATGTTTTTAAAATTTAAACTTTAAATAACTGACCTATGATTCGTTCGAACCGCTTTTATACATTTCCGCTATCTTTTCGAGAATCTTCTATATTTTTTGGTAACACAATTAATTTAATCGTTTTACTGTGTCACATATGTTATACGGTGTTCTTTGTTTTTCTAAGTCATCGATTTGATAGCTTCAGTGCTACAGTATCGTTTTGTTTTATGATATTTGTTCGTTTCTGTCATAACAACGAAGAAAAAGACCAATGCATTTTTCAATATTTACATTTACATATCTCTTTAACCATTTAGCCTATTTGAATGTTTTTGATCTCGTTTAAAAGAGCATTTTATGGTCTTTCGACAGAATTTTTTTGTTGAACCGTTTAGTTAAAAATAAATACACTAGAGGGCGCTATCTGCAACGATTACTAATTTTTGTGGTTTATAGAAAATAGACAAATTTTTAGCCGTCATGAAATTTTTGTGTAAACTTCTAGGCCTTACTAATGTCAAGATACAACTGATCCGTACTCTTATCCAGACACCCAATATATTGATGTAATCTCGATTTATTATCCTTAACATAACTTTGCCGAAATGTCATATGCTCTCGTACCGTTCAAGATATTTATTGAACCAAAAATGTTTCTTACTGATTCACGTCTTATCTGGAGAACGCTCGTGTATATATGTATGTACTATATAAAATAATATATAAAACAATTTATAACAAATTAGCAAACATTCTTAACAATAACGTTGATTGCGATAAAACCAACGACTACCTAGATATAAATAATTAAATTAAATTACTTTTTTATTATGTTCGATTGACTTCTGCAGATATGCATCTCAAGTATTTTTTTTATTTGCGTAAATAACTTTTCAGTCGACGATGAAGAAAAATCTATAGTCGTTGAGCAATCCGACCATTCATAGGTTTTTTTGGAAAGTATAAATAGATCATTCCGTTATCGTATAATTCTAACTCTGCACTTTTATGTCATGGATTAGACTCTTAAACCCTAACTAATCCGAAACTTCAACAAACTGTTGGACGTTTTTTAAGTATCGTAGCCAAGATTTGTGTTTAGGTGAACGGGCACATTATTTAAATTAATTTTTAAGCAAATATAAAACTATGGTCTTTATTTGCGTTAATAGAAAATGTATTTGCATTTATACTATTACAAATTAATTTTATATGAAACTTTTAAATGTAAAATTGTGCGGTGACTTAAAGTTTCTTAATTTTGCAATTAATATTACGCTTGAGAATACATAAAAACCATACTTAGCTTGGTATGAAGTATCAACTTCCGGTTGCGCGATACTGTCGCAATTTAATGAGACTAGTACATATGCTCAAATCTTATGTACAGAATGTGATGGTTTAATAGTATGCAAGTGTAAATACAAATTTTTTGTGTTAACGTAGCTTAAAATAGTCCAATTCATTAAATGACGAATAAAAAAGTATCCTGTTAAAAACGTTAAAATTATATTAGCCAATTAATAGTGTACATTCTACAGTAAACCCATTTCAAACTTTTGTTTCATATATTTTTCACATTCATCGAAGATCATTACAGTCAATAGAATGTGTTTTCTCAGTTTTATTATTTTTAGTATTTTATTAGTTATTTCAAGTTTAATTTGGCTTTGTTTATTTTTGGAGTAATAAAGTTACTAACTGCTGTTTATGCAGACTCTTATTGGCGTGCTTAGATTCAGACATGTGGTCTGAGCTATTTTTTAAAAATGTTCGTACTTTATATACTAGTTTTATTAATATCTTATTTATGTTGTTAACACGTTCCGTGCCGTTCCTCGCTTTAACAAGTGCTATTACTAAACCACTTGTGTCGAAAACGGTATGTGAAATAGAGTTAGATAACTCTAAAGATCATATATCTAATTAGCGTTAATTAACGTGTCTATTACAAGTATGAATTTTACGAAAGCTTATTTTTCAATCAAAGTTTATTTAGATTACTGGTGGTATTTCTATAATTGCGATTAAGTTATTGTTCATAACTCATAGTACTTGAACTTGAAGGTTTCCAGGTCGTTTTCAGTCTTTGGATGGTTCTTTGGATTCATTAATCGCAAATTAAATTGTGAATTTATTGGCATATGTGATACAATTATTCTTGTCGCTTACTACGTGTTTTCAAATTGTAGAAGATTTGTGCACTCCAAAAGAGTCTTGTCGAACGCAATTATCAATTTCTTCTAAGCCAAAAACGTTTATTTTAATGGTTGTTGCCAGCGGCGACTGGTCCATAAGGTGTTACACTAGTTTTCGTGTAACCAAAAAAAATAAGCAATGGCTAACACAGTTGTTCCCGGAGAGGGAGTCGCAGGCTTTGTAATGCGAAATTATAAATTAAATGTAAAAAGGCCCCAAAACGATGAAAGATTAAATTAAGGAAATATCGTTTAACTCTACCCGTAGCTGGAAAAAAACAAATAACACGATAGAAGCAATAGCACAGCATATATATTTATTTTATCACAGACAATAATTCCAAAGAGGACGAAGAAGGTACATAAATATAATTACGTAAATTTTCCAATCGCTAATACATGGGCAACACGTCGTACAGTAAACTGAACTAGTCGGTCAAAACTTTTACATTTGAAGACGGAATATCTTTATATTCGTAGAGCTAAGATCACAATAGTATATAACAAAAATGAAAATTTAGAGTGTCAACGCGCACTGCATACGACTTTGTGACGCACAAAATAATCTTATAACTAATTATGGTAACCTAACCGTACGGTCAACAATCGATATAACCAACAAAGTACTAATCGTAAAATCAGATATTGTAATACGCGCAGTTAGGTTTTTATCCAGTGGGGGATTAGCTAATTCCGTAACTGTATTACCTACAACCTAATATTAAATCTAACACAAAACGTACATACGGCGTTAACACAACAAAATTTCGTTTTCAAACCATACAATCATTTGAGATAACGAATGCGCAGCTTTTTCCCTCGACTTAGTGTAGCAATTGATGATGGCCTGTCCTCCCAAAAGAAATTGCAACTTTAAAGGTTTTCAACCTTTTTACGTGTAGCGGGCTAGTGTATATCCGCTACTATAAATTTTTTTGATTTTTTTAAATGTTATCCACCAACAAAAATGATATTTCTTTGAACGGCGATAATTTGCTTTATTTCCTTGTATACATACGCCTTAGCTTAAGCAATCCAACATACTAGTAAATTTTTGCATTATTTTAAAGATAAACTTAATCATGCGCTTTGCTTTTGGAAATTTCAAAAACGATATAAAGTTTTTCGGGTTGTCTTGTCCAGTCCGTTGTAAAAATCTTTCTTTAAAAAAGGGTTTTAAAAAAACGGAAATCGTCAAATACTATCTGGTTTTTTTTTCTGTGTGTCTACACCAATTTATTTCTGCAACTGACTAGTTGGTAAGACAAATGTTTTCTTTTATTAAATGCAAAAATTTTAATTAATTATTGTTACGGTGTATTTTAGCAGCAATCTTGACCCGTACGTAGTAGCATTGGTAGTAGGGATATTAGTAAATTTCCAATATCAGAATAATAAGGAAATGCCTGGTCTCGAATATGCGACGACGATAAAAATTTCTGCAAAAATCAATTGAAGGTCAGGATAACGTTATAATTTATCTTTTATTTATATAATCGGTAGTATATTATTGCTATAAGTTGATTCACCATATTGTTAAATTTTTCTTATTAATTCGTTTTTACCATAGGTAGTTAAATTAAATAGAGTAAACAGTAATATGTCAAAATGTTCTTAAATTGGTGGTGCCCAATAATCAATTTTTGTTTTTTTGTTAAATTTTTTTTTTATTTGCCTTATCCTTAATGTTCCGGTCGGAAGTGAGACGACCTGATAGTTTCCCTGATTACCGAGAGCAGCCGGAGTGTGTGAAACCGCTTAAGTTATAAAGACAGTGTTAAAAAGAGATGTGAAATTTTTCCTCAAATATGCCATCTCTTCACTGATAAAGGAAACGTGTGGGGGGGGGGTTATGGAAATCCGCTATAGACAATTAGGAAAGAATCAAGTTGAACCCCCAATACACAAATATTACTCACCTCAAATAGACTCGCTTAGATAGACACAAAATTAATTTGCATATTCACGTGGAATAACCTGAAATAACTTAATGATGAAAGCTTTGTTGGGCGTAGAGGTTTGTGTTGCACCAAATATTACCGCAAAGTGAATAAAATAAATGCTTATAAACATTGACAATTGCCGACGAAAGGTGGGCGTGTCGAGGACAATTTTTATACTCGAAAAATTTTAACCTACCAACTTTTTAACATAACAAAGGGCTCTAGGGTGCGAGCCTCCCAAACGTTAAAACAAAAAAACTGTACAAATTACTATGAATTAAAATATTTAAACATCAAACAACAACGTATTGAAACGTTCGAGAAATTATTCTCAAGTTCCAGAGATTTCACGAAGTTGTTATCTATTTTCCAGAACGTTTTCCAAAAGATATGGAACATTCGCAAGGAATTTCCAAAATGTGTATAAATGCGTACTAACATTAGAATGTCTTTCGGGTTTGGACCGTGTCATTGTTGTTGTAACCAAAGTTTCGCCTACTTTCGTAAGGGGCTTCATCAGCGCGTGAGACAAGCAACCAAAATCTAACTAAGAACTTCTCAAAAGTTAGGTAATCCACTTGTGAAACAAGCCATAACCTAAACTCTGAAAAGGTAAGAAAGAAGACGATAACTTGAAAAAGCAAACGAAAATCTAACAAAGAACCACTACCGAGTTAGGTAATCAACTTGTAAACCAAACCAGATTTTAAACTCCGTAGAAGTGACTTAAGAAGAAATAGTCTCCGTTATAAATTAAAAGGATCGTCACGGATGATTAAGCTCGACTCTGATTGGGTTACGGTTGATAAGGGGCGTGTTTTCGATGAATGACTTATAACCGGGAACCAAAGAGGAGATAGTTCGAAACCATGATCGCGATTGAAGTTATTGGGGTGTTTGATGATTTCTATGCTTTCTCGGAGTTTCCTGTTGAAAAAGAATGGAGATTTGGCAATCAACGAAACATTATCAAAATATGTCTTGTGACCTGTAGTAAAATGATCTTCAGCAATCGCAGACTTGGAAATATACCTTTTTCTTATACAACGATCATGTTCTGAAATGCGAGTAATGCTGGAACGACCGGTTTCACTAATGTAGACTAAACCACAAGAACAAGGAATTTGGTATACACCTTGAGTTGAAAGTGTAGGAAATTTGTCTTTGGGAGAAGGAAGAATCTGAGAGATTTTGCCTGTCGAGTTGAAGTTTCCCTATTTGATCTGTAGCCTTGTGAATGTAGGGTAAAAAGGTCCAATTTTGGGTTGGAATCGGGAGTGGAAATGTCCTTTGGTAATCGAGTACGTGGATGTAAACGACAATTAATGACTCTATGAATATCTCGCTTGACATAACGATTGTTCACTAAGGTTCTAGTAAGATGAGAGTTCCGAGTCTAGATTCTCAGGTTGGCAAATAGAAAAGGCACGATGGACCAAAGATTCAATAACAGATCGTTTCTGTGGAAGATGAAGCATGAAGGTATCTGTCCGTATGGGTGGGTTTGCAATAAACAGAATGGCCGAGAAGTCCGTCGAGCTTACGATTCACAAGAACGTCAAGAAATCGAAGAGAACCATTACTTGCGATTTCCATAGTAAATTTGATATCTAAGTGTTGATTGTTAAGATGATCAACATACTTAGAAAATTCAAGATGACCATAAGACCAAACAATAAACGTGTCGTCAACATACCTAAACTACACTTTAGGTTTTAATATTTATGATTCCAAAGCAACCGTTTTAAAGGATTCCATAAAAATGTTAGCTACAACAGGTGATGGAGGAGAACCCATAGCAGCACCAGAAACTTGTTCGTAAAACTTGTTATTAAATTGGAAGTAAGTAGAGGATAGACACTTTTCAATAAGAGGAACCAAACTCAAGTCCTTGCCATGTTGAGACAGAATCTGTTTGATGATAATAAGCGAATCCTTAATAGGAACTTTAGTAAAAAGTGAAGTAACATCAAAGCTCACGAGAAGATCTTGGGGTTCAAGTTTTACAGTTTCTAGACGTTGAATAAAATGCTGAGAGTTAAGGATATGAGAAGTTTTTCTGTAAACTTGCAAAGAATGTTGGACAAAAACTTGGCTAGCTTGTAGGTAGGAGTTTCTAGCCTGCGATGGTTTCAATTCAGTAATCACGAAGCGGTCGGAGTTGTACGACGTATTGTAGGTGAAACGGTATATTTTTGGTACGTAATTTTCGAAGGTTGTCGTTGAAGGTTAAAATAATATCTCTCAGAAAGCTATACAAATACCGCATTACATTGCATCGAAAAGAAAACAATCAAATGAAGCTGATCATTACATAGCTGTGGAATCCTACTAGATGATACTAGTATTTTTGAACGTCTACAGGGTGTATCTGATTAACGGGTTGTTATTTTAGCAGGTGAAATTAGAGCATAAATACAAGCAAAAAATGTTAAAATAAATCGTAAATTTTGGCCTGTTACATTAATTAAGTCTCTTAAAGTTATTGACACTACAAATAAAAATAAACTGTTTTAAGAAGTGCAAATTTTTTCTTAGCAATTTGCTGACAATAAAGATAAAAGTAAATACAACATTATGTTATCGAATAAAAAAAAGTAGGTAAAATTGCTATTTTGCACATTCTTTTCAAGTACACTAGAATCTGTACACAAAGGACATTTTGTTAAGCTAGGTCAGTAATGCTAAGAAATAGACATTACGGTCTGTTTTAAATATTTTATTAAAAATTGATTTTGTAGATAGAAAAAAAGGCTTTACAGCACTTAGCCACCATCTACCGCATAATTACAATAAAAAGTCAATTTCCATTTGTTTAGATAGTCAGGACCGGCCTAAAAACTTTAATTGCAAATATCTCAAAACTGGGCCACTTTAGACAAAATCTTTAAGGGAAAAATTTTCATTTAACACCACAAGGAAATTGCTCCTCGAGTTTGTAGTCGTATTTCAGATACACCCTGTATACATATTCAAATAATATTATTTTATGTTTATTGTTAATCAGTTAAATCGTCGTTTAGCAGCTTTATTAGTATCAAATTTAAATTCACACAAAACAAAAATCGGTGGTTTACGATTGAAAGTTGTAAATTACAGAAAATCGCAATTATTATTGCTTTATTGGCAAAATACGAAATTTTTCAAATATTCAGAAAAAATTTAAAATTTTTCTCGTCTTTAATAGGGTTGCTATTTGTAAAATCACAAAACCGGGACAGGTAGATTTCAAACCCCAAATTTTTGAATTGCAAACCCAGACAATTTTTTAAATTATTATAATGTAAATTAAATCATGGCAAATTTAAATGTTTTGTTTTCCATGTTTATTGTTTTATTCCGAATTCCGATGAAACCGATAAAACTAACAAGGTTAGAATGTAGGTACAAACTTAAAAAATTTAAATAAAAAAACATGAAGTTTCTGCACGCTATATACATTGCTGGACAGAATGTATTTGTTAACTGTAAAACATTTTGGTAGTTACCTACATAATGTTTTAATGATATTTGAAAATGTTCACGTTATCTACAAGCTTTTTGAAAAATGTAGCCCACCCTAAGCCCGGCCTCACGAGTCGCTACTGGTTGTTACTGTAAAAGAATTTTAAGGCTATGATTACCTGTTGGCGTTTATATTTTTTTCTTTTTTGAGGTACGATAAACATTTTTCATGTCCATGAATCAACATTGTTATTGCAGCTATATAGTTCGTGTCCGTTAGAGCAGATACAAGTTTTGCCAATACTTTAAATGTCATTCGTGTTCATAGGGCCGCAAAAGACTCGTGTTTCTTTCTGTATAAATTAAGAGTATCCAATTTTTGAGTCTTGCGCTCAGATTGGTTTTGCTATTTTAATCGTGACTAAGGCGTTTTAATTACGAAAGTGGGTAAAACGCTGGTAACTTCGGTTATAACATTGACACGGTCTAAATCTGGAAGACGTTCTTATTTTAGTACAGACTTCGGCTGTGGAAGTCTTCGCTATTACATTAACAATCTCTACGGGGAAAACATCTCTTCTAGAACGCCAAACTTTTGTGCACCTTAACTTTCCTTTGTCGTCCTCGTGATCACAACATCGTTCCTGCATTCTTCAAAATGAAGTTTGACAATCAGAGACGTTCTTCTAAAACTAGCTTAGTGTTGATACGCGAATGAATTAAGCAGACCAGACACGATTTCTAAATAACTATTTTATCTTCATCTTGAGTTGGCCAACACTGTATCTGCAAATAATTAGAATCTTTTTAACAAGAATCACAAAGTTTCTTCTACTACTGGCTTCTTCAAAACGGTTGTGAATTTATCTATTTTGATTATCACTTTTAAGAGCTTGACTTTTGCTGTTGCTCCTAAACACATTCCTAAAGAAGATATTTTATGTACTGTTAAATTTTTTATGGCACATTTTTGTTGTTACATCTTAGATCCGATTGATATTCACACTGGCACAATCTTTGAATCATCTAAAATTTCTTAATCCAACATTGTTAAGTTCGAAGAAGAGAGTCTTTTTGGTAACCTCAATATCATCGATTTCTCAGCCGATAAGGGCGCTACTGTCGTTTATGTTAAGAAAATTCATTCAGTTAGTTGACACGTACTCAAAATCATCAGTTCTTCCAATGTACTTCAACTTGTAAACCAAGCCAGATTCTAAATTTTAAAAAAGTAAGAAAAAAAGCAGTCTCCGAATATAAAGAAGAGGCATTTTGACAGCTAGTTAAGGAATTTAGTATACACCTTGAAATGAAACTGTAAGAAATTTGTCCTTGGGAGAAGGAAGAGTCTGAGAGATTTTGCTTGTCGAGTTGAATATGGGTTTAATACCATTCTTAAGAAGTAGTTTCCCTATTTGATCTGTAACTTTGTGAATGTAGAGTAAAAATGCTAATTTTGAATTGGATTCGAAAGTAGAAATATTCTTGGGTAATCGAGCACGTGGATGTAGACGACGATTAATAACTGTAATAATATCTCGCTTCATATAACCATTGTTTATCAAGATTCTAGTAAGATGTCGGATTTCTGAGTATAGATTCTTAGGTTGGCAAATAAAAAAAGCGCGATGAACCAAGTATTCAATAATAGAACGTTTCTGTGCAAGATGATGATAAGACGATGCATGAAGGTATCTGTCCGTATGGGTGGGGTTCCGATAAACAGAATGGCCCAAAAGTCCGTCGTGCTTTCGAGTCACAAGACCTTCCAGAAATGGGAGGTAAACTTATTAGCCAGAACGGTGACAAAGGAGAACCCATAGTGGCACCAGAATCCTGTTCGTAGAACTAGTTAACAAATTGAAAGTGAGTGATTGATAAACACTTATCAATAAGAAGAACCAAACTAAAATTCTTGCCATGTTGAGACAGAATCTGTTCGATGGTAATAAGCGAAACTTTAAAAGGAACATTGGTAAAAAGTGAAGTGACATCAAAACTCACAAGAAGATCTTTGTTATAGTTGCTAAACGTTAAATAAAATGCTAATGTTGAGGATGTGAGAAGAGGTTTTACCTTGTAGGTAGAAAATTGGATAGTATTGACGATAGGTCGAAAGGGAATACCTTGTTTGTGAACTTTGGGAAATCCGTTTTGAATCTGGAAGGGTAAGTCGACGTTTAGTTTCTGGAGGTAAACTGCAAGATTTGATGATTTGGCTGACCTCACGTTTAATCCTCGAAGTGGGATTACGAGTTAGAAGAGCGTACGTCTCTTCAGACAAAATAAAATGAATTTTTGCAGCATAATCAATTTGGTTCAAACCGACAGTAGCGTTGCTTTTGTCGTCTGGAAAAACAGTAATATCTTGAATTCCAATAATTAAAACTTTTTGAGATGATTTTCAGTGATTAGCCGTAGAGTGGTATCAAACTGCTGGTAAGTAATGTTGTCAAAGAGATTCTAATCATCTTGGGATAGTGTTTTGGTTTATTTCTTCTTTATCTTTAGGACAGACTACCCATCTGTCTATGTATAAATGTATATTCGCTTGTCAGCCTTTTTGAATTGGTACGTCATCTATAGGATTCTGTTTTTGGATGTGGTTTCCTATTCCGCTAGTCGGCATTAAAGTGTTATAGTAAACTATCCAAATTTAGGATAGCAATTGGTACGGATTCGTTCTATGACCAACTGTGATATCATTTCATTACGCTTTCTTTTTTTTTCTATATATGCTAAGGAGGTTAATTGCGCACCGTAAGGTGGTCACTCTTTTTGTTCTTCTACGGGTAGTAGAACAAATCAGGCATTTATATCAAGCCTTATCTTTATCCGCTTTTCTCTATATCTATATTTCTTACTTCCCATTTCTTTCTTCTTGAGGTCTATCTATCTTTTCTATGTGCCACCTATTCTTCTTTTTCTTGTTCTGTTTATAGTTCGCTTCTAGGGCGGTTGGTTGGGCATCGAAGGGTTGGTTTCTTCTACGCAAAGAAGAACAAAACAGACATCCACTTGTCTGGCTTTTCTTCGTCTGTTTCTTTTCCTCCTTTCTTGTCTTTTTTGCTTTTCATTTTTTTTCTTTTTTTTTTGCTTCTTAAGGTTTGCCTTTAGAGCAATTGTCTCTTTTGTTTTTTTCTTTTTTTTTCTAAGTTTTGGTTAGTTCGTTGGACACTTTCTTTCTTTTTTCTTTTTAGTAACTTTCTTCTTTTTAGTGTTTACTCAACTGTGTTTTTTTTCTTTTTCTTTCTCAGTCACTTTTCTTGCGTCATCGGGTTTAGTCGGCTTTTGTTTTGTTGTTTTTAGTTTGGAACTTGGAATAGACTGCAACTCGCTTTTTGTACTCTAATTGTTGGCAGTTACTGCTTAGGTATTTCTTTTCTTTGAGTTTCTTTTTGCTGTTTTAATATCCTAGTAAATTCTTCGGCTTTGTGTTTCAATGTGACATTCTAACACTCACTGACTCACGATGTTCGATTAGCAAGTAAAGCTTCTTATTCTTTCTTATTTAGTTTTACTTTTGTTTCTTTGGTTTTGTTTTGTTTAATATGGTTTGGCTTTCGCTTGGATTGGTGAACTCATGGATTGGTCGGCTTTTGGTGACTTTGAAATGCTTTTTTTTCTCTGTCTTTTAGGTCCGACGTGTGTCGACTTTTTAATTAGAATTTTTTTTTGCTTGAGATTTCGTAATTGGTTTTGCTTGTTTAGATCTTTAGGATCTGTTTGGGTTTTTTTGTGAAAAAATTTTATATAGTCTATTGACGACTTTTTAGAACAACTGTTTTAGTTTTTCTTTTTGATTTTTTTTTCTAATTTGCATATCACCATCAAAATCTGCTTGACACTTGTTGAGATCTGAGTAAAAGTTTTTATTCGGGGAAAGCACTTATTTTTTGTATTGTGGTTTCATTTAATTATTCCTTAATTGTCTGTAGCGGGTTTCCATACCTCCACGCGTTTTTTTGTCTGTGGAGATAACACTATCTACACCTTCAAGGATGCAATTATTATACGTATTGGAAGAAACTTTTACCAAAAATTACGAAATTAATTTGAAATTCTGCACAGTCGTTTATTTTCAGTGATCGTATGAATAAAAGGGGTTTACTTGTGACAACGCCGTATGTAAATTATATTTGTTAGATTTCACTTAAGTTTTAGGTAATACTGATAAGGTGCACTAGCTAATCGCATACTTCAGGAAATATAACTGCAAGTATTACACTTCCTATTTTAATTCTTAGTATTTTAGGGTGGTCAGTCGATTGTAAGAACGACGGTATGTACATATTAGGTTATTAACACAATTAATTATAAAATCGTTTTGTTGTGTCTGATGTTATTATACGGTGCGCTTTGATTCTCTGAATTTTCGATTTTCGTATTTTAATTAACGAATGTAAAGTCATTCTTTTCCTGAATATAAAAGTTAGCCGATTAGATCATTTTGCTGTACAACTTGTTGCCTAGTCGAAAGTGTAGTTTATATTTTGTTTGTGATACTGACCTAACTGTTAGATAAAATTTATATATACTTGAGTACCTTTTTTTTCTTCTTCTTTTTCTTCTTCTTCTAACGTAAACTTCTGTTTGTGCTAAAATAAATATCCTGTATTACCACTTCTGTCTTCTCATTTGTTTTATTTCAGCTGCGGGTAAATTTAAGCGACGTTTCCCACCTTAGTCTTTCATCGTTTTGGCGCATTTTTAAATTTATTTTATAATCTAACACTAAGATACTTACGACTCTATCGTCGGAACAACTGAGTTAGTCGTCGCTCTTTTAGTTAAAAACCAAACTTTTTGTTTATGTGGTTTAGTTCACATTGATTCCGTCATCACACACATTTCAGAACATGATCGTATAAGAAAAAAGCATATTTCTAAGTCTACTTTTGCTGAACCCCATTTTACTAGAGGTCACAATATAGTCTTGGTGATTGCAAAATCTCTATTCTTCTTCAATAGAAAGATTTGAAAAAGCATAAAAACAATTAAAACATTAATAATTTCAATCGTGATTACGGATTTTTCCGTTCCCGGTTTGTTTTTTTGAATATTTTTCTCTTTTTGAAACTCAATGAAATTTGCTCTCAACCAACCGCCACGATACTTCTTCTTTATCTACGGAGACTACTTCTTCTTACATCATTTTTAGGAGGTTTAGATTCTAGCTTGGTTCATAAGTCTATCAAACGTCGCCTCACAAAACACACTAAGTAGTGTTTTCCATCGCCCTCTCTTACTAGAAGGATTTATCACCTTTTTTATCGATTTGTTTCTTACCTTTTTAAGAGTTTAGAATCTGGCTTGGTTCATAAGTCGATATAACTGTTTAGAGGTTCTTAATTAGATTTTGGTTGCTTGTTTTGAGTATTTTGGTTATCTTTACGCCCTGATGAAACACCTTACCAAAGTGACCAAATTTTGATAATTGACACGGTTCAAACCCGGAAGATGTACTTATTTTAGTATAGATAACCGAGGAAGCTTTTGCTATTACTTAATATTGTTTTTATGATTAAGGAAGCAGCAAAAAGTTGCTCTACTAAGAGCTTTCTGCTAGTACGAAAGGTCGAGCTTTGTTACTTGAGTTTAGTTCTACGACTAAACTACGTCTGTGGTAATCATAATAGCCATTTTCTTATTTGGAATCCTAGTTTTTTTGTCAACTCTACAATTATGTAAGTAGATCATCTATATTAGAATTATATTTTGATTGTGGTTTTACAATTGGTTCCGAAACAAACTTAAGAAGATAGAAACTAAACAAGAATGGGAGTTTCTGAGACTGAAGGTTTTACAAAAGACAAACAAAAGTTGTATTTCTAAAAAAGAAGAAAATCGGAAGCAAACGGTGGGAAGATACAACACATGTAAAGTTTTATTACGGGTAAAAAAAGTACTAGAAATATTTGAAAGCACGTTTAGTAAGGATAGTTCCAAAACGTATAACAATAGTCAAGCTTAACAATAGGTGTTTGAATTGCTAAATTTGCAAAATTTTTTCCAGTAACCACCTGATCGACACTGTTTAGTAATCTCAAAATATCTACAACACAATAATGGTATAAAAGTAATGCGGAGACAGAGCGCTACTGAAGCAGCGACAGCTAAAACCAAAATCAAAAGTGTTATTTAACTAAAAATGTAATAAATTAAAATGACTCTTGTAACGTGCACATTTTTTTCGATTGAAGACGTCTGATTTTAATTAACATTTTTGTGTTCACTGTTTATTTAAATACTTTTGCGCAATGCATTTGACGCATTGCACATGCGTTATGAGTTCTTCTTCTTAAGTCATATGCCATCTTGGGTGCGGTTTTCGCAGCGACAGGACGTTCGTCCTGCACAACGTGCAGAAAATGTCCACATGTTAGATTTGAACGGTGGAGTTCTGCTTTCGTCGTACGTAATAATAATCCGCTTTCGTCCGTTTTATTTGCGCTTTCGTTTGTTTAAAGAAACCCGTAATCCAAAAGGGGTAAGTTATTTCTTTGTTCCTTACACGTGGTGTGTAACCTTTGGGTTTTGAGTTTTAGTCTTTTTTTTCTCCTGTACGTACGAACTGGAAGTTTTTTGATATACGACTACGCTTTCTGATTTATTCGATGCTTTTCGATTTGTGTACGTATGAATTCGTTTATGGTTACGAAAATTTGGTTTGGATACGTACGCCTTTTTACGATTTTGAGGTTTGAAATGCGATATTAAGATATGGTTTACGCAGCACGTTTGATGTTAGTCACAACGTTGCTTTTACGAGGAATTTCCGCTACGAATTATGATTTTCATAAGTGAAAATCGATAATTATTCATGGTTACGTCTGATGCAATCTGACTTGGATGTTTCGAATGAAGATTATCATACGCTACGTTTGTTTACGATGTTCTGGTTAATGGATCTGTACGAATATGAGATCAATCAGGATAAATACGGAAAATTTGGAAGTTAAATATGCATTTGAAGAATTTCGTAATGTTGCGTCATCGCATGAATCAGATGAGAAACGCGTAATTCTATTAAGTCACGTGATGACCACGCCCAATGCGCTGAAGTTACGAACAGCAACAAGTGATAACTAACCTTTAATGACACGTATGTAATTAACTTAATTAAGTATTTGTTTTAAGATTTGTTTATTTGTTTTTTTTTGGTTTCAATATTTAACCATTATTAATATAAAAAATATTGTGGGGTCCAAATTATATATTTCAAATTATGTCAAATTAGAATTGTAAATATTAGTGTACGATTAGAATACCCCGACCCTGGTTATAATTTGTATATGGCTCATCGCTCTAATTTAATGTTTGTGTGTTGTTTATATGTTAATAAAGCCATAAGAGCTAGCACGGTGCATTATTATTATTATAAAGTTTAAGACGTTATAAAATGACACGATAAACGCAAAAAAATTGTTTATTAAAAATTATAATAAGCAAATTGTTGATACGTATGTGTATTTAGTTTTTAAACGTCTATGGCCCCACGTTGGGCGCCAAATATTTTCCACGTTGCAATGGGGGAGGTGGAGAAAAAGAAAAAAAAATAATTACCAAGATGTCACGCTTACCTTTCGGCTAGCCTCACCGCAGATGCTCGTCAGGTAAAAGAAAATCGAAGGAAAAAGAATATTCTTTTGATCAGCGAAATGCCCGAGTGCGCCACCTCTTCTCGAAATTTAATCAAACGTAATAAGTCTAGGCAGGAAAAAAGGATATCCTAGACCCGAGGTCCCCCAAAAGAAAGATACCGAGAATAAACAATAATCATTTATTAGGTATATATATATTAACAGAAAATCCTTTGAAGGAAAGAGCCAACTCGACGGTTACGCCACTGGTATAAATCACATATAAATAAATTACACAACAAATAGAATATAATGTTAAGGCAAGTTTAAAATAGACTCTGGAAGCAAAAAAAATTGTGCTAACGTTTAAATTACGTTTCCGCGGCTACAATAAACGGTAGCAGATACACCCGTGACCGCACGTGAGAATTAGAAAAAGTAACAACGCTCGTGGTCCTTGACGTCAAGTTCACGACCGGTATAAAATTCGTCAATCATTCAGGTTATGACAAACAATACCTTTCGAGCTCCCAAATCTCTACTAGTTACAAATTGCCGCACATTATAAATTGAAATTTCTTTTACGTTATGAATAGCAATTAAACACAATTAATTAGATTAAATAGGCGTACTGTATGCACAAAAGACAATTGTTCAAGAAAGAAATACATAAAGTTACGAAGTCCGTTCTTATTCCATTCCACTTAATCTGTAGCGTGAGTTGTACCATTCATTACACGTTGTTAGGCGCGAGCAGAAGTCAAGACTCCGAAGCGCGTGGACGAAAGTTGTAACGTGTTAAAAATCCAAACGCCGAAGTATAGGCAACTAACGTGCTGGAAATATTTATTGATATATTATCACTGCTATCACGAAGGAATTCTTCACTTTCTCCAAAAACACGTATTCGAAAGGTTGTTGCATTATCTGTGCGTAAGAATATTGGCGGCATAAAGTCAATTAGTTGGCTGGTATACGTATATTGGTACCTGGGCTAATAGACTCCTAAGGGGAATTAAGCAGCGATAATCTACAACTAAATAAAAGCATTAGTGGTAATAATAAACCTTATGCTTACGGTTAGCGAACCGAATTTTAAACACAGGGCAACATCTTACGATAATTGGAGTCCCCAACAACATCGTGGGGAACCACCACCGGGTTCCAGCAGCGGTTCCGGACGTAAACAGGTTGGCGGACTACTCCCTTATCTGCTCGTTCCACCTCGGACACAGTCACCACCAGCTGCGATACCCTACAACAAACAAGATAAGTTTAGTTTAAGATAAGTTCTATTTGATTTTTTTGTTGTTAGCTGTAAGTTCAATAATTAGTTTAGTCCTTAAATATAATAATATTATACATTGGTTTCACCTACCTGAGATAACACCGTGGGTTTCTTTTTTTTGCATAAATTCATATCGCTGCAGATATTTGAAGGCAGACACCGGTTTTGTTCACGGGGGACAGCAGGGATAAAAAGGTCCTGTAAGAATATAGAATAGTTCGGTACGCGGAATTGTACACAAATTGTACGAGTTTAAGGTTACTTACGATAGGAAGCAATTGCTCGCTGTCGGTTAGGGGAAACGACCTTTCAGTTAGGGGCAGCTTTTGGGGGAGATCGTAGTGCTGATCTCGAATTCACTTAGGTGCTCTTACAGCCATTTTACCTCGAGACAACGCGAACAACAACCCTCATAATTTTGTAAAACCGCGCGGTACAATACATAATAATTCATAACCTTAAGTAAAAGGGTTAACACGAGCATGCGTGTATTTTATAGTGGGCGAAACCTCTACAAATAATCATAATTCATACAAAGGGTAGGATGATTCTTTCCTTTTTTTTTATTATTAAACTTTAGTTCGTAACTTATTTATTATTCGTTGTACAATATAAAATAGTAAACAGGATTAAATACAGGGTAGAGTTTTATTAAAAACTGGAGAAACTGCTGACCTCGTCTTTTTCTTTCTTTTTTTTACGGTGCCTAGTTCTAGTGTCGATAGGAGTTCTGGGTTGATCCTAGCCTTCTCCGTGGCCGGTTGTTTAACCCAGTGGCGCCTCCCGGAAATTTAACTACTTTTATATTAATAAATCGAGAATCGGTACTCACCCCACTCCCGATGTTTGCTAGTCGTGGATAGCGGCCAGGAGACGACATTAGAACTAATTGGCGGTTTATAGTGTTCAAAGTTAGTTACAAAGTAGATCGAGGTTGCGCGGTCTCCCGATTTTAGACGTTACACTTAGAGATACGTATAAATACCTTTTCGGTCAGAATTCTTTTTATTGAATTACTCATTCACCAGGTCACCTCGTTTTTAACCTTCGGCACACTCCCCCAAGCTACAAGAAAGCGCCATCAGTCGACTTGGATTCTTTACACCGCTGCACTTGTTATTTCATCGATACAGTTAACAACTCCGGCAGTTCGTAAGAAGCCACACAGAACACCAGCTCAGAAAGAAAGCTCGGAAAGAAAGCTACTTTATGATTTTGCTTAGAAATACGTAGATATTTGGTTTTACGAATGCGGCATTCGAGCGGATTTATTAAGGATTTTAATCCGTCTCCGCCACATCCATTAAAACGCGTACCACCAAATAAAAATAAATTCCGTAGATGGCCAACTACTCTCGCGCGCCCTCTACGTGCATAAATTAAAGAATATAGCTTGAGTTCAGATATTTCACACGGTTAAAAGCAAGGTTGCTTAACCATCAGGCAAATTTATGCCCATTTACGAATTTACACGTTACAAATTCCCCCCTAGCAAGAAGTTAGACCCACGGTCGAAACAAATCCGAGCGCAGCAGTAAAGAGAACCTAGAGTGGAACTTGCAGTGAAGTTCGTTACCAACTAAAGAGCACATTGAAAACCAAACCCAACCCAGGAACCAAAAACCACAGAAACCCAACCCGATAGATGAAGAAAAAGAAGATTTCGAAGTTCCCTAAAAATCGATCAAACCTGACTTGAACTAGAGACGCATAAAGCAAAATGTTACTGTCTGAGCAACCAAACTTCAGAGGACTTAGAAGGCCAATATCACGAAACTAAACGTGCTCGTTAAAGTCACCAAAAAGTGATTCCGGGTATGAATAAACAACGAGACGTTATTCCAAAAAGAAGAGAAGAAAAAGACGGAAGTTTAGACTAGCGTCAAGGACCCAAAAGCCCTAAAGCCCCAATAAAACCCCCAACCCCAATCATCAAACTTCAGAAGATAAATTCCAAAGAAAGTAATCTCTAAAAGAAAAAAAGCTACCTAAGCAACCTCAAGGACAAAATCCCAGTATTAGTAATCCTAAGAGAAGAAAAGAAAGAAGTATAAATAAGAAAACGTCATGATTATCTGTTGCTAATCGAACACTCGTAGATCATCAATCGCTGTGCTAGACTGTCCCAATGAGACGTAGAAACCGATTAACGGAATACAGTACTCCCAGAAAAACCAAATTAAAAGTAGTAGAAGAAATACCCTAAGAATGACTACACACATCCAAAGAAACCGACCAAGCGGACGTACATACAGTACAGAAAAGCGGATTATTTTTCTCCCGCTGGATCTTAAGTTGCAACAGATTCGTAAGTAATCTTTGAAGATCAAAGATAACCAATGCATTTTGCTTACGTATCATCTAAACACCTTTTTCAATGCGGTTCATTATAATTATTAAACTTGAGGTTTTCAATACGTTGCATCGCTAAAAAACCGTTGGTACTTTCATCTACTATATTAGCTGCGCGAAAAATTATTGATGTTCCTAATTTTATGAGTGAAATACGACGGCAGAGCCATCTCATAGTATAAATTTACTATGCATGAATCACAGTAAGTTAATGGCTATAGAGATGGAAACGTTGAAAGCTGATTTTATACCCGCGTAATTCAAATAAATTTTGAATAAACCGAGGGATAAAATTACAACATATAAACATTGTAAGGCAACAATGTCAATGCAAATCTGAAAATGCTATCAACGTGAACCACTAGACGGCAGTTTCGCCCTTTTTGGACTCTTTAGCAGTGGAAGAACACTCTATTGTACTAGTCATATAGATTTACATTAACAAATGAAGTATCATGATGAGTGAAATACGATGGCAGAGCCATCTCATAGTATAAATTTACTATTTATTTACTTTCTAATTTTATTTGAATTGAGCTATAGGTCTTGTAGCATTTCTGTAGGTCAAAAAACTTAATTTATTCTTTACACGTGTTTGTACAAAGAGCAATTTTTTGGCAAAAAAAAAGAATAATCCAGAATTAGTTTGTCATTGTATGGTTCTCATTTGTATACGATTTTTGAATCTATTTTTTAATAGGATCAAATAAATTACTGTTTTATTTTTACGGATTCACTTTTTTTAAATAAGTATGTCCAATCTTACAGAAATAGAACTATTAGAACAAAAAAATTTCTGATTCTGGATTCAAACTTTAATTCGAAAACATCTTCTTTAGTCTTTCAAACCAATATTTTAATGGAAAAAATTTTTATGGTAGCTTGTAGCTGTTTATGTTTCATTTAAATTTTAATACGATCGCTTACTTATTAATAGCCAAATTTCAGATGGTGTAGCTTACGATTCTATGACTGTAAAAATTGATTTAATTATCGTATGTGAAGTGAAAATTTTTGTGGCGATATTCAAATGCTAGGTTAGTGTATAGACATTTTTTTATAATTTTTTGGAATAGATTGGGTTAAAAGTTTGTACTGTCAGAAAGAGTTTAGTATTGAAATTTTATCTTAAATCTAAATTTTTAGTCACGCTGCTTTTTGCCTTTTCAGTCACAACGTAGTACATAGAGGCATTTCATTATGTCGTGAACTGTGACCTTGAGTCGAAAATTGGTATGAATATACTAAAAGTCAAAAATTTGACAAATCTATCTGAATTCCAAAAACGTTAGCCTATTTATAAGGCACTCACCTTCATAAAATTTAAAAACAATCAGAAATTTATTTATAATAATACCTAAAGACTTATTAACAACAAATACAACAATAAAAGCAAAGATAGGTTAGAAAAAATGTACCGGTGAATGTTTGTAAGACGGATAATAACAATATTTTGACGTATACCGACTACAGCGCCACAGTTCACGAGATCTTGAAAGACATCTACCACTAATATTTTAGAATATACAGTACTTAGAGTACTTCGATTATCTTATGAACATGATGTCAAACATTGGCGCATTACGTCATCTTATACGACACTGTACAAGTGAAACCTAAAAACATTTGTTGCGATGACGTTTTCATGTTGTCTAGTATAACAGACTTTCCATCAGATAATCGACAAACTCTACAAAATTTTAACGTACTACCATAAGTTTAAACTGTAGTTTCTCAAGTTTCATAACTTTTGGTCAGAAAGTACAAATTTGTAAGCAAAGCGAGTTAAGTGTTACGAACATAGGAATGTCAGATGCATTGTGTGAATAACCGCAAGATGTTGAGTAAATGGCGTGTGTTAGTAAAAAAAAATGATTTCGATTTTCTTAAAACCCAATTTGATGTATTTACAAGCTTGTGTTATAGAGTATTACAGTGATGCACATTCAGATGAATCCAATACACTAATGATTTTATTTGAAAATAATTAACAAGTGCCTATATTACACTTAGCTTAGAATCAGCTGCAAGTACAGACGTGTTAGAAATTAATACATCAGAAAATCGTGTAATAAAATATAAAGAATAAACAATTTACAGGATGATTTCAAGACGAAAAAAATTAATATCCTGCCAATTCGGCAAAGGTGGAGTCCATTTCATCGGCCAATGACTTGTACCTATCCTTGTTGATGCCAAGCTCATCTGAAAAATTTAACAGTTAGATTTTGTGTCAGTTTTGATTATACGTAAACAAAGAAAAAGACGCACACAGTTCTTCACGTACCTTATGAAAAATGCAGTGCGCTGTTATTATAGCAGTTAGTAAAAGCACTAGGTCACTATTGAAATAAATCTAATTTAAAAAAGTACTTAAAAGCTATAAGCGAGAAGAAGCATGTTATTTATTAGCTGTAAGCGAAGCCATTTCTGTAAACGTTTTGTCAATTTCATTAAGCACTCCTTGATATTTAGACTTTTCGCGTAGCACATAGTCTGAAAGAGTAAATTAATTATAGAAGCGTTTAAAGTTGCTATAAAAAACGCTTTGTATTTAGAAATACCTTCAATTCTATCAACTTCTTTCTGCAATTTCTTAACTGTCTTCTCGGCATATTCGGCACGGGCTTCTGCTTCCTTTAGTTTAACGGTAAGGGACTTTAATTGTTTCTTAAATTCTTCTACTCGTTGATTGGCTTTTTCCTCGGAAACTTCAAGAGATTTAAGTGAGTTACCGACGACCTAAATGTGTTTGTGTATAAGTAAGTGGTGGTGTGTTGAGAGTAATTCGATTACCTTTAATTCTTCTTCCAACTCCATGATTTTGGCATCTCCACCTTTGACACGATCTTCGGCTACTTCAAGTTCGTCTTCAACAAAGGCCAGCTTACGCGAAACTTCATCAGATTTGTTGTCGGCATCTTCAGCGAGCATACGCGCTTCTTTTAATTGGGCAGTTAATTGATCCATACGTTCTTCATCTTGTAGGGAACGGTTTTCCAATACCTTGCACATACTGCACTTTGTTTTAAAAATATGATTTTGGACAACAAATGTAGTACTTACCGACTACTTTCATCAGCGGCTTGCGATGCTTCAGCAAGTTTAGTAGAAGCAGTACCAAGACGTTCTTCGGACCGTTCCAAATCTTCTTCAATAAGTTGTACTTTACGGTTCAAAGCGGCCATTTCCGATTCGGCGTTGTTCAATGTTTTTTCCTTATTTTCAAGGTCCTTGTTAGCTTGTTCCAAATTATTCTTTGTTGTTTCAAGATCAGCCTCAACTTGTGCCAATTTTTTGGTGTATTCATATACCTCTTCTTTCACCTGTAATGTTACATCACGTGATGTTTGTTTTGCTTAGTTCGGAAAATACCTTTTCGGCACGCATGTTCGCATCCTTGTACTGCCCTTCCATCGCATCGGCTTTATCTTGAGCATTGTCTTTCTCAAGCTTCATAGCTTGCATTTTCTTTTTGATCGCGTCCATCTTGGTGGTTGGATTTGGGCTGGCTCAGAGGAAAACGAAAATCTGTAACCAAAAGCTTGATTTTCAGGTTTTGTTATGACCACACGTGATCTAATTTATTGTAGGTTTTTGTTTACGACGTAATGTATTCTAAATTTGCTTTATTGAACATTTAACGTCGAATCAAAGAATTTAGTTGTTTACTAATCATTAAAATCTGTAATTAACGTTGCTCTTGTTTAACTTGCGCAGAATCTTATAGTATCGTGATTCTTTATTTGGCAAAACTGCAATAAATGCAATTATCTGCTAAACTAAATAACACTAAGATATTCGACATCTTTGGGGAGTAACGTCGATGGAAACTGTCCGAAAGAAGAAGGAATGACGAAATAGTGCAACTATGTAAGAGTGAGCAATAAGTAATCAAGAAATCACGTCGATAGAATTCTAGACGACACGTTACCAAAAAAGGGCAAAACTAGAAAACAAAGACGAAGCTAATACGCTGAAGACCAGATTCTAGAAGAAATGAAGAAAACAAATACAAGTTAATTTATCTTGGTATTTCTTCTGAATCATATTTAAAACAAAGAATCCAAGTTGGCGAAATTTGTTTCTGCATGGTAAACTTGATTAAATTAACTAAAAAACGTTTCTTTTGATATCGGTTTATAAGAATCTATCAAGTGGTTAAGCCTAAATATTTTAAACATAAATTTGATTTAAAATTAGTTTATGGTAAACTAAATCTACAGTAAAATTAGACGTTACGAAAACGGGCGGTGAGCCACAGTTAAACAATTTATTTTTAAATTAAAAATGTATACGCTGTTTTCAAATTTTCCAGTCATTCTTAAAACATTTCTGGTTACATTAATGCAAATGTTTAGGTACGTTGCGAAGTACAACCTGGAAGACAAATAAAATCTTTCTGATTTTAAAATTTGCATTAGAATTCGATTTCACTTCAAAGTTGAGAATGAGGAAGTACTGCAAGCTAAACCATTTAATGGAATGCATTTAAAACTAAATTAAAATTTGGATAATGTTCAAAAAATCTCCAGAACTAAATCATGTCAAATTTAAAAATCTTAAAATAAAATTTTTTTCCACTATGCATCTATGAATAGTTAATAGAAGAAAGATAGAGAATTGTAGTTGATGCCCAAGAGTTTGTACCAAAATAACCCGCTCCTAGTTTAGCCTGGTGAAACATTCCACACCAAATAAAAAACGTAACGTCGGACGGTGAGAGATTTCTTGGTGTAGAATCTGCAAAAACGATACGTAATGCGAAGGCGTAACAAGAAAGTATGATATAAATAACCGACCTATATACCGAAATGCTTTCTGTATTTAGTAAAACCGCCATTTTTGTGCAGATAATTGTAATTGTATCCGCGCGAATTTTTAAAATTTGCGTTTAGAGGATTATACCGCGATTTCAAACATCTTAATTCGAATAACGCGCACTTTGATCCAATAAAAAACTATGGAATATACACGATACAGTTAAAGCATTTAATTAGTTAATAATTAACACCACGGCTATTAGCAAATTGTTAATAATAGGGCAGCGATTTAACACGCACCTACCTGTGCCTGAAGGCGATCAGAGGCTGTTGCTAACCTAAGAGCAATAAGCGTCGCGACGTCAACTATGTTTTCCATTTCTCTTAAAGCATCGCTTAACTCCCCTACCTCCCACCACCGATAGATTATTTTAAAAACACATAAGCGTGTGCCACCAAAAATTTTTCGCGCGGCTTAATTTTCTTTTTAGCAAAAAAATGTACTTTTAAAAATTATGGCTAAAAGGGAAAGTCTTCGTCATACGACATTGAACTGGACCAGTCGTTTATAGAAGAAAAAATTGTGACCTACTAACCAATATATGTGTGATTCCTTTTACACCAACGCAAATGCGTATATTTTTTTTAATTATTCATTAATGCGTCGATGTTCAGTTGTCTTAAATTCACAACGAGTAGTTCGTACGAGTAAATTTCGTTTAGTATACACTAACGAATCCAAAATCATAAGCTTTGGTGTCTTTTAGCAATTTCTTCTCGAAACTGGTACTGCTTATACCTTATTTGGTGTTAATGATTTTCATCGGGGCAAGGTCTTCTGCTAGTAATCGACAGCTGCTTGTTTTTTATAATAACAAAAAGGTTGCATAATTAAAAATGTTTATTTACAATTTCATCATATTGTACGATTGCAGTTTTTTAAACAACCATATTGTTATATATACCGGAACTATCGATGCTTTTTGAGACATTAGTTTCCTTGTTTTATATTTTTTGTAAACGTACTGTTTTTAGTTTACAAATTCATTTTTTTCTGTTTTTGAGGTCGATTACAATTTTTGTTCAAACAAACAAACGACTTTTTGAACTTATAGTACCGTACTCTGGGATTACTTGAGACACTTTTTAAAGGCTTTTGCCAATAACTTCCACAAAAAATACATGTGCAAATCGAAATCGAAATAGGGTAATAAATATGTCAAAAAATCAAATGCTAATGCAGAAAAAATTATTATTCTAATACATCCCAAAGTTGTTTATGGATTTCTGGGTGTCCCAAGTTACCCAAGGACTGGGGTAACTTGAGGCATTGGGGTATTTTTATGGAAATAGGCATTTACAGTTTCCTATGACATTTTAAGAGACCTGGAAACAATGACTAACGGCTCGCCTTAAAAAAAGCTTCAAAAAAGGATTTGAATAGATTTATCGACTTAAAATGTAGTTGCAAGTATAAACAGAACAGAATATTTAGCAAATAAAATGACACAAAGTAAGTTCCAGGCTGATGAATGATGTAGGTAACTAACTACAGATAGATATCACCACAAAAACTGGCGCCCTCTACTAATAGATGCAGGATTCTAGCAATCTGCTCAAATCTGATATTGCTCACATCATCCATATCAGGAGTACTTGTGAGTACTCTCTATAGCGCCGTAGACACTTGATTTGATAAGAACACCACATCTTAGCTAAAGAAGGGTTTTAACGCTGTTACGCCAAAGGCAACACCGATAGAAGACATAATATATGAAGTAAAAACTGCAATACGCACTTTCTCTAAGGAGATCTTTGTAACTTCAAGACAAGCTGTTTGCAGCATTGTACAGAGAAGGTCTTTAAATTCTTTATGCACTAAACTTCGCCATCAAAAACGCTACTACTATAGATATTAACAAGAAACAAATTTTGATTGTCAAAAATCCAGTTGTGCCACGAATCTACGACATTTCCTAGATACACAAAGAAGGAGTCGTCTTCCGACCGATAGTAAGCACCATCAATTCACCGACCCAATCGTTAGCACGTTATCTAGCTTTTGCCGTTGACTTTGTAGAGAAAATTCAGAACTTGCGTATAATAAAAGAAGATATCCTAATCAGTCCCGGTCGGCGAAGTGTTGTTATTGTTCAAGGAGAGAATTTCTGACTCAATCTATGTCGGTTGGGCTAGGTAACGGAAACGTGCTACAACGAGGCACCTGTCTTACGGCTTATCCTCGCTTCTAAAGCATAAAACCAAGTTGGTAGGAAAAAGGACTTAGGCGATCGTAAAGGAATCAATGGAGGAAGAGTTAGTCCAAGTAGATACGGCGAAAAAGAAAGGTTATTCAACTAAATATAATAAAAGAAATGATTCTAAAATAAACTTCATACTGTTAATAAATTAAAAACTGAATGCCCCCTTTACCTTCGCTTGTAAGAAAAATAAATTAAAACCATGCAAATACGTTGGAAAGGTCTCTCTGTGCGAAATGTTTATAAATGTTTACATCAGGCATCAGTTCGAGAATGGGCTGCAGGGATACATGGTAGGGGTTGACAGTAGATAACAGGGCATTACAGTCATCAGCATCCACACGCAGACACCTGTCGTCATCCAAAAGGCTAATGCGTTTTAGATAACAACGAAATCCGTCGTGTTATGACAGGATCCGAACCGTTTCTCGTCCAGGAACGTGGAGCATTCTGACCTAGGTAAGAATATTTGGGATGAGGTAATAGACGTTACGTCTTTTCTGGGAAGTGTCGCACGGCCATTGCCATTCGCTCAAGATCAAGACAAGTTTAAACAGTTATTGAGCCAAAAAATATACAAAACTAAAGTAAAGAAAAAGCAGAGCATAAACAAAAATAAAGAAAAACAAACATAACTAAATATAATGACAGCACAAAGAACTAAAAACTACTGTGCCTTGATAGATCACGGAGGGTTTGTACGGCATCGCCACTAAGCATTCTTCACACTCGCCCACGGTCGCTATCTCAGCGGAAAAAAATAAAAAAACATCATTCTTAATAAGAAAAAAAGTAGAAGCCCAGAAATAACTAAATCTAGCAGCTACTTTACATAACTAAAAATAACGTAAAGATACAGTTTAGCTTGCAGAACAATTAGGCATACTAAAGAACAGATGTCAGAGATGAAATAATAACTTAAATCAAAGTGTACTTATACATAAAGAAATACTAAACAAACAAAGCTAACAGTAATTGCAATATAAGTAAGAAAATTAGCACATTATAAAAGAAAACAAAACTTAAAAGGTATATAAAACAAACATATAGTATAACTAGCAAAAAAATAGGCGACGGAGCAATATGCTCATGATGAGTGACACTACAAAAACTGCACTACACAACACTAGAGAAGACCATTGATAATTTTGCATTCTCGCAACTTAGCAGCCATGATTTCATTGCAGAAGTTGACTGTGTTATTCCAGTTAGTGTTGCTGGTTAGAGCGGCAGAGATAAAGTTTGTGCGGGTTAAGTTGAAGTTGAACTTTTGATAGAGGTTAGACTATTTAGTACAATAGAACAACGTATGTTCGGCAGTGTCACCTTTCTGTTTGCACATCAAACATAGGCTGTCTTCTATAATCCCAAACCTGTGTAAATACTGCTGGAAGTTACCATGGTTGGTGAGACATTGAGTTAAGAAGTAGTTTAGACTCCCAAAGCGTTTTCGATACTAGTCATTAAGATTAGGAAGCAGTGACTTGGTCCAATTTGTATCAGGGATATTGTTCCAGATGTCTTTGAATATCTCGAAGGACTTTCAACGAATCAGGACGGCTTCTTTTGGCGGCAACCCAAATGTCTCCACTCTTTGCTGAATTTTGAGGCTCATTGGGATGGTTCTACAAATGGCGACAAGGGCCTCGGTCCTAACAGTTCTATACGCTGTGGATTTTAAAAGAAGCAGCTTTTTATCGATTTAGTAAATTATTTTTTTATAAGTGTTTTTTTAGGGCAGTAGGGCCCCACACCTGACACGCGTAAAGAAATTTTGACTCGGCAACCAGAGCAATTACTTTCCTGCGGGAGTCCATTATGTCTATTGATCTTGGCAAGATTCTGCTGAGTTGTTGAATACAGTTGTTACACCACAGTTTATGCCAGGCAGCTCTAAGGTGTGGGCCAAAGGTAAGTTTGGTATCGACAATTACAGCAAGGTAGTTTATTTGATCCTGAGGAGGAGGAGGAGAATGTGGACCCACCAAGCCACCCGAACTTGCTTGGTACAAGTTCGTCACATAAAGGATAAGTAAGCGAGGCACCTGCCTTACGGCTTATCCTCGCTTCTAAGGCATAAAACCAAGTACGTAGGATAAAGATTTAGAATAATAAAAACTAAATACCTACTTTGCCGTAGCGTACTTGTAAGAAAATAAACAAAACCATGCAAAATACGTTAGAAAATACAATTTTATTCTTATTGTAGGCTCTGGTTTTTCTTTGCAAAATGTCTATAAATATTCACATCAGGCACCAGTTCGAGGATGGCCTGAGGAGAATTGGGATAGGGATTGTCGGTGGATAACAGGGCACTTCGATCATCATCGAATTCGCGACAAGCGAGAATTCGATGTGCCGGGGTGTAAAGAACGCCGCACGACGGACACCTGTCATCATCTAAAAAGCTAATGCGTTTTAGATGGCAACGAAATACGCCGTGTAAAGACAGGATTTGGACGGCCTATCGTCCAGAGACGTGTGGCATTCTGACCCAGGTAAGAATATCCGGGATAAGAGAATAGGCATTACGACCTATATGGGAGGTGTCCCACAGCCGCTTCCATTCACCCAAGATCAAGACCTTTAAGTAACGCTTAGCCCCTGAAAAGGAGGAAAAATCGTTGATTGAAACGTGCTGGTCAAGGAACTTGCACGAGCCAGCCTTGCGAAGGACTTTAGTGCAGTAAATTTCCTGTAAAAGGAGATGTAGGGGAGGATGCTTGGATATAACACAAAGGGTATCTACGGGAACGGTGCGATAAGCCCCGAGGATAGTTCTAAAGAATAAGGATTGGAGCGAGGTCAGTTTCCTGACCACGTGAGAATGTCGAAGTCTATGGTACGAAATGTCTAGGCCATAAGTGAGTATGGGAATGACTGCATTGTCGAAGATATTCGCAAGATGTTTTTTGTGAAGGTTCTATTTCAGTCGTGAGTATTTGTAGAAAACATGCAAGACGCTCTTACACTTGTCAACCACGAACGCGCAATGTTTTACAAAACTCAATTTGTCGTCAAGCAAAAGTCCGAGGTACTTGAATTCGAAGACCCTACGGACAGGAGTATCGTGGAGGCGCAGTGAAAGATCTCGATCCCGAGGAGAAATGTCGTGTCCATCACATGAAAAGACGATATCTTTCCATTTTTTCTTACCACTTAATATACAGGCTTCCGTTTTATTTGCAGCAATTTTAAGGTGTTTTGTGTTAGCCCAGTTTGATATAAGGCGAAGGGCAAGATTTCCAAGGTTCATTAGGTTTTGATCATCGCGGGCAGTCACGAACACAGCCAAATCGTCTGTATAAACAACAAGTTTAACTTCTGGAGGGTAATTGAGAGAAAAAACGAGATTCCACAAAAGTGGATCCAAAACCGAACCTTGGGGGACACCCATGCATATTTTGTATGTATTGTTGTTATCGGATGTGACTGTTCTGTTCTTAAATTAATTGATTAGTATTTTTATAATATTACTACTCAATTTACGAGATTTGGCGTTTTCTAGAATATCTATCCATCTTATCAAGTTGAAAGCGTTTTCGATATCTATCGTAATAATAGCAACCAGATTTCGTGCCCATGGTTTTTTATGTTTTTTAGAAGATGCCACTTCCCAAACGCGCCTAACAGCGTTAACGGTTGATTTTTTGTGTATGAATCCAAATTGATTTGCCGAAAGACTAATGTTTGCAGTAATTCTATTTGCTACTATTTTTTCATAAACTTTACTGAGTTTTTTTCCTGGCTTTCGGAAAACAGCCAGTAGTCCATAAGTGGATATAAAAGTTGTAAAAGATATTCTTGAAGTTACACCCAAGTACCTTTATGATTTATGCAGGAATGCCATCGGGGCCTGTGGATTTTTTAGAGATTGCGTTTAGCAACTGAACAGGGCGGCAAATCATTTAGCGAAAAGTGCTGGTCAACCAAGTTGCACGCGCCAGCTTTGCCAAGAACTTTGGTGCAGTAAACTTCCTACAAAATTGGATGTAGGGGAGGATGCTTAGATATGGCACAGAAGGTATCCACGGGAACGGTGCGATAAGCCCCGAGGATGGTTTTTAGGAATTGGAATTGAAGCGAAGCCAGTTTCTTGACCACGTGGTACCAAATGTCTATGCCATTTGTGAGCATGAGAGTGACTGCATTCTCAAAGATATTCGCAAGATGTTTTTTGTGTAAGTTCCATTTCAGGCGCAAGTATTTGAAAAACAAGTGCAAGACGAAACTTAGTTTGTCGTCAAGCAGTAGTCCAAGATACTTGAGTTCGTAAACAGGAGAAACGTGGAGCCGCAATAAAGGATCTCGTTTTAAAGTGGAGCCAAAAACCATAAAATTACTCTTGTCTGTGGAAATACTTAGTTTATTGCTGCTAGCCCAGTTAGTCTCAATATTTAGGCACAAGTTAGATTTTGCTCTCGTCGGAAATTGGCATACACTGTTGACAACTAAATTCTACAACGTCGGCCTGATAACCGAGCCTTGTGGACAACCTTTTGTCTGTCGTTTGGTGAAAGCTAAACGTGAAACGTTCGCAGAGTATGTTATCGATCTATTCGATAAATAGCTTGATCTTACACGCATTCCACGCTATGTACACGCGACGTGATCCCAAAAGGTATCTTTGAACTTTGGAATGGACCTCAGTGATCCAGTGGCTTTGCCTCCAGGACCAAAACAAAACTTTTAAGCGCTTGTTGGCAAGATGAAGCATCTTGTCGGAGGCGTCATGAAAATGTTGGATTATTATAGTCTCTTTCACCTGCTTAGGAGATAGATATTAGTAGGAACGGCCAGGAGAGATCAAAGGGGCAATAATTTGCCTTAGGGCTTGACTACAAGGCCGGCTTTATCCAGTATTTTAGTAAGGTCAGTTTTCTCGGATTCGAGTCGTATCGAGCTTTTGCCCGTCTTGGTAACATGGTCAATTCTAAAGCCGTACTTTTGAGGATCTAAGATTTTCATTAGAGTTATCTTTATCTCATCAGCGGTCTTAAGAGAAAAATTGAGTTTTGGGTCTATGATAACAACGATCTAGAAACAGGAGCAATGGATTGGCCAAAAAAGGTACTTTGAGCTTTTCATCAATTTCAGAATGTGCCGCTTGGGCATAGGTTAGTTGAATAGAAGGCGCAACAATGACAGTTGTAGATAGCTTGACCGATACAGATTGCAGGCTATTTCAACATCAGCCAAGCTGTTGACGATGTCAGCAGTTTGCTGCAAGACGCAAGGGAATATCATGGATTTCTGAAAAGTCGCTTGAAGTCTGCTGACGATGTCAACCATTTCTGATTGACGGGAAGTAGTAATCATACAGATAAAGATTACTTTTGTAAGACGAATAATGTTTACATTAAAAAAAGCTTCCATGCAGTCAGGAGTGGTGGTATCATCAACTAGGATATCGTCGTCGTCTTTACGATGACGCTTGGAAGAGGCGGATTCAGCCTCCATAGCGGAGGAAGCTGAAGGAGTGGGTGGGGAAGGTAGAACGCGACAGCTCGACGCTCGTGGAGTGTCGGCTGGGAAAACAGCTATTGCCTGATACCTTTTTAGCGGTTCATAGGAGCTTACTGTCAAAAACGGTTGTGCATATAGCCTGTGAGTCGTTGCCCACCTTTAACCTCGAATAGGTAACGTTCTAAAGCACCGTAGAAAGGAACAGTTTTATCACAAATCAACAACGCTATAATTACAAAGTTAGAAAATTACTGTCGGTCTTAATTATCCGACTTTGCTTGATTGTTTACAAAATGTATTAAAACGAAGTCCTTTCGCTTTAGCTGAAAGTGAAAGATTTATTTGCAATCTGAAGAGAAACCATGAGAAACTTATTTAAACAAGCAAAAGGAGCGCTTCACTGCTCTCTTTTCGGTATATGCAAACTTAAAAATGTTCTAATGAAGTATGTTTCTCGTCTGAGGATCATCAGCATCATTAGATGGTTGGTGTCAGCTTCAACTTTGTCATTCGCGGATTTTCTATCATCTCGAAGAGCATCAGTCACAGCTTGCTCCAGTCCAACATTTAGTTGTTGTCTCTTCCTTTTAAGTGACTGAGTTATAACTGGTAGGTGTCTTTTTATGACTTTTTCTAATTAATTTTTCATATTATCTCTATCATTGTCAGCAGGTTTTTGATAGACAAATTTAGGTAGTTTTTTCAAAATTTCTTGTTTATTTCCAGGAAAAAGTCTAATCGCGCGAAATTCTTTTCTGATTTTAACCGCTTTCTTTCTTTCTGCAGACTATCCAACGTTCACAGCAAACCAAGGTATTGAGTTTTTAGAATACAATGTATACTATTAGATGCTCAGAATTTGTTGAAATGATTTTGTTCTTATCACATTCCTGGATAATGCCTACTGAAAGATGTGCGGCCAACTTATCATCAACAATTGCTTTTTTGCCGTTGCGATTTTAAAATAGGGTAAAACAATCTTGCCGAACCAATCTTCAAAGATGACATCAATCCATTCTGATTTTGAACGATTATCAGGTATACCTTTTAACCATTTTGTGTATAAACTTTTGGCTTTGTACACCACATACAATGGCAATACATTGCCGGAAGCGCTCAGTGTAAACATAAGGAAATAATCAATAACCGTTAACTACCTACATCTGTCTTGGACCATCAGTTAGATTAGTTTTGTCGTAGTTTAGAAGGTTATCGTTATCAGGATCTATATTCGAAATACACTCCTCTAGATTATTAAAATATTTGTTAAATTCAACATGTGTAACTTCCCTACGACAGCGTTTTATATTTTGACTTAATCTAACCGTCAATTCGTTATGCCTTTTTAAGAATTGATTTGCCCAATCCACACCAGGTAAATTACCATGGAATATATTTACTGCGACACTTTTGCAACTGAGTGCGAATATCCATATTTGTGAGAGGATAACTTCATTCAGCAGTTTTTTCTATTGCTCTTACTACAGACTTTTCCTCGAGTTGACTCAAATCAGTTTGCGTTTCAGGTTTTACAACTTTTAGTCCACGAAACTTCTTATTTAATGTTGCTTTTGGAACCCTATAGACGAAGTGCGTTTGGCAACCTGCTCTAAAGCTTGTTGAGGATTTTTGTCTGGATAATCTAAATACCTACGTGCCGCGAGTTGCCTTTTGTATTTACGGGGCTTGTCTGAAGTTATCCTGAAAAAACACTACAAATAAAATAACTACAACTAGTACTGAAACTTGAAAAACTAGTAACACTTTGATAAAAGTTGTGTAATTTACTCATAGCATCCCAGATTACGGTACATATATAAACTATAGGTTTGATTCTTGGTTTCTTTCTTTTTTTTTCTAGAGCATTCTTGCAATACTCTTTTCTTTTGTATGTTTTTTTGCTAGGCATAGAAAAAAATTCCTAGGCACCTGTCACTGACTGCAGCTTTTTTTAATTTTTTTTAATTTTGTTTATTGCAGCACTCTAATTTATAGTAGGTCATTGCATGTTAGGATTCGTGTGCTTCATCTATATCATCTTCAGCCAACTTCAGGTTATTTCTCTTTTTTGTTAAATTGGGGAGAGTCGGGTAAAGTAGACCAAACAGAACAGAAATCTGTGTAGCTCTCATGTATGTTAGAGTTTTACAATAACCTGGTCCTTTTTTGATGCTTTGAACAGTTACGTGATGATGCATTTAAGTGGATTAGTTAAACTGTATCTAGTTTTTTGTGGGAAAAAATTATGATACCTGTACACTCGTGCCACTTACCCATCTTGGTCGGGTAAAGTGAACCAGTACAGTAAGGTATAGTGGAACGTTAAAAAAGGAAAAAGAGATAACTTAAGCTAAGTAATTAAGAGATTTATTTTGAAAGTAAAAACGTTATTTCACTTCTGCGAAGGGTTGATGCTATCCTAATTGTTCCCAAAACTTCGTATTGTGGCACTTCGCTTTCGTCGAGATATTCAGGAAAAAAGAAAACTAAACTTATTTCTAAAGCTTTGGAGGAAAGATACAACAATATTGTTATCTATACTAATAACGTTTCTAAGATATTTCTTTCTAGCATTAAAACTAGTTAGTTTCACTCCCACTTTTACATGATCTCATGACCTCAAGCCACCCGTCTGACCCTTCAGCGCACAATTCATCCGCACTGACGTCAGAGTCAGATGATTCTGTACCTGACTTTTGTCTAAAAAAAAAAACTATTTTACGACCTTTTTTCTCACGGTTAAATTCATCTTTTTGTTCTTTTTTTCAGCGCCCTTCAGTTTTTTAAGGTATGGAGAACTCGTGACTACTGCAGATTTTCTTTTCCTGCTTCTTGTGCCACTGTCAGGGTTACGCTAAGTCTTGGGGTATGGAAGAATGTCTCCTGGTGAAACTGGTGTGCCTAGGTTGTTATAGATCGCATAGAAGAAGAGGACGTTTTTTGCAATTTTGTTTCTTCTTGGGCTTTCCTAACGCTGACATGAAAGAATAGTCTGTGGTGTCAGCTAGCCCAAAGAATTTGTCTTCCAGAAGAATGGATTTAAATGGGAAGATCTTTGTAGCATTAAAGCTTGAAACTGCATCTTTAACATAATTGTCGCTGCTTTTTTAAATGCAATCCCAATCAATGGACTAATGTCTTGCAAAGCTAGTTCACGACCTGGGAACATAAATGTTACGTCGAGCGGTTGAAGACTGTGGCTGGTGTGCGGAGGAATCACCAGCATATGAACAATATTCCTTCTGGCTTTATCGAAAACTTCTAGGTTTTTCGTATGGGTCGCATGCCCATTTAGAATTTAGAGAATCGGATCAACGGCGAAAACTTTACAAATGAAATAAAATGGTCAAACCATTTGGAAAAAAGTTAACTCTGCATCTATTCTAACAGATGTGTGGCCACAAAGCTTTGATCAAACTATGGATTATTTTTTACACCTGGAAATATTAGAAATAGTGGAACATACACTTCTTCGGCGCTCATACACCTCTCCAAGGTGAGTTATCTGCTGATGCGATAACCCTAACTTGTTGTTTTCTTTTGATTTTAGATATTTTGAATGGCTTATTGGGGATGGTCGAGATTTCTTTTTCGTTACAATTGAATATTCTGTAAGCCTTTAGTTTGTGCAGATCTAACAACTCTCCCAAGAGACCAAAGAATTTTTCCACTGACACTTTATTAAACGCTGAAGCCCTGGCGAGGGAAGTATTTTTGACAAAGAGAAATTTCAAAGCGCTTCTTCAAAAACTCGTATATAAATTGTTTCCTCTCATTATCCGTTTCAATGATAAAGCGACGAGGAATACTATTTTTTACGGGGTATTGAAAAGCCAGTTTTTGGAATTCATGGAAAGTTAGTCCGTAGAATCGTTTTTCCATCTCCAGAGTACGTGTTTTTAATGCACTTTGCTGCTGTGTAAAAAATGTGTTTTTGTGTCTGCCAAGGCGTTTCCTGCAAGCGACGCCAATCTCCTTTAAACTTTTAGTTCGGCGTAATAACTTAACTTTCGAAACTTGATGCTGCAACAGCTTAGGATAATTTGCCACTTCTCGCTTCTACTACTACCATTTAAAGCTATAACTTAAACACCGTATCTAAACTGTATCTTAAAAAAATGTTTTAAAGCTGTGACTTATAAACTGCGCTTAAAAGACACTATTAAAAACTCTTCTAACTGTCCCACTTACTTTATTTATATATAATAGAAATGCTAGCGATGCTAACTCAACACTATTGCTATAAGCTGTTCGTTCAACCGTGATCGCATCTATGTTTAATAATTATTCCGTATTAGGTCTAATGGAATCACATTTCTTTACAGTTGTTATCCAAATAAAAAAAAACGAATAGTCGGGTAAAGTGAAAGACCTCAGCGAAAAGACAATCCGCAAACGGATTTTTTATGAAAAATGAAATTTTTGGTATATCCTGATGCTCGAGGCAAACTCTGAAGCTATTGCGATTCTTTTGATGTTGCCAACCAAAACACACCTTTTTGCAACAGACAAACATATATTGGCGCTAAATTTAAAAGTTTAATTTCAACCAGAAGTTTTGCTAAGCTAAAAACTGCGTGTTCAGCTTCGTTTGGGAATTTTCATCAGTTAACTGAGTTTGAATTTGGTAGAATAATCGGTCTGCGACAAACTGGATGATCTATTCGTGCTGTTGCTGTTCTCGTAGGACGTAGTGTCGCTACAATTTTTCTATGCTGGAAAATATTGGCAAAAAATTATAAGCAACAAAAACGTTGACGACCTGGTAGTCCTAGAGGTATCACTAATCGTGAAAATCGTTTGGCTTTTGAGACTGTTTCTCGTCGACCAGAGAAACTGGTAATAGATGGTGAGGTTTAATTAACCAACCAATCATTATCCAATTTGTTTTCTAAAAAGTTTTCCATAAAAAATGCACGTCTAGAGTAGTGTAATGAAAGGTTCCAATGGAATGCGGAATTGAAGCGAATAGTTTTTAGTGACAAGTTTCGATTTAGTTTCTGGACCCTTGATGGCTGCAGAATGGTCTAAAGACGTGCCAGAAAAAGAGAGACATGCAGTTTTCTGTAGAATGACATACCGTTCTTACTTAAGGTGTAACTTTCATTGTTTGCCATGGAGTAGCTTTCTTCTAATAATTATTTGAGGAGGGCTAAATGCAATTGGCTACATCAATAACCTGCTGAAACCAGTGTTATTTCTAAACCTTCAGCAAGTAAAAAATTCCAATGCTTACTCGATGTGATATGGCATCCAAGTTAAGTTAGCAAACTTTGACATTGTATAACACATGAAATTTTTTTGGAAGAATAAAAAATTTTTTTTTTACTAGAAACGACTTTGTGTATGTTGTCGATTTTGTTATAAAAGCATATTCTAAACAAGTCTTAATTCGATAAGATTGATTTTAAGTCAGTTTCTTTATCATTGCAAAACTTTGTTTTTGAAAAGTTGCCGTTTTTACTCTGGAAGTAGCATCAACTAACTTGAAGGTTAAATGTATTTAAAAACAATATTAAATAACTATTAATTATTGTTTATTTATCATTATTAGCTATTATTATTTAATATTGAGTAGGCAATAAACCATTAGAATCTCAGCAAAATGCACGTAGAACGTATTTACAAAATGTTAGTGAAACAATAATAACATGTTTAATAATTCTAATAAATATAAATAGCAACAAAACTAGTTTTTTAAAATATTAGTTTGAAAAAAAATTAGTCATAACGGATATATTTGTATATTTTAACAGTTGTAAAAAACAAATATTTGAAACATCGACATTATCGTTTTGTTTTTAGAAACAAGTTTAGACGAAAAGTTCATTTTTCCAATGTAGGCGCCAAACAATTAGATCAGCACAAGGATGTCTACTGTGTTTTATAAATACAAAAAAGCTTGAGGCAATGTCAACATGACAGGATGATAGAATTTCTAACGCGAATAGGAGTGGATGACAAAAACATTTTATAATTAACTGTTGGAATCAAGTTTTATGGTCAAAAATATAATTATTCCTTCGCTAAATCAAATAAATTTTGTCTTTGGAGAAGCTTTAGACAAAAGCAAACAAATTCCTTGTAAAAATTTGAATAAATGAATTCAGATCTAATTAAATGGTCAAGTTACTCTTATATTACTTTGATAAAAAAAATTGTTGTCCTGGACAACACATATTTCGTTTTTAATCCTAGGATGCAGAACATGTGTCATTTATATGTCTCTATACAACACGGGTCTGGGGCGCCCGTTCTTATTAGTAGATGTAAATCTGATCAATATTTTCATTAGACTTCAATAAAACCTACATGAATTTACCATAAAGTTGATCATTACAAATGCTACTTTTGTGTGTCTCACAAATCATTGTCAACACGGGTTTGACGTCAGTTACTTTTTGAATCCTCGACGGACCACGAATGTCTAATTGCTTCTAAAACACTTGGTAGTTTTTGGTTTTTAGACATCTTCTGCATATGCGGTAACACCAGTTCATTCGCCAAATCTTTCAGAAATAATTTCCGTTGGTGAGTCATCCCTTTGGATGTTTTCTGAAGAAAGCTATAAAGGCGTTTAGAGCTGACACATGCTAATGCTTTCGTTTGGTTATAATATAAACTTATATCTGGCGTCTTCTTGGCACTATCGCTGATAGAGGTGTCGTGATGCATGGTACTTAGCCGAATTACACATTTAATTTTCTTAGACCCATAACTCAACATTGTTTCTACAACAAAACATCGAAGAACAAACTGGGCAACCTCTAGACGGTTAAGCTTAGAATTACATACACTACGGACTAAAGTCTGAACAACTTCAAATTCTATATTCTAATGCGGTGATTCACCACGTTGCCGTCCAACAAATGTCATCGATAGCGTCGCGTACGCAGAAGCCATATTTTGCAGGTTTGCTGGGCATATACTGTATAAATCTGCAGCAACCTCGATGACTAATAAGTTGCTCATTTTTCCATTTCTTTGATTTCTCATGATACACTCGTTTACCTTGTAAATTCGTACAGTTTAGAATTTTTTGTAAAACTTTATCAACTGCAAAGCTTCTGTAAGTGTAGAACTCATGTGCTTTCTTATCGAGCCAAGAGGGTGACAAATAATGTGTTTTTGTACTTTGGTTGCTGCTGGCTGATCTGTATTCCAGTCTAAAGATTCAATCCATCAGAATCATTACTAGCACTTAATCATTTTGGGAATAATTACGATCACTTCCTTCTCCAAAAATGTTGTCAACGTTTACATTATCATCGGATTCAACTTTGCTTTCACTGAATGGCTTCACGTCTGCTTTACTGGTCTATGCTGACACAGCTACCAGCTGCACATAGCTGTTTAGAAACAAACATAAACATAAAGAACAAACGCAGATTCTGGGATGGGCAAAAATATCGATGTTGGACAAAGATGCAAAAATATTAATATGTATTTAAAAATATCAATGTTTCTAACATTGTATGGTTTTTTAATTTTTTATTTTTGATTGTAATCACAAAACTTTTTGTATTGGTAGCCATGTAGTTGCTCTAAAACATTCAGCATACAGATAGTTCAAACTATGATACCAGAAGATTTTTGAACCGAAGAAACTAAAATTTTTATCTTGTGTCTGGAATTGCCAACACGCTAAGCTTTTGTCACACAGAGCCTAACTCTGAATATATGTACTGCGACGTTTGAATTTTAACTATAATTTTGGTATAGGAGTACTATTTAAAAAAACCTCTTCCTAATGGTTTTGGTTTTTGGTTTAATTGTAATCCTGTTTGTTTTACTTTTTTTTGATATTTTTACACAATGTGTTTGACTAACAATGCCATATGCAAAAGAAACACGAGATTAAACGCATCTTCCTTAGGGTAATTTTGGCCGCAAAGAATTATAGTAAAAATTTACTTGTGCCTACCTGGCATGCAAACAAACTAAGGTTTAGCAGTGTTTAAGAAATGCAAAGTTTATTTCCAAACATGACATCCTTCAACACAAACGAAATTGAAATAATTTTTGTAAATCCAAAACACTAATCGATATATATATATATAAAAAAAATTTCACCAATAGTATGGTTTTGAGATAACGAAAATGATTTCCGTTAAACCTTATGTTTCTAGTGCAAAGATTTAAGTTTTTTTGAAAATTTAAAACATACAAACTGAAATAAATCGATTCCTACAAACAAAAAAAAACATAAAATTTAAATCGTACTAAAGAAGAGAAAACAAAACAACATGTTTTATTCAAAAGAGTTATATTAGTTCTTGAATGTTCTGGAGCTATTAACAAATTACAATCTCCTTTAGTTTAAAAAAATTTGAATAAAAAAAGGTACAAAAAAACTACAGAAGACAAGACTAGAAGTGCTAAAAACAGTTGAATGAAGATTTATTAAAAATTAGGTTTAAAGAAGATAATTTAGTAAAAAGCGAAAGTTCAAGTTAAGGTGTGTGATCTGTGATGGATAAGCTCACAAAGTGCATAAATTGTAAAAAATCAAAAAACTTTTTATTTACCATATTTGTATTAATACTCTGATTGCTGGCATATTCATTTTAAGTTGATTTCTTTTGCGATATCAGTTTTTTGTGTTCGATGCCGATAACTTTTTTGCAGATTTTGGTTTGACTGATAAAAAAAAATTATTTTAAAAGTTTTTGTCACGTTTTTACTTATGTGCGTATTTTGCATAATTGGTGTATAAAAATAATAATTATAAAAACGCTGAAGTTTTGGACATGTTTTTTGTTTTTGGAGAGGCAAGCCATAATACAATAGATTCTAGTGAAGATAAATTAGTAGATACATTGGAACATAGTATATCCAAATCGTCAGCAACTAAGTTCTCATATTTAATGTAGCATTGTTTTTCTAGCTCCGTTGGATCGTTTTGTTCTTTTCGATCTCCATGGTGAATTTGATACTGTTGTGGTGTATCAAATTTACCACGGAGATCGAAAAGAACAAAACGCTGCCCTTTCTAGACGTTCTGGTAACACGCACGAAAAACAACAGGCTAAGTCATAGCGTATACCGCAAGGAAACACATACAGATCGGTATGTACACGCATTGTCTCATCACCATCCACAACAGAAGAGATCCCTCATCAACACACTTCTAAGAAGAGCGGAAAAAATTAGTGATGAAAAACACAAGCCGGAGGAAATCATACACATAAAGGACGCTCTTATAAAAAACGGCTACAACAAAAAAAATTAATAAGACCACAGAAGAAGAAGAAGAAGCAAGCTGAGGTTGCTGCAGAGACACCGTCAGAATCATATGCTTACTTACCCTACCTAAAGAAAATAGATCAGCTCATACCTCCTAATAAAAATCAACACCCAATACTACAAACCAAAGGTATATACAAATTAGAGTGTATGTGCGGCAAGAGTTACATCGGCCAAACAGGGAGGAGCATTCAGTGCAGGGTTAAAGAACATCAACGAGACGCACAACTCAGACGTACGGACAAATCTGCAGTAGTGGAACATATACATGAGAATGGAGATCACCGGATTGATTACGGGAACGTAAAGGTATTAGCACGAAACAGACATCACCAGCGAATAATACTCGAACCACTGGAAATAATGAAAAATCGTAACAACTTTAACCGTGAGGATAGATTACGCAACATATGTAGATCTACGCTGCGTGAAGAACATGCAAAAAGTCACCAGACGTCTATGAACGCAAATCAACAGACCAGAATGGACACGGATCAGCGAAACGGAGCCGTAAGACGGTATATAACGAATAACGCAAGACGATAATATCAGTCTTTAGAAATCTTCTGAAGAAGCTGACAGCATGATCAGCGAAACGTTAAGAGAAAGTTTTGTGACGCGGCAACACCCGAAAATCAGTGCTACATTAAACAACGGCAATGAAAGTTTGCATTCACAAATGAAACCAAATGAATTGCCATGGTAAAGGAACCGTCACGACCGAAGACTTAATAATGAACCCTCTAGAAGAAATAACTCACAAGATTAAAGTTGTACCTCCAAACTTTGTTGATAAAGTTCCATGGTCAATCTACTACTAGCAATTTGAAACTACAGCTAATGGTTGGAGCAACAAGCAGAAAGTGACGTCTTTAGTAGTTTTACGTGGAGAAGCACTTGAAATTTTTCAGTCTATTTTTGACCACTTACAAAAAAATTATGAACTCTTAATTTCTAGTTTACAAATGAGATGAGGAGATGTTCATACTCAGCAGGTGTACCAAGCTCAAATAAAAAATCGAGTTCATACAGCTGCCAAAAGTATTCAAGAGTTTGAGGCTGACATCGCTAGATTAACACAGCTTTTGTAGACGATCTCCGAGATAGCGAAACGCAGCAAACTCTCCGATTACGTTAGATGACACTTTAATGCATGCCTTGGAGTTTGAAGCAGCAAAAGAAGCATCGCAACGAGACGGTCATAAACTCTGCTGTGCTGCAGAAATATTCGCGCAGACACTAGAAAGCATTGAGGAGATATCCATTCAAATGACATCGCCTAGAGAACAATTGCATAGCATTTGTCTCGATGGCAAAATTAATGGACGAAGTGTTCAGTTACTGGTTGATACGGGAGCGACGAAGAAATTTTTCTTTATCTTTTTCTGATAAATCAGACTCTTTTTGCGCCTCGTCGAGAAGTTCTTGCGTGGTAAATGGTCTCTGCAAATTCGGCTCTTTTAAGATACGAGCGAAGCGACGCCCCACTACTGCAAACTACGAGTGGCGTGAGATGGCACGAGACGAAAGCGTCTGACACGGCGTGTTAAAGTACAATTTAAATTATGCTTCACATTACATACAAGCTGGGGAGTACCGTTGACTATCGATGATGATATAGTTCTTCTTTAACGTGTGTTCATCCATCGTTGGATAAAGGCTTCTTGTGAATTTTTTTATACTTTTCTATTTTGTGGATTTTTAGATTGTTTTGAGCTTAATTTTCCAAGGTACGATATAGTTATAGTTTTAATTAAATTTCTTTTAAATTGAATATCTTCTAGATATATTACATTTATATAGGAATGTTCGCGAAATTATTGTCAAATTGGCGACAATGATCGAAGAATGTTGAACATTCTCGATACATATAACAGAAATATATAAAAACGGTTCCAAGGAAGCATAGGTCAGTTCTTCGAATTGAATCGAGAAGATTTTGTCGGTTTAAGATAAATAAGTGATTTAACACGTATGAAGATAAATATATAAAGTGCCGGTGCTAGTAAAACATAAATACGTCGCGTACGTGTTGTTGACATAAACAAGTATCAGTTTTAGATAAAATTAAAATGTGCGTACTAGTGATGGTAATAAATAAATTAGTGTGTTATGCTTAAATCGTTATATTTAATTACTTACTTGTATTTATAAACGTGTAAATATTTTGTTTATAAGTTTATTAGATTTCAAAATTCGTAACATTGGTATGAATGTAGAGTTCGCGGTTTTAAGGTGTAAATAAAAGTAATTTAATATTTCTCCCGTTTTAAAAACGTGTGATAAGTAGGTGTCCGCATATGTTTGTTTATAGAGTGTAATTATAGTCGTTTCAGTTCGATAAAGAATCGCCCTTTATAAAACTTTTTAACGCGTTTACAAACAGTTAAAATGGATTCAAAGTTATTAGAACTTCTCGAATTAATCAAAAATGATCAAGAATCGATGAATAAAAATATGCAGAAAAACTATCCGAAAATTCTAGAAAAATGAAAAAAAACTGTCTGAAAATTCTCAGAAACTAGAAGAAAATACTAGAACAATAGGAGAAAAATTGTTGGAAAATTCGAGCAGTTTAAAAGAAGAAATACGAACGCGCATTGAAAATCAAATAAAAAGACTATTGAGGAGCAAACACAAGTTAGTATAGAAAACCAAATTAAAATTGTTCCAGAAGAAACCCAAGCAGATATGTTAAATTTAAAAGAAGAAATATGCGAAACTATGAATGACAAAATAGAAGCAGTAGGAGACAGAATAAAACTGCTTGAAGAAAAATTGAACCAAATTCATTGCCATGGTAAAGGAAGCGTCACGACCGAAGACTTAATAATGAACCATCGGGAAGAAATAACTTACAAGATTAAAGTTGTACCTCCAAACGTTGATGGTAAAGTTCCATGGTCAATCTACTACAAGCAATTTGAAGCCGCAGCTTATGGTTGGAGCAACAAGCAGAAAGCGACGAAGCGACGTCTTTAGAGGTTTTACGTGGAGAAGCGCTTGAAATTTTGCAGACTATTTTTGAACACTTACAAAAAAATTCTGAACTCCTAATTTCACGTTTACAAATGAGATGGGGAGATGCTCATACTCAACAGGTGTACCAAGCTCAAATAAAACGTAGAGTTCAGAAAGCTGCCGAAAGTCTTCAAGATTAACACGGCTTTTGTAGACGATTTCCGAGACAGCGAAACGCAGCAAAACTCTCCGATTAGCTCGACGCACGGCGTTGGATGACACTTTAATGCATGCCTTGGAGTTTGAAGCAGCAAAACAAGCACCGTAACGAGACAGTCATAAACTCCACTGTGCTGCAGAAATACCCGCGCAGAGACTAGAAAGCATTGAGGAGATAGTCATTCAAATGGCATCGCCTATTGAGCAATTGCATAGCATTTATCTCGATGGCAAGAGTAATGGGCGAAGTGTTCAGTTACTGGTTGGTGCGGGAGCGACAAAGACCATCATTCGTCGTCCTCACATATTATTGGAAAATGAGAGGTGATCACCATTAACAGTACGACTACAAACAGCGACGGGCGAAGAAATATCTACTTACGGACAACTCAAAATAACTTTTGGTTTTGGAAATGGAGTACTCGATTATCAAGTATTGATAGCCGACATCAGGGAAGAAGTTATCCCGGAAATCTGCGTTATTAAGAAGTATGGGTTCTATTTGGATATTAAGAACGATGACCCGAAGATCGACAATAACGAAATTCCTTTTTATTCGTCAGAGAAGGCAGTCGTGCGAATATTATTAAGTAAAGACGTGATTCTGCCTGAAAGGTCTGAAAGTGTGTTGATGGCATGCCTGGATGGAAATCTCTGGGAAGGCTACATTCGCGCGATGAAACCATAGCAGTGCGGCTTAGTTAAAAAATTGTTGCAGAACATTAATACAAGTGAAAAACACGATGCTAGCAAGGATCTTAAATGTCAACTCAGATCTATATACGTTGAAATAGAAGACGTGAATTCTAATGTAGATACGTCGCTGAAGAAATGCCCACAACATCTATTGGACATGCTTACCTACAAATGTTAAAACCTCAGCCAAGACCAGCTGGCTAACGTTGATTCAGCAGTATTACGATGTATTCGCGCTGGATAGTTGTCCCAAAAGAAGAATTAACGTACTGAAGTATAAAATTAATACCAGAGATGCGCCGCCAATACGACTACATCCACGTCGACTTCCTTTGGCAACAATAGAAGAAGCTGAACAAATAATTATGGATATGGAGAGAGAAGGTGTGATTGAACTTTCAAATAGCCCATTGGCGTCTCTAGTGATACTCGTAAAGAAGAAAGATGGATCAACCAGGTTTGAGTAGACTACAGACAGCTTAACAACGTTACCAAAACAAAAACAGTTACATCCTAGTGGTTTTCCACCTTGGATTTAAAACGTTATTACTGGCAGGTAGAGATGAAACCTAAGAACCGTTAAAAAAACAGTTTTTACGATTGGAACTGGTTTGTGGCAGTTCACTGCGTTGTCCTTCGCCCTGTGTAGCGCTCCTGTAACGTTCGAGCGTTTGATAGAAACCATTCTGCGCGGACTGTCTTAGAAGACGTGCTTGATTTACCTAAACGAAGTGATCACGGTTGGAAGGAAAGAAAAACACTTGAACAGCTTGAAAAACTTCTAAAGACTACGTGTGGCAACTTTCCAAAAAAGGGCCACGTATTTAAGAAGTAAGTGCAATATCTTGGCCACGTGTATCTAAAGATGGAATAAAGGTTGACCCAGACAAAATCCGAGCAATGCAAACATGGTCAAACCAATCGACAAACATCAAGTCTGAAATTTTCTTAGGTTGTGCGCTTATTATAGACGATTTGTACCCAATATTGCCAAATATTTGACAAAACTAAGCGAAGAAAAATCATAATTTTAATAGAATGAAGACTGCGAAAACGCTTTCCATCAATTAAAACAGGTCCTAATCACTTTGTCGATTTTAAGTTACCGAAAACAACATGGAAAGTTTGTTTTGGATACCGACGCAAGTAAACTGGCCATAGGTGCAGTCCTTTCACAAGTGCAAGATGGACAATAAAAAGTCATCGCGTGTTTTAGTCAAGTTTTGTCCAGACCAGAAAGGAATTATTGTGTGACTAGGAAAGAGCTGTTAGTAGTAGTAGTCAAGTTCATAAAACACTTCTATAAATATTTGTATGAACGAAAATCTTTACTAAAGACGGGCCACGACGCTTTAAAATGGTTATTGCAGTTTCGTAACCGGGAAGGTCAAGTAGCAAAATGGATCAAAGACTGCAAGAGTATGACTATGACACAAAACACCGTGCTGGAAGCAGTCATCGGAACGCCGATGCCTTGTCCAGAAGACCATGTCCAGCAGACTGCGAACAATGTTCGTGACTTGAAGAAAAAGGCAAATGCCTTTGGAGAATTGCTGTAGTTGATGACAAGTGGGAACCTAAGCAGTTTGTTACAAGCTTTAGGTCTTACGAACCTTGCACGGCCAACTCACACAGTCGGAGATAGGGGAGGTTCAAATGAATAATAATTAAGGGCGCCAGATCATTTATAATTAACACTTCTGCCTCGATCAAGACAGACGGTCCAAACTTGTAACGAGTTTTTAGGTTCGTAATCCTTGTTACTCTGATGTTCGGGTAACCACAATAAAAGAGAAAAGTATGTTACCATAAAAGAAAGATTAACAGGTATAAAAAACTTTAATTTAGTAACGTAGATTATTAACAAGAGTATATTTTATTCTGAGTGCATAAATGCCAGAAGTATCGGCAACACACAATACAAAAGTTGAATCGAAGTGAGTAGTGAAGAAAATTTCGTAGTAAATATTGTTTGTACACAGCATGCGATACACACAAAATAATTAATAAAACTACCTTAACGGTAATAAAACAATGATAGTAATTATGGAATTAACACTAGCCAAAGTTCCGTGAGTGACTTTTCTGACAGCGATAAAATAATTAAATAAACTTACCCACAATCCAGTACCTACTTGGTCGAAGAAAACGTTTTCCCCGGTAAGTGAGCCTGGAATAAATTTGAGTAGCAAATCGTGCCAACACGATGATTCACGAAATCAAGATCTACAAAATTGTTAATTACTGCTAAAAGAAAGTACACATAACATAAACCGATTATCAAATGCTGTTGTACACATTCAATGAAAGTTGGTTTTGCAGGTGTTTGCCACATGAGTAGGATCTCGAAGAAAACTTTTTGTCTTCGGTTTTTTTAGTTTTAAACGTAGGCCTTATAGAGTTATACTCGTCCCATGAAGGTATTTACTGATAATAATCCCTTATTATTCTTTATTGAATAGAAACATGTGGCCAAAGTGTGGCGGAACGGCTATCAAGTTAAGAAGAAATTACAAAAGAATTCTAACAAAACGGATGTAAATATCTTACCCTGTGACGAATAAATTATTTTTAAAACGTAATGAAGTTATAATTTGATTTCCATTACAGAGGATGTTATTTTCTTTAAGCGCAACAGGCCATTTTATGCAGCTGTCAGCTTAACGACTTCGTCGTAAAATGACAGTCACAAGAAAAGATCGGCAGAGGACGTCAAAACCGGAATCTAATTTTAACTCAATATACAGGGTATTACGTTATAAAAATTTTGCACGTAACAGAAATCCCCCTCAGCAAGATAAAAGCGTAGAGCGGGGATAACAAAACAAAAGCTAAAAGGATAGAACCCTAAAATCCAAAACCAACCCAATTCCAAGAAACCTAACCCCATGTAATCCCATCAGATTACCACAAATACAGAAGAGACAAAGGTTTTCCAGAATCTTAAGAATACCGACAACCAAAACTGTAACAGAAGCGCACGAAGCAAATGGTATCTCCAAGAAACCAAGAGTAATTTGATCCAAAAGCAAAAAAGAATGCTAACACGGGTTACTAATTTCCGAAGCGCATAAAGCGATACCAAAAAGTAAGGTACAAACAATCAGTAACCCAATACAGTAAGGACGTAAGCATCAAAAGAATTCCAGAGAAAAGGAAAGAATATAGAAAAGGTAGAAGTTTAGACAAGCGTTCAGGACTAAGTAGCCTTAAAATCCTCTTAAACCCTAACCTTTTAATACAAAACCACCGTTGAAAATGGTCTCAAAATAAGTAACCTAAAATCCCAAGTACTAATAATCACCAAAACTAGAATTTGAAGAAAAGGAAAGAAAGAAGAAGAAAAAAGAGAACGCAAGAACTATCAATTGCTAAACGAACACTTGTTAATAATCGATAACTGTACTGGACTATAAGAGTGTAGCTTATAAGCCGATAAACGGAATAGAATATCCCATGAAAAAAACAAAGAGAAAATTAGCAAGGATATCCTAAAAATGACTAACAACATCCAAAAAAGCCGAGCAAGCGGAAGTACATAAAGTACAGAAAACGGAGTTGTAGTCTGTCTCAAGTTTCAGACTTACACAGCAAAACGAATAACTTACTAAGCCCAATGTAGCAAAAGAGAGAATTAGCAAAAAAAAGGAAATAAAGAGAGAAGAGGATATGGTTGCAGTGAATCCCAGAAAAAAAAATACTAAGCTTAAGCAGAGAGAAAAACTTTAAAAGAAACCCAAAACAAAACCAGAAGAAAAAAAAAGAAAAAGAAGTATTCGCTTGCTAATTTAGCATCGTGAGTCAGTGACAGTGCCAGAAATGACAGTCACAAGAAAAGATCGGCAGAGGGCGTCAAAACCGGAATCTAATTTTAACTCAATATAATACGTTATAAAAATTTTGCACGTAACAAGTTGCGTCGCGAACAAGAAAATGATCTTGAAATAAGACTACTCTTTAGCTGGAAAGGAAACGGCCAGCGACCAACCTGGGAAGAAGTGAGTGCTTTGGGAAGAAACAACAAAGCGTCTTCTTAAGCGATCCCTAGAGAACGTTGGTAGTGTCAAAGAACCAAGTGTTACAGGTGTTGAAGCATCTGCACATCGAGTTCGAGAAAGATTTTATTGGGTGAACTGCAAAGAGGATGTCATCAAGTAGTGCCGGAATTGCACGCTCTGTGCATCAGGAAATGGTTCAGCGAGAAAACGCAAAGCCCTGATGAAGCAATATAACGTGAGAAGCCCTTTAGAAAGAGTAGAGATTGACATCGCAAAACCGTTCCCAGAATCTGATTCTGGAAACAAATACATCCAAGTGGCAAAAACAACAAAATCAAAAACATCGAGAAGACAGTTCGATTCAGTGATTACAGTATGATTTTTATAGACATCAAATTTATAATGCTTTTTATGGAAACGCATTCTTAAATAGTGGCGAAAAATGTAGAATTCTGATTTTATATTATTAGATTTTTAGTTAAAAAATAAGAATCCATAAAAAAACGTTTAAAACGTTATATACTCTCAGTTAGGTATTTACATAATTATTCCATGTTATTTTTATACACTGAAAAAAATGTTATTAATGACTTAATGAGTAATGACTAAAGAAGCTTTTTTTGTTGTTTTTTTTAATATTACTAGTGGGTTTATTAAGACAAAATTACACTTAAAAATCATATGAAAGGAACATTTTGATGACCTCTCATAAGAGGATCGTACATCCCGAATTACCAGGACTATTTTCAGTGGGGAAAATTTGGAGGGGTTAAGACCTGGTAAGGAGCGTTCTGCGTAAGCTGATAGCGCACCTAGTACTTAGTCGCCCTGAGACCGTGTGTCTATTGCCGTGCTCAATGTAAGTACCCTTTTTCATTAAATTTTCTTATTTTCTTTTCATTTTTTATCTAAATGTTTTTACAATTTTTAAAATTTCATTGAAATTATTTTTGAAAAAAAAAGTTTTAATTGAATTATAAAATTAATTGGCGTTTATCCAAAAGAGAAAAAAAATGCGGAAAAATTGTCGTAATCGTAATTGCAAATGAATGAAGATTGCACGAGTTAAAAATAAACCGATGTAACGAAATCGGCTTCACGCAAGTTCAATTTTATTTCCAGTTGTGGAATTTCAAAACATTTGTCTACCCACCTTAATTCTAAATTTAAATACATCGTAATGTATCCATTAATTTAAAAACGGGATATTCTCCCGATTACTTGAGTTATCTCAAATTTTAATGACTCGTATCGGTCGAGTTTAAGATTAAGAAAAATTACCGTTTCGGGTGTAATTAAGTAACCTACGCGACAAAGGAAAATTCGGGATTATTAAATAATATTCTTAGGTGAAAGTTACTTTTTTATTAACGTTTTTATATCAAAATCGTAGTTTGAAAATTAAATTTTATTTTTAGCACCGCGCCATTTTTTTTTGCATGTACCAATAAAAAATGGAAGTGGAGCGGTCAATAAAGAAAAAGTATTACGGCATTCTTCGACGTTTAAGGTTAAGATTATTGTTTGTGATATTTACTTAATACGTGTTTACACTAATGTATAAACAATTTAAAACTGGTATGGTATCACGAATTCATGTCATTGTCGTTCTTTTTTTTATCACCATTGGTGATTCTTCGACGGTGTGTCACACGTGACTCAATTGTAAATTCCGTAAAGGAACGTTTTTTGTACTTCTTCAAATAACAATTTCTTATTTTCTCTTTTTTAAATTATATGTAAACGGCTCAAATATCCACAAATATATTTTTAGTTCTGGTTTCAAATTTGGTTCAATAAAAACAAATGCAGAAACTTTCAAAAACAATTGGTGTTATAATTTTTTAAGAGCATGTAACGCCTCAAATTTTTTTTTGGGGGGATTAAAATGATTAATGAGATCAAAAACAAAAAAATAATATAATTGATTACAAATTCATAAAATTTTTTAAGGGCGTATAACGTTTCTCCTATAGTTTTTTTTTTAATTTATAGACTTTTACTACGCAAACCGAAAGCACTTTCCATGCAATTTTCTTTATGTTGAGTAATCGAGCAATGTTGTTACAAAGTTGTTCTTGTTTTCTTTGCGTAGTGACGTCATTTGCACCACTTAAACTATTATTGATTATTTGAAGCATGACGAATGCCTTCATTAATCTAATGCCAAAGTTTTTATGCTCAATTTCAAAAACTTTTTCGAAAAAACTATGTCACCGTTGTTTTTCTAGTTTATTTTAACTGTTCCATTTTATCTAATGTCCTAATTCTTGTTTGTTATCGAAGTTGTATCATTCGGTCTTAAGACATCATCTGCAATAGTTGTATTTTCTAAATTTTTTAAAATGTTGTGGATGTTAGTTTGCAAATTCAAGGTTAATCTCTTAAGACTAATTCTTCAATAAAGTTTTTTACAATATTATTTTTGTTTTAGTTTTCTTTTCGTACGGTAAACAAGAACAAAAACAGCCGCCACCATGGACGCGATCAAGAAGAAAATGCAAGGAATGAAACTCGAAAAGGAGAATGCATTGGAACGTGCGGCTCACAACGAGCAAATGGCAAAAGATGCCAATTTGCGCGCAGAAAAGGTACCCTTTTTTTAAATAATCGATTTTTTTCTAATTACGTTTCTTCTTAGGCGGAAGAAGAAGCTCGCGCCCTACAAAAAAAGATCCAAACTATTGAAAATGAATTAGATCAAACCCAAGAACAATTGACACAGATCAATACTAAACTCGAAGAAAAGGAAAAGGCTCTTCAAACGGTGAGTACTTTTGTTTATAAATTTTATTTCTACTGTAAAAAACGAACTTGAACGAAACGCGTTCGGCGCCGTTTTAAAATTACGCAATTTATTTAAGAATCGCTGAAAGTTATTTTAATCAAAGTAACCTTTGAAGTTTCTTAATTGTTTAATTGATTAATTCCGACGATTTGTTTTGTTCGAATTTGCTAATTTTTCGAAAGTGGAAAAGTCGTCATTGCGACTTTTAAGAAATTACATTATTTCTGTTTCTATTTGAAAAGTTTACGAAATGAAACGTGTTATATTTTAGTTTTTATGTGGATCGTAATCTAAAAATAGTATCCCTGGGGGGCTGCCAAATATGGAGTGCCTCTAAGCTTAGTGTTGGTTCATAATGGCGTGAGTTATCCCGTGACGTAAAAACACAAATGGCGTCGAAAATTAATTATTTTTTTTTAAATGCACAATGTAATAACGTGATTCTTTGGTTGCCTGTAATTAAGGCGCGACTATTACACGATTACGTGAGCACGTGGGTAGAATGATCGGCTAATTTCACGAACACGTTAGTTCACAGTCCGGAATATTTCGTCAGTTTAGCCAATATGGCTACTTCATCAAATATGTGTTCGTTTCGTCTCTGAAAAATGTCCCAAAGAGGCGGCCCGGGGAGTACGAAAAAAAGAGGTCATCAACATCACCCCCGTAACAATGGAGCACGCAGAAGAGCCGCCCTGGAAACGTCAATTTTTAAAAGCGAGGAGTCTGTCGCACCACAACAAACCCTCGAGGCTTCAAAGTTGACACAACCCCCTGTTGTAGTACCTGTGATATCTAGTGCCTCGAATAATAATAAAAAAGATTTAATTGTCAATGATGACCAAGTCAAAAGTGATATTATAGATCTAACTAACTGTGATGACGAAGAATTAGATAGTAAACAAAGTAATTTAAAGTTAGATGTAATTAAAAAAGACTATGGGGTTGGTAAAGTACCATCTAGAAATAGTAGTTTTGGGGATATGTCGATGGTGGTTCGTCCAGCGGCCGAAGGATCCAGTCAAAGCGACCAAGAAGCCGAAGACGCAGAAGCTGAAGAGTTATCCCGTTTGCGCTGTACGTCCGAAAGGGCTGAAGTCGTTGCCGAAAGAGAAACAAGACGAAAAAATAGAAGATGCGCCGATTATCCTGGTCTCGCCTTTGGTAGTTCCATCTTCAGTTCAGACACTTTAATGAAGTTTTCCATAATACGTAACGAGCTGCACAATATCATGAATACACAACTCAAAAGGGTACGTTATTTGCGAAATTACGCATTATAAATAGACCCCGTAGATACGTGACGTATTTTTAATTACCGCGTATTGTTAAGCGATTTCTTTGAACCGCTGACCTGGTTCCACTCCAGGTCATTTTCAAGTCTAAACACATTTTAATTAGCATTAATTAGCACATTACAATTTAATTACGATACTAAAAAATAATTGTTTTCTACTCTGAAAATTTTTAACGTACGTTAATTCGTAAACAGAAAGAATTGATTTGAAATTACTGTAGCGTTGAAACCGATTATTTTTCCTTTCAGAAATTTATCTAAATTCAATTTAAAAAAAAGTAAAAAAAAACTAATTTGAAACGTGTTGCTTTATAAACGGCCATCTATAGTTGGCTGATAAATATTGCGATTTGTAGATATCTACTTTATCGTTCGCCATGTTGCCAAATTTACAATTTATTTGATTTACTACTTTAGGGCAGCACGAATTTTTCTTCGATTATTCAGTTAGGGCTATTTATACTTTACTATATTTTATATAGGTCAAACATCTGTTCCCGTCTACGCACAGAAAAAAATATTTAGAACGTGTTTACCTTTTTCTAATCCTCTAATGTATGTGATAACGTTAATCAGTTATTTACGGTTTTGTCAATAAAGTGGTTTATCAAGGCAAACAAAGCGATAATATAATCGGTGCTGATTTAAAAGTACTTGATCAACACTAAACTTGGAATGCTGTATTTTATATTTTGTGCTTACTAAGCTTTACATTTTTTCTGTCATTTTTTTCAAAAAATTACTGAAAAATACGTATTTTCGTTTAGTTTATTGTTCGTCTAAGATTCTATCGTTGATTCTATTCAAATTAATAGAACCAGCAAAACAGAATAGAAAATGATACTATGAACTTGCATCCTTTTTTTTTTTGGGTATTTAACTTTTCTTTTTTTTTCTTTTTTTTTTCTTATACTTGTAAAGAAAACCACCTTATCCATGTACAAAGCTCATGGGATACATCGGGTCTAAAGTTTTTTTTTTTTGACAATTGTCTAGTTGCGAGATTTTGTGAAAAATTAATTCTAGATATAAGTTGTTAAATGTTGTTTTCTTTAATTTTTAGGTGGGTTTTTTGTTGTTGATATAAAATGAATTTGTTGAATAAAAACTTTAATTTTTAGAGAAAAGCAATTAAGTCTTTGATTGTAAACGATAAAAATAACATTATAAAAGAACATTCTTTTCAAATATTTCACGAAACATGGAAAATTCAGATTTGATTTTGTTGTGAAACCAACAACAGATGGAAAATCAAACACCATATGCATAAACTCGAGGGGTGGTTAACTTCTCCAAAATGAGTACACAGATTTGAAATCTTTACAGATTTTTGGGGATTTTTAGGATTTCAAAGGGTTTTTAAACATTTTTGAAAATTTTTAAAGATTTTGGGGATTTCTGAAAATCTTTGTAGATTTTTGGGGATTCTTGAATATGTTTGAAAATTTTTAGAAATCTACAAGGATTTTCAGGAATTTTTTGCGATTTTAAAAAATCTTTAAAGATTTTTGAATATTTTTATGTTCTGAAAGGAATTTTTTTAAAAGTTACAGGAGATTTGGCGGGAATTTAAGTGGCTTTAAGAGACTTTTTTATATTTAAAAGCTGGTTGCCCTATTTTTGACAACCCTTAACAAAAGGTTTTTTTTTGTTTTGGAGTGCAATTGGGTTAACAGATAACTGAACTGTAAATCTAATTTTAAATGGGGCTTTCTACATACATAATTGTCAATTGTTTGTTGAACGTTTATGTCCTGCGTTATTTAAAAAAAATAATTATTGACCATTTTATGTTTAATGTATTATTTATTATTTAGTAAACACAATCTCGTAAAGTTGCCTATGTCCTGAGTCGGTGGATTGATCCACTTGATTTTATTCTTTGGCCTGATGAAGTGCTCGCTTTTAGGACGAAACGTTGCCACAAAAATAAATTAAAGTGGTTTTACATGCCCCTCCTAAACGAAGAATTCCATAATATTCTCTCTTTTATTAGGACATAAGTACATAACTTGTTACCTTGGCAAATTGAAACATTTACTATTTGAAGAACGATTTCTGTAAAGTAATGTAGTTCATTGAAAATAGAAATTTCAATTAAATTAGGAGTCCATGTCAAATCAACACAAGGATTCTTTTCACTATCTCAGATTTGGTTGAAATTTTGCACACTTGTAGTCTTTGTCAAAACTAAGAAAAATACAAAATCTTGTTAAAAAATATTTACCCGTTTAGGATTTAGAGCTATGTAAAGTTCACAGAAAACGCAAAAAATGCTCGGCCGACTTTTTCAAAATTATAATTGTAGCGCTCCTAGTTGACTTAGAGAGATGGGAGTGGCGTCATTTTGTTATTTTTTTTATGCTCTTTAATTTGATATACAACACAATATATTAAGAGAAAATATTTTTTTCAAGTTTGAACTGAAAATTTTATTTTGAAATCTTAAAAAATGCGTATTTTTGAAAATTTAAAAAAAACATGTTTTTCATTGTGTTTTTATAAGTGGATTCTCAAAGTATCATTATGGGATTCTAATAATTTCATTTGCATTTAAATTACATTGTGAACCCAGTTTTTACGAAAATGCACAAATAATTGGGTTTTTAGTAAAAATGTACTGTTTTTTTTAATAAAGCTAACTAAAATTTAAAAGCAATTCAGACAAGCTTGAATAAGTTTTCATATACTAATATAAATTATAATATTAAACTTAGGTAAAGAATATAAACGTCTTTCAGAATCTCGTGAACTGTGGCGCTGTAGTCCGTGTATGTCAAAATGTTGCTATCATGCGTCTTACAAACATTCGCCGATACATTTTTCATAACTTATCTTGATTTTGTTGTATTTGTTATTAATAAGTCTTTAGGTATTATTATAAGTAAGCAAATAAATAACTAAATTTGAAAAAATAAATAATAAGTAATAACGAAAGGGGCAAAGGGATGAATAAAAGAGAGAGAGAGGAAGAGGAAAAAGAAAGGCAACAAATATTTGAAAGGGGAAAGAAAACAATAAGATCACCAGACGTTAAAAAGATATCGGAGGAGAACGAAGGAAAAACCTCAAGAACAGAAGGAGGAAGGAAAGAAATGGAGGAGTTAAAAGAATTAATGAGAGAAATGATGAAACAGATGGAAGAAAATATGCAAGGAATAAGACAAGAAATCAAAGAAATGAAAAAGAAATGGGAGAAAGAGAAAAGAAGTGGGAGAAAGAAAAAGAGAAACTTGTGGAGAGAATAGAAAAACTGGAGAAAAAGCGGAAGACGAGGAAAGATGGAAAAGAAAAAATAATATCGTGATAAAGGGGTGGAGAAGTGAAAAACCAGAAAAAGATTTAAGAGTGATGCTGGAAGAAAAATTAAATGTAAAAGTAGAGGTGAAAAAAGTAACAGTAATAAACAAAGAGAAGAAAAAATAGAGATGGTGGTGGCGGAAATCGGAGGATGGGAGGGAAAAACAGAAGGTAATGGAGGAGAAGAAGAAATTAAAGAATACAAGAATATATATAAGGCACGATTTAACATGGGAGGAAAGAAAGAGTGCAAAGAGAAATAATGAACATAGCGATGGAAAGAAAGAGCGGAAGGAAAAAAGAGTATGGGTAGGGTACAGAAAAATGGAGATAGACAGGAGACAGATACATATGGAACGACAAGGATAGGGGACTGTGCAGAGAAAGAGAAGAGAAAGCGGGGAACCAAAAGGCAAAAACTAAAAGGCAAGGGGGTAAAGGAGGGAAAGAAAAGGAATAATGAGAGATGGAAATGGAAAAGAAAAAGAAGGAAGAAAAAAAGAAAGTAAGGAAGAAGCACGGGGGGAGGTGAGTGAGCTGAGAGTATTGTTTTGGAACGTAGTGGGAATAAAAAACAAGGAACATGATTTCTGGAAGTACATCAAGGAACAGGATGTAGTGGGATTACAGGAAACATGGATGGAAGAAAAAGAATGGGAGTGGTGGGAAAAAGAGTTGCCAGAGGAATTTGAGTGGGTGGTGCAACATGCAGAAAGAGAAAAGAAAAAAGGGAGAGCAAAGGGGGATAATAACGGGAATTAGAAAAAAACGGTTGAACCAGGAAAAGAAGGAGAAAGGGCAACAGAGAAGAGGAGTTGTAGAAAGGAACATGCAGTGGGGAAACACAAAAATAAAAGTGGCAACGGTTTTATAGCAGTAGAATGAAAGAGACAAGGAAAAACTTAGAAGAGATGATAGAAGAGAGGGAAGAGGGATTGATAATAGTAGGAGGGGACTTCAACGCAAGAATAGGGAAGAGGGAGGAATACAAGAAAGAAAAGGGACGGGAAAGAGACAAACAAAGGACATGGTGATAAATAAAGAGGGTGAGGAACTGCTGGAATTATGCAACGAAAAAGGGTGGGAAATAATGAACGGGAACAGAGAAGATGATGGAAAGGGGAAATTTACGTACATAGGAGGAAGGGGAGAATCAATAATAGATTTTGTAATGACAAATGAAGAGGCCGCAGAAAAGGTAAAGACATTTAAGGTGGGAGAAAGAGTAGAGTCAGACCATCAACCACTGGAATTGACAATGGAAGGAAGGGAAAGAGAAGAGAGAGAGGAAGAGGAGAAGTACATAACTAAAAAAAAGTGGACAGAAGAGAGTATAAAAGATATAAAGAGAGAATAGGGAAAACGGTATGGATAGGGAAGGAAGTACAAGAAAGTGTAGAGGAAATGGGAGAGATGATGGAGAAAGCAACAGAGAGAGTCAGATTTAGAAAATGGGAGGGGAGAAAACTGGATGGAAGAAATGGTGGGATAAGGAATGCAAGGAAGCAAAGAAAAAGGCAAGAAAGAGCATTAAGACAGTGGAAAAAGGGGAAGAAAGAACAAGAAGAATACAAAGAAGCAGTAAAAATATACAAAAAAACATGCGACAGAAAGAAGGAGGAAAACAAAAGAAACAAGAGGAGCAGATTAAAGGAATAAAACGGAAGAAGATGTATGGAAGTATCTAAAGAAGCAGAGGAAAAAAAACAGCCCGACAAAGGGAATAAAAATTAAAGAATGGGAGATATATTTTCCGGAACCTGTTGGGAGGGGAAGAACAAAAGCAGGAAAAAGAAAAAAAAAAGGAAAGACGCTTGGTAGTAAGACAAGAAGAAGGAGAGAGAGATAGAATAAGGGAGGAAGAAGTAATAGAGGCGATAAAGAATATAAAAAGGAAAGGCGACAGGAGAAGATGGGATACAAGGACACGAGTGGACATACAGGGGAGAAAATGTAGCAAAAAGGATGACGGAAATAATAAACAAAATATGGAAAGGGGAAGGATTCCCAGAGAGATGGAGAGAGGGAATAATATGCCCAATACATAAAAAAGGCGAAAAAAAGAAAGTCGAGAATTATAGAGGGGTAACATTACTGAGCTCGGCATACAAATTGTACACGACAATACTGCAAGAAAGATTACAGAAGGAAATAGAGGAAAGAAGTTTGGTACCAGACGGACAAGTGGGATTCAGAAAAGGAAGAAGGGCGATAGACAACATATATATAATGAAACACTTAGCAAATAAAGAACTAGAAAAAAAAGAGGGAAAATGGTAGCACTATTCGTAGACCTAAAAGCTGCTTTCGACAAAGTGAATAGGGAAAAGCTGTGGGAATATATGAAAAGAAAAAAAATAAATGAAAGATTAGTGCAAAGAATAGAGGAAATATACGAAGAAACGAGAAGCAGGGTTAAAGTGAATGGGGAAGAGAGTGAGAAATTCATAACAAAGAGAGGGTTGAGGCAGGGATGTCCACTGAGCCCAAGCCTGTTCTCGGTATATACGGGGGATCTGGAAGAAACAATGAGAGGACAACAGACAGGAGGGAGAGTGGTAGGGAAAGCTAGGGTATGGTCGTTGGCGTATGCGGATGACATAGTGCTGGTGGCAAAGGAGGAAAAGGAAATGAAAGGGATGATGAAAACGCTAGAAAAATATATGAAAAAAAAAGAATTGGAAGTAAACACGGAGAAAACAAAGATAATGATGTTTAGAAAAGGAAGGGGGAAAAGAAAAAGAGAGGAGTGGAGATGGAGTGATGAGGAAGTGCAACAAGTGAAGGAATTTACATACCTGGGCTACACGATGAAACAGGATAATAAAGAGGGAGAACACATAAAGGAAAGGGTGAAGAAAGGAAACAGGCTAATAGGACAAGTATGGGGTGTGGGGGAAAGAATATTCAAGATGGATATAAAAAAAAGAAAATTGCTGTTCGAAAAATTAATAAAGGGGGTGGTAATGTATGGAGCGGAAATATGGGGCTGGAAGGAGTGGAGGGAGGTAGAGGGGCTACAGGAAAAATACTGGAGATGGGTGTTAGGATTGGACAGGGATACACTGGGGTATATTGTGAGAGAGGAGGTTCAGATAGAAAAAATAAGGATTGAGACAGGAAAAAGAGCAATAAAATACGAGGAAGAAATGAGGGAAAGAACAGATTGCAAAATTCTGCAAGAATGTTGGAGAGAGAGATAAAGGGAGGGAAAGTGAAGTACGGGCAGGAGGGCAGAGAAGAGTATTACAAAAGAAACGGGTACACTTGGGTGAAGAAGTGGAGAGATTAAGAGAAGAGGGGGTAGGGACAAGAGAAAGAAATAATAAGGAGAGATAGAGACATCGAAAAACAAGAAAAGATGGACAAAGATAAAAGAGAGCAAATATAATAGGAATTATAAAGATATCAAGGGTGAAGGAGTGCCGGAATATTTAAAAAGACAGAGAGATTAAAAGCAACAAAAAGAAAAAATGGTAGCAAGGTTCAGATGTGGCAACGAGGAGTTAGGGAACAAATATTGGAAGGAAGAACCAGAAAAGTTGTGCAGGCTATGTGGAGAAGAAAAGGAAGATCTTAACCACATGAGAAAAGAGATGCAGGAGCTAAGAGAAGAGGTGATGAAAACAGTGGATATCTTAGATGAAAACGGAAAAGGAGCGGAATGGATGGAGGAAGTATGGAGCAGGAGGAAAAAGTTAAGGGGGGAGAAGGGATAAGAAATGTAATATATATGTATAGACAACACGACCAAATTTGTAAGCCAAATGGCAATGAATAAAGTTAAACTTATAAATATAAGTAAACAAATTTTTATTCAATATATAAATATGTGATTATTTTTAATTTTTATTGGTATGAGTGCTTTTTAAATAGATTAACGTTTATGAGATTCACATAGACTTGTCAAATGATTAATTTTTAGTTTATTAATTCCGATTTTCAACTCAAGGTCACAGTTCACGACATAATAAAACGCTTCTAGCTTACTTTTTACTGAAGTTTGTATAGAATTACTTCATGTTATTCAATAAACTACCTGAAGTTTTAGATTTTCTCAATACCTCGAATAAATTGTATGAAATTTAGTTAGGATCTAGAAGTCTTTAAAAATAATATTACTTCTCTTTAATAAAATATCATTAGTTTTGTTTAAGTTAGCAGTACCGACTAATCAACTTGTTATTTGTCTAACTGCTTCAAGCGAGCTGCAAGGCTTGATTTGATTTTGCCTTGTCCTCCTCAGAAAGTGTGTATTCTTCCTGTGGGAGTAGTAGGGTCAACTGTACACAAAATATCATTTAAACATGTCCACAAAATGTCAGAATTTCCACTTGGATATGAAAAAGATGGGCAAGGACCATCTGGGTGCAGAAATGTGACTTTCACTTTATCTTCACTTTCATTTTTATCCAACACATAAACTAGTCACCATTTACTATTATATGTAACAGTTACATAACCGTTAACATCTGAAATTTTCCCAAGTAGTTGTGTGGTTGTCACTGTGCTGTAATTTGTGTCATCGAAAAAACTTTGGCTTGGATTTGGGTCATGTTGTCTTTGATTGGTAAAAAAGCATGGAACTGTTGAGTTCTTTTTATGGTCTGTGCTTTATCAAACTGGTTACTCACAAACTTTTTAGTTTTTATGTACTCTTCTTGCTTGACAAGCCCAAAGTTAACAGTTGTAATATTTTGAATCGACCAATCAAAAAGTTGTTGACGCGTGAGGATTTAATTTTCATAAGGTCTCTGTGAACTGGCTTTTGCAGTCAACTTTTCAACTGTACCACCAACTCCATCAGACGGCTCCTTACCATGAGCTGTAGCCGAGAAGTGCCACTCTGTTTCAATTCCAAAATCTTGCTTATGGAAACACAGATTAGAAAAATTCTTTTTATTATTATATTGAGCTTAGAAGTTTTAGGGAAACTAGTTAGAACTAATTAATGCATCCATTCAGCAGCATGTTTTAGTTTTTTTATGATTTTGTTCATTGCAGTTGTAAAAAGAATCCTTCCGCTTTCTATGAAATGGAGACATTTGCGGTAGGAATTATTGACCTCGACTCTCTGACTTGTAGGTTTGTCCGACAACAAATTTGAACTGGTCCAGTCCAAACTTGCAGGCCTACATTCGCTGTTTCTGCTTATTTGAAACTAAAACCGATTGACTATGAAAATCGAACTCGATTTTCACTTTCAGTTTCATGAATTCTCCGAGCACTCTCCAATTACAACGATATCTGGACTTTAAGGAGTGGGTGCTGAACTATGATTTGTAGATTCGGTAGTTTGTTTGCTATTCTGAAAAAACGATTCAATTGAATAGCTCGATAGGTTTTTAGATTTCTCATTTTGTAAGCTTGGCAAGGATTTTATGGGGTTTCTAAAGATTTTACGGATTTCCAAAGATTTTACGGGGTTTTTAAACATTTTACGGGATTTTAAAAGATCTTATGAATTCCAAGAGATTTTAAGCGATTTTAATAAGATTTCTGAAGATTTTATGGAATTTCAAGCAAATTGTACTCGGTTTTTTGGAATTAACCACCCCTCGGCTACACCTAACGGACAGAATGCAGGAATCATTTGATAAAATAAAAGAATTGCTATGTTCAGAACCAATTCTGAATATTTTTGACCCCGAATTACCAATAATGATTTAGACGGATGCTAGCATCAAAGGAATGGGATACAAAGCTCATGGGATACATCGGGTCTAAATTTTTTTTTTTTTTGACATTTCTCTAATTACGAGATTTTGTGAAACATTAATTGTAGATATAAGTTGTTGAAAGATATAAGGACTTTAGTTTTTAGGTGAGTTTTTTGTTGTTGATATAAAATGAATTTGTTGAATTTTTAGAGAAAAGCAATTAAGTCTTTGATTATAAAAGATAAAAATAACATTATATACTCTTATTTGATTTCACTGTCTAATTTTTTTTTCTTTGTTATAATTTATGAGCGTGGGTATCATTGTTTCTATAGACTTTCATCAGTTAACCGTGCTCGTCATAATGTTACTCTTCTAGTTTGTGTTGCAATTGTTTTTACTGATTCTCAATTACAATGATCTGATCACTTTTTTTGGAGATTTTTTTACAAGTAAAATTGTAATTCAGAACAGTTAATACTGAGACTGAGGAGAAAGCACACATACCATATATCAGGAAAGATGAATGGGAATCCTACTATACGAACCTACTAACGGAAACACAAGAAGAATTTATAGAACAAAGAGAAGAACTTAAAGGAAAAATGGAAGAAAAATAAAAAATATTCATCACAGAAGAAGACATGCACAAAGCAATAAGAACAATCAAAAATAATAAATCACCAGGACCCGGAGGAATTGGCCCCGAACTAATAAAATGCGGATCCAAAAAACGGATGATCAGAAACATGTTTCAAAAAATAATAAATGGAGAACAAAAGCCCGAGGAATGGAAACACGCATATCTAACTTCCATATTTAAAAAAGGAGACAGAAGGAGATGTGAAAATTGTAGAGGAATAGGCGTAATAGCGATGATAGGAAGAATTGGGGAAGAACAAGCGGGTTTCACAGTCGAAAGATCGACCATAGATCACATATACACGCTACAGCTGCTTATAGAAAAGAAAACGGCCAAAAATATAGCAATACGTCTCCATTTCATTGATTTCAGAAAAGCGTATGACACGGTACCAAGAAGCAAACTCTGGAAAGCCATGACAGTGAAAAACCTTTATAGGAACAACGAAGTAGCAGTGAAACTTGGATCGAAAATGACAAACAACTTTGACCACTAAAGGATTGATTGATACAAGACTGCTCCACTTTACCGACACTTTTTAAAGTATACCTTGAGCACACCTTGAAAAACTGGAAACGAAAGTGCGAAGGAATCGGCGTGCCAGTTAGAAATGAACACTTATACACACTTAGTTTCACAGACGATCAGGTGATCATCGCTCAAGATGAAGAGGATCTCAGTTTTATGCTACGTAAATTAAAAGGAGAATATACAAAAGCAGGACTAGAAATAAATTTTACTAAAACAGAATACCTGGTAACATCACAAGAAAAAAAAGAAGTAGAAAAGATTAAATACCTAGGATACACCATAACAAAAAATACAAGATCGGAAGAGGAGATAAAAAATAGGTTGGGACAGACAAGAAAATTTATGGGATAAGGACCTTACAAGAAATACACAAATCCAAACATACAATACCATGATACAAAGGATTATGACATACGGATCAGAAAATTGGATCATAAATAAAAGAAATCGAAGTAAAAAAACAGCAGTGGAAATGGAATATTGGAGAGAAGCTATGGAGTTACCAGATTGGACAGAATAAGCAATGATGAAATCAGACATAGAATTAATGTACATCAGACGATGTAGCAACAGTAGATGGATAAATAGAGTGACGGACTGGAGCCCCATAGGTAGAAGAAAGAGAGGAAGTCAAAGGAGGTAATGGAGAGAGGAAGTCAAAGGAGGTAATGGAGAGACGAAGTGGATGAAGCAATGGGAAGAAGAAACATTTGGAGATGGAGAATGGAACAACAAAAAAGATTGAAGATTGAGGCTGAGAGATGGAAGGCGGTGACAACCGTAAAGAATCTAGCATATGTATCATACTGAGACTGCTGATATCAATTTTGTCAAAAGAGGGTAACTGTTGCATGTGGTCAATGATCTAGTTGTTGTATTATTAATTTACAATTGCAAATAAATCACGTTTTATTTTGCTTATTCCAAGGATAGATAAATTGACTTCTTCTTTTTCTTCTCCCTTGTGCGTTAAAGGCTAAAGTTGTAAAGCTTGCGAGCCATTTTCGTTTTCGTCTCTGTTTTACCCTATTTTCTAAACTCTGTTCCCATGTTTCTCGTGGCCTTTTTCAGCTTGCTCTTTCTGACTTTGCTTCTGGTATTCATCTGGGATCTCTATTTTTTTGATATCGTTGCTAGGTGCTCATAACTTCTCTACTTCTTGTATTAGCGGTTGTTGACCTACTTCTCTCGTTACTGTATTTCGGATGCGATCTCTTTTTCTTCTACCAACCAGTCTTCTTAGATATTTCATTTAGTTCTCTGTAAATTTGTTTATGATTTTATCTTGTATTGCTTCATACGTTAATAATAAATGCTTTTGTATACCCTAAGTTTTGTTTCAATGCTCACTTCCTTTTTGGCTATTATTGATTTGTTAATCACATAATAAACTTTGCTTTCTTTATCTCTTTTATTCAGAAGCTTTTGTTCTATCTGTGCCAGTTTTATTTATTATCGTTCTTAAATATTCGTAGTTATTGACCGATTAGATTCTTGTGTTTTCGTTCGTACTATTTTTCTCGATGTTCATAATTTTGGTCTTGGGTGTTTATTTTCATACCTCTTCTTTCTATCACTATTTCACTTGTTTATTACTAGTTTTCTAGTTGAGTCTACTAGCAGCAAGATGTCGTCTGCATCTATGAGGCATTGTATTTATGGGCTCTAAGTTCCAATTACCTACCTTCAATTGAATCTTGGCTTCCTGAATAATTTGATTCATTACTACTATTAGGAACAGTCTCAGTGAATCAATTCAAAACGTTGTAATTCTTTCTTTTCTATCAGAAAAGTCAAATTTTGATTTTATATCTTTGAATGCTAGATACAAAGGGTTTTTCCTCTCTTCTATAACTTGTCTGAGTACAAAAATATGATCTTGCGTTTGCTTTTGGGGTCTATAAACGGCTTGTTTTTTACATAGTTTTTCTTCAGTTTCTTCTCATAATCTTCTTTGCTACTGTATTGCACTATAGTTACTACAATCATTTCTATCTCTTTTCTTGTGTATAGGCACTACTATGTTTTCTTCCCAATCATCCGGTATTTTTTCTTTTTTTCGATGCTAGTTGACATATCTCTTTTATCCACTTCAATATTTTATCTTTACCATTCTGATCATTTCTGGGGTAATGCCGTCTCTACTTCTTGCTTTACCTCGTTTAATATGATTTACGACTTCTATCACGTCTTCTATTTAAATGTCGGTTTCTTCTTCTTCTTTCCCTTGTACCGTTCCTCCTCTCTCTGCCCCGGTTGTCTCCTTCTTTAAATATTTTGTTATAATACTCTTTTTATACCTCCAAGATTTTTTCTTTTTCTGTTTTTACGATGCTTTTTTGTTCTTTATACTCCATACTTGCTTTCCCTATTTCTCTCTTAGCTCTCTGATAACTTTCCAAAACTATTTTCTGTTCTCGTTGAATTTCGTCTAGTCATTTTTCGAATTCCTCCCAAGTTTCTTGTTTGTTGTATCTACTTTTTCCAAACTTCTTTTTGATCTTTACTTTCTCTTTAAATTTTCCGTCCACCACCTGGTTCTTTTTTGATCTTTTTTTACTGTTAACTTTTCGCCGATCTTTAATGCTTGTTCTACTTTTTCTGTTTTTAGTATTGTCCACTTCTTTTCTATGGGCTTATTTCTTTCGTTTCCCATCCTTCTAATCAGTTTTTGTATTCTTTTACTTTTTCTAGTTTATATTTTGGTATTCTTCTCATTTTCTGGATTTTCTGCTATAAAATCTGGCGTCTGTTATTAGCAGTCTGTTTGCAGTTCGGCCCTTCTTATTACTTTTACATCTTTGATGGCATATTTCGCTACTCTGTTGTATGTTCTAAAATCGTTAATGCTTTTCGCTTTTCTTTCTGCTGCATAGAAAGTAATTTTGAGTATTATTATGTAGGTTTTTATTAATTTAAATTTTAACTAAACTGACAATTCTAATAATCGCTTTTTTATTTTTTTACTTATCCCATACGTCTTTAATCGTTTGAGATTACACTACTACTGCTGTCTTCTGTTACTTCTCCTAAACTATCGCTACGGTGGCTCAAGTCGGACCCAATCCCACAATTTTATGGTTAAATTGACTGTTTCCGATAAACATTTGATTGGTAACACAAAAGTCTATCATTCTTTTTCCGTTATTATTTATGGTAGGTTCTTCTCTATATTTACCTATCGTGTTGTATCCTGTATCTTGTCTAGTTCCTCTCCTGGCATTCCAGTCTCCATTTAGTATGTGTCTTCTACTTAGAGTTCTTCGTAGATTGTTCTTTTTCTCTTCCTTTGTTGCGTTTTCTGTGTAGGCGCGGTTCCAGGGGGGTGACCATCGGTGCAATTGTCCCCCTCCCTGATTCACGTTTAAAGCACAATATTTTGACCAATTTTTAAATTTTTCAAGTGTGTTTCTGAAATATAAGTAAAATCACACAAAAATTGCTTCTCCTCCCTCAAACAATACAAGTAAAATCACACAAAAACTGACCCCCATCCCCCCATGCAGCTGATGTAACATATCTCGGTTGTACATGCAAAATAAATAAAGGCATATGAAGGTTATTTCTTTTAATAAATGCAAGCTAATTAGTTTTAATGTCGGTTCATCGTTCTCCTTCCGTAGTTATTTGTCTCTCTATTTACAGTGCCTTTTTTTTTAGATTTTTTTCTATTAGTAGTAATGGAAATTTATTGTTTATAAATTTTTATCTACGGGTAGGTTCAAAGGTACTATTGGAAAGTAAACTTGCACAAAATAATCTGAATTTGTTGTTTGCTTAGCTTCTCTGGACCTATAGACAAAGATAATAAAAACCGCATAGATCAAATTCTGATTTGCACGTGCGACCGATTTATATTACATCAACTGCAGTTGATAATATAAATGTTTATTTTCATTAAATTTCGCAAGTACAAATTAAGATTATATTTTGGAGGTTTCGGTTTAAGTCAACTGGTGAAGAATTTGGGTTTTTTATATTCCAGATTCCACAACAAATTTATACAAATTTAATACGTCTTTGATCTAATCCGATGAACCCGTTTATAAAATACATCTCGTTGGATGTTTATGATTTTTATATTTTCTTTAGTAACTACGCACCAATTTTCTATCTGGAAAAGTGTTTTAACAAGTTTTGGATGGAATTTTCTTCTCTGCTTGTTTCTTCTGGTTCTGCTTTCTTAGTACAAAGATATGATGTTGCGTTTACGGTCTGTAAGCGACTTGTTCTTTGCATGGTTTTCTTCTTTTCGTAATCTTCTGTACATTCATATTTTACCTCCACTATATTTTATCATTTCTGGAGTTTGGCATCTCTACTTTCTGCTTTTTCTTCTTTAGTATGTTTTACGGTTCCTATCATCTCTTCTATTTTTTCCTCTTTTTTCTTCTGCACTGTTCCTCTTCTCTCTTTGTTCCGGTTGTTATCGTCTTCTTTAAACCATTTGTTGTAATACTCTTTTCATACCTCTAAGGTTTTTGTCTTCTATTTCTTCTGATAATTTTCTAAAACCGTCTTCCTTATTCCCATTGAATTTTGCCTTTTTTTCGAATTGCTCCTAGGTTTCTTGTTTTGTTCTTGGTTTCATTTCTTTTATTTATATATTGTTGTTTATCGCATTCTTTCTTACTTTCTGTATACATTTTCCAAAATTCCTTTTTAATCTTTACTTTCTACTATCTAAAAAAGTCAAGATAAGAAAAAACCACAAACATTTATATTATTCACTGCAGCTGATGTAACATATATCGGTCGCACGTGCGAATTAGATTTTGATATCTGCGGTTCAGATGCGAATCTTTCTTAGAATGCGTTTACAATGCATTTCAAAATAAATAAAGCTATCGGAAGTTTATTTTTTTTAATAAATGCAAGCTAATCTATTTCAATGCCGTTATGTACATCGTTATCCTTCCTTAGTATTTGTCTATATCTATTTACAGTTGTTTTTTTAGTTTTTTTTAATAGCAGTGTTTTATTGGTTACACAAAGACAATTAAAACCGCATACATCAAATTCTATTCAGCACGTGCGATCAATTTGTATTACATCAACTGCAATTCATAATCCAAATGTTTGTTTTCATTATATTAACACTTTATAGTTTGAAAGTTTCGGTTTAACCAAACTGGTGAAAAATTGTCATTTGTAAAATCTTCGGCTTTTTTTATATTTCGGTTTCACAACAAACTCGGAGACTTGTACGTCTTTGTTGATCCACCTTCATAAAACATATCTCGTCGGATGTTAAGACTGTTTTATATTTCCTTTAGTAACTACGTACCAATTTTCTATCTGGATACGTTTTTTGCCGAGTTTTGGATGGAGTTTTAAGAATTGAGAATAAGTTTCTTGTCTCCATTTAAAAAAGCTCAGCTTATGATTGACTCGAAAGTGTTGATTTGTTCTTATTTAAGTATTTAAATCCAAAATGCTTAAAAATTTATAGAAATTCTGAAGAACTTATGCTACTACATAGAAAAAACATCTTTTATAGTAACCATAACTTCGGTTTATGTTATCAATTGTCGGTGCATGTGAATTCAATTTAAAAGAAATTGTTTATTGGCAATCTCAAATGATATTGGACTTCTCTATAAATAAATTTGGTCTATCACTACGTGTCGTCTAAAATGAGCATGCGCCGAGGGTCAACCTACTCACTAAATCAGCGACAGCGCCAGGGGGGAGCTGGGTAGCCACATGCCCACCCAGTTTACCACAAGGACCACCCGCGTGCCCATCCAAATAGGAAAAACAATTTTTGAATGGAATTATTTTACTAGAAAAATTAAATAATTTTATGAACTGATTAAAAACGGGTGCCCACCCAACTAAAAAAAAACTGGCGCCGTCGCTGCACTAGATTGATTGAATCAATTTTAATGTTTTGCAATGGCTGACGCAATAAAGAGACGTGATCTCAGCCTAAAAGAAAAAATTAACAGTTTACAATATGATAAATTGTCAAAAAAAAATCAACGGAAAGCTACTGCGCAATTAAAAATTATCTATGTACGAACGTTTAGAAGCAGTTTTGCACATTTAGCTTTATTTTTACAGTTTAATTATTTATTCAAGTGCGTTTTTTGACTGACCTACGTAAAATTACCTCATTTAAACAACTGTAAATGCGTTATCTTCGGTTACTTTGTGTTTTTAGTGTACTTGGAAAGGATGTGCAGTTCTTAGAATAACAACTTAATTTAACTACGGCTTATGTGATAACAATATTTTGTATTTATTATTTTTGGTGTCATCAAATGTGTACTTCCTAGAACTAAATTAAACACCATAACTCCTAGCCTAGGCAAAGATAATAAAAACCGCATACACTAAATTCTAATCTGCACGCGCGACCGATTTGTATGACATCAGCTGCAATTGACAATATAAATGTTTGCTGCATTAAATGAGGATGCAAGTACACAATGTAAAAGTAAGTGAATTTTTAGTGATCCTAAAAAGTTTTTTTATTTTAATTTCGAAATAATTTCAAAACAAACTCGCAGGGTGTACGTCTTTGATCTAATGCAATGATCCTGGAAAAGTTCTATGTCTTAACATAGGACTAGCTGATATGGTCGTGTGGATTAGATTTTTACATCTTGTTTACATAAAAACGCGAGACTTTGTGATGAAATCAAGGAGTAGGGATACGTTAATCTGGTTAATGCAGGATAGAATATTTCTAAAAGACAATCACCGACTTCATGTTACCACTGACTATGACAGCTAAATGTTTTGCTTGTAGAAGTTTGTCTATTTATGGGATAGGATTGAACATCACGTCACTACTAAGTGGAACCTGGAGCTTTTGCTAAACAATGGTACCTATGCTAGGTGTAGTTCCTTGACCTATTCAACCACTTTTTTAGTACATTTAAGAATCCGTTACAATGTAGAAATTTTATTTCTCATATAAAAAACATACAAAAACAAGAAATACTTTTCATACTTGTGGATTCAGAATATTCCATGTAGAAAGCCATCGATCATTCTCCCTTTGATTATTTGAACTGCAATATAACTCACTTTCTCGATAAATTGGATTTTGATATCTGCAACATTTATATTTTACTATTGGAGGTTTCCAAATCGGCCATAAACAGAAAAACATCTTTACGATCTAAAAGTCGTGTCAATTTAAAACTATCAATTCTGTAAAAATAAATAATATCGATTGCGTTGTCATGGTTATTATATACGTTTATCTTAAGAAAATGAGCTTTTTGAGGTCATGACGTAAGAAATTATAATTGCATCGTTTCGTAAAAAGGGAATGCCTTTATATGGGCATCTTCGAAGTAATGAAATTTTATGTTGTTTCGTTATGAATGCTTCAACCATATGGTAAAATTGCGCATTTTTACGTGTTTCGCAATCGATAAAATTAATATTTTGCTACTGTTGTGGTTATCGAAGTTTTATCTGGTCATTGATAACTTGGGTTGTGGAGTAGTTAATCATTGCAATATAACTTTTTTAACCAAAAATTTGAACGTGACTTGTGTAAAGACAAATTTTATGTGGGCAGATAAACAAAAACGTTGTTAAATAATTAAGTGTAGAAAGCACATTGTTTCGTTATTTATATCCAAGGAGTTGCACGATATTGCAATAATTGTTTGAGAAATGATTATAAAATTCTTCTATCTGTTAGGGATAGACGGAATATAAACATTTGGTAAGACTCAATTTCGCCACACGCAACCGTCATGTTTTAATCTTTAAATGCAATTTTTGAATTTAACAATTTTTTTGGGGCTATTTTCAGTTGACGCTGTAAAAAATGTTACGAAAGAGATTTGTCATTAGTTAAACGTGGTCATGTCTGCTTATGCAAAAAAATAATTTTGATTTTAGACCAGATTAAGTTTCTTTATTCCAACATAACACAAAATTTTGGGTTTATATTTAGCATTTTTTTGGGGTCCTACGTGTCACTATCAAACTTTTTTCCACATTGTGTCTCGCGGATTTTCATACACAATACCTAAGCATTTTGATCACTTTGTAGATTTTTTAACACATCGGAATTTAAAAAAAAAATTTTTTGAAATGATTGTATGAAACTTTGGCTTCTTACTATATCTTACTAACGTTCAAATTCATTTTGTGCGTTGTCGAAATTACCACGCCCAAGCTCTTCCAAAATTCAATTTTGAAAATTGGTGCAATTCAGGCTATCTTACTGTTTTATTACATAAAAAAATTAGAATTGAGGAAGCGCCGCTATTTTGAAAAAAAATGTACGAGACTACAGTGTCCTGTTTATAGGTTCTTAGTCAGATTTGGGTTGCTTGTTTGACTCCTTTAATTTCTTTATTCTCCTGATGAAGTGAAAGTGGGCGAAACGTTGGCAGCTTCGGTTACAACATTGACACAGTTCAAACCCGGAAGAGTATAGACTCCGGCCTTAGACATCTCAGTATACCAGATTTATTAAAGAGAGATAACGAAAATGGAGCCAACTCGTGGTTTAGATGATTCGCAATATCGTCATCCGTGTCCTTGAAAATCGTTATTCTTTGGAAGAGAAGTACGTGGAATCTTTCTTAAGACACCCACACGATCATGAAAATATACGAAGTTCAACAATATTACAGTTCAAAAGAAATTAAATTTAACTTACGTCTGCGTTGAATATAGAAACAAAATGAAGAATATACAAAAAAGCAACGTACGACCGATCATGACCTACACGGCGGAAGCCAAGTCTGAGACCTTTATTAAAAATAGCAGAGATGAAAATACTGCGAAGAATTGCTGGTAAGATAATATAAGAAATTGCGAAGTAAAAAACATAGGAGAATGGAACAGAATAGACTAATTAGAATTGCGAGGGACAAATCACCTCTGGGCAAAAGAAGCGTAGGAAGATCAAGAAAACCATGGAGTGCCAATTTAGAAGCAAACCAAGAATAAAGGAAGCGGGGCACTATCCTAAGGCTTTCGGCCTAATAAGAAGACAGAAGAAGAGGAAGAGTTTTTCTTTTCCGAGTGACTTCTCCATAATTTTTTTTTTAATCATATAACCTTTAATATCTCTTGGATTTTTGGAAAATTTTTCAAGAGATTTCACGGAATCTATAGCCTCCATGTAGATTTTAATTGATGTTAAAGAAGCGTCCAAGATTTCGTTGACTGACTCACACTGGCACTTTTTTCTTATAAATTTCAGCCAGTAAATATAGAACATTTTTTCCCTCTGGGCCTATTTTATCTTCGTCTAAACTTTGATTTCCTGTTTGAAATGCCTTTTGGAAACAGTTTCTTATAGTTGTGTTGGTTCCATGATTTTTTGACAAATTATAAAGCATACAGCAAATTTATATTCTTAAGTACTGTTTTCATTGTGTACTGTCGTGTGTTTTAATATTTGTAATATGCTTTGAAGTCTTGTTTGGTAAAGCTCTAAAATAAGATCTCTTCCTGAATAATTTTTCATCATAGACAGAAGCAGCTTCTCCAAACAATATTTTGAAAGTTGTATTGTGACGAGTTGTGAATTTTCAAGCCCAACTGAACGATGCCTTGGTTTTTTTAACTATTCTGCAATTGCTTGACTTTGGGACATATCAATGGACCTGAAAAAAAGTCATAAAGCGAAAACGGAAATGTATGAAGATTATGCGATGTAGAAAATAGGAGAATGGACACTCAAGCTGAAAACTGAATGGAATGTTCAGATTAAAAGAATGTAACGGAATAGACTGGTTAGAATTAGAAGAAGCACAGAAAGATCAAGAAGAGGAACAGAATATTTTGTCTTTCAAAACCCATTCTTCAGTCGAAATATTGTAACTATTCTCTCATTATTTCTTTCTTTGAGTTTGATTTGCACGTTACAGGTAATTTATTTAAGGCAACACTCTTGAAAGTCCTTGGCTTAGTTGCTTTACCAATGGCTAGAAGTCGTAGTCCTGTTTGGTAAAGCTTTGTAAATAGACCTGTCTCATCTGCACTATAGCAGTTTTTCCAGACATTGTTTTGAAAGACAGAAGAAGAGGAAAAGTTTTTCTTTTCAAAATATCTCAAAACATTGATCATCTCCTTTATTTCAGGAAACATTTTAAAGAGATTTTTTGAATCCATAGCCTTCATGTAGGTTTTAACACAGCTTTCTGGCTGTGCTTTTATCGTCAGACGCATTTGATATTATTTGAAAGAGTTGGACAGGTTTTTATATAGGCAAATTATAATCGATGTTTTAAAGAAGCTTTCAAGATTTTTCTTATCAATGTCAGCCAGTAAAGATTGATTTTTTCTTCTGGTTCTGTTTTCATTTGATCTAAACTTTGATCTTCTGTTTGAAACCAATTTTCGGAAACAGTTCTTTACAGTTGTGTTGGTTACTTAGTTTTACAATTTTTTTGGTAAAGTAGAAAGCATTCAGCAAATTTATGTTTTCATGCGTACTGTCGTGTGTTTTAATATTTGTAATATGCTTTAAAGTTTTTGATAATACCTTGGTTTAATGGTCGGTACACGGATTTTACATTTTTGTCATTTATATGTTTAGGATGTGACCAGGCGTCTAAAACTCTTCTTCTGTTGAAATCTTGTAACCACTCTGTCATTATTTCTTCCTTCGAGTTTGATTTGCACATAACAGGTAACTTATTTCAGGCAATATTTTTGAAAGCTTTTGCTAGAAGTTTTCCTTTTTCTCCATTCATATTTGCGCAGAGTAAAATCAATATCTTTTCTTTGGACAGTTTTCCACTAATGCATTTTTCTTCTTTAAAAGTCGTAGTCTCGTTTGGTAGTCTTATCTGCACTATTGATGCCTCTTCCTGGATAATTTTTTGTCAAAGAAACTTTACAAAGGCAGCTTTTCTTTAGACACTTTTTTGAAAGTTATACATATTTTGACGAAAACGGAATAGACAGGTTAGAATTAGAAGAAGCATAGGAGGACCAAGAAAACTTTGGGGATGCCGATTTAAAACCAAACTAAGAATAAAGATGGAGCTTAATTAGAAGACAGGAGAAGAGGAAGAGTTTTTCTTTTCTTAAAAATGAATTTGAAGGTTAGATAAAAATCTTAAAACAGTTATCATCTCTTTGGTTTTAGGAATTTTTTTTTACTGAATCCATAGCTTGTAGGTTTTAACACTGTTTCGTGGGTGTGCTTTTATCGATGCTTTTTGAATACCTAGGAGGTATAATTTTGTATTACCGAGATTTATATCTTTGAGATGTGACCAGGCGTCTACAACGGCAAAATGTTTCTTCTTTCAAAATACACTCTTCGGTCGAAATTTTGTAACCACTCTCTAATTATTTCTTCTTTCGAGTTTGATTTACACATTACAGGTAACTTATTTAAGGCAATATTTTTGAAAGTTTTTGACTTAGTTGCTTTATCTATGGCTAGAAGTTTTTTCTTTTTCTTCATTCATATTTGCGCAGAGTAAAATCATTATCTTTTCTTTGGACAGTTTTCCACTAATGCATTTTTCTTCTTTAAAAGTCGTAGTCTCGTTTGGTAAAGCTTTGAAAGAACATCCGTCTTATCTGCACTATTGATGCCTCTTCCGGGATAATTTTTTGTCAAAGACGGTAACTTTACAAAGGCAGCTTCTTTAGAAATTTTTTTGAGGTTATACATATTGTGACGAAAACGGAATTTAGAGTTAGAAGAAACATAGGAACACCAAGAAAACTTTGGAGTGCCGATTTAGAAACAAACTAAGAATGCAGAAGAGGGGGAATATTGAAGAGGAACAGGCTTTCGCTTAATTAGAAGACAGGAGAAGAGGAAGAATTTTTCTTTTCTTAAAACGGCAAAATGTTTCTTCTTTCAAAATCCACTCTTCGGTCGAAATTTTGTAACTACTCTCTCATTATTTCTTCTTTCGAGTTTGATTTACACATTACAGGTAACTTATTTGTGGCAGTATTCTTGAAAGTCTGACTTAGTTGCTTTACCTATGGCTAGAAGTTTTCCTTTTTCTCTATATATATTTGCGCAAAGTAAAATTATTATCTTTTCTTTGGACAGTTTTCCACTAATGCGTTTTTTTTTTTTAAAGTCATAGTCTTATATCGTAAAGCTGTGAAAGAAGACCTGCCTTATCTGCATTGTAGATGTCTCTTCCTGAATATTTTTTTTTGTCAAAGACGATAGCTTTACAAAAGTAGCTTTTCCAGACATTCTTTTGAAAGTTGTATTGTGAACTTTGAAGCTCAACTGGACGATGTCTTGCAGGTATCGTTTCCTAACAATAAAAAACGATGTTATCATTTTGTTTACAAACGATGCATGATCTTGGTTAGAATTGTTACCATCCTTTGCTTGGAGCGGTTCTTGATGGTATCAACTACATTATCACGGCTAGCTGAGATGTCGGTGAGTGGACGTGGTTGAGAATACTATATTAAAAAAAGAAGAAAAAATTGGGCGCCACTCCACTGTAACAGTAGAATCCGGGAAGACGCTACAGGTAACTACGAACTCGATGTACAAGAAATTAGGAGAAAATCAAGCAAGTGTTATCATGTACAAGCAGTCGCGAAGAACTGTAGAATGTAGACAAATTACGTAACACAGTACCAAAATACCAAATAAATCACAATGAGAACGACACTCGACAGGTAGCCACAGCTGATCGACGACCAATTTGAGGTCATCAATCCTACGTTAATTATCCATGCTTGAATCGGTCTACTAGATATGAGAAATCATTACAGGGGGATTAATAGTTTCACGCTTAGTAGCGGGGTTTGAAGAATGACCCCGAGCCTCAGCCATTTGCTGTAAAGAATCTTGCAAAAGCAAAATGTGGCTAGGAAGCCATTACCTGTAAGCAATTGCGTAAAAAGTAAATCGTTTTAACTTCTTCAATACAAGTAATAATAACGACAATGTGATATGATATAAAGAGAAATTACTTAAGATTGCACGGCCAGTGCGGTAGTAAGATAATGTCAAAGTACGAAAATCTGGAACGTTATTACTAACGACACGTAACAGAATGAGTTCAAATTCTTTGAAAATGATAATCTGAAGTTTCAAAGGATTATGTTTGTATTTAATCAAATCATACTTACTAGTTAAAGGAATTCTTTCATTGTCAGAAGCTATTGGTAGCAGGTCTGATCGATTTTTGAGCCATAGGTAGGATTTTCTATAATGTTTTTGTTATTATTTTTGCTGCTCGAGTTTTTCCTATATGAAATCGCTGCGTAACGCCCGAACACTGAATTGCCCTTTGTTGTCCACATCAAGTACTTTGAATCGTTTGTTCAAGAGAAATTTTTGTTGTAAGATTGGAAAAAAATAGTGTCAGTGTCCTTTCACAAGAGTGTCTGCACAAGGAAGAACTACGACAATGATTTTCGCATGAATAGCCACTGATACGCTTATACGAGGTGTTCGTAAGGCAGATTTCACAATGATCATCAATCGGATCAAAAACTTGTTTCTCTGGCCAGTGATTGCTTACCATTCACAAGAATGAATTTTTTTTTCAGTGATGTACAAACATTGGGAGTAGCAGTCTTTACTTGTTGACTAAATTGAATATGGCGTCAATTGTGTTCTGTTTACTTGGTCGCGAGTTAACGAGAAGAGGGGTCATTTTTTAGGGCATAGATCACACTATGAATAAAGCTATTCTATCCACGAGTGACACTTTGCACTTTCTTTACATCTATAGAATGCCACCTCTTGGTGGCGAAGAACAATTTTTTGTTCAAATATTTAATCTCGATTATTTTTTTAAAATCTTCACAACATTTTTAACGGAATGATGACATGTATTCTAACGGCTTTTGCTGATGGAAGCTTACATAATTCGAATATCTGTAGTACAATCTTTTTCTGGGTTTCGCCGTGTAGTCGTAGTTTGCTGTTCATGCAGCCAGCTTCTTCAGGATCTGCTAATTGCGGAACATGTACACGAGCACGGACATAAAGGTTCACTTGAAGCTGCCACGAATAACTATCATCGGATGATCATCAGAGAGGCCATCGAGATAGATAAGCACCTGGAAAAACATGTTACGAACTTCTGTCACAGTTGCTGAAGCACAATGGTCATAAAATGGTAAATCAATGATGTTCATAAGGAGAATCAGTCTGATAGCAGGTCCCGAAGAAGCTCGTAGCATGGAAAGCGAAACGTCGAAGGAATTATAATTGTACACCGGCCGTGAAAGCTTAAGAAATTTTATCACGAACCTGTATGGGGAGGAAGTGTTTATATCTACAAGAAGATTCTCTACGTACGAAGAAAACCAAACTTATAAAATTTGACGTTTCTACGAAGATCCAAAAACCAAGGGATTACACCAAAATTCGTGAAAGCGAATCACCATATACAAACTGAGGCAGCCAAGCAGATTATGAGAAGAACTGAAAAAGCACTTTTGAGAGAGATTATTGACTGAGTGTACAGACAACTGTAGATGATAAAATTGCGGAAGATGTACACCAGCACGGACATAAGGTCGATTTTGAAGAACCAGAGGTATAGCTGCCACGAAGAACTATCAAAGAGACAATCGAGACAGAAAAGCATCCCAATTTCAACCGTGACAACGGCTACAAACTTAGCAACAAATGGAAAAACTTCTTACTAAGTTCGGGCACAGTTGATAGAGCACAACCGCTACGAACCAACGACGTATGTAAGAGGAACAACTACGGAGAAAATTAGTCTGATAGCACATCGTGAAGAAGCTAGCAGTAAGGACAGCGAGAAATGGCTAAGAAACTACGACTACACGATAAAACCAAGAAGATTGTACTACAAGAGACACCACCGACCGTGATTTGATTAAAATCATCTTCCGTACTAAAGAATGTGTTTAAGGCGTCGATAGTTGATATATCAAAAACCACCGGAAATCAAAAGAGAACAAAGATTATCCTAAACTTTTAAAACTTTGGTTAGATGTCACATTGATAATGTTTTCCATACTTTCTTTTTTTTCTCTCGTTATATAATATAAAATATAATAGCCAAGGCCTCCACAGCTGGAATCTATACCAAGATGAGAGCGTCTTCCGGGTTTGGACCGTGTCATTGTTGTAACCGAAGTTAGCAACGTTACGCTTACTTTTGTAAGAGGCTTCATTAGGACGAGAAAGAAATCGAAGATCTCATCAAACAAGCAACCGAAATCTAATTAAGAACCTCTCAAAAGTTAGGTAATCAACTTGTGAACCAAGCCAGATTCCACACTCTATAGAAGTTCTATGGTTCTTTGTTAGATTGTCGCTAGCTTTTTCAAGTTTATCGTTTTCTTTCTTATCTTTTTAGAGTTTAGAATCTGGTTTGGTTTACAATTATCTAATTTTTGAGAGGTTCTTAGTTAGATCTCAGTAGCTTGTCTGTGTTCTTCGATTTCTCTCTCGCAGCTTCGGTTACAGCAATGACTAAACCCGGAAGACGTTCTCATCTTAGTACAAATAAAATAGTTCTTATTTGTTGCTGTTCAGGACATAAATCCAATAATCATCATTACCAAATTTCAAAACTTTCCAATTTTTTCTCTTATTCGATTAAAAATGAATTATTGGGTTTTAACGTTTTCATTTAGCTGCATGTGTTTTAGAATCATTGTGAGTTTTGTTTTGAATCAACCAAAATCATTTAATAAAGCCAATTAGCTAGTCAGTGCGCACTACTCACTGACTTTTGCGGTTATGTTGTGAGACTCTGTGACATTAACTACTATATGTCCAGAATCTAGAAATGTCTAAATAACCTCATCATCAGGTATCTAAACATTCGCTGTTAAGGTGTAGTTTCAAAATATATGTTAAAAAAAATTCTTCCTTTCTTCACCCACTCACATGAGTTTTAGTTTATTATATTGCTGACAGTGCAGCGAATACTGAAATTATGACATCGAATTACGATGTACTATGTAGCTTTTTGGTCGTAGTAACTTCAACTTGATGTTGTTTTGTCTACGATTAAATTTGTTGTATTCAAAATTCAATTAATACTTGCCTTTAAATTAGCTGAAGATTCGTAAATCGAAATTGTCTCTTTCTTTTACAATAAACGCTTTTGTTCTGTTAAATAATGAAAATGCAACAAAAGCTTTCTGTGATTTTGAATGAATATAAAGCGGTATTGTGGATTTTTTAAAATTGGCTTTTTAGGAACAGGTGTTGTTTACGCTTTGTTGCCTGTAACCTGCTTATCTTAGGGTTTTCTTATTGCACTAAATTTCTACAAAGTGACGTATTCAGACGTTGATTCATTTTGCAATTATAACAGTAAAAGAATGATTCGTCTTTTATAAAACGAGATATTAAATGGTGAATATTTTAGTTCGCTTGGAGAATTTGGGTGCGGTGCCTTATGCCCAACAGTAATCGGCGCCTATGCTCGTTAACATTATGAGAAACTGACGTTCTCGTTCGAAGTTTTTCATGCGATTACACATAATTATTGTAACAATTTAAATTATTGGCGAATAATTGAATAGAATCTATTAAGCGTTTAATTCAACCGCGCCTTCAATTCAAACAAGCAGGAAACTTGTGGCAGGTGGCTGTACTGATCCTGCGCACCGCCATTAGAAACAGCCGGCTCGCCCAGTTAGTTCGACATCGTCGGTAAGGGAACCGTTCCGCGAGTTTTTTGTTGAGTGTTTTGTGTTAAAAGAAAACTATCCAAATTCGAAAATGAGTACGACGATATCGCAGGGCTCCATTTTGGACGTCCTCAAAAAAAAGATGAGACAAACGAAGGAAGAAATGGAACGGTATAAGGACGAATGCGAGGAATTTCAGAAGAGGCTACAAGTGGAAATTATGCGGCGTGAAGAAGTAAGAATTTCATTCTATTATGACTCATTTAAATCTTTAATTGATAAAGTCGCGAACGCGTGTTGATATTTGTGAAAATTTTGGAAAAATGTGTCTGGGATTTTGCATCTTTTTTTCGCTCGTTAGTTTACGTTTGCGTTGCACTCTGTTTAGTCCGTTTTGGTATTCTCCGTATAGGTGCGTTGCCCCTCTATCGATTTAAGAAGGTGACGTGCCAAGGTTGTCTTTTTAAGAAAAATATCGGTTTTCGATTTAACGTATTTTCCTCGAAATTTCTTTATTTACAAACTCAGCAAAAAGGATTTTTACTTAATTATCGTTTACAGTTAAGTGGATGACATTTTGTCTAGTAAAATGCATCGTATGTCCTTATATGGAACGATTCGTTTATCCTAAAACGAATTAAATCGCTTCAATTAGGTGGTGTTTTTCCAAATATGACGTAATAAGCCGCCTATGTAATCGATGGATTTCTAAAAATCGTGTGTATTAACCTTTAATCGCGGAAGCGAGGATGATTTATTTCAAAAGTATGGTGAATACTATCGGCGTTATGTGGAATATTTATAAAATACTACTTTGACGTCACGTCTCTCTGAAAACATTCCTCATTCATAAACTAATTTGTAAAATAAATAGATAACCAAAGGTACGGTTTGTTGGTTGTGTACTAAGTAATGCGAAAAAGGTCAGATTGGGTTTTTGTTGAATGTTTTGACACTGACAGATAAGATATTCGTTACTAAGATAGATTGTCGTTTTCCATCTTGTTTTTAAAATTCCTGATAAGAACGATTCGATCTTATTACGTTGCCTTCAGAATTTTGTGTAATCAATTCCGAAATCCATTCATCGAACTAAACCAATCATTCCAGTTTTTGGTTTCAAAGAAAAGTTCCGATTTTTCATGGAAAAAACTACTCATTGATGAGGATCTCTTTATTCCTGTCTAAACCACTAACTGAAGCAACAAGAAGTGTCTGGGTCCGTTACAAAATTGTCTTGCGTATGTCTGTTGGCACCGTCTTGTTGGTGTCACATTTCTCCCTATTTTAGTTAATCCAATTTGAGTATTAAAAAGTTACTTTTATAGTGATGAGATCGATCACCTCGGCTGCAATTTTGTAGAAAAACTTCGTTTATTTAGTAGTTTTTTTACGCCGTTGTGCTGAAAAGTGTCTTGTCTCATTAAAACGCAGTCTATTGTATCACTAACATTTTTTTCCTGACAGGCAATTGTTTATGAACACAGCGCGTTTCCAGAAAAGTACTCTATTCAATAAATTGTTGATAGAAAATACTGTAAAAAATCTGTTTTCAAAAGAAGTTTGCTTGTTTATTAGCTTTTACATGTTCAAGAAAAGTATAAGCAGCAATTTTCCTCTATTTGAATTTGATTGGATGAAAGGAAAAAACTGCCACAATACCATAAATATCAGTTTATTTTTTTCTTTATACATTACAAGAAAGTCAGTGTTTTATTCTCCTTTCGAGTCATTTCAGTGATCAAAATAAAAAATAAACTTTTCCCACTTTTCCTTTTTGATTAGTTTTTGGTTTATTGAATAAACACATAAAACGAAATTAAAATATGTACCAAAAAAATAATTTATCTCCTTGAATTTTTTTAAATATTAGTTTCGAAAAAAGCGCGTTTTTGTGCTTACATGGATTTACGCTTTATTAAATATCGCAGGCAAAAAAAATTTTAATAGTTTCAACACACGAAATCAAAATTTTAAAAGTTACTACTAAAAATGATTGTGCTGAATTGTGTTCAATACGTGCTACCTTCTACTGCAAAAACAAATGATTTTTTTCCTCATTTACAGTTATTAAAAATAATTAATTAACTAGTGTGCTGAAATGTGCTCATTATGTGCTACTTTGTGCCATGAAAATATTTTTTTTTATTCTTATGTTTGATGAAAACGAAACCGTTTTTACGATCATGCTCCACCTTTTTCGATATTATGAAAAATTACTTTTGTGCTGAGTTGTTCTCAGTATGTGCTATTTTGTGCCGCTGAAATAATTTTTGTCTTTTCACCAATTGGCTATGTATACTTCATGTTTATTTTGTGCTCTTAGTGTATAACTATTCGAAGTCTAAAACCACCTCGTGAAAAACTTTCGCAAATCATTTTCTTGAACCATTTTTCAAAAAAAATTTTTTTTACATTTTTATTGGATTTTTTAAAATTTTTCTTAAAAACGCATATTTTTAGGAGCTATTTCTAGAATTAACAGGTTTTTAAAAAATTGTTAAATAAAATGATTTTCGAAAGTTTTTCACGAAGTATTTTTAGGCTCCTGATAAAGAGCACGAAATAAACATGCAAATATACATCTCAGCAAAGTTTAGCCCCGCCTTTTTTGATAAACTAAAAAATAGCCAATTGGTGAAAAAACAAAAATTATTTCTGCGGCACAAAATAGCACATACTGAGCACAACTCAGCACAAAAGTCATTTTTCATATTATCGAAAAAGGCGGGGCGATTATCGTAAAAACGGTTTCGTTTTCATCAAACATGGAAATAAAAAAAATATTTTCATGGCACAAAGTAGCACATAATAAGTACAATTCAGAACACTAGTTATTTAGTTATTTTCGATTTTATCGAAAAAGGCGGGACTATCGTAAAGATTTATCGTCGATCGTATCGGCAAAAAAAATTAATAGTTTCTACACACGAAATTAAATTTAAAAGTTACTACTAAAAATGATTGTGCTGAATTGTGTTCAACACGTGCTACCTTGTACTCCAAAAACAAATGAGTTTTGTTCTCATTTACAATTTTTACGAAGACAATCAATTTTTACGATAACCCCGCCTTTTTCGATAAAATCAAAAATAATTAAATAACTAGTGTGCTGAAATGTGCTCATTATGTGCTACTTTGTGTCATGAAAATATTTTTTTTTATTCCTATGTTTGATGAAAACGAAACCGTTTTTACGATAATGCTCCACCTTTTTCGATATTATGAAAAATTACTTTTGTGCTGAGTTGTGCTCAGTATGTTCTATTTTGTGCCGCAGAAATAATTTTTGTTTTTTCACCAATTGGATATTTTTTAGTTTATCAAAAAAGGCAGGGTTAACTTTACTGACATGTATATATTTCATGTTTATTTTGTGCTCTTAGTGTATAACTATCCGAAGCCTAAAAACACTTCGTGAAGAACTCTCGAAAATCGTTTTCTTGAACCATTTTGCAAAAACGTGTTCATTCTTGAAATAACTACTAAAAATATGAGCAATAGCTCATTCGATTTGGAATGACGTCTAGAAAAATGTTTTTTAGCAGATAAAAAATTACAAAAGTTATAAACAAATTAAGATGGAAAAAAAGGGCATTTAGTTTTTCGCGAATAACTCAGAAACTATAAGAGATAATCGAAATCTGAAAAAGGATTCTTAAAGAGATGGAATTTTCCAATAAAAAAGTCCCAACTCGCGAAACTCTATCTCCATTGCTGGTAATTTTAAATAAACGCTGAAAGTAGGCCTCTGCTTGATTATTCCAGGATCCTAGCGAGTACGTCACATAAAATAATTTTTTTAAGTACTAAATGTTAATTCAAAAATTTAAAAAAAATTACGCTGTATTCTCACTACTTGAGGGAATAAGGTCCCGTTGGAGAATTTGATCTAACTTAATTTTTGAACAAGAAGATTATTAATTAAAAAAAATTTAATTACTTCCGTCACTATTGCAAGCAATAACAATTATTTAATTAACACGAAAAATTTTCACTTCTCAGAATCTTTTTTGTATGGTATACTCAAGATCAAGTCAAAAATTTTTTTTAACGTGATTACTTTGTTTACAATAATTTTTTTAAGTTGCAACAAAAATGAATTTTTTTTTTAAGTATTTGTTAAGGTATTACTGTTTTTGTATTGATGAAAGATATTAACGTAAAAAAATGTTTTCTTATTTATTTATAAATTATTTATAAACAAATGGACTACTTGAATATTAAAAAAAATTGTTTTGCAATTTTATGAAATTTTGAATTTTCTTACAAACAATTTTTAATTGTTTATAATCGTTTTTTTTTTATATTTCATGACAAAATTGTAAATAAAACTTTTTTAAAATATTAAACTAGTCAATTTGTTTATAAACAAATCGCGTAAATTTTTTTTTACATTAATAAATATATTTAATCAATGCAAAAACAGTAATACCGTAACAAATATCAGAAAAGAAGAGAAAAAAAGAAATTTAACATTTTTTTTGGATTTTTCGTTTTTATTCATTTTTGTAAACAAAATAATCACCTTCAAGAAGCGAAAAAATGCGGCACAAAATAGCACATACTGAGGACAAAAGTAATTTTTCATATTATCGAAAAAGGCGGCTATTATCGTAAAAACGGTTTCGTTTTCATCAAACATGAAAATAAAAAAAATTATTTTCATGGCACAAAGTAGCACATAATAAGCACAATTCAGCACACTAGTTATTTAGTTATCTTTGATTTTATCGAAAAAGGCGGGGCTATTGTAAAAATTGATTGTTTTCGTAAAAACTGTAAATGAGGAAAAAAATCATTTGTTTTTGCAGCGCAAGGTAGCACGTATTGAACACAATTTAGCACAATGATCATTTTCAGTAGTAAGTACTTGAAATACCGTCATATTGTATATTAAATTAAAGCTAGTTGAATTCTTTGTCTTACGATTCTATCTTTATTTTAGCCTGCGATATTAAATAAAGCGTAAATCCATGTAAGCACAAAAACGCGCTTTTTTCGAAACTAATATTTAGAAAAAACTAAAGAGATAAAAAATATTTTTTTTACTTTTCTTGATCATGTAAAAGCTAATAAACAAAAGCTGTTTAAAAACAGAAGATTTTTTACACTATTTTCTATTAAAAGTTTATTATTACCAATCAAAAAAGAAAACGGTTGAAAAATTTATTTGCAAAAAAATGAAAAATCCAAAAAAAGGTATTCAATTTCTTCTTTTTTTTTTCTAATATCTGTTACGGTGTTACTGTTTTTGTATATCAATATATTTTTTTTAATCATTTTAATCATAAACACATTTATTAAGGGAAGATATACATACACCTAGATAGTAAAAAAAATCGATTTTTATTTGTTTGCAATTTTTTGAAGCTTGAGGTCTCCAGAATATCTGGTAAAAAAGTTAATATTTCGATAAATAAGTATAATAAATATATTTATTATACAATATTATTATTATTATTATTTATATATTTTAAAAAATTGTTTAACATTTTTTCGATTTTTTTCTGCAACTTACAAAAAATATTGTAAGCAAAATAATCGCCTTAAAATTTTTTTTGCGTGATCTTGAGTATACATATAAAACAGGGTCTGAGAAGCGAAAATTTTTCGTGTTAATTAAACAATTTTCATTGCTTGCAATGGTGATGGACGATATTTTCTTAATTAACAATCGCCTAACTTGTTCAAAAATTAAGTTAGATCAATTTTTCCAAGGAGACCTTATTCTCTCAAGTGTTGAGACTACACCATATTTTTTCAAGATTTTTTAATTAACATTTAATACTTAAAAAAATTATTTTATGTGACTTCAGAGGTCGCACACACATCCCGAATTAGCCACGCGGGGGTCTATTTTCAGCGTTCATTTCAAATTAGTACCAATGGAGATAGAGTTTCGATAGATGGGACTTTTTTTATTGAAAATTTGCTCCTCTAGGAATTCTTTTTCAGATTTCCATTATCTCTTATTGTTCTGAGCTATTAGCGAAAAACTACATTTTTTAGTTTTTCATTTTAATTTGTTTATAACTTTTGCAATTTTTTATCTGTTAAAAAACATTTTTCTAGGCGTCATTCCGAATCCAATCGCTCATATTTTTAGGAACTATTTCAAGGATTACGACGTTTTTGAACTTTTCGACTAGACTACTATAGCTGTAACCAACTAAAAAGAGGATCGACGCAAGAACGCGTTTATGTAAAATCCCGCCCCTTGGACCGTGATTAGACTACAGTAGCATAACTCCACTTTTTTTTTAATGTGCGATTGTTTATTTAAAAAATTAGTAGATACTCTTGAAAAGTAATTTATTTGCTGTAAATGTACATTCTTGGATAATTTGTAAACAGATTTGTTTAAAACATTTTTTCACTTAAATCCCCACTTGTATATTTTTCAACATATCGCATATTTAGTAGATAAGATAAGCACATGCATTATATTTGTTCCGACAAACATGTTTATGTCACAAAAAAACTTTAGATTTTAAATGTCTTGGAATTATGATACAGGCTACTGGATTTTAAGTTTCAACCTATTCATAAGTAATCTCCTTTGGATATAAAAGTCGATAATATATTTCGATAAGTAGGTTACATCGCTAACAAAAACGTTGGTACTATATTAACTGCGCGAAACATGATTGACGTTCCCAGTTTTACGCGAGACGAGTTCTAGCAGCATGATACCACTCGATTACTGAATGATACGTGTGTAAAGAACGGAAACAATGTTTTTTTAGATCGTTTTATTCAAATATCTTAGTATTAAATTCAATGTAAATTTCTTTCCAGTAAATAATTTTTCTATGAAAATCGTTGATCATTTTGTGACTAACGATTTTCATATCAAAATTACAATTTTTTTAAAGTGTAATTTGTGTAATTTTTTCTGGCTATTCGCAGATTTTAGAGAAACCAAACCGTTTTTACGATAATACATAACCCCATTTTTTTTTATAAAATAGGGCGTGTTACTTTACGTCTAAATATGTATGTAGTGACATATATTTTTTTCATTTACAAAGATCACGTAATTTTTCACTTTTCTTCTTAAAATAAGAAAAGTATCGTATTATGGTGGCAAATGACTGTCTGACGAAACTTTGTTTCAGAACCTCTCGAGTCAAATGTTTTTACACAATGTTACTTACAAAATGCAGAAATTACGCAGCAGAACAATTTTAATTTTGGCATACAGTTTTTGCACGAGAGGATAAACCTTTGATCAGACTTCTGAAGTGGGCCGAAATTGTTGGTTTCAGTCAAGCTGCAACTTCGAATTACTTGTACTAATGACTCAAAAATATTGTGGCCATTCTCGAACTTATCGGCTCTGTAACTATTATTTTGTTCTGTAGTTTTTGAATGAAGCGAAACTTTTGCTGCAAACGTTGAAGTAGTTGCAGATCGACTGAAACCTAGCCTTTGTATTCAATTTTTTTCCCAGTAATTTGAAAAAAAAATATGAATCTTTGTTCTGAGCGAATTAGTTTGTCGTTTTGGTACAAACATTCAACTTCAATAATGTTAGGTGTAGAGATTACAGTGGTCCCAATTCTTTATAGTTATTGCAAGAAAAGCTGCATGTTTTTTTGTCTATTGATAGAAACTAGTAGAAACCAACGATTTTTGGACCACATCAACGCACTGCACAGAGCCATCAAGTTTACTATGTAGAAAGAGAATCCATGAGAGAAAGCTACAACTTGCAATATACACAAAAAGGATGCACGCCGATAATATCTACACACCACATCTCACTATCACTTTATGCAGAAAATAACTTATAAGCACACCACTGTCTCGAGCGAAAACCATCAGCGACGAGCAACACCTAGCCAGTAAGAAAATGCACTTAGGAAGAAAGGTTACACAGACACCAACATAAAGAAAGCTGCGAAGGAACAGACAATTTGGCAAACAGAACCACCAAGAGGGATAATTTGTTTATCTTACATAGCGAGTTATGTAGAAAAGCATTTCTCGAACTGTGGTACACGACATTGTGCTTGTTTTTTTTAAATAATTTTAGAAATATTGAAATTTTTTAAAATTAAGAAAAAATAGTACAATAAACAAAAATTGTTTTTGCGGCACAAAATAGCACATACTGGCACAAAAGTCATTTATCATATTATCAAAAAAGGCGGGGATCTAATAGTCTCCGTAAAAACATGAGGAAAAAAAGAATTTGTTTTTGCGGCACAAGGTAGGAACACAATTCAGCACCCTAATCATTTTTGATCCTATCAAAAAATGCGGGGCTATCTATTATCATAAAAACGGTTTTATTATAAAATCTACAAATAAAAAGAAAAAAACAATTGTTTTCACGGAACAAAGTAGCACACAATAAGCACAATTTAACACACCAGTTGTTTTTGGTTTTATCACAAGATAAGATGAGACAAGACCGCACTCAACGCCCAGAGAATGACAATGTTTGGGCAGGTATGGTCAGCAAATTAGGACCCCCATATTCTTGGAAAAAAATTTAATTGGAGCGAGATACTTAGAATTCTTACAGGAAGACTCTGTTTCGTGATATTTGAAAAACCAAGATTTTTAAAACGAAGCTGCAGACATTGAGGAGTTGAAAGCACGAATAATATTAGTTTCTCCGGAAATTAAAAATGTTCAAAACGAGTTTGAAATACGATTCGGATATTGCCAAATAGTGAATGGATCACATTTATTGAAGAAAAATCAAGGAGAATAGATTTTTTAAATCTTTCAAATAGAAAATATTTATGAAATTATCTGAAACAGAAGCGAGCAATAAAAAAAAGAAATTTAGTAATTATGTTTTGATTCACTGAATTTATTCGAATTTATTGATACGCACTGTATAGTATAGAATATAAATGGTTTCAGTTACAGTACACGTCGCTTATTAGAATCAAATTCGGATTTGTGGTTTTTGATAACAATAACCGAATGGTAACAAAATCCAATATTCGAAAACAACAAACGTTTTTTGGATCGAAAGGAATAAATATGTGTATACAACTGTATCCGATGAACAGGTTGTTCTAAAAACTACATATTTCTTCTCAGTAATTTGCTGACACGAAAAATAAAAATGAATACAAAAGCATGTTATCACAGACGTAGTTAAATTAAGTTGTTATTCTAAGAACTGCACATTCTTTCCAGTGTACTAAAAATACAAAGTAACTTGAAGATAACGTATTTAAAGATGTTTAGATGAAGTAATGTTACCTAGGTCGATCAAAACACTTCTGCAAAAATAAAGCCAAAATTTTCATTCTAAACATGCGTATTGTGTAAAAATTCGGCAAATTCTTATTTAAAAAAATCATGCAAAATAGGTTATTCATGTTTAAGAAAGCTGGGAAGATAATTGATAACATAAACCGAAATTATGATTACTATAAACGATTTTGTACCCGACTGATAGCAGTATCCGTGATTCTAATAAGCGCCGTGCGCTATATTTCTAAATTTTAGTTTGTCTTCATTTAGATCAATTTTTTTATTTTAGGTATAGTATTTTTGAGTTTTCTTTTTTTAATCCTTTTCTTTTGCTAAACTTGAATGCTGTTTCTGTCTCTTTTGACTTATTGATTTTTTCTCTTATCTTTTTAGCAGAGTATATATACATGTTTTGTGCTACAGTTCTGTAGACGTTGTGCAGTAAAACTTCAAAAGAACGTTTAGAATATGATTTATCTCGGCTCGCTGGCATTACAAGATCATCAGTTACTCAAATTACTGTATACTTTTATGGGCTTGGTTTATGGTTAATATGATCTGTGTTATGTTATTTGCTCTTTTCACTGCAAGCATAGAGGACGTTTGATAAAATAATCTCTTTTCTATGAGCACTACAAATTGAATCCTTAAAAACGTTCCAAATAAAGAAGTTTCAAAATCATTTTTTAATATAAAGTTATTTGGCTTATAATTTCGTTAACTGATCAGAATTGGCATTTCTTGCTAATAGAGCGAGAAATGTACGACCACTACAACAAGGTTGAATAACTTGGGCGAAAAATCAATAGATTTGTTTTGTAGTTTCCTTTGTATAAGCTGCCGAGGACATCTCTCCTATTTTTTGTACGCGTTTTCTCAGCAAAAAGTGCTAAGATTACATCGGTGGCTAACTTGGAGAATTTTGGACACGTATATACTTCTACCTTTCTGTCTTTCCCAGCTAACAGTTTGATCTGGTTGTCAATGGATCTAATAGAATAAACTGGAGATTTGATCAGACCACGGCTTATTAAGATTTTTTTGACAGTTGTATGTTCCGTTAGAAACTGTCAGTATTTTGAGTTTCTTCTTTCTCAGTACTCTCAGTGCGATTTGTTCTGATCTAATTCTGGATTCTCGCTTTATCCGCTAATATAATATTTGTGGTCTAAAATAACTCAACTCAAATTTTCTGTGGTTTGCGACCTAAAGTAATTTTACGGTTTTTGTCTTATCAGACGACGAGTTTTTTAAGGTTCTCTGGCAGCTTTCTTCTCTTTTTCTATTTATTCCGCGTTGACTGAACGAATACGTTTTGGAAATATGAGATATCTACCAAACGGAAAGTAACATTTTTTTTTGGTCTCAGTTTTAGAGCCGTCTCTACGCCAGGTTAACTTTCAAGAGGAAAGGAGTGGATTTCTCTTTTTGATTTTGAATTATAACTTTATAGGGTGTAGCCACGAAGTACAGAGGATGATCTTTTTATTCATTAATATTAATATAGGTTTTGTAAGATAGGGTAGTCGTATTTGTTTTTATTTTTTGCATGCAATTGTTTGAAGCATTTTGAGAAAAAAATACTTCTTTAGCATCAATATTTCATTTCTTACCGTCTTCAACAACTATCCCAATTTTGACTTTGTTTTTGTGCTATACTTGATTCTATACTTTTTTGTGTTCACGTTAGTATTTTTTCATTTCTTTAGGTTTTTAGGTCTTCGTATGACTTCACTACGTCATTTTAAGTATTTGCTTGCTATAGGTTTTTGCTCTGTTTCTCTTTCTTTCTACGTTCTTGTATCTCTTTTTTTTATTGTTTCTGTTATGCAGTGCCGCTCACTGAGCTTTGGACATTTTTAAAGTAAACTTATCTGGTAAAAACTAATCTGTTATTTTTTAAATTGACATTTAAAATAAGTGTTATAAAGGAGATACTCTATTAATCCATCTCTTCAACTAGCAGCTTTGATCTTGATTGAAATTTCGATGGAGCTGTATGCAAAAATCCATGTAACTTTGTTTTGAACGAGCTGGAAGTTTGAAAAATAAAAGAAACAGTCAAATCAAAACAACTTAAAGAGAAACCGTAAAATCGTATTAATTAAGGCTTCTGAAATAACTAAAATAAATTAGAACCGGTCTAAGAAAGTTTTTTGAAAGAAGAGAACCTATACGATGCTGTATTTATTCGAAGACTGTTTCTTAGTTATGGAAACAAGCAGAAACGTTGCCATTTGTAATAAAAGACATGGATAAAATGTTATGATTAAAATTATAAGCGACTTTCGGCTTAGACCGCGTCGTAGTAAAACACCCAGACTTAGGCTTAGTCATAGTCTCTTCTTGAGAGCCAAAACAAGAAGTAGAACTTGGCCATTGCCGTATTGTCGTTCGTGAACCCAAACAAACTGACGTTTCGCAAGACATTGCAGCTTGCATTTTCAGAGTGGTAAATGTCACTAGCCAAGTTCTACTTCTTGTTTTAGCTCTCAAGAAGAGACTATGACCAAGCCTAAGTCTGGGTGTTTTACTACGACGCGGTCTAAGCCGAAAGTCGCTTATAATTTTAAACATAACAACCGCGAAAGCTTAAGATTTTATAAATGTTATGATATAAATACTCAAACATTTTGTACATTTGGTCACAAGCGAAGATCTTTTGTAAGTTGTGGAAAGAACGAAAGAAAAGAAAGATTGAGAAACACCTTCAGAATTTTGATTGGAGAAAATTTGGTATATGATTTGGTTCAAAGCTAACCGAAGTTTTGTATTTTAACTGTTCTCTGGTATTCTAATATTATTTTTAGAGTATTGTTTGCGCTTTTTTGTTAACCAGTCCATGCAGATTATAAATCGTGGTGGGCTTAGGCTCGGTTCTCTTGTTTTTACAACCCTCTCTATTTTAAAGCGATTATACGTTTCTTCTTTTACTTTTATAAGTAACCTATCCGTGTTTTTATTGACTTCTGTTAGCTTTTTTGGTGAATTAAATTCTTAAATTCTTAAATGTTCACTCTGTTCTATTTATTTCTCTGCTATTTTTCTTAGGTCGTTACAATGATGACGTTTCACGTTTGTTCAGAATGTTTTTAGCTTTGTGATACAATCTGATAGGCTTTTCTTCATCGGCTTTCCTCGTCAATTACGACATAGGCCAAAAACGCTTTCGGTTAATTCTATTCTCTATTATTTATTATTCTTAGTTCGTCAGTTAGAGGTTTTTTTGGACAGCAACAGCAATGGTCATCATTGCTGTTGTATATTCATATAAATTGCGAATGCGTTATGAAAACAGATAAAAGATGAGGAACGTATATTTTCTATGTCCATTACAACAGATCTTTTAATTTCAAACAGTTCTCCAGGTATTATTGACAGTTCTGATTTATCGGCTTCCGGTTCTAAAGTTTCTTCTTTTTTTCCTATAATTTTTTCAGGTATATATTAGGTTCAGTATCGAGTTTTGGTGAATGAGACTCACTCTCAGCAAATAATTCTCTGCGAAACTTCAGTGGCTCTCAGTAACAATCGACTTAATTTTAAACCCTGCGATTAGTTCTTCAAATTAGTTGCCACCAATATTTATAATTATTTATCAACGTCGACGTCTGCAAACATGTCTTTAAGAACTTGATGCTTCGTGGTTTTGTTTTTTTCTTTCTTTATAGATTGTGGTGTAGGTTTGACGATTGGAGTATCTCTGTTACAATAGGTTCAAGGACGAGTGGTTTTTGTTTTGCTTCAGTTGTTTCTATACATGTAATTGGTTTCCCAGGTATAATCTGCGGAATTGGTTCTTTAACTGGTTTCTCAAGTACTGTAAGTGGAACTGTTTCCACCGCTTCCTCTACATTCCTAATCCATTGAAGTTTTCAGATACTACAGATGTTACTGCATTTTATAATTGAAGAAAAATGCATTGATGGAACTTCTGAATTCCTCTTAAAAGAAACTTTCACTGCCACAATGGTTTATTTAGTTCACTGTGTTAGAATCATGTTTTTGATGAAAAATGAAAAGTTTCTGAAGAGATTTATTGCAGGTTTCGTGTTTTTAATGACTTAAAATTTCGCCTAAACTTAATTTATGAAAATGTATAAGAATTAGGCATGAAACTTCTGAATTAATTAAAATTAAGGTTTTTAAAGCACGTGAAAATGTATGGAGAGTGAAAAAAAAGCGTTTCTGGAATTTGTTTGATAAATGGGAAGTTTGCTTTAACGTAATTAACACCAGGTAGGGAAGATCGGGTACATGACCTTTTCCCTACCATATTCTCAAGGACGTTCAATGCTGTCTGTTTAACATTCCAGAGCATTCTTTATAACGACTATCTGTATCCTGTAAGTTTCGTCACTGTTTAAACACGACCTCATTTTTTCATTAAACAAATATCAATATTTAATAAATAATTTCGTTTCTCTATTACGTAATAGTGTTGCGTAGAAAGCGAAAACGCAATTGTCATTACTCTAAAATACTCGTCGTTCATGTTACATAATGAACAAGCACCGGAAACCAGTTAGGCTGTATTTCCTTCCGTTGTAAACTCTTTCGATTACGATTTTTTAATTACTTTGATGCGGTGTTATTACACTCGTACACCGTGTCGAAATCATAAGACTCTTATTATTATAATATCTAGAACGAACAGTTATGCTTTTTACGGTCAAAGAAGAAAAACTACATGATCATACATATATAATTAATTTGATTTTTGGTTACAGGCGGAATCTGAAGTAGCAGCTCTTAACCGTCGTATTCAATTGTTGGAAGAAGATTTAGAACGCTCAGAAGAAAGGCTTGCAACGGCAACTGCTAAATTAGCTGAAGCATCGCAAGCTGCAGATGAGAGCGAACGGTTAGTTTTTTTCTCTTATAAGCCATGACTATGCGGAACGTAAATTTTTTTTTGGAAATTTAATGGCTTTTGTGTACAGTCGAATAAATCATTCGTTCCGATTTTGACTGCATAAGTTTTGCATAATGCGTGTAATAAAATTTTATTGTTCAATTAAGGAATTGTGTCAGATCTTTAGTAGGTGTCGGTGTTTTGTTCTTCCTACTTTATATGAGTCGTTTTTAACTCGTTATGCGCTTTAATTTGGTGCATTAATCGGAAATTTTTTGTTTATTTCTGAAAATTGGTTTTCTTTGAGTACTTATTTTTTGAGAATCAGCATGTTTTTTGAATAGTTTTTCAAGTAGTTATTTTTTTTTTAAATTATTTGGGAAGCAAATTCCTTGCTAATGTGATGAATTCATTCAGAATTCGATTCAGTGAAGATTACTGATTACTTCAGAAACGCTAGATTTACTTACATACACAAACTACGGCGTAATCGTGTGAACCAAATCTTGTGGACGTTTCAATAAGTGTGGTTGATTCTTTCTTAGCAGTGTATTGATTCTTTCGTTCTTTTTACAGAATGAAATCTAGCTAGTTCTAGACGGAACATTTAATTGTCATCGGTGTTGTACCATAGCATTCATTAGTCCCACTTTAGTCACAACTAAAATACATTTTATAACGCGGCTTTTATTACTCTTGATTTGGTACAAAAAATCGTAGTTTGCTATGATTTTTAATAACCGTTATATATCTAATACGAGTCGACAGTTATATCTTGAAAGGTTTAATAAACTTCGAAACGAGCACCTGTATAATTACGAAAAATAAATGAAATTTACTGCAACGTTAGTGCATACATGACATAGTTTGAAATGTACTATAATTATTACGGTCTCGTTATCTTTACTCAATCTTTAACAAAGTTTAAAACGTAAATAATTGTGTTATAAAAGGTCCGCGCACTTCATAAGAATTTTCCTGGCAATTGCCAATCAATATGTCGAATAAAATGATTTTTACTTGGTTATTTGAAACTGAAAAACGCTGATAAAGTCATAGGCTACATAGAGGAGACGATGTGGACCCACCAAACCACACGAAACTGTTTGGTTCAAGTTCGCCACATATAGGATACACACTAGTCTAAGGATAGACTTAGCGGAATCGAGATACGGGTTCGGTTTTTAAAGTACTCTCGGCAGACTAGAATTCTATGTGACAGAGTATCAGGAACACTACACGACAAGCACCGGTCGTCATCTGCAACGATAACGCGTTTTAGATGGCAACGGAACCCGCCGTGCGATATGAAAATTTGAACGGCCGCTCGGGTTATGGGACATTATCTAATCTAGGATATTTGGAATCAAGGAATAGACGTTACGTCCTTTATGGGATGTATTTCAATCATTCATTCAAGATCAAAGTCTTGAGCTGACGCTTGACCACCGAAAAGGAAGGACAATCTGCGGGGACTGCAAGGCGAAAGCTTAAAAACAAAGAGAATCGGGAGCTCAGGTAACCGGTTCTATTCCAATGGCGGGCTATACACGAAGCAAAGGCGGGAACGTCAGGAACAGCGAAACCAAACGGTGCACGCAATTGTACCAACTGCCGGAACAACAGGGGCGGAGAAACGCAACCTTTCTAGCAGTAGCACACCGACGTCACAAAAACGATAGGTAAAGCGAAGTCGAAGGGTCGGAAGAAACCGAAAAAACAACATTCAGGGAATCGTTATTGCAATCATACTAATAAGGTTTCATGAAAATATCAACAATCCTGAAGAATCCGAGGTCATAAAAACCTCGATACTCCGATGAATTGACGAATTGGAAAAGAGAAAACCTTCTCCGCGTTTTTGGGAATGTACCCAAAAAGGGGAATTCCTAAAAAGAACGTGCGTAGAAGAAACCACTGGGAAGGAGGAGAAAAAGGAGGATGTAGACCCACCAAACCAACTGAACTTGCTTGGTTCAAGTTCGCCACATATAGGATAGAACGATTTCGGATATGTTACGAAAAAAAGGATTGCCTAGTTAGACGAGTCGTGTATCTAGTTCGTGCTATGTAAACACAAGGTTTAGCAAAGCACCAACCATGCGACTTATTCTCGCGTGTCTGGCTGAAAACCAAGTAAGTGGGAAAAGGATACGATGTTCTAATAGAATGGGATGAGGCAGTTAAATAACTAAACAAATACCCTACTTCGCCGTAGCAGACTGTAATAAAATAAAATCATAAGACCACTGAATTATACTCTGATTTACGTTTGACTCTGGTCTCTTATAGCGAATGCAATTACATTGACGTTGGACACTAGTCTAAGGATAGACTCAGGGGAACCAGGATACGGGTTGACTTGGGTTTTTAGGTTACTCCGGTCATTATCGACTCCCAACAGGAGATAATCCTATGTGACGTAGTATCTGGAACACCACACGACAAGCACCGGTCATCAACTGATACGGTAATGCTATCGGAACCCGCCGTGCGATGTGATAATTTGGACGGCCTCTTCTTGGGTTATGGGACATGTTGATCCAGTCTAGGATGTTTGGACTCGAGGAACAGGCGCTACGTTCTTTATGGAATGTATCCCACTGTTGCTGCCATTCATTCAAGATCAAAGTTTTGAGATGACGCTTGACGGCCGAAAAGGAAGGAAAATCTGCGGTCGAAACTTGCTGGTCTAAGAATGTGCACGTGCCAGCTCTTACAAGAACTTTGGAGCAGTATATTTCCTGCAATAGGAGATGCAGAGGGGGATATTTTGCCACAACGCACAAGGAATCGATAGGAACAGTACGATATGCCCCGAGGATCGTACGAAGGAATAGGGAATGTAGGGATGCCAGTTTCCTGACAATGTGGGTATGTCGCAGTCTGTGGTACCAGATGTCTAAGCCATATGTGAGCATAGGGATGACTGCACTGTTGAAAATGGTCACTAATGATTTCTTATGTACGTTCTAGTTACGGCGAGAATATTTGTAGAACAAGTGCAAGACAGTCTTGCCCTCGTCAACTAAATAGGGACAGTGTTTAACGAAGTTTATGATCGACCAGAAGACTGAGGTACTTAAACTCGAAAACCCTTCGAACTGAAATGCCGTTGAGTCGAAGTGAGGGTGTTCATTTTATAAAGGAACCAAAAACCATGTGTTTGGTCTTGTCAGCTGAGACAGTCAATTTGTTGACAATCCAGCGAATCGAAATGTCCAGGCACTGTCGTGATTTTGCTTCTAGGTCGCGTCTGTTGTCTGCGGACACTGTGATAATGATATCGTCCGTGTAAGCGAATCTATCACAGTTATCGGATAAGTTCTAGTAGAGAATCCACAACTACGTTCCTCAAGGTCGGCTCGAAAACCGATCCTTCTGGGCGTCCTTTCATCAGTCGTTTTGTGTAGAAAGAAACGTTCGCGGAATAAGTGATCGAGCGACTCTATAAATAAGTGCGAATAACGCGCACGGCGTCTACAGACACTCTTAACGATCAGAGCTTCAATTATTGATGACCACCATACGTTATTAAATCCTCCTGAAATGTCTATAAAAATGTATAGTCTGTACTAGGTGACGTCCGTTTGCACTTTCGCCATTAATGTACGAATGGCGTCTGTCGTCGATTTGCCGGAAACGAAGCCGTACTGGCTGGGATTGAGTAATCTTTGTAGAGGAATTATGTCATGTATTTTCTTTAACAGTACTCGTTCGAATAATTTGCCAAATTATGAAAGTAGCGTAATCGGACGATACCATTTGGGGTTAGAGAGATCCCTCTTATCAGGATTGAGAATACGTTATTAGCCTACCAGTTTTCGAAGTGTTTGGAAAATACCCGCATTGAACGCAAGAGTTGGATAGGTCAATGAAAGTAGAAGAGAGGGGAATCTTGTATAACTGTTAGTACGTTACAGTGTACTCCGTCGGGTCCGGGAGCATTATTCTTAGGAATTCTGCTAGCCACCGACACTATATCCTCTTTTGTAACCACCCAGTCATGTCGGGACTCAATATTTGTAAAAGATCGGGATCTAATTCGGTCTTGGTAGGGATCGTCGTCTGGGAACAAGGAACTAACTATTGACTTGATTGTGTGGAGCTCTGTGAGAGTGTTTGTCACCGTCACGGACGTTGGAGTATGGTTGGATACCAAGGAACTTTTGTGAGATATCTTCACGGATTCACCGCCAAATTTCTCTCTACAAACCTTTGCCATGAGCTAAATTTAGCTATTGAGTTTTTAGTTCTGCAGGAGCTTTTTGAGTGCGCTTTCTTAAGCAACGTACGAATCGGATAGGTATCCAGCTTTGGACTCCACCACACTACAATACACCAGTTCTAGAATTCGAGCAAACTAGGTTTAAGACGTTTTGGCTAGATCAGCCTGGTCAACTTTGCAATGGAGACGTCAATAGAATTAGAATCGTGACACTTAGCTCCACGTGGAAGATAAGTAGGAAGTAAGGCGCTGACAGCTGTGTTCAGCTTGACAGGATCTATGCGTTTGACATATGCTTTGGGATCGGAACCGATCGAGGATTTTTGACGGTTAAATCAAAATGTATCAGTCGGTGGTCACTTTAGAAAGTAAAATTTTTTCTAGTTAAAACTTTTGATGCCAATGTGACATTGATGTCTGATGATTACTATGGTGACTAGCAAAGGTGAAAGGTTGATCAGTGTAATTTACAACACATAGGTCACGTTCGCCTACGAGATTCTTTAGGCTGCTGCTGCATTTGTTAGTCTACAAGGAATGCCAAAGCGGCGATTTTGCATTAAAATCACCTGCTATAATAATCGGGACGATTTAGTTCGTCCAAAACATTATCCCGCTTGGTTGTCAATGAAAGTCGACGATATCCAAGGAGATCTTTCCAACTGTTATGATTACCTCGACGGGCTTGGCGCTATTGTAAACAATAGTCGAGAAATACCGCATAGAAGTGGATGCGGTGATCTTGTTAAAGGACAATGCCGCACCAGCGAGCCCATATTCTGAACCAGAACTATACACATATGGCTTTTGGGTCAGTAAAATGTCTTATGTCATTGTCGGAAGAGAAGCTCATGACTTCCAAGGTCGCAGCACAAGAACTCTTGCGCAATCCTAAGAATCAGAGAAGCGTTCTCACTGTGCATAATCGGTATGAGTTATCTTGGCGTCAAGTACGCTGGGAAGTTGTTAGAAGACGCCTTTTTGGCCATATCTTATACAGGGTTTTCTGCGGTTTTTGGGCAATCTTTCGTATCGTACTTTTCAGCACAATTACCGCATTTAAAGCTCGCTATTGCAGTCACCTTGTTGGCTACATAGATCAGGAACAATATTTTTGCTCTGATTCTCCGAGCCTTTAGTTGAAGGAGTAAAGCAACCTAGGAACGACGTTATTTTTTGTAAGCAGTTTCCAAGATCACGTTTTTAGATTATTTAATGATTGCGGACTCGCCACTCGCACCGTAGCCAGCAACAAGTGAGAGAACCATGAACGAGTGAACTGTCTGATTCTTTGAGCCGTGAGTTGAACGAGTAGATAGCACATTTCGATTTTTTTTTGTGAAAGCATGGTTAGAGTTTCGACCGGAAATATTGGTTTTGCTCTTCTTAATGTTCACTTACATTATGTCGATCTATTTTTGGTATACTATTGAGTCATTTTTACTTTTTATTTTGCCAAGAATATTTATGAAATGTCTAGTTTAGAAACATCGTTTGCAAAATAGAATCAGAGGACAAAAGAACGCAAAGATTTGGATTTTCTCCGTCCTAAATTTGATGTTTCAAAACAAGTTTTTGGTCTAAACTTCTGCCGAGGCTATACGAATGAAATGAAAATAGTACGAAAGCCAATAACTACATTTTACTAGGAAAAAAATGTCTTGATGAGAAAATTAACAGCATCTACTTGATTCTTTCTTTCTCAGAGAGTCTTTTTTTACCTTTTTTGGCATACCATTGATTCACTTGTTATTTTGCGAAGAATGTTTATGAAATGACCAGTTAAGGAATCCAATAACTACATGTTTACCAGGTTGATATTCATGAGAAAATTAACAGCGTCTACTTGATTTTTTCTGTCTCGGAACTTATTAGAGCTTCTAACGACACTAATGTTTGAGCTTTTCTCAACGTTTCTTTACATTATGTTCATTTCTTTTTTTGTCTTTTTTGTTATATCATTGATTCATTTTTACTTTTTATTTAGTGAAGAATGTTTATGAAATGACTAGTTTAAAAACATTGCTTGCAAAATAGATTCACAAGACAAAAGAACGAAAAGACTATCATTCTCTCTGTGCTAATTGATGTTTCAAAACATGTTTTTAATGTTTAAACTTCTGCTGAGGCTATTTGAATGGAATCAAAAACTGTAAGAAAGTCAATAACTACATTTTTATCAGGAAGGAGACGCCTTGATGTTCATGAGAAAATTAACAGCGTCTACTTGATTTTTTTTTTTCTCGAAGTATGTTTAGAGCTTCGACCGAAAATGGTTGTGCTCTTCTCAACGTTCACTTACATTAACTCTTTTTTTGCCTTTTTTGGCATACCATTGATTCATTTTTACTTTTTATTTCACGAAGAATGTTCATGAAATGACTAGTTTAAAAACATTGTTTGCAAAATAAGACAAAAGAACACAATGTGGTTTCGTTCTTAAACGTATATAAAAGAATATTCAAGCAATTAAATTTGATAAAAAGGAAGTTATAAGCAATTTGATTTTGTATTGTTATGCGTGATGGGTCAATAAAAGTTCCGATTGAGTGAACGGTAATTGTATTCATGACAACAATTGTATATTTACTATTTTGACGTCAACGTCCCTTTTTTCTCATTGTGTTCTTTTGAATTAGACACAAAAGCCATTAAATTTGTAAGCGATCTATTTGTGTGTGTTTTTTCAAGTCTCATCATTAAAATAATTATAGTGGTTCCTATCAAACCAAATTACGCATCATTGTTTATATAATTTAGGATACGTAAGGCCTTGGAAAATAGGACCAACATGGAGGATGATAGGGTGGCCATATTAGAAACTCAACTGTCACAAGCTAAATTAATTGCCGAAGAAGCTGACAAAAAATATGAAGAGGTACACAAAGCCATCTTCAATTAAAAAAAAAAAGAAATTGATGCGGATGTTTTAAGATCGTTGCTACAATTTCTTTTTTCTTTGTCTAATCACTGTTAGGGTTGATAGGATTTTTTCAGGTGGCTGTTTCCAGGCGTTGCTATAATTTTTTTGAAACCTCGATAGAAATATTACTAAAACGTAAATTTCTATTATGGTTTTTTTGTACTATTGTTTTTTATGTGTTTAATGTGTATTTATCCTTCAGTGCCCGGAAAATTCTTGAAAACCGTTCTTTGGCAGATGAAGAGCGTATGGACGCTCTGGAAAACCAACTCAAGGAAGCCCGTTTCCTTGCTGAGGAAGCTGATAAAAAATATGATGAGGTCGAACATAAAACTTAACGTATTGGGTGTTGTGTTTATTTTTTGTTTTATTTGAGTGCTATTAAGTGCTGCTGGCATTAAAAATGGTTGAATTTTTTCTAACTGTCAAAAAAATAGAGAGAAAGAGACGCAGAGACCATGGAACTGCTCGTTATCGAATCGTGCACAGAATTTAGGTTCCGGGTTTGCACTTGCTTAACAATAGTGATTATGTCATGTGATAAAAAAAAAATTGATTTTAGTGATTGTGTGTGCAATCAACAAAATGTGTCGCGTAAAACGCGTAAAATAATCTGTTACAATTTTATGTGAGGTGGTGGCAAAAATTCATTTTTGTTAATGTGTAGTATATGGTGAGTATGACGGTACGGTGTCCTTTTTCATTTGGACACGTAAATTCAAATTTATCAAGTAAACCTTGACTTAATAATAACAATTGAAAGACATAATTACGAATAGTTTAGTTGATTAAGTCTGATGCTGAAAGGTGGCGTTCACAAAACTTTTTATTTTTACTCATTGAAAACTTTCTTTAATTATAAAATGACCATAATGTAGATAAACCGGTTGTAAGAATAATAGTTTAAGGGCGTAAAACTTTTTGATTTCGAATTTTCACATTTAATTCTGACGAAATCGAAACTTTTTGAGTCAAATTTTAGTTTGCTTAGGTCAAAGATAAACATCGCAGTAATTTGTTTTTCACTTGTTAATTTAATTTTTAATTACGCAGATTAATTAACAAACCCATGTAATTTTTGCCCATCCATCTCAAAATAATAGTAAAAATAACGTTTAAAAGAAGTGTGTTGTGACTGTTGCATCTGTGACATTCAAACTATTGTATTTTGGCCAACGGAAGAATTTGCCTACAGCTTTTCCAAGTTTCAATTTACATGTGGCTACATTAAGCTGAGTATGTTCCATGGTACTCTATTGTTAATTGCCACTAATCTATAAGTACGAAGGGGCACAGTTTTTTTTGATTTTTTTGCTAAAAATACACGCCCTTCTTGAATTGCTATTGTAATTGTGTTTTGCTTGCTTAACCAATGTGTATTCAAGGAAAAAAATCGCAATGTAAAACTAAATTTATATATTTAGGTGGCTCGTAAATTAGCCATGGTTGAAGCCGACTTGGAAAGAGCTGAAGAACGTGCCGAATCTGGAGAAGCGTAGGTTTATTTTGTATTGCGTGTTGTGGCGTTTGCTGACAAGAAACTAATGTTTTATACATACCTAATACTTAGTTTAAGGACGTTTTTGTGTTATTACTAATTATAGCTAGTTTTTTTTATATAATACATTAAACATATTAACTTGTGTGTTTATTAATGACATTGCATGTATGTGTTGCTGTTTAGGTTGCCCGAAAATTGGTTCTAATGGAACAAGATTTGGAAAGAGCGGAGGAAAGAGCGGAACATAGCGAAAGGTAGGGAAGCTAGCTTGTTCTGGTTGTGTTCGATTATTCAATTTGATACCACCTTAACGTTTCACTAATTTTTATGTATTTTTCCAGCAAAATTGTCGAGCTTGAAGAAGAACTTCGTGTTGTAGGCAACAACCTTAAGTCATTGGAAGTGTCTGAAGAAAAGGTACGATTTTTTAAAGATACTATTTCGCGGTAAATATTTTTGTTGATACACTATTTCTTTCATCAGATTTAGTTTATCATCAATTATTGACATTGTCAATTAGGGACATAGATACTCGAAACATTAAAAAATGAGTCATACGCGAGTTTATTTGAATTCTACTATACATTAACGTGGATCAAAAAGCGTGGTTTGTATCCTATCCGTTAGATGGCATTTTCCAGTAGTGTCACGATATTTATGTCCTTACTACTAAATAAATTGAAACTTAAATCAGTTGTACGTCGTAATTTTAAGAAAACTTATTCCTTAAACAAGATTCTTGAATGTAAAAAATGTTGATCTCGGGCACTATCCTCATCTATGGTCGATGACGTGCAACGGATTTAAGTTTGCGTTGACTATATGTATATTTTCTTACAATGAAAAAGGTTAATTGGACCTTATAGGCAACCACAACAGTAGAAGATAAAATTTTGTTGTAATTTTTGTACCTCTAGATTAATATTTGTTATCATTAGGCAAACCAAAGAGAAGAAGAATACAAAAACCAAATTAAGAATTTGACGACTCGTCTAAAGGAGGTACTGAGATTGTGAAGTGTACCTCGATGGTCTAACCAGTTTTTGTTTTGATTTTTTTGTACTAATTAGCATGTGTTTAATTGTTGTTATAATTACTAACTGTTACTCTAGGCAACGATACGAGAAGAGAATTATGCGACCCACGCGAAGGCATTGGACAATGCATTGAAAGAGGTAGAGATTAGTCACTTTATTTTTTTCCTTTTGTAGATACTCTGGGCATCCAGCTTTCTTTATGTATAGACAAATGGGTTTCGTCGTGGTTTTTTTGCTGCTCTTCTATTATGTTGTTTATATTGTATGTATTTGTAATTATGACTCCAATGCTATCTCTGTGGAGGGTATTGGTCACTTTTGCTATTGTTGAAGCATGTTAAGCATTTTGTTGTGTGCAGGCTGCCGCTACCAGGGAACATTGCGAGGACAAAATTCATATCATATCAGATAAATTACGTGAAGTAAGTTTTACATACAAATATCAACACTACACGTTGCTTTGCTTTGCTTTTTTGTAAGGTTGTTACTATACCGGAATTTAATTTATTGGTCTTTGGTTATAACCGATTCTCCTTTTTTTAAATCAGAATGGTAAATGATCAACTAATTAAATATATAGATTCTTCTTAGATTTTAATACTAATACTGACTTTATTCTCAGTAAAATGAACTTATTTTTAAGTACGGTTGGTGCTAGATATATTTGGTCTTTTTTCATAGAACACTTGAGATGTGTGTTCAAAATGCACGAGTTAACTCGTCAGTCACCACATGAACTGTTTTGCGGGCTACAGAATATTCAAATCCGATCAATTCAAACAATTTCGTCGCCAATACCGTTTTTATGGTCCTTCGAATCCCATGTTTCTATATTTAAGACCTGCAAACCTAGCAAAGTGATGCTAGAATCTTAATTCAATTAATTTCTCAAAAACTTATTTCGCCATTTTGGAGTATAGCGCTAAAACTAAGCTACAAGACAGAAGTGGCTTTTATCTTTAGTCAAATTGTTCTTTGAGATTTTTAATTAGCGTTCAATAAACGCGGCAGTTATTAACCATAATAGCTCAAAATATTTGAGCTACAGGTATGATCTCAGTCCTGTTAATTTTATTCGAGTCCCATCAATCAAAACAATTTCGTCGCCGATACCGTTTTTATGGTCCTTCTATCCTATATTTCTACATTTAAGATTTGCTATAATTTCAATTTAATCAATTTATCAAAATCTTGTTTCACCATTTTGGAGTATAGCGCTAAAACTAAGCTACAAAACGACACAAAAGTCGTCTTTGTCTTTGGCAAATTTATTTTTTGAATTAATTATCTCAGTCCCGAAAATCGCCCATCAGCTCAGAACGAAATAATGGCACCCTTGAAGATATTACGGCAACACTATTTTTTACTGTTTTTAAAATACAACTATGTTAATTTTTATGCTAATTTTATAGTTTATTATTCGAAGTAGTACCACAATAGGTATTATTGTGGTGGTTCTGCGACTTGTGTATGCAGAATACTAATCGTGGTTAACGGCTATATTATTCCAAAAGTATCAACGGAAATTTGCTATTCTACAAGGCTCTTAAGATTTACATTAATTCTGATAAATAGTCTGTTCCACAAAAAGGAGTTAAGACTTATAGTTACTTTCATTGCGTATACTACAATGGATGAGTTTTTCAAAAGTTCATTTGTTTCTCGTTACGCCAACTACATTTTTTTATTGGTTTGTACAATTTTTTGGCGGGTAGTACGTTGTTAATTCCTTAATTCTCTGGTACAAACAAAAACGGACTTAAAGAATCTGCCTTCCTTATTTAAAGTTATGTCCTATGAAGTTTATTTCATTTATTGTTAACCATACCAAAATGGACGTTTTTATGGCACTTTGAAACGAAGCAATTGTTTTCAGCTTGCTTAGTTATTATAATTAATTGTTTGTTCTAGAGAATTTTGGAATTAACAGTCTACTAGTTCAATGCAATCTTTTGTATTTTTGCAAGTTTGATAATATACTATACTAAAAATTTGGGTAAAAAAATACTCGGTTAAAAAAATTATTCTCACTTGCAACAAAATATGAAAAGTAAAATATTTTTTATCTTTGTCAAATTGTATCTAATACCATTCGATTTAACCCTTTCTGATTTTTTGAAGTAAAAGTAAACTTGGATCTTTTTGAAGAACAGCATGGTAAACTTTTTAAGCTTTACAAAATGCTGTTTTCGAAATTTTATCTGACGTTTCATGTCCGAGAAACCATCATCAACTTAATTTTTTTATATGGCCACAAAAGAATAAACACTCTGTATCCGGTAGAGATTTTTATTAAAAATTCAACGCATTATGGTTCTAAAGTCAAAAATAACGAAAAAAACATGTTATTATTTTCTTACTTTTTAATCTAGTGGGCGTTGAAACAAAATGTCAAAAAATTATTACGAGTGTTCAAATAGGTTGCCATTATTTTCTAGACACAAATATCTTCTGTTTACAGTGAATTTAAAACACGGTTAACATTTCTGATGAGATTGTTGCTATAAACGATGCCAATGACTGTTCTTCATTTTCAAAAGTTGCGTCACACACACCCCAGAGGAAAAAATCGAACCGACTCGAATCCGGCTATTTATTTCACTGTGAGTTCCAATTCATTTTTCAGAAAAACTTCTGCAACAAATACTCCCGTACATTCTAGAATCATGCGCTAGGGCATCATCTTGTTTAAACCAACAGTTGTTAACGACTGTTAGAGGTAATTCATCCAAGGCATCGTTCAAATAATAGCATTGATTCCAGCAGGTGGTCGATTTCCTCTTTGAGTTATTGTATCCTAATCAACTTGAAATTCGTGCCGGAGAGCTTTCTGTGTCTATGGAGGATGCGTCTTCTATCAATAATGTTCCACACGTGTTCAATTGGCGAAAGCTCAGGAGATCTGGGTAACCATGGTAAGAGATAGTCCATAGAGTGGGAATGGGCATTATCCTGCAGGCAAAGTGGGTCTTCCAACTGCTGAAGAAATTGATGCATATGTGTTTACTACACCGTTAACATATCGCAGGGCGTTCATATTGTTTCGAATGAATAGCAAATGAGACTATAGCACTCTATGTCATAATCCTCCCACAGTATGGTGCACATTCCGTTCAACAGAAAATTGAACATTGCACCGTTTCCCACGTCTTCGTTTGATTTTCATACGGCCATCATGCCTCTCCAAACAAAATCGGGATCCACATTCCATTAGAGTCGCAACCTGCATCCCTCCAAACGTTGATATCGGTGTTGAGCCGTCAGTGGTAGCACTAGATGTGGTCGATAGGATTGCAAAACGATGTCGGACTGTTCGAGGGTTGCAGGACGACCTTCATTACCTAACCATTATTAACGATTGATTTGGTTCGGTGCTGCTGCATCTCATTTGTTTGTTTCCGTCCCCTAGTTCTTTGTCTACGACGATTCTACCTAGTTCATGCTTTATAACAATGCATGATAGTGGATTAGTTCCGACCTTTGTTGAATTCACTTAAATGGCGGTCATTTTCAAGCTGTTGACTCTAAGCATAATCAGACTTACAAAACGCGTTTAACAAAACACACACGATAAAGCTCTATTAATCGGCCCCCACCCCCCAAGGCAATTAATATTAATTTTTATTATTGCAATCGTATGCGCCTTTATGCTCCATAGGAAAGATCATTTGCGTCACTTTCGCATTTTAGATATATTCAAAAATATCTGAGGGGAGGGCAAGTTAATGACTGCTCGCCCCCTTACGTAAAATTGTTTTTACGTACTCATTTAGGTATGTATGTTATGCTCCACCTTTAGTTTTGATTGCCCTACCCTAAGTTGATTTACTTTGGGGGGTCAAATTCTTCGTTTGTACTGTTTTGCTTCGCTAAAAGTTTTTTTCGGTGCAGTCATTGAATTATGTATAGAAATATATCATTATAAATTTTACACATTTGTGGAGAGGTGCGCACGCATTCCCATATAAAGCAATGAAAAAACGAGTAAAGTTATAATTAACTGATTTTCAACTAGTTAGGGTAGCGTGGAGCCTAATGAGTGTAAGAGTCAATTTTACAGGGGGTTGTCATTAACTTGCCTCTTTATATGCATTTTCGAAAATATCTAAAATGCGGCGAAACTGGGGCAAAAGGGCGCATACCTAGCGCAAATGAGTATATTAACAAAAATTAATTTTAATTTTCTGGGGTGCGGGGGTCAGGTTAATGGAGCTGCACGATAATAACTTAGTAGAAAAAAATGTGTTATATGCCATTACCACTTGATCTATTTGAATAAAATTTTAATTATTTACTACCTCGTGAGTAGTTAAACCTTCCTGACAAATTTGGTCACAAAACTCCCACCCCTTCTTGGTGTTGCAATTGCAATGTCACAGAAATATTGCAACTGTTTCAACGCCTACTAGATTAAAGAGTAAGAAAATATTAAAGCTCATTTTCCCTCTGTTTTTGGTTTTAGAACCTTTATGTGTGATACATCGTTGAATTTTTAATTAAGAAGTCTACCAGATACTGGGTGTTTATTTTTTGTGACCACAAAAAAATTAAGTTGATGATGGTTTCTCAGAGATGAAACGTCGGATAAAGTGACTTAGTGGAATAGTTTATTTTGAAGGGTAAAGTTATTTCGGTTCGCACCTGACTAATCAAACTGTGGAAATGAAGCTTCACGGTGACACACACTGGTGTTTCACTGTGTTTACACGGCGAATCTGCGGTGAATATACACGAAATCTACATGGATACACCGTGTAATCACTGTGGAAACATGTACAAAAACACCGCGAAACTAGCCATGGTCACACGGTGTAAACACCATTGTTTCAAAAAGGCGAGGGAATGTTCCTACGCTGACTGTGAACGAATTTATAGTATTGCCGCGATATATTTAGCACCAATCCGTTTTAATTGCTTTAGCTCACTAACACTACATCACTTTCATCTTTGTAAAAAAAATCTTTCTACAGTGGGAGCACGCTTTGTTCTTAGCACCCGGTGGTTCATTACGGGCTAAGGTAACTGTGTTGCATGATCTTTTGTCTCATTTTAGAAGTAGTTGATTCACTGCATGTACTTATCTGAATATTTTGATAACAAGAATAGTATCTAATTATTCTAAACGTTCTAGGCTGAAGCTCGTGCCGAATTTGCGGAACGTTCCGTACAGAAATTACAGAAGGAAGTCGATAAACTAGAAGGTATGTGTCTTTTTAACCAATCAAAAACCGTTAATAACTTTGTATTGTTTTACTTTTGTTTTTGCATTAACAAAATAACCTTGCAGACGATCTACTATCTGAAAAAGAAAAGAACAAACTCTTAGCTGACGAAATGGAAGCTACCTTACACGATATCCAAAATATGTAATAGTTACATTCCGGTTGCATTTGCAATTTGCATTCCCATTTTCTTGACATTTCCACGCAAGCAATTTATTTTTGTGAACAGTTCACAATACATTTTTTTTAAAATAGGCGTAGCTTTAAAATCGCTTTTTGCATTCGCGTTTACTACACTCCTTTTTCGTAATCATTACAAGTTTGGTGCAGACCACTTTTGGAAAACGAGCAAAAAGCAATTGCACAAATTTTTGTGTTTATTATCGGCACGAAATCGCGGCGAATTAAAATTGACGAACTTTTGTTGCATATCGCCATATTGTTCTTGTTGATCTCTTTTGGAATTAAACTGCAATTGGTCAACACTGCCATTTTATATAAAGTTTCGCGCATCAATCTTCAAAACTTCGTTAAATTTAATTTCCGCAATACAATTGGGTTTATTTTGTATATTGTACATTTTCGTAACCCTAAGATTTAGTTAATTTTACGCTGTATATTTTTTTTCTTTAATTAATGTGTGTTACGAGTAAGTAAACTACGTCGATCGATTGATGGATATTAATAAGGCAGTTAGAGTTTTTATATTTATTATTGCAATATTTGTTCGGTGTTTTTTTGGTTGAGGTTGTAATCATTTGGATTATTTACTTCTAACACACATTTTTTGAGAGTAAATTCCATAATAATTTTCAATTTTTTTTGATAAAGTATTATTTATCTATTATATATGCAAATTTTATTTTTAGTCTGTTTATATTCTAATGAATTACTATGTATTTTATGTGGTTGAACTAATATAAAACATTTTTTTAAATTTGTTTTTGTTTTTTATTTTGCATGTGTTTTTTTAAATTCAAGTTTTTAGTGTTTTTTGTGTTGTGTTGCTAGTAATGACGTTGGACTAAAACCGAAGAACGTAATTTTTACAGGAAGACTAATTATCAGCTATTAACTTCTGCTTTTTTTAAATTTTTAGTCGTTTTTTAATGGTTCTAAAATTATTATATATGCGTTTGCAGAGCGAGCTCGCAAATGATAAAGTTAGGGGAAGTTTCCTTGGACACGACGACTTTGTTTCTTTAAATGTCACTTTTCCGCCAATGACATTTTTGGTCGTGTTTTGTTTCCGAGTTATACCGTTATCTAAGTTTCTCTGAGCACGAAAATGTCAAAAAAGTTGGAGCTGTAAGAGAAAAGTTTTCGAGATATTCCGTTCCAAAGTTTCAAAAATGTCAACAATCTAGGACTAACCCAGAAGAATAGGAACTAATGAATAATAAAAGCAGACGTACAACAAAAAATAGTAACCTACAAGCTTTTCTTGGCAATATCCCATCCGCCACTGGAACTAGTGGAGAACCTTACCAAGGGCCTAGAATTGCCCGCATTTCGTTACGAATTCTGTCTTCTAGTTCGTCGATTGTGTTTGGTCTATTGAGATAGTTTGCTTTTTAAATGCCCCCTAAGCAGTCGAGGGGATGATCCGTTGTTTAGAAAATACTTAGTTTAAATATTTGCGAACTATCCTTGTAAGATAAGGTGCCGTACCAGCATGTTTATATCATATGTTAATGCGCCGATCTGTATCTTTCTCATTTGGGTATAGTGCAGGGACTAATTCGTCTCTTAAAAATGCAAGGTATATTTCAACTGCCAAATGGGCTCAGATAGGGTTACCTACAATGCCCAAACAACTTTATGTGGAAACTATAGAGTTTCCATTTTCCGATGTTAGTTTTCAGGAGACCAATGTCTATAGTTGTCATTATTCAGGCGTTGAAACATTGTTTCGCAAAACTAACCTGCAGTCAAAATCATTTTCGTTTAGTTCTTGGAAGCCACTATACGGGTGCCATTTTTCCTACATCAAATATTTTAAGACTGAACTTTGGACTATTTCGTTTTTTGCTGCCACTTGGCGGATGGATAAATGGGGATTTTCTTGAAACTCAAGTAGAACGTATATTTGAACATCTTCCTGGACTGTTGGACGATCTATTTTAGGGCGATCTCTCACATTTTCCATTTACAAAAATGTTTGCTAAATATACGGTAAACTTCAACTTTTGTCTCCGTAACCTATCAGCAAAATTTATTTTTTCCCTTTCACTTAAACGACTGACCTGTTTCAAATAGTTGAGGAAAAAGAAATCAATTTGAAACGCCATTAATTAATTACTAATCAGCAAAATACAACATAAACTTTCGTGGAACAAGTGCAAAATTCTAACAACTGTCAAAATCGTTCGTTTTTTCCAGCGCTTCCTTGATAATTGCATTTATTGCATAACTTTTACTTACATTTTTGAAATTTTAGTGCCGAATATCTCTGAAACTTTTTTGTTCAAGATCACTCTATTGATATTTTGGAACTTAGAAAAATGAACTATCGAAATCCGTTGAATAAAATATTGGTTGCCATATAAAAAAAATAATGGCGTCATAGTTCGAAAAAAAAACACTAGCAAAAAACGTCAATGGAGGAAAAAAGCGATGTTTTTAACAAAGTCGACTTGTTACAGGAAATTTCCTCAAACTTTCTCATTTAGGATATAATGAATTTATTCCATATTTTCTGGTCAAAACGGCGTTTTGCAGTCTATCACTTGGTTGGTATGGGCTTAGGATGCGCTCGAAGTAGCTCGTCTTTAGTTTTTTCATGACTTACGTAGTCTATTTCGTTCTTTCATTTCTTATATTTTCTAGCAAAATAAGCTAGCCAAGCTTTTGTGCTACATTCCTTACGAGCTTATAGGTAAAACTTTTTACATTCTCAACACTCGCCATTATATTCATCATTTGAAAACTATAACGCTTGAACCCCATGATTTTTTTGCGAGTTTTGACGTCACTTCACTTTTCACCAAGGCTATTATTATCGGACAGATTCTGCCTTACCATAGCAAGATCTTTAATTTTATTCCTCTTTGATAATTGTTCACCATCCAGTTTGATAAGTTTTACGAACAAGTTTCGGGTGCCGCTATGAGCTCCTTCATCTCTTGTTGTAGCTATTATTTTTATAGAAACTTTTGAAACTGTTGCATTGGAATGATCGATATTAAAATCTAAAGTCTGGTTTAGGTCAAATTTTTTAGGGTTTTTGATCATCTAAACGACCAACCAGAGTGCCGTGCTATCTATGGCACATACTAAAGCAGTGAAGATTTGCTGCTGGTCCTCGCACTTCGGGTTTCCGTTCCGGGTTTTACGACCCAGTCTCTTAGTAAGGAAATGGCAGTACAGTGGTTAACTCAGAGTGGATCTTCCTTTCTAACTCATTTTTTCTGCACCATCTTCATTGGCCAGTTCAGTAACTCGGTACCACGCTCAGCTAGGGGAGTTACAGTGTGCATCGAGGCGGAGGAGTGTTTGTGCCTAAACTAGTTTCCAAGTCTCCGAGAGACTGACACCAATAGATAGGGCAACTGATAGCGAAGTCTCCGGTGAGCTTCCTCGCGTACCCTTGTTACTGACAGGCTACGTTTGACGAATCACCATCGCAGTCTCCTCCATCCTACAAAATGGATGCTTCTGGTACTTTGCAATGTTCGTATAGCCCTCGTCCATTTAACATAAATGCACCAGTATACTGGAGATCATGGAAATCGAAAATAATATCACTCCTATTTCTCAACGTTACCCGACTGACTTTTGCGTCATTTTCTTTATCGCATCAACATCTTGCTCAGAAACGTTCCGTTATTGAATTTGTGATTGATTGCGTTTTTTTTTTATTTGCCAACCTGAGAATCTACACTCAGAACAATGGGTACAAAGAACAAAACAGTATATTCAGGTTGTCGTTAACCGTCACCTACATCCACGTGTTCGAAAACTTGAGCACACTTTTGTACTTCCGAATCCGATCCGAAATTGGCATCAAATAGGGACACTTCGTAAAAATAGTATCATTTAACTCAACGGATAATAAAGTCTCTCAGATTCTTGTTTCTCATAACGACAAATTTCTAACTACTTTCATCTCAAGGTGAATACCATATTCCTTGTTCATGTGGTTTAGTCTACATCGGTGAAACTGGTCGTTCCATCATCACACGCATTCCAGAATATGTTACTAATTTATTGAAAACACACCTTTTTTTGACCGTAACCTAATCAGAATCACGTTTAACCAGCCTTGACGATACTTCTTTTTTATATACGGAGAAAAATAGAAGAACGAAGAGTACTGTATTGCAAAGGACAATATGCAACACAGAGCAGTATAAACCAACACGAATAGAAGCAAAAATCCGCAAAACTTTCGCAGAAAAATATAGACAGATGGCAGAAAAAGTAACAGAAAAAAAATGAAATGTCTCAACAGAAAAGAAGATACGTCAAACCCTGGTGCTGAAAAGTAAAAAGAAACAGAACAATAATATTTCTCACATAGTCTTTCTCTATAATAACTATTTTTTATAATTTTTTAAAATATTTATTTAATTTATATGTGTTTTACTGGTGTGATGTACTCTGGGTTGTTTTCAAAATTTTAAAAATTTATGACTTAGTGTTCAAGCTCTGAAACCATTCATTTTTTAAAAATTTTTAGTGCTAGCCAAAATCTGTGTACGTTAAGTGACTCATTTTGGGAAAATTGATAATTTCCGTTGCTTTTTGGGTACCATGGCATCGTGAGTTTTTTTCTTGATTTATTAGTTCATTTAAGCCTTTCTTTTTCTCTTATATTTTGTAGCAAACTAGGCCATCTAAGTATTTGGGCAGCATTCTTTGCGAATTTATATGTAAAACTTCTTCTCACATCCTCAACACTCAACATTTTAAAACTATCAAGTTTAATCCCACTATCTTTTTATGAGTTGATGTCACTTTACTTTTTACCGAGGTTTCTATTAAAGATTCTGTCTCACCATGGCAACGATTTGAGTTTAAATCTTCTTATTCATAAGTGTCCACTTACTGAAAATTCTAGTGACTCGTATTCTGTTTATTACAAACTCACCCATACCAACAGATATCTTAAAACTTTGTCTCATCATCCTGTTCAGAAACGTTCTATTATTGAATCTTTGGTTCATCGCGCTTTTTCTATTTGCTAATTCAAGAATCTAAACTCAGAACTCCATCATCTTTCAACTACGATATTTTCACTTCCGAAATCTTATCCATACATAAGTTCATAGATCAAATAAAGAAACTTCGTGAAAAATGGTATAAAACACATTCAACTCGACGGATAAAATTTCTCAGATTCGTTCTTCTCCCAACGACAAATTTCTTACAACTTTTATCTCAAGGTGTATACCAAATTCCTTGTTAATGTGATTTGGTCTACATTGATGAAACTGGTGGTTTCGTGATCACACGCATTTCAGAACATGTTTATTGGAGACACCCCTCTTTTGGACCGTAATCCAATAAGAATCACGCTTAATAAAAGCGACGATTTTTTTTCTTTATATACGGAAAAAACTGGGAGAACGAAGATTACTGTATCGCAAAGGATAATATACAACACCGAGCAAGATAGACAAACACTGATAGAAGCAAAAATCCACAAAAACTTTTAAGAAAAATATAGACAGATGACAGAAAAAGAATGAAATGTCTGAACAGAAGAGAAGATACAACAAGCCCTGGTGCTGAAAAGTAAAAAGAAACAGAACAATAATGTTTCAACTATTTTTTAAAATTTCATTTAATTCATATGTGTTTTACTAGTGTGATGTACTCTGGGTTGTATTTAAAATTTTAAAAATTGATGACTTAATCTTCAAGCTCTGAATCCATTCATTCTTTAAGAATTTTTGGTACTAGCCAAAGTCTGTGTACTTTAATTGACTCATTTTGGGAAAATTGATAATTTGCGTTGCTGTTCGGGTACCATGGCATCGTGAGTTTTTTCTTGATTTATCAGTTCATTTAAGCTTTTCTTTTTCACTTACATTTTTTATCAAAGTAGGCCATCCAAGTATTTAGCCAACATTCTTTGCGAATGTATATGTAAAACCTCACATCCTCAACATTTTAAAACTATCAAGTTTAATCCCACGATCTTTTTGTGAGTTGATGTCGCTTTACTTTTTACCGAGGTTTCTATTAAACATTCGCTTATCATCGAACAGATTCAGTCTCACCATGGCAAAGATTTGAGTTTGAATTTTCTTATTGATAGGTGTCGTATTCTGTTTATTACAAACCCACCCATACCAACAGATATCTTAAAGCTTTGTCTCATCATCCTATTCAGAAACGTTCTATTATTGAATCTTTGGTTCATCGCGCTTTTTCTATTTGTCAACTCGAGAATTTAAACTCAGAACTCCATCATCTTTCAATGACTATATGAAGCGAGATATTCAAGTAGTTATTAATCGTCATCTACATCCACGCGCTCAACTACGATATTTTCACTTCCGAAACCTATCCGAAACCTTTTATCCATTCTTAAGTTCATAGATCAAATAAGGAAACTTCGTAAAAATGGTATCAAACACGTTCAACTCGACTGGTAAAATTTCTCAGATTCTTTCTTCTCTCAACGACAAATTTCTTACAACTTTTATCTCGAGGTGTATACCAAATTCATTGTTCATGTGGTTTAGTCTAAATCGGTGAAACTGGTCGTTCTGTCATCACACATTTTATTACAAGATCGTTGTATAAGAAAAAGGCATTTTTAAGTCTGCTGTTACTAAACATCATTTTACGATAGGTCGAACTATCTCCTCTTTGCTTCCCGGTTGTTACCCGTTTATCGAAGACACGCCCCTATTGGACCGTAACCCAATCAGAATTACGGTCAACCAAGCACGACAATATTTCTTCTTTATATACGTAGAAAAATAGTGAAACGAAGATTACTGTATCGCAGAGGACTACCACCACAGGAATATAGATAAACACGAAGAGAAACAGAAAATCCGCATAGATCTCGAAAAGAAATGTAGACAGATAGCAGAAAATGTAATAGAAAAATAATGAAATGTCTGAGAAGAACAGAAGAAAAACAGCAAACCCTGACGAAGAAAAATGAAACATTAAGAATCGCTGAGATATATTATGGAGACCTATATGATACAAAAATTAACAAACCTCCTCAATAGCAAACTACGAGGTTAGTAAACGTGGGATCAGAAAAGATTCCAGAAATAAACTGCGTATGCCGTGAGACAAAAACAACAAAGCACCTAGGAAGGATGTTAATCCTAGCGGAGATGATTAAAGATTCAAAATCAATAATGATACCAAAGCTGAAACACATGCTTAGAAAAACAGGATATACCCAAAAACTACGTTGGCGGCGTTTGGAAAGCTAAGCTATATGATAAAAGATTAGAATATGCTACAAGACATCAGGATAATAATATTACACCAATGCATACTACCAGTCTTAACTATACGGGGCACAGACATGAAATCTCACACAAAGAATAATACGAAAATTACAAGTAGGGCAATAGGGAGATCTATGCCGGATGACTAAGAGACAAAAAGAGGAATGAGTGGATCAGACAAAGAACAAAAGTTATCGATATAATACAAACAATCACGAGCTTAAAATGGAAATATGCTGAACATGTTTCCAGAACAACAGACAATAGATATAGAATAACAAAATTATTAAATAGAGGCGATGGGAAAAAAGACAAGGAAGAGGGAGGCTAATTACACGATGGTACGACCACAGCAAGGGTCACAGGAATTAAATGGATAGAGGATGCTCAAAATAAAGAGAGAGGGAAGTATAAGAAGATATGGGCACAGCAAGACTTCTAAGAAGAAGAAACGGAGACTACTTCTTCTATGTAGTTTAGAATATGGCTTAGTTCACAATTTCATTACTTAACTCTTTAAAGGTTCTTTAGTTACATTTTGGTTGCTTGTTTGAGCTCTTCGATTTCTTTCACGCCTCGAAGAAGCCTCTTGCGAAAGTGGGCAAAACGTTGGCAATAATAACATTGACACGGTTCAAACCGGCAAGACTCCGGCCATCGAAGCCTTCGCTATTACGCCAAAATAAATGTTCAAAATATTGTAATTTCACTGTTCTTTTTATATTTGTTCTACTCCACTTCTCCCTTACTTTATTTACAAATTTTTAAAACACGATTAGTCTTACTTTTATTTAAAGCGTTTGTACGCATGCGATTACGCGGATATCTTTAGAAATTACTTTATCCACTAGCTTATACAGAAGTAACAAGAATTTCCAACGAAAAATGACAGAAGTTGTTTACTGAATCTGACAAAGACGTATTTAACAATTCGCTTTAAACATTAATTTTTTTTAACTCGTGTAAGTGTTGTGTTTACGTTTATAATTTATTTTTTTTTACTTATTTTATTTTAATTTTCGCAGATGAGCTCGTCGCCGAGAAGGAACGCTACAAAGAAATTGGAGACGATTTGGACACGGCGTTTGTCGAACTTATTTTGTAAATTTAATTTTTCTTCTGCAACTGAAATCAGTAGACGCGACAACACTTATATCACGGTCTTTTTAAGTTAACATCTTTGGTATTATTTTCTTATTTGTGTTAATAATGATTGTATATATTTTATTTCAATATATATACCCTAATTAATATAAGACGTCTATGTTATTCTTCATTGTTTGAACTAATGTTTACTAACTTTTGGTGTTATTTCAGATGAATTGCTTCAGCAAAAAAGCAAATACAAGGCGATTGCTGATGAAATGGATCAAACTGTTGCTGATCTTGCCGGATACTAACTTTTAACCGCACGATTCGACGCTTTTTTGCTTTTAATTTGTTGTGAAGGGATTTTTTTACAATTGCTTGCTTTGGTTCTAAAACCTTGATGTTAAAAAATTTGGTGAATAAGTTTGGAAAATTAAAAAATCTTAAACACCAACTTTTTACACATTCTAAACCAAACTGTGTGGTGAGAATCGGCTTACTAAACAAATAAAAAAAAAACACAATACTTAGTAAATACTTTAAATTGAAAATACTAACGATGTGCTTAAGCTTAATTTTGCAATGTCTATAACAGTATGTTACCAATAAATAACAAATTGTTATTTTTGAGAATGTTGCTCACATTTCTCATAAACGAATTTTTTACATTAGGAAATAAAAAATTTTAACATCAGAATAAAGTTTTAATTTTCTTTAATGTAAGTTTAAATGTACAAAAGTGAAATTGCATTTTTTATGGAGTCAAAAATAAAGAGATTAAACAAGTATGTAAGTTTCTTATTTTTCTCTTGATCCAAACTTGAAATCTGAGACTGGAATAACTTACTAGATTTGTTTCAAGCATCATTAGGCGGTATCCAAAAAGGTAGGATCTTGAGTTTAAACTGCAGCAATTACTAGTTAGTGGAATTAAAAACTGAATTATTCCTCACTAGAACTGAAATATTTTTAAGATGATCTGAGTGCATTCACGATAATCACCAGATCTATTTGTGGAAGAAAATTTAGTTTGTCTTTTTACCGAGATATTGTGTTGAGAATTTTCTTTTTAATTTGATATAAATGAATATATGATTTTATTTATACATATTTGTGGCGACTGTGACAGGACTTGATGGTTCATTGTTGGTTGATGAGTCTTGTGTAGTGCTTTTCGTTTTAAAGACAAACCTGAAAGATTAGTTGTACGATCATATTGAAACGCAGCTCACGACTTTGGAGTTGTTGCAAATAACTACAGAAAATATTCTTCCAAGCTTTTTCCATTGTTGAGTCATGTCTGCTTGTGGATCTCCGGCAACAATCCTTCGTGAGTTTGTGCATGGGATTCACACAAGAGCGCAATGTTGATGGGATGGATTGAGTTCTCGTAGCAGGGTCTGAGCAATGTTATGCTGAAAGTATTAGTGTGGAGAATCGTCTTAGTTGCATAATGCAATTTTTAAAGAATGAAGTGGGAAATGAGCAACGCACTTTGTTGGCTTCTGAACTTATATTTACATTTTTTAAACTTGGGCACCGAATATCTCTGAAACTTTTCTCTTCAGAGTCACATTTTTTGGCATTTTTATACTATCTGAAAAAGAAAAGAACAAACTCTTAGCTGACGAAATGGAAGCTACCTTACACGATATCCAAAATATGTAATAGTTACATTCCGGTTGCATTTGCAATTTGCATTCCCCATTTTCTTGACATTTCCACGCAAGCAATTTATTTTTGTGAACAGTTCACAATACATTTTTTTTAAAATAGGCGTAGCTTTAAAATCGCTTTTTGCATTCGCGTTTACTACACTCCTTTTTCGTAATCATTACAAGTTTGGTGCAGAGCACTTTTGGAAAACGAGCAAAAAGCAATTGCACAAATGTTTGTGTTTATTATCGGCACGAAATCGCGGCGAATTAAAATTGACGAACTTTTGTTGCATATCGCCATATTGTTCTTGTTGATCTCTTTTGGAAGTAAACTGCAATTGGTCAACACTGCCATTTTATATAAAGTTTCGCGCATCAACCTTCAAAACTTCGTTAAATTTAATTTCCGCAATACAATTGGGTTTATTTTGTATATTGTACATTTTCGTAACCCTAAGATTTAGTTAATTTTACGCTGTATATTTTTTTTCTTTAATTAGTGCGTGTTACGAGTAAGTAAACTACGTCGATCGATTGATAGATATTAATAAGGCAGTTAGAGTTTTTATATTTATTATTGCAATATTTGTTCGGTGTTTTTTTGGTTGAGGTTGTAATCATTTGGATTATTTACTTCTAACACACATTTTTTGAGAGTCAATTCCATAATAATTTTCAATTTTTTTTGATAAAGTATTATTTATCTATTATATATGCAAATTTTATTTTTAGTCTGTTTATATTCTAATGAATTACTATGTATTTTATGTGGTTGAACTAATATAAAACATTTTTTTAAATTTGTTTTTGTTTTTTATTTTGCATGTTTTTTTTTTAATTCAAGTTTTTAGTGTTTTTTGTGTTGTGTTGCTAGTAATGACGTTGGACTAAAACCGAAGAACGCAATTTTTATAGGAAGACTAATTATCAGCTATTAACTTCTGCTTTTTTAAAATTTTTATTCGTTTTTTAATGGTTCTAAAATTATTATATATGCGTTTGCAGAGCGAGCTCGCAAATGATAAAGTTTGAGGAAGTCTCCTTGAACACGACGATTTTGTTTGTTTTGTTTCCGACTTATCACGTCATCGATGTTTTTCTGAGCACGAAAATGTCAAAAAAGTTGGAGCTGTAAGAGGAAAGTTTTCGAGATATTCCGTTCCAAAGTTTCAAAAATGTCAACAATCTAGGACTAACCCACAAGAAATGGAAATGCTGAATAATAAAAGCAGACACGTACAACAAAAAATATTAACCTACAAGCTTTTCTTGGCAATATCCCATCCGCCACTGGAACTAGTGGAGAACCTTACCAAGAGCCTAGAATTGCCCGCATTTCGTTACGAATTCTGTCTTCTAGTTCGTCGATTGTATTTGGTCTATTGACTATCCTTGTAAGATGAGGTGGCGCACCATCGTGTTTATATCATATGTTAATGCGCCGATCTGTATCTTCCTTATTTGGGTTTAGTGCAGGGTCTCTTAAAAATGCAAGGTATATTCTAACTGCCAAATGGGCTCAGATAGGGTTACCTACAATGCCCAAACGTTAACCTTTTGTAAAAACTATCGAGTTTCCATTTTCCGATGTTAGTTTTCAGGAGACCAATATCTATAGTTGTCATTATTCAGGCGCTGAAACATTGTTTCGCAAAACTAACCTGCTGCCAAGATCATCTTCGTTTAGTTCTTGGAATCCACTATACGGGTGCCATTTTTCCTACATCAAATATTTTAAGAATGAATTTTGGACTATTTCGTTTTTTGCTGCCACTTGGCGGATGGATAAATGGGGATTTTCTTGAAACTCAAGTAGAACGTATAATTGAACATCATCCTAGACTGTTGGACGATCTATTTTAGCGCGATCTCCTACATTTCCCATTTACAAAAATTTTTGTTAAATACGGCAAACTTCAACTTGTGCGAACTTTAGTCTCCGGTCATCAAAATTTCTATTTTTTCCCTTTCACTTAAACGACTGACCTTTTTCAAATAGTTGAGGAAAAAGAAATAAATTTGAAAAACCATTAATTAATTACTAATCAGCAAAATACAACATAAACTTTCTTGGAACAAGTGCAAAATTCTAACAACTGTCAAAATCGTTCGTTTTTTCCAGCGCCTCCTTGATAATTGGTTTTATTGCATAACTTACTTACATTTTTTAAATTTTAGTGCCGAAAATCTCTGAAACTTTTCTGTTCAAGATCACTCTATTGATATTTTGGAACTTAGAAAATTGAACTATCGAAATCCGTTGAATAAAATATTGGTTGGCATATAAAAAAAATGATGGCGTCATAGCTCGAAAACAAAACACTAGCAAAAAACGTCAATGGAGGAAAAAAGCGATGTTTTTAACAAAGTCTGCGTGTTACAGGAAATTTCCTCAAACTTTCTCATTTAGAATATAATGAATTTATTTCATATTTTCTGGTCAAAACGGCGTTTTGCAGTCTATCACTTGGTTGGTATGGACTTAGGATGCGCTCGAAGTAGCTCGTCTTTAGTTTTTTCATGACTAACGTAGTCTATTTCGTTCTTTGATTTCTTATATTTTCTAGCAAAATAAGCTAGCCAAGCTTTTGTGCTACATTCCTTACGAGCTTATAGGTAAAACTTCACATTCTCAACACTCGCCATTATATTCAACATTTGAAAACTAGAAAGCTTGAACCCCATGATTTTTTTGCGAGTTTTGATGTCGCTTCACTTTTCACCAAGGCTATTATTATCGGACAGATTCTGTCTTACCGTAGCAAAAACTTTAATTTTATTCCTCTTTGATAATTGTTCACCGTCCAGTTTGATAAGATTTACGAACAAGTTTCGGGTGCCGCTATGAGCTCCTTCATCTCTTGTAGCTATTATTTTTATAGAAACTTTTGAAACTGTTGCATTGGAATGATCGATATTAAAATCTAAAGTCTGGTTTGGGTCAAATTTTTTAGGTTTTTTGATCATCTAAACGACCAACCAGAGTGCCGTGCTATCTATGGCACATACTAAAGCAGTTAAGATTAGCTGCTGGTCCTCGCACTTCCGGTTTCCGTTCCGGGTTTTACGACCCAGTCTCTTAGTAAGGAATTGGCAGTACAGTGGTTAACAGAGTGGATCTTCCTTTCTAACTCATTTTTTCTGCACCATCTTCATTAGCCAGTTCAGTAACTCGGTACCACGCTCAGCTAGGGGGGTAGCAGTGTGCATCGAGGCGGAGGAGTGTTTGTGCCTAAACTAGTTTCCAAGTCTCCGAGAGACTGACACCAATAGATAGGGCAACTGATAGCGAAGTCCCCGGTGAGCTTCCTCGCGTACTCTTGTTACTGACAGGCTACGTTTGACGAATCACCATCGCAGTCTCCTCCATCCTACAAAATGGATGCTTCTGGTACCTTGCAATGTTCGTATAGCCCTCGTCCTTTTAACATAAATGCACCAGTTTACTGGAGATAATGGAAATCGAAAATAATATCACTTCTATTTTTCAACGTTTTTGCGTCATTTTCTTTATCGCATCAACATCTTGCTCAGAAACGTTCTGTTATTGAATTTGTGATTGATCGCGTTTTTTTTATTTGCCAACTTGAGAATCTACACTCAGAACAATAGGTACAAAGAACAAAACAGTATATTCAGGTTGTTAGTGACCGTCACCTACATCCACGTGTTCGAATACTTAAGCACATTTCTACTTCCGAATCCGCTCCGAAATTGGCATCGCATAGGGAAACTTCTTCGTAAAAATGGTATCATCATTCAACTCGACGGCTCATAAAGTCTCTCAGATTCTTGTTTCTTCTAACGATAAATTTTCGTACCACTTTTCATCTCAAGGTGTATACCAAATCCCTTGTTCATGTGGTTTGGTCTACATTGGTGAAACTTGTCGTTCCGTAATCATACGCATTTCAGAACAGGTTACTCGTTTATTGGAGACACGCTTCTTTTGGACCGTAATCTAATAAGAATCACGTTTAATAAACGCGACGATTTCTTTTCTTTATATACGGAAAAAACTAGAAGAACGAAGATTACTGTATCGCAAAGGATAATCTACAACACCGAGCAAGATAGACAAACACTGATAGAAGCAAAAAATCCACAAAAATTTCTAAGAAAAACATAGACAGGTGAAAAAAATGAAATGTCTGAACAGAAGAGAAGACGACAAACCCTGGTGCTGAAAAGTAAAAAGAAACAGAACAATAATATTTCAACTATTTTTTAAAATTTTATTTAATTCATGTGTTTTACTAGTGTGATGTACTCTGGGTTGTATTCAAAATTTTAAAAATTTGATGACTTAGTGTTCATGCTCCGAATCCATTAATTTTTTAAGAATTTTTGGTGCTAGTCAAAGTCTGTGTACTTTAATTAATTCATTTTGGGAAAATTGACAATTTGCGTTGCTTTTCGGGTACCATGGCTTCCTGAGTTTTGTCTTGATTTATTAGTTTATTTAAGCCTTTCTTTTTCTCTTATATTTTTTAGCAGAGTAGGCCATCCACGTATTTGGCCAACATTCTTTGCGAATTTATATGTAAAACCTCACATCCTCAACCCTCAACATTTTAAAACTATCAAGTTTAATCCCACGATCTTTTTGTGAGTTGATGTCACTTTACTTTTTACCGAGGTTTCTATTAGAGATTCGCTTATCATCGAACAGATTCAGTCTCACCATTGCAAAGATTTGAGTTTGAATCTTCTTATTGATAAGTGTCTATCATCCACTTACTCAAAATTCTAGTGACTCGTATTCTGTTTATTACAAACCCACCCATACCAACAGATATCTTAAAGCTTTGTCTCATCATCCTGTTCAGAAACATTCTATTGTTGAATCTTTGGTTCATCGCGCTTTTTCTATTTGCTAACTCAAGAATCTAAACTCAGAACTCCATCTTTCAACTACGATATACGATATACTTTTATCTCTGGGTGTATACTAAATTTCTTGTTCATGTGGTTTAGTCTGCATTGGTGAAACTGGTCGGGAAGAAAGACATGAAAGAGGGAGGGAGGCGAATTACACGATGGTACGACGACATCAAGGATCACAGGACTTAAATGGATAGAGGATGTTCAAAATAAGAATAAGAAGATATTGGCACAGCAAGGCTCCTAAGAAGAAGATGCGGAGACTACTTCTTCTTAAGTCATTTCTATGTAGTTTAGAATATGGCTTAGTTCACAATTTCATTACATGACTCTTTAAAAGTTCTTAGTTACATTTTCGTTGCTTGTTTGAGCTCTTCGATTTCTTTCACGCCTCGAAGAAGCTTCTTACGAAAGTGGGCGAAACGTTGGCAACTACGGTTACAATAACAATGACACGGTTCAAACACGAAAGACTCCGGCCATCGAAGCCTTCGCTATTACGCCAAAATAAATGTTCTAATTTCACTGTTTTTCTTTATATTTGTTCTACTCCACCATCTCTACTTTTATTTAAAGCGTTTGTACGCATGTGATTACACGAATATCTTTAGAAATTACTTTCTCTGCTGGCTTATACAGAAGTAACAAGAATTTCCAACGAAAAATGACAGAAGCTGTTTACTGAATCTGACAAAGACGTATTTAACAATTCGCTTAAAACATTGATTTTTTTTAACTCGTGTAAGTGTTGTGTTTACGTTTATAATTTATTTTTTTTTTACTTATTTTATTTTAATTTTCGCAGATGAGCTCGTCGCCGAGAAGGAACGCTACAAAGAAATTGGAGACGATTTGGATACAGCGTTTGTCGAACTTATTTTGTAAATTTAATTTTTCTTCTGCAACTGAAATCAGTAGACGCGACAACACTTATATCACGGTCTTTTTAAGTTAACATCTTTGGTATTATTTTCTTATTTGTGTTAATAATGATTGTATATATTTTATTTCAATATATATACCCTAATTAATATAAGACGTCTATGTTAATTCTTCATTGTTTGAACTAATGTTTACTAACTTTTGATGTTATTTCAGATGAATTGCTTCAGCAAAAAAGCAAATACAAGGCGATTGCTGATGAAATGGATCAAACTGTTGCTGATCTTGCCGGATACTAACTTTTAACCGCACGATTCGACGCTTTTTTGCTTTTAATTTGTTGTGAAGGGATTTTTTTACAATTGCTTGCTTTGGTTCTAAAACCTTGATGTTAAAAAATTTGGTGAATAAGTTTTGAAAATTAAAAGATCTTATACACCAACTTTTTACACATTCTAAACCAAACTGTGTGGTCAGAATCGGCTTACTAAACAAATAAAAAAAAACACAATACTTAGTAAATACTTTAAATTGAAAATACTAACGATGTGCTTACGTTTAATTTTGCAATGTCTATAACAGTATGTCACCAATAAATAACAAATTGTTATTTTTGAGAATGTTGCTCACATTTCTCATAAACGAATTTTTTACATCAGGAAATAAAAAATTTTAACATCATAATAAAGTTTTAATTTTCTTTAATGTAAGTTTAAATGTACAAAAGTGAAATTGCATTTTTTATGGGGTCAAAAATAAAGAGATTAAACAAGTATGCTAGTTTCTCATTTCTCTCTAACTTTAAAGCTGTGATCACATTTTGTCGTAAATTTTATTAGGTTTGTTTCGAGTAAGGAAAAAATCAAGTTTAATGAGTACATTAGGCAAGATTAAGAACGGCAGGATCTTGAGTTCAGTCTGGATCAAGAAAGGGAGAAATTAACTTCAACAGTTACCGGTTAGTGAACTCAAAAACTCACTATAACTGAAATATTGTTAGGATGATCGTGCATTTGCGATAATAACCAGATATATTTGTGGAAGAAAATTTAGTTTTTAAATTGATATATGGACGATGACGTCAACACGTCCATATTGGATTGCGCATTGCGTTTTCAATAAATAAATATATGTGTTACAAGCTTAGAGGTCTTACGAACCTTGCACGTAACAGATTTCCCCCCAGCAAGATAAAAGCGTGGAGCGGGGATAACAAAACTAAAATGAAGACAGAATTGTAGGCATACGCCAAGGATTGAACCCTAAAATCCAAAACCAACCCAATTCCAAGAAACCCAAGCTCGTGTAATCTCAGATTACCACAAACACAGAAGAGACAGAGGTTTTCCAGAATCTTAAGAATACCGAAACCAAAACTGTAACAGAAGCGAATGGTATCTCCAAGAAACCAAGAGTAATTCGATCCCAAAAGCAGAGAAGAATCCCAACACTGTTTGCTAATTTCCGAAGAGCATAAAGCGATACCAAAAAGTAAAGTACAAACTATCAGTAACCCAATACAGTAAGAACGTAAGCATCAAAAGAATTCCAGAGAAAAGAAAAGAATGTAGGAAAGGTAGAAGTTTAGACAAAAAATCCCCTTAAACCCCAACTCTTAAATAAAAAATCAATCGTTCAAAATAGACTCAAAATAAGTAACCCAAAATCCCAAGTACTAACAATCCCTAAAACTAGAATTCGAAGAAAAAGAAAGAAAGAAGAAAACGTAAGAACTATCATTTGCGAAACTAACACTTGTTAATCATCGATCACTGTGCTGGACTGTAACAATGAAACTTATAAGCCGATAAAAGGAATAGAATATCCCAAGAAAAAAACAAAGAGAAAAGTAGTAAAAGATATGTCCTAAGAATGGCTAACAACATCCAAAAAAAAGCCGACCAAGCGGAAGTACAGAAAACGGAGTTGTAGTCTGTCTCAAGTTTCAGACTTACACAGCGAAACGAATAACTTACTAAGCCCAATGTAGCAAAAGAAAGAATTAGCGAAAAGGAAAATAAAGAGAAAAGAATATGGTTGCAATGAATCTAAGAAAAAAAGACAAAGCTTAAGCAGAGAGAAAAACTTTCAAAGCAACCCAAAACAAAACTAAAAGAAAAAAATGTAAGAGTCAATAAAGAAGAACAGGAAACTTCACTTGCTAATTGAGCATCGTGAGTTACTGCTCGTCGTGTTGGAATGTCACATTGGAATGTAAATGCCGAAGAACGGATTAGAATATTCCAAGAGCAAGAGAAACCCACAAAAGAAATACATTCTAACGGTGCCTGACATCAAAAATGCCGACTAAACGGAAGTACGGAGTACAAGAAGCGACGTTGCACTCTATTCCTAGTTCCAAATCAAACACAATAAAACAAAAGCCCACTAAACCCAATAAAGCGAGAGAAGTAACTAAGAAAGAAAAGAAAAAGAAAAGAAGCATAGTTGCGTGAATACTAAAGAAAGATGTGACTAAAAAGAAAAAAACATTCAAGCAACAAATCAAGATAAAAGAAAAAAACAAAAGAGATAATTGCCCTAAAGGAGAACCTTCAAAAGAAAAAAAAAGTAAAAATAAGGAAGAAAAGAGATAGACCGAAAAAGATAAGACTAGATATTTCTATGTCCAACTAACCACTCAAGAGGTGAACCTTAAAGATCAAAAAGAATTATTGGCACATAGAAAGTCTCTAAACCTAAGAAGAAAGAAATGAGAAGTAGGAAAGATAAGAGATAGAGAAAGACCGAGAAAGATAAAGCTCGATGTCAATGCCTGATTCGTTCTTCACCCCGTAAAAGAACGAAAAGAGAGACTACCCTACGGTGCCCAACCAGCCGCTCCAAAGCAACAGAAACAAGAAGCATATTTGCAGTGAACACTTAAGAGAAAAAGTTATCAAAAGGAAAAGAAGCAAGTGTCTAAGCAATAAAAGAGAAAAGAAAGCAAGAAAGAAAGGCAGAAGGAGAAAAGAGAATACCGATGTTGTTGTACGACTCGACTACCTCTCCCTAGATAGCCGACCCTGAGTGACTTACCCTACAATGCCCAACCAACCGCCCAGCATATAGAAAAAAGAAAGTGAAAAGAAAAGATTTCAGTTAGTCATAGAACGAAAGCGTACCGTCAATTGCTGTCCTAAATGGGCAAGTATACTTCAAGACTTTAATGCCGACGAGCGGAATAGAAAACTCAAGAAAAGAAGAAACCAAATCCAAAAGCAGAAGAGAGAATTCTATAGATGACGTACCAATCCAAAAAGGCCGACTAAGCGGATATAAATATATACAGACGGAAAAGCAGTCTGTCCTGAAGTAAGATGAAGAAGAAATAAACTAAAACAAAAGTACTAGAAACTTAAGCAAAGAATATCGGTGACAGCAATCTGAGAGGAACAATTGGGTAGCATCCAAGCTACAACCAACAAGATATCGACGACGTATCCAAAGACTCAAACCACCAAAACCGAAAGAAAAGAACCAAAAGAATAGCAAAGGTCGAAAGCCCACTAAGTGAACTACCACTTATGACGCTTGCGGTGCCGATGAAAGAGAAGAGAACGATTAGAAAAGACAGCAAAGAATAATTAGAAGCGCCTGAAGAAGGAGATGCAAAACCAATAGCAGCGGCTTTTACATCTGGAGAAAGAGTTCGATCCTTATGTAGACGTGTAGACCTTGTAGCGACACCAGTGTTGGAAAGCTTCCTCGTACTTGGAAAAACGTGACATGACCTAATAAGATTGCTTCGTTGCGCGTTCAAACAAGAACAGTGACGTATAAACTCAGCAACCTTATGTCTCATATGAGGCCAGTATAAATGACACCGAAGAGCTTTCAACGTACTCCTAACACTGCGGTGTTCACGCTCAGATAGAAGATGGTGATCGTGAATTAGTTGTTTGCGTTGGTCCGAAGGAACAACTAATTTCCACACGCAAGAGTCCGAGCAGAAACTTTAGAAACCAAACCTAAGTACCAAGGATCGGTAGTAGACTTTGGAGGAAGAGAAGCTAAAGAACGAACAGAACGTACAAGTTTCTCAGCTTTAGAACGACAGTGCATACAAGTATTAGATTTAGGAATAGTTATAGAAGAAGGAAGTAAAGAAGTATTAAGAGAATCAGCAACAGCATTAACAGAAGCTGCTGAAGTAGCAGTCCTACTAGTAGAAATCAAATATGGTTCTAGAAGTATGTCACTACTTTCGGATGTTAGAAAACTAAAAGAATTACTATAGTTAACGTTGGACTCCAAACGTTTGCCTAAAGAGACCAATTGAGGAAAGGATGTAATATCCAGCAGTGCGAAATGAGATTGATAAAATCGAGTCCAGTTGCGGCGTATGATTTTAAGCTGCGTCTTCTCCGAGATTGGTTCTAACAATTGCATAAAAAGATATCGCATAGTAGCAACGTACATCCCAATAGATTCCTTAGGTTTTATCATTCGGTTACGAATAGTGTCCATTAACCGTTCATCATAATCTAAAGGCAGAAATTCAGTTTTCAATATCGCAGTAACCTCATTATAAGAACGTAAAGTATGTTGTCTACTTCTAAACACAAGAAGAGCTTTACCCGATAACACATCAGAAGCTGAAAGAAAAAGTTGGTGCTGAGAAACTTCACGAGACAAACACAACTCATCAATACGAATAAGAAACTCGATCAGTACAAACGGATCTTTACCAGAGAAAGTAACATTCCAATCACCCAAGTTCATTTCCGAATCAGAGTCTGATGAAGTAAGAAGTGGTGGCTCCTCGTCTAAACAATACATAATTAATTAATTAGGAATTCAGTCAAACCAAAAGCAAACCAACAACCACAGCAAAGTCAAACCAACAGTATAAGCTACCGATAAATGATGTAATCACAATACAAGAAAATTGTTATAAGAAAATCGAGAGAAAGTCAACACTACAGCCTAACCTATGTCCAAAATAAATAACTTTTCACTGAATGATAATAATCCTACGCTAATCACAATTAAAAAAAATAGCTAAAAGAAATATAGAGAATGAGAAATTCGATATAAGAAAATCGAGCCCCACGTTGGGCGCCTAAATTTGTTACAAGCTTAGAGGTCTTACGAACCTTGTACGTAACATATGCTTTTATTTAAATACATTTGTGGCGACTGTGACAAAACTTGATCGTTAATTGTTGAGTGTTGTGTTGTGTGTGATCAGATTAAAACGCAGCTCAGAGCTTTCGAGTCGTGGAGATTAACTGCAGGCAAATATTCTTCCATGACTTTTCCTTTGATTGAGCCATGTTTGTTTGAGGATCTGCTACGTATGTGGCAACGATCTTTTGTGGGTTTGTGCATGGGATTCACACAAGAGCGCAAGGCCGATGGAACAGATGGGGTTTTTAGCAGGAGTTGAGCAATGCTGGGGAGCAAGTATTAGCTTGGAGAAACGCCTTAGAGGCTTAATGCAATTTTTAATATTATGAAGTGAAAAATGAGTAACGCACCTTGCTAGCCTTTGAACTTTTACTTACATTTTTGAAACTTTGGAACCGAATTTTCTCTTCAATGTCATACTTTTGTTGACATTTTCGTAGTCCGTTAAAAAAACTGTTGTGGTCACCACACGACTTTCTTATAAGGGATGATGAAAGAATGTCTACATATTTTTTTAAGGTTATTTTATCATAAAACTACTTTGAAGTGATATATACACGTTTGTATTGACTTCTTAGCATGCCATAATTTTATTGAATTTTTTCTTCTCGATTTCATTAAGATATAACCGAAATATGGTAAACTATTTAATTTAAGAGAGTAGATTTGTCGTCTCTATTCCTCTAAAACAACCTATTGGGGTATTAGGCGACTCTTTCGCAGTAGCTCAAAAGAGATTTTTATTTCTGGAGCGGCATCTTTAAGCCAATCAAGAACTTTCCAATTCAACTATTATTCAATTACATGAGAGAATATTTAGAGTTAGATCACATGTCGCCTAGTTTGAATCTCACATCAATTTCCTATTATCTCCCACACCATAGAGTCTTAAGTTTTACCACAACACTTTGAGTTGTATTCAATGGTTCTCAAGTAACCACAACGGGCCATTCTTTTAATAGCATACAATTCAACAGGATCTATTTTCTATGTTAGTACGATTTTGTAAGTATTTTTATGCGATCTCTTCTGATATGTACCGGCAGGTTCGAGTGGAACCTAGCCAAAGAGCTTTACAACGCATTCTATGGCGTTTTTCACCTATGGTACGGTTTCAGCTTCGTTTCTGGTAATTCGTAGCTTATTCTAACTAGGAATCGATTGTGAAGTTTCTAATCCACAAATTTCTCGAATCATCAAACAGGACTTTTATGCTTTTCTGCTGACAAGAGTTGATAGTGTTTATAAAGCCCGTAATTTGTTTAAGGTGCTTTAAACTGCGGAAGTGGATTTCTAACGATTCAACAATTTTATCGGACATTTCTTAATTTGATCTGCATCCAGGTGTTCATGAATTCGGAGTCCAACAGCGTACCACCACGCTGGGTTTTCCTACTGATCACCTTAGGTACTCTGTACCCCGTTTTGCTCCCACTAAGAGACCAACAACCAAACGAATCGTCTTATCAGAAGTATCTTAGATTTTTGACCTATTCGGTCTTCTATCGCCTTGTTCTATTACAGCAAAAATTCTTTTGCAAAAATTATGGTTGGAAAAGTTATCATGGGACAACCCAGTGCCGAATAGTATGCATTCTATATGGACTACTTATCGTAGCGAAGTTGAAGATCTATACGATTTAAAGCTTTTTAGGCATGTTCTATGAAAAAATCTAGTCGACATACAACTATATGGATTTTGCGATGCTTCAATTCGTCGTTTTGGTGCATGCATATATATGCGTTAAGTTGACATGGAGAGTCAAGTTCACGTTAATTTGCTCTGCGCAAAATCAAGGGTTGTTTTCCTTAAGCCTTTAACTGTGCCTAAGCTCGAGTTGTGTGGAGCACTTGTTTTAGCCAAACTCTCAGATCACGTTTTAAAGGCCTTGGATACTTCAATATCCAAATGTTTTCTGTAATCTGATTCCAACATCGTTTTGGCGTGGTTGAAAACCAGTCCCAAATTACTCAAGACCTTCGTCTGCAATAGAGTCTCGGAATCTTGCCGACGTACTCTCCAGGTGAACTACGTCCCAAATCCAAAAAACCATGACGCTGTGGTGGCAGGGCCCACCTTGGTTTACCCAACATTCCTCAAGCTGGCCCAACTTCCAGTCTACCGAGGAGGATGTGGACTCACCAAACCACCCAAACTTGCTTGGTACAAGTCCGCCACAAAAAAATGATAGGTAAGAAAGGAAATGCATCACGACGGACACTTGTCGTCATCCAAAACGCTAATGCGCTTTAAATGACAACGAAATCCGCCGTGTGAAAACAGAATTTGGACGGCCTCTCGTCCAGGGACGTGGGGCATTCTGACCCAGGTAAGGATAACCGGGATAAGAGAATAGGCATTATGCCATTTACGGGAAGTGCCATTCACCCAAGATCAAGACCTTTAAGTGAGCTTGACCACTGAAAAAGACGGAAAATCGTGATTTAAAACGTGCTGATCAAGGAAATTACACGAGCCAGTCTTACACGCTCTTACACTTGTCAACCACGAAAGCGCAATGTTTTACAAAACTCAGTTTGTCGTCGAGCAATAGTCCGAGGTACTTGAATTCGAAGACTCTACGGATAGGAGGGTCGTGGAAGCGCGGTAAAGGATCTCGTCTTAGTGTAGAGTCAAATACCATGTACTTAGTCTTGTCTGCAGAAATACTTAATTTATTGCTGCTAGCCTAGCTAATCACAATATTTAGGCACGTGTTAGATTTTGCCTCCAAATCTCGTCGAGAATTTGCATACATTGTGACGGTTATGCCGTCCACATAAGCAAAAATGTCGCAGTCTGCTGGTAACTTTTTGACTAGGAGATCATTTACAACCAAGTTCCACAAGGTCGACCCAACAACCGAGCTTTGTGGACAACCCTTCGTCAGTCGTTTGGTGAAGGCTGAACGTGAGACGTTTGCAGAGAGAGGGACAAATAGCTACGAATGACATGCGCAGCGTCAGCAGGTACTCTCTTAACGAAGAGAGTTTTGATTATACAGGGGCCACCATACGTTATTGAAAGCTCCAGAAATGTCTATGAAAACTGCTAGTCTGTACTTGGAAAGGTTCCGTTGTACAATAGTCATTAATCGGCGGGCGGCGTCAGTCGTCGTTCTGCCAGGAACAAATTCATATTGACTAGGATGGAATAAAATGTTTGGCGGAATGTCATCGTGTATCTTTTTTAGAAGTGTCCTTTAGAAGAGTTTGCCTAGTTCTGATAACAAAGTTATCGGACGATACGAGTTAGGGTTGGCGAGATTCTTCTTGCCGGGCTTGAGAATAGCGATTAGCTTACCAGCTTTCTAGCTGGTAGGAAAATAACTAATAGTAGCTAGTGGCCACCCAGTTCTGCCAGGAATTATTTTGCAAAAGAGATCGGGATCTTGTCTGTCGAAGGATCGTCGTCTGGAAATAATGTGGAAACTATTACTTTGATCGTGTTTAGTTCTGAGATTGTGTATCTGTCGTCGTCATTAACATTGGAACACGGTTGGATAGACTGAAACTTCCGGTAGGATAACCTGTAAACTAACTAAAGGATTCGTCGCTAAGCTTTTTTTCCACAAAACTTTGCTAGTAGCTATACTTTGCTGTCTTCAGTGCCAGTGTCTTTTGGTGGTGTTTTCGCAAACAACGCACCGCTCGCTTAAACCTGTCTAGCTTAGGACTCCACCATCATACACCAGCTCTAGATCTTATGCGTATGTTGTTCAGGCCATGTTCGCAAGAATTAAGGATCATCCTGGTTAACTTATCAATAAAGGCGTTCACAGATTTGGAATCGTGGCACAAAGCACCACGTGGAATTGAATTGAATTTGCGATAATCTTATTCGGGCGAACGGGATCAATGCGTTTAAAATCAAGGGTTCTTTTGGGATTGGTATGCGTGGTTAGTGGCCTTCACGGTTAACTTAAACCGTATCAGTCGGTGGTCACTTTCTATTACTTCGGGAATGACTCGCCAGTCTACTATTTTTCTGACTGAACAAGAAGAAGCTAATGTTACATCTATATTAGTTGAACCTAAATGGATAGCGAAAATGAAAGGTTGATGTAGTTCGTTGACGACACAGAGGTCACGTTCATCCACGAGGTTCTCTACACATCGTTCTCGTTCGTCGGTTACCGGGGAGTGCAAGAGCGGCGATTTCTAATTGTAGTTACCTGTTATAATAATAGGAATATTTCTTAGCTCATTAAGCATTTAGTCTAAGTGTTGGAGATGAATACGAACATCCTCATTCGGCGTCCAATTAACGCCGACGATTGGCTAGGAAGTTTTTCTAACCGTAACCATGACTACCGCATTGCAGTCATTTGTTAAATGGCTGGGTGTCACCACTCGAACGGGCTTGGAACTATGAAAAACAATGACCGAGTAGTACTGCATAGAAGAGGATGCGGCAATTCTGTTGAAAGGTACAGCCGCCTCACCGAGTTTGTACTCTGAACCTAAACTAAACACGTATGACTCTTGGGTCAGTAATATGTCTATATTGTTGTTGGAGTAGGAACCCGTTGCTTCAAAAGTCGCAACACGTGAATTGCGAAGATTCACTTGCGCAAACCTCAAAGTTAATTGAGTGTCCTCAAAGTCCATAATCGGTATTGGAAATTTTGTCGTTAAGCCTTTTCAGGTAGGCTGGGCAGGTGTTGGAAATGTCTTTGTGTTTGACGATGTCTCCTTTGTGGCCAAAGCGAAAGCAGTTAGCGCATGTAGGATTTCGTTCCAATTTAGAGCATGTCTTTGTTTCGTGCTTTTCAGCACAATGGCCGCACTGTATCTCGCTCTTACAGTCTGTCGAATGATGGCCGTATTTCTGACAATTGAAACAGCGAGTAACTCGGATGTGGTCATCGACCCTACACGCATTCCTCGCTACATAAACGCGACGCGATGCCAAAAGGTATCGTTGAACCTCAGAGTGGATCTTAATGATCCAGTTACCATTGGGTTGGTCTCTAGAACCAAAACGAAACAGGACTTTTAAAGGTTGATTGGCCAGATGTAGCACTTTGTCAGAGGAGTCGTGGAAATTTTGGAAAGTAATTGCTTCTTTCACCTGCTCAGTGGACAGGTTAGTGGGTACATTTATGAGGGATAGGAACGATGACTACTGTCGAACGAAAGATAGGCGAGACAGATTTAACAGAAGGTATCTTGACCTTCTCAACAATTTTTAATCGTATTGCTTGGGCATAGGACAGTTGGACAGGAGACGCAGCAATGGCAGTTGTGGAAAGCTTGTCTGATACGTTCTGCAAGACTGTTTCGACATCAGTTAAGGTATTGGCGATGTCAGCAGTTTGTTACGAAACGCGACAGCAAATAATGGATTTTCGAAATGTCGTTTGAAACCTGCTGACAATGTCAATCATCTCTGATTGACGGAAAGTCGTAATCTCACAGGCACAGATTACTTTTGTAAGACGGAGGATATCTGCGTCGAAGGAGGATTCCATGCTGTCAGGTGAGGTCTTGGTAACGATTTCGTCATCGTTGTCTTTACGACGGCGCTTGGATGTGGCAGATTCAGTCTTCATTGCGAAGAAGGTTGAAGAAGTAGTGGAGGTAGAACGCGACAGCTCGACGCTCGTGGAGTGCCGGCTGGAGAAATGAACTGTTCCCTGATACTCCTTTAGCTGTTCACAAAAGGTTATTGTCAGAAACGGTTGAGCTTATAGTCTGTGAGTTGTCCACTTTTAACCTCGTGGAGGTAAGGGTCTAAACCATCGTAGAAAAAATCAACTTATCACAATAAACAACGTTGTGATAACATATTACAAAATTACTGTCGGCCTTAATTATCCGACTTCGCTTGATTGCTCACAAATATTAATTAATCGAAGTCCTTTCGCTTTAGCTAAAGATGAAAGATTTATTCGCCAATTGAAGAGATACCAGAGTCTTAGTCTACCGAAGCAGAGCTCTTCTAATATGAAGATACAATCCCAGTGCCTAGTGACAACGGACCCATCCTTTTCATTTCCTGACTTCTCGAGTCTTCCCAGGCTCGAACGGGTCATCTCATGTTCCTTGCGATTTTCCGAGAATTGTACAAGCCCCAAGGAGGGTCGTCTTTTAGAGCCTTTTATGTCCATAGAAATTAACAGGTCTTTATTAATTCTAATTAAAGCCTCTCAAGCGGAATCGATTCCTAGTGAACTCAAACAACTTTCACTGAGAAAACCTACTTTGAGAAAAACTACTTTGCCATTGCTGGGCGTCAGCTCATTTCTGGATTCCGATGGCATAATTCCCAATTCGCTTTCGATAAAAAGATCTCGTTCTCTTACAAGGAAAGCATCCGTTATTAAAGCTTATCGTTGAGCGTGAGCATATGCTGCACGCGGGCTCTCAGTTGTTGCTATCTTCAGTATCTTCATTACGCGATAGTTTTTGGATCACTTCTGGTCGAACTCTCACCAAGCAAGTCGTACATCGCTGTGTTACATGTTTTCGATTTGCACCAAAGTTGACCCAACCGATCATGGACAAGTTGCCATCTTCACGAGTTCAATTATCTCATTCTTTTCATGTTGTGGGTGTTGACTTTGCGGGCCCGGTCAAAGATCGCAAAGGTCGCGGTGCCAACGTTTCAAAGGCATATATTTGTTTATGTTAGTTTTTCAACCAAAGCTTCTCACCTCGAATTGCTGACAGATTTATCAACAGAATCTTTTTTAGTTTTCGTAGATTTGTAGCGCGCCGTGGCAAACCCCTACAAGCATACTCTGACAACGGAACAAACTTCGTTGGTGCAAAACCGTCACGTCCGAAGGAATTAATTGACAGTTTGCACCGGCACGCAGTTTTCTCTTTGGAGGATTGTGGGAAGCAGGCATCAAGTCCTGTAAGCATCACCTCAAGCTGTAATAGGAAGATGTATACTAACATTTGAAGATAATAGCACTAGTTGCATAGCGCTGACACCACATCTTAGCACGTTGGGATGTGGTACGATTCTGATCATACATTAAAATACTTGTGGTTGAGTGAATGTAATGAAAAAATACAATAAAATTATTTTATTAATAAAAAAGTAAAACATTAATTCATAATAGAAAATTATATTACATGCTACATAAAACTACCTTCTTTTATATCTCTTATAGCCGTAAAAACTCAAGGCTGCTACTAGCAAAACTCCTATTACGCTACCCACTACAATAGGAACAATCTGACTTTTGTCGTCGTCTGAAGTTTGAGCCTTCAGATATTCCCTTAACGGTTCAAAATACTCTAATAACGCATCGGCGTTTAATTCTGTTTCTCCAGTCATTTCGCGTAGAGCTTCGCTCCAATGCTTACTTGAACCCAACGAGAGACCTTTTCTGTAAGAGCTTTGGTAGTAGAACACAAAACACAGAAAAATTATTTTACCTTAACTTCTCGCCAGCTTTTAGCGACTTATAAAAATCGCATTTGTGCAATGGAATAGATTTGTCATCGAAATATTCACCGGCTTCTTTACAAAGAGCTTTGTAAATTTGGAATTGTAAAATTTGGGCGACGAAGTAACTACAAAAAATTTGTACAATTTAGTGAATGAATTTTAGAGTGATACATACTTGATGTATTGAGCATCACCGGGAACGTGAAATTTTGCACCAGGATCAAAATCATCTTCGCTCCGATCTACTGGAGGTTTAATTCCTTGGTACTCTTTCCGATATTTCCACCAAAGCGAGTTATATTCCTTTTCACTTACGTTACCGGCAAATACTTCCCATCTCCATTTATCAACTAAGAGACCAAATGGTAGAAACGATACTCGTTCGAGGGCCATTTCCATTAAAGCGTTAATTGAAGCTTCTGCAGTATCCTCATAGTTATTCAGCAAACCAATAGCCGTTAAATGTTTTGGAGTTGCAACTGATAGAGCGATTGCGTCGCCAATTGCCTCATGAAATCCTGGATTTGCAGAATCTCTGAACGCTTTTGGTTGATCTTTGTATAATATAAAGTACTGAATATGACCCATTTCGTGGTGTATAGTTATGAAATCTTCGTGATTAATTTCAGTGCACATTTTTATCCTAAAAAACAGAAAGAAATTAACATATTTGTGCGGTACCTTTGGACGGAGAAGGTCGTATTTTACGTTTAAGGCAACGTCAAAACTAAATACAAGTGAGAAATAGGAGAAGTTAGTGAGCGAAGGAACTGGAGATAGTAGTGGTAGTAAGAGGACAGGAGAGAGAAGTAGGTAACGGAGGAAGGGTGTAAGGGCAAGAACTAACAAATAATTAAGTGAAAAATGTAAAACCGTGGTAGAGAAGTATAAAACTGTGACGAACAAGTTAAAGGGGAATAAACAATACAATTGAGAAGGTCAGTGATAAAAGATAAACTCCTAGGTTAATGTAAATTATTGCATTTAATACGAAATTAAAGCGATACTAGTACAAATGGGACGTTTTAAACACGAAAAGAAGTACGGAGGAATAAAAAGTAAAAAGGAATGCATAACAGAGAGAGAGAGAGGAAGAGGAAAATTAATGAGAGATGATAAACGAGATGTAGGAAAACATGCAAGGAATAAAGCAAGAAATCAAAAAAATAAAAAAGAAATATGAGAAAGGGTAAAGAAGTGGAAGAAAGAAAAAGAGCAACTGGTAGAGAGAACAGAAAAACTAGAGAAAAATGCGGAAGACGAGGAAAGATGGAAAAGGAAGAATAATATTGTAATAAAGGGGTGGAGAAGTGAAAAACCACAAAAAGAGTTAGCATTAATGCTTGAAGAAAAATTGAATGAAAAAGTGGAAGTGAAAAAGGTGACAGTAATAAACAAAGAGAAGAAAAAGAGGAACTGGTAGAGAGAACAGAAAAACTAGAGAAAAATGCGAAAGACGAGGAAAAATGGAAAAGGAAAAATAATATTGTAATAAAGGGGTAAAGAAGTAAAGAATCACAAAAGGAATTAGTATTGATGCTGGAAGAAAAATTAAACGTGAAATTAGAAGTTAAAAAAGTGACAGTGGTAAATAGAATTAAGGAAAATTAGATAGTGGTCGCGGATATGGGAGGATTAAAGGAAAAGCAGAAAGTGATAGAGGAAAAAGAGAAAATTAAGGAACACAAGAATTTATATAAATTAGGATTTGACATGGGAAGAAAAAAGGGGACAAAGAGAAATAATGAACAGAGCGGTGGAGAAAAGAGCGGAAGGGAAATGAGTATGGGTAGGGCACAGGAAAATGGAGATAGAAAAATACATATGGAAAGACAGAGACAGGGAGCTGAGCAGAGAAAGAGGAGAAGCAATAGCTACCCAAACGGCAAAAAACTAAAGGACGAAGGGGCGGCGATAAAGGAAAGAAAGTTGACGAAATGGCAAAGAAAAGGAATAATGAGTGATGGAAAGGGAAAAGAAAAAGAAAGAGAAAAAAGTAAGGAAGAAGCACAAGGGGAGGTGAATGAACTGAGAGTATTGTTTTGGAACGTAGCGGGAATAAAAAATAAGATAACAAAATTTTTGGGAGTATATCAAGGAATAGAATGTAGTGGGATTACAGGAGACATAGATGAAAGAAAAAGGATGAGAGTAATGGGGAAAAGAGTTGCGGGAGGAATCTAAGTGGGTGATGCAACATGCAGAAAGAGAGAAGAGTATAGAGAGAGCTAAGGGGGGTATAATAACAGAAATAAGAAGAAAATGGTTGAGTCAGGAAGAAAAAGAAAAAGTGTAACAGAGAAGAGGAATTATAGAAAGGAACATACAGTGAAAAAAAAACAAAAATAAAAATAGTGCCGGTTTATAGCAGTAGAATGATAGAGACAAGAAAGAACATAGAAGAGATGATACAAGAGAGAAAGGGATTGATAATATTAAAAGGAGACTTTAACGCAAGAATAGGGGTAGAGGGGGGAATACAAAAAAGAAAAGGGACGGGAAAGAGACAAACAAAGGACAAAGTAATAAATAAAGAGAGAGAAGAACTGCTGGAAATGTGCAACGAAAGGGAGTGGGAAATAATGAATGGAAACAGAGAAGAAACGGGAATGGGAGAGTATACGAACATAGAAAGAAGGGGAGAATCAATAACAGATGTTGTAACGACAAATGAAAAGGCTGGAGAAAAAGTGAAGACATTTAAGCTGGAAGAAAGAGTGGAGTCATACTACCAACCACTGGAATTGACAATGGGAAGAAGAGAAAGAAAAGAGAGAGTTAAAGATGAGGAGTATATAACAATAAATGTGGGACAGGACAGTATGGACAGAGAAGGGATTACAAGAGAGTGTAGAGGAAATGAAAGAGATGATGGGGAAAGCAACAGAGAAAGTCAGATTTAGAAAGTGGAAAGGGGAGAAAACAGGATGGTAGAAATTATGGGATAAAGAATGCAAGTAGGCAAAGAAAAAAGCAAGAAGCAAGGGAAGAAAAAAAAGTAGAATATAAAGAAACAAAAATCTACAAGAAAACATGCGAGAGAAAGAAGGAAGAAAACAAAAAGAAACAAGAGGACCATATCAAAGGAATAAAAACGGAAGAACATGTATGGAAATACCTAAAGAAAAAAAGGAAGAGAAAATAGACGACAACGGGAATATAAATAAAAGAATGAGGGAGATATTTTAGGAACTTGGGCGAAAAACAAAATCAGAAAGAAGAAGAAAGGCATAGAAAAGCAGTAGTAGTAAGTCTGGAAGAAGGAGATAGAAACAGAATAAACGAACACGAAGCAATAGAGGCAATAAAGCAGGTAAAAAAGGGAAGGCGACAGGGGAAGATAGGATACAAGACGAATAGTGAGTACACTGGGAAAAAAATGTAGCAAACAGATGACGGAAATAGTGAATAAAATATAGAAATGGGTAGAATTCCCGGAGAGATGGAGAGAGGGAATAATATGCCCAATACACAAAAAAGGAGACAGAAAGGAAGTGAAGAATTACAGAGGGGTGACATTATTAGGCACGGCATAACGCGAGAGGGGGGAATACAAGAAAGGAAAAGGACGGGAAAGAGACAAAGGACAAAGTGATAAATAAAGAGGGGAAAGAACTGCTGAAAATGTGCAACGTAAGGGAGTGGAAAATAATGAATGGGAACAGAGTAGAAAGAGGAATAGGGAAATATACGTACATAGAAGGAAAGGGAGAATCAATAATAAATTTTGTAATGACAAATGAAGAGGCTGGAGAAAAGGTGAACACATTTAATGTAGGAGAAAGAGTGAACCACGAACCATTGGAATTGACAACGGAAGCAAGAGAAAGAGAAGAGAGAGAAAAAAGATGAATGAATGAAACAGAACAAAAGACAGGTGGACGGAAGAGGTTATAAAAAGATACAAAAAGGGAATAAGGAAAACGGAATGGGTAGAAAAGGGATTACAAAAGACTGTGAGGGAAATCAAAGAGATGACGGAGAAGGCAACAGAGGAAGTCAGATTTAAAAAGTGAAAGAGGGAGAAAACAGGATGGAAGAAATGGTGGGACAGAGAATGCATAAAGGCAAAGAAAAAAAAACAAGAGGACAATTAAAACAGTGAAAAAGTGAGGAAAGAAAGAAGCAGTAAAAATTTACAAGAAAACATGCGAGAGAAAGATGGAAGAAAACAAAAAGAAACAATAGGATCAGATCAAAAGAATAAAAACGAAAGATATATCGAAATATCTAAAGAAAGAAAGGAAGAGAAAATGAACGACAAAGGGAATACAAATAAAAGAATGGGAGAGATATTGCTGCTGGGGAGTACAAAATCAGAAAGGAGAAGAAAGGCAAAGAAGTAGTAGTAAGACGGGAAGAAGGAGATGGAAATAGAATACGGGAAAGAAAATGTAGCAAAAAGAATGATGGAAATAGTAAATAAAATATAGAAAAGGGAAGGATTCCCATAGGGATGCAGAGAGGGAATAACATGCCCGATACACAAAACAGGAGAAGTAAAGAATTACAGAGGGGTGATATTATTAAGCACCGTATACAAATTATATCCCACAGGGCTACAAGGAAGACTACAGAAGAAAATAGATGAAAGGAGTTTGGTACCAGACGAACAAGCGAGATTCAGAAAGGGAAGAAAACTGATAGACAACATATATATATATATATTGAAACACTTGGCGAATAGAGACGTAGATACAAAAAAGGGAAAAATAGTGGCACGGTTCGTATATTTAAAAGTCGCTTTTGATAGAGTGAATAAGGAAAACCACGAATGCATGAGAAGGAAAAAATAAATGAAGGGTTAATAGAAAAAATGGAGAAAATTTACGAAGAAACAAGGAGCAGGGTAAAAGTTAATAAAAAGGAGAGTGAGAAATTTGTTACAGGGAGAGGGTTTAAGACAGGGATGCCCACTGAGCGCAAGCCTGCTTGCAGTATATACGGGGGATTTGGAGGAGACAATGAGAGGACAACAGATAGAAGCGATAGCAGTATAGAAAGTGAAGATGTGTGATTTGGCGTGTGCGGATGACATAATGTTGGTGGCTAAGAAGGAAAAGGAAATGAAGGAGATGATAAAGACGCTGGAAAAATACATGAAAAAAAAGGAAGTAAATACGGAGAAAACCAAAATAATGGTGTTTAGAAAAGGAGGAAAAAAAACAGGTTAATAGGACAAGTGTGGAGTGTGGGGAAAGATTGTTTGGGGTGGACATAAAAAAGAAGGCCTGTGTTTGAGAAACTAATAAAAAGTGTGGTGATATATGGACCGAAATATAGGGGTGGAAGGAGTATAAAGCGGTAGAAACGATACAAGAAAAATACTGGAAATGGGTATTAGGGCTAGATAGAGAAACACCGGGGATATTATAAGAGAGGAAGTGCAGGCAGAAAAAATAAGAGTAGAGACAGGAAAAAGGGATATAAAATACGAGGAAGAACTAGGGGAAAGAACCGATTACAAAATACCACAGGAATGTTGGAAGAGATAAAGGGAGAAAGAGTAAAGTACGTGCAGGATAACAGAGAAAAAGTAGAGAGATTAAGGGAAGAGGAAGTAGGGGTAAGAGAGGAAATGATAAAGAGAGATAGGGACATCGAAAAGCAAGAAAGATAGACAAAGATAAACAAGGTCAGATATAATATGAATTTTAAAATTATCAAGGGAGAAGAGTTCCAGAATATCTAAAGGGGAAAGAGAACAAAAACAAGAAGAAGAAAAAATGATAGCAAGCTTCAGATGTGGGAACGCAGAGTTAGGAAATAAATACTAAAGAAAATAAAAGGAAAGGATGCGCAGACTATGTGGAGAAGAGGCGGAAGAACATAGGAATAAATGTAGGGAGTTAAGAGAAGAGGTTAAGAAAGGATGGAAGAAGTATGGAGAAAGAGGAAACAGCTAAGAGGAGATGAGGAAAAAACACATAGGTGAACAAATAAAGATAAACTACCACAGTAAGAATTTAACAATTTTTAGAAAAATAATACAAACCTAAAATCTTTTCCGTTTGAGAAATCTATAGCAGATGCGTGACACAAAATGTCACGATCGGGTGGTTTTTCTATAACTGCGCCCAAAGACACGTTGTATGACATTGCATTTGATTCTAATCCGAGAGATTGATAAAAGTTGTCGGACATTTCGAACATGTTTAAGATAGAACAATTTTGACTTAGAAGTCCTTCTGTGATATTAGCTGCGCTAGCGGTGGGATACGGTTTGACTATTGAAAACAAATTAGTCCAAGTTTGTGCCCACATATTACCTAGAAATTAAAATTTAATCAACACGAATTTTTGATTTGAATCGTTACCCAACAAATGCGCCGGAATTAAATTGTCCGAAACGTCTAATTGATCTTTATAGCGCTCTTTTAGTTTTTTCATAACAAATGTATGGAGTTCGCTATACAATGGTTTTACTTGATTCCATAAGTTGTCTATGTCATCGATAAACGTAGGCGACTCATAAAAGCTTCTCCATACTTCTCCTTTGTCCTTAAATCCTAAAAAGAACACTATTATTGCATTGGTATAAATTTAATATTACCATCAGCTAGAGCGGCTTCATTAGATAACTTCACGTATTTGATGTATTTATCCTTAATTGGTTTTCCACTGGCGCTTCTCCAGCTACTCCATACGTACTTCAACTCTTCGTAATTGGTAGAACTGGCCATAATTGCTTCAAGATCTTGAATAAAACGCCATTAACACGGGTGTTACTAAAACATGTTATAATTTACCTGGTTCTAAATTCAAACCCTCGCTCTCTAAATCACATTCCTGTTTTGTGAAAGGACAAACTTTTGCTTTACTAAAAACATTCGTCATCTCAGCGCTTGTGGTCATATACTCTTTATATTTTTCGGTATCTAAAGCCCCGTTTCCTAAAATCTTCAATTTGCTGAGTTGCCTTTGAATTTGTTCGTTTGCGTAATCAGACTCGTTTAGATTTTTAAAGTAACTGTTTACGTAGACTTTGTTGAAATTGGCTAATCTTATAGAAGCCGCGATTTGTTCGTTTTCTTTATCAATATTCGAAACGTCGGTTAAGTAGTTCCATTCGGCAAGAATGCTATCGTAAGTTGCTTTAGAAGCGGACGGTTCATAATCGATTTTTAAAAAGTTGCTTAATTCCGTTTCGTCCGTTAAAGGACCGTTTTCTTCTTTAAGAAAATCAAACAACGGTTGAAAGTATTCAAGTAATGCGTCTGCTTGTAACTCTCTAGAACCTGTCATTTTTTCCAGGACGTCTTTCCAATGCTCGCTTTTTCCTAATTTCAATCCGGCTCTAAAAATTTACAAAATATATACAAAAAAGAGTTGGCGGAGGAATATGAGTGGGTGGTGCAACATGCAGAAAAAAAGAAGAATAAAGGGAAAGCAAAGGGGGGTATAATACCAGGAATAAGAAAAAAATGGATGAATCAGGAAAAGAAAGAAAAAGTGCAACAAAGAAGAGGAGTTGTAGAAAGGAACATACAGTGGGGAAAAACAAAAATAAAAGTAGTGACGGTTTATAGCAGTAGAATGAAAGAGACAAAAAAACATAAAAGAGATGATAGAAGAGAGGGAGGAGGGATTAATAATAGTAGGAGAAGATTTCAACGCAAGAATAGGGGAAGATGGGGAAATACAAAAAAGAAAAGGAACGGGAAAGAGACAAACAAAGAACAAAGTAATAAATAAAGAGGAAGAAGAACTGCTGGAAATGTGCAACGAAAAAAGGTGGGAAATTATGAATGGGAACAGAGTAGAAGAAGGATTGAGGGAATATACGTACATAAAAGGAAAGGGAGAATCAATAATAGATTTTGTAATGACAAATGAAGAAGCTGGAGAAAAGGGAAAGACATTTAAAGTGGGAGAAAGGGTAGAGTCAGACCACCAACCACTGGAATTGACAATGGAAGGAAGAGAAAGAGAAGAGAGAGAAAAAGATGAGGAGTACAAAACAAAAAAAAATGGACAGAGGAGGGTATAAAAAGATATAAAGAGAGAATAGGGAAAACGGTATGGGTACAGAAGAGATTACAAGAGAGTGTGGAGGAAATGAGGGAGATAATGGAGAAAGCAACAGAAAGTCATATTTAGATAGTGGAAGGAGGAGAAAACAGGATGAAAGAAATGGTGGGATAGAGAATGCAAGGAAGCAAAGAAAAATGCAAGGAGAGCATTAAGACAGTGGAAAAAAGGGAGGAAAGAAAAAGAAGAATAAAAAAAGCAGTAAAAATATACAAGAAAACATGCGAGAGAAAGAAGGAAGGAAACTAAAAGAAACAACTGCAGCATATCAAAGGAATAAAAACGGAAGATCTATGGAAGTACCTAAAGAAAGAAAGAAAAAAAACATGACGACAAAGGCAATACAAATTAAAGAATGGGAGATATATTTTAGGAACCTGCTGGGAGGGGAAGAACAAAATCTGAAAAGACGCAGTAGTAAGACGGGAAGAAGGAGATAGGGATAGAATAAATGAAGACGAAGTAATAGAGGCAACAAAAAAGATAAAAAAAGGAAAGGCGGTAGGAGAAGGTGGGATTCAAGGCGAAGAGTGGGTATACGGGGAAGAAAATGTAGCAAAAAAGATGACGGAAATACTAAACAAAATATGGAAAGGGGAAGGATTCCCCGAGAGATGGAGAGAGGGAATAATATGCCCAATCCATAAAAAGGAGAAAGTAGTAAAGTCAAGAATTACAGAGGGGTAACATTATTAAGCACGGCATACAAATTATATTCTACAGTACTATAAGGAAGACTGCAGAAGGAAATAGGGAAAAGAAGTTTGGTACCAGACGGACAAGCGGGATTCAGAAAAGGAAGAAGAGTGATAGACAACATATACTCAAGCACTTGGCAAATAAAGAGTTAGAAAAAAAGGAGGGAAATGATGGCACTATTCGTAGATTTTAAAGTGAACAGGAAACAACTGTGGGAATACATGAAGAGAAACAAAATCAATGTAAGATTAATAGAAAGGATAGAAGAAATCTACGAAGAAACGAGGAGCAGGGTCAAAGTGAATAGGGAAGAGAGCGAGAAATTCATTACAAAGAGAGGGTTGAGACAAGGATGCCCACTGAACCCAAGCCTGTTCGCATTATATACGGGGGATCTGGAGGAGACAATGAGAGGACAACAGACAGGAGGGATAGTGGTAGGGAAAGCGAAGATATGGTCGCTAGCGTATGCGGATGACATAGTGTTGGTGGCTAAGGAGGAAAAGGAGATGAAAGAGATGATGTAAACGCTGGAAAAATACATGAAAAAAAAAAGAAATGGAAGTAAACACGGAGAAAACAAAAATGATGGTAGTTAGGAAATGAGGGGGGAAAAGAAAAAGAGAGGAGTGGAAATAGAGGGATGAAGAAGTGCAGCAAGTGATGGAATTTACATACCTGGGCTACACGATGAAGCAGGATTATAAGGAGGGAGAACACATAAAGGAAAGGGTGAGCAAAGGAATCAGGTTGGTAGGACAAGTGTGGGGTGTGGGGGTAAGAGTATTCGAGATGGATATAGCAAAAAAGAAAGTTGCTGTTTGAAAAGTTAAGAAAGGGGGTGGTGATGTATGGAGAGGAAATATGGGGCTGGAAGGAGTAGAGGGGGTAGAGGGGCTACAGGAAATATACTGGAAATGGGTTTTGGGACTGGACAGAGATACACCGGGGTATATTGTGAGAGAGGAGGTACAGGTAGCAAAAATAAGAGTAGAGACAGGAAAAAGGGCCATAAAATACGAGGAAGAACTGAGGGAAAGAACATAATGCAAAATACTGCAAGAATGTTGGAAAGAGATAAAGGGAGGAAAAGTGAAGTACGGGCAGGAGGGCAGATAAGAGTATTACAAAAAAAGAGGACGCGAGAGATGAAGTGGAGAGATTAAGAAAAGAGGGAGTAGGGGTAAGCGAAGAAATAATAAGGGGAGATAGGCACATCGAAAAACAAGAAAGATGGACAAGGATAAAAGAGGGCAGATATAATAGAAATTAAGAGTGAAGGAGTGCCAGAATATTTAAAGGATATAGAGAATAAAAGCAACAAAAAGAAAAAAATGATAGCACCGTTCAGATGTGGGAACGAGCAGTTAGGTAACAAATACTGGAAAAAAGAAGAAGAAAAAATGTGCAGGCTATATGGAGAAGAGACGGAGGACCTCAATTACATGAAAGATAAATGCAGTGAATTAAGAGACGAGGTTATGAGAATAGAGGAAATCTTAGACGAACAAGGAAATGGAGCAGAGTGGATGGAAGAAAAAGTTAAAAAAACAAAAAAAATGTAAATAGGGGAAGCACGAAACAATTTGTAAGCGTAAGCAACAAATAAAGTTAAACTTATATACAAAAAACTATGTAATTTACACTACCTAAGAACATCTCCAGCTTCTTTAGATTTATAAAAGTCGCATTTATGCAATTCGTTTGGTTTTGATTCATCGTACTCGCCGGCTTTTATGCACAGTGCTTTGTATAATTGGAATTCAAGTATGTGAGCAAAAAAGTAACTAAAACCACATGATTAGTGTTTTAAAGTTTTGGTGAAGTATCAGTTACTTTATATATTGAGAGTCTCCTCCTATGTGGTATTTTGCACCTGGGTCAAAATCTACGTTATCGTCTCTTGGTACAGGCGGTTTCAACTTTTGAATAGTTTTTCTAAAATTCTTTTTGTTGCTTTAACGAATTGTACAATTGATTTTTTTACCTATAATGCCACCAATGCGAATTCCATTCCTCGGGCTTAACCGTTCCAGCAAAAACGTCCCATCTCCATTTATCTATTAAAAGGCCAAAAGGTAAAAATGCAATACGCTCAAGCGCCATGTCCATTAAAGTGTTGATGTCTGATTCTGGCGTATCTTCGTAGTTAGTTAAAAGCCCAATCTCTTTTAAGTGTTTGGGGGTGGAAACTGATAGTGCGATGGTATCGCCAACAGCTTCGTGAAAACCTGGATTGGCTCCATCTCTAAAAGAAACCAACTGATCTTTATATAGAATGTCGTATTCAATGTGACCCATTTCGTGATGTATTGTCACAAAATCTTCGTGATTAATTTCGGTGCACATTTTGATGCGATAATCGGTTTTATCTGAAAAGTCCCATGCTGACGCGTGGCAAAGAATTTCGCGATCAGGTCTTTCTATGACAGCTTTGTCGCCGTACGACATACTGCACGATTCCAATCCTAAACTCATATAGAATTCGTTTGCGGTTTCAAACATCTTTTTTACTGTGTATCCTTTTTCTATAAGACCATTCGTAATATTAATTGCAGTAGCGTTAGGATAAGGTGTGACAAAATCAGCTAAATTTATCCAAGATTGTGCCCACATGTTTCCAAATACATGAGCAGGAATTAATCCATCACTAATATCTATCTTATCCAAATACATGTCTTTTAATTTTTTGCCGACATATCTATGTAGTTCATTGTATAACGGCTTAACTTGTTCCCATAATCTATCCATATCGGATATAAACGTTGGTGACTCATACGCATCTCGCCACAAATCTCCTTTATCGTTAAAACCTAAATCGCATATTAAAATTTTCAGTTTGCAAGTTAGAAATTATTTTACCATTTATAATAGCAGCTTCATTCGATAGGTTAACGTACGTTTTGTAAGTGTCTTTCATTTTGGCTCCAGTTGCGTTCCTCCATGCGGACCAAACGTAAACCAGCTCATCGTAATCTCTAGATTGTGCCAGAATCGACTCTATATCTAAAATATCACTACGTTGACAAGTTATCGTTCGTAAATATTTCTGAAGTATTTAAAAACATCAGAACGCTAATCGAAAAGAATAGAATATTCTGGATAACGAAAGAATATAAAAAGTATTCGGAGGAAATTGGAGTCAGTTTTTGAATCGAGTCGGAAGTAAAACGACTTTGTCGGTTTAAATAAATAAAATGTTTAACGCGTGTGCTAAGATAAATAAAAGTGCAACAGTTTTTGTAAATATCGAATCATAGTCATATATAAATTTCTTGTATGTTGTTTTTTTTTTAATTACCATTGCATTTTATTAGTGTTGGTTAAAAGTAAATTGTGTAAATAGATTTAGTTTTAAAATAAAGTGCCGAGCTACAATCTTAACGTGTAAATAAACAAAGAAGTGACTAGTAGTGCCCGCGTGTGTTTGCTTATAGAGTGTATAATTATATATGTTCCAGTTTGTTAAACCGGCGCGTTTAATTTAACAATAAAGAATTGGGCGTTATTAAAATTACATTTTAAGTGACTGTATATCTTATTAAACTTTTTATTCGTAACAGTACGACTTCGAACGGCGACGGGCGAAGAAATACCTACTCACGGACAAGTCAAAGTAACCATTGGTCTGGGAAATGGAGTACTCGACCACCAAGTACTGGTAGCCGACATCACGGAAGAAGTTATCCTGGGAATGGACGTGATAAAGAAGTATGGGTTCCATTTGGATATGAAGAACGATGTCCTGAAGATCGACAATGAAGAAATTTTTATTTATTCGTCAGAGTAGGCAGCCGTGCGAGTCTTATTGAGTGAAGACGTGATTCTGCCTGCCAGGACGGAAAGTGTGGTGATGGCACGCCTGGATGTAAAAATCTCCGGGGAGGTTACATACGCGCGATTGAACCAATGGAGGACGGCTTAATTGAAAAGGGACTATACGCGTTGGCAGAACTTTAGTACGAGTAAAAAAACGATGTCAGTAAGGATCTCAAACATCAACTCAGATTCTGTAACGTTGAAAAAGAAGACCGTGGTAGGCGAATGCACGCCAGTATCACAAATTGTGAGATGCGTGAAGTTGAACGACGATACGTCGCCGATGAAGTGTCCACAACATCTATTGGACATTCTTACCACCAAATGCCAAAACCTCAGCCAAGACCAGCTGGCTAAAGTTAAAGTGTTGATCCAAGAGTACCAAGATGTGTTTGCGCTGGAGAGTGGCTCCAAAGGAAGAACTAACGTGGTGAAACAAAATTAATACCGGAGACGCTCGGCCGATACGACAACATCCACGCAGACTTCCTTTGGCGAAAAGAGAAGAAGCCGAACAAATAATTACGGATATTGAGAGAAAAGGCGTGATTGAACCTTCAAGTAGCCCATGGGCATCCCCAGTGGTACTCGTAAAGAAGAAATATGATACGCTAGACACCCTGTCAGGATCCCAGTGGTTTTCTACGTTAGATTTAAAGAGTGGATACTGGCAGGTAGAATTAGAACCCAAGGATCGTGAAAAAACAGCTTTTACGATTGGAACTAGTTTGTGGTAGTTTACTGTTTTAGAAGACGTGCTTGGTTTACCTGGACGACGTGATCGTGGTTGGAAGGTCGTTTGAAGAACACTTGAACAACTTGAAGGAAGTGTTCCAGCGATTACGTGGCTAACCTCAAACTGAGCCCAAGGAAGTGCCACGTATTTAAGAAATAAGTGCAATACCTTGGCCACGTCGTATCTAGAGATGGAGTAAAGGCTAACCCAAACAAAATCCGAACAGTGCAAGCATGGCCAAGACCAATCGACAAACATCAGGTCTGAAGTTTCCTTGGGTTGTGCACCTATTATAGACGATTTGTACCCGGATTTGCTAATATTGCCAAATCTTTGACGAAATTGACGGAAGAAAGAGCAGAATTTAGATGGAATGAAGACTGCGAAAATTCTTTCCATCAACTAAAACAGGCCCTAGTCACTTCGCCGATTTTGAGTTATTCAAGAGAAGATGGAAAATTTGTTTTGGATACCGACGCAAGCAATCTGGCCATAGGCGCGGTCCTTTCGCAGGTTCAAGATGGACAAGAAAAGTTATCGCGTATTTTAGCAAGGTTTTGTCCAGGCCATAAAGGAATTATTTCGTGACTAGGAAGGAGCTGTTAGCAGTCCTCAAGTCCATCGAACATTTCTACAAATATTTGTATAGACGAAAATTTTTACTGAGAACAGACCACGCCGCTTTAAAATGGCTACTGCAGTTCCGTAACCCAGAAGGACAAGTGGCAAGATGGATCGAGAGACTGCAAGAGTATGACTATGACACAGAACACTGTGCCGGAAGCAGTCATCGGAACGCTGATGCTTTGTCCAGAAGACCATGTCCGGCGGACTGCAGCCATTGTTCGCGACTGGAAGAAAAAGTTGAATGCCTCCGGAGAACTGCTATGGTTGATGATGAGTAGGAACCTGAGCAGTTACGTCGCGAACAAGAAGACGATCCTGAAATAAGACTATTCTTAAACTGGAAAGATAACCGACGACCAACCTGGGAAGAAGTGAGTGCTTAGGGCGGAAACATCAAAGCGTACTGGGTGCAGTGAGATTCCTTGATAGCAAAGTGTCAGAAGTGATGAAGCATCAGGAGGACAGTTTGGCATTAAGAAGACATTCGGTAAAGTGCGAGAACAACTCTACTGGATGAACTGCAAAGAGGACGTCATGAAATGTTGCCGTAAGTGCACGATCTGCGCATCAAGATCAAGAAATGGTCCAGCGAGAAAGCGCAGGGTCGTTCCCAGAATCCTACTCGGGAAATAAATACATCCTGGTGGCGATGGATTATTTCACAAAATGGACGCTTACGCCATACCCAACCAGGAAGCAGCTACAGTCGCAGACGTATTAGTAAAAAAGTTTTTCTGCCGGTTTGGAGTTCCGTTGGAATTACACTCCGATCAAGGCCGCAATTTTGAGTGGTCTGTTTCAAAAAGTCTGCCGACTGTTGGGAATTAAGAAAACTAGAACGAAGCCTCTCCATCCTCAATCTGATGGCATGGTTGAACGGATGAATCGAACAAAGGGCAAGTTCTTAGCCAAGGTAGTGTCCGAGCACCAAAGAGACCGGGATCAGTACTTGCACCTTTTCCTAATGGCACACCGATTATACGTTTACGAAAGCACAGGCCAAACACCCTCCTGTGTCATGCTCGGTCGTGAAATACGATTGCCAAGCGACCTTCAATTTTGACGAAGACCGGAAAAAGAAGTTGCTGGAGAAGATTACGTCAGCAAGCTGAACAAGAGGCTAGACGAAATATATGAAGAAGTCCGTAAAAACACACAAATTGCCAGCGACAGGATGAAGACTAAATATGACGCCAAGGCACAAAATGGTGGGTTTCAACCTGGCGATATGGTCTAATCCTTAAAGGAGACGTGGTTTGTCGCCGAAGCTGCAAAGGCAATGGGAGGGCCCCTATGAAGTCATACAGCGTATTAATGACGTCATATAACGCATCCGAAAACCACCCAGAGGCAAGCCAAAAGTGGTCCACGTCAATCGTCTAGCCCCGTTTGCTGGCGATAACCACAATACGCAAGTTCAGGTCCGAACCAGAGTAATAAGCAGCAGAACCAGGAATCCAATCGAAGAAATGGAGTTCGAGAAGTTTATGATCTTATACAGAGGTTCTGGAAAAGCTAGGTTTGGAGTTACTACCGAGGAACAACAAGACCTGTTCCAGACACAAAAAGATTACGCCATCGCGCATTGCGTGAGCGAGGATCTTGACCTGTCCAGAGGGGTTGCAGTTGTGTTTAAAAAGAAGTTTGGGCAGCTAGATGAATTACAAAGACAGCAACCGGCAGTCGGAAAAGTTTTATGTCTACGTGGTGACAGACGCTTCGTTTTCTATCTGGTCACCAAGACATACTCACGTATCAAGTCGTTATACAAAAATTTGTGGCGAACATTATGGAATCTCAAGAGAGAAATGGAGTTCCATCATGTTAAGAAATTGGTAGTACCCAAGTTTGGTTGTGGCTTAGATCAACTGAATTGGAGGACAGTTCGAAACATGTTGGAGGACGTCTTCCGAGGAACAGGCATTCAAATGTTGGTCTGTAGTTACCAACCAAGAAGAATATCAGGTCAGGAAAATTCCATTGACTGTTACTCTAATGGTCAAGGAAGTTGCCGAAATGGAAAAAGCTCCCGCTATCGCCACGATCCTTTTTACCGGTGTCGCATCCAGTCTCCTGTTCTGGGACAGAACAGTCCTAAGAAGGGGGCAGTGAAACGTTCGAGAAGTTATTCGCAACTTTGAGAGCCTTCGCGAGGTTTTCTACAACGTTTACCGAAGGATACAGAACATACGAGAACGTTTTGTCACAATGTATAAAAACTGAACAAACAAATCGTAGGTCAGTTATTTCCGTAATGCGAAGGCAGCAGTGTTAAGAAGATTATTCAAGTCTAAATAAATAAGTTGTTAGCGCGTGTGTGTAGATAAATATACGGAGAATAATCTTGTACGTGATTTTAGTGTAAACAAGTGTGTGAAGCTATCCGCGTACTTTATCTTATCTTCGTGTAAGTGATATAAATTAGTTTTAATAATAAAGTTCGTTACAGTATTAACTTGTGCCGGTAACTGATTATCAAACAAAAAAATTGGTGCAAAATTATTTGAATTACTTGAATTCATAATTGCTCAAGAATCGATGAATAAAAATATTGAAGAAAAACTGTCTAAAAATTCTCAGAAAATGAAAAATTCTAAAAAAATGTAAGAAAAACGTCGAAAAACTCTAAAAGTGTAAAAGAAGAAATAAGAAACCTACTTAAAATTGTTCAAGAGGAAACCCAAGCCGAAATGTTAAATTTAAAAGAAGAAATATGCGAATCTATGAATGACAAAATAGAAGCAGTAGGAGACAGAATGAAACTGTTAGAAGAAAGAATAAATCAAATTAATTGTCACGGAGAAGAAATCGTCACGAGTGAAGAAAGCGTCACGAGTGAAGATTAAATAATGAACCATTGGGAAGAAACCATTAAGAGGCTTAAAGTACCTCCAAATTTTGATGGTAAAGTTCCATCCACCAACAGTTTAAAACCGCATTTATAACTAAGCTTGGAGCAACAAACAAAAAACGACTTTTTTACTAGTGACCTTACATGGAGAAGCGTTTGGAATTTTGCACTATTATTGACCACCTCTAAGAAAAAAAAAATTTTTGGCGTTGCCCTACCTCGGCGGGCTCAAGTGACCCAGCACTCGATCGGTTATGGTAGGTGGCAACACCTCGCGGTTTTCTTCTTCCTACCATAACCTCGATTCTTACAATGGGTAGGAAAGTATTCTCCAGTACGTAATGTTGTTGCCTTCATTTTTTTTCTACGATCTTGACGCACTTTCTCCCCGGTCGTCGCCTCGTCCAGATTATAGATGTAGAGCGTCCTGTCTGTGCTCTTAATTAAACATTCGACTTCTATTAACTCCGCATCAAATTTAGCTTTAATATTCTCAAGGGTCTCTTGATTCTCAGAGGTAATCAGCAGATGGCATTCTCTAGTATTTTTAACGGCCTTAAGGGATGATACCAATGTACCGATGACTCTCTTAACCTCTCTCAGTAGGTTCGCGTAGGATTTCCTTTCATTTTTTATAGTTATAGTTCCAGTTTTTGGTATACGCCTGTTCTCCGACGTAATTTCTCTTGCTATGTGCAAGGTTTTGTTATGTTGCTCATAGTGTATCTTTTCATTTGAGTTCCTAAATACAAATTCGGCTATATTTCTGATGTTGAATTTTTTCTCTCTTAATAATATGACCATTTTCAATTTTTGGATATATGCTGCTTGGGCTCTGTCTCTAGCTTTTGAGAGCACTGAGAATGCGGTTTTTGTCCAGTTCCAATTTTCTGCCTCACTCACATATCCCAGTATTGTGTATTTTGTTACCGTTTCTTATTCGTTTTCATCCTCGTCTTCTACAATATCTCTGTTTTCCGCGGTGATAATATTACCTGTTTCAAAAGTCCTTCTTTTTAGTACGCTCTTGATTTCTTCGGGGACATCTGTTTTAAGGTTCTTCTGACCCTCATGCTCGTTTAGTACATAAATACGATTATTTGTATCTGATGTATTCAGAATTGTGGAATGGAAGGTTGTGTTTGGGCACTCTTCATGAAGGAACGCCGAACAGCTTCGAATTTATCCTCCAAGAAAATTACGAACTCTTAATTTCACGTTTAGAAATCCAATATGAAGATTCTCATTTTCAACAGGTGTATCAATCCTAAATCAAAAGTCGAGAAATACCAACGAAGACACTAGAAATCATCAAGAAGATGGCGCGACGAATACTTCAGAACAAAGGAGTGACGACTTTGAACTACAGTGAAATAAGCCACAATTGCACAGCGTTTATCTCGATGGAAACATTAATAGAAGAAGTGTTCTGGTTAACACGAGAGCGATGAAGACAATCATTGGTCCTGATATATCACTGGAAAATAAGAAAACATCACCAACAGTAACGGTGACAGGCAAAAAAACACGTACTGACAAACAAGTAAAAATAACCATTGGTTTAGAAAATGGAGTGCTCGACCATAAAGTACCGATACCCGACATCACGGAAAAGTCATCCTAGGAATAGACGTTATAAAAAAGTATGGGTTTCATTTGGATATAAAAAACGATGTCCTTAAGATCGACGGTGAAGAAAAGAAGCCGTGCGTTTTTATTGAGTGAAGACGTGACTCTGTTTGAAAGGACTTAAAGTATGGTAATGGCACGCCTGGATGAAAATCTCCAGGAAGGCAACAATTGCGCTATTGAACTAATGGGGGGCAACTTGGTTAAAAAGGGACTACTAGTTGGCAGAACATTAGTACAAGTGAAAAATACAATGCCAATGAGGACCTTGCATGTCAACTTAGATCCAGTAACGTTGAAAAAGAAGACCGTGATAAGCCAATGTACTTCAGTATCTTAAATTAAAAGATGCGTAAATTCGAGTGTAGCTACGTTGTCGAAGAAGTGTTTACAAAATCTATTAGACATTCTTATCTGCAATTGCCAAAACTTCAGCCAAGACCGGCAAGCTAAAGTTAAAGTGTTGATTCAACAATATCAAGATGTGTTTGTGCTGGAGAGTGGTTCCAAAGGAATAACTAACGTGGTAAAACACAAAATTAATACCGGAGATGCTCAGGCAATACATTAACGCCTGTCGTGGCAAAACGAGAAAAAACCAAAGACGATTATAGAAAGACAAGGTGTAATTGAACCTTCAAATAATCCATGGGCGTTTTCAGTGCTACTACTAAAAAAGAAGGATAAATCAACGTTTTATGTAGGCTACAGACAGCTTAACTTTTAAGGTGTGATTGAACCTTCAAATAGTCCATGGGTAGTAGTACTGGTTAAGAAAAAAAATGGATCAACAAAATTTTGCGTAGACTACAGCCAGCTTACCGACATGACCATAAAGGACAGCTATTCTTTACCGAGAATTCACAATACGTTATACAATACGCCCATGTTGTATTTAAGCAGTGGTAACTGGCAAGTAGAATGGGAACCGCAAAAACCGTGAAAATTGATCCAAGAAAATTTGGAAAATTTGTTTTGGATTCCGATGCAAATAATCTGGCCATAGTTGCAGTCCTTTCGCAGGTACAAGATGAACAAGAAAAGGTCATCGCGTATTTTAGCCAAGTTTTGATCAGACCAGAAAGGAGTTATTGCGCAATTAAAAGATTAGTAGTCAAGTCCATAGAGCAGTTTTATTAATACTTCTATGCACTCAAACTTTTACTCAAGACGGCTTAGGTTACTTTGAAATTGCTATTGGAATTCTGTAATCCGGCAGGACAAGTGGCAAAATGAATTAAGAGACTGCAAGAGTATGACTATTACACAGAACACCGTGCCGGAAGCACGCTGATGCCTTGTCTAGAAGACCATGTCTGGCAAATTGTATCCATTGTTCGCGGCTTAAAAAAATAATGTCTTCCAAAAACTGCTATGTGTGATGACGAGTAGGAATTGAGCAGTTATGTTGCGAATAAGAAAACGATTTCGATATAAAAATACTTGGAGAGCAAACGGCCGACGACCAACCTGGAAAAAAGTGAGTGTTTTGGGTAAAAACATCAAAGCATACTGGGCGGAGTGGAACTTTTTGAGAGTCGTTTTAAGCATCTCGAAACAGTGCCGAGGACACGGAAAACAAATTGCAGTTGGTAGTGCTAAAGATCCGAGTGTCACAGCTGTTGCAGCATCTGCACGATAGTATCTCAGAAGGACATTTTGGCGTGAAGAAAACATTAGAAAAAGTTTAAGAAAAGTTCTATTGGGTGAACTGCAAAAAGGACGTAATGGAATCGTGACGTAAGTGCACGGTCTGAACATCAGAAAATGGTCCAGCGAAAAAGCGCAATGCCCCTATGGATGCTTACACCATAACCAATCAAGAAGCAGCTACAGTCCCAGACGTCTTAGTGAAAGAGTGCCAGTTTGGAGTTTCGTTGAAATTGCATTTCGGCCAAGGCCGTAACTTTGAGTCTACGCTGTTTGAAGAAGTTTGCCGACTGTTGGAGATTAAGAAAACTTGTTATGTTAAAAGTGTTTTGATATGATATTTGTACCGTTTAAGATTTACTCCCAGAACGCCCACTTCCCGCTATATTGGGAGGGATTGCTGTCAATTCATTAATGTTTGACATCCAAATATTGATGACAGAAAACTTACTTTTTCGGTCTTTTTGGTACGCTTCGTACATGTTCTAATTAAGTGCGCAGCAAAGTTGTCACATTCATCCATGGTATAAATAGGTGTCGTATTTTTGTTTCCTTGTAAAAATTTTTCTGGGGTAAACATTGCTTCATATTTTTGTGATTTACGTTAATTTTCTCGTAATGTCATTAGCGGCTTCTGGATACCCACATGTTATTCCATTAATGTGGAGATATTGAACCCGTTTTGTTTGTTGAAGAAATTGCTACGAGGACGTAACGCCACGTTCATTGAAAACATCAAAACTTTGTTTTTTGGTTTTTTCATTAATCATATGAATCAAATGGGATTTACTTGTGATAGCACCGTATGTATGTGTTTGTTATATTTCAGCAAATTTTAGGAAATTCTGGGAAGGTGCTGCTAGCTAGTTGGATGGTTCGAAGGAAAACTATATTGTAAGTAATATATTTCCTACTTTAATTCTTTTCATTTACGTTGTTAGTTGGTTGTACACACGACTGTACGCACATATCAGGTTGTTGTCACAATTAACCATAAAACTTTTGCTTTGTGTGTATCATATTATTAGACGGTGCGTTTTGGTTCTCTTAATTATAGAGATTTGCATTTTTGTGTATTAATTTACAAACGTAAATTTATTCTAACGGAATGTAAAAGTTAGGCCGACAAGTTTAATTCTTTGTACGACTTCGACAACTATTGCTGTGATATTGATTTACGTTCGAGGGTTTGATCGCACTTATGTAAATTAATTAATTCTTTTTTTAAACTTCTCTTTCTGTAATAAAATAAATAATCTCGTTGTTACAACCTGTGTTTTGTCGTTTGTTCTTTTTTAACTTTGGATAGATTTAAACGGTACCTCCTATACTAAGCTTTCACAGTTTTGGCGCATTTTTTAATTTCTTTATAATTAGCACACCGAAACTTACGATTCACTCATCGAATGAAACTGAATTAGTCACCAGTAATTAAGTTACGAGAAAATTCTGGCAACAAACTAAAACGACGATTCTCCATCTTCAATCTGATGGCATAGTTGAACGTATTATTTAAACACCAAAAACACTTTTTTTCGGGTGTTGCCGCGTCACAAAACTTTCTCTTAACGTTTCGCTGATCATGTTGTCAGCTTCTTCAGAAGATTTCTAAAGACTGATGTTATCGTCTTGCGTTTCTCGTTATATACCGTCTTACGGCTCCGCTTTGCTGATCCGTGTTCGTTCTGGTCTGTCAATTTACGTTCATAGACGTTTGGCGACTTCTTACATGTTCTTCACGCAGCGTAGATCTCCACGTGTTGCTTAATCTGTATCCATCCTCACGGTTAAAGTTGTTAGGATTTTTTATTATTTCCAGTGATTCGAGTATTATTCGCTGGTGATATTGTCTGCTTCGTGCTAATACCTTTACGTTCCCGTAATCAATCCGGTGATCTCCATTCTCATGTAGATGTTCCGCTACTGCAGATTTGTCCGTGCGTCTGAGTTGAGCGTCTCGTTGATGTTATTTAACTCTGCACTGAATGCTTCTTTACGCGGCGAATGGGCTCTGGCGACCGCCGTCCGCGAGGGACCGTCGGCCTAAGAACGTTATCGATCCTTTCGACTCGCGAAACTCCTAGCGGTATCGTTGCATCCTTTGTCTAGATAGGATGCGGCCTTAGATGTGTTCAGGCCTAATCCCGCGGATGGTAGCTTTGCACCAACGCCCGCTCGGGCGAGTACTTAACCAAATGTCCGACTCTGCGGTTCCTCTCGTACTGAGCAGCATTACTATCGCAACGACGACGTCATCAGCAGGGTAAAACTTACCTGTCTCACGACGGTCTAATCTCAGCTCACGTTCCCTATTTCTAGGTGAACAATCTTAAACTTGGCGAATTCTGCTATGAACGCTTGGCCGCCACAAGCCAGTTATCCCTGGGGTATATTTTCTGACACCTCTCCATCAGCGAAACGTTAAGAGAAAGTTTTGTGACGCAGCAACACCCGAAAAACAGTGCTACATTAAACAACGGCCGTGAAAGTTTGCAAACACCAAAGATATTGGGATCAGTACTTGAACATTTTTGTAATGGCATATCGATCATCTGTTCACAAAAGCACAGGTCAAACACTATTTTGTCTCATGCTCGGTCGCGAAATACGATTGCTATGCGATCTCCTATTTGAAAGAAGACTGTAAGAAGAAGTTGCTGAAGAAAACTACAGCAAGTTGATGAAGAAGGTAGACGAAGTACATGAGGCAGTTCGTAAAAACATTCAAATTGCCAGCGACAGTATGAAGACCAGATATAACACAAAACGGTGTATTTCAACCTGGAGACATGGTGCGGAAAGAAAGAAAGGGGTAATGGAGCGTTCTCGAAATATTTGGAAACTTTGGAATGCTGATCGAAAAGAATAGAATATTCTGGATTCCGATAACGGAAGAATATAGAAACTATTTGGAGTTTTTTTGTTTTTTTTTTTTTAGAAGGCGAACGAGAAGGCGCGGTTGAAACGAACATGTATCCAGCATGGATGACAGCAGGTTGGCTAAGATCGCTAGGAATGGAAAACCACTATCAAGATGTCTGCCAGGGCGCCCCCCCCCCAAACGGCAGAAGGAGTGCTGGACGTCCACATCTCAGGAAGCGGAGCAGAATGGGTAGAACAAGCCAAGGGCTTACGACAAGAAGAAAAAGAAGAAGAAGAAGATGATTTGGAAGAAGTCGGAATCAGTCAGCTTTGTCGGTTTAAATAAATAAAGTTTTTAACGCGCGTGCTAAGATAAATAAAAGTGCGTATAGTATACGTTGTTGTTGCATTTTATCAGTGTTAGTTAAAAGTAGTTATATTTATCATATCTAAATTAAATCGGGTAAATATACAATATAAAAACTGACCTGGTTCTAAGTTCAAGCCCTCGGTTTTTATATCACAATCCTGTTTAGAATAAGGGCATATTTTTGCAGTGCTAAAAATATTCGTCATGTAACTTCCCGCACTGGATAACTAATAAATAAAAAAAAATAGAAATTGGTTATTGCAAATGAAATCAAAATACTTCTGACAGTTTTTCTTCGTCTAAAGCCGCATCTCCCAATACTCTCAAAAACTTTATTTGACGTTTAAGCACGTTGTCATCGTAATCATCTTCGTTTAAATCTTTGAATAGAATTGTCCAAATATCTTTATTACTTTCGGCAACATTTAAAGTCGTTTGTAACTAAATTTTAATCGTTAACATACAGTTATTAATTAATTGTCAAAATACCTGAATTTCTTCTTTCTCTGGATTTGCAATATCAATGGCGAAATTCCATTGGGCAACAGTTAAATCATTTAATCGTTTTGACGCTTCTACTTCATAATCGTTCTCTAAATAAGATTTTAATAATGTTTCATTATATTTATAAAAATATTGCGACAGTGGTTCAAAGTACTCCAAAATAGCTGTAGCATCCAAATCGTCTTCTCCTGTCATTTCTTTTAAAGCTTCTTTCCAGTGTTTACTTAAGCCCAAAGATAACCCTTTTCTGCAAATATTCGACTAAATTAAGGAAAACTTAAACAAAAACAAACCTTAGTTTTGTTCCAACTTCTTTAGACTTGTAGAAATCGCACTTATGCAACGGAAGACTGCTGTTATTGGGATCGTATTGTCCAGCAGTTTTACACAAAGAGCGATATAATTGAAATTCGAGAATGTGAGCGACAAAATAACTAAAAAAAATCAGTGTTGGTTGTTAAGAGATATTGTTTTTCCAGTACTTACTTAATGTATTGGGAATCTCCGGGAACGTGATATTTTGCCCCAGGATCAAAGTCCTCATCCGTTCTTAATACAGGCGGTTTTAATTTTTGAATTGTTTTTCTAAAAAAAGTTAGAGGTACCATATGCGTTTAAATTGTAACAAGTTACCTATAGTACCACCACCTATCGTTCCATTCACTATAACTAACTTTTCCCGAAAAAACGTCCCATCTCCACTTATCTATCAAATAACCAAAAGGTAAAAACGCAATTCTTTCAAGTGCCATATCCATTAGAGTATTTATAGCAGCTTCTCTCGATTCTTCATAAGAGCCCAAAAGACCGATTTTTTCTAAATGTTTTGGTGTGGCTACAGATAATGCTATGGTATCTCCAACAGCTTCGTGAAAACCTGGATTTGCGCCGTTTCGGAAAGCAATAGGTTGATCTTTGTACAAAATAAAATACTCTATATGACCCATTTCGTGATGCACGGTTATGAAATCTTCGTAATTAACTTCCGTGCACATTTTGATTCTATAATCTTTTTTATCTTGAAAATCCCAAGCTGAAGCGTGACAGAGGATTTCACGATCTTCAGGTTTGACGATTACGGCTAAGTCACCGTAAGACATGCTATTGGGTTCTAAACCTAAAGATTGATAGAATTCGTCTGATACTTGGAACATTTTTAATGCGGTATAATTTTGTTCTATTAAAGCAGCAGTTACGTTGACGGAACTGGCTGAAGGATATGGATTGACAATTGACACTAAGTTAATCCACGATTGGCCCCACATGTTTCCTGCAAATTCGAAGACAGTTTTCCAAAAAAATTGTTCCATTCAAATTTACCTAATACGTGTGCTGGGATTAATCCATCTTCGACGTCAATTTCATCGCCATAATGTTCTTTTAGTTTAATTGCGACGTATGAATGTAACTGGTCGTATAACGGTTTTACTTGATTCCAAAGTTTCTCGATGTCAGCTTCAAAAGTATCCGATTCATAAAAACTTTTCCACATTTCACTGGTATCGTTAAATCCTTCAAAAAATAATGTTTACTTTAATTCACGTAACTTAAAAATTACCATTTATAACAGCAGCTTCATTATTCAGATCGACGTAGGTCTGGTACAAAGATTTCATTTTTTTACCAGTTGCGTTGTGCCACTCTATCCACGTATATTTTAATTCGTCATAATCAAAAGATTCAGATAAAATCATTTCAATGTCTGGTTCTAAACTCAATCCTTCAATGGTTAAATTACACGATGGATTTTTGTATGGGCATATTTTAGCTGTGCTATATATGTTTTTCATTTTGTTTATGCTCATAGTAAGCTAAAACAATATAAACAAATTAAGAATTACTTATAGTACCTCATGTTATACTTGTTCTAGTTTGGACTCGTCTAAAGCTGCTTGTCCCAGCACTTTTAATAACTTAATTTGCCGTTTTAGTGATTCGTTTGTATAATTACTAGGATTTAAAGTTTGAAATATAGTTTCCCAATAGTGCTTGTTAAAATTTCCCATTTCTAAAGTTGCGTTTAGCTGTAAAAAAAAGTTGGAATAAAAGTTGTTCGATCATTTGGTCATTGACCCTCCAAAAAAATAATAAAAATTATGATATTTTATACTAAAAAAAATTATAAACAATAATAAATATTCCTTTTTTTTATTCCCAACATAGATCAAGTGACTTTAAATAAAATTTTTTTATTAAGTTAAAATACGTTTTTAAAGTTATAATGTTGAAATGACCCTCCTGCAGCATTGGACTCCAGCCGCTACGGAAAGTTGTTTAATAAACCAAGATAGTGTGAGCAAGACAGCGATCTCTGACGAAACACGCAATGCTGACGCAGCCGGGGGACACTGGAAAGGATAGGCGTCACGGATATGCGAGAAGTAGAGATCGAGTCGTAAAAAATGAACACGCGTGTTTGTAAACCGTTTATATATTGTTTATAACTTAATAAAACCTTAAGTTTATTATTCGATTTAGCATCATCTCAAACCGTACAAAATTAGTTACAATTAAGAAGTGGGATTTGTGTGAGTTCTGTAGTAAAACTCTGGAAATCCAAAAATCCTGACATCGTGGCATCCAAGATGGCGAAAAACAAGTCACGAACGGACAACGACGTAGAAAGCAGCAACGGGCATGCTCAGATAAACCAAGCTGAGGTAGAGACGCGTAATTACGAGAACGCACATTCGTGCGGTACTTTTGGACGTAGAAGATCGTATTTTGCGTTAAAAGCAACGTCAAAGTGAAAAGAGTTAGTTAGTGAGAGAAGGAACCACAGTTAGTAGTGGTAGTAGAAGGGCAGAAGAAGAGAGAAAAGGGTGGGTAAGAAAGAATAAATAATTAACTAGAAAGTATAAAACCGTGGTGCGAAACTACTACAAGTGGGAGGATTACACACAAAAAGAAAGAAAAGAAAGTACGGAGGAATAAAAGGGAGAAAGGAATGAATAAAAGAGAGAGACAGGAAAAGAACAGACAACAAATAGATGGTAAAGGGAAGAAAACGATAGAATCACCGGGTTTAAAAAGATAACGGAGGAAAACGAAAGAAACAGAAAGAAACTTCATAATAGAAAAATGAAAGAGAAAAGAACAGAAAAAATGGAAGCATTAAAGGAATTAATGAGAGAGATGACGAAACAGATAGAAGAAAACACGCAAGGAATAAGGAAAGGAATCAAAGAAATAAAAGAAGAAATAAGAGAAACAAAAAACAATTGGAAGAAAGAATAAGAGGAACTGGTAGAGAGAATAGAAAAACTGGAGAAAAAAGCGGAAGATGAGAAAAGATAGAAAGGGAAGAGTAATATTGTAATAAAGAGGTGGATAAGTAAAGAACCACAAAAGAAATTAGTATTGATGCTAGAAGAATAATTAAACGTAAAAGTAGAAGTTAAAAAGATGACAGTGATAAATAGAGAGAAAGCAAATGAGATGGTGGTAGCGAAAATGCTAGGATGGGAGGAAAAGCAGAAGGTGATGGCGGTGGAAATTAAGGAACTTATGAATTTATATAAATCACGACTTGACAAGGGAAGAAGGGAGAGTACAAAGAGAAATAATGAACAGAGCGGTAGAAAAAAGAGCGAAAGGGAAAAGAGTATGGGTAGCGTACAGGAACATGGAGATAAACGAGGGAAAATAAATATGGAACGACAGAGACAGGGAGCTGAGCAAAGAAAGGGGAGAGAAAATGGGTAGTCAAAGGGCAAAAACTAAATAGAGAAGGGGGGGTGAAAAAAAAAAGAATGAAGACGAAATGAAAAAGAAGAAGGAATAATGAGTAATGGAAAGGGAAAAGACCAAGAAAGAGGAATAACAGAAAGAAAGGAAGAAGCACATGGGGAGATGAGTGAGCTGAGAGTATTGTTTTGGAACGTAGCGGGAATAAAGAACAAGGAACAGGATTTTTGGGAATACATAAGAGAACAGCCTGTAGTGGGATTACAGGAGGCATGGAAGGAAGAAAAAGAATGGAAATTGCCGGAGGAATTTGAGTGGATGGTGCAAAATGCAGAAAGAGAGAAAACTAAGGGGAGAGTAAAAAAGCGTATAATAATGGAAATTTTAAAAAATTGTTTGAGTCAGGAAGAGAAAGAGAAAGTGCAACAAAGAAGAGGAATTGTAGAAAGAAACATACCGTGGGGAAAACAAAAATAAAAATAGTGAATGTTTATAGCAGCAGAATGAAAGACACAAGAAAGAACATAGAAGAGAGGATAAAAGGGAGTGAGGAGGGATTGATAATATTAGGAAAAGACTTTAACGCAAGAATAGAGGAATAGGGGGGGATACAAGAAAAGAAAGGAGCGGGAAGAGACAAACAAAGGACAAACAAAGTAATAAATAAAGAGAAAGAAGAACTGCTGGAAATGTGCAACAAAAGGTGGTGGGAAATAATGAATAGGAACAGAGAAAAAAAGAAATGGGGGAGTATACGTACATAGAAAAAAAAGGAGAATCAATAATAGATTTTGTAATGACAAATGAAGAGACTGAGGAAAAGGTGAAGATATTTAAGGTAAGAGAAAAAATGGAGTCAGACCACCAACTACTGGAATTTATCATGGAAGGAAGAGAAACAGAAGACAGAAAAAAAGAAGAATACATAACAAAAAAAAAGGTGAACAGAAACGGGTATAAAGAGATACAAAGAGAGAATAAGAGAAAAACGGTATGAGTAGGGAAGGGATTACAAGACTGTGTGTAGGAAATAAGAGAGATGATAAAGAAAGCAACAGAGAAAGTCAGATTTAGAAAGCGGAAAGGGGAGAAAACAGGATGGAAGAAATGGTGGGATAGGAAATGCAATAAAGCAAAAAAAGGCAAGAAGAGCATTAGGACAGTGGGAAAAAGGAAAAAAAGAAAAATAAGAATATAAAAAGCCGTAAAAAAAGGTGAGAAAAAGAAGGAAGAAACCAAAAAAACAAGAGGATTAGATCAACGGAATAAAAACGGAAGAAGAAGATGTATGGAAATACCTAAAGACAGAAAAAGAAGAGAAAATGGACGACAAATAAAAGAATGGAAGAGATATAATAGGAGCTTGCTGGGGAGGGCAAGAACAAAATCAGAAACGAGAAGAAAAACAAAAAAAAGTAGTAGTAGTAAGACGAGAAGTAGGAGATGGAGATAGAACAAATGTAAACAAGCTAATAGAGGCAATAAAGAAGGTAAAAAAAGGGAAGGCGGCAGGAGAAGATGGGATACAAGACGATCAGTGGGTATACGGGGAAGAAAATATAGCAAAAAGGATGACGGAAACAGTAAATAAAATATGGAAAGGGGAAAGATTCCCGGAAGGAAGGAGAGAGGCAATAATATGCCCTATAGGCAAAGAAGGAGACCGAAATGAAGTAAAAAATTACAGAGGGGTGATATTATTAAGCACTGCGACAGAAAAGAAGACTACAGATGGAAATAGAGGAAAGGAATTTGGTATCAGACAGACAAGCGGGATTTAGAAAGGGAAGAGGAATACAACAACATACATATTGAAACACTTGGTAAATAGTGAGCTAGAGAAAAAGGGAAAAAATGGATGCCCCGTTCATAGAGTTTTTGACAGAGTTAACAGGGAAAAACTGTAAGAATACATGAGGAGAAAAAAAAAATAAATGAAAGATTAATTGAAGGAGTGGAGGAAATTTACGAAGAAACGAGGAGCAGGGTGAAAGTGAACGAGGAAGAAAGTGAGAAATTTGTTACAAGGAAAGGGTTGAGACAGAGATGCCTACTGACCCAAGCTTGTTTGTAGTATGTACGAGGGATCTGAAGGAGACAATGAGAGGACAACAGATAGGAGGGATAGTAGTAGGGAAAGTGAAGGTCATTGGCGTATGCGGATGACATAGTGTTAGTGACTAAAGAGGAAAAGGTGATAAAAGAGATGATGAAGACGCTGGAAAAATACATGAAAAAAAAGAAGTAAATGCGGAGAAAGCAAAAATTATGGTATTTAGAAAAGGAGGAAAAAAGAAAAAGAGAGGAGTGGAAATAGAGGACGGAGAAAGTGACGGAATTCGCATACCTGGGGGACACGATGAAGCAGGATAATAAGGAGGGACTACGAAAGAGTGACGAAAGGAAACACGTTAATAGGACAAGCGTGGAGTGTGAGGGAAAAATTGTTCAGGGTTGACATAGAAAAAAAAAGACTGCTGATTGAAAAGCTAATAAAAAGTGTGAAGATATAGGGGGAGAAATATGGGAGTGGAAGGAGTATAAACAGGTAGAAGGCATACAAGAAAAATACTGGAATGGGTATTAGGGATAGATAACGAAACACCGGGGTATATTATAAGAGTTGTAGTGCTAGCAGAAAAAAAGAGCAGAGACAGAGATATAAAATACGAAGAAGAACTGGGAGAAAAAAACAAATGCAAAATACTACAGTAATGTTAAAAAGAGATAAAGGGATAAAGAGTGAAGTACGGGTAGGATGACAGAGAAGAATATTATAAAAGAAACGGGTACGCAAGAGAAGAAGTAGAGAGATTAATAAAAGAGATAGTACGGGTTTGAGGAGAAGAAATAATAAGGAGAGGTAGGGAAAGAAAAAAGCAGAAAAGATAAACAAAGACAAAAGAGGCCAGATACAATGTGAATTATAAGAATATCAAGGAAGAACGGTTTCTAGATTATCTAAAGGGGGAAGGGAACAAATGCAGAAGAAAAAAATGATAGCAAGATTCAGATGTGGGAACGAAGAGTTAGAAAATAAATTCTGGAGAAAAGAGAAAGGAAGGATATGCAGGCTATGGGAGAAGAGACGGAGAACCTTAAACACATGAGGAATTAATGCAGGGAGTTAAAAGCAATAGTTAAAAAAGTAGAGGAAATCTTAGAAGAAAACGGAAAAAGGGTGGAGTGGATGGAAGAAGTATGGAGAAGGAGGAAACAGCTAAGAGGGGAGGAAAAATAAAAAGAGAAAGAAGTGTAAATAAATGTAAAATTGTAAATAGGGGAAACACGGCTTAATTTGCAACACATAGGTGAGCAAATAAAGATAAACTAAGAATAAAAAAAGAGTACGCAAATGAAATGCGTGCAATTATAGCACCTCAAACCGAAGCGATTGGTAAACTAACTGAAATGGCAATGGCAAGGGCCACAGCCGGCGATGTTTCAGGTAATGCCCAATCTAACGAAAAATTTCAGCACGTATGACGGAGAAGAGTTCGGAACGGAGGCTATGGACTCACTGGTCAGATTCGATGAAGTTAGAAATAGACGAAAGCCTGGTACGACGCTCGACGAAATGAGCTGAACAATTGGAATTAGCTATACGTTTTATTGTTGTTAGTTGTATTCAAAATTAAAAAAATGAATTCAGTTTTTTAATTCGTTACAATTGGTGTCAGGTGTGGAGTTAGCTTAATATTCGATAATATAAAACTGTTGATAAATCGTTGTAAATTAAACAATTCACCAGTAATTTATATATAACTATCAGTGGAGATTTATAAACATCTACGATTGTTTTTTTTTGGTAATCGCTTTAAATAATCTCAAAGTTTTGAGACACTTCAATATATACCACAGGTTGCAAAAATAAGATAAATAAAAACATTAACTTACCAACGCATTTTCTTTAGCGTTGTTATTAATATCAGTAGCAAAATCCCAGTCTGCTATAACAAATTTGTTGGAAATACTTGATGCTTCATTTTCGTATTTCTCATTTAAAAATGTAATCAACCATTCTTCTTCAGTTTGTATTTGATTTTGTAGTTTTAAGTAGTCGTACAACGGTTTAAAATAATCCATAATTGCCGATGCATCAAGGTCTGTTTCGTCTGTCATTACTTTTAAAGCATCTTTCCAATGCTTGCTTGCTCCAAGAGAAAGTCCAGCTCTAATAAAATCGTTTTCAAAACGAATCTAAACGAAAATGACACTAACCTTAACTTAGCACCTACATCTTTATTTTTGTAAAAACTGCATTTGTGTAACGGTTTTTCTGGGTCTGTTGGATCATATTCTCCAGCAAGTTTGCAAAACGAACGGTACAATTGAAATTCCAAAATGTGAGCGACGAAATAACTAGTAATTGGATAACACTTGTTACGAATAAGCTCAAAATCGAATACTTACTTGATGTACTGGGCGTCTCCAGGCACGTGAAATTTTGCGCCAGGATCAAAATCATCAGAAGATCTTGGTATTGGTGCTTTTACTTTTTGTATGGTTTCTCTAAAAATATCTTTAACCATAAATGGCGTTTCAAATAAATACGTGCTTACCTATATTTCCACCAGTGATCATTCCATTCAGATTCGGTTACCTTGCCAGCAAACACATCCCATCTCCATTTATCTATCAAAAGGCCAAACGGTAGAAAAGCCACTCGCTCAAGTGCTGCGTTCATTAAAGAATTTATGTCAGCTTCGTACGATTCAGTGTAGTTTTGTAAAAGACCTATTTCTTCTAGATGTTTTGGTGTAGTTGCGGATAAAGCTATCGTATCGCCTACGGCTTCGTGAAAACCTGGATTTGCGCCATTTCGAAAAGCAATCGGTTGATCTTTGTACAAAATAAAATATTCTATATGACCCATTTCGTGATGAACTGTGATAAAATCTTCATAAGTTACATCGGTGCACATTTTAATCCTAAAATCTTTTTTATCTGAAAAATCCCAAGCCGAAGCGTGGCACAAAATTTCTTTATCGTTAGGTTTAGTAATCACGGCGCCTAATTCTTCGTTATAAGACATTTTATTTGATTCTAAACCAAGTGATGTATAAAAATCGTCTGCAGTTTGAAACATTTTAAGTGGCCTGTATCCTTGTTCTTGTAGGGCAGATGTCACGTCGATAGAGTTGGCATTAGGATACGGTCTTACTAAATCTTCTAAATTTATCCACGATTGTGCCCACATGTTACCTATTGAAATGATTACTAAAATCAACATAAAAAAGTAAGTGTTGGTATATACCAAAGACATGAGCGGGTATTAACCCATCATCAATGTTTAATTTGTCCCCGTACTGCTTTTTTAACTTATAACCGACGTACTTATGCAACTCTTCGTACAAAGGTTTTACCTGTTCCCAAAGTCGATCCATATCTGCTTCAAAATTTTCAGTTTGGTAATCGTTTTTCCACATATCTCCTTTATCTTTAAAATCTGTCAATGTTTTTATTAGTAAATGTTGAAACAATAACTGTCTTTACCGTTTAGGACTGCCGCTTCATTAGATAGGCTTACGTATGTTGTATAATGTTTCTTGATCTTTTTTCCCGTGACGTCACGCCATGCTTTCCACACATACACCAATTCGTCATAATCTTTAGACGAAGCGAGAATCTTTTCAATATCTAAAAACAAATCTGGGTATTTCAATAATAACTAAGTATTTATTTACCTGGTTCTAAAGTTAAACCTTCTGTAGGTAAATCGCAGCTTTGATTTTGGTATGGACATATTTTTCCAGTGCTGTAAATATTTGTCATAACGTTTCCTGAATTGGTGAGAATGGTCAGTTTATCTTCGTCTAAAGCAGCATTTCCTACTACTTTCAACAAATCTACCTGTCTTATAACAAATTCATTTGTGAAGCTGGATGTGTTCACATTTTTAAATACTTCCTTCCATTGTTCCTTGTTAAATTTTGCTGCGTTTAATGTTTCCTGAACCTGGAACGGTCATCATTATTTGTTGTAGTTTATCTACCTACTTATGTCACCGGATATAATGTACAAAACAGATTGTGATTACACACTACTGAGCAATCAGTTCCTAGCAACAATTTCATCGTGTACTACACAGTAATATTTTTCTAAGATTTGTTTGGACGACATAAAAATCAAAAGAACTGAAAACCGATAAACTAACTGCAAAATCCATGTCTAAGAGGAACTGCTCTTGCAATCATACCAAACAAATTCCCTATCAGTCCTGTAGAATCCGAAGTCATAAAGACCTTGAGACTAGGATGGATTGACAAACTGGAGAAGGGACAAGCTTCTCCGTGTTTTCAGAAATGCACCCATAAAGGTGGAAGCAGTGAACAACTAATTGGATCTCGAATTCTTGAGGATTACTCTCCGGGCGCTAACCGATTCCAAAAAAGACAACAAAGAAGCGGATGCAACGAGCCAGAGCTAGTGTAACCGTCGTTTGATTTTTTGATGTATTCTTTTGTGAAAGACCTGGTATTTGGTGTTATATTTATTGATATACATTTCATACCTTTTGTGACATTGTAGTTCTTATTTTGCTTTGTAAAATTGAAGTATTAACATTTTCTACATTCAACTGGATTTTAATGTTTGGCGCATTAGCACTTGAGTCATTTAGGTGAATTTTATTTTCGTGTGTTTTGAGCGCACTTTATAATTTATTACTTTCAATAGTCATTATTATATTTTGCGTTTCTTGTGCGAACACTTTTTATGCTCATGTTTAATTACGTCTTGATTTCTTTTGTTTTTTTACTGGTTTTCTTGTATGTTTCTTTTGAAAATTTTACGTCACAGTTTTTAAATGAGTTAGGGTAACCGAGGTTATAAAGATGGATGTTTTTGGTTTTTAAAGGAAGTTTGCACACTTTTCTAGTAGCTTTCAATTCGGTGAGTTTTTAATCTTTAATAATTTGGTGTTTGTAGAAGTATGGAAGAGGGTGTAGTATTATTTAAGTTAATGAAAATTATCATATTTCGTATATTTCACGGTCTCGACGTTTAACTTGTTTCCAAGTTTAATATCGTATTGAGAAAATTGTGTGATTGTTAGTGTGTGTACGACACAATTCAATTTCGCCTTTTTGTGGCAGTTGAATCATTTTCCGACGGACTCAGTGTAGCCCCATAAACTACCCAAGTTTTTGACAAAGTTATCTTAGAACTTTTGCGGCCAATTCAAACTAGCTACACGAAGAATTACGCACAGGAATTAAAGTATTTATAATGACCTTTTAAAATCGATTGTAATTTTGCTTTTTGCAAACTTAAGCGCTGCTTGAAAGCTTTGATTTTAATCAAAGTTTGTTGCTTCTTTACCGCACCAGTTACGAATTTTTTTTTGTTATTGTAATTTCATCTTAATCATGTAATTATTGTCGTCTTTTTTTTGTTTGTTTCTTTAATTCAATCTAACTTAACTTGTTTCCACTCAGCTTCGGCAATTACTTCGTTTATGTTACCAATCCAAAACAAGTTTTGCGCCTTTGCATGTAACAAATATTTGGCGCCCAACGTGGGAGAATTTAGTTTCGACGCAAATAACACTGAACTAGAAAACAATCGTTTTAACATCGGGTTACCTAAATAAACACATATAATATGTTAAATATAAATTATCAAATCCTAACACCCAAGCAACTTCACTCTTTTGGTGAACTCAAAGCTTCTAAACTACGATTTCGCAAGCTGTTATCATACACGAAAATTTATAAATACTTCAATTTTTTCAATCGGTGAATGAACTGAACGGATAACGTGCCTCAGTGCTGTAAGTATGCCAGAAAGGCGTTGTTGAATTGCGTATCCACAAAATGAAACTAAACACAATTTGCTACAAAAAACGTAAACTGATTTTCGAGAATAAACACCGACAGATAATTAATTCAATAAATAAATTTTTTTTCTTTTATAAACGTTACACGTACTGCCTCAGTGTTATAACAAAACGTAGTAATACGTGAATTTGGATAAAGATTTACACGCCGTCCATGCAGCTGTAAATAAAAATAACAAAATATACACAAAACTCTTAATAGTGTTAAAATAAACAAAACTGCTAAAATATCAAGTTATTTGTATCTCGAAAGATAAATAAAAAATCACTGTCGGAACTATAAATTATAATGCAATCTGAATTTTATTTTCACAAAAGAAACGCTAAATCGGCGTAAACACAGCAAACGGGTGTCAACAACGTAAAACCATAAATTAGTTGAAAACAAAGAATTTACTTACAAATTCGAAATAAAAAAATAGCAAATGAACGAAAAGCATTTAGAACATGACATAACTGACCACGTAAATTTCAAACGAACTTAGATACAAAGGTCGACAAGAAAGTACGCAAAGAAGGTGTTCAGAAATCGGACGTTAGCAGCTACTCTGCACGGTAGTACTGTAAGAGCCAAGGTGACTGACGCGTACCTGTCATCCTTTCTGTGGTGCCTTCTTATAGACGGCTTACTATAAGAACTACAATACGGAGGGATATTGGTTATACGATACGCCATTATTACAAAACGGAAAATTTATGGCAACTGTATCTAACATAATGTAGAGTGTACTAAACACCATCAAAAAATGGTGTAACAGTGAACCCAACCAAGAAGGCAATCGTTCCGTTTACCAAACGATGAAAAACGGATGATACAAAACTACCTACAATATACGGAGTGGCACTCTAAATGCCAAAGGAAGTCAAATATATGAGAGTCATTCTTGATACGACACTGACTTTCAACGTTTATCTGAAAAACGTGACAACGAAGGCTATCAAGGTTTTTTAATGTAATCAAACGGATGGTGAGTCATACATGTGGATTGAAACGCACAATGACCAAATTGTTATACACTGTGGTGACAAAATCCGTCATCACATACGATGCGTTTTTATAAGGTGAGGGAACCAACCTGAAAAGCACAGCTTCTAAGCTAGGCAAAATACAGAGAATGGCATGTCTGCTGATAACAGGAGGGACGAGAATTAGCATACAAAACGCAGATTAATGAACACACGTCAATTGTCGGAATATACAAACCGAGCACTTACAGCGTGAAAAAACAATCTTAACTGTGAGATGCAATAGATTATCACATCTTAAGAAAATTTAAAGTGATAATACCGTCACGAGACAGGTGGACAAGAAACATTTTTCTGGGCGCGGTTAAAGGAAATATTTAGCACACAAATGGGACCAAAGCAAATTTCGCTGAGCTTGGGTAAATATGCGTCCGCTTTTAAACAGTCTGAAAACATTGGCAAGTAGCCAACCAATGCAGTTTGTTTGGATACCAAGGGACCAAAGTGTAAACGGGACAGCAGGGACATATATCGGATCTGAATCTGCTTTCGGAGTCACTTATGATACCAGAAAAAAAATAATGTGCAGCAAATTAGCAGCTGAACATAAGAAACTATGAAAAAACTCTTCAGGGATGAGGCACACAAAACTCTTTCTTACAAAGCCACAATCAAACACTCAAACTGCACTATTAAGAATGAGTCGACAAAAGTTGAGGAAACTCACGGGACTAATAATTGGAGTGTAATGTTAGTCGCCTCCTCGCGGTGCACTCTGGATAGCATCTGTGCTGGTTCTCCAGTACAGATGTGAACTAAATGACTGACACGGGCTTACATTTCACTATGTGGTGTTGTTGCCCTTAAAACGGATACGTTTCCACCCAATTCCAGGGTTCAGGCGTAAGTCTTGTTACATGCCAAAATTAACACAAAGTCACTGCCTGCAATGAAGTAACATAAACGGGGGGTTGTGCCACTAGCTCAATGGAGAAGGGTGGGTTTTATTTAAAATTCCGTGAAAAATTGGAAACGCGATCGTCGTAAAAATGGAACTAGAACGGTAAAATAGTCAAATAATCGATAAGGGCGCCAATCAAGGATTTCTATAAGGGGAAGCTTTCAAACCCTTGATTACCTGAAAGCTCATCCGGTTGGTCATAACCACAGAACTTACCTTGGGTTATAACAATTCTGAAAAACACTTAAACAAAAATTTACGTATGCGGCGGCTAAATGAATAAAAGCTCTTTACATTTAACAATTTAACATTTATTGATTGAAAATTTAAAACCAAGACAAAATAAAATAACAAGTACTAAATGATATCAAATAAATTTGAATAAAAGAAATGAAATAATCTTAAACAAACAAAAATGAATAATTTACACACAAAACATTACATTAAAATTTATAAAAAGAAATGCTACTACAATAGCGTTAATTCGACGTCAAATATAATTAAATCTCAAGATCTTGGCCGCATATTTATAACAAACAAATTATATAACACAAAAAAACAATACAGTTTATAACATAAATATGTCCGAACTTTAATTCGAACTAAACAAAATATAGTTTATAAGTCGTTACATTATCATATACTCGAAATACGAATCACTTCTCAACGCACAAAACAAAGTTAATTGATTTTAATTTTTGCGCAAACACTATACGTGTTCATTAAAATAATTAAATTCAACGTTAGTCGTAATTTCAATTGACTTAAAAAAATTGAAAGCTTTTACTGCATTTTTAATCGCGGGACACTGCACGATCAAACAACAAAATCGATAAATACCTTAATTCTTAATTGGTGACACCGGCTGAACTTTGGTTCCCAGTGGATTTGAAAGCTAACACCTTGGATGGACTTTAGCTGCTTCCCAAACAATAGGTTACCAGTGGAAGATTTATTAATCCGCCCCAAAGGCGAAAGATATGAGATTGCGAAACAAACTCACGCACAAATTCACGTAACGAAACATACGATATTAATTTAGGTAAAACAGTGATCTTAATTAACCGTAATTACGAAAAAGGAAAGTTTGATTTTCCACTTAAATTCACTGCACCCTCTTCTTTTACTTCCACGGTAATTATTAGAACAGGTGAATTATCACCTTCGTTAACTACATTTTTCCGGCCGTCAACCAACTAACTTCCCACTACCACATTTACCAAAAACACATCTATATATCAACTTTCGTCGACTGCCCTTTCCACAAAGGCTGCGTTCGAAACTTCAAACACCAAAATTCTCTCGCGCAAAGGTGCAATAAAGAGGCAAACAAACATATTACGTCATATTTATATAATTAGGACACAGCGTTTCGCTTGTACGTGAAACTGTCAATTTGACAAGATATTATATTACAAGAATTTAAACTGCCTAATAAATTAAGATAACGACTTAATTTTTCCACGTAATCTAAACGTTTGACATAAAGAAATTCAAGTACGAATGTACTCGAACAAAGAACTCATAAACCAACTTAAAATAAACAAACGGTGAAAATAGATTTAATTACGATTATATCTCAGAAGGAAAACATAAATCACAACTGGAATTTTTCAACAATCCAAGTGAAACATTCAATAAGCAAAATCGCGAAAGCAGATGGTTTACCGCGTAACAAAATACAAAACTTTATCAACAATTACATTGTAACTTCGAATTTAAAATCGTAAAATAACTTATTAAACTCAATCTAAAATTTACATTAAACCAAATTCAAAATACATTAAATGAAAATCGTCAATCCAAATACTGTGTCCGTTATCAAACATTACTCAATCAACCAATCGATTTTTAAACGATGGTTACACCTCCCCTACTTAAAGAGGGATTTCTTAAATCACTCTATAAGCAATAAAAGAAAAACCAAAACGAAACGAAAAACCCATAACCCAAAAAAAATAAAACGATAAACGATAATGTAACAACAAACGTAAAAATAAAACGAAACTAAACCTATGGTTCTCGCGATCTCGCAATCAACGAGAATCCCCTAGCGAAACTAACGGAACGAAAACCTGAAAGATATGACTTTTTCGTGGTTTATCAACTAACTACGAAAAAATCCGATCTTTCGATCAGAAACACCCACGAAGAACGAAAAAGAAACTAAACCTAAAGGAAGGGTAGTATATGTTTGGGTTCGACACAGATCACTCGATGCGGTACAGACGAAGAGGGCGCGCTGCGCTTCACGCGATCCGCGCATTGCGTTTTTCCCACAACGAAAGTCCTCACCGAGCGATGGCACCTAGCCACAAACACTACAGAAATAAAAGATAAGAACAGACAAGATAGCAGAAGAAAGAAAAATGGAAATAAAAGAACCGTTGTTTAGTCGCCTCTTACGACAAGTGGTGTCCCCACTGTAGAGAAATATTCTTAGTCCGTCTCTACACGGAACCCAAAAACGAAACTAACTAACCTAAAAAAACGAACAAGAACCTAAAACAAAAGAAAAACAAACCTCCAAGCGGTCAAACCTAAAACTATTTATTCCCAGTCGGGTTTAACTTTAAGTCCTTGGCGTTCCATATGCCTTTTGATGCTCCCGTGTCATCAGACAACTCATAGGTCTGATACGAAACTTTCCGTTTCACGTAGAACGGACCGATAAACTTAGGTGCCAGTTTGGCCGAGAAATATCGAGATGCATCAGAAAGGACATAATTCTTCCGCCACACTGTGTCTCCCACCTCAAAAGGTGCTGGACGACGACGTAAATCGTAATAATGTTTAGCGCGGACATAAGCGGCATTCAAGCGATTCTTAATGTCGACGTAAACTTCTCTAAACGCTGGGCCTCTTTCGGCCAAAAAGGTACGATCAGCAAAAGATAGATCGTCGATAGTGTCGGAATCGGTAGTTTTTCCATGACGTGATCCGTCGAGACAGATTTCACGTCCGAAATTAGCGAAAAACGGCGTTAAGCCGGTGACTTCATGTACAGCGGTACGAATAGCACATGCTACTTTAGCAAGATACTTATCCCAATGTCGATGGTTGTCTTCGATATATGACGATAGCATTGTCTTCATGACTCTGTTGACTCTTTCTGTTGGATTCGCTTGTGGATGATAATTAGCGTTAAAAATAATTTTAGACTTATATGACGAAACCATTTTTGTAAATTCTGAACTGCGAAACTGTGTGCCGTTATCACACAAAAGATATTGAGGAACTCCAAACATTAAAAATACATCTTCTTCAAGACGTTTAGTAACTGCTGCTGCAGTAGCGGAACGTAACGGGAAAAATAAAACAAATTTCGAAAAATAATCTGCAACCACAAGAATATACGAATAACCACTCTTAGATCGCGGTAACGGTCCAACAAGATCGGTAGAGATCAACTGCCAAGGTTTGTCCACAACAGGATGACGGGTCATAAGGCCAGCAGGACGTTTCTGTTCTGGCTTATGCGTGATACAAACTTTACAACCATTGATGTAACGAATAACGTCAGCCTTCATCTTAGGCCAGTAATAAAGCGGAACTATTCGTTCGAGAGTCTTAAAGATACCAAGGTGTCCAGCGGTAGGCTCATCGTGAAACTTTGACAATATTTCAAGTCGTTTTGACTTAGGCACAACTTCTCTCCAATTGTCATTCTCAGAACGAAGATCGGGATAGTCTACGGTAACATGCTTAAATAGCTTTCCGTTACTAATTTTCCACTGTGGAAAAGCGTTAGGTTTCGAACGTACACGTTCCATAAGTTTCGATAACCATTTGTCCGAAGACTTAGGTTCGGTAATGTCACAATCGGTAGTAATGTTGTCGATAGCTGGTACTGAACGAGATAGTGCGTCAGGTACGACATGATCCTTTCCTTTACGATGAATGATCGTAAAATCAAATTGCTGAAGTCTAACAGCCCAACGTGCTAGACGACCGGTAGGTTCCTTTAAATTATGTAACCAGACTAATGATGCGTGATCGGTAACTACAGTGAAAGTGGTTCCCTCAAGATAGGGGCGTAATTTTTCAATAGACCACAGGACAGCCAAACACTCCTTTTCGGTAGTTGAATACTTGCGTTCACACTTTGTGAGCGACCTACTATTATAACAAATAACACGTTCTTCACCGTCGATAAACTGTGTAAGAACTGAACCGAGACCAAAATCAGACGCGTCAGTTTGAACTGTAAACGGAACATTGAAATCGGGGCAAGACAAAATAGGTGCGGAAACTAAACAATTCTTAATAATTTGAAAGGCTTCATCACAATCACTAGTCCAATTAAAGCTGGAATTCTTCTTTAACAGAGACGTCAATGGAGCGATAATTGTCGAAAAATTTGGTACAAAACGGCGATACCACGAGGCCATGCCTATAATTCTTCTCACTTCAGCGACACCAGTGGGAACTGGAATACGCAAAATTGCATCGACCTTTTCCGGGTCAACCGACAAACCAGTAGAATTTACTATAAAACCAAGATACTTAAGTTCAGGTTTACAAAAATGACATTTGTCTTTACTTAGCATCAAATTAGCCTCTCTAAGGCGACGAAGAACTTCAGTTAACACTTCCATGTGTTTCTCGAAGGAAGGAGCGCAAATAATGACGTCATCTAAATAAACAAAAACGTAAGGTTCTAATTCGGGACCTAAAACTCGATCAATCAACCTCTGCCAAGAAGCTGGTGCGTTAGCTAAACCAAACGGTAAGCGCGTGAATTGGAATAACCCACGGTTCGGAACTGTAAAAGCGGTATACTGCTTAGACTCTTCGCTTAAAGGAATCTGCCAATAAGCGGACTTAATGTCGAGAGATGTAATAAACTTAGCGTCACGAAGACGATCTAAAATAGACGAAACGTAAGGTAAAGGATAAGCGTCCTTTTCGGTAACTTTGTTGACTTTTCTAAAGTCCACGCAAAAGCGATAAGAGTTGTCCTTCTTCTTCACCAATAAGATCGGGCTCGACCAAGCGCTGTTTGATTTTTCTACAACGCCTAACTTCAACATTTTCTCTAACTCCAGATCGATTTGTTTCTGGATAAACGGCGAAACTCGGTAATACCGTTGCTTAATTGGTTCGGAAGTAGTCTTGATCTGATGTTCGATCAAGTTGGTGCATCCAAAATTTTCATTCGTAGAAGAAAAATGATTACTAACTAAATTGTCTAACTGATTGAGCTGTTCTGAAGAAAGATCGAGACGAGACTGAATAACGGAATCTTTATCTTCCAATTGTGAAATGGTGTCCATATTTTCGAAACGCCACTCACCTTTTCTAAGATCAGGAACGATACCTGCTTGTTTCCAAAAATCAACGTCTAAAATTAAATTATGCGGAACGTCAGGAACAACTAAAACTTCTAAAACAACAATTTTTCCTTTAATTTCGATTGGGACGAGAAGTGAACCTAAACTTTGTACTGATTTACCATTAGCTACAATACAATTAACTTTAACTGACTTATTTAACTTCAAACCTAATTGACTAAAAATTTCCCAACCCTTAGAACCAACAATAGTGCGAGAAGCGCCACTATCTAATAAACTTAAAATTTCGTGACCAAAAACTTTAACATAGACAAAAGGTCGTTCGTCAGACTCAGCAGACTCTAAAACATAATCCAACACGACTTTATTCTTAACGAAACTCTTTTTCTTCGAAGAATGTAAACTATTAAAATATACAGCCGATTTAACTTTGACCTCAGACGTCACTAAACGGCTTCTTAGTACGTCCTTTACTCGTTTCCCGAACACTTAGAACAAGTGCGGACCGTAACGTTAGGTTTTCCACAACGATAACAAAATAAACCTTTCTTAGGTTCTTTGCAAGAAGCAGCTCGATGATTAGGCTTCCTACAATTCCAACACAATTGCGGACTACTTCGATTAGAAGAAGCAGGCGCATTAACGATAGCTAACCTTCGCGAAGAAGGTGCGATACTAGAAGATGGTAATCGTAAATTTTGTCTAACAGGTGGTGTAGATTTTTCACCACTACTAACGTTATTCGAAGAACGAGAAACGGCAATGTCCTTAACTTGAGATGTTACATAAGCGAGATCAGGCTCCATGTCCTGCTTTCTACGAGATGGAGGCGTGTAAGCTTCAATAGCTTGCATGCGGTCCTCGATAATACGACCAAATTTAATTAACTCCTCAATTGAAGTAACTGACGACAAACCAAGCTGAGTTTGATAAACGGGAGAAATATTTCTTAATAAAATCTTTAACTGTTTTTCTTCAGAAAAAGGTTCATCGAGACGTGAAAACATGTTGCGAATAATTGCAACGTAAATACCCATAGGTTCATCATTAGCTTGAGTACGACGCTTAATTTCTTCAATAAGTCGTTCGTCATAATCGGTAGGCTGGAATTGTTCGCGTAAAAACTTAACTAAATCTTCCCAAGAATTAACTGAACTACGAATGGATCTAACAAAAATCAATGCATGACCTGTAAAAAGATCAGTACACTCCAAAAATAACTGATGACTTGAAACGTTACGCGATAATTGAAGTTCGGCAACTCGTTCTAAAAATGCGTTCAATGAAATTGACTTTGCGTCACCAGAAAACTTTAAGTTCCATTTTGAAACTGAAATACTCTTAACATGACTAATAAAATTTTGACTAACAGCAGAAGACGTCGGTAAAGCGTTATCAACTACTAAAGAAGGCTGAACGACAGGTTCGATGACTTCATCGGCGGAAGTAGACGGATTTGAAACAACAATTTGTTTATCCAAAAGTTCATACTGCGAAATTAAAACAACTAAATCTTTTAAAAACTCATCTTTAATTTGAGAATCGTCACTTTGAACAGGAATTGAATTGCCAATACGGTTTAACAAATATTTAATTTTGGTTTCAATAGTAGAAGAAATTTTTGTAGTCGGAGTAATTTTTAATGAATCTATTAATTTTCTAAGCTCATCGATACCTTCACGAATCGCTAACTTATCTGCATTAAAATCGAACGGATACACGGGACGAGATAATTTTCCTGTAGCTTCTTCAATAAGGAAATTCTTGAGTAAACCTCGTAATACGACAACACCTAAAGATGCATCACCACCTCTAATCAAAATTTCATAACGTAATTCGTTATGCGATAAACGATCAACAATCAATTTGTAACCCATTTTAAAATGTAATTACAAAACGGTAAAGTCTTCCAAAATCACGAAACTTAACAGGCCAACTAAAATTCGAAAAAGGCCACACGATGGAGACGCCAAATTATTTTTGTTACATGCCAAAATTAACACAAAGTCACTGCCTGCAATGAAGTAACATAAACGGGGGGGGTTGTGCCACTAGCTCAATGGAGAAGGGTGGGTTTTATTTAAAATTCCGTGAAAAATTGGAAACGCGATCGTCGTAAAAATGGAACTAGAACGGTAAAATAGTCAAATAATCGATAAGGGCGCCAATCAAGGATTTCTATAAGGGGAAGCTTTCAAACCCTTGATTACCTGAAAGCTCATCCGGTTGGTCATAACCACAGAACTTACCTTGGGTTATAACAATTCTGAAAAACACTTAAACAAAAATTTACGTATGCGGCGGCTAAATGAATAAAAGCTCTTTACATTTAACAATTTAACATTTATTGATTGAAAATTTAAAACCAAGACAAAATAAAATAACAAGTACTAAATGATATCAAATAAATTTGAATAAAAGAAATGAAATAATCTTAAACAAACAAAAATGAATAATTTACACACAAAACATTACATTAAAATTTATAAAAAGAAATGCTACTACAATAGCGTTAATTCGACGTCAAATATAATTAAATCTCAAGATCTTGGCCGCATATTTATAACAAACAAATAAAATAACACACACAAAAAAAAAACAATACAGTTTATAACATAAATATGTCCGAACTTTAATTCGAACTAAACAAAATATAGTTTATAAGTCGTTACATTATCATATACTCGAAATACGAATCACTTCTCAACGCACAAAACAAAGTTAATTGATTTTAATTTTTGCGCAAACACTATACGTGTTCATTAAAATAATTAAATTCAACGTTAGTCGTAATTTCAATTGACTTAAAAAAAAAATTGAAAGCTTTTACTGCATTTTTAATCGCGGGACACTGCACGATCAAACAACAAAATCGATAAATACCTTAATTCTTAATTGGTGACACCGGCTGAACTTTGGTTCCCAGTGGATTTGAAAGCTAACACCTTGGATGGACTTTAGCTGCTTCCCAAACAATAGGTTACCAGTGGAAGATTTATTAATCCGCCCCAAAGGCGAAAGATATGAGATTGCGAAACAAACTCACGCACAAATTCACGTAACGAAACATACGATATTAATTTAGGTAAAACAGTGATCTTAATTAACCGTAATTACGAAAAAGGAAAGTTTGATTTTCCACTTAAATTCACTGCACCCTCTTCTTTTACTTCCACGGTAATTATTAGAACAGGTGAATTATCACCTTCGTTAACTACATTTTTCCGGCCGTCAACCAACTAACTTCCCACTACCACATTTACCAAAAACACATCTATATATCAACTTTCGTCGACTGCCCTTTCCACAAAGGCTGCGTTCGAAACTTCAAACACCAAAATTCTCTCGCGCAAAGGTGCAATAAAGAGGCAAACAAACATATTACGTCATATTTATATAATTAGGACACAGCGTTTCGCTTGTACGTGAAACTGTCAATTTGACAAGATATTATATTACAAGAATTTAAACTGCCTAATAAATTAAGATAACGACTTAATTTTTCCACGTAATCTAAACGTTTGACATAAAGAAATTCAAGTACGAATGTACTCGAACAAAGAACTCATAAACCAACTTAAAATAAACAAACGGTGAAAATAGATTTAATTACGATTATATCTCAGAAGGAAAACATAAATCACAACTGGAATTTTTCAACAATCCAAGTGAAACATTCAATAAGCAAAATCGCGAAAGCAGATGGTTTACCGCGTAACAAAATACAAAACTTTATCAACAATTACATTGTAACTTCGAATTTAAAATCGTAAAATAACTTATTAAACTCAATCTAAAATTTACATTAAACCAAATTCAAAATACATTAAATGAAAATCGTCAATCCAAATACTGTGTCCGTTATCAAACATTACTCAATCAACCAATCGATTTTTAAACGATGGTTACAGTCTGGGTTCTGTGTCAACGGCCGAAACGTACCGTATCTAAACGTTGACGCCTTAATTTTAATGGGCTTCTTTTTACGGCGGCATAACGTCCGTGGATTGTGGACTTAATTGTGTACGATCTATACGCGAGGGAGAGGTTTGTCATGTGATCGCTTCCCTTAGAATAATAGTCACTCTACCCAATTCCAAGAGAAGGGATTTGACAGGAACTGGAGGCACGGTTGGCAGACGTAACCCGTCTTGTCCATGTCGATAAATCTGGACCTAGCTCCAATTCTGAAACTCGGTTCAACAATCAGACAAGAACTTTGGGCACGGCTTGGGCCTTAGAGTTTTCCAGTGCCGGTAAACCGAGACCTAGTTCTGAAGGGAGAGGAAATGCCAAGTCCTATTATACGAAAGCATGGCAGGGGGGACTAGTCCCTCCGGCAGAGGAAGTGTCTTGTGGTAACCGTACACGGACCAATACGCCCAGGGTCTATGTGAGTTACCTTGCGCCTTAGACCCATAGAACGGACAGCAATCTACAAAATTCCAGTATCCCCAGTATACTGGTGCATTTATGCGGAAAGGGCGAGGCCTGTTCGAACATTGCAAGGTAACAGAGAAATCCATTTTTGTAGGATGGAGGAGACTGCGACGGCGACTCGTCCAACATGGTGCGGCAGTAACACGAGTATCCGAGGGTGATAGAGGGCCCGACCGGGGACCCGCTGTCCGGTGCTTTATCAACTGGTGTCGGTCTCTCGGAAGCGTGGGAACTAGCTCTGGCACAGGTTGGTCGTCAACTTATTCCGTCGTGCGACATGTCCTTTAAGAGGGGGGGAGTGCTACGGCACTCTATCCCCGCCTCGTTCTACTGCTACCCCGTGTGAAAAGCTGGTTCGGGGTGATGCACTGGCCAGCTAACGTCGACCAGAAATAAGAGTCAGTAAAGGATGTGACCGTTCCAATACTAAGATAAGACGCTAAGATAAGAATGTCTTGCGGGTTCGGACCGTGTCATTGTTGTCACCGTTTTGCCCACTTTTGTAAGGGGCTTTATCAGAGCGTGAGATAAATCGAAAAAGTCAAACAAGCAACCGAAATTTGTTGATTACCTAACTTTTGAAAAGTTCTTAGTTAGATTTCAGTTGCTTGTTTGAGTTTTTGATTTATCTCACACCCTGATGAAGCCCCTTTCTATACTTCAATTTTTTTTTGCCGAAATTTTCAAAATACCTCTTTTTTGGTTAGTGACGTTTAATGCTTAGACGTATACAAAAGAATATTTTACGGTTTAAAACAATGTTAAGAAGAAATTACCTGAATTTTTTAAGGCATGTTGTAACCGTCGTTTTCAGTTTGTGCGACTTCTTTCGTGAAAAAACTGGCATTTGAGTTGATTTTATTCGTTTCATGTACTTTGGGATTGTTTGATTAATTTTACGTTAATTTAAGGAAGTTATCTTACGTCTTTGTCAATCAAATTTGTAAGTAAATTTTTGTATCCAATTAATTAAAAATTATTACACTGTGTAAACATTCGTATTCTGTATTTACGTTGATTTAGCATTTTCTTTGTCCTGGTAAAATTCCAGTTGTGTCTAAATTATGTTTAATTTTTAGATATTATCGTAATTAAATATATTTTAGCAGTTTGTTTATCTTAAGTTTGTTTCAAAGTTCATTGTACTAAGTACGTTCTTAGACTGCATTCGCACTTAATTTATTAGTGTTAGTTTTATTAAATTACATTTGGGATTGAGTCATTTTTATAATTTATTACTTCCTAGAGACAGTTTTAGGATTCAGGTTTTAACAAGTTAATCTTTATCACCGTAATTAAACCTTTTGATATTTTTGTTGTTGCAGTTCTCACAATGTGAAAGCCTGTCTTCGAACTCTACTATTACGTTTAAATTAAATCTGTATGCTTTGTATTTTTACTTCTTTGTGGTATTGGTTTCTTTCACAAACATTTTAGACACAGTCTTTATGGAAGTGCTAGCGGATTGAATTGATAAATATAAGTGGTTTTGATTTGGGAAGAAAGTTGATTGGCAGTCATTCAAAATGCCTTAAGTAACGGAATGTAGTTGGTTGGGTGGTGAACTAACCCCCTTTAGGTGAAGAATTATCGCGGAAATTATGCAGAAAAGAGTGAACTTTATAGTTCAGTTAGTGGAGGTTTGTTTCTTCTAGTTCGTAGAATATACGGCTTTTAAAAATTTGACGTGTTTTTAAATTTTATGTTAACGGAATAAAGGATCGTGTGTTAAGTTGTGCGACACGGTTCTACTTTCGCTTTAGGGCGGTTTATCGTTAATCTTTTGACGATTCTTAGTCATTTAAGCGTACCCTGCCGAATTTCTGCTCGACAACAGCTGGATATCTAATGGTCAACCAAAAGCATCTTTCTGGACCTACTACAAAAATTTAAGGTATTTGTTTTGTACCGATTAAACCAATTTAATTACGCGATTATAGTGTCTTAAAACCTTTGGGTTTTAAGCAGAATAAAGATTGTTGCGAATTACTGATTATATCGTTTTTATAATTATTAAATGGTAATTGTCTGTATTTATCATGACTATAGGTGTCAAAGTGTTTGTTTTAAAAAAAGTTATGTTTGCTTGACCGGAAAATTGACTAATCTCGTAGTTTATTATTAAGATTTTTAATCTTGTGTTAAAAGAGATGAATTTATTTACGTTTGTTTTGTATTTAGTTAATTTCCATTAATGCGAACACGCCCGTGCGTTTGGTAATTAAGATATTTTTTTGTTTTGTTGTTTTTAGTTGTTTCATTTCTTCAAATTTCGTTTTGTTTTAATGCGCTTAATCAATTAACCTCAATCTAACTTAGTTTTTTTTCTTTGAATTGTTTTTTGTTATCTTGACTAATTTAAATTGTTTTTTTGGTTTGAATTTTTTTTGGTAAAATAAATGTTAAATTTTCCATTTAGAGTGTATTCAACAAGAGCGGGCTTGTGGTTGGCAAGGGCCAGAAGTCTTTTTGAGTTTTCTGGTCACGGAATTTTGAATATAATCCATACCCATCTTCACTGAGCATCGGCATAACACCGTTTATGTTACTTTATTTCAGGCAAGTTTTGTTATTCCAGCTTTGGCACGTAACAATGTTTTGTAATAGATAATGTTAAGTCTCGTTTACACAGCTATATATTTGTACTGAGAAGCAAGTAATGTCCCGTTTTTTTATAACCAAGTGTACCAACAAGAAGACATTTGGTTACATCAATGGAATGCAGGACAACGAAATTCAACCAATGTAGCAATGATTAATGAGAAGCATTGGAGAGATACTTCCGGTACTAGATCTAATTAATCGACTTGTAGCACTAGCATATCTTTTGAATAAAGTCTATTGTGGTATTAACTAAACGTATTTTGTACTCATTATTTAATTGCTTATCTTATATCTAATAATACAAGTTTTCTCAAGTATTTTATTGGTTTAATTAAAGTTTAATGTTTGTACTTGAATAAAAAAAGTACTTTATACCTGAGATAACGAAACAATTTAGAAGGACAAATATATTGTTTTAAGTTTATAAATGATAACTGATCACACTCGGGTAAAATTTTTATACATACCTTTGCTTCTTCTCTAGCTTTATTGTTAACATCAGTAGCAAAATTGTAATCTGCTCTAACAAATTTATTTGTTACAAGTGATGCCTTTTTTTCATATGTTTTTTCTAAAAAGTCTTTTACTTCTGCTTCACTAAGTAATTGACATACGTATACACTCCACGATAAACAAATTATCAACAAAAATATCTAAAATATAAAAAAAACAACGTAGAAATTAAATAGTGCTTATCAAAAAACAAAAAAAAGTTTTAATGAATGCATTGACAATTAGATTAGATTTCAACAATAATACTTTTTAAAACATTTATATTTTATTGTTAATAATCGGATTTAGATAAATGTACAAAGCTCAAATAAAATTTTGAAATTTAAATTTTTCCTTGTCTAAAAGATCCGAGTGATAAGTGTCGATATTTAAAGTTTCTCTTTATAGTAAATGATTCAATCGATTAAATTTGTATAAAGTGATTCGCAGAAAGCATTTGAAAAACACAAAAAATATTTGATCTATTACTAGTAATCGAACAAATGATTGTTTTGTTCATGCACTGATAATAACCGTAGTAAATGATAACAAAAAAATAATTGAATCAACTATTTTCAGAATCAGTTATCAAGTTTCATCATTTTTTTTTCCTGGTTTTTGTGTCGCAATAATAATAATAATAATATGAAACACATACGTAAAGGAATGAAAAAGTTATTTGCTGAATAAGAAATAAAAGAATGATAAACAGTGCAGAAGTAAAATATAGTAAAAAACTAGCGAAAGAAACAGCTTGACAAAATGTTGACAGAGGATGAAGAAACATTTATAACATTAGCAACGCTAGAAGAAAAACCCGTGGGTTGAGCTACCTATCGGGCGCATCTCCAGGTTGTGGATTGGAGGGTAGATAAGATGTCACGCTACACAGCTTCGTTAGATGAGTTGAGACAACCCTGTTGGAGTCGCGTCCTAAAATCTGCACCAGCTTTCCCAGCTCAAGCCAACACTGGGGTAACGATGACTGTCGCTGCTCTGATGACTTTGATCAGCAGACACGGCAGCCAAACTCAAACCTCTTGCTGCTATGGACATGTCCCACAAGCAAGCAGTACGGGGGGCGGTTTTGGCTTAATTGTCTGGACTAAGAGAAGGGAGATAAAAAAAACCTAAATCTAAGGTGAGGAAGAACAAAGAAGCAAAGACGGAAACGCCAAGAACGCAACAACGACACCAGACATCAACAGGGGCGCAAAAGCGCAAACTCTCCAGCAGTAGCACACCGGGGTCACAAAAACGACCGGTAAAGCAAAGTCGAGGGGTCGAAATAACCTAAAAAACACATTCAGGGACACTCTGACGGGAATTGCTCTTGCAATCATACCAAAAAGGTTTTTAAAAATACCGTCAGTCCTCAAGAATTCGAGATCATAAATTGTGCCCATAAAGGGGGATTACTGAAAATAACGTGCACAGTCAAGACAATCAAAAAGTGGCTAGTCGGCATTGGACCCGGACACTCTACTGAAAAGAATATTGGTACAGAACGACATCAGTACCAAAACGTGGCGGGTGGTTAACACTAAATTAGATAAGAAAAACCTAATACGTCCTGTTTATGGATAAGAGGTTCTGGGACAAAATGGCAGTACTACCCAACCAATTGCACCACGGATTTTCGAAGATCACTTTCCGGGCGCTGACCGAATCCAAAAAGGACAGCAAAGAACTGGATCCTACAGATGATGTCCACAGGCCAGAGTCGGCAAAAACGTATGGACGGGAAATGTAATGCTCAAATCCGTGAAGATAAATATATATCACTGTAGGGCAGCAAGTAGATGGCTGCAGTTTGAGTAGGAATCGGGATAGGGATTGACAGTAGATAACAGGACACTCCGATTATCATCGAATTCGCGAAGAGCGAGAATCCGATGTGTCGGGGTGTCAGGAGCGCCACACGACCGACACCTGTCATCATCTAAAACGCAAATTGTTTGAGATGGCAACACAATCTGCCGTGTGAAGGCAGGATTTAGACGTACTGGTCAAGGAAATTGCACGAGCCATCCTTCCGAAGAACTTTGGAGCAGTAAATTTTGCAAAAGGAGATGTAGGGGAAGATGCTTGGTTATAACACAAAAAGCATCTACAGGAACTGCGATAAGCCCCGAGGATAGTTCTGAGGAATAAAGGTTAGAGCAATGTCAGTTTTCTGACCACGTGGGAATGTCGAAGTCTATGGTACCAGATGTCTAAGCCATAAGTGAGCATGGGAATGGCTGCATTGTGAAAGATATTCGCAAGATGTTTTTTGTGAAGGTTCCATTTTAAGCGTGAGTATTTGTAGAACATGTTTTACAAAACTCAGTTTGCTGTCAAGCAATAGTCCGAGGTATTTGAATTCGAAGACCCTACAGACAGAAGTATCAAGGAGGCGCAGACTTGGCGTAGAGCCAAAAACCATGTACTTAGTCTTGAGTGCAGAAATACATAATTTATTGCTGCTTGCCTAGCTAATCACAATATTATGTTAGATTTTGCTTCCAAGTATCGTCGGAAATTTGCAAACACTGTGACGATTATGTCGTCAGCATAAGCAAAAACGTTGCAGTCTACTGGAAAGTCTTTATCTAAGAGATCATTTACAACCAAGTTCCACAGAGTCGGCTCAAAAACCGAGCTTTGTGGACAGCCTCGTTCGACAAATGTACTTAGAAACGTTCGCTTGTACAATAGTCATTAATCGATGGGCGGCGTCAGTCGTCGTTTTGCCATGAACAGAGCCATATTGACTAGGATGGAATAAAATGGCGGAATGTCGTCATGTATCTTTTACAGAAGTTGCCTAGTTCCGATAACAAAGTTATCAGAGCATTCGAGTTAGGGTTTGCGAGATTCTTATTTCCGGGCTTGAAAATAGTGATTAGCTTACCAGCTTTTCAGCTGGTAGGAAAATAACCAATTTTTTGAACAACGATCGTTGATGAGAGAGAATCTAGAACAACCGTTTGCAAAACATTACGATGTATTGCGTCAAGTCCAGAAACTTTATTCTTAGGGATTTTGCTAGCCACCACGGCTAAATCGTCGCTAGTGACCACCCAGTTCTGTCGAAAATTACTTTGCAAAACAAATCGGGATCTTATTTGGGCATGATAGGCATTCTCCGTCGAGGGATCGTCGTCTGGAACTAATGTTGAAACTATTACTTTAATCGTGTCTAATTCTGAGATTGTGTATCTGTCGCCGTCTAGGATGATAATCTGTAAACCAAGAACTCCTCGCCAAGCTTTTTTCAACGAAACTTTGCCAAGAGCTATACATTGCTGTCCTCATTGCCAGTTTGTACCGGTGAAGCGCGGCCTTGTACGAGGCAAGCCATTGATGTTTTAGGTCTGCAGGAGCTTTTGGTAGCGTTTTCGCAAACAACGCACCGCTCCCTTTAACCTGTCTAACTTAGGACTCCACCACGGTACACCAGCATTTTATCTTAGGCGTATGCTATTCAAGCCATTCTGGCAAGGATCGAGGATTATCTTGGTCAACTTATCAATGAAGGTGTCCACAGATTTGGGATCGTGGCACGAAGCATCACGTGGGAGATACGAAGAAATTAATTTTGCGATAGCATTATTTCGGCGAACGTTTGAAATCAAGGATTCTTTTGGGGATCGGTACGAGGTTAGGGGCATTGACGGTTAACTCAAACCGTATCAGTCGGAAGTTACTTTCTATTATATCGGGAATGACTGACCAGTCTACTATTTTTCTGGCTAAACAAGAAGAAGCTAATGTGCATCTGAGCCTAGATGGCTAGCGAACGTAAAAGGTTGATGAGCTTTGTTGACAACAGAGAGGTTCACCCACGAGGTTCTCCACACATCATTCTCGTTCGTCGGTCACCGGGGAGTGACAGAGCGGCGATTTCGAATTGAAGTCACCTGCTATGAGAGGAATGCTTCTTAGTTCATTAAGAATTTTGTCTAAGTGTTGGAGATGAATACGAACATCCTCACTCGGCGTCCAATAAACGCGGACGATTGCCAAAGAGGTGTTTCTAACCGTAACCATGGTTACCACATTGCAGTCATTTGTTAAATGGCTGAGTGTCAGCACTACGACGGATTTCGAACTATTGAAAACAATAGCCGAGTTGCACCGCATAGAAGAGGATGCGTCAATCTTGTTGAAGGGTACAACAGGTGTTGGAAATGGCTTTGTATCTTGCTTTTACAGTCTGTCCAATGATGGCCGTATTTCTGACAATTGAAGCAGCTAGTAACTCGGATGTGATCATTGACTCTACACGCATTCCACGCTACATAAACGCGACGCGATGCCATAAGCTATAGTCGAACCTCGAAATGAACTTCAACGATTCAATTGCCACTTGGTTGGTTTTTAGGATCAAAACTAAACAAGATTTTTAAATGCTGATTGGCCAGATAAAGCATTACATCAGAGGCATCGTAAAGATTTTAGAAAATAATTGCTTCTTTCACTTGCTCAGGGTACTGGTTAGTGGGAATGTTTAAGAGGGATAGACGTGGTAACGATTTACTTTAGGGCTTAACCGCGAGACCGGTTTTGTCAAAGATAGCCGTAGGTATTTTGGTATGGTCGGTTTTCTCTGATTCGAGTCTTATCGAGTTTTTTCCCGTCTTGGTTTTACGGTCAAGTCGAAAGCCGTACTTTTGGGGATCTAAGACTTTGATTAAAGTCGTCTTTGTCTCCTCAGTAGTCTTGAGAGGAGAATCAGGTTTAGGAATTATGACTACAGTCGAACGAGAAATAGGAGAAACAGATTTAAAAGAAGGTACCTTGACCTTTTCAACCATTTTGGAACAGTTGGGCAAGAGGCGCGCCAGTGACAGTTGTGGATAGCTTGGCTGATACATTCTGCAAGGCTGCTTGGACATCAGCCAAGGTTTTGGCGATGTCAGCAGTTTGCTGCGCGACACTACGGGAAATTATGGATTTTTGCAAAGTCGCTTAAAGCTTGCTGACGATGTCAATCATCTCTGATTGATGGGAAGTTGTAATCTTACAGGCGGAGATTACTTTTGTTAGATGGAAGATGTCTGCATCGAAGGAAGCAAGGTATCAGTAAGGATTTCGTCATCCTCGTCTGCACGGCGACGCTTGGATAAGGCAGATTCAGCCACCATGGTGGAGGAAGCTGAAGCGGCATTTGACAATACTACCTTTACCTCAATTGCAAGGTAATGGAGAAAAGAAGCATCGCATCTCTAGTGCAAAACTGGGTCAACTCAATGCTTAGGAATCGGACAGTAACAGCTACTCGGTATGGTAGCACTGTAGGAGCACTGTGGCTGGCGGGTGCCTACAAAACGGAGTGTGACAGCACAGCACCTCTACTGTGGTACCTTGTCATATACGGCTTACTGCAAGAATTAAATACGATCTTACCATTACCACAAACGGGAAGTTTAGAGCAATTGTTCGGACGGAAAACGACGGAAAACGGATGACATAAAACCACTTACGATGTACGCACTCACGCTCTCGGTGACAAAAGAAGTCAAATATCTAAGACTCACTCTTGATACTAGACTGACCTTTAACGCTCATCTTTAAAAAATCTCAACGAAGGCCATTAGGGTTCTTAATGCAACAAAACAAATCGTCGGGCACACGTGGGGATTGAAATCCACAATGTCAAAATGGTTATATACTGTGGTAACAAAACCCATCATCACATACGGTGTGCTTGTATGAGGTGAAAGAACCAACATGAATAGCACAGCTGCGAAGCTAGGCAAAGTACAGCGAATGGCATGTTTGCTGATAACAGCAGATATGAGAACCACGCCCACAGCAGCTATAGAAGCGCTACTTTCACTTCTACCTTTACACCTCGTTGTAATGATGGAAGCAAGACAAGCAGCATACAGGGTGCAGATTAATAAACACACGTCAATTACCGAGAAAAACAAACCGGGTATATACAAGGTGCTACGTGAAGTAACAATCTTAATAATGATATTTAATTTCAAAAAAATTATCACATCTTAAAGAAGTTTAAAGTAATAATACTGTCGCGAGACAAGTGGACAAAAAAACATTTAGCCGGGCGCGGTTAAATAAACTATCTGGTACACAAATGGGACCAAAAATTGGAACGGTACCGGAGCAGGAGTATATGAACGTAGGCACCATGAAAAGCAATTTTTAAATGAGTAAATATGCGTCCGCTTTTCAAGCTAAAGTTGCTGTTATTGAATGGTGTGTCAGGAACATTATCGACTCAAAATTATACGCAAATGGTCCGCTATCGATCATGTCTGACAGCCAAGATCATGACATGCATAAACAGTCTGGAAATATTGGCAACTCGCCAACCACTGCAGCTCATCTGGATACCATAAGACCAGAATGTAAAGGAAAACCTAATGGCGGACGCACTTGCTAAAAAGAGCACAACAGGGACATATATCGGACCTGAGCACGTTTTTGGAATCGCAGCAAACTATGCAGAAATTTTTCATAGACGAGACACACAAAACTTTTCTTTACAGAGCCACAAACAAACACTCAAACTGCACTATCAAGCATGAGTCTATTAAAGTTAAAGAAACTCACGAAACTAATAACAGGGCACTGCGGCTTTAACAAACATATGCATAAAATAGGACTGCAAAGTAGCCCTCTTTCCCGCAGATGCTTGAAGGACGAAGAGATTCCGCAGCATCTGCTCTGTAATTGCAAAGCATATCAAATGCAACGCTCAACGATTCTCGACAAACCAAAACTAACCGATAATAAGTTGAAAAAGGTCTCTTGGAATAAACTTCTGAGCTTCATTGACGAAAGAGAACTGTTCAGGAAGTAATAAATCAAAGGTGCACAAAAGGACCAAAAAAAATGCAGTGCAAGGGCACTAGATAAACCACCTCTTGAATTTAATTTTAAAAAACGCAAAAAAAATTCAGGGAAGTAATTTGAACGAAAACAAATTATTTGGCAGCAAAAAAAAATTGCAAAAAAAGTAGGTGCTTACAGTAAACAAAAACAAATTCGAAAAAATCTAAAACTGTAAGGGAGTCTAACTAAATGGGACATATAAAATATAACAAACTCGTTCAAAAACAGATAGAAAAATATACAAAAATTCTAATTTGGGATTTTTAATGCCAATTTAGATCATTTTCCCGCAGATGCTTGAAGGACGACGAGATTTCGCAGCATCTGCTCTGTAAATGCGAAGCATATCAAATGCAACGCACAACGATTCTCGGCAAACCAAAACTAACCGATGATGAGTTGAAAAAGGCCTCTTGGAATAAACTTCTGGACTGTATTGACAAAACAGAACTGTTGAGGAAGTAATAAATCAAAGGTGCACAAAAGGACCAACAAGACCGCAGTGCAGGGGCGCTAGACGAACCACCTCTTAAATTTAATTAAAAAAACACGAGAAACATTCAGGAAAGTAATTTGAAAGGTACTTAGAATAAAAAAACAGATTTGAAAAAATCTAAAACTATAAGGGGTCTAACTAAATGGGACATATAAAATATAATCGATAGTCGTTCAAAAACAGATAGAAAAATATACAAAAATTTTAATTTAGGATTTTTAATGCCAACTTAGATCAAAAAGATCGACAGTCGATGCAATTCGCGTAATCAGTCAGATAATAGATACATATACCATGATTACAACATTGTGATATATGTATGCATTATACTGATAGATGTGATTGATATCCAGAAAATATTTAATAAAAACTAGAAAATGCTAGAAGAGAATGTGGATCAATAAAAACAAAAAAAAATCGTCACAAAAAACGGAGAAAAAAAAACATAAATTGAGTAGATAGTTTCTTCGAAAAAACAATTTTTGAATTTGTTTTTTTTCTTTTTTTTTATATCAAAAATCGACAAAACAAAAACACGTTTTGATTGCAACATTACTTTTTTCCTATACCGTTTCGTGCGAGCGATCAACAACACAATAGTTTTCAATACGGACCTGGTTTTTTAACATATTGCAGAAGCTTCTTTTAATTGTTGTTATTGATATTGATAGACTTGGAATTAAAAAAGTTTAAATAAATCCATGTTTAGTGTACAATTTTAATATTTAATTTATATTTCTATGCTTTTTATTATTACTTTCAACGATGTTTTTTATAAAATGAATTTAGTAATTTTAGTTGTAGAAGACGTTTTGCACTCTTGTTCCAGAAAATTTTAAATTGGAGGTGATTTTTGGTAATAACTGGTAATATATAAATTCAAAATAATTCGAAATGTGAGAGCAAAATACCTTCGTTGCGTATTTATTATTCAAATAACTGTTAAAACATGTACTTTGTTACACATTATTAAGATTATGTTATCTGTGTACTTTACGTACATGTAATTATACATTTAATTATTGTTAATGCAATCATTAGTTACTGAATCTGAATAAAAAATTACAGAAAACAATTGTACTTACCGTGTAATTAAGTTCCATTTTTTGGTAATAATATCAGCATTTCTACTGTCGAATAACGAAAAACGGAATTTTTTGCTCAGACTAAAACACCTTAACTGCTGCAAGTTTTCTTCATTAATAGCGATTTCATATTTAACGAAAACAATTTAAAACAAGTAAGATCCGATTATACTTATTATCTTTCTTTATTAAGAGCTATTATTGATAAATCACTTGTAACGGTAATTATTGTTCCTATTTGATAGATACAATCTCGTTTGGATTAAGCTATTGACAAAATTCGTGTAAGTCTAAGATAATGCGCATTACGGGCAATTTAATTTTAATACAGTAATAAGTGACGAAAATATTTGTAGGATGAATATAGTATTATTACAAAATTAAGTTATCTTCTAGAGAGGTTTCATTGGAACAATACTCGATTAATCGATTTGTGAGATAAGTTAAAAAGTTTCATTTTCCTGTTCGAGAACTTTCTTACTGATATTAGCAATATAAAATCATGTAGTTAAAAATTTATTTAAACACTAAATTACAGTGTTCGCTTAGTAGAAATTGTTGTAGTCACACTTGATAAATTTTTTAATATATGCAAGAAAATAGCACGCGTACACTCGAAACAAAATAAAACGAGACAGCACTCGCTTCTAAGTATGCTTCGTAAAATGTGGAGTAAATTCATTACTTCGTAAATAACAAATTTCTTTGGACACGTCGCTTTTGGTTGTTTAGAAGTCACTTTTTTCTGTCATTGACATTTTTCGCTCGTGTTTTGTTTCCTAGTTATGACATCGTTAACATTTTTTTTAAACGGTAACCCATATTTTTTTCAACGGATTTCTATAGAGTTTATTTTTCTGAGTAAAACAAATGTCAAAAAAGTGTGACCTTGAACCAGATATTTCGTTCCAAAGTTATGCAAATAAAAGTTATTTGGTGCATCAAACATTTTAATGTCTTAATTTACTACAGTGGATATCTTTCTAATAGTCTGTAACTAACTTTGAACTATATAAACTGCCAATTAGCTCTAGTATCGTAAGTAAACTTAAACTCGTACAATTTGTGTACAATTCCGCGTACCGAACTATTCTATATTCTTACAGGACCTTTTTATCCCTGCTGTCCCCCGTGAACAAAACCGGTGTCTGCCTTCAAATATCTGCAGCGTTCTGAATTTACGAAAAAAGAAACCCACGGTGGTATCTCAGGTAGGTGAAACCAATGTATAATATTATTATATTTAAGGACTAAACTAATTATTGAACTTACAGCTAACACAAAAAATCAAATCGAACTTATCTTAAACTAAACTTATCTTGTTTGTTGTAGGGTATCACAGCTGGTGGTGACTGTGTCCGAGGTGGAACGAGCAGATAAGGGGGTAGTCCGACACCCTGTTTACGTCCAGAACTGCTGCTGGAACCCGGTGGTAGTTCCCTAATTTTTTTTTGTCATATAAATATACCGAAGGTGGACACTTGGTGGTACAAAATCACACTTACCCACGATGTTGTTGGGGACTCCAATTATCGTATGATGTTGCCCTGTGTTTGAAATCCGGTTCGCTAACCGTAAGCATAAGGTTCGTTTTTACCACTAATGCTTTTATTTAATTGTAGATTATAGCTGCTTAATTCCCCGTAGGAGTCTATTAGCCCAGGTATCAATATTCGAATACCAGCCAACTAATTGACTTTATGCCGCCAATATTCTTACACACAGGTAAAATGCAACAACCTTTCGAATGCGTATTTTTGGAGAAAGTGAAGAATTCCTTTGTGATAACAGTGATAATATATCAAAGGGTCACCAATAGGTCACTATAAAAATTCCCAGCACGTTAAGTTGCCTATACTTCGGCGTTTGGATTTTTAACACGTTACATTCCCCTTTTTCTTCCAGGACGCAAAACTCGTTATTGCGTAGCCCTACTGTATGCTAACCTAATTCTAAACTAACTAAGTAACTTAAGAAATTCGATCTAATCGAAGCAATAAAAGAAAACAAAAAAATACTTCCAACTTCTTACTCACTGGTATGGAATGGTTTCAGGTCTTTGACGTTCCAAACTCCACAATTTTTCCCTCTGTCGTTTCGCAGCTCGTACGTCCAAGGAGACAATCGTTTAGCTATCATAAAGGGACCAACAAATCTTGGAGCTAACTTCGCAGAGAAATATTTTGTGGCATTCGACAATGCAAAGTTACGACGAAGAACCTGTTCACCAACATCATATGTGACATCTCTACGTCTGAGGTCGTAGTAGTGCTTATTCCTCTCATATGCCTTTATGAGTCGAGTTCGAACATCCGCGAATAACTTCGATAAATTACCAGTTCGTTCTATCTGTACATCTCGTACGTAGGTAAGCTTTTCTTCAACGTCCACTTTATGTTTATATTCTGTGCCCGTAAGGACCTGTTCTCGGCCAAAGAGAAGTCGGTAGGGTGAATAACCGGTTACCTCATGCTTAGCTGTACGAATCGCAGCACCGATTCTGGGAAGGTGACAGTCCCATTCACGCTGATTATCCTTCAGGTAAGCCATTAGCATAGTCTTCATCACCTTATTGACCCTTTCTATAGGATTGGCTTGAGGATGATACAAAGCGGTCGTTTTACGTTGTACAGAGTACATCTGGCACATCTCTTTAAACTTGCTACTAGCGAACTGTACTCCATTATCGGTAATTATAATTTGTGGTACACCGAACACTAGAAATATTTGTTCTTCAATTATTTTACACACTGCGGAGCTTGTAGGAGACCTTAACGGAAAGAATAAACAAAATTTACTAAGGTAGTCGCCTACCACTAGGATGTTCGTGTAACCCTGTTTTGTTCTTGGTAGAGGACCAACGAGATCGGCTGATATCATCTGCCATGGTAAGTCTACGACATTATGCCTAACCATCAAACCACTTGGCTTCTTTTGTTCAGGTTTGCATTTCTGACATACCACACAATTCCTCACATAGCGAGTTATATCACTTCTCATTTTAGGCCAGTAGTATTTCCGATTTATACGCGCTAGTGTTTTGGTGACACCGAGGTGACCTGCCAGTATCTCATCATGATGCTCCTTTAGGATTCTCCCACGTCTAGCCTTAGGGACTACTTCTACCCATTCTTCTTCTCGTAAGTTGGCTCTGACCCTCTTGTATAATTTATCTTCTTCTATTCTCCATATAGGATATCGCCTCGGGTTATTCTGCACCTTTTTGGTCATCGCCTGTATCCAGGGATCTTCTACAACTGTTTCTTCAGTCTCCAATACGTCAACGATCGGCACACCTCTGGACAAGGCATCTGGCACTACATGATCCTTGCCTTTCCTATGGACCATCGTGAATTGGTACTGCTGCAGTCGTAACGACCATCGGGCTAATCTACCCTGCGGATCCTTCAAGTTGTTCAGCCATAACAGAGAATAATGGTCAGTCACTACCGTGAATTCGGCACCTTCGAGATAAGGTCTTAACTTCTCTATGCACCATATGACTGCCAAGCATTCACGCTCTGTAGTGCTATACTTCCTTTCGGCTTTCGTCAAGGATCGACTTAAATAGCAGATCACGCCATCGTTTCTTTGCGCATCCCTTTGGGTAAGAACTCCCGCTATTCCATAGCCACTGGCGTCGGTTTGCAATGTAAAAGGTAGATCAAAGTTTGGACATGTCAGTATTGGTGAAGAGATAAGTGCTGTCTTTATCTGCTGGTAAGCAACTTCGCAATCTGAAGACCAGATAAACTTAACTGTCTTTCTTAGTAACCGTGTCAGAGGTTCGATTAGCGATGCATAGTTTGGTACGAATTTACGATACCAACTCGTCATGCCGATAATACGTCTCACCTCGCTAACGTTCTTTGGATTAGGAAGATTCAAGATAGCCTGCACTTTGTCTGGATCAACATGAATACCACGGTCTGTGACTAGATATCCCAAGTACTTCAACTCTTTCCGGCAAAACTGACACTTTTCTTCCGAAAGTTTTAAGTTGGCATTCTGAAGTCTTGTGAAAACTTCCTGCAGCGTTTGGAGATGCTTTTCAAAGGTGGGTGTGACAACAATGATGTCGTCTAAATAGACAAATACATATGGTTCTAGCTCGGGGCCTAATACTCTATCTATTAATCTTTGCCATGTAGCCGGGGCGTTATGCAAACATGCAACATTCTAAAAAGGTTTAGGAGCAAATTATTTAATTTGGAAATACAACATCAAGAATCAACGACTAACCTACACGAAATAGAACTAATAATAATAAAAACAGACATGTACAACAAAAAATCAAAGTAAATGTTTAAAGTGACCTCTAAGCATTCATTGACAATATCCCATTCGCTACTAAAACTTCTGGAGAACCTAACCAAGAATATCGCCTGAAATTGAGCTTTTTAAATGCCCCCATAAAAATAGTCGAAGGGGTTGAGATCAAGAAGTCTAAAAAGTCATTAGATAGATCCCCTACGACTGAGCAAATACTTGGTTTAACTATCCTCGCTAAATTGAGTGCAACCATCATCTTACTACTATGCCGTGTTATTGGACAGATTTGGATATTCTTCATTTGGATACTGTATGCCAGTACAGGAGCTATTTTGTCGTTTAAAAACTCAATCTTTCACCTGTCAACGCATCCCTAAAGAAAAATGGACCCAAGATACGGTTATCTACAATGCCGGCTTAAACGTTAACTTTTTGTAGAAACTGCCCTTCAGTTCTTATTTTCCAGTATTTATTTACAAGAGACACATATCTACAGTTTTGCTGATTTACTTGAGCCAAAACCACTTTATACGTGTGCCATTTTTCCAACTTCAAATATTTTAAGACGGAACTATTTCGTTGTCTACTGCCGGGTGGATAAGTGAGGAAATTGCCGGTGCTCAGTAAAAACAGTTATAGGCCACATTGAAACAAATCCGTGACTGATTGGAAAACTCAAAACGTAAAATCAAAATATAACAAATATCAAAAGGGTGCCAGGAAGGTTTATAGCTCAAAAGGGCTTATGAATCTTGTTAACCAAAAAACCCGCTCCTGTTGAGTACACTTTAAATAGAAATAAGTTTCTTAGAGTGTATTACACTAAAATCTGTAATTATTAAATTTGAAAAAAAAACGCGAAGGCCGTCGTAATAAAAACTTTGTTACAGTGTCAATTTAACATTTATTAAAACTAAATCGCAAGCAAAATAAAAATCTAAAATTTAAAAGAAAATAACAGTTGAATTTGAATAAGTACGCAAAAATATTTAAAACAAAACAAAAGTTACAATATGTAAATTACAAATGAATTACTCCATAGATCGATCAGGTACTACAAATTTAAAAAAAAGACCTTGTTTGCAATAATAATAAAGTCTCTAATTAGGAAATCGGCAGTTCGATCTTCACTGGTCAGTTCAGCACCTCAATATAGCTATCGTACGTCGTAGTATAGTAGGGTCGGTTCTGGCTCACTCGGGTAAGATCGGTAAGAGATCGCGAAGTTTCGTTGCTATCGTTTCGTTTCGGGTATGCTCGATTTGCATTCGTATTTGGTAAGTCCGGATAGATCGCATTGGTGGTGGGGGAATTGCAAAACGTCGTAGGAGTTGTTTCATTTCCGTTATGCTCGGATCTAGGTCTGTCGGAGAAGTTCGTAGTGATGGTGGAGATGCTATTGGGTGTATATAAAGGTAACATTGGTGAAGATTTAATATTAGTATCTTATTCGTTTTAATAAACTTAAGAAAGAAATTAAGATGGAATTGTTTTTTGTAAACTTGAATGAAACTTCTCATTTGGTTCCTAAAGTGTTTTAGTAAAATAGATGGTAAATTTGGAAAGCAAGTTATGGGGGGTTGCAGTGTGTACCGACAATGTTCCTAACCTATTTTATAGTTGGGATTTTGACGGCGTTACTTGTCAATAAATTGGCTTTTGCTGTCATTAAATCAAATGACAATTTTTCTACCTTCCTTACTAATTTATAGTTTTCTATATATCACACGTGGTATTTTTACCACAGGATGGCTTTTCAAAAACATTTCAAGTTACAAAATAAACATTACGTAAATTTATCAATAACAAAATAGAAAAAAACCTTAAAACTAAATCAGTTATTGATTTTACGAGTTTAGCGTCGTCATTAGAAAATCGTAAATTATGTCACATATTGTCTTCGAAATCTAACAATCGACAAATACAATAAATTTGTTATAAAATCGTGAGCTCACTTATCAGAACGGTTTAACTTAATAGTTAATTTTGTTGATGTAAATCAATGGTTTCCAAAGTGATGTCTACGGACCCCCAAGGGTCCCTGAAATCATTCCGAAGGTCCGTGAAAAATTAAAATTGATTTGGGATCCCTGAACAATGTCAGAGGGTCCGCAAGGTTTAATATAAAATTAAAACATTGTGACAGGTTTTCATTAATATGGAAATTGAAATAAATAACAATGAATAAATTATTAGCGATTTTTACGTCCTAAGTAAAATATAAATATACACAGGTGCATAAAATACAAGTAATAATAGGCATTGCGACGAATCAGACTTATCTATACCGGTTTATACAGTAACACAATTTGTACCAAGTAGTCTACAATATGATCTATAAAAAGTCCGTTATCTAATCAACAATTTAATTCTGTGTTATAAGTGATGTAAAGTGCATACAACAAATTTTCCTAGTCATGGACAAAAAGAAGTATGATTCTCTGTAATGTTACGCAGATAGCGTACTTTTGTTACGTAAGTATATTTTAATAAAATCGATATCTTTTTTCAATTAAATTAAATAAAAACATCTGAATTTTCTATACAGCTTGACGAGTCAACATTACCAGAACACAAAGTTTTACTTTTAGTTTTGCAAAGAAGAAAAAACTTTCTAAATGTTTGGAAACTGATACAAAAGGTGAAACGTTATTTACTGAATAAAAAATATTTTTTGATGTAAAAAACTATGTTCTTTTAACTATGAAAATGGGTCCGTGGTCCATAAGAGTTTGAGAACCACTGATGTAGATCCAGGATGAGTTTTTTGTTTGGTCGTAAAGCTGCCAGATAATATTAAAAAGCGATTCAATAATAAACTCGGGAACAAGTGATCGATAAGACCGTAAATTATACGAACTAGAAATTATTTCCACAAAAAAACTTAAATTTTACTATATTCATCTTCATTACTTCAACGGATATACCCGAGTACTTCTTATGGGTCGAATTAAAGTTTGCCAATTTCTTCTTTAAAACGAAAATTACTAATAGAATATCAACTCGGTACTACTTTCAAAGCTAAAACCACTGACGTAAATCTTTGTGAGCGAGACCTACAGTACAACAGAGACGTGGAAAAAATGAGCAAAATTAAATCAAAACGCAGTACGCGTGGGCTTGATGAGGTTTATCATAAGAAACGGATAAATCATCAAAATGAAAACCAAATATAAATAACCAAAACAAACTAGCGTAGTGGAATATAAAATTACAGTTTTAATATATAAAACCAAAAACCAATTACTGACGGAACTACTAAATTACAAAATGTACTTACAGCGTAGGACAATGAAATCGACCTAAATGACTAAGTGCATATGTACATTCAGTACATGAAAGTTACAATTAAGATGAATTTGAAATCTAACAAACCTCCTAACATATAGACCCATAAGTTTAGTAACCATAATATCAATTGAACAAGTTCATAGGGTGGTAGGTATCATCGTCGGCCAGATATTCGACAAAGTTTGAACAAAGGTTTAATGTACAAGCTAAAAAAGTGACTGCTTGACAACATATATCTAATACTACGTACTTGTCTATACCACAGAATGTTTCAAATCGAATATGAACGTGTACTTACCAACCTGTTTTCTAAAGTCTCTGGTGTGCCCCAAGGGAGTGTACTAGGCCAGTAATATACTTATTATACATAGTAGATCTACCTACCAGCGAGGAAATTTTAATTGACAATCCACTAAGCAAACTAAGCTTGTATATAACTTTCTGTGAATTTACATTAGAGAATCTAATTAGCAATGGAAAACACTACTTGATGTGTTTTTTGAGTTTTTCTGCGCGTTTTCTACTAGCAAATTATGTATACTTTTCGTAAATGAACTAACAGTAAACTGTCAATTGTCAACTTAGTTTTAAAAAATTTATTGTAAACTTATGCTGAAAACTTGATGTCAGTTTTTAGTTGAGAGTTTATTTCAATTTGCAAAACTAAAGTCTCATACGAAAAATTACAGGAAGTTAATGGAACTGCACTACTCTACAGATGAAGATCCATCAATAACGTTAACAATACTGCAAACCCACTTCAACGTCATCAATCGAAGACTGATCCCACATTATGACAGCACGAGGTACCTAGATATTCACTTAAATCGAAGTCTAACGTAGAGAACTTGTATATAGATCAAACGGAAACTACTTAACCTAATGGTTAGTAGGTACTACTGACTGCTTGGTAGACATTCACAACTCTCTATCCGTAATAAACTTCTAATTTATAAAGCTATACTCAAACTGATATTGCCATACGGGATACAACTCTGAAGGACAGGATTTTCTACTCACCTAGCCATAATAGAAAAATTTCGGTCGACAAAGCTTTGAACCATCTTCAATGCACCGTACTATATACATAAGCAATGCAGACATACAATTTTATTATACTGCAATCGGCAAATTGCGGGGGTAAGTGCATCGCCTTTCAGCATTACACTTTACAAATCGACGTTACATCGCAAAAAGTTACTTATCAAATTACAAAAACTAAACCATCAAATGGCGCATTCAAATTAATTTTAATAACTATGATTCTAATATAAAACAAAGATTACTATCCTGTGGAAAACTGTCGGATTACAATCTTATAGTTCGGCAACCCTCATCTTCTTCGCGGTAACTTTGTCGTCGTTGAAAAACAGCACGAACGCTGCTCCCGTTTTCTAGTCGTCGAACCATTGATGTAATAACGCCAGGGCGGCGTTCCTTCTGCTCCCAATTGGAATCGGAAGTTCACTAGACTCGTTGGGTGACCTGACTCTCGTTTCGACCAGGCGCCCTCGGTAACCGATGTCATTGATCGCGCCGCGTGTTTTATCGTCCGGGACCTTTTTCCGAATGTTTTGAACATTAGTGGTTTCCTGCAAAAACAAATCAAGCGGCAGAAAATTGTTTAAAACAAGGGTGGCCTTAGTAGAGATCGTGCTATAGGCCATTGCGGCTTTTACCGTTAACGGGCGTTGGGCATTTAGCAGTTTTTGAAGTTAAAGAATGTCTGTTTGCATCGTGACACCACCATTTATCTCATGTAATTATTGCTCCATGAGCAGATTGTAAATAGTAGTGTTCTGACAATAAAAGAAATTCTAAATGATGCATAATAATTTATTTCGTTTTTGTGTACGTTAATAATCTGATTAAATAAAAGTTGGTAAATGTTAGTACATCTTTTCCATCGGAATATTTACATATTAATGTGATTAGAATAGATTGTCTTGTAAAGTGTAATCTTTATTTCCCGTGATGGATAAACACCGTGTGGTCGCAACTGGTTCTCATACTATGGGGACACTGTACTTCTATGATAATGGACCTTACATTTTATAACATTTTTTTGATACATTATTGTGTGTTTATTATATATGCGTGCTTTTAGCCCACTTTCCGTAATCAGGACCTCGGTACCTACTGGCAGGCCGTTAGTTAACTAACTCTTTTAATATAATGATGCTTGTGCACGTGTTTATATGTGGTAGGATGTAAACCTGTTATAATAGCTGTGTATTCGTTCAATTGACTTAAACTTGGGTTGTCCTAACTTTCCGATGTTTATTAATTCTTCGGCTATGATTGTTTGATAAATCTAAACTGTGCAATTATCTGGCATTTTATATTCAATTAGTAGACCGGAGGGGTTTTTTCGCCTGCGTGTGATTCATTTAACCTACTGCAGCTTTTTCACATATTAAGAGTAAGCAGTGTATAACGAACTTGATAAAAAAAGAGGGGAATTAGCTTAACGTTCACAGCCACTGCAAAATGTCAGGCTTTTGTTTAGGGGGGGAGAAATTTTGGTGTAATTTTACCTATATCTTTTAAGGGGGTAATTTTTGTATAATTTTACTTATGATTCTAAAATAATTTAAAAAAATTTTGTCGAACTATTTAAAGATGTTCAAAAAGACAGATCCCGTTAATTGATTGCGGTTGAAATTTTTGGCTGACATTTGCACGGTTTTGGTAGACCCCCACTGCTTGTCTTGCAGCTTGATCAGTCGATTAGTCGTGGAGTTCCGTCTCTCTCTTTTATCGTGTTTTTTTGCAGTCAGAATGTTTTTTCTTTTTACTGTAGGCCTAATAGATTAACAGTTTGGCTTATGTATTTTTGCGTAGTTTTTCTTTTTTACAAGTAGCTTGTTCGTCGAATTTGTTGTGAGTCTAATGGTTTGCGTTAGGTGTGGTTCCATACCTTTCAAGGTAAAGTCAATAGAAATGTGGTTATTGATATGGACTGTTTTTGTGTAGATTTCAAAGTTCTTCGTTAAATCAAATAAAAATTAAAAAAACTGTTATATCGACTATGTCTGGTTTGCTACTAATGTTAGTCGGGTAGTATATCGGTTGTGGAGGTGCCGCTATGATAACGTTATTTTTTGAAGCGTAGTTCAGTAATTCTGTACCGTTGACGTTAGTTATGTTACACTGTCAGTTGTGGCGTTTAGGTCGCCGAGTACTATAGTACTGTGGTTTGAGTTAAAAATTTGGTTCCATTCAGCTTCCACTTGTGATGTAGCTAATCGTTACTAATGAGCTCTAGTTCTGTGCTTTCTGTGGTCGGTTGCAAAAAGTAATGCTGGTAGTTTTTTTTTTTTTTTTAATTAAAACGACCACTTCGCCTTTGCAGTTTGCGCGAAGGATTGAGATGTGTTGCGCTTATTGCAATGATGTTCGGTTTGTTCGAGTTGTTTAGCGCGTTTGCTTGCATAAACTAATTATGTTTTTTAAATCTTTTGTTGAAAATTGGCCCTTGTGCCGGGGTTGGACTTAACCAATTTTCCGCGGCAACTTTCCATTGTCGTTCGTGGTGTTTTAGGTACTGCAGTTATTGTGATACTGCTGTGATGAGATTCGTATTATTTCGTTCCGGAGAGTTCCATGCTTTATTTTTGGCCTGTCGGGGCATTTGATAGATGGTTGTATGTTCACATCCACAGTTAGCAGATTTAGCATCAGGGTTTTTGACTTCGTCCATTAATGGATACTGTGGGATCCAGAACACTTCATAAATTTATATTCTGCTGTACAATTTTCTTGCACATGGCTAAATAATTGGCAGCAATGGCACTACACAATTTGGCCCTTAGATCTTAGAGATTCCGTGATGATATTGAGTCCTACTATGGTATTTACATTATAAGTTGATTCTAAACTTTGGCCAAATTAATGAGCCTTTCTTTTAGGAGGTTGGACAGAAGCAACTACCTCAGTAATTTTGCGACGTTTCGTGCTCAGGATGAACACTTTATTAGACTCAGTAGTTGTTTCTGTCTAACCTTCTAAAAGAAGGAGTCATTAATTTGATCAAACTTTAGAATAACCGTTACCAGGAGGCGAACCGTTCTATTATAAATTGATTTATATTGCCTTTACATTTCCATTATGATCATCGGGGCGAGAATCGAGTTTTTGCCGTTCATTGTAGTTACTTTCAGGGCGTGGTAACCCTGTTCCATTTTTGCCATCGGGGTTGGTAACCATTCCCGACGCAACTATCCGCAAAAACGGTGTGATCCTTAAAAAAAGGAGATGCTAACACCGAGGGTTGCTTTATGATGTCATATTCTATTGTAAGGTATTTATTATTTTTTATTCATACTATGGTGAATAAGCGGGAACACGCATAATGAAGGGCCACCACGACTAACATTGCTGACATTAATTTTAAGTCGGTTGTTATCGTACGATAATAATTTTTATGTAAGGGAATTGGAAGCGGCGTGTTAGTATTATTATTAGTAACGCACTGTTGCCAACTCTATATTTTTCAACTACTCTATATATCAGAGTTTCTTAAAACCAAACGCCAACCAATCACGTGGAAGGATTTTACGATAAAAATTTGTATGCGCGTACCGGTAATACCAACCTGTTTTTTTATAAATAACAAAATAACTATGTAAGATTACCCGACTACGCATCGGCAACTATTTATTTTTGAATTTTTAGAATCTCTTAAAGTTAAAGTGGAATGATACTTCCAGGAACCAAATAAACTCCAACTAACAGAAATGAATGTATCAGAAAAAGGTACTTGTTGCAAAGTCAACAGTAGTCGAAACGCTAGCAAAGCCAGAAAATCAACGCAGTCCCATATACCTTACCGAACGAAAACGAAACAGAAAAACCAACGAAAAAATTTCATGCAAAAAAATATTCTGATTAAAAGTTGTACAAGTCGGACTACCTAAAAGACAAAGAAACAAATCAAGAAAATAGTTTTATGCCTAGGGGTTTCGAAACGTCTTAATGTGGCACTGTTGTCAATGACCTTCTAACTTTACAATTCTAAATATGCAAATTGCAATAATCAAAATATTGAAATTTCAAACAAAAACTCCGAATTGGCTGTTGGATAAGGAACTTCTATCAAAAGTTTACAAATAACAAACAACTTGTTTCATATTCTATCGAGTATTGTACAATAAATTTTAGTACTTTGTTATACCTTATTGTATGTTTGTACTCGAGTGATTGGCGCACTCCGCTTCGCGTCAAGCTCCAAACTTTCCTCTCCGAGCAATAAAGTCGTACTTGCATAAATACCTGTTAATAAACACTTTAACCCAACAAACGTATTAAGTTACAATAAATGCAATTTTAAACTCTTTTTGGCTTAACAAAGCATATTTGTGTACTCACTCTGTATAAAAAACAATTTGTAAATAATGGCGGCCCGCGAAGATTGGTGTTCAAATCAAATATCAAAACTTTTGGAAGAAGATTTACGTGTACCCACTTTGAATGAAATTAAGGACCATTTTTCGTCAATATCTCCAGATGAAGCTAGAGTTACGGCCAATAATTTGCAACTGGCTTCAATATTCGATTGCCTTAACGACTCAAATGTGTAAGTCATTGCAACCTAACCTTAAACTGATTACATTTACCATTTTCATGCATATAGGGAACAGGTAGATTTGGCTTGCGAAGTCCTAACACTATGTATGTCCAACCTTACGATAGGAAGCAGCATTGGGCTGTATTCGACTCCGCTCGAAAGAGCATTCAACCACCCCTATGCCTCAGTAAAAATAATGGCGTTAAAGGAAATACAACGCAACATAGAAACTACATCGGAGTTAATTAAATTTTGCAGGCAGTCGAAATTAATGAAAAGCGTTATTAAATGTATCGCTGATCAAGAGTTGTCGGTTGCTTCGATTGCCAAAAACATAATTTTTAAGGTGGGTGTTATAAGCGAAGGTATGCAAGTGTTAGTTTCTCCAGATATGTTGAATACAATTCACGAAGTAATGACGACTAATGAGATCATACGCTTAAGAATGAATGAGGTCTGTACTCGATTAAACAAAACTTTTATGTATCATTGGGTAATATGTTGTAGTTAGTAATTGAAATTTCTAAAAATTCTTTATCGTCGATGAATGTCCTGGAATCTTCAGGTCTTTTACTACCACTTCTGCAAGATTTAGACAATAACGACGTTTTACTAAAAATGAATATAATTGAGTTATTGGGGCAATTGGTTGTTACTGAGCACGGGTACCAATACTTAGAATCAAAGGGTACAATTTCCAAAATATTAAATACATACGACAGTAGTGATGTTGCTAGTGTTCAAATATGCGAACCTGGTGAGTACATTCTATTTTTTTTATTATTAACAAGTCGTAAATTTTATAGGTATTTTAAGATTTTTTGGACACCTGGCTCATTGGAAGCCAAGTGAAGCAATAACTAAACATGCTAAAATTGTTAATAGGATTTATACGGCTATTCAAGAAGTTGATTCTGGTGTTATTGGAGTTTGCTTAGACACATTGGGCTACATTGGAGAGACTAACGATGGCAAATTTAGTTTAGAAACAACGGGTATGATTTTTGTCTAATGTTGCACTTTACTTAACTTTTAAACAATATGAGAAAGACATTTTTTACAGGAGATCAACTTACAGTAACTCTGAAATCAATAAACAATCAAATTCAAACATACCCAACTGAAATAAAGTTACGGGCCTTAAGCTGTTTAGAAAGCCTATTTAGAATAACAGATTTTGATAGCAAAACTACGAATTTAATTCGCAAATGGTACTATTCAATGGACGATAATCCCATGCACTGGATATATAATTTTGCCAAAAATCCTTTTCACGAAATACGCTTAGTTACATTTAATGTTCTACGTTCAATATCGCAACATAACTGGGGACAGGAAATTTTTCGCAATACACCTGGTACATTTTAAAACAAAGATAGAATTGATACAAATATAAATCTTTTTAGGTTTCGTGGAATTTTTATTAGATCGACGCATCGAAAATTTCAAAGAATGTAAAGAAGAAAAGTATGAAATTGTGAAGAACTTAGCATTCAGTTCGGTTTTTGATCACAATACTCAAAAACGTTTTCAAGATTATGTTCGTGAGGGACCATTCTATGTTCAAGCCATTACTGAAGTTGCGATAGAAGGTGATTAAGGGATTTGTATTTATAAGACTAAAAGTAATAAAATAATAAAAATATTTTACATTATTTCTTTACATTTAATAGAAATAACTAGCTAAAGAAACTATAAGTGCAGTATGATGCTTATAGAACCAGTAGGATCACCCTAGGGTTAAAAATTTCCTCATTTAAGTACGCATGATCTACTCCCAGATAGTTGCGCAGAGTACAAGTTTTAATTTCTTAATTTTATATATGTAAATAAATAAATATCCAATGAAACGTTTGTAAAAGTTTTATATTACGTAATCGTTGCCTAGTGTGATCTTTACGTAATGTTCGGTATCAACTCTTGGTTAGTTCAGGAAAGCTATCCAAAACTTCAAAGGTACCGACAGTGAGTGACCTTACTGGTTCTGTAACCTTTATACTGTGCTATAAGCTTTATGCAACTTTTGGGCACATTCGAATAGCAATACTGAATTAGCTGGGAAATCATCTTTTGTTTGGGTTGGGTTAAGTTGGGATTTCAAAGTTCTGTTCTTGGCGTATGCCTAAATTTGTGTTCTTCATTGAGGCACAGTATAGAAACAATTCAGTAGTTTCACTTTACAGGCGGCACTTTGATCTTTGTGTAACTTATTTAGCCAGTGCGCATTGTGTTGCGAGTTGATTTTGATGACGAAATCAGACAAAACTAACGCTCTTTTTTAAATATGTTTGTAAACTTGTATGTTGCAAAAGAACAGAATTCCTCATAACATCTGTTTAAGCCACTGCGCATTATGCTACGGGTTAGTTACAGAAATTTGATCCAGTAACACTACTGATTTGTTTTCATACTGTGATTTTGGCTAGTGCCTACTTCCCAGGGGGGAATTTGTTATGTTAAAAATATTTTCGTATAATTTTTGTACTGTAGGAATTTCGCCCAGTGATAGTGTCATTTTACACACCGGAGGTCACTAAAAATACTTCCGCTTTAAACGTTAAGGATATAACACTTGTGTTAACGTCATGCCCAGAGGTTTCCACATCTTTAATCATCCACGCTGGTATTGACTAAATAAATTTCGATTTCGGATGTTTTTTGTTGTGAGAAATTTGCTGGTGTAAAAATACATTTACTTTTTACACGGCGATTTGATTTTGTATGTTATCGTGGCAAATTTAGTTACTTGTACATGTAAATTCCTATGACGAACTAATAAAATATGCGTGGAATATAACAACTGTATCGGATAACCTATGTTAGATGAGAATATATAAACCACCGTTTAGATTTTTGCTACTGCGAACAGCATTACGACAAATTGGAGGACATACCTGTTGAGATACCAATCAGTTGCTTAAAACTGTATTATTACCTCTACTGCAATATTTGTTGGCGAACCCTTATAGTTGTTATCCGTTTCTTATTCTATTCGTTTTTATACTTTTCTGTTACTGTTGAAATAAATCTATTTGATGTTATTTAGTCTTTGACAGATGGAAACGGGATCTGTAATGCATATTTTTCTCGTTTTTGCGTTTGTTTAAATTACAATTTAAACATTATGGCGCCTCGCCAACGGAAGAAATTACAACGTAATTACATCAATCAGCACATCGAGGATCATTTACGACTCACTCTGTGCAGCGCTGAACTACCGTTTACTATACGTTATGTTTTACTAACATAAACTTTGGCGCCCAACGTGGCGCTTGATTATTCTCTATGCAATTATAATTCTTTTTGTCATTCTTGATTCTCGTACTTGGCGGATAAAGTGTTCCTCGATTTTCTAGCTGGTTAGTGGTTCACGGTTTGATTTGCAAACGATAAGCAGTTGTGGGTGGTAGTAGTTCCAAACGACGTAAACCAACTATTCATGACAATCACGTCCATTCCACTTTTGGTCATTGTAGTGTTGCAAAGATGTTAGTTCTTCTTTGGCGTCGTTGTTATTGGTCTTTTTGTCGGTCGCAGAAAGCGAAATGAGTTTAGATCTAAGACGCGATCGTGTTACTTGTGGCTTTCCGTCGCCTACTCATTGTGGCCTAGCTGGAAGGATTCCTGCAATCTTTTCTAAAGTTCGTAGTCGTTCTAAAAATGCGGAAGCTATTTCTTATATATTTCGACATTTCTGGTTGTGCTTTGTTGTTTACTTCTTTTAATCGTTCTCTTCTTTTTAATCAGCGTCGCAAGCGTCCTACGTGCTATTTTGGTTTTCAGCTTGGGACTTCTGCTATTCTTATGAATTTTGACTCTTTGTTTTGGTGGATCGAGTCTACGAATACGTCGTAGTCGGTATCTCTTATGTTGTAGCTTAGAAGCTACTCAATTGTTCCTTCCATATTGTACTAAATTTTTTTTGCTCAAGTTTTTACTTTTTAGTAAATTCTTTTTGGTTTCTTTCTTCTTCATCTTATTTCAAGAGATAGTACTTCTCCGTTTGTATATAGTTATATCCGTTTGCTCGGCATTTTTGGATTTGTACATCATGTATAGGATTCTCTCTCTGCTTTTGGATTTGGTTTTTCTTTTTCTAGAGCTTCCTATTCCGTTTGATTAAATTTAAGTCTTTTAAGTTAATACGCATATGTTCTATGGGCAATTGTGACATCTTTTGTTTCTTTTTTATATATTTTGCGCGGTTGGTTGGGTATCGAAGGGTTGGTCACACTTTTCGTTTCTTCTACGGAGAGAAGAACGAAATAGACAATTACATCTAGTCTAATGTTTGTCCGCGCGAAATCTTTCTTTCTTGTATTTCTTACTTTTCATTTTTTCTTTATCTTTTTTTTTGCTCCTCGAGGTTTTAAGCAATTGTCTGTTTTGCTTTTTTTCTAAATCTTGGTTAGTTGTTTGAACGTTTTTTTTAGTAACTTTTTTCTTTAGTGTTCACTGCAACTATGTTTCTTTCTCTTTCTCAGTTACTTCTTTGAGTTTATTGGGTTTTTTTTAAACTTGGAATGGATTGCAACGTCGTTCTTTGCACTCTAAGTATTTCCGCTTGGTCGGCATTTTTGATATTGTCAGTCACTGTTAGGATATCAATTTTATCTTTCGGTTTCTTTTGCTCTCGAAATATTCTAATCCGTTCTTTGACTTTTAAGTTTCATTGTGACATCCAACACGATGAGCAATGAGTGGCAATGTTTAATTACCAAGTGAAGCTTCGTTTGGATTTCACTTGGATTGGTACACTTAAGCAGGGTTTAGTTTTTTGGGACTTTGTGGTTGCGACTTTTGGATTGTTAATTTGTTTCTATGTCTTTTAGGTAGTCCGATTTGTTTCGACTTTTAATCAGGAGCTTTTTTGCTTGAGACTTTTTCGTTGGTTTTTCTTTTCTTTGATTTTTAGGGTCTGCTTGGTTTTGTTGTAGAAAAATTTTGTACCGTCTGTGGACGACTTTTTGGACAACTATTAGTTTTGTTACTTTTTCTTTCTAATATAACCATTCAAAATCGGATAAATAGTAATACTTGCTTTTTATTTTTACTGCTTGAGTTTCATTCGTTTTGAGGATATACTTAGGATTTCTATCTGTGGGCTGGGGTTTGAGAGCACTGCGTCTTTGACTGTGGTCTAAATTTCTCTTTTCTGTACTTCTTTTTTTTTTCTTGATATGCTACGGATTGTCGTTCGGTAAGGTCTATCCCACCCAGCACAAGCATATCCGATGGATATGAAATGTACACACCAACCATGGATACCGGAGGTGCATCGAACATCCATATTTAATATTATGGAGCAAGGATGGAGGTCCATTGGATATATCATTCCGTCACGGAAAAATCTTCATAGTATGTCCATAGGACCTCCAGGTGGATAAACATTTTACATCCATATGGAGATATATTGAACAGTCATATGGACGTACAAAATACATACATATGGAGGTTCAATGAACATTTAATTAAAGTATAATAAACATTCATTTTTTTATAGAACCTTCATATGTAGGTAAAATATATGTGCATATCTATATATTACCAAAAAATGTGGCCACACGTCAAATAAAGTCAATACAAAATGCCAATAGTGATATTTTCCAGATGCAACAACTCCGGTTGGTCCACAGAAAACGTGTTTTTTCTATTCTCGTCATTATTTAATATGACCACTTGTTCATTTTCACTCAAACACAATCGAACTTTTTTATTTACACATTCTCTCATTTTTCTAGACCTTTTATCCATTATTTATATTATAGGAATCCAAATACTTACTAGATTAATGTACAGCAAAAGTAAATTCAAATATGCAAAAATACCTTGTCTTTACCAAATAAAGACAAATCAATGGGTCTGTACTGGCAATGTACTCCTTAGCCGGCACTCAGAATGCTGGCAATGTACTAAAATGAAGTACACTGCCGGTAACCAGGTGACACACCGGCCGATATATTGCCGGATGAATCTTGCCAATGCAGAAATTGCATCGAACCAATATCGGCAAGTTATAAGTGAAATCTGTGCAATATAATATGTACTTTGCCATCATATAAATAGTGCGCAATTTTAAAAGCATTGGCAATGTTAGCAACTTAACACAAATTAAATGCATACAATGGTATTATCATTTTTGATTTAATTAATAAAACAATTTGGAAACTTAACATACAATGTCCATATATGTACTGAAAAAAATTTAAAAAATATAAAAAACCTATTTACATTCATTCTGTACTTATGTTTATTGGCGTCTTTCGTACCCACTACTCCTGGTGTTTATTGCGTGTTGTAAAGCTGCACCACAATTTGAATTTTTTCTTATGGATACTGTAAAATAAAAATTACATTGTAATGCTACTCAAATAAAACTTATGCACTTTTTTAGCAATTTCTAAACTAAATTTTGAAGTAATTATAAAGAATTGCTTTGTAAATAGTCGTGAAATAAAATACAACACGAAAGTCAAGTTTGGCAGTAATGCACTTGAAATCACATTACGTTAATATACATATAAAGTTAATGTTTTAAGTTTTAACCTATCAACTATAAAATACTCTGAAGCCTCTTACCATAAATTAAATTTAAAATATTTTTACAAATTTGTTTTGCTTGATCCAGACCAATTACTTGGTTAAAACATGTCTCGTTTGCTGTATCTTTTCATCCAACAAAGTAGATTGAATCTATCTAAAAAAAAATTTCAATTAAATAAAACTCAGCAATAAAAATAATGAATTGGGAAATTGTAGATAACTTACAAACTGGCTCTTAGATTACAAATTCCAAAGTCATTATATATTTGCTCGAAAACGTGTTAGTTTTTAGGTTATATATTTATTATTAAGAAATAATTTATATTTGAATTTAATACTTACTTATTTTGTTAATCCATCCTAAATGATGAAAAACAAACACATTTTTTCGAAATTTTAAAGCACAAAATGGTTTGCATACGATAAATACAAGCTAAACAAAAAGCCAAAAAGTTTGCGTGTGCAATAATTCCTTAAATAATTCAGTGGCGATAATATACGCGAAAACCTTGGCGAAAACAAACGAACAAGGAAGAAAATTTAAATTAAACCGCGCCAAGTTTTTTTTTTTTTTTTTTTTTTTTTTTTTTTTTTTTTTTTTTTTTTTTTTTTTTTTTACTATGTTAAATTTTAGAGAATATAATTATTTCTAAATAATTTTGATAAAAAATAGCAACTCACAAAATTATGTAACATGATACATAAAAAAAAATGTTTCTGAACATAACACTTATAACACTTAAGATAATCCTATTTCACAGATATCCATGAATGTATATAAGGTGCATATACAATGGATATTAAACTACGGATGTACATCAATGGATATTATATGGATAAATATGTATATCCATTGCATCTCGCGTGCTGTGTGGGCAGCTACATCTCCCATTGCATCTGGAAAATATCACTATATTGGCATTTTGTATTGACTTTATTTGACGTGTGGACATATTTTTTGGTAATACATAGATATGCACGAATACTTTACCTACATATGAAGGTTCTATAAAAAATGAATGTTTATTATACTTTTATTAAATGTTCATTGAACCTCCATATGTATGTATTTTGCACGTTCATATGACTGTTCAATATATCTCCATATGGATGTAAAACGTTTATCTACCTGGAGGTCCTATGGACATACTATGAAGATTTTTCCGTGACTGAATGATATATCCAATGGACCTCCATCCTTGCTCCATAATATTAAATATGGATGTTCGGTGCACCTCCGGTATCCATGGTTGGTGTGTACATTTCATATCCATTAGATATGCTTGTGCTGTGTGGGGACATGTTCAGCAAAAGTAGATTTTATTGAAAAGATATCGGAATTATACTTGACAGGGTTATTGAGATATCAAAGATGTTTTTTTTTAATTTAGTGTCAAATGATAATTGAATTATTTATTATTAATTAATTAATTTTATCAACGAAAGATGTCAACGATATATACCTACAGTCCCGAACGAAGCTTATGTGCTTGGTACAACAATTTTATTTACGACAACGGCCATACCACGTTGAAAGCACCAGTTCTCGTCCCAGTCGCAACCCTGACGTGAACGCGAAAGGTCCTATTCTGAATACCGTTGTAAAAGCAAACAAAGAAAACTTTCTCTCCGGGAATTTTAGTGAAAACGGATTAACTTAACAATAGCATAATTTATTTTAGTGTTAGCTTATACCAGCAAACTTTAACAAACCTAACATTAACGTTAAATGGAGCTAAATGCTCCTTACAATGAACTTAATAATATAAATAGTAATCGAATTAACTTAAGCTATAATTTAAATCAAAGTGTAGATGTTAGTGCGCCAAACAAAACTGTATTGAACTTAGTGAAGGAATCAATCGGTGATAATTATAAAAATAAAAATCACGATTATCAAACATGTAAATCAACAATAAAACACAATAACGAGTATCAGCTCACAGCGGAAACAATAAACCTATTAAACATGGAAGTACAAAGTGTATTTAAACCGAAAAAAAGAAGGATTGCCGATGTGAGTAACCCGTTCGTATCCCATCCGATAATGAAGCGTGCGACGCACGCTAACGAAAGTGTAGACACCACGGTCACAAACAGATTTGAAAATCTCTTGATGGAAACTGAGTTTACGTTCGGAGACGATGCAGAGAAAGACGACATCGAAAACGAACAAACGACAAGCAACACCGAAAAAACCAACAGAAAATCAAAAACACTGCCACCAATAATTATTCACAACGAAATTGTTGATCATAAAGAACTAACGTCATACCTAAAAAAGACAATAAATAATACATTCCAAATAAAATATGCAAAAAACAAAACTAACATATTCACTGAAGACCTTGATGACTGGACCGCACTTAATAAAGTATTACAGAAGGACAACGTAGAGTACCACACTTACACGCCTAACACTCTAAAAACCCACGCTTTTGTAGTACGTGGATTAGACCATTGCCCAGAAATTGACGAAATCAAAGAAGAATTAATAACAACACATAAAATAAAAACAAAAGAAATATACAAAATGAGAGGAACAAGAAGACCAGCGTACTTAGTAGTAACAGACTACGAGACTACACTGAAGCACCTACAACAAAACGTAAGAGCACTAAACCATGTCCGAATCGAATGGGAAAGGCACATCAACACAAAACGTATCACCCAATGTCACCGTTGCCAAGCATGGGGACACGCAACTAGCAACTGCTTTGCCGCACCAAACTGCGTTAAGTGCGGTGATGAACACTGGACCCGTGAATGCAAAAAAGACATTACCACACCACCAAAATGTGTAAACTGCGGCGAAGAGCATACTGCAAACAACACCACATGCCAAGTTTACGTGAAAATAATTCAACAAATGGACGACAGAGCCGAAAAAAACGTAAAACAACATCAGCGTTGGGCACCAGCACCTATACCGACAGAAAACCCGTGGGAAAAAAGAAAACAACAGCAACAACAACATGCCGTCAACCCAACAACAACACAACAAAAACCTCCTTCCGAAAACGACCATGCACAAACCTTACCAGTAAGTACCACTGATTTCAACGAATTAACGAATGAAATAAAAAAGTTAAACACATACATCGATATAAAGAAACTTTTAGAACAGGTAAAGAAACTAAATCTAAAACTCGCACAATGCACCAGCAACAAAGACAAAACAATAACATTCCTGACTTTCATTAACGAACTCGATGACTAACGACATTACAATAAGCTACTGGAATGCAAACGCTATAAAAAACAAAAAATCCGAACTCATACATTTCATCCACCAAAATAAAATTGACATAATGCTAATAAGCGAGACTAATCTAAAAAACAAAGATACTCTAAAAATCAAAGGATACACAACACTGAGGAAAGACAGGACAACAGGGCCCTGGGGTGGTCTAGCCGTGGTAGTCAAAAATGACATTATATTTACGGAAATAAACATAGAAGATACTAGTATCGAAAACATCTGTATAAAACTCCAGAACAACGTCCACCTAATATCAACGTACAACAAACCAATTAATCATTTTACAGGCCACTGCTTGGACAGACTGACCAGTGTAGGTAATCAAGTATTAATAATTGGAGACCTAAACGCCAGACACACAACATGGAACTGCCACCGAAATAACACTAACGGCAACACCCTATTCAACTACACACAAAACAGCAACAACTTGATAGTACAGTATCCCGACACACCAACCCATTACCCACACAACAACACAACGCCAACTACGATCGACATAATACTTAACAAAAACGTAATAAACATAACTAACCCAGTAGCAATGCCGGAACTAACCTCCGATCATAATCCCATCATGATCAAATTAAAAGGAATAAAAAAAGAAAAACCACTAAAATAATATACTCCTACAAAAACACAAACTGGCGACGAGTACGAGAAGAAATAAATGAGAAAATCAAAATAAATAACCAAAAAAAGACAGAGGCAGACATCGAAAATGAACTAGAAAAACTTACAAATGTCCTAAAAGTATTAAAACAAAACACTCACAAAAATATCAATAGACTTCACAAAAGACAGACTACCAGAAGACATCAAACAAAAAATCAAAGAAAGAAATAAACTCAGAAAAAAGTGGCAAAGAAAGAATGACTCACAGGCTAAAACACAAATGATTACGTTAAACGCACAAATAAGAACTGAAATTAAATTCTATCACAACGAACAATGGAATCAAAGATTGACACACGCAAAACCAAACACCGATCTGTGGAAGCTTACAAAACTACTGAAAAAAGAATATCCACAAATGCCGACACTAACTAAAGGGGAACACTATTACCCATCAGACCGTCAAAAAGCGGAAGCTTTAGCAGACACTTTCGAAGAGATCCATGCAAACTACAACCCCAACACAAAAGAACAGGCAAAAATACAAGAAACCGTAAGAAACTACCTAACACAAAAAAAGACTGATATGATTCATGCTAAACTCCTCACAACACCACAAGAGTTACTGCAATACATAAAGCAACTCCCGAATAACAAAGCACCTGGACCTGATACAATAGATAACAAAATTCTAAAAAACCTACCCCTCAAAGCAATAGTGCAAACAATGTATATATTCAACAGTATAATTAAACTACAACACTTTCCAAATCAATGGAAAATTGCACAGATCGTACCGATTCGAAAACCCGGCAAGGACCCTAAACTCGTCAATTCTTATAGACCAATCAGCCTGCTAGCCACGCTAGGCAAACTGTGCGAAAGAATTATACTGAACAGACTAGCCAATACAGAAAAGAAACTAAAATTAAATGTTCCACACCAATTTGGCTTCAAAAAAGCACATAACACAGTACAACAATTAGCACGCATAACAACAGACATCTCCCACAGCTATAACAAAAACAACAATACGGTGATGATATTACTCGACCTACAGAATGCGTTTGATAAAGTGTGGATCGACGGACTGATATATAAAATGATAATGAACAAATACCCAAAACGTATAATCAACCTAATATACAGCTACCTGTCAAACAGAACATTCCACGTAAAAATAAGAAACACCACATCGACAACAAAAACAGTCACTGCGGGAGTACCCCAAGGATCAGTGCTTGGTCCAAGCTGTTCAACATCTATACACAAGATACGCCAAAACATCAAAACTGCAATATCGCAATGTACGCTGACGACACCGCTATCTACACACATGGACACAATGCACAAGCAGCTAACATGTTACTAAAGTCACACGTAGACAGGATAACAAAATACTACGAAAAATGGAAAATAAAACTAAACGAAACAAAGACAGAAATATGCATATTTAACAGAAAATTCACCAACAATAAGATATTCACGCCAATTACAATTAACGGCCACAGAGTGGAAACAAAAACTGAAATCAAGTATTTAGGCATGCACATAGACAAACGACTAACATTTAAAACACACATACGAAAAACCATACAAAAAGCATATGCCATAAACAAGCGATTATATCCACTACTGAATGGTAAATCCTCCTTATCGCAGGAAAATAAAAAGCTACTGTACACCTCAATCATCCGACCAATATTAACATATGCAGCACCAATATGGGAACACAAACCTAAAACAACCAAAAGACCAATACTAACATTCGAGAATAAAATACTCAGACAAATCACAAACCTGGATCGATACACCAAAATCAAAACATTGCACGATAGGGCAGGGATAGAACCAATAACAGAATACATGAACAGAATCACTACAAAATTCTACGAGCAACTAGAACACCACGAAAATAACCTTGTAAAAAACATAACGAAAACCAGAGCCCACAACACCCCAACACTACCGAAACACAAACTACCGTACCAACACCTGGACTTATTCAACACAATACCATAAAAACATAAATTGGAAATATCATAAGCAGGTTTTTTCAATACTTTTCCTGTATATAAAACAAAAATTCTAAACAAACAAATCATAAAGCAATATAGTTATACACAATTATTACAAGCGTAGGCAAAATTAAATAGAAAAGTGGATATAAATATGTATTTAGGAGCCACTATGTAACCATAACGCAATGTAACATCACACCTCATGGCAGAAGTGCAACTTCTACCGTCATGAAGTGTGATGAAAAATTCGCATTAATGTATAAAATTGTAAATAAACTTTGTTGATTGATTGAGTTCTCGTCCGATCACTGAAGTTAAGCAACGTCGGGCGCGGTCAGTACTTGGATGGGTGACCGCTTGGGAACACCGCGTGCTGTTGTCACCTTTTTTTTCGAATGATTGAACGTTTTGATAATGATAGACTCCACAACTTCTGCATCATTAGTATTTATTAGACTGATTCAAAAAAAATCGATGAATTTTTTTTTCTTAATTATGTCGAAAATCTTGTGGGAAATGGTAAAAAAAAATACTGTGAAAGTTAGAGCTCTTAAAATTAATATTAAGAGGTGCCGCATCGTAAATTTCCATTTCCTATTTAAATAACATGGGAACGATGTTTTCTTGGATTTTGTAACTCTCGTTAAATGAAATATTTAAAAATGATCAAAACAGATTCTTATGGAAAATTTAACGCTCTACAAAAAAGATCTCTTATAATTTTTTGATATATTCATTTTTTCAAAAGTTATTTAACGTTAAAGTTGGATTGGTTTAAAATTTTTACATTTTTCTTATTTTTCGACGCAACCGCCAACTTTATAAGAAAATTTTACAGAACATTTTCTGTAGAAAATTTAATTTTCTATAATTTATTTCTCAAAAAGTTTTTTATATTTTTTATAGATCATGAGTTACCTGCAAAAAACTAAAAATTTTTGTAAATTAATGTCATTTTACTGCTTGAAATTGAACATTTTATTTACACAAATAGATTTTCATGATCTATAAAAAATATCATTTCTTTAAAATACATGAAATACATGACAATTCTCCCAGGCGTAATATAAGTAAATATGATATAATACAAAAGAATAACTATATGTAATAACATTGAAAATAAACTTAAAGAAAGAGAAAAAAAAGATAGTGTTTTGTTTTCACAGGTTTAATCTTTCTACTGGTTTTTTCTTCCGTGATGATCGACGGAGTATCGGTGAAGAATTTTGTAGATGTTCGCTGTTACCATCATTTGACACATCTTTTGTTTCAGCAATCAGTTCAAGATCTTCTGAGTCTAAGTCGGCTTGGGTTTGTTGCAATGCTACCGGCGGTGTAGGTAATCTCTCCAGAACCTCGGTTGTCATCGTGACTGGTTGAGCGAAGCTTTTATAATTTTGACTGTCCAATTGATGGCGAGACTGAGGCGTCATCTGGGTCAATTCATCTAAGGGTTGGTCTGCAAAACTGACTCTTTTCTTCTCGATTGGAACTTCTGTTCTTCTTAGCTGATCTATGTGTCTTTTAATTACATAACCACTATCCAATTCTATAAGGTAATGAAGACGGCCTAGTTTTTCTACTACTGTACCATACTTCCATATTGTTGATGAACTGTAATTTCTTGATTGAACTCTCTCTCCCAGGCGTAAATTTATACTCATTTGAGGCGTTTGTTCTGTACCACAATGTAGAGGCTGCATTTTTAATAAATCGAGTCTGGTTCTTAGGTTTCTACCTATAAAAAGCTCTGCTGGAGACTTATCTTCGTTCGATAACGGTGTTGCTCTGTAACGTAGCAGGATTTCATACAACTTTGAATGAATGGTTCCAGGTTCCTTAGACATTGCCTTTAATTTTCTTTTTAGTGTTTGAACATTTCTTTCAGCCTGACCATTTGTGGCTGGGTGACCTGGTGCTATAAACGATTGTCTAATTCCATTCCTTGAGCAGAAGTCTTTGAATTCTGCTGATGTGAAAATTGTTGCATTGTCTGACACTAAAATTTGTGGCAGTCCATTTCTGCTAAAAATTTCTTGTAGCATTTTGATTGTAGAGGTTGAAGTGGGTGGAGTTTTTGACGCTAGAATTTCAGGCCATTTTGATTTTGCATCAATGACTAGAAAGAAAAAGTATCCTTGGTATGGTCCTGCGTAGTCCATGTGAATTCTTTGCCAATTTTCATCTGGAATTTCCCATGTATGTAGAGGCACTTTTTCAGGAGAACTCTTTATGTCAGCGCAGGGTTTACACGACTTTACCAAGCATTCAATATCCCGGTCAATATTTTTCCAGTAACAGTACCTTCTAGAAAGTGCTTTCATTCTGACTACGCCTTGATGAGTTGAATGAAGCTCTTTTAACACTTCTGCTTGTAAACTGCTAGGAATTACTACTCTTGAGCCTCGAAATAGAACATCATCGTGGAGACTGAATTCTGATGAGTCGTTGTTGCCCAATCTCAAATCTATTTTTAATTTTCGTAATTCTTCGTCATTTTCTGTTTCCATTTTTTTTGAGTCAAATGTGACAGTACTAGAAGTAACCTTTGAAATAACCATGTTAAATATGTGATAATCTTCGTCTTCGGAAATATTTTCACAGGATAATGGGGCACGTGACAAGTAGTCTGCATTTGCGTGTTCGTTTGATTTCCGGTGTCGAATTTCGTAGTCGAATCCACTTAGGAACATCGCATATCTAATGAGTCTCGATGCAGTGATGGATGGTAGTTTTTTGGTTCCATCAAAAATATAAGTCAACGGTTTGTTGTCCGTGATCAGAGTAAATTTTCTTCCATAGATGTAAATGTATAATTTTTGAAATGCCCAATAAATTGCAGTTGCTTCTTTATCCAATTGTGAATATTTTTTTTTCACTTTGTGTTAATGATCTTGATATGAACATGATCGGTCGTTCTTCTCCATCTATTATATGAGACAATACGGCAGCAATACCTACTGGGCTAGCATCTGTTGCCAAAACAATGGGTAAGTTAGGGTCGTATCTTACCAAAACTGTGTCACTTGCTATTTCATTCTTAATTTGTAGGAAAGCTGACTCGCAGGAAGCTGTCCATTTAAAAGGTTCATTTCTTTTTAATAACTGATAAATGGGATGCATTGTTTTAGTGACGTCTGGCAAGAATTTAGAGTAATATGAGACATATCCTATGAAGGAGCGAACTTCGCTTACATTCTTCGGACGAGGACTATTTATTATCGCTTCTACTTTTTCTGGTGTCTTCTGAATACCTTTACTGTTGACAATATGTCCCAAATATTTGACTTCACAGGCAAATAATTTGCATTTCTTCTTGTTTAAGTGTAGGTTTATTTCTCTTAAGCGATTGAGACAGTTAATGAGTCTGACATGACACGTTTCCAGTGAGTCTGCATGCACAACAATGTCATCGAAGTATGTTGTAACACCTTCTAACCCTTGTAAAGCTGTATCGATAAATTTGTGGAATTCATTGGGTGCTCTCTTGATACCAAACGCAAGTCGTTTCATTTTATATGTGCCTTTATGTGTCGAAATGGTTTGTAAGTTTTCGCCTTGTTGATCTACTTGGAGATGTTGATATGCTCTATAAATATCCAAAATGCAGAAGACCTTGCTTCCTCTGAGACTATTTAATACATCGTCAATTAATGGTATTGGATAACGCGCATCTTGCAAAATTGGATTCACGGTAGGCTTATAATCAATGCAGTCGTACATTCCCATCAGGTTTTGGTACACAAACAAGAGGGGAACCCCAATCTGAGTAATCAATCTTTTCGATTATTCCTTGACTTTCTAACAATTCTAATTCGGATTCTACTTTTTCTTGTAATGCGTATGGAATTGGTCTAGGTTTTAAAAATATTGGTGTGACATTTTGATTTTTTTAGTTGAAATGAGCATTTATAATTGGGCACGAGTCCTATGCGTTCTTCAAGTACGTCTGCATAATCGTTTAAAATATCTTGTTTTAATTTGTCGACAGAAGTAGTTTCTAGTTGACTAATTTTTGTTTGCAAATGCATTGTGCTCTGTAGGCGGTTGTTTATGTTTATTATATTTAAATGTCGAAGCCATGTTCTTCCAGCGATAGCAGCATACGGGGCTGGAACAACGTAAAGATCTTCTATTGATTTGTTTTGTCCATAAGAAACTGGAACTTTTAGTACGCCAATGGGTTTAAATGTTTCTTCAGTATAAACACGAAATACAATATCAGTTTTTTCAAGAGGGCGATTTATGTTTAAACGCGTAAAGTCTATTTCGTTTATTAATGTAACTGGACTCCCGGTGTCTATTTCAAAATTTATGATCTCATCACATACTTTTATAGGTGCAATGAACTTATCATATTCTCGTGACGCGGATGTTTTTTTTATATTAATAATCTTGTTTACATTAAACTGCAATGATGCTTCATCATTTGCACGTTCTGAAGATAAAGAATGATCTATTTGGTTAATTCGTTCCTGATGTGTAGAAATTGAATTTGATTTTGTTAGACTCGTAATGCAAACTGTTCCTATATGTCCGATTTTATTACACAGATTACACTTTACTGAATTTCTATCTCGACGACAATCGATAATTTTATGTGAGCCATGTCCGCATCTTAAACACAATCCATCTATTCCTAATTCACGGAGATTAACACGCGAACGTACACGGTTATTCTTGTATCTCGATGTTGAAAATGGTGTTATGCTTTCACTCCGGCTTCTCGATGACGTTCTCTTATTGCGATGCATACTTCTTCTACGACGCACAAAATTGTTTCTGCTGTTTTCAGAATACTTGTTTATTACTTTTGAATGTCGACTCTCTTGAATTCTATTTATTGATGCTCCAGAAATTACTTTATTTCCTATTCTTGAAGCTTCTAAGGTTAGCGCTACTTCCACAGCTCTATCAAATGTTAATTCTTCGATTTGTAACAGTTTTTCTCTAATGTTGGGGTCAGATAATCCCCTAATAAACTGAGCTCTCAAAAATATATTAGCAATAGATATTCCGCAATTATCCGATGTACAGTTGAAATCGCAGGTGGTTGTTAACTGACGTAATGCCGCGACGTATTGAGCTATTGTTTCACTTGGAGACTGCATACGTGACAAAAATTTATGCTGTTCAATAACTGTTGTCGGAGCTGGACACAAATTCGTTTCTAACAATTTCATTAATTCGTCATATGTTTTCGAAATAGGAATTTCAGGGGCTGTGAGGCTACTTAGTAATTGATAATGCTTGCTTCCCAAACAATTGATTAGAACTTTTAATTGTGCCGCTTTACATTCTGGAGTACTCCCGGCTAACTGTTTTATTGCGAAAAAGTTGACGGTAAGTTTTAAAAGTTTCTTTCGTGTCATCAAAAGGTTCAAAAGATAAGGTTTGACTTACTAGAACATCGGCTGTGCTTAACTGTGAGACAGGCGTGACAGGAGTTTGTTGTTGCACATTTTGAGTCTGCAGGTTTTTCATAAACTGAGTCAGAACTTCTACTAGGTTTTGTATTTCCGCCATTGTTGTAGTTGTATTTCACTTACACGATCACTTATTAATGTTTATAATCCCGTACTCGTCGCCACTTTTCTGTCTTTACCCTTTTTGGGGCACTAACGGTGGGTTTCGGATATGAAGAAATTGACCCCGATTGTTACAATTCATGATTAACTTTATTAAAACGAAACTTAACATTCTATCTTCACTTCAGCCATCTTAGTACTCTGTTATGCTCTGTTAATAATCTAATTCCAGTGTTGCCGCATTTCTTTAAAATACATGAAATACATGACAGAACATTTGCAAATCGTTCCCTAAAATGAAAGCTAGAAAACAAGACTCCTTATGGTAAACATGAATACTCTCTATGGAAAGCTAGCAAAATATCTGGCAAACCGTAGCAATGTTTCCCCCCCCCATAAGATCATCCACAGCTTAGGCAAGAACTGACACAGAAAAATCAGAGAGATATTCTAAGCATCTGACTTCAGTATTTAGGTCAAACGAAAGTGTTGTTGATGAAAGAGATATCGATATTAGGTTGAGACATGCAAATGGGCTCACCAATCACACCTACTTTTCCCAAAGAAATTCTAAGGTAAATCAAGCCGTTAGATGCTAATAAAGCACCCAGTTTCGACTTGATCACCCCTAAAATTCTAAAAGAGCTCCCAAGAAAAACCATATCTCATTTGGCTTGCCTATTCAATGCAATTATCCGAATATCTTATTTCTCACACATGTAAAAAGTTTCTCAGATAATAATGATCCACAAGCCAGGAAAACCTGCTCATGAGACTTCTTCCTACAGGCCAATCAGTCTAACACGTGTACTCTCTAAGTTATGGGAAAAAATATTTTCAACCGGACTAAGATCAAGTATGGATGATTGCGACATAGTTCCAGCACACCAATTTGGATTTCGAAAATCTCACTCCACCGTAGAACAAACACACCGCATATACCAAATGGCAAAACAGGGCCTTAAATAAAGTCAATACTGTTCTGCGGCCATTCTAGATTTGAAACAGGCTTTTGACAAAGTATGGCATAAGGGTCTTCTATGCAAGGTTAAGGAGAAGCTGCCATATCCATTCTTCCTTATAATTAAATCCTATCTAGCTCATCGTCTCTGTACACAATAGAAGCAGGGGTTACACAAGGTACAATACTTGGCCCTATGTTGTACAACATATTTACATTTGATCACCCTATATCAGATGGAACCGACAGCATCCCTCAGAAGGCTAGTGACAAAATACAGCATTTGCTAGACGAGACAAATAAATGGCTACAAAAATGACGTATTCTTGTTAGCACCTAGAAATCCAGCGACATCACATTCATCCTAAGGAAAGGAGACTGCCTACCAGTAAAACTGGGTCACAATGTTCTGCCACACTACAACTGTGTAAAGTACTTGGCTTTCTATCTAGACAGGAGATTAACTTAGAGAACCCTTTTTGAAAAGAAAAGGGACGAAATTAACCACAAGTTCAAAAACCTGTACTGGCTCATTGGCAGAAAATCAATGCTATCAGTTGATAATAAATTGCTCATCTACAACTCGATACTGAAACCTATATGGACCTATGGTGTTCAACTGTGCGGCACGGCCAACAAAAGTAATAGACTCTGCCTGCAGCGAGTACAAACAATATACTACGCACTATATCGAACGCTCCCTGGTTCACCATCAGAAATGATGATATTCACGAGTACCTAAACATATCAACTGTATATGCCGAAATAGAAAATTATAAACAAAAATACACTGTTCGTCTCGCACGTCACTCCAACTCATTGGCCACTGACTTACTGAACCAATCTTATGCAGTGAAAGGATTGAATAGGAAGTCTGTCCTTGAAGTGGGAAATTGAAACAACGGCTTCATCTGCCCTAAAATAAATGTAGCACACAACCGATCCGCTTATAGTTATCCAGACTGATTAAAAAAAAAACATCATCATCCAGTTCAGAAGTTTTCAGTTCTAAAAACTTTAGTACACAGGGCCAAGGCGATCAGTGAACTGAACACGTTAAAGACCGAGCTAGATCACGTAACGAACGCCTTAAAAAATAAACGGTTTCAGAAAAGCAGATATATATCGAGCAATTAACAAACACAGTAAGGAAAAACCAAAGAAGGAAGACCCCAGAAGGAAAAATATCAAAGTGAGCTTCACTGCAACAAATAAAATAGCCGCCAATTTCTCAAAATCGAAGGAAACAAAAGCATCACCACGAGGAACCAGGAGTCTACCACATCCCTTGTTCGTGTGGTCTGGCTTATATAGGACAAACGCGACGCAACATAGCTACCAGATTAAAAGAACATAAAGCGGATACAAAGAAACATAACACAAGATCTGCTGTTACGGAACACTTCTTAGACACCGGTCACACAATAAAATTTGAAGAGGCAATAATGTTGGCTAAATCCCAAAACTTCTGACCTAGACTATGCAAGGATCTTAACAATTAAAAAAAAAGACTAAATAAAATCAAAGGCATTTTTTTAAATTAAATTTGGTAAGTCTGCAGTTAAAAAATGTAAGTTAAAAAGCTGATTCAAACCATCGAACTTATTTGCAAAAAACCATGCAAACGAGAATATATTTATTGCTGTTTATAATCATTTAGTGTTTTATTTGGTTACGAAATCTATATCAGTCTAACGGGTTTGTTAACAAACATTTAAATATTTTGTTTACTTATCTATTATTTTGAATCGCCCTGTACCAGTAACTGTTGTTTATATAACTACACTGTTTAATTATTACTGTTGGTCACAATGAATATTTTTATCTTGTATTGTTTTGACAGCTGTTATTTGAATTCAAATAATTATGGATTCAGATTCTGAACCAGAAATGTTCCCTTACGATCCTGAATCCCAGGAAAACTTGGTACGTACACTCCGTGTTTCTCCCGTAACAATAATTTTGCGACTTTTAGCTAAACCCATTTAATTATCAAGACCCGTTAATGACATCATCTCTATCTCACGCAATAGCAACGGGAAATTTTGACGAAGTTAAAAGTCTCATTAAAAGTGGTAAGAAAGTAAACAATCCTGATAATAACGGGAATTTACCTTTACACTTAGCTGTATTAGCTGATAGGTTGGTTTACAGTTTGATACTTACCGATGACCCACTAATTATTTGTTGTAGAGTCGAAATTGTCAACTTGCTTCTTCCGGATAGCGATATCAATTTTAAAAACTATGGAGGTTTTACTCCGCTTTTATTAAGTTTACTTCACAAGAAGAGTGAATGCATTATTATGACCCTGGTTGAAGCTGGTGCTGATATATTCACTAAGAACAACATGAAGGAAACTGTTTTACATATGTCGGTTAGATCACCACTTACAAACGTCACGGAGGAGTTAATTAAACGTGGAGCTGATATAAATGCTCAAGACGATAATTTATACACTCCTTTAATACAAGCAGTGCAATGTAATAACGTCAATGCTGTTTGTTTATTACTGTATTACAATGCTGATGTAAGCTTACGTTGTTTACATAACCTAACGCCTTTTATGTATGCAGTGAATAATGACGACGGCTATGAGATTGCTAAGATTCTTTTTGATTATTACGACGATTTTACTTCGACAACTTGTGACGGCTACACTCCTTTACTTCTAGCTGCTAACAGCAAGAATCCCTTAGCTATTGAATTAGTTAAGTATGGAGTCGACGTAAATTTCTACACACCAGACGGATGTACTTCGCTGTACTTATCTTTATTTTTTGAAGACGCCGAGCTGTTTAAAGAAATCTGGAGCAGAATTGATTACTCAAAAATCTTGCGATATAATTCCAGGTTTGTGCACGGACTTTTAACTAATAAAACCTTCTCAGCGGCTTCCTGGTTAGAATGCATTTATTTGATATTAAACTCGGAATTAGTTGAGGATATTATTGGACTCACAGTGTTAACAGTAGAACGACATAGTAGATCGTGTATTTCGTTGTACAACTTATTTCGAGCGTTTTATTTAAGAGACATTAAATTGGATGATCGATTGACGATTTTATACATTTTTCTGACGTTGGGGTACAATGTAACTCTGTGCGACATAACTTTAATTTATTATTTATACGGTTACAAACATGAGCTAGAAATTTTAATACACCACTACGATGATTTAGATAACGAACGTTTCACTCTTAAATGTCATCCACTTCCGACGTTTATCTTTGGGCTGGAATCTAGTTATTCAACGAAGTTTATTGCTGATCTAATCGATAACCAAATTAAAACGATGAATTTTTATGCCGATAAGCAGATAGTGGAATTAATGATTTTAAAATCTTTTACATATTTTTCGATTCCTTATATAGAAAAACAGTATTTACTCAATCAAATATGTTTCACAAATCGAGGAGTATTAGAAGCGATTCTAAAGATACCTGAAGTGCCGTCTTTGATTGAAATTTGTAGGAACAACGTGAGGTTTTATTTGAAGAATACGTGTAGGGTTAAGAAACCGTATCAGTTTCATAACATTGTTAAACGGTTACAGGTATCGCAAGTTATTAAAGATATTTTACTTTTTAAAAAGCCACTTTATTAGTTTTACATTAAGCATTTATATGCTATCTTTTTATGTGAAATGCGCTACTTTGGCTGTGAATGTAACTTCTTTGGATATTTTTGTATTTTTTGTTTTATAATAAAATTGTTTGATATGTTTTTGAGAATTTATTTTTTGTGTTACGAATTTTATTACTAACTACTAAATATATTTTTATTTACCTAACCGAACTAATTAAATCTAATAATATTTAATAAAAACACTTGCAGTATAATTTATATATAGCGCTATCACTGACACGAAGATAAGATAAAGTCACGTACCAGATTATTTATCTCACACGCGTTAACGACTTATTTATTTAGACTTGAATAATCTTCTTAACACTGCCATCTTCGCATTACGGAAATAACTGACCTACGATTTGTTTGTTCCGTATTTATACACATTTTGGAAATCCTTCTCGAGTGTTCCATATATTACGGTATACGTTCTAAAGATGGATAACAACTTCGAGAAGGCTCTTGAATTTGAGAACGTTTCACTGCCCCTCCTTAGGACTGTTCTGTCCCAGAACAGAAGACTGGATGCGACACCAGTAGGAAGGATCGTGGCGATGTTCCTCGAAAACGATCTCCAACATGTTTCGAACTGTCCTCCAATTACAATTACTCAAAAGGACATAGTTTGCAAGCGATCTTCCACTCTGCAGCATTTGAATTTTGTGGTGGTATGTTTTGGTATACTGTAATTTTTATTCCGAATGTTAAGATCATGTTGTTGTTATCTTAATACCAACTCATTAAACAAATATATAGGACATTTAAAGTAAATTAATTTCTATAAAAAGACAATAGATATACCTCGATCTTTGTTTGGTGTTTAGTGTTCCTGTTGCATTTAAGTAAGGAGTAATCTGATCTTTAAAAGGAATGTTGTAAGCAAATCTCATGCAAGCATTTTGAATCTTTTGTATTTTATCCTTATTCAGTTGATCTAAGCCACAACCAAGCTTGGGCACTGCCAATTTCTTTACATAGTGGAACTCCATTTTCTCTTGAGATTCCATAATGTTCACCACAGATTTTTGTATAACGGCTTGGTACGTGAGTATTTCTTGGTGACCAAATAGAAAATTAAGCGTCTGTCACCACGTAGTCCTAAAACTTTTCCGACTGCCGGTTGCTGTCTTCGTAATTCATCTAGATCCCCAAACTTCTTTTTAAACACGACTGCAGCCCCTCTGGACATGTCAAGATCCTCGCTCATGCAATGTGTGATAGCGTAATCTTTTTGTGTTTGAAACAGGTCTTGTTGTTCCTCGGTGGTAACTCCGAACTTAGCTTTTCCAGAACCTCCGTATACGTTCATAAACTTCTCGAACTCCATTTCTCCGATTTGATTCCTGGTTCTGCTGCTAATCACTCTGGTTCGGACTTGAACTTGCGTATTGTGGTTATCGCCAGCAAACGGGGCTAGACGATCGACGTGGACCACTTTTGGCTTGCTTCTGGGCGGTTTTCGGATGCAATATATGACGTCATTAATACGTTTGATGACTTTATAGGGGCCTTCCCATTGCCTTTGCAGCTTCGGCTACAAACCACGTCTCCTTTGAGGATTATACAACCAGACCATATCGCCAGGTTGAAACCCACCATTTTGTGCATTGACGTCATATCTAGTCTTCATCCTGTCGCTGGCAACTTGTGTTTTTACGGACCTTTTCATGTACTTCGTCTAGCCTCTTGGTCAGCTTGCTGACGTAATCTTCTCCAGCAACTTCTTCCGGTCTTCGTCCAAATTGAAGGTCGCATGGCAATCGTATTTCGCGACCGAGCATCACATAAGATGGTGTTTGGCCTGTGCTTTCGTGAACGGATGATCGGTATGCCATTAAGAAAAGGTGCAAGTACTGATCCCAGTCTCTTTGGTGTTCGGACACTACCTTGGCTAAGTACTTGCCCATTGTTCGATTCATCCGTTCAACCATACCATTAGATTGAGGATGGAGAGGCGTCGTCCTAGTTTTCTTAATTCCCAACAGTCACCAAACTTCTTGAAACAGCCCAGACTCAAAATTGCGGCCTTGATCGGAGTGTAATTCCAACGGAACTACAAACCGGCAGAAAAACTCTTTTACTAATACGACTGTAGCTGCTTTTTGATTGGGTATGGCGTAAGCCTTGGTTCATTTCGTGAAATCATCCATCGCCACCAAGATGTATTTATTTCCCGAATCGGATTCTGGGAACGGCCCTGCGATGTCAATTGCTACTCTTTCCAAAGGGCTTCCTACGTTGTATTGCTTCATGGGTGCTTTGCGCTTTCTCGCTGATACGCAGACCGTGCACTATTTCATGACGTCCTCTTTGCAGTTCATCTAGTAGAATCGTTCTCGCACTTTACGCAATGTTTTCTTAATGCCAAAGTGTCCTCCTGATGTCCCATCGTGGAGATGCTTCAACACTTCTGAAAGCAAGGCTCTTCGGCACTACCAACTGTAGTCTGTTTCCCGTGCCCTCGACGCTTTCTAGGGATCGCTTAAGAAGACCGTCTTCTACTATCAAAGAGTCCCACTACGCCCAGTACGCTTTGATGTTTCTGCCCAAAGCAGTTACTTCTTCCCAGGTTGGTCGTCGGCCGCTTTCTTTTCAGTCCAGGAGTAATTTTATTTCAGGATCGTTTTCTTATTCGCGACGTAACTGCTCAGGGTACCACTCATCATCAACCATAGCAGTTCTCCGAAGGCATTCAACTTTTTCTTCCAGTCACGAACAATGGCTGCAGTCCGCCGGACATGGTCTTCTGGACAAGGCATCAGCGTTCCGATGACTACTTCCGGCACGGTGTTCTGTGTCATAACCATACTCTTGCAGTCTCTCGATCCATTTTGCCACTTATCCTTTCGAGTTACGGAACTGCAGTAGCCATTTTAAAGCGGAGTGGTCTGTTCTCAGTAAATATTTTCGTCCATACAAATACTTGTAGAAATGTTCGATGGACTTAACGACTGCTAACAGCTCTCTTCTAGTCACGCAATAATTTATTTCTCGGCTGGACCAAACCTTGCTAAAATACGCGATAACTTTTTCTTGTCCATCTTGAACTTGCGAAAGGACCACGCCTATGACCAGATTGCTTACGTCTGTACCCAAAACAAATTTTCCATTTTTTCTTGGGTAACTCAAAATTGGCAAAGTGACTAGAGCCTGTTTTAGTTGATGGAAAGAATTTTTGCACTCTTCATTCCATCTAAATTCTGCCCTTTCTTCCGTCAATTTCGTCAAAAGTTTGGCAATATTGGCAAATCCGGGTACAAATCGTCTATAATAGGTGCACAACCCAAGGAAACTTCGGACCTGATGTTTGTCGATTGGTCTTGGCCATGCTTGCACTGCTCGAATTTTGTTTGGGTCAGCCTTTACTCCATCTCTAGATACGACGTGGCCAAGATATTGCACTTCCTTCTTAAATACGTGGCATTTCTTTGAGCTCAATTTAAGATTAGCTCCACGTTGTCGCTGAAAGACAATTTTTTAAATTGTTCAAGTGTTCTTCAAACGATCTTCCAACCACGATCACGTCGTCCAGGTAAACCAAGCACGTCTTCCAAGACAATCCGCGCAAGATGGTCTCCATCAAACGTTCGAACGTTGCAGGAGCATTACACAAGCCGAAGGGCATCACGGTAAACTGCCACAAACCAGTTCCAATCGTAAAAGCTGTTTTTTCACGATCCCTGGGTTCTAATTCTACCTGCCAGTATCCACTCTTTAAATCTAACCTAGAAAACCACTAGGATCCTGACAGGGTATCTAACGTACCGTCAATTCTTGGTAAAGGGTAACTGTCCTTTTTGGTTACGTCGTTTAGCTGTTTGTAGTCTACGCAAAACCTCGTTGATCCATCCTTCTTCTTTACGAGTACCACTGGGAATGCCCATGGGCTACTTGAAGGTTCAATCACGCCTTCTCTCTCCATATCCGAAATTATTTGTTTGGCTTCTTCTCTTTTTGCCAAAGGAAGTCTGCGTGGATGTTGTCGTATCTGCCGAGCGTTTCCGGTATTAATTTTATGTTTCACCACGTTAGTTCTTCCTTTGGAGCCACTCTCCAGCGCGAACACATCTTGATACTTTTGGATCAACACACCAGCTGGTCTTGGGTGAGGTTGTTACAAGCTTTAGGTGGTTTTACGAACCTGCACGGCCAACTCTCAATAGTCGGAGAGAGGGGTAGGTTTTCTAGAAGTATATAAAAGATAATTAAGGGCGCCAGAGCTATCCAAAGTCACGTCTGTCTGCTCACAACAGACCAGGATACTTGTAACACGATGTTAGGTTCGTAATTCCTCTACTCAGCTGTTTGAGTAGTCAGAAGCAATTAGTTAATACGATAGTCATAGGAAATAGGTATGTTGTCATAAAAGAAGAACTAACCACGATAACAATTTTAATGTAGAAACGCTGAGGATTATCACAGACTATAATGAATTCTAATTACAGAAATGCCAGTAGCATAGGCAACACACCGTACATAAGTAAACTACAATAAAAATATATAGCGAAGAATAGGTGGTAGTCACTATCGGTTACATAATTAGTCGAATGGCATTACTGACAATCAAATACAGAAGTACGCAAGTACTACGCTAAGGTTAAATTATCCTAACACAGCGTGTAAAATTAATATTGCCTTAACGTTAATCAATCGGTAGTACACAGCATGCACAACTTGACCTAAATGAAATTTATTACCTAGCTCGTAAACAACAATAGCGATAATTATAGAATTAATAGCAAAAGTTTCGTGAGTGACCCGTTTGACTACGCAATAAAACATATAAAATCACTTACCATAAATACAGGAGGTTTCTTTGGTGTGAAGAACGTACGTTCCCCCGACACATAACCCTGTAAACAATTTGAATCGCAAATCGTGTCAAGCTAATGTCTCACGAAATCACATCTACAACAATTATTACTTAAGATACAAGAAAGTATAAATAATATAAACCGGTTGTTATATGCTGTGGTACCCCTTTGTCGTTGATTTAATTAGTGATAACCATAAGTCTTATAAAGAAAAGTTAATATCGTCCCATCTAAATATTTGTCGAGGTTCATTCCTCCGTAAATTGATATCGAATACAGAATAGCGCTGGAACACAAATAGGTGGTGAACACGAACACGGCGTGTCAGTCACGTGTAGTTTAAGTTTGCCCAGGACGCCTCCGTAAGACCCCAATTGCGCGGCTTGAAATCGCCTTCTGCTAGCGCTCGAGTCCGGCAACGTGATGCCTTAGTTACTAATAGTTACGATATCCATTTATCGAGAATATAACAGTTGTAACATGAAGGGACGCAAAATGGCTGTCAAAAGGAAAACGAATTACAAACGAGTTTATATTAAAAGATGACTTTAGCTTACCCTGTAACGTCTTAACGAAACTAGGAAATTAAACAATTATAAATGGTTTTCCATTATTTCCCCGATGGTAACGGATATATTAATATTCACTCGTTACAGACCATTTACATCATCCACATGTGTCGACTTTCTACCAAATGACATCTAATGCGCAAAGGATCGTTAGCGGGTGTCAAAACCCGAATCTAATTTCACGTCGACAACACATAGGCGTACCTAATGAAGATTTCAACCGTAACAACAAAGGCGTACGTAATGAAAATTACCGTAACAAGGTTTTGGCATTTGGTGGTAAGAATGTCCAATAGATGTTGTAGACACTTCATCGGCGACGTATCTTCGTTCGACTTCACGCATTTCACATTTTGTGATACTGGCGTGCATTGGCCTACGGTCTTCTTTTTCAACGTTACAGGATCTGAATTAATGTTTAAGATCCTTACTGGCATCGTGTTCTTTACTCGCACCAAAGTTTTACCAACGAGTAGTCTTTTTTTAACTAAGCCGCCTTCCATTGGTTCAATCGCGCGTATGTAACCTTCCCGGAGACTTCCATCCAGGCGTGCCATCACTATACTTTCAGTCCTTGCAGGCAGAGTCACGTCTTCACTCAATAAAACTCGCACGGCTGCCTTCTCTGACTAATGAAAAGGAATTTCTTCATTGCCGATCTTCAGGACATCGTTTTTCATATCCAAATGAAAATCATACTTCTTTAACACGTCCATTCCCAGGATAACTTCTTCCGTGATGTCGGCTACTAGTACTTAATGGCCGAGTACTCCATTTTCCAAACCAATGGTTACGTTGACTTGTCCGTGGGTAGGTATTTCTTCGTCTGTCGCCGTTCGAAGTCGCACTGTTACTAGTGATGTCTTCTCGTTTTCCAACAACATGTCAGGACGAATGATGGTCTTCGTTACTTCTGTGTCAACCAGTAACTGACGTTCCTCCCATTGATCTTGCCATCGAGATAAATGCTATGCAATTGCTCCATCGGCGATGCCATTTGAATTGTAACCTCCGAAGCCTGACTAGACGAGATTACCTTTTGTCTCTTTTGGTCGCCTCGTTCCAAATTTTCGAGCTCTCTTTTTGTCCGCTTTTTAGGTTTAGTACGATGCCATCGTACATGGCTTATTTTACCGCAATTCAAGGTTGTTACTCCTCTTTCCCAAAGTATTCGTCGCACTATCTCCTCGATGCTTACCAGGGTACTTGTGCAGCACAGCAAAGGTTATGACCGTCTCGTTGCGATGCTTGTTTTGCTGCTTCAAACTCCAAAGCATGCACCAAAGCGTCATCCAATGTCTTCGGTCGAGCTAACCGGAGAGTCTGCTGCGTTTCGTTGTCTCGGAAACCGTTTTATTTTTTCTGTAACGAATTTTATTACTAACTACAAAATATTTTTACTTATACTAACCGAACTAATTAATGTTTAATAACACTTACAGTATAATTACAGTATAATTTATATATAGCGCTATCACTGACACGAAGATAAGATAAAGTCACACACTTGTTTAACGCTTGTTTACGTTAAAGTCAGGTACCAGATTATTTATCTCACACGCGTTAACGACTTATTTATTTAGATTTGAATAATCTTAACACTGCCGTCTTCGCATTATAGAAATAACTGACCTACGATTTGTTTGTTCCGTATTTATACACATTTTGGGAATTCTTCTCGAGTGTTCCATATACTTCGAGAAGGCTCTTGAATTTGAAAACGTTTCATTTCTTAAACTTTTCTGCAGTGTTGTTAAGTATATATAGACATTCAACGTAGCGGAATCTTTCTTGTGTTTTTTTATCCAGGGACGCGCTAATTTTGTTGAGCGCCCTCTTGCAAAAACAAAAAGTGCGCCTCTACATTCTTCAAAAAAAAAAATAAACCCCGTTATAAAATAGAATTCACATAATTAATCACTTAACGCACTTATTTATTAAACACAGGTAATCCAGTTTAAATCCAATCAAAGACCCGCGAAATTTTACGTAAGCGTCGACATCTGGCGGAAATGCCGATACTAAGAGATTGCGCAGAATTGATCATATTCAGGAGTTTTTTGGAATTCTGATTTAACATTTTTGGGTTGGTGAAACTGATTGATTTTAAATTGCCCTCAAAAATTAAGTACTATATTGGTTGTCGACAACGACCTCTATGGTTAATGAAGCGTAATAAATTTCAGTGATCTGTCAAATCGGGTTAGTAGTTGTTAGAGATGTAAGGTTGGCAACACGAAGTAATAAACCAACAGTTTTGAATTGGTACTTCATCTTGCTACCAGCTACCGATGTTGAAGCATGTAGTTTTTGTATCATGTAAGTTTTAATAAATTATTGAGTAAAACAACAAGTGTTAAATAAAATAACTAAAGTAAATAATAAACAGACAACAACCAAATCGTTCTGTTCAACAACGCCAAAACGATGCCATATTGAATTCATTTTGCAGATCACTGTAATGCTTTGTCTCGGCAGCCAATAGAACTTCTTAATGTTTGATGCTAATTTAAAATGTAGCAGTTTGACCAACCTAAAAACGTTAAACCTGAAGTCCGTTTAATAATTTGTTTTGTGAAGTCCGGCCGGTATGTAAATTATGTTAAAAAACCTGTATGAATTTTGCACAGTTGCAAACGTTATCTACCAGTTCGGCGTTTCTATAGTTATTTCCGTTTCTTTTAACCTTAGCAGACAGCACATTATAGCAAAATGCTCATCAGTGATAGTCACTGATTTGATTAATGATATCGCACTGCAATCGTATTGGAAGGCCACTTACTAAAATATCCATATTTGGGGAAACTTGGCGCATCTGGTTTTTTTCTCATAGATCTTATGAACGAAAGGAAACTTATTTGTGATAACGCCATATGTATGTCCTTGCTTATTTCAGCGAATTTTAGTAAATTTTGGAGAAGGTGCTAGCTAGCTGCATAATTCGAAGAAAAAAATTGTAAATATTGTACCTATGTCTTATACTAATTTTCTTTTATCTAAGTTGTCAGTCGTTTACGCATACGATTGTACGTACCTACGTATCAGGTTGTCACAATTAAATATAATTTTTTTAGTGTGTAATATAAATTATAGGGTACGCTCGAGTTCTCTTAAATATCGAGATATTGCATATTTGCATTATATTTACCAATGTTAATCTGTTTGTTTGAAATGTACAAGTTAGACCGACAACTTTAATTTTACATATGACGTGTTGCCCTGTACCAACATTTATTGTCTGTGATCTATACCTACATACTAGAAATTCATCGCATTTATGTAAATCTACTTTGTGCTCTTTCAGCCTTGGATAGATTTAAACGGTGTCTACCATTCTAACCGTTTTGGCGCCTTTTTAATCTTACGTTATGTGACGCTTACTCCGTATCGAACTGCTTAGCTGAAATAGAAAGCTAGGAAACGATACGGTTCCCGGGCGCCAGATTTGTTCGAGGAGTTTACTCTCCTGTTCGACGGTATTGTCCGGGTCACTGCAGTAAAGACACGGTTCTCTAGGGCTTCTAACGGACCTAAAACCGGAGCGAGGCGACGGAAATAAAAGACAGCGATAAGTAAATAAAAATAACTTTATTTTATTCTTAAAATAAACATTATTCGGCGACATAATCGAAGAGAGCGGAAGCGGCGGACACAACCAAGCAACCGTGGGGTGATCTATAGACCAATGACTAATTAGCATACGTTCGACAAGCGATGACGTCGGTGACCAAACAAGCATGCAATACGGTATCAACCTCCGTTGGATCGGCAGATAGGATTACTCGGGTTCGAAGCTTAGGTGAAGGAGACGGGATTTAGCCACGTTACTAGATGGCGTATCCGCAAGCCAAAGCCAAAGCCAAACACTACAGAGACGACGTGTTGAAGACGTATTTGCAAGTCAAAGCCAAACACTACGAATACGACGATCGGTAAAGGATAGAGGAAGGAGCATCCGCAGGCCAAAGTCAAACACTACGGATACGGTTGGAGTCCCGGTTCTATTGCGGGTGGTCAGAAGAGGGAGAACGACTTTAAGCGGGAATAACATGCGCTCTGACGAATGAAGCGATTTTAAGCGGGGATAGCGCGCACTCTAATGCGCGTTCGGTACCCGCTGGAAATTCTCTTCGATTATTAATTTAGAATCGGAAAACGGATTATTACAATCTTAATTAAAATAAATCAGTCTTAACAACAACATAAATAAATGGCGGTTTCCTTAATATAAAATAATTCAAACTACCAATGAAATAAATACAGTTCAATACATAAAACATAACTCAAACTTAACTTAAATTGGTAACGGTTCGTTACAGTTATGATTAGCAAATCGAGACTTGCCGATTGAACTGAGTCTATTCTTTTCGATCAGCGTTCCAAAGTTTTCGAATACTTCGGGAACGCTTTAATACTGTAGGTGTACGATACATTTTAAAATCAATTTCAATTGTAATTTATATTCGTCGTATTTTCTTTATTTCATAATTTCATTTATGTGTGATTTTGGACACATTAAACGCGGAAATTTAACTGTAATAATTAATTATTTTATACTTAAATTTGAAGATGATTAAAATTGAAAGTAGCGTTGCGCAGGTGTTTCTTTGTTTGTAAAAGCACGCTACTTAATTTTTTTGTCTGTTTGTCTGTCATTTGTACACCGATGATGTGTTTTAGAATTAATTTACTTTAAACTATTAAATAATTTTTTTGTAAGTAATTGAGAATTCGAAAATACTAATTTCTGGCTTCATTTATAAATTAGGCATAACTTTTTTTGTACGTTTATAATTTGATGATATAAAAGTTGGTTGTTGTGTATTTTTGGCTCTTGTTTGTTTGTCCTGACCATTTAACTAATAGCTGGGTTGCTTCCGTAACTAAGACCTCAATATTTACTGGCAGGCCGTCAGGTAACTAATTATGTATCTGTGTAGTTTGCCTGTTCTTCCCGATTTTTAGAAAATTAATACATAGTGACACCTGACCCATTTGGTAAACTTCTTGAAACAAAGCAGATTTAAACTTGCGACCTTGGTCGGAGTTAATTTCCAACGGAAGTCCAAATCGACAGAAAAACTTTTTTTAACAAAACGTCTACGACTGTAGCTGCAATCTTATTGGGTATGGCAGAAATAATCTATCGCTACCAAAATGTATTTGTTGGCCGAATCAAATTCTGTAAACAGCCCTGCAATGTCAACAGTCTCACGTTATATTCTTTCATTAGTGTTTTGCGTTTCTTCACTGGGCTATTTCCTGATGTGTAGACTGTGCACTTGCGGCACTTTTTCTAATGTCTTCTTCACGACAAAGTGTCCTCTCCATGTATCATCATGCAATTGTTGCAACACCTTGACGCTTTCTAGGGATTGTTTAAGAAGATCGTTTTTCACTCTAAAGGAATCCCACTGCGCCCAGTATGTTTTGATGTTTCTGTCCAAAGGACTCACTCCTTCTCAAGTTGGTCGGCGGTCGTTTGATTTCCAGTTCAGGAGTACACTTAAGTATTATTATTTTTTTGCTCACGACGCAACTGCTCAGGTTTCCACTTGTCATCAACCATAGCAGTTATTCGAAGATAATCGATCTTTTCCTGTAATCATAAAAAATGACTGTAATCTCCTTGACAAGACATCATCGTTCTGATGACTGCTTCCAACATGGTGTTTTGTTTTCGCCTATACAATTATTTGTAAAAGTGCTCGATGAACTTGACAATGACTAACAGTTATCTCCTAGTCACAACCTAAGGAAACGTCGACCCTGATGTTGTTAGTTGTTTTTAGTCATGCTTGCATGGCTTAAACTTTGTCCGCATTAGCATTTACTCTATCTTTAGCTATAACGTGGCTAAGGTATTGCACGGTCTTTTTAAATACGTGGCATTTCTTTGGTCTTAGTTTCAGATTTGTCCCACGTAGTCGTTGGAACACTTTCTTCAGGATGTTTAAATGCTCTTCAAACGACCTTCTAACTAGGCATGTTTTTTAAAATAGTTTTTGCAAGATAGCATTAATCAAACGCTCAAACGTCGTCGCAGCAAAGGGCATCACAGTAAACAGCCGCAAGTTTCAATGCCATATGGTAGTAACCATTCTTCTTTAAATTTAACGTGGAAAGCCACTGGAATCCTGACAAAGTTGCTACGTGTCATTCGTATCAACATTTAAACTTTTCGTAATTTATTAAAAGTTTTACTACGTCACTGGTACGCGGACCCCACTGATTGGATAAATTGTAATTATTCTATGTTTATAGGTGGTCATTTGTTATTTTCCTGTCTTAAGTCGCTGTGAGTGGTTCGATTTTGATAGAAGCCTGTCCGCATAATTGTAAGTAATTTTTGTTTTTATTTAGTTTTTATCGTCAATTATTTCTATTACGCTTGGAGCAATTTCAATGAAGTAAAGATTGTTTATGTATATTAATGAAATTAAAGCGATTCTCTATTTAGTTGACTTTCACAGATAAGTAACGACGTCAAGCATTTTGCTCTTAGTAATTTAAGATTTCTATTTCATTTAGCTATAATAATTAATGTGGGATTGATGACCTCAGGGATTTGTTTTACTCGATTCGAAGTTTGGACATCAGCGGATACCGCGAAGTATTGTTGATCGTAGCAGATGACTTGCACCACGTTGTAACTTATACTTTTGATTATATTGTTGTAACTGGAATGCGCAAAGTATTATTAATTTTGTCTTAATTTGCCTTCAGCTATATTTCCTAAATTGTTGAGTACTTCGATTACCTAGTCAAGGCCAGATTTTGGCAAACACATGTTGTTCCATGTAAGCTTACATAGTTAGCAATGAGAGAACACTCTAATGTACTTCCACAAATGCATTTGAAACTTTAATTATTTATTTTTTGCGTCATTTGTTTTTGTAAAAAGTTTCTATTTCACTTTGATAAACAATTAAATATATAGTCGTAGAAAAAGTGTAGTGTATAATTCGTAAGGAATGTGCATTGCCAACTCGTATGAATTGTAGCCTCGCCTTCGGCCCGGCTGCAAAAATTTATACTCGTTTGCAATAAAATTTTATCGTTCTTTGTTCACATATGATTTGAGTATTTTGAGCATTTTTGGCATTTTAACCAAGAAACATTTAAGAGGTCATACATATTTTGACCATTTTCGGCGTTTTGTTTTCAGTACTTTTTCGGTAATTAGATCACAACTTTGGCGTCGTCTTTATTCGGTGTTTTGTCTTCTCGACGATATGTTCAGATCCGAATGGATTGTGGGTGTAGCTATGTATTATTGTATTAGTTTCTTTTACGATGGGCTTAGCCTACTAATCCTCTTTTTTATCCACGCTTGGGATCTTGGAACTACTCGACTCACACAGTGACCGTTACAGACGGATTTGATTTTGGGCTATTGTTGATTAAATAAAACAAAACTATTATATTTTATTTAATATTTATACAATCAACAATTAATTAAATACAAGTTAAAGTAATCACAACTTATGACTTAGGAAAACGTAATAACTAAATCTTACTTAATTAGTTTCTTTAGTACGAGTCAACTTTGTTAATATTCTAAGCATCGAAACTGAAGGTCCTTCAAAACTAATGGATACTATAAAAGCTAAAGTGTACGATGCAACAATTTGTCCTAAGAACAATATGGGCACAACTGCTTTTCCTAAATGCAACGGTTGATCCATACTCATGACCATCCCTCTGATGACGATCGTATGAAGAAGATAAGCGCAATAAGTCACTCGGCTGAACGGGTACAAGACGCTTGCCGATAACAATTTATTGACGAATCCTGTGTAACATTCAAAATGAAAACACCCCAAACAAAACACACTGACGTCATATGACGACATTGATACGTCTTAATGACGTCTGTTACGTAATTTTGACGTGAATAAAACGTAATGTGCTGCCTGGGATACTGCAATGTTTTTATGTTACTTATTCATACCTCCGTATCCAGTAGTGCAAGCAACTACGATCCAAGAAAGGCCAAGAGCCCAAATCGAGTGACACAAAGCACTATAGGCTGCTCCCATTATTGGTGTTAAATTTGCTTCGTACAAACCATACACTAAAGACAATAGGCAGGTAGACGATACCAACCAACCAGCTGTTACAGTTATCTAAAATTTAATATGATTTCATCATAGATTTTTCTTCAAATAGAACTTTTACCTTTGACATTTTCAGTTGACATTTTGTTTTAAAAAGGAACCACCCCACACACATACCAATTAAATACGGACTTAATCTCGTCCAAGGTTTATCATAAATTTTATCGAAAAGTGCCAAAGGATCGTCAGATCCCGGCATGTGACGATTGCTGTAAGCTATATACGCTGTAGTCATCCAAGAGCTTACCACAAACATTACAAGAAGAGAGGCCGCACTCTTAAAATGTCTACAAGTATAAACTTAATGAGTTTTGGTTTTTAATCATCTGTGACAACAATACCTTACTGCTAAAATTAGCAAAACTGCACCTACAATATAGAATTGCGTGTCATCGGCTAAATACCAACTCCATAACATGCACTAAAATGCAAAAGTTAGTTTCTGTACAAGAAATTAGGTATACGTACCATTTCTTCCATTGGAAACAATGTGTTTATATATAACAAATTCCTCCACCAGTATTTAGGACAATTAATGTGGTCCAGCGCAGGAGGTTCAAACACCGAGTTGTAATTGAACCACTTCATAGTAACTTCCAACACTCCAATTAAAAATAAATATGGCGCCGTTAATCTATGAAAAAGATGTCATGAGATATCTATGAAAGGAATAAATTACCTTGCAAATCTATAAATGATTAAACCAATAAAATGACAGAGTCCTGATGCAAACCCGTTGCATTTGCTCGTTATCGGGTGATCTAATTTGCCTTTAGAGTTTGTTCTAAAATATAAAAATGAGACTAGTAGACCGCTTGTAAAGAAAAACGTGTCGACACTGAACGTTGCATTCAGTACCGTCTGGAACATGAATTCCTGTTGAACCAATTTTCTATATTCGGTATTGTCTGTAAGAAATTCAAATTAATACAATTTTTATTTTGACTATATTTAAAAAATAACAAATATGAGCAATCATGAGGCAACTTTACAAACGTAGTCGCGTGAGAATAAGTTTCTCTTGGTTAGATTTCCGGCAGAATGCGAATTATTTATTTGCTGTTGCGTGTAATTAGCGTTAGGATGCAAAAGTATCCATCTTCGTGCATCGCATTTAAGTGTTTAACGGGGCTACGGAAACATAATTTTCCAGTCACTTGGACGGAAATCCCATTAAAGGTTAATGCATACTTGTTTTACAGTGTTGGCAATTTGCATTTTTTTTGCATCTTTAGCTCTTGTTTGTTACCCCCATGTCCACCTGATTACTAGGTTTTTGCCATTGGGATTGGTAATTATTTAAAACGTAACTACCCGCAAAAACGGCGTGATCCTTAAGAAACAAAGAGATGTTAACACCGAGGGATACTTCACGGCATAATATCGTATCGTCAGGTATTTATTACTTACTGTTAATATTATGGTGAATACGACGGTGTGCTGTAGCGTAACACTGTCAGAGTTCGCTTTCAACGAATTGAAGTTTGCTCGGTGGATAAACAATCTTTGTGAGAGTTTTAATTTAACTACTTAAATTTCGAGTATTGTTAATATCTGTTCTATTATTTCTAAAAATTAACTTTTTTTATGTAATGGAATTGAAAGTGGCGCGACGCACATGGGTGTTCAGAAGGTAACTAAAATCCTAAATTATTGAATCTCGCTCGTACAATTGACGTCAAGCGGCCCGGGGAAACTTTTGATTTATAATTATACTGTAAACGCGCTTAGCTTTGGCTATTACCACTGGGTAAATTTTTTAACCAGCGCAATTTATGCGGTTGTCAAAACTGTGTAACTAGCAGCTACTATCGTTTTTTAGCAGTGGCGTTGCCACATACTCATGTTTTTTGTATGTAATAATTACTTTAGTACTATACCTATACAACTAAGTTTTTAGTCAAAACTTTGCCGCTGATATCTTTGTCAGCAATAAACGAAACTTTCAGTCTGTGATAACTGTGGATTGTTTTATTTCTTCAAGCACAATTGGAATTGCTGGTTCTGGAGATTTCCTTTCTCAGTCCCAGACTGGTTTCTTTTTCTACACGCAAAGTACAGGTGGCGCAAGACACCGCATCTATGACAGAGGCTAGCGAAAAGGTGAGTCGACTATCTAATCATTTCTCACACCTCCACAATTTGTGAATTCGAAACAAAAGATGAAGCCTATGTTTAAAGAGTGAAGAAAACAGTATGCAATGGAAAAGTAAAGAGGAAATTATGAAAAAATTGATCTTACTGATCAGATACATATATTGATCAATAGATCGTGTAAAAATTGAAAAAAAAGGATAAACGCCACATAGAAGATACAAGAACTAATTCAAACACTTACCATTCATTATGGCAGATAAACAAATTACTAAAATTTTACAAATTAACGTAGGACGTAGGAGAGAGGTCCAATACCTGTGATCGCAGAAAAACTACGAGCAGATCCAATACTTATCAGTGAACCAAACACTATTCTAGCTAGCAACATGGGGCTAACAATAGACCAAGAGAATAGAACGGCCGTTTTTATCGGCAGCAGTAGAAATTCAGGAGCGAGAAGCTCAGAACATAATTTTTTTACAAAGTAAAAAATGGACAATATAACTGTTATATTTCGCCCAACACCAGCAACTACAATTATAACAACACATTTGATAGAATTTTCTATAAGAGAAAAGCACACAGGGGACCATAGTGTTTGCCGGCGACTTTAACGCAAGGCGACAGAATGGGACTCGTGGAAAAATGATAAAAGGGGGGAAGTTCTATTAAAAACTGAGAACCTAGTTATACAGCCGCGATCCCAACATTTAAATGCGCAGGAAAAATATCGTTTAACGACTAAACATTATGCTCCACAGATGTGGCAGCAAAAGTAATTTTGTGGAAAGTCCTGGACGAACCTAGTCTAAACGATCACAACTACATTTGTTTTGAGATAGGGAAAAATAATATAGAAGAAACCTCGATAGACGTCAGGCTACGAGATAGAATATCAACAAGATAAACATTTTTAAACTTATTGATACAACGAGAACACAGTTAACTGCAAAGGAAATATATAAAGTAGACGATATCACCGAGGCTCTCACTGTAGCCTGCGACCAAAGCATGCCACGGCCGAGGAAGGGAAAGCGTAATAACTTTCCTTACTGGCGCTTAGAGAACCTAATTGCACTAAGAAAAAAAAATTGCAACTCGAAAGAAGGCGCTGCGCGCATCAAGGATAAACGACAATGGCACCAGACAAAAGGCGGGAAGAGAGTATGCAGAAGCGAAGAAGCAATACAAGACTGCCATAACTACTGCAAAGAATAAAGCATGGGACATTATGTGCGCGGAACTGGAGGACAACCCGTGAGGAACGGGCTACAAAATTGTTATCAAAAAGTTTACATTAGGGAAGAAGCAAAGCCCTCCTTTATGCGAGGAAGCGATACAGATCATACCCAAACTTTTTCTTCCGAACCGGCTTATAAAAATGGTGATAGGTGAAACCACTCCATTTCGCCCGTTCATCACGGAAGAATTAATAGAAGCAACCAAAACGGCCAAGAACAAAAAATCCCAGGACCCGACGGCATCCCTGTGGAAGTTATAAAGATATCGGTTAAAGAGTTTCCTGAAACATACAGACCCAAATGCCTTATCAACAACCTGGGTAAGATCTATGAAAGGTTATTACTGTACAGAATCCAGGAGGAAATTGAGAACCGAGGTAATCCGTCCCCTGTCCAATTCGGGTTCAAGAAAGGAAAATCAACAGTGGATGCACTTGAAAGAATTTTTGAACTGGCAAGGAAGGAACCTGGAGAACCCAGCAGATAGACGCGCTGCTATCGCTGGACATTGAAAACGCATTCAACTCGGTCCCCTGGAATCTGGTAATACAAAAAATCAGGTATAGTAAAAGTTAGTGCAAATTATTTGACAGACAGGAGAATAATTTATTACGATAGTCAAAACTGTAGCCTAAAATAAAACGTAACGTGCGGTGTACCGCAAGGGTCTATATTGGGAGCAACGCTATAGAATCTATTCTATGATGACCTTCTGTTAATCCAGCTCTCTCCACAAGTGGCCCTGGCAGCATACGCGGACTATCTGGCAATTTTTGGGCAGAGGTACTCTTCACAAGCACTCAAAGAAGCTTTTGACAGTGCTCTCGTCAAAATGGACAAATGGATGTGCAATAACAAACTAAAAGTGGCAGCAAATAAAAAAGGGGCCACGGGTAGAAGAGTGCTTAGACAAATCAGGTTCAACCATGGAAGGAAAAGTGTAATTTCCAAAAACAAAATGATATACCTACGCGTTACCCATGACATACAATAGACATGCGACACTCCCTAAGCTTATGGTTAACGTCAAATGATTATCACAAACCATAAGGAAACTTATAATGACAACCGTAAACTTAATTATATTATACGCAGCGCCGATATGGAATAAGACGATGAATATCGCAAAATGGAGAAACCTAGTAGATAAAACAAAAATACAACTAGCGTTGAGAATAATATTATCATATAGGACGGTTTCATTAGAGCCAGCCAGGGTCCTGGCAGACACCATTCTAATAGACCCAATAGATTGCTAGGAGTGGAATGGGCAAAATGAAGAGGCAAACCATTACAATCCAGAAATGGCAAACAAGATGGTCCGAATATACAAAAGCGGCCTGGACAAGAGAACTCATTACGGACAGCATAACTATATATAGTAATGGTTACCGTTTGGTGCGTATATCATGAACTACTATTAAAGAAAACTATATATATGTTCCTACATTCTTAACACTCCCTACGACCCCGATAGGAACAACGAAGAAGGTCATACTAAAGCAGCATGCGCCGATCCAAAACATTGCGCAATGTGTGACTGCCCAAGCCACGCGCCATGGACGATGACATTCCCAAAGTATAAACGCCAGATAGAAGATAAAAGAACCAATTCAAATACTTACGATTAATAATGGCAGATAAACAAATTACTAAAACTTTACAATTCAACGTAGGACGTAGGAGGGAGGCCTAAGCTCTGATACCTGTGATCGCAAAAAAATTACAAGCAGATGCAGTACTTATCAGTGAACCAAACATTATTATAACTAGCAACATGGAGCTAACAATGGACCAAGAGAATAGAACGGCTATTTTTATACGCTGCAGTAGAAATTCGGGAGCGAGAAGCTCAGCACATAATTTTTTTACCAAGTTAAAAATAGACAGTATAACTGTTATATTTAGCCTAAAACCGGCAACTACAATTATAACAACACATTGGATAGGATTTTCCATGAAAGGAAAGCACACAGATGACCTATAGTGTTTGCCGGCGATTTTAACGCAAACGCGACAGAATGGGGCTTGTGGAAAACTGATAAAAAGGGGAAGTTCTCCTGGAATAGGTGGCAGCCGAGAACCTAGTTATACTAAACACAGGCGGGATTCCAACATTTGAATGCGCAGGAAAAAGGCAGGCAAAGATAATTTCGTGGAAAGTCGTGCACGAACCTAATCTAAGCGATCACAACTTCATTTGTTTCCAGATAAGGAAAAACAATATACAAGAAACCTCGACAGATGGACGTCAGGGTACGAGATGGAATATCAACAAGGTGAACACTTTAAAGCTGATTGATACGATGAGAACACAGTTAACTGCAAAGAAAGAATATAAAGTAGGCGATATCACCAAGGCTTTCACTGTACCCTGCGACCAAAGCATGCCACGGACAAGGAAGGGAAAACGGAATAACTCTCTTTACTGGTGGTCAAAGAACCTGAATGGACTGAGAAAAAAATCTACCAGAAGAAAGGCGTTGCGCACATTAAGGATGAACGACAATGAAACCAGACAGAATGCAAAGAAGCAATACAAGACTGCAAAGAATAAAGCATGGGACATCATGTGCGCGGAACTGGAGGTCAACCCGTGGGGAACGGGTTACAAAATTGTTACAAAAAAGTTTAGATTAGGAAAGCAGCAAAGCCCTCTTTCATGTGAGGAAACGATACGGATCATACCCAAACTTTAAAAAAAATTAAAGGAATCAACCAAAATGGTCAAAAACAAAAAAACCCCAGGACTTGACGGCATCCCTGTGGAAGTTATAAAGATAGTAGTAGCAGACCTGCGCTGATTCCTGAGTCCTGATTCCGAATTCACAAGGTGATAAAGAAAACAAAACATACAGGCCCATATGTCTTATCAGCAACATCAGTGAGATCTATGAAAGGTTATTGCTGTCAAGAATCCATGAGGAAATTAAGAACCGATGTAACCTGTCCCCTGTTTAATTCAGGTTCAAAAAAGAAAGATCGACAGTGGATGCACTTGAAAGAATCTGTGAACTGGCAAGGAATGCCAAGGAAGGAACCTGGAAAACCCAGCAGATAGAGGCGCTGGTATCGCTGGACATTAAAAACGCATTCAATTCGGTCCCCTGGAATCTAGTAATAGAAAAACGCAGGTATAGAGGAGTAGCCGCTCATCTAGTAAAAATTAGTGCAAATTATCTGACAGATAGGAGAATCATTTATTACGATAGCCAAAACTGTAGCCTAAAATAAAACGTAACGTGCGGTGTACCGCAAGGGTCTATATTGGGACCAACTCTATGGAATCTATTCTATGATGACCTCCTGTTTATCCAGCTTCCTCCATAAGTGATCCTGACAGCATACGCGGACGATATGGAATATCGCGAAATGGAGAAACCTAGTGGATAAAACACAAAAAAACTAGTACTGAGAATAATATCATCATATAGAACGGTTTCATTAGAGGCAGCCAGGGTCCTGACAGACACCATTCCAATAGACTCAATAGAATGCTAGGAGTCGAATGGGCAAAATAAAGAGGAAAGCCATTATAATCCAGAAATGGCAAACAAGATGATCCGAACATACAAAAGCGGCCTGGACAAGAAAACTCATTCCAGACTTTTATGACTGGTCCAATAATAAACACGGCAACCTGAGCTACCACAGCACCCAAACGCTAACAGGCCATGGCTGCTTTGGAACATAACTGAATGGCATTGGAAGAAAAGAAACTTTTTTTTTCTCTGCGACGAAATAGATGACGCACATCACCGTCTTCAAATGCCGACGCTGGCAGCAATATAGAGAGGAGTTAATCCAAAAATTTGGTATGAATCAGAGAAATATCATCCAGCTAATGGTAGGAAACGAAAATGCATGGAATGGAAAGACTGGTATAAGGTACAACTAAAAGCATAGCGAAGACTGTAGATCAGACCACTTTTTAACCTTTATCTAATCTTAGCTCATTTTAAATTCATTTTTAGACTTTAAAATTTTTGTAATACTAACATTTTTATTGTGTGTTCTTATGGTTCTTCAAGGACATTCTGTTTTGTCTTGTTTACTCTGGTCTTACATGCTTGGCTAGTCGAGTATTAGTACATAGGGAGCTGGTTATGGTCTGGTATTAAATGTTGATTGTTTATTTTCTCGAGGTTATGCAAAGGTGAAGAAAGTATTAATGCGAGTCTTCATAGAGAAAACAATAGAATAAAACCTTCCACTTTATATAGCTTATGTGAATTAAGAGGAGGTCTTCGACTCAATAGAACACTGGGCAACATTTGATGAACTAGACAACGCACGCATAGAACAGGAATCAGACAAGGCGATACAATATCAGCCAAACTTTTCACCATATCGCTGGAAAGCATTCCAAAAGATTAGAGTGGACAAATATGGGTATTAACATCAATCGTGAAAAACTTTTACATCTAAGATTTGTGTAGGAAATCGTCGCCAAGACTAAAAAAGACCTGAAGAAGCGATGCCTATAGACTTCAGAATCAGCAAAGACAAACAAAAATAATGAGTCCACGGCAGATAGAAAACAAATGGAAAATGGCAGAGAATATGTGTATCTGGGACAAAAGATCATAATAGAAAGACAAAATAAAGACATAGAAATCGAAATATACTACCAGTCTTGGCGTACATGGCGCAGACATAGACGACGAAATCAAAAAAATGTATCAGGACTCAAAATAAAGAGAACTGGAAAAATAAGAAAGAGGCCTATGTCCCATTCTGGACGCAACAAGGCTAATAATGAGAAGAAGAATATCAGTTTGTAAAATTTCCACAAGATGGCAGTTACCATTATATGTTGCTAACACAATCACATTCAAACTGACCTATAATAACATTTTGCCTACCTTACAAATGGTCGATTTTGGTTTCACTTTTTTAAATGCAGTTGATATTCTAGTTATTCAAGTAACTAAACAATGACATTTTTTACCTTAACTTACGGTACTAAAAGACATTTAAATTTTGAAAAAAATTGTACATACCTGCATATTTAAAGGCCACCAAACAAGTATGTCCCAAAATGACCCAACTCATGCTGATCGTTTTTAAACCATGAATCACTGACAACGTGTCGCTTCCAACGTTTTTATTAAATATATTTTTGGCATTTACCCGAATTGAAAATGATAATAAAAGTCTTCTTAGTAAACATACTGAAACAGTCAGAATTTGTTTAAGTAATAAAAGCAACATTTGTACTTACAAGCGAATTGTTTATCCAGTTTCAATTCTGGGTATTCGTTGTGATCTTGAATGGGAGTTTCGGTGCCTGATGTCGATGGCGCTTGATCGTTGTTATTGTTATTGTTGTTGTTGTTAGAGTCGTTGTCTTTGGTTTGGGTTTTGGTAACCACGTAAAAACCAGAATTTCCTAAAGTGAATTGTTGCTTTTAAAAACGAATTCCAAATAAGCAAAACATTTAGAAGAATTGAATAATAGTAGGAAATTAAATTCACTAACAATCAAACGTATATAACTATGTCAAATTTGTTTCTTAAAAATGTGGAAACTGCATCAGAGTATCTTAGTGCTGAAGAGTCCCAATAGGATGAAACAGCTGTCCACTAGTCTTTGATGATGGTTTCCGCAGTTACACAAACAAAATTTTTTAATTTCCCGCTATTATTCAAACAATAGTATGAAATTGTGGGGTTTAAACTAAAAATACTAATTACATAGTTCATAGTTTTGTATATATAATTTAGAAGAATAATTTTACAATTTTTGAATTTGATAAAAAAATCAGATGACAAAATCGAAAAAATCACTTACCGTTGTACATTTTCGAATCTGCTATACCTACGTCAAGTTTAGCAACTGTTTCTCTCAAATTACTATCGGTGTTTGCGTAGTTGGTGCAGTTCATCACCATCGTTTTTCTTTTCTCTTTTAACCGCTGTACGTACATATCGAAGGTTGTTCCACTAATTAACAGCACCGCGACAATACTTGAGACGACACTGTAAATATACAAAATTGAAAATAAATCGTCACTATGTGGTTTCATACCATAGAATCTGAAAAGTACTATCCGTCCAAACATTGAACCGTTGATGATGGGAACGTACAGTTTCTACTTTAACAGTGACCATTGGTGCTGTTTTAGATGTTTCTTCCATTATTTTGCGTGCGTCGTCATCGGTACATATTTTAGGCAAACATAAGCCTATGTGCACGGTTTTTTGCTAAGGAACAGTTTATATTTTTGGTTTCTATAACATTAACGACCGGTTGTACCAACAAGACTTAAACGTAAGCAATGCTTAAAAACAATCTTTGAAACAGGGGTATCTAAGTTTTTAAGCTTTGCTTAAGTTTAGGTCGTGGTGCAACCGGCCATAAGAGTAATACCTCAGTTGTAAACGACGAGTTAATGTTGACTCGCAACATAAAATATCCTAGTGGGAACGGAGACGTTTTTAAATGCGCTAAGAGGACGCTTTTGTACTTGTAAAGATGCGTATAATCGCTTTCGGTGAATGTTGAATTATCCTGTAAAAAAAAGAAAAAAAAAGTTTTACACACTGTGTTTGGGTGTCAATTAATTATTGAATAATATATAAAAAAGTCTCTAATGTTTCTATAATCTCTTACAAACTTTTTTTCTATTTAATTAACAACACAAAATCATTTATTTATTGTATTTAATATTTATAGTACAAAACCAATAATAATTATTAATTGAAGTAACTTTTTTACAGTTTTAATCCATAAAAAGGAGAAACCAAAAAATTGTTCATTCCGCAGCACGAAACATTATTCGTAATATCATTGATTTTTTCGATACATAACAAGTATCTTGTCAATGAATATATTACGACCGATTTTTAACTTCCTGCTGGGAAATTCTTGACTTTAAAAAAAAACTTGGATTTCATTAGAAATGCTGTAATACACGTAAACTTAATCCAACTGAATCCATATGTAGTCTCGTGAAAAGAAAAACTGCATTGAATAATATCGCACAAGGAGGTATTGACATTAAAAAGTTAGTTCGAAATGCATTTTGTGATTTAATAAATGAAGATTAGAAAAAGCAGTGCAATCATGTGTTAAATCTTTGTGAAGAAATGTGGAAAACAGATCGTTTAATTGATTAGGTTGTGGTTGACGTTTACAGTGAATAATGAGCGAGACGCTGAAGAAACTTAATCTTTAGGTAGCAATAATTAATCAATTTATAAATTTGTCAATAAAAGATTTTTTAAAAAACCGTGCCAGTTGTAGTTATTATAATTTTGATTAATGATTAAATTAAAACTAAATATTCGTGTAGCAGATAATATTGTTCATACGTAATACGAAAACATTTTTTTAACTTATACATTTGCGTATTAGTAATTTGGGTTGCTTGACATTTTTTTATTTAAAATGGCAGGTTCTCAGAAACAATTTATTCTTTCATCAATAAATAAAAATAACAACCTGAAATAATATTTAAGTTTAATCTTTTGTGTTATATCTGTCACAAAGAATAAAGAATCCTAAGCTTTTGCGGTTTTCTTGGTTGCGATTATAAACGACTTTTGGTGTAGACCGCACTGGCATTCACCATTCCGAAGATGCAAACTGCAATGTCTTGCAAAACGTCACTTTGTTTGGGTTCACGAACAACGATACGGCAAAAGCCAAGCTCTACTTCTTGTTTTGGCTGTCAAGGACAGACTAGGATCAAGCCTGAAAAATCTAGGTGTTTAACTACGACTCGGTCTAAGCCTAAAATAGCTTATAATCGCAGAAGGACTATACTATGGTAGCATATGTATGGGTAGCGGATAGACACTTTCTGTGATCCCGACTGGAATAAGTTTATTTCAGGGCAGCGACCTTGCCCACGCGAGCCATGATTTTCTCTCACTCCTAAAAAGGAAGGGAATCATATCCTAACCTCCTAATCCCAACCCATCCAACGCCAAACCCCACCTATATCTCTACCCACTTGCCAACCCGTTTAGCCATATATAAAAATGCAACAATACAAGTAACGACAGCAGTACAAACCAGCAAATTCAGGACACATCGTAAAGTACGACAAGTCGACTCAATCTGTCCTAAATTATTCACATTGGCTTTGGAAGACATGTTTAGAAGATTGGACTGGGGAAAAAGAGGAATAACAATAGATGAAGGATTAAACCATCTGAGATTCGCCGAGGACATAACACTGATAGTAAGGAACAAAGAAGAATTACAAGAAATGTTGGAAAAACTGAACGAGGTATCAAAACAGATAGGAATGAAAATAAACAGTCAGAAAACAAAATGCTCAACAAATGATACAGAAGAACAACAAGATTGATCTAGAAGACAAAGCAACAGAAAAAGTGAGACTCCAAGTAATGCAAAGAGCAATGGGGAGAAGAATGCTGAACATCAAATTACGCGACCATATACCTAACACTGATATACGTAGAAGATCAAAAGTTTTTGACGCAGTAGAACGACTCTGTTTCTTAAGATGGAACTAGACAGGACACGTAGGAAGAATGGAAGGGGATAGATGGACGCGTAAAATTATAGAATGGAGACCTCGAGAAAACAAAAGATCTAGAGGAAGACCAGAAACCAGGTGGACGGATGACATCAAGAAGATGATAGGACACGATTGGGTAAGGAAATCACATAACTGAGAAGAGTGGAAAAACCTAAAGGAGGCTTACATCCGACGATGGATGGAATAAAAAAAGAAGAAGCATATACTATATAATATAAGCTTCATATTATTTTTGCTTTAGCTGATGATTGCAAAAAACATGGTATTAAAACACGGCATAAAGAAGAAAAAAGAGATTCGTCGATTACATTTTTGATCGTGCAAACAATTGGACCTTCTACATCACTGTTGTGTTCAGATAATATTTTGTAAAAAAAAGTCTGTCATAACAAATATAAAGAAATTATTACTATTAATTGCTTTAATTCCAAGTAAGTTTTATTTATGTTAGAGTCATTGCTATTACCATTTGTTTTCAATGATACCGGGTAAAACGTTCTTTTTTGAAGAATTTATTGTGCGTTATGTTTTCTAATTGCATCATTGTTCAAATTGTTTTGTATTTAGGGTAATTTTCTTGGAATAGTTAGAATGGTTTTGGAACATGTATTTGTGAAACTTTTAAGTTCAAAAGTTTTGCTTTGATTAGTTATATTAACGGATTTACTCGTTTGTCAAATATAAATCAAGTGTTCCGGTATTATTATCTTGTGGAAATTCAGTTTGTGACACACGTAATTTATCTTCTTTTTTGTAACTGATTCTTCATCTTTTACACCAACTTCAGCTTTGCTCAAATCAGAACGCGCTGTCCGAGTACTGCATTTAGAATCAAGTATTTATGAGTAACGATTATTGAAACTAATAATTGCTTAAATTGTGAGTTGACATCTATTACAATTTTATGTATATACAACCTAACACTCTTTCAATTCCACAAGCCTGATGAAGTACGCACGTCGTCGCACGAAACGTTGCCTACAAAGAATACCTTGAGTGTTTGTCCATCCCTCCTAAACAAAAGATTAAAATACCCATAGTATAACATTGTTTATGTTACATTAACTCAAGCATTTCATTAATAATATTAAAATCATTTACACTGGGTTTCAAATAAAATGCACCGCATAGAAGGTAGAGTCGGAGGGCTGAAATTTTGTATACAAAACTGTTATATATGGACACATAAATGCTTAAAATTTGGAATGAAAATGTATATGTATTCAAAAAATGTACATGGTGTTATCAACATCTTCACTCTTCTTTTACTTTTATTTCTGAACTCTTATCGTTGTAGTTTTTTTAGATTTTTTGAGATTTAGATATCAGTTGTCACTGTTTGTAAGTGTCAGCATGCCATAAGTTTGCAGACGAGGTAATTTTCAACAATTAACGACTTTCGAGAGAAGGCGAATTATTCGTATGCAGGAAGCTGGGTTGGGATATCGTGAAATCGCCAGAAGATTAGGACGTACTCATTTAACAATATTAAGAAAACATCGAAAATGGCAGGAGGAACAGTTGAAAACACGACGTAGAGGTACTGGACGACCCAGAGTCACGCATAAACGAGAAAATGGTCTGTTAAGAAGAAGTGCCCTTCACTCTTGGGAACCATCGTGTTCAGTTGGAATAAACTGGATACGAACAGTTGGTCGCAGTCTGTAAACTCTCGTATTTCTGTAACACCTCACTACCAAAAAGTCAGAATTCAATGGTGCCAAGCCAGACAACATTGGCTACATGAATGGAACAGCATTATTTTTTCTAATAAGTCTAGGTTCTGTTTATGGCACTCGGACGGGCGTACACGTGTGCGGAGATCTTGAGGACAACGCTACGATTTACAGTTTGTACAACGAAGACATACTGGTTTAACACCTGGTCTAATGGTTTGGGGTGGCAGTTATTGTGGAAGCCGCTCTCTTTTAACATTTATCCAAGGCACGTTAAATGCTCAACGTTACATCGACAACGTCTTAGAACCAGTTCTTCTACCTCTTCTTCAAGAACGTCCAGATGCTATCTTTTGTTTTTGAAGAGAATGACATAAATTTGCTACCGTGGCCTGCTAGATTGCCAGATTTATAGCAAATAGAACATGTCTGGGACATGATGGACAGAAAACTGCGTCATCTAACTCACCTTCTAAATACCATGAAAATTGCAACAACAGCTCCAAATAGTCGGGGATGAGATACCCTAGGACGCAATAAATCATCTCATTTCCAGCATGCCTAGAAGGGTAACTTCTTGCATACAAGCACGTGGTGATGCTATACATTATTGCTATTTTTTCAATAAAACATTGTGTTGCTTACTCCAAATTGTTTTACATACAAAATTTCAACACTCCACGTCTACTCCTTCTATGTGGTGCATTTTATTTGAAACCTAGTGTAGAATCTATTTTATAAAACTTTTTTTACAATTTAAAGTTTTCATTTTTGAACATAAGTTTGTTTCTAAGTTTTTGTAATGTAATGAAAATTAGAGCACGGCATATTTATAACTTAGCAAAATCAAAAAAAGGCCATTGAACATATATCTTCATTTGTGGTTGAAAGCAGAAAAAAATTGACATGCACAAGCAGGAGTACCATTGTTGTTCAAAAACAACTTAAAATATCTATAACTTTATATTTAGGTGGGCCGATCACTACGTAGACTTCTCTAGGTTTTATAATATCTACTTAACCAACCGAACGAACCAAACATATTAAGTGTACAAAGCCAAAAATAAGGAACTGCGACTAACAATCAAAAAGTAAGAAACTAAAAATTGAAGCAATGCTTGCAAATTGACAGAAATCCGGCAACCAAAAACAAATAACAGAGATAACTACAATCAATTATTCTACCCAAAACAATGAAAAAAAAAGGGCGTGTACTAGTGTACACATGTAAGAAGTGAAACTTCTTTATGGCCTTATTTTTAGCAAAATGATCTACATGCAACTTTTCAGAAATTGGTTAAATAAAGTTAAATTAGATAAAGTTTAAACAAAAGGATTTTATTATCATAGACATGAATACAAAAAAAAAGGATTTTATTATCATAGACATGAATACAAATAACCGATTGCGCCACGAAGGCTGATATTTGATGATTTTGTAGAATTTGTGGAGTATTACAACAACAATTGATCGTATCTTATAGCAACGTTTTGACCGTGTACCTTATAACCATCCGTTTTGTGACCTAGACTATGTGCCTCCTTGGCGCAATCGGCTAGCGCGTTCGGCTGTTAACCGAAAGGGGGCGAACTTTTTATTTATTTTACTACCTTTGAACACCTTGTACAATTTGTATTTATTTAAAAATATTTTAGAATTTTATAATAAATAATTCCACCCAAGATGGCGTAACGGAATAATGTTACGCGTAACCGAAAAAAAAAATGTGACGCGTAAAATATGACGGTAAATTTTTTTCCAACGCCGATAAAAAAGTTTCACTTCAAAAACACGATGGCACATTTTTAACTTAGACAAAAAATGAATTTAAAAGAAGAAATATAGGAGTAAGGTAACAGACACATTAGAAGACTACACGATTGAAAATATAGTACAACGTATCAAGGAAATGAAAAGAGAGTGACTTGGAAATGTTGCCATCGAGTTAATTAATTATGGCGGAATTCATCTAGCAAAATACATAACTAAATGAATCAGTAAATATCTGCAAACACACAAACTACTATTGGAATGGAAAACATTGTGCATAGATACAGTATCTAGATACTTTTGGAGTATCTAGTTACATATCTAGATACACTAGACAAAATGTAACTGTATCTGTATCTAGATACATTTTTCGTAGTATCTAAGTGGTTTAAATACTTAAATACTTTTTTTTGCTCAAATTGTAAATAGTAGTAAAAGTTTTTACTAAACACCGTGGTAGTTTTTTGTCAGTTCATCATATACATTACAATTTGAATTTGGGGACTTTGTATTCGGTGTTTTATGAGTGTAATTTTTTCAGCGTCGCCAATTCTAGTGGAATTCTGCCAAATTTAGAGATTTTATGTAGTAGCGTGTATTTTGTGGGTATTATAAACTGTTGTGGAATTTTGGGGAAAACCGTGTATGAACCTACATTTTATATAATCTAGTATTACTTGAGAAATGTGACGTGTTAGCAAATTTATGCCATGAAACCAAATTCATACTTTAAAAAAAAGAAAACAAATCTCAACTTTGTAGAATTATGAGTACAATATTGTAGTCATTATGGAACTTTTATAGTTTATGCAGAGAATTGCGACAAAGTCAATTGGCAACACTGAATTTCTTCATCAGCTCAAATAAAGAAGTGGGGAAACTTTTTAGTGTTAGTAGTTTACTATTAACTCTACGTCGAAATATAATGACGAGACATTTAACAAGCTATTAATTTTAAAACAAAATAAGCTTTATTTGTAAATTTGTATTTTTTTATGCGGTTAAGGTTGATAATACCCAGGCAGCACACTGACGTCATATGACGACACTGACACGTCCTAATGAAGTCTTGTAATTTTGACGTCAATGAGACGTAATGTGTTGCCTGGGATACAGTTATTGTGTTTTTAGCTGAACCGAATAGATACTTTCTTTAAATTTTATTTCAAAATTTTGTTAAAAATGTATCTGACATGTATCTAGATACTCTCTTAAAGTATCTGTAACTGTATCTAGATACTTTGTTTGAAAAAGTATCTTATCTGTATCTAGATACAATTTATGAAAAGTACCTGTATCTGTATCTAGATACTAGAAGAAAAGTATCTGTTACAACACTGGTATCAGAACATATTTATTTTTATGTTAAACCATTGAATAATAAATGTAAGAAGAAATGCAACTTAAGGGGCGATATCGTATCGACTGATTGGATCGAGATGTAGAGGTCGCCACGTTTGTATTGGATCGAGATTTTTCAGTTCTTGCGTGTCTGTCGACTTGTAAACTTCGGTATTGAATTGAAAGTTTTTCTTCGGTTAACATTGCGATACGATTTTTAAAATTCTGGTAGTAGTAATGTTTGTTTGAACTTTTGTTTAGTTTAAGTGTAAATATGTTTTTGATTTATTTTTAAAATGGGAAAAGTTACAAATCACGGTTGTGTTTATATTAATTGTGAAAATAATAATACCGAAAACAAAGGTACTAGTTTTCTTAAGTTTTTTATTAGTGATAAAGTGCGTGCTAAAGAATGTTAGAAAAACTGTGGAAATATAAACATTGCCACAATGGACTTGGAAGATTTAAAACAAAAGAAGATTTGTGAGAAGCATCTTCGGAGATAATGTATAACAACAAAAGGAAATTTTAAACACACTGCAGTTCTTGTTCTACACCTTCAATCAGGTAAATATTTTTAATTTTTTTTTTCTACCAAACGTTTAAAAATGGTTTAAATTAGCATCGGAGAATCTCCTTGTCCGGATTCTTCTTCTTCTTGTTGCACTTAATTGTACAATAACTTAAAATAATTACTGTAAATCAGTAGCTGAGATCGCTATTATTTTCCACGATCAATGATCGCAATCATGATATTTAGAATTAATTAGTAATCGACTGTTTCTAAAAAGTCGCTCGTGTAAAGTTAGTCATAAATCTAGCCATAAACATTCGATTTTCGTTTTCCGGGATACAATAACGTTTGGAGTATTGAAAATCAACATACCTAAGTATTTTTTAATGTTGTTTCTAAACAATAAATTAATTAAAATTTGTTCATATTTAGATTTAAAAAAATATTTACAAAAATTCACAGAAAATAGATACTACTGTGATGTTTTTTTTTCGACATGACGTGCTATTTGAATTCTGATGCAAACTTACGAACAAATAGTTTAAAGCATTAATAAATAACATATTAAAAAATAAGTGTCGTTCTTTCGTAAATTAAATGTTTTTATTTGAAATTGACCCTGAAAAGATTGTTGAGTAATTAGTCATGACTCGTGTTGATATTTGTCTCAAACATAAGATTTATGTATTAAAAATAAATTTGCAATTTTTTTCAAATACGTATTGTCATTTGTAGTTAATGCTTATTGTTTTTAACTTCCTGTGTTTTTATGATTTACCTTGGTGTTTATATAAAGCTAGGTTTTTCCCTAAATGCTGAATGTGTGACACAAATTTTACAAACGTTCTTTCCTAGAAGAGTTTTCTAATTCTCTTTGAAAAGAATGCATTGTTAAATTTCTGTAAACAAAAAACATATAATTCAATGTTTAAATTCATGTTACTTTTTTATTAAAAAATCTGTATGTGGTTTAAAATTCTTACAAGGAAAAGAGCAAAGGGGTTATTTAGCTACTTACACAAAATTTTACGATTTTCCGTGAACTACCTGCATACTTAAAGTTTATTATACATTTATTAAAGTAAATATTATAGTTAAAATCGTGTTATATTAGTCTTATTTGTTTATGCGATAATTAAAAGTATTAATTTCTTTTCCACAACCGCAATTGTTATTTTATAAGCGATCAATGATTGCGATCGTTATTGTATAGACGCTCGATATCGCGATCATTATTTTGCATAATGATCAATTCATCGTAATTGATGTTGGCATGTCGAATAAAAATATCGTTTTTGTAAATGTTAGGGCCGCATTTCTTTAGCATCTTGTCTAATAAATACTTAGTTTTTTAAAAAATAAAAAAAAAATATAAACAAAATTCTTTTATGTTTCTTTTAGCATGCTGAAAACACTTAAATACAAATCCAACAATACAAAAATATTCTTACAATTGTTTAAAAAAAATCGCAAAAATTTTGAAAATACTAATACTAATTGCATTTTCAAAACTTTATTTTTAAAATACTAACAACTTAATTTTTTTTTTACTTTTTGGGCTTATTTAATATAATTTTTTACAGAAGCTGTAATTGTTGATATGAACATCAACCTAAGATACTCAAATGTAGTAGTTTCTCAAACATATGGAAGAAAACGTCGATTGTTATTTATTGATGACGATCGTGAAGACGAATAAATTTATTCTTTCTACAGCTCCAGTTCACTAAACGAAGGTATAAGTAGACAAGCAATAATACGTAATTTTTTTAATATATGTTTTATAGTTGAAGATACGTCCTATAATATTTTGAAGATACTGGAACGACCACAGTGTGTTCTCAAATTCGTCAAGCCGTTAAGTTTTGACTAAACTACGCAACATCGTTTTAAAGGATGAATTGGTCAATTATTCTTTCAGAAATTTTTTTAATTTAAAATTATTTAAATTACCAGTCTACTAATAACAAATTCGTTTACATATGTTTCGAGCTTTAAAATAATGATGCTCATCTTCAGAAAAGTCTAGAAAAAATATTTACAACTTTTTTAAATACAAAAAATGTCATCAACATATCTTTTCCAAAATATTATTTTTTGTAAGAAAATTTGGTGTTCAGAACTATATTTACTTTCTAAATTGTTTAAGAAGATTTCAGTAAAAATAAGTGATAAGTTTGATAATCAATTTTTTAAACAAAATCTAGGTCTTTCAATGGGTTCTCCTTTATCACTTTTCTCAATTTTTGTAAGAAATTAAGTAAAGGTAACGATTTCAAGATTTCTTTTTCTAATGAAATATTTATTTAATTTTTAAGCTACTTAAAGGTAGTAAAAATAAAGCTATTTAAGCTGTATAGTTGTTTCTGAAAGGTGGTTTACGGTTCCTTTAGAGCTTCTTTAAAGCTTTGCTAGTACCACAAAAATAAGCCCGATTTTAATGCATTAAAGGAGCTACCTAACAGCAACATAACTGCGGAATTTTTAGCTACTTAAACGCTTCATGGGGGTTTCAGTTTTTTCACAAACCACTTAAAAGTGTTCTAAAGAGTAACTTTAAAAGCTAAAGTAGTTATAAAAAAGCCGGTTTTAGCTGCAATTTGCTCACTGGGAAATTCTTAAATTACTAGAGTTCATTTATATTAAAATATCAAATACAAATTTTTTGTTGAACTAGCAAACCAATTTCAATTACGATTTTAAACTTAAATTTTTTTAGATTGGTTTCTAAATTGCACCATCTTCCTTTTTCAAAATAATTAACATTTAACATTTTGTAAAACTTACATTTTTTTAATGATCTAGTTACAAATTTTCAGATTTGAGATTGTTCGAAAAAATGTAAGTTAAAAAACGTTTTGTAATCTTAACATTTTATAAGTTTTATAAATTTTATAATTTATTATTGGTGGACTGGTAATTTGAATAATTTTAAAAATTGACGAATAATAACAATAAATCCCCATAACAAATTTCTTTTAATTTAATTTTCATTGTTTTAGTTACTTCTGTTTTCGATTTATATTTTACAAAAATAAATAAATATTTGAATATACATATTTTTTTGTTTTCTTAAATATAAAGCATGATATTGTTTAAGTTTATTTGACATTGACTTGTGTCGTAACAATACAAGCTATTGTTTATGATATTAACCTGTTTTGAACAGGTAAACGGTAAAGTAAACACAAATATAAGAGAAGGTTCTAACTGGTACTTCATAACAAATAAGTAAGTTCGCAAAATAAAAACCACGATTTTGCAGATGGCAGCAGGTCTTAGTCTATTAGTTTATGAAAAGAGGGGGTACAGACGGGTAAAAAAAAGAGAAACAAGAGAGATAAAACTACAGTACGATTTTTAACACATTATTTGCGCCTCTTCTTAAATTATTACTCAATGGTTAAACGTTTATATGAACCATATAAACATTTGGGTTTGGAAGTAAGCTTGAATAAGACGGAGTACGTTATTGTAAACACTATTGCAACTTTTGAAATGCTTTTAAATGACGTAAGTTGTGTTAGACAAGTTAGAGAATTTAAATCAGAAATTTTAAAAGTTATAATTAATGATAGAAAGTGCATAGAAAGTGCTAGGTGCCTTAACTTTACTAGGATGAAACATTGTTATAAACAAAAAAAAAAGAACACGATATGGAACTGTTTTGCGTTTTGCTAGAGAAGGAAAATGATAAAGAGAAAAGATTGAGCAGGATAAAATTGTCTGCGGAGAAGGAACAGGGTATTACGACGACAAAAAATAACAAATAAAGAAATAAGAAATATGATGTTAGCTAGCGAAACTGTAACACAAAGAATAGAGTAAAGAAGTTTAAAATGATTTGGACATCTTTTAAGAACGGAATCAGAACGATAGTCCAAACGGTTATCTACATAGAAACTAACAAAAAAAATTAGAGGAAAAAACTAGGAACGAGGATGTGAGAACGGTAGAAAGAGATAGATAATTGAATGAAGAGACAGCGTAGGACCGAGGTGCATAGAGGTTAGGAAGGAGTAAGTAGCGTCATGCGGCATGGTTATGTATTTTTTGATGTTTTTGTATGAACATCTTCATTTCATTCAAAATTTTTTTTGAAAAACTAGTACATACTGAAATCAAAACCTCACTATTTACTTTTGTCATTTAATTAAAAACCAAAAAAAAATGTAAGAAATAAAGATTCATAAAATTAGTAAATAAAATATCTTTATATTTAATTAAAAAAATAGAAGCGTTCGAGAAATTATTCTCAAGTTCAAGAGCCTTCACGAAGTTTTTTTCAGAACGTTCACCGAAAGATATAGAACATTCGCGAATGATTGCCATAATGTATAAATGCGGTACAAACGAATCATAAGTCAGTTATTTTAGTAATTCGAAGTCGGCAGTGTTAAGAAGATTATTCAAGTTTAAATAAATAAGTGATTAAGGCGTGTCAAGATAAATACAACGAATTAAACTCGTACGTGACTTTAACGTAAACAACAAGTGTTAGACTGAAGTCATCCGCGGACTTAAGAATTTCCAAGCTTCTGTCACGTGTCGCGTTAATGTTCATCTTATCTTCGAGATATAGAAGACAAACAGTAAATATCTTCACGTTTTCTAAAATTGCAATGTCGGCTCTTGCGTTGAATCTTGGTGGTTTTACTTGCACAATTTTACCTGGACAGCTCTTACACATCTACCCCCAAAAACCAGCAGTGATGTGTCCACTTGTTTTTTTAGAAAGTACATTATTGTAACTGTATCTGGTTTTGTTTCGTCTCGTCTCGTATGTACGTCGTTCAGTTCCTAAGTTCTCAAAATATTGCCAGAGTAACAAATTGTATGATCCAAGGTTTTTCAATAAGGGAACATTTAAAGCGAGTGGAAAGTGATTTAACTCAGGAAACTATGCCCACTTATCTTGGGGATAAAATTCAAAATTCTTATATTTGGCTCACAAATGAACATTTTGAACAAGACTCGAACTAACAAATAGTTTTCGTTCATACTTGACTGTACGCCTGATATCTCGCATCCAGAGCAAATCAACAATCATTACAAGATTCGTTCACTTTAACACAGAATATTTTTCTCCTGTTCCATCAAAAGCTGTGATATTTATCGAAACCACGTTACTGGTCTCACATTAAAACCATTGCGTGAAACTAGATGGCCCAGTCGAATTGACTCTATAAATCTACTATACAAATATTTGATTATATGGCAACAACTGAAGATGTCACGTTTGATGTAAAAGCAAGACACGAAGCTCACTGTTTTCCACGTTTTTGTTTATTTGCTCAATCAATTTATTGTATCAAATTCATCTTTAAATAAATTTTCTTAGCAAGATTCTACAGTCGCAGTCAGTAGAAATGAATAAAACAAATTTTAGTCAAATTCAGATCAGATGCAAGTTTTGATAAGCAGGAGACATTGATAACAAAATGGGTATACAACCAAAATTTTCTAAACCACTCAGGCAGCGCAAAGTTCCTAAATTTTTCAAGTACAAGCAATAGATGGAGTCGTAGATGAAACATCTTTCAAAGTGAATCTGTTTTATCTATAGTTTATACAGGGTTCGCCATTACTCCGGCCTCGGTTTCTAGTGCCTTTGTATAAATGTCAGCATAAAATGTTTAGTACTGTACTCATTTTTATCAAAAAGCTGCATGTTTTAAATATATTTTTTTTATACAGGGTGTTTAGTTTTCGCTGGACAGCATAAAGTGACAATTTTTTAAATGGCAACCCATCAATTTTTTATGCTATTTGATGAAGGCTTAATTTAAATGAAAAATATTTTAAAACATTTTTTAATCAATGGCGGCGTTGCCAGTGTAATGTTAGTCGCCTCCTCGCGGTGCACTCTGGATAGCATCTGTGCTGGTTCTCCAGTACAGATGTGAACTAAATGACTGACACGGGCCTACATTTCACCATGTGGTGTTGTTGCCCTTAAAACGGATACGTTTCCACCCAATTCCAGGGTTCAGGTGCAAGCCTGGTTCCTGCGTCAATGGCCGAAACGTACCGTATCCAAACGTGGTAGTAGCTGTGTTGACGCCTTCAGGGGCTCCCTTCTACGGCGGCATAACGTCCGTGGATTGTAGACTTAATTGTGTACGATCTATACGTGAGGGAGAGGTTTGTCATGTGACCGCTTCCCTTAGAATAATAGTCACTCTACCCAATTCCGAGGGAAGAAATTGGACAGGAACTGAAGGCACGGCTGGTAGACGTAACTCGTCTTGTCCGTGTCGGTAAATCTGGACCTAGCTTCAATTCTGAAACTCTGTTCAATCTTCAGACAGGAACTTGGGGCACGGCCTGGGCCTAAGGGTTTTCTAGCGCCGGTAAACCGAGACCCAGCTCTGAAGGGAGAGGAAAGGCCGAGTCCTATTATACGAAAGCATGCAGGGGAGACTAGTCCCTCCGGCAGAGAAAGCGTCTTGTGGTAACCGTACACGGACCAATACGCCCGGGGTCTATGTGAATGGCCTTGCGCTTTAGACCCATAGAACGGACAGCAATCTACCCAATTTCAGTATCCCCAGTATGCTGGTGCATTTATGCGGAAAGAGCGAGGGCTGTTCGAGCATTGCAAGGTAGCAGAGGAATCCATTTTTGTAGGATGGAGGAGACTGCGACGGCGACTCGTCCAACGTGGCGCAGCAGCAACACGAGTATCCGAGGGTGATAGAGAGCCCCACCGGGGACCCGCTGTCCGGTGCTCTATCAACTGGCGTCGGTCTCTCGGGGGCATGGGAACTAGCTCTGGCACAAGTTGGTCGTCGACTTATTCCGTCGTGCGACATGTCCCTTAAGAGGGGAGGGGGTGCTACGCCTTGTTCCACTGCTACCCCCTAGTTATAGGTGTGTGAAAAGCTGGTTCGGGGTGCTGCACTGGCCAGCTAACATCGACCAGAAACCGCGATATCTGCGGTAGGGGGGCTCTAGTTTTAGTAGTTGTACCGCCTACCGTGTAACGGAAACCGGGGTGCGAAGACCAGGAACTAGGATTTGCTTTAGTAATGCGATAGATTGCACGACACTCCGGGCGTGCGTAATGGAGGGGCAAACCGCGCCCCCATGCCCCCCGGTGCAGTCGTAACTATGATTCTCTTAAGATGAGTACTGTACTCATTTTTATCAAAAAGCTGCCTAATTTAAAAATATTTTTTTTTATACAGGGTGTTTAGTTTTCGCTGGACAGCATTAAGTGACATTTTTTTAAATGGCAACCGATCAATTTTTTTATTATTATTTTTATTATACTATTTGATGAAGGCTTAATTTAAATAAAAAAATATTGTAAAACATTTTTTAATCAATGACGGCGCTGCCATTTTAAACCAATTTTTTAAAAATGGAGCATCAGAAAGAGGTGGTCACAAAACTGAGGTTTTTTGAAATTTTGACATTTGTTTTTGTAAATTTGTAGATGAAAGTTAGAAGTACTTAAATAGTCTAAATTTATTTTTAATTTGCCCTACTTTTTTCAGCAAAACCTTTGTCGCTAACCGCACTTCGTATATCCAAGGATTGCTTCCATCAGCATTATGGCGTTACGTTCCTTCTAGAGATAACCCCGCTGATCCCGTATTTTGTGGTTTATTACTATCTGATTGGTGGAAAATACCTCATTGGTTATTGGAAGAAGAGAGTGTATGGTCCACTGAACCGTCTATTACTTTAAGGTCACACCCACAAGCCTTTTTAGAAGAAACTAAGACATGCTTAAGTATTTCTACAGATTCACATCCTCTGTTAACTTTAATAAACAAATTTTCGTCCCGTAGAAAACTTCAACGCATTCTTGCTTATTGTAAATAGCTATAAACTTGCTTATGTTCTTTGTTTTGCTGCAAAAAGAAAATTGTTTACCTCTCATATCATAGCAGAAGAGCTGCATTCAGCACTCTTAGTTTTTGTAAAGTATGTGCAACACTCAGAATTTGGGAATTTCTATGAAACAAGGACCTGGAAGCATTTTCAGTTAAAACTTTTTTATGAAGGAAAAAAGTAAGATCAAAGATATTTTTCATAATGCTAAAATCAACACAGGAGTTGGAATACTAATGATGAAGGTGACAGTATAGCAGAAATAAAGTTTATTTTCTACTTTGTTTTGTTTTTTAATTTTTGTTTTTTAATTGTCCTGTTATTTTTATCGTTGTTTTATTGACTCTTATGTCAGATTTTTTATAGTGTAATTTCAAATGTACTTATGATAATATTTTGTAACGAATTTGAAAACTTCTATTTTTTTTAAATTAATTGCACTATTATCGATTATTATACGAGTAACTAATTTTAATAAACTAAAAACACAATACAGCAACCTAAGCAAAGTAACAAAACAGCAATTTAGTAAAAACAAACACCTAGTGTAATTTATATATCACTGCAACCGTATACCGTCCGCGGATAAGATTAATCACATAACGCAGTTATTTATTTAATATCGGCACGTTCTTATTTACACTTATTTATTTATTTAGATCGTACATGCTCTTATTAGCTGAGACTAAAATATTCTGTTTTGGTAATAGCCTCGAATGTTCTATATGTTTGAGAAACGTTTCAATATATAATCTGAGACATTGCAACACCAAGAGGATATGCGAATTTTGTGATCAAACTTGGCAAAAAGGAATACCTACTTAGAGGTAGTAATTGGTTAAAATTTCATTTAAATGGATCAAATCGTAATGCCATATTTGAGTTTTTTTTGTTTCTATTACTCCATTATTGTGAGTGTTTTGAGCGCGACTTGGTTACTTTTAATATTATTAACATTTAATATTATCTCTTGTGGTTCTTCTGTTTAACGTGTTTTGAGAGTGTGATTATGCCTAGAGTGCGGCAGTGTGAAAATTATTGCTAATTAAGCGAATTGGACAGAAGTCGAATTGTTGCCTTATGTGAAAATGGTTTTTCGTACAGGGAAATTTCATTTTGTCTTAACCGAAACCAATCCACTAACATGCGTTGTTATCAAGCGTGGACTAGGAAAGTTCAGAATTGTCGTACACAAAGAACTGGGAGACGGAGGCAAACAAATGAGGTTCAAACCGCCACATTCGACTTAAGACAATAAAAATTCGATTTTTTAATACTGTCGAATCAGAGGTTTTGGATTGCAATCTTATCGATCACATTTTGTGGTACCACTGACGGCTCAACACCGCCATCAACTTTTGGAGTGGTGTAAGTCGCGACTCTCATTTAAGCAATAAACTTTTTTAGACGCTCGTAGGAAGCAGGCTTATTAGGTGGTTTTTTCAGTGTTAATTTTAAATCTGTAAACTTAGTAGTTACTTTGGTATAGTTAAAACAATATAAAGAAAAGATAAAGTGTGTGAGTGCATTTTGCGACCACGTACGAGGTTTTGCAAACAGCGGCTGTCGCTAATACATTTATTCTTTTAACGTTCCTGTATTTTACTGTGTCTTTATTTATTATAGTAAGCTAACATAAAAAGTAAGACAGGATATATAATACAGTGGTAGCAGGGGCACGGTTTTGTGCGCATTTGGTTTTTCATCTGACAATGATACAGAATGGAAAGTGAAAGCGATTCCGAACGGAAGAGGGCTACGCCCAGGATGAGCCACAAAAGGAGAAGAGCAGAGATTTAAGAGGATTCCCCCGGCGCTGATTTCTCCAAGAAGCAAGTCGAAATTGTTGAGCGAGATACGATTCTTGCAGACGGAAAGCGGAATACAAACAACGGAGATCAATGATATTATTAAAGAAATGTACCAGTTGACGAGGGCGACAAAAAAAACAGTTTGTTTTATAAAATCGAAAACAGCAGGCAGACAATAGAAGACAAGTGGGGGAAGTATATTAAAAATCTTTCAGTAGCGGAAGTGCAAACAGAAAAAGCTATGCAACTGCAAGAGAAAAAGATGGAATTTGTTATAAGAGCGGACATGTTTACGAGTCCGATCACGTATGCGAAAAATTTGAAAATCAATGTAGCCACCAGCCCCACAGGATGTATAACAGATAGGAAGAAAGCAGCCATCAGCCCTATATCCGCACTAACAAGGAAAAAGGCGGTTACCATAACAGTAGGACAGGTCAAGATACAAAATAAACACGCAGTAAAAGGCAAATGGTATACGGCCAGGGGAAAAAGCTAGGAAAGAAAAAAAAAAGGTATACGACTGATGAGGAAAGAAATTTTACTGGCACAGACACAAGAAAACGCAAAAGCAACATTTAAAAAAGGATAATTCATTGCTTAAGCTTTGCAAGCGTGGTCAAAATAGATCTCATCAGAGTGGGCGGAAGACCAAACATCCATTACTGCTTCCAAATCATAATCTTATTTTCACTAGTTGTTTAATCGAACTTGCGTTCTGGTTTCAAAATATTACATTAGCTTTCGCTGCAACAATTTTGGATTTTATTTCCAAGAAAAGCTTTAGGTAAACGCATATCAAAATGTGCTTGTTGCTTTTCGTGCAAATCCTCTTCCTCTGGCCGACTTACCTTGTTACGTGCGAAATTTGCATAACGTAATACCCTGTATAACGAATTAAAATTATATTCCGGTTTTGACGCCCTTTGCCGATCTTTCTGGTTACTGACATGTTGCGGAATTTATTTTGAAGCTGTCAACTACTTAAGACGGTCTGTGTCGTTGTGAATTGACTTAATTCAAAATTTTATTAGTACATCCACTGTGATGAACAGGAAATTCTAAGTTAATTACGAATGTAACGTAATTTATTCGGCACAGGGTAAGATATTTGCATCCGGTTTGTTAGGATTCTTTTGTAATTTCTTTATTAATTTGATAGCCGCTTCACCACTCTTTGACCACATGTTCGATTTAATAAAAGAACAATGAAGAATTAATACTATTGATAAATACCGTCATTGAACGCTTAAGATTCTTGAAGGCATATTATCCACAACGAAAACGAAGTCTTGACCAACATTTGCCTTTGAGATGTTATTTCTTATACGCCAGTCGGTTACGATACCCACCTTTTCGTAATCGCAAATAACAGCATTCGATACAACGGGTTTTTATATCTTATTTCCTTTATTATTAACGATTTTGTAGCTTCCTATCTTCGTGAGTTATTGTGTTGACACGATTTGCTATTCAATATCTATTCCAAGCTCACTTACCGGAGAAAACGTTTTCTTCGTTCAAGTAGGTACTGGATTGTGGGTAAGTTTATTTAATTATTTTTTCGCTGTCAGAAAAGTCACTCACGGAACTTTTGTTTATGTTAATTTCCGTAATTACGTTTATTGTTGCAATACCATTAAGCTAATTTCATTAATCATTTTGTGTGTATCGCATGCTGTGTACAAACGATATTTATTACGAAATTTTCTTCGCTATTCACTTCGACTCAACTTATGTATTGTGTGTTGCCGATACTTTTGGCATTTATGGATTGAGAATTAGATATACTTTTGTTAATATTCTACGTTACTAAATTAAAGTTTTTATACCTGTTAATCTTTTGTTTATGGTAACAAACCTTTCTCTTTTATTGTGGTTACCCGAACATCAGCGTAACAAGGATTACGAACCTAAAAATTTGTTACAAGCTTGGACCGTCTGTCTTGATCGAGGCAGAAGTGTTAATTATAAATGATCTGGCGCCTTTAATTATTATTCACTTAAAAGCTCCCCTATCACCGACTGTGTGAGTTAGCCGTGCAAAGTTTGTAAGACCTAAAGCTTCCCATCGTATCAACCAAATTAAACTTTTTCGAATGTTTGCTTGAAAAACGCTGGGCTTCTTTCTTGTTAGTTTTTTTAGAACTAGGGCCGTTAGGAGCGCTGATTTCTCTAGATATTAAAAATGCCATCAATTCGGTCCCGTGGACCTGTGTTGTAGAAAAGATGGGGATTAAGGGCATTGACGCTCATGTCATCAAAATTATTACGAGCTATCTGATAGAATGATAGAAAGAAAAATAACGTACTATGAAGACGAACAGCACAGTGTACAACACCAAGTTGCATGTGGAGTTCCACAGGGGTCAAACTTTGGTCCAACGTTGTGGAACCTATTTTATGACGACCTCCATTTCATTGATCTTCCGAGCCAAGTTTCTCTAACCGCGTTCGCTGACGATCTGGCTATCTTTGGTCAAGAAAATAGCGCGCAGGCTCTTCAGACAATGATGAATCAGGCATTAGTGATGGTTGACCGGTGGATGCAAGCAAACAAAGTTTGCGTGGTTCCATAAAAAACCGAGACAATTGTCTTCTCAGGAAAGAGACAGCTACTCACAATCGAATGAGCACGGAGGAATTACTTTTGACAAAAAACCAACTTTCGGGGCACATATTGAAACAATTGTCAAAACTGCAAACAAAAGAGAAGCTGCACTTACCAAACTAATTGTTAACGTGAAAGGGCTTACACACTCAAAAAGGAAACGTATCTTATCCACAGTGCAATTTATCATTCTATACGCAGCCCCAGTTTGAATCGAAGTCCCCAAAATTGCCCGATATATGAATCTTCTAGACAAAACGAAGGAAAAACGTGCGCTTTGAATAATTTTTGCCTATCGCACGGTGTCTCTACGGGCGGCACGTATGCTAGCAGAAACAACTCCTATTGACCTTTTGGCCGAAGAAAGAGCAAATGCTAAAAGAGGTGTGGAAAAAACCACAAGGAAAGAACTTTCTCTGCAAAAATAACAAGAAAAATGGGGAGTTGACTCCAAAGCGCAGTGGACGCATAAACTTATCCCGAACCTGCGAGATTTTCATAGCACTCAAGCCCTGTCCGGACACGGATGTTTTGGCTCGTACCTGGCCGCGATCCAAAAAAAGAAGATCCTCCATGTTTTCTGTGTGGAGCTGAGGTCGATGACGCGAAGCATACCATTTTTTGTTGTCCACGCTAGCAAAAACGAAGACGTGCATTATTGAAAAACATAATATAAACATGAATAAGATAATTCAGAAGATGCTAATCAACGAAGCCGGGTAGAACAAAATAAACGCCTTTTTTACTTACATTCTTAAAGTGAAGGAAGCGGAATGGTACAACCTAAAATGCGCAACTTTTCGCAACTCTCTCTAGGGGAACGCTGATATACTTTAGTGGGCTATACACGTTCATAGTCATCGAAACAACTCATGCTGTGATGGGTACTGTTAACTGTTTGTCATAGTAGTCTTCTTTATTAACTTCTCAGTCTTGTCGTCAAAGATTTTTTATTTATCTATTATTTTAACGATTACAGTTACAGGGAGCTGATTTTAAAACCTCTGTTATCTTATATTGCTATTTGCTGGGGTCGCAAGTGTTGCCAGCAGTACAGGTCGGTCTGTTATTTAAATCTGTAAGGCAGAGAGGGAAATGACGAGGTTATGGCGAGAGAAGAAAACCGAAAGGTGTTACCACCGGCCATAGCTAACTGAGCGCGAGGCCACTTGAGCCTGTTGCCACAGGTCAACGTCTATAAAAAAAGGGGCGTTAGGACTATAAAAGCTTGCGTTTGTGTTTGTGTGTGTTGCGCTACTAAAGCAGGTCATTTGGAATTAGCGTCGGATCTTTTTTCAGAAGTATTGTTGGCTCCTTTTTGCTTTTTACCGCTCGTCGTGGAACTTGTTTTACTATTTACAGTGATCAAGGAATTACCTTTGTAGGGGCTAGCCGTCATCCCCAAGATTTAGTTCGTCAAACTGCTACTAATCTTGTCATCAAATGGGACTTTAATCCTATTGCAGCACCACATTTTAATGGGATTGCTGAAGCTGGAGTGAAATCTAATAAACCAACCTCTAGAGTTATTGGTAGTCAAATGTTGATGATTATAAGCGACTTTCGGCTTAGACCGCGTCGTAGTTGAGCACCCAGACTTAGGCTTGGTTTTAGTCTCTTCTCGAGAGCCAAAACAAGAAGTAGAACTTGGCCTTTGCCGTATTGTCGTTCGTGAATCCAAACAAACTGACTTTTTGCAAGACATTGCAGCTCGCATCTTTAGAGTGGTAAATGTCACTGACATTGTTTGGGTTCAGGAACGACAATACGGCAAAGGCCAAATACTAATTCTTGTTTTGGCCATCAAAAAGACACTAGGACCAAGCCTAAGTCAGGGTGTTCAACTACGACGCGGTCTAAGCCAAAAGTCGCTTATAATCATAAACATAACAACGGATATCGTGGACTAGTTTAAAGGTCAAGCGCGCGCTTTTGATAACAGTGAAATACAAACTTTTATTTATATACTTTTTCTAATATTTGTGGCGGGCTTTAATTAAATACAATTAGAAAAAATCATAATAACAATAAATTTAAAAAAATTAATAAAGAAAAAAAAATTAAATAAATAACTAAATTAAAAAAATAAAAAAATAAATAAATAAATAAATAAATAAGTAATAACAAAAGGGGAAAAGGGATGAATAAAAGAGAGAGAGGAAGAGGAAAAGAAAAGCAACAAATATTTGAAAGAGGAAAGAAAACACTAAGATCACCAGACATTAAAAAGATATCGGAGGAGAGCGAAGGAAAAACCTCTAAAACAGAAGAAGGAAGCAAAGAAATGGAGGAGTTAAAAGAATTAATGAGGGAAATGATGAAACAGGTAGAAGAAAATATGCAAAGAATAAGACAAGAAATCAAAGAAATAAAAAAAGAAATGGGAGAAAGAGAAAAGAAGTGGGAGAAAGAAAAAGAGAAACTGGTGGAGAAAATAGAAAAACTAGAGAAAAAAGCGGAAGACGAGGAAAGATGGAAAAGAAAGAATAATATTGTGATAAAGGGGTGGAGAAGTGAAAAACCACAAAAGATTTAGCAGTGATGCTGGAAGAAAAATTAAATGTAAAAGTAGAGGTGAAAAAGTGACAGTAATAAACAAAGAGAAGACAAATGAGATGGTGGTGGCGGAAATCGGAGGATGGGAGGAAAAACAGAAGGTAATGGCGGAGAAGAAGAAATTAAAGAATACAAGAATATATATAAGTCACGATTTGACATGGCAGGAAAGAAGAGTGCAAAGAGAAATAATGAACATAGCGGTGGAAAAAGAGCGGAAGGAAAAAGAGTATGGGTAGGGTACAGAAAAATGGAGATAGACGGAGACAGATACATATGGAACGACAAGGATAGGGGACTGTGCAGAGAAAGAGAAGAGAAAGTGGGGAACCAAAAGGCAAAAACTAAAGGGCAAAGGGGGTGGTAAAGGAGAGAAAGTTGACGAAATGGCAAAGAAAAGGAATAATGAGAGATGGGAATGGAAAAGAAAAAGAAGGAAGAAAAAAGAAAGTAAGGAAGAAGCACAGGGGTGGTGGTGAGCTGAGAGTATTGTTTTGGAACGTAGCGGGAATAAAAACAAGGAACATGATTTCTGGAAGTACATCAAGGAACAGGATGTAGTGGGATTACAGGAAACATGGATGGAACAACATGGTGGGAAAAAGAGTTGCCGGAGGAATTTGAGTGGGTGGTGCAACATGCAGAAAGAGAAAAGAAAAAAGGGAGAGCAAAGGGGGGGATAATAACGGGAATAAGAAAAAAATGGTTGAGCCAGGAAAAGAAAGAGAAAGTGCAACAGAGAAGAGGAGTTGTAGAAAGGAACATACAGTGGGGAAAAACAAAAATAAAAGTAGTGACGGTTTATAGCAGTAGAATGAAAGAGACAAAGAAAAACATAGAAGAGTTGATAGAAGAGAGGGAAGAGAGATTGATAATAGTATGAGGGGACTTCAACGCAAGAATAGGGGAAGAGGGGGGAATACAAGAAAGAAAAGGGACGGGAAAGAAACAAACAAAGGACAAGGTGATAAATAAAGAAGGAGAAGAACTGCTGAAATTGTGCAACGAAAAAGGGTGGGAAATAATGAACGGGAACAGAGAAGAAGTTGGAAAGGGGGAATTTACGTACATAGAAGGAAGGGGAGAATCAATAATAGATTTTGTAATGACAAATGAAGAGGCCGCAGAAAAGGTAGAGACATTTAAAGTGGGAGAAAGGATTGAGTCAGACCATCAACCACTGGAATTGACAATGGAAGGAAGGGAAAGAGAGGAGAGAGAGGAAGAGGAGAAGTACATAACTAAAAAAAAGTGGACAGAAGAGAGTATAAAAAGATATAAAGAGAGAATAGGGAAAACGGTATGGATAGGGAAGGAATTACAAGAAAGTGTAGAGGAAATGAGAGAGATGATGGAGAAAGCAACAGAGAGAGTCAGATTTAGAAAATGGAAGGGGAGAAAACTGGATGGAAGAAATGGTGGGATAAGGAATGCAAGAAAGCAAAGAAAAATGCAAGAAGAGCATTAAGACAGTGGAAAAAGGGAAGAAAGAAAAAGAAGAATACAAAGAAGCAGTAAAAATATACAAAAACATGCGACAGAAAGAAGGAGGAAAACAAAAAGAAACAAGAGGAGCAGATTAAAGGAATAAAAACGGAAGAAGATGTATGGAAATACCTAAAGAAGCAGAGGAAAAAAACAGGACGAGAAAGGGAATAAAAATTAAAGAATGGGAGATGTATTTTTGGAACCTGTTGGGAGGGGAAGAACAAAAGCAGGAAAAAGAAAAAAGAAACGCGGTAGTAAGACAAGAAGAAGGAGATAGGGATAGAATAAAGGAAGAAGAAGTAATAGAGGCGATAAAGAATATAAAAAGGAAAGGCGACAGGAGAAGATGGGATACAAGGAGAAGAGTGGATATACGGGGGAGAAAACGTACCAAAAAGGATGACGGAAATACTAAATAAAATATGGAAAGGGGAAGGATTTCCAGAGAGATGGAGAGAGGGAATAATATGCCCAATACATAAAAAAGGCAAAAAAAATAAAGTCGAGAATTATAGAGGGGTAACAGTATTGAGCACGGCATACAAATAGTACGCGACAATACTGCAAGAAAGACTACAGAAGGAAATAGAGGAAAGAAGTTTGGTACCAGACGGACAAGCGGGATTCAGAAAAGGAAGAAGGGCGATAGACAACATATATATATGCTGAAACACTTAGCAAATAAAGAACTAGAAAAAAAAAGAGGGAAAATGGTGGCACTATTCGTAGATCTAAAAGCTGCTTTTGACAAAGTGAATAGGGAGAAGCTGTGGGAATATATGAAAAGAAAAAAAATCAATGAAAGATTAATACAAAGAATAGAGGAAATATACGACGAAACGAGAAGCAGGGTTAAAGTGAATGGGGAAGAGAGCGAGAAATTCATAACAAAGAGAGGGTTGAGGCAGGGATGTCCACTGAGCCCAAGCCTGTTCGCGATATATACGGGGGATCTGGAAGAGACAATGAGAGGACAACAGACAGGAGGGATAGTGGTAGGGAAAGCTAAGGTATGGTCGTTGGCGTATGCGGATGACATAGTGCTGGTGGCTAAGGAGGAAAAGGAAATGAAAGAGATGAGGAAAACGCTAGAAAAATATATGAAAAAAAAAAAGAAATGGAAGTAAACACGGAGAAAACAGATAATGATATTTAGAAAAGAGAGGGAAAAGAAAAAGAGAGGAGTGGAGATGGAGTGATGAGAAAGTGCAACAAGTGAATGAATTTACATACCTGGGCTACACGATGAAACAGGATAATAAAGAGGGAGAACACATAAAGGAAAGGGCGAAGAAAGGAAACAGGCTAATAGGACAAGCCTGGGGTGTGGGGAAAGAGTATTCAAGATGGATATAAAAAAAAAAGAAAATTGTTGTTTGAAAAATTAATAAAGGGGGTGGTAATGTATGGAGCGGAAATATGGGGCTGGAAGGAGTGGAGGGAGGTAGAGGGGTTACAGGAAAAATACTGGAGATGGGTGTTAGGATTGGACAGGGATACACTGGGGTATATTGTGAGAGAGGAGGTACAGATAGAAAAAATAAGGGTAGAGACAGGAAAAAGAGCAATAAAATACGAGGAAGAATTGAGGGAAAGAACAGATTGCAAAATACTGCAAGAATGTTGGAAAGAGATAAAGGGAGGGAAAGTGAAGTACGGGCAGGAGGGCAGAGAAGAGTATTACAAAAGAAACGGGTACGCGAGTGAAGAAGTGGAGAGATTAAGAGAAGAGGGAGTAGGGATAAGGGAAGAAATAATAAGGAGAGATAGAGACATCAAAAAACAAGAAAGATGAACAAAGATAAAAGAGAGCAGATATAATAGGAATTATAAAGATATCAAGGGTGAAGGAGTGCCGGAATATTTAAAAGATAGAGAGATTAAAAGCAACAAAAGGAAAAAAATGGTAGCAAGGTTCAGATGTGGCAACGAGGAGTTAGGGAACAAATATTGGAAGGAAGAACCAGAAAAGTTGTGCAGGCTATGTGGAGAAGAAACGGAAAACCTGGACCACATGAGAAAGAGATGCAGGGAACTAAGAGAAGAGGTGATGAAAACAGTGGATATCTTAGATGAAAACGGAAAAGGAGCGGAATGGATGGAGGTAGTATGTAGCAGGAGGAAAAAGTTAAGGGGGGAGAAGGGATAAGAAAATGTATTATATATGTATATATAACACGATCAAATTTGTAAGCCAAATGGCAACGAATAAAGTTAAACTTATATATAAAAAAAAGAGGCGTTAGGACTATAAAAGCTTGCGTTTGTGTTTTTGTGTGTTGCACTACTAAACCAATTCATTTGGAATTAGCATCGGACCTTTCTTCAGAAGCATTCTTGGCTGTTTTTTGCAAATTTACCGCTGGTCGTGGACTTGCTTTACTATTTACAGTGATCAAGGAACTACTTTTGTAGAGGCTAATCGTCATCTCTAAGATTTAGCTTGTCAAACTGCTGCTAATCTTGTCATCAAATGAGACTTTAATCCCCATTTTGATGGACTCGCTGAAGCTGGAGTGAAATCTTTTAAAGCCCACCTTTGTAAAGTTATTGGTAGTCAAATGTTGATTTATGAAGAGTTGTATACTCGGCTTACTTATTATTCTGAATCGACTTAGTCGTTGGCAATTGTTGCAACGCATGCATTCCGGTTTTTGGTTACGTTGGCATAAAGAGCATCTGCATACTTTTCAGCAGCGTTCTAAATGGGATAAAAATGTTTCTAATATTGAAACAGATTAATTAGTTTTAGGGAAAGGAAAATAAACAACCGATTTTGTAGAATCTTGCTCGCGTTATTTCGGTTCATTCCGGTTCGGACGGTGTAGTTTGCGTCGCTACAATTCGCACTTAATCGGGTACCCTCCAACGTCCAATCGTAAAACTTCGCCCTTTACTTAAGGCATAGTTTATTAGATATTTTCTAATTTTTTAAAATTTTAGTTAATTGATTAAATTTAATTTTTTTAATCGTGTTTTTCTAACATCCTACATTTCGTTGGTAATTTTTTTTTGTATAAATTTTAATGTATTTTTATTCAATGTCAGTTTTTTATTAAAAGAAAAACCTTGAAAAAAGTGTGTTTTTATTCTTTTAAAAATGTATTTGATTGTCTTTAAAGAATGTCACTTGTCGACACGTGTTTTGATTTTATACACTTATCTTATGGTCATCTCAATGTACGGGATATAAATGCCATTAAATGACAACTTCTCCTTTTTTTTAGAATTTATACGCTGTTGAATAATTAAAAAAAATTGTCCTACTACTAATAATAAAGTATCTAACAATATGAATATATGTTAATGTACACAAGAATAATATTGCAGAGGCATACCAGACAAACTAATAAAAAAATTCTTATTAGCTATAGTCAGCCAATAGTTTTGGTAGCATCATCATAAATAAATTAGTAAAATCAACGTACCACGTCCATATTGTCATTCGGTAAAGCATTTTCGCATAAGCTTTGAGATCCGGTCCAATAGTGGTTGCCCCAAAACCATCCGGTTGTGTATCTTCCACTTGCATCGTCCACTGAAAATACCTCTAAGATTAGTTCAAATACAAAAACACAAAATACGTTTTAGAATTACAGTTAGGACCATCATTAAACATTAGCAATTTTACGAAATCATAGCTCTATAAAAAATGCAAACGAACAGTGGCGGCTGGTAATCAGAGCTGCAAGAAGATCATTTCAACATTAAAACTTTAAAAACACATTTTCTTCTCGTTGCGTTAAGAATTTAAGAATTTTTGTAGTTGTAAATTAATAATAAAACAATTTTATAGATTAGATTTGTAACTATTGCTCAAATGCGTGTTTTTACGCATAATTTTCAAACTGTAATATATTGTCAAAACAAAGTGTAATAATATTACACATCTTTTAAAGTAATAAAAATAAGTACAGCAATAAAACTTAAGCAATTATATAAGAACAACGTTATTACAACAACAACCGAACGTTTAAGCATACAAACGACGTTTGTAATAAACATTTACATTTAATTTAGTGCTGATTTGAGTAATCGTACCATCGTACTTAGCATTAGTTTTTTAGGCACTCGTGCACGAATCGATATTTTCTTCAAACAATTTTTATTCTATCCAATTGGCATAATTACAAGTGCACAAGTATACAACAGTCATAAATTTGAAAACGCCGGTGTTAGTTACGACACATGTACTTTTCGGTAAAAAAAAGAAATTTCTTCTATTAGGTAACTCTGCGTATTCATTAATACGTTATTTACGTTTTATAATCAATTTTCAGAAGTAAAGAGAAAGTAAGATCAAAAAACCCGTAACTTAATCAAGTAAATGGTATGAAATACACGGAAGAATAAAGTTCAGAATTTATACAATTATAGGTTTCGATTGGGTTTGAAACGAACTTGAAATAGTTATCAAAATGTGTCGTAGGTGTGTGTATTTGAAAATAAAATTATCAGTTTGCATATTATTAGTGAAGACGTTAATAGATTTATTTTCACTTTTAATATTGTTTCGTATTGCTTAATTTCGAAAGTTATTTGCGGTAAGGACGACATACCTTGTAAAGGTAAATATAAACAGCACCTTGAATTTATTATTGTTAGCAAACAATTTTGTCTACTGTAATAAACGAATTAATATTGCGCTACACTTGAATATGTTTTGTATGCTACCTTGTCAAAAACTGCTAATGTTTTTACTAGTTTAGCGTTTTTTGACTAATTTTACTTTTTGTTTGCAAAATTCCATATTTGTAATGGATCATAAAAAGTGCAAAAACCAATATCTAATATAATGAAGTGTTTTTGAAGTATTTGGAAACTTCGAGACAATAGTCGGAAAAGATGAAATTTTCTAGATAGAGGAAAGCGGGGAGCATTCATCCAGGGTAGATATTTTTAATGTGATTCAAATTTCCCGCTCAATAGAGCTGCCATTAGGTTGCCTATCGTTAGTTCATCGTCTAGGTAAATACTAACACGTGTGTTGCGATTTAATCAACTTTTAAAGAAAAAAGTTTAAAAGTGCTCCTGAAAGTAAGTGTTTTTGATTCATATATTTGATGTTTATTTTATTGAAAAAAAAAATTTTTTTGTGCATAATATCTTCAAATACTGTAGAATTCATAAACATTTTCAATCCTAACCTACAAATTCAAACACTTTCTGTATAATCACATTTCACTCGCTTCGTGAGGTGGGGAGCATCATCCGCCCACATTGTGTGTGCATTCGGCCATGGCCGAATGCACCCTACATTCTTTTGAAATATTTGTTTTTCTTGCAGATATGCCTCAAAAACGAATTTCAAAAACTAATAGGATTCAAATACATGAAAATAGCATCAAACAAGCAATTATAGGCCGTTTCAATGGTACCTTCTCCGTAAGAGAGGGCGCCAGGATACACGGTATAAAAAGCTCTACATTACAAAGTCGAATAAAAATAATATTACAGAAGAGGTCCACAGAAGAATATTTGGGTCAAAATTTTCAAAACTTAGAAGACTCTGGTAATGAAAGTGATCAGGAATCGCCCAAATATGCAAACAAATATACAAATAGACAAGTATTTACAACGGAACAAGTCTGGACTAGAAGTGTGGCATCAAAAACGGCAAGCAAAGAACGGATGGCGCCGATGGTTTCACGTCATCCGAGACTTGAGAGCTTGGGTAGAAGCACCAGTTTTAATAAGTTTAAGGTGGGTCAATTTTTCGAAAACCTAAAAAATGTACTGGAGCGTTACAAATTTACTCCGGAAAGAATATTTAATCTCGATGAGACGGGAGTCACAACAGTGATGAAACCAGTGAAAATTGTTTCTACTACTGGAAAGAAACAAGTTTCTTAAGCTGCCTCAGCTGAAAGAGGTGAATTGGTGACTTTTGTGGGAATTATTAGCGCATCTGGACAAAGTCTGCCTCCTGTTTATGTTTTTCCTCGGATCAGAAACATAGAGGACTTTTTAACTGATGCTCCAGTTACGAGTCTAGCACTGAGAAACAAGTCTGGTTGGATGACTAACGAGTTGTTTCCTTCTGTATTAAAGCATATAGTTAAACATACGTCCTGCTCTCGTAGCAATCCAATTTTGTTGTTAGTCGATAACCACGAGTCACATGTTAGCCTTACATGCGTCCAATACTGTAGAGAAAATTGACTTGTCTTACTAAGTTTGGCTCCCCATACAACCCACCGAATGCAGCCAGTAGACGTCGGAGTTTTTGGGCCTTTTAAAAATTTTTGTAATATTGCATTTAATGACTGGATGGTGTCCAATCCTAGTAAAACCATAACGGTTAGGAATATTCCAGAACTAACCCATCGTGCATATTTGAGAGCATTCACAAGTGAAAATATTGTGAGTAGTTTTAAGAACACAGAAATTTGGCTAATGAACCGCTTGGTGTTTAGTCATGTAGATTTCACTCCGAGTGCCGTTACCGATCAACCTTTACCAAATGTAGATAATTCGAACAATATTGAAGAACGTACTGCAGTTATAGAGCATGAAAATGGCAATAGCGGTAATATAAATGAGAAAGATGGAGAAGAACATAACAAAAACAGTGATTTTATTAAGGAAAAAAATGAAGGGTCGACGGGAAACAACAAGATCATTGTTTTAAGTGACATAACAATTTTGCAAAATACACCATCTTGCAGTGGTTATAAAAATGACATAAAACATCCCACTAAAGTGACACCTGAATTAGTTAGACCTTTTCCGAAGGCAATTAGAAAAGAAACTAAAACAAAACGGACACCAGGGACTTCAAGGGTTTATACTGACACCCCAGAGAAGAAACGACTGGAACAAGTTAAGAATGAAAGAGACAAAAAAAAGAAGGGCTTTAAAAGAAACATTTTCACTAAGCTAGAAAAACAAGTAGACAACCAACCGAAGACCAAACGTAGAACGAAAATTCCGTCGGATTCATCGTCTTCCGAAAGTGATGGATTATCAATTTATGATAATTCTAAAGAAGAAATAAATGACGAAATGGAAGATATTGAGGAGAATTGTAGAGAAGATTTAAATGATGGAGATTTTGTTTTAGTCAGATTTAAAGCTAAAACTAAATTGGTGCATTTTGTTGGCCAGATATTAAAATATTCGAAAGATACAACTACCTTGAAGTTTTTGAGAGAAAATGATATCATAACAAAATTGAAAGCTCCTCCAACAAGTGGCACTACAAGAACAGCATCATATTTTCGTTTCTGTTATGACTTTAATACTTTGGTCGTAAATTATTTTTTCAATTTTTTTGTTCTATGACAGATATGTGAAGAATTTTTTATAAATAAATATTTTTTTATGTGTTTTAGAGTAATTTCTTATACGTGGCTGAAGGCTCCCCATCTTCTGGCCAAATACTCCTTTGGTATGGGGAGCTTTCGTTGGTGTTAATTTAGTCAGAAGTGTGAAGAATCGGTTTAAACAAATAGTGTTAAACGCGCGTGGCCAGTGAAAATAGATACCAGTTTAATATAAAGTATAATTTAATAATAAAGAATTATTTTATTATTATTTTTTATTTTATTAAAATTTAGTGTTATACAAAAATTGCATTTTAAAAGTGACTGTGTGTTTATTACTTTTTATTCTTGTCATAATAAACATAGATGTGAAACTATTTGAGTATCTGTAATCAATAAAAAATGGTCAGGGATCAACGAAGAAAAATATGGAAACAAATTATAAGACAATAGAAAAAAATTGAATCAAAACTATCGAAAAACAACTAAAGGCTAGTGTTAAAAATCAGATTAAAACTGTTTACAAAAAAAACACAACCACGTATTTTAAATTTAAAGGAAGAAATGTGCGATAAATTTAAATGAAAGGTTTACTAATAAACCGTCGAAAAGAAACCACTCACAAATTTGAAGTTGTATCTGCAAATTTTGATGGAAAAGATCCTTGGTCAACATATTACAAGTAGTTTGAAGCCGCAACTACAGCTAATGGTTAGAGACACAAACACAAAGCAACGCCTGAAGGCTTTCTGGAAGGATTGGCTATACAGGCGTTTGTAGACGGACTTCAAAACCATGAAACGTAGTTGACTCTATGGCTAGCTCGATCTAAGACGTTGGGTGAAACTTTAGCGCATGCGCTGTGCTTAGGAAAGAGTAAAGTAAAGAGTAGTAACAAGAAGAGGAACATCTTAGAAGAAATAGGTTACGTACGACACCGTACTAACCCTAAGAACAAGACAAGAAGACCGCTAGTTATGTATCGGAGATTATCATTCAAATGACTGTTACGTGCTCTAAATTTAAATTGTGCTCCTCTGTATATTTTTGGTTGACTTGAAGTTAGGCGTTTATTTATCCACGCCTTCTAATGAGTTTTGTTTTCTTCACTTTTTTTCAGGACGTCAAATTGTTCGCTACATAAAATTATATCAAATTGTAACATGCGTAAATTTTAATGAAGCTACGTCGCTGAAAAAATTCTTACAATATCTGTTAGGCATTCTTACCTCCAAGTACCAAAACCTCAGCCGAGACTAGCTGGCTAAAGTTAAAGCGTTAATCCAGCAATACTAAGATGTGTTTGCGCTGAAAAGTGGTTTCGAAGAAAGAATTGACGTGATGAAGCACGAAACGAATACCGGAGACGCTCGGCTGAGACGACAACATCTACGTCTATTTTTTTAACAATAAGAGGAGAAGCCGAACAAATAATTACGAATATGAAAGGAGAAAGTGTGATTAAACTTTTAAATAGCCCATGGACATCTTCAATGATTCTAGTAAAGAAGAAAGATGGCTCAACAAGATTTTGTGCTGACTATAGACAGCTTAGCAATATGACCAAAATGGGTAGTTACCTTTTACCGAGAATTTACGATACTTTAGACAGCTTATCAGGATCACAGAATGGTTACTAGCAGGTAGAATTAGAACTCAAGGACCGCGAAGAGACGACGTTTACGTGATGTCTTTCGGTCAGTGTAACGCTCATGTAACGTTTGAGCGTTTAATGGAGATCATCTTGCGCGGACTGCTATGAAAGACGTACCTGGTTTAGCTAGACAACGTGATTAAGGTTGAAAGGTTGTTTCAAGAGCAGTTGAACAACCTGAAAGAAATGTTCTAACGACTACGTGCTACATATTTAAGAGAGAAGTGTAATCGCATTTTCCTTAGGTTGTGCACCTGCTATAGACAATTTGTCCTGGATTTGCCAATATTGACTAAGCTTTGACAAAATTGACCAAAGAAAGTGCAAAATTTAGATAGAATAAATACTGTGAAAACATTTTCCACCAACTAAAACAGACCCTAATTACTTTGCCGATTTTAAGTTATATAAGTGAAGATGGAAAATTTGTTTTGGATACCGATGCAAGTAATCTGGCTATAGGTGCATTCGTTTCACAGGTGCAAGATTAGCAAGAAAAAGTCATCGCTTATTTTAGAAAAGTTTTGTTAAGGCCATAGAGAAATTATTGCGTGACTAGGAGAAAACTGTTAGCTATCGTCAAGACCATAGAATACTTCTACAGATATTTGCATGGACAAAACTTTTTGCTAAGAGTTTCGTAATCCGGAAGGACAAGTGGCAAGATGAATTAAGAGATTGCAAGAATATGACTATGAAGCAGAAAATGCTTTGTCTAGAAGAGCATGTACAGCAGACTGCAGCCATTGTTTCCGAAAAGGTCGAATGTATCCGAAGAACTGTTATGGTTAATGACGACTAGAAACCTGACGCTTTAAAGAAGCAAATGATCCTGAAATAAGAGCAAACAGCCGATGCTCAACCTGGGAAGAAGTGAGTATTTTGTGCAGGTATATCAAAGCATACTGAGCGCAATGGGACTCTTTGGGTTTGTCCATCAGTGGTCTGCTAAAAAGCGAAAACACTAATGAATCAGTATAACGTGGGACGTTCTTTAAAGAGAGTAGCAATTGACATCGCAAGGCCATTCTCGGAATCCGATTCGGGTAACACATACTTTTTGGTAGCAATGAAAGGAAGATAACTTACACGTTTCCTAATCAAGAAATAGCTACAGTCGCAGACGTTTTAGTAAAATAATGTTTGTGTCGGTTTGTTGGAATAACATTCCGACCAAAGCCGTAACTTTGAGTTTGCGCTATTTCAAGAAGTTTGCCTATTGTTGAAAGTTAAGAAAACTAGGACGACGTCTTTTTATCCTCAATCTGATGTCATGGTTGAACGGATAAATCAAGCAATGGAAAAGTTCTTAGCTAAAGTAGTGTCCAATCAATTAAAATTAGTATTTGTACCTTTTCTAAATCTGATCATCTGTTGACAAAAGCACAGATCAAACACTCTCCTGTGTTATGCTCGGTCGCGAAATTCAACTGCCATGCAACCTACAATTTGGACGAAGACCGGAGGAGGAGAGGACTACGTCGGCGAGTTGATAAAGAGGATAGGGAAAATACATGAAGCGGTTCGTAAAACATGCAAAATTGTAAGCGAAAAAAATTAAGGCTAGATATGACGTCAAGACACAAAACGATATATTTGAACCGTGCGACATGGTGTGGTTGTATACATAGTTCCCAAAGAAGATGTGGTTTTTTGCCAAAATTGCAGAGACAATGGGAGAGCCTTTACAAAGTTCTGTAGTGTAATAAAGACGTCATACATCGTATCTAAAAACTACCCAAAGTCGTCCACATCAATCGTCTAGCCCCGTTTGCTACCGATAACAGCGTTACCCAAGACCATGTTCAAACCAGGATAATAACAATAACAGCGACGTGTTTCCAAAGTATTTGAAAACTTCGAGACAATGGAATGTTCTAGTTACAGATAACGTAGAAATATAAATGTATTTAAAGAAACTTGGTGTTAATCTAGTCAAAAGTCGGAATTGTGAAAAATCGAGTGTTTAAAGCGCGTAGTCAATGAAAATATATGCCAGTTCAAGATAAATCAAAGTGCAACAATGTTTATAAATACCGAGTGATAGTCATATATAATTTACTTGTAAGTTTAAACAAATCAACCTTTTTGGAAAGGACACAAACACTTACTCCGAGTAATAACGAAGCCGGTAAAGCGGTAACGGAAAGATAAGGTCCGTTAATCACGCTAATCGCCATTGGTATAAATATCGTCATTTACCACTCTAAAGATGCAAGCTGCAATGTCTTGCAAAACGTCAGTTTGTTTGGGTTCACGAATGACAATAAGACAAAGGCCCAGTTCTATTTCTTGTTTTCGCTTTCAAGAAGAGACTAGGACCAAGCCTAAGTCTGGGTCTTAACTACGACGCGGTCTAAGCCAAAAGTCGCTTATAATCATAATACTTGTAAATTGTTTTTTTAAATATCGTTACATTTATCGTTAAACTTGAAGACAAATGCGCTTATTAAAACTAAATAAAGTTTTGTTTTAGTCAATAAGAGATAGTTGGAATTGCCGAAGGTGTAGAACTTGAAAGAGTAGGATTTCCATGAGTTGCGTATGATGATTTTTACGGAATTTGTTTTGTTAATTACATCTCTCTCGAACATGAGCACACCTAAACATCTACGAAAACGATAAGCAATTTGACATGACATTGCTTAAAAAGAAGTTTTAGAAGAGATATTTCATTTACCTCTCAACGATCCTGAAGATGATAGTTGTTAAGAGAATTTTAAATCAACTCATTACCGTTTGCTCTCTGGTAGATATTTCGTTTGTCTTTTTTGTCGTTTAAATTTACCCAATCTCGGTCTCAACTGTTCACGCTCATTATTTTCTTATTTTGCGTTGGAAAAAGAAATTGTGTGATGCCCCAAAAAGTTAGATTCTTATTTAAATTTTACAAAGGAGTACCTTACTCTTACACAAATTTCAATAAGTTAGACATAATCTAAGATTGGTTTTCTTTATCCCTGCATACTCAAAGCAGAAAACTCTACCACAAAGTTTTGCACACGGCTAAAGTGCGATCAGTTTCGGTAACTTAATCCACCATAAAGAAAGCAACGGCAAGGCAACGGCAAATCAAAATTTCTGGGAGTAGGAAGTGGGAAGAGTGACAATAGGATTCGGCCTGTCTTCGATGTGCCGATTGTAATGCAATTAAACAAGCCCCAAAACCGGTAGAAAATAATTTCACAAACACCTGAGGAAGACCAAACTTGTTGTTAGAATACAAGAAAATTAAATCTCGTCGTAAAATAGAAATGCACTATTACTTCGACGATTCTTTTACATACACACATCAAAATCTTAATTGATCTGCACCAGTAAATAATGTGGACGTTCCAAGATTCTTAAATGCGGTTATCACTGGACATTTCACTAGCACGTGCTGCTTTCTTAACGGTAACAGAAACGGAAATACTAATGAGCAAATTAAACTCGTAGATGACGTTTGCGGCTGAGCAAAATTTATACAGCGCGAGAAAACATAACAAAGTTTTTTAATATAACAGTCTGATGAAAATGGTTTGTCTTTAAATAAGTGTTTTCTAAAAGGTCCTGGAACTTCAAAAGGAATTACAGTTTGACAAACTTTCGTTTATATCATGTAGTTATTTGTTTTGACATTGAACTGTTGTATAGACAACTTTTAGTAGATCCATCTGATCGATTACATAACGTGTTATTCAGCAACTTCTTGCCGATCAAGCTCATAAGTATTCTCCTGCACCCAAAACTGTTTTAAACGTCATGTATTTGATGATTTGGGTTCTGGGTGCCGAGAGCTATTATCAAACAAAATTACCAATTAAAGAATTAATTTGTTTACTTGCCAAAGAAGGTTTTGAGTTACGTAAATGGACCAGTAATAATCCTAATGTTTTAAAAACTTTTCAGTCTTTTTTTCTTGAGTTTCATCTTGGGTTTTCCCAAGATGACAAAACGTCACAAATCCTTGGATTTATGTGGGCTCCTAAGATTGAGGCTTTTATATTTTATGTACAGCTTGCCATGGTTTACTTACAATACGCTCTCTTTTGTTTTACACAGCTTGAATCATGAACCCACTCCGTTTTTTTATTAAGTATTTAATTGAACGTTTCTGGTACCAACAGTTGGGCTGGGCTCAAAACTATTAAAGTCTTTGGATGAATGTTATAATAGAAATTGAGACTCGTGTAACTATTCGCATACCTAGGCATTTTCCGATAAAAGAAAGAACTTGTAGATTAATTTGGTTTTCAGATGCGAGTGATAGGGGTTATTCAACTGTTTTGTATTTCAATTTTACTAATTGTAATAGTTCCAACACTCACTTTCTCAAAGCAAAATCTAAAGTTCCTAACTATTCCTCGTTTTGAATTGCGTGGCGCCTTGTTCCTTGCCCCTCTTGTTAAATCTGATTTAAATGGTTTTCATAAATTTTGGAAGTTGTTTTATCTTGGTTAAAAAAAAAAATTAAAAACCGAATTGTTCAAATATCAGAAATTACTAGCTACTCAAACTCCTATTAAAAACCTAATTTGGTTTCACAGTGCCAAGTTTCATCTCAGCTCTTCTGACAAATCGCCTTATTCTCGAATTTTAAAGCATACCTTTGTCTCAAATCTATGAATTGAAACCAGCAGCAATTTCATTTTCTATTGTATCTTCTGCAACTCAATATTTTTTAAACAAGTTTCTAGGTTTTCATTTTTATTAAAGCTTTGATGAAATGGGCTAGTAATAATCCTGGCGTTTTAAAAACTTTGCCGTCTTCTATCCTTGACTCTCATTTTGTGTTTAACGAAGATGATAAAACGTTAAATATCCTTGGACTTATGTAGGATCCTAAGATTGAAGTTTGTGCTGGGATCATGTTTTATCTCAAAACTATGAAAGCTTTTAGATGATTTTTATAAAAAAAATTGAGACTCTTTAACTATTCGCATACCTAAGCATTTTCCGATAAAAGAAATAACTTGTAGAATAATTTGGTTTTCCTATGCGAGTGAGGGGTTACTTTACTGTATTGTACCTTAGTGTTACTAATGATAATAATCTTCACTCAGTTTCTGAAAGCAAAATTTAAGGTTGCTTCTCTAACAATTCCTTGTCTTGAATTGCGCGCCTTACTAAGTCAATCTCTGATTTAAACCAACAGCGAAACTTCTTCATCTTAAAACTTTCTTACGTAATCCAGTTTTAAACATTTTGAAAACAAAATAAACCAGTTCCGGTTCTAGAACAGTCTTTGAACTTGAAAATTTTTTAAATGTTTATCAAAGTGACTCAGTTTTATTATTGAAACGTTCTTAAAGTAATTAGAAACTTTAAAACAATAATTGAAAAATAGGAGGGATACTAACGGGCATAAAAAGGAACTGTTCGGTTGAAGAAGAGGAGGGAGACGAGAAGCAAGGGAAAGGGATTGTAAAAAATTATGTGGTCAGAGAAGGAAAGGAAAAATATATAGTGTTAACAGTTTATGGGCGAGATATGAGGATGATAAGTGAACAAATTGAGAAAATGGTACAAGGGGAGAAAAAAGAAAAGATTATTATAGAGGGTGATTTTAACGCGAGAACAGGAGAAAAGGGAGGAGTGATTATTGGAGGGGAAGTAAAGAGAAGAGTTAGTATGGATAAGACAGTTAATAGGAATGGGAAAATGTTAGTGGAGATATGTGAGGAAAAAGGGTGGTCAATTTTTAATGGAAATATAGAGGAGGGGGACAGAGGTGACTACACTTATATGGGAGGGAGTGGAGAGATGCGGAAGGACATAGAAAGTTTTAAAGTGGGGGATGAAGAGGAATCGGATCATCAGCCATTGGAAGTGATTTTAAAAGGAAAGGAGCAAGGAATTAAGGAGGAACAGAGAGGATGGGGAGTAAAAAAGGTGTGGACTGAGGAAAGCATAGAAAGATATAAGATGAAGTTGGAGCAAGTGATTTGAGGAGATGTAGGGGGGGAAGAAGGACTAAAGGAGTTGACTGCAGAAATGGAGAAGGTAGTAGAAAAGAAAAGGTTTGAGAGAAGACAAGGAAAAAAGAGGATTGAAAATAGGTGGTGGAATAGAGAATGTAGAGAGGCAAAAACAAAGATGAGAAAGGCTAGAAGAAGATGGAAGAAAGGTATAATAGATGTGGAGAAGCATAAGGAAAAGAAAGTGAATTTTAAAAATGTATGTTCTGAGAGAAAGGTGTCTTATAAAGAGGAAATAGAGAAACAAGTAAAGGAAATAAAGAAAGAAGGAGTGTGGGAATTTCTAAACAAGGAGAGAAGAAGAGGTAAGAGGAGAGGAGGTTTAACGGATATAAAGGTGTGGTTGGGTTATTGTATGGAGCGTTTGGAGGGAACAATAGAAGGACCAGGGCAGGTGATATTGCAAGGGGTAAATACAATACAGGAGGGGTGGGAGATAACGAAAGAGGAAATGGAGGAAGCAATAAATAGACTAAAATTAAGAAAAACGGCAGGAACGGACGGTACGCAAGGAGAACAATGGAAATATGTAGGGGAGAGAGTGAGAGGAAATGTAAGAAAATTTTTTAATACAATATGGAAAGGGGAGGAATTGCCAGGGAGTTGGAAAGAAAGTTTAATTCTGCCGGTGTATAAGGGAGGGGATAGGAAGGAGGTAAAGTATTATAGAGAGATTAGTGTCACTAATGTAAGTTATAAATTGTACGCCATGATTATCAAAGGAGATTGGAAAAGGAAGTGGAAGAAAAAAGACTATTACCAGATTGGCAGATGCGATTTAGAGTGGGGAGAAGGGCAATAGACAATGTTTACATATTGAAACAGTTAGTAAATGGAGAGCTAGATAAGAGAAGGGGTAAGATATACGCGTTCTTTATGGACATAGAAGCTGCGTTTGATAATGTGAATAGAGAAAAGCTATGGAGGGTGTTAAGGAAAAAAGGAATAGAGGAACAACTAGTGAGGAAACTGGAAGGGATATATAAAGAGACTAAGAATAGGGTAAAAATAGGGGATAGTGTTAGTGAAGTGTTTTGGACGAGGAAGGGGCTAAGGCAGGGGTGTCTTCTTGGCCCTATTTTATTTGCACTGTATATAGGGGACATAGAAGAAGTGTTGAAGCAAGGTCAGTGTGGTGGGGTTGTCATGGAAGGAGGGATTAAAGTGTGGGTATTGGCATATGCAGACGATATGGTTATGGTGGCAAAAAATGAGTTGGAGATGAAAAGTATGATAAATACGATAAAGAGGTACCTGGAAAGGAAAGATTTGGGTTTAAATGTGAGAAAGTCTAGGATGGTAGTTTTTCAAAAAGGGAAAGGAGGGGAGAAAAACGAAGAGTTAAGTTGAGGAGAACAGAAGATAGAGGCAGTGAATGAAGTGACATATTTGGGATATAGGCTAAGGTATGATAATAAAGACGATGCACATATAAGGGAGTTAGCAAATAAAGGTAACAGGGTATTAGGGCAGGTATGGAGTTTAGGGGAAAGAGTATTTGGGAAGAAAATCGAGAAGAGAAGATGGCTGTTCGAAAAATTGATTAAAAGTGTGATGATGTACGGGGTGGAGGTATGGGGTTGGAAAGAGTGGAACCTATTGGAAAGGGTACAAATAAAATATTGAAAATGGATACTAGGTTTAGACAGGGAGACGCCAGGGTACATAATAGAGGAGGAGGGAAAGTTAGAGAAGATTAGAATAGAAGCAGCGAAAAGGGCGATGGGCTATGAAGAGAAAATGAAGGAAAGGAGAAAATGTAAAATTTTGCAATGTTGCTGGAGGACGGTAAAAGATAGCAAAAACATATATGGGCAGGAAGAAAGGAAACTGTACTACCAACGAGGAGGTTTCGCAAGAGAAGAAGTGAAAAAAAGGAGAGAGGAAGGGAGGTTAAATACGGAGGAGATAGTAAGAAGAGATAAAGACTCGCAGGTGCAAGAGAGGGAAGGAAAGATAAGGGAAGGAAAGTATGATGTAAGGTATGGAAATATAGTGTCCAGGGGGGTTCCTAAGTATTTGATGAGGAGGAGAAGCTTAGGAGAAAAACGACTGATAGCCAGGTTTAGGTGTGGAAATAAGGAGAATTTAAATAAGTATTGGAAGGAGGATGTAATGAAGAGATGTAGATTATCTAGGGAGGGATGGGAGGATATACAGCACTTGAGTGAGGAGTGTGGTGAGCTAAGGGAAGAATTTAGGGGGAGGAAGGCTTTGCTTGGAGAGGAGGGGGAGGAATTGGATTGGATGAAAGCTGTAAAAGAAAGAAGGATAAGAAAGGAGGGTTAGGTATAACGAATTAATATAGTAAGATGGTGATGGGAAGATTTTAGGGGAGAAAGTTTTTTTTTGTTTATAAATTTCTGTACGAATTATATTATTATGTTAAGAGAATGATGTAAGGGTAACGTAACCCATTGTAAGGCCGAATGGCTAACAATTAACAATAAATAATAATAATTGAAAAATACGGAATATTTTAGATGCAAATAACGGTAGAAATAAAAAGTATTCGAAGAAAGCTGGAGTCAGTTTTTGAATCGAGTTTAGTGAGAAGAGTTCGGTGTCGGTCTAGATAAATAAAATGCATGTGCTAGTAAAAACTCAGCGCCCCTCTTCTAGTCTTTCTTCGTTTTTGCTTTTTCTATGTTTAGATAATTTTAATTTTCTTAATTCTAAACATCGAACAATTTTGTCTAAGTCCAAACATTTGTTAACCTTAATTTGGGGGGATTTTCCCAGTGATCGAATCGGATAGCTAAAGTTTTCAGCAAAGCTGGCAATGATTTTGCAAGGCCTCTTTTAATCGCAATCGTCGTAAAACGGTCTTAAGTAAAGGTTATCTTTGCGTATTCGTATGTTTTTTTAACTAAAGTGGTGCACTTAGAAATGACTTTGACCCGTACTTCAGTTTCTTTTCTTGCTGCATTTGATAAGTTTCTAGCCCAATGTGGGCTTCCGTCATAGATCTTTTCAGATTGCAGTAAAAATTATATTGATGCTTCACAGCATTTAAATAAAGTGATATTTAAAACAAAATTAGAATACTTTCTGTCGCCATCTCTGTAAAATTGAATTGCAGTGGCATTTCAATCCTAGCATGACACCACGTTTCGGAGGTTTGTGGGAGGCAGTAGCAAAGCCAGTTAAAAAGCTTTTGTAACGCCTGATTGATAACACCCCAGTGTTTTTTCGTATTGAAACCGACTATTTCGTCGTAGTGTTCCAAACCAGACTAAGACTTTTATTATCTTAGTCCGAGTCGTTTATTAGTTGATACTACTCTTTTGGTTTCTCCTTAGCGTGACTATTTGTAGTGAACTTTATTAGTGTTTCTGGAAGCAATGGTCTACAGAATACTTAAACACTCTGTTAGAAATATCCAAATAAAAGCACTCAACATCTAATTTACAAATTGACGATGTTGTCTTTATAAAAAGGTATAATAGTGAGAGGTTGCATGTAGATTTCAATCGGTTTGTGGGTATTTTTTTTAGTGTATGCACTATATTGTATATCTGAGTAATACACTTTTTTTACATTTTTACTCTGGTTTGGTTAGATTTTTGGTGTTTTTTTAGGTTTATTATTTTTTTTTGGTTTTGATAAACTTTCTCATCAAAGTAGGCAAAAAGATATAAATTTCACAATTTAATTCTAAAAGACACTTTTTATATATCAGTTTATAATCTGGGAACATTCATTAAAAAGTGACATCTAAGAAACGAATCTAATATGGATAATTAAACTGCGCAATGTATTCAGTGTTAATTAAGATAATCTAGTAGCTGTAACTAACCTTTGTAGAACAGATAAAAATATCCTGGACATTATGTTGCACAATCATCTTTTTTTCCTTTCGTTTTTTAATGAAGATGATGGTTACATCACAAGATTTGTTGATATGAGCAGTGGAGATAGATTATATCAAATTGCAAATATTGTTTTGATTTTGTTAGTTATAAAGCTTAAGAATTTATATGAAAAAAAGGTATAACCAAAATAGTATTGTTCCATTTAAGTGGTGTTTGGGAAGATTGCTGTAAAAGTCACATCAGGTTGGTAGATTACATTTTATTTTAAAAAAACAATTTTAATGTTTGTAAATTTGAATGATCAGTTGTAAATGTATAATCACAATTTAAAACCAACTCCCGTTATTTTTTTAAACTTTAAACTTATTTTATAAGTTATCTAAAATATGTATCTTCGTATGAAAGTATGTAAATGCAGAACTATCAGAATTATCTACTAGTATAGGTAATTTGTGTTAAAAAAATATATTAGTTCCAGTCGCGTACATTTTTAGAAAATTATTTATGATTCAAACAGTTAAATAGAGTGTATGTATGCTTTTAGAATAACCATAAAAAACGATTATTTTCTTGACATCAAAAAAAATTGACAAATATGTTAAAGCAGACAATATCAGGATAATAGGTAATCTAAACTTGAGTAAAACTAATTATAATAACAAAATCCAAACGTACCATGAGTACATCAAACCAACAATCATTTTACGTCATTTTTTTGAATTTTGTCAATACTACAAAATTCCTCCCCGTAGAGTTGAGTTATGTTGTACTTTAAGTTTCTGCGAGCGTTGCATGTGTAACTGCTTCCCGGATTGACTTAGCGTTGTCGTTGATGTTTGATTTGTAAACACACAGTTCGTATCTTGACGACGTTTCGAAAAAATCTCACTGGTCATGTTCAGGTATTCCTTGTTTGAGCTGATGCTTTACTGCGTGTCAGACGTAGACTGTTGGCTGTTTATATCTGCTTTTTGTAATACGCTTTGGTGCGCACGATTCATTGTTTCCACTTTATCGAGCGTATCAAAGATATAACGCTAGAACCAGGCCACATGCTTGTTAATTTTGACGTCATGTTACTTTTCACTAACGTTCTGATCGACGAAACAATCGAAATCACACGACAAAAACATCAAGTACGAGAAGACATCATCGAGTTAACTAAACATTGCTTCAAAAAAACCTAAGTAGCAAATTTGTTTATAGCAAACTTGAAATCACGAGCTATTGAAACAACCATACAAAAATCAAAGCTTTGGCTACAATTCGTAGATCATACTTTTATTATTTGGACACACGGAACGAAAGAATTATACAAATTCCTAAATCAGATTAACAAAATGCACCAGAAAATCAAGTTTACAATGAAAATAGAAAGAAAAAAACTAACTACCTTTTTTAGATGTACTGAGAAAGAAGACGACCAACGGAAAACCAACCAACGCATAAGGACCGATACTTGAACGCCAAGTATCATCACCATCCGTCGCAACTACAGTGAGTAGTAAAAATCCTCATCACCAGATCGGAACGTCTAGCTGTCAAAAAACACAAATAACTAGAAATGCAAAAGACCACATTAGAAGAGCGTTAAGACCACGTCGGAACAGAGATACAGAAGAAAATGATAAGAAACTAGATGCCACAGTCTTTCTACTATACTTAAAAAGCACCCCAAACAAAATCATCAAAGTTTTAAGCAAATACAACATTCAGACTACCTTCAACACCGTAAAAAAGATAAATCAAAGCTAAATCCAAAAACCAAGATAGATTTGGAATCACAAGGGGTCTACAAAATTTCTTGTAAAGATTGTAATGGCTGCTACGTGAGGCAAACTAGCAGAAGGGTTAACATAAGGCGCGAAGAACACCGCATCGCCGTCATAAAACAAGAAAAAACATCATCACTACCAGAGCATGTAAGAGAAACTTACCATGAAATCAACTTCGACGAAAAAAAGTCATTGCGAGTGTTGAACACAGAACAATTAAAAAATTGGTCAATAATCTCAATACAAGCGACGATAATCAGAGATTACCAACAGCATGAAAACCAGAATTCACCACAACAAGAAGACCTACCTCCCAAACAATACCGATAATTAAAGACGTAGCCATGGTAAATACACCAAAGCAGAATACTAGAAATAGAAAACCGACAAAAGCATTTTTACCGGATGCAATAAAACGATAATCAGTTATGCGCACCAAAGTATTACAAGAAGCAGATATAAACAGCCAACGATGAAAACAGAAGCAGTCCACATCTGACACGCAACAAAGCAGCAGCTGAAACGAAGAAGACCTGAAGATGATAAGTGAGATTTTACCAAAACGACGTCAAGATACGAACGGTTTGTTTACAAACCATACATCAACGTAACATTAAATAATAAAACCATGTTTAAACGAGAAGCAATCCGAAAATCATTTCTTATTAATAATTTTACTACGCTGATATTGAATAATAAATTGCGGTTTAGGATGTGGTCGTGGTAAAAAATTCCTTGGGGTAAGGGTGCATTTTTATTTTACAGCGCAATTTGATTTTTTTATTTTATCGTTAGCAACTTTGGTTACCTGCACATGTTCTTTCATCTTGCAAAGTTTCTATGAACAATTAATAAGACAGGCATGGATTATTGAACGTGTTTTGGATGCGTGTTCTGCAAACCTATGCTAGATAGAAACATTAAAACCACCGCTTCTATTGTTATGATTGCGAACAACATTACGACCAAATTGGAGGCACACCTACTGAAATATCTACACTAGTTTCGGGAAGTTTAACGCACTGGTTTTTTTTTACTTTGTCAGTCGTATGCACGCGCGACTGTAGGTACATATTACGCTTTGTTGCTCTGTTTCGCTTAAGTCCGTGATATCTGACTATTGCGTTGTATTCACGAACGTGAATTTATTTTGATTGTAATGTTAAGCCAATGGATTTGTTTATATCGACGAAGTGTTGACTAATCTAAAGGGCCCCAAAGTGCCAAAGATATGTAACTTTATTTCGGAGAGAAAGAGAGTCCTAGATAGTACTCGGTGTGCTAATTATAAAATATTAAAAAAAGGTAAAGAAGGTAAACAAGTTGCAAAACAAAATTATAACAACGAATATATTTATTTCAACAAAGTGAAAGAAGTTAAAAAGCAAGGTAGAACTATAACAGATAAAAATCAATTAAGAGTTTGTCAATAAACATAACAGTTAACAGTAATGATGCAGGTCTTTTAGATTAGGCGACTTTGTACATATAAACAAATCCATTGGTTTAACATTAGATTTAAAAAAAAATTACGTTGATAAATACAACACAAATGTCAAATATCAGAAGTTTAAAAAAAAACAAAACGCACCGTTTAACTTATGACATGAAAAAAAAATTCTATACTTAATTGTGACAAAAAGCGTAATATGTACGTGTAGTCGTGCATGCATACGACTGGCATCAAAGTAAATAGAAACAAAGTACTTACAATTTTGCGTTCCAGAATATGCAATTAGTTAATGGCACATCCAACACAAACTATGTTTTTAACATAACATATGGTCACACGAAAAACTATTGTCATCAATCAAACAGATGCATCAAATGTATAAAAAATCAGGCAAATGCTTAAGAAAGCAAAGGATGCTAGATTCATAAACAATTACAACAGAAGCGCTACTCGACATTGACAAAAAAGATCACACTGACTCAAGCTAGATTTGTTCAACCTAGAATGACTTACGTTCAAAAAGCAACATATAATCTTTTACAACAAAATATTAACACTCTCATCGATAACAGACCACAACAAACAAATGTACACTCTGAACTCCAAACAATGATACAGAAATTAATGAAGCAAAGAAGCACCATGCTGAATCTATTAACCACTGTTGCCAACACACTGACGTAATGGTTGAACTTCTTTGAGTATAGTGTATCACTGCAATCGCTTGCAAGTCACAGATATTGCTATAGTAGATCACTTAGTTTTATCCCAGTAAACTGCTTGCTGAAACACAATAATAAGAGGAGCTATTATGACAAATATTTTAAAATGGTTTTTTTTCCGACGGAAATTACAACGCTGAAAACTAGTTGTGACTGACTGACTACAATAAAAACTTTTAATGTACAATGTCACAACTAAACAACAAACCAGTGAGGACTGCTACAAATAGAAACGACCGCTATAAACTAGGAATTAGCGAAGAGATATCGAACGCAAAACAAAAACAAGGAGAAATAGATGTAAAAACAAGACTAAAAACGGAAAAAAATAAACATTTGAAAATAGAAACGTGCAATATAACATTGTTAACAAGAAACGAATGCGAAATCGTGGAAGAGATAAAACACTATGATATAAAAATAATGGGAGGAAGCGAAACAAAAAGAAAAAATGATTAAGAAGTAAATTACTAATAGATAAACATAAATTATACTACTCAGGAAACCATGAAAAACAAAGACCAAAAGAGGGAGTCGGATTAATTATAGCTAAGGAAGTAGATAATGCAGTAAGTAAATTTGAAGACATAAGTTCGAGAATTATGACACTGGAAATAACTACACGGAAAAATAAGTATTATACAAATATATGCACCAGTAGAAGGACGAGAAGTACAAGAAATTTTAGACTTTTACTCCGTTCTACAAACACTTCTAGATAAAATTAGAGAAAAACATGATCAGGTAGCGACTGATATGCAAGAATTGGAAATGACAAATATAAAGGTATGGGTTGCATGGGAAACATGAAGAAGAAAGAATAAATAATTATTATATATATTATTAGAACGAAACATGAATATAAGCTATAGAAATATATCAGTATAATTGTGGAAATACATCAAAGAGTATTTCCCAGTGCTGATGATCCCCAAAAGGGTGAAACGGCCGTACACTGGTTCTCTCTGGTGGTAATTTTTGCAATTGTACTGATATAGTTACTTTTCACTATATTCGTTGGTGGATTGCAATTGTGTTAATATTCGATACGATTTTCGAACTTTCGCGGTTAACAAATCCAGTTACCAATATGCTAAGTTCTCTATACCACCAATTTGTTTATATTTTATACGTGGGCTCGTTAACCATGAGATGGCGACAGCCACCACACTTTTATAGAATAAATAATGATGGAAAGAAAATGATAGAGTTTTTCCAACTAACTAGAGACAACCGCTAGTAGTAGTAGTAGTACATTAGTAGCGCTAGAGAGAAACGCTAGAAGTATAGTTCATAATATAGTATATACACAAAAAATGAAAAATAAAGTAAATCAGATTAAAACAATACCATAAGCGAAAATGGAAGCACAACACAGATTAGTAACAGCAATAAAAGGACACAGAACTAGTATGGGAAAACCAAAAGAATATGAAAAAATACTAATACATAGACTAAGAAATAAGGTAACAAGAAGAGACTATCAAGAAAAAACAGACAATGAATTAAGTGAACAGGACTAAGTGGAAGAAAATTGGACACTAGAAAAAAGGTGGAAAACTTTTAGAGAAACAATACATGCAAGAGCAAAAGAAACCTGTAAAACAAAAATACATAACTAGAAAAGAAAACAGCGTGGTTGAATATAAAAGTAAAAAAATCTGTCAAAAATGAAAAATAGCAAGGAAAAGATATCAAGAGACTAAACAAGAAGTAGACATGAATAAAGGAAATATAGCAAGGAAAGTGGTACGCGAAGCAAAGAGGAAACGTTGGGAAGACTTAGAAAAAGAAATCGCCAAACATATCAAGAAAATAACAGAAAATTTTGGAATGTAAGAAGTATGACGGGAAATGAAAATAATAATAAAAGGAATAAAAAACAAAAATAGTAAATTAATAACAGATATTAAAAACATACTAAAAATATAGACAGAATTCTTCTCAATGAAATTTAAAATAGAAGTAGGAGCAAATGGAAAGGAAACCACTAGAAATACAGTGGAAGAAGAAATAATTGAAGAATAAGAAACTCTAGAGAATATAAACACAGCAAAACTAGATGAAGCAATGAAAACCATCAAACTAGGAAATGCAAGCGGACAAGTCGAAATAGAACCAGAGATGATATAATTTCCAGGCGAGAAAAGAAGAAAATGGCCACTAAATATATATTTAAGAAAACAAGGGAGACAGAAAAAATCCCACAAGAGTGGCAAAATAACATTATCATTTCATTGAAATGGGAGTATGCGGACTGTAAAAACTATAGAGCTATATGCGTCTCTTCCACTACCTTTAAATTATACACCGAAATAGTAGAAAGAAGACTAAGAAAATACATTGACAATAGACTTGAAGAAAAACAGGCAGCATTTAGAACAGAGAGACAAACGCATAATAATATCCATATATTAAGAAGTATAATAGAAAAGAAAGAAGAAAAAACCAACAAATAACAAGATAAATAAAAAGTAAAAATTAATGCTACAGAAATGAAATTTCTCAGAAGGATTGCAGAAAAGACAAAGCTGGATAGAAAACGAAACGAAGAAATAAGACAAATGACACAAAAAGAAACCGTAACAACGAAAATAAAAATAAAGCAGCTTAATTGGTATAGACACATAATACGGTTGAATCAGAATAGAATGGTGAAAAAGATAGTAGAGATGGGTGGAGTAGGTAAAAGAAGAATAGGAATACCTAGAAAGAATAGAAGAAATAGGAAAAAGAAACGGGAAAGCGATAACATAATTGAAAATTCTAGCACTGGACCGAACGGGATGGACACTAAGGGTATTAGGAGTATGGAAGAAAAAGAATCTACAATGTGGTACAACGGCCAAACCTACTTATTAGCTAACAAATCCTCAAAAAATACCAAATGCCATCGAATAACAAAAAGAATTAACAATGCAACCCAACAAACAAAAACAAGCATCACTATAATACTCGAAGCATACTGAAGATGACACGATTGTATCATTACTACAAAACCTTCAACTCCTATCTGGAAAGCAGATAGTAAATAATCAAACTAACGAAAAGCTAGAGTGTCCCAGGACAGCGTACATGGCTTAGTTTTATACACAATATACACAACTAATCTACCAACAACGAAAGCAACAACCATAGCCACCTACGCTAATGACACAATATTAGCTACAGAGAGCAACTTGAATGTCGCAACTGAAAATTTTCAAAACCTACGCTTAATAGAGGATTGGATGAATAAAAGGAACATTTAAGCTAACACTTTTAAATCTTTCAATAATTCAGTTTAAAAAAAAGATTTTGTAATAAATGTAGTACCAACATTATAATTTTGGTATTTTTTTTAAATTTTTTTCAAAAAAGAAAGCAATTTTACAAAAGGCAACACAAAAAATAATGTACGTTACTCTTGATAACACTTTTATAGCATAACTCACTCATACGCATTCGTTATGCTATGCTTTACTTTCGAGGCGTGTTACGTAAATTAGTATTTGAGACCCCATCTGGACGTACGATGTATAACTATGGGATATTGCCAGTACCTCTAACATTGAAATCCTACAACGATTTCAAAACAAAATTGATATTTCCTGGTATGTACCAAATCAGATAATATAAAAAGATCTTAACATTGAATCAGTGTGCGAGGTAACTGAATAGTAGTGTAAAATATAGAACTCTGTTTACAATAATAAAAAAAATATTATTTTTTCTTGAGTAGTTTTGCTAATTACAAGTAAATCATTCCGATCATTCTTTACGTCATAACCTTGCAACGCAATACGTAACATATTTCTACTTGTTTTATTATTCGCTTTCTCTTAATACACTTTCTGCCACGGCGTCACACATTTCGCAAGTAGTTGTTAAAGCCATGCATTATACATTTTTGATTATCTAAAACATTACTGTTTTATCACACACTCCTTCCACTTCTTATTTAAATATTATTAATGATTAGTAAATTAAATTAAGAAATGTCAATACAAATAATGTTATGTAAAAAATTACCAACTCAAATTTTATTTATCTAAACGTAAAGATTCAACAACTTCAGACAAGACAAAAATTTCTACTTCAAATTGTAAGTGTTTAGCGAATGGTTTTTATGGGTAAAAAATTATTTATTATTATAGTGCACGCACTATAAACTTACGGAGTGTATTATATAATAATAGTAATCTAGAAAAAAAAGTATTACAACATTATAACTACATTTAATGTATGAGAAATGGATGAGCAACACATTAAATCCAAATTGCGCAATTTTTTTTAGATTTAAAGTGAAGAAAACTTTTTTTAAGCGCCGGATAAACGGATTGTCATTTAGTGTTGATGGTTGCTACAAAGTTATTGCAACGATTTATGGAAAATACTGTGATTAGGGTTTATAATTATGCCTTAAAAAATAGTGTCAAGAACGAAACTATAAATTACCAAATACTAATTGTTTATTTTGGTTTAACAGTTTTCTTCGACTTCAAAAAATATAGTTTTTCTACTATTCAAAAATGTCTGATTTTTCAGTTTTTTATTGGAAAAAAAAACCGTAGCAAATAACGTTGAATTGTCTCTAAACTTAATAATAACCAACAGAAGTTATAGGTTTGAAAAGTAACTATTAAATAACAAAAAAAAATAAACAAAACATTTTTTTTTAAATTTTTGTTGTGCAGTTATCAAGTTAGACATAATTCTTCTGTTTCTCTATGGTTACTGCTCTAGCAATTTCATAAACTATTTGTAATCCATTAATGTTGCAAAATGTTATGCACATCTTTATTTAATTTTTTTTTTATTTTTTATATTTTGTAGTTTGAGATGAATAGTAACGTTAGGGTGTAAAGTAAGAAAACTTTTAAAAAATTTCATGTCATCTTGTAGAGGGTAGTCATAACGAGGCAATTTCTTGGTTATGAGTTGAAAGTATTCGAAATATGAAAGCATATAGTGTGTGGTTGGCAGCACTGAGAGTTGGATTTATTTCCGTCTAAGTACCATACCTAATCAATTTGGAGCGGTTTGGGAATTAGTTTAATGTTAAAATATGCCTCTAGTAGGTGATATGATCGTTGACATAAAAACAAGATATAGGGCACCTCCGAACAATTCAAATTTACCGCTTTTCAACAAAGCCAATGTTACTTCGTTTTTTAAGAATTATGCAGAAGTTCAACAAAAATACAATTTTTCACCAAATCGTATTTGGAATACTGACGAAACTAGTGTGACAACCGTTCTTTAGGCTCCAAAAGTTATTGCCGAAACAGGGACAAAAGGAGTGGGCCAGTGCGTTTCAGCTGAAAAGGGCGTATTAGTTACAATGTGCGGCTTCATTTCTGCTGTGGGAAATACAATTCCTCCGGGATATGTATTTCGTCGTGTACGTATGAAAGAGCAGTTTATGTATGGCTCCGTACATGGGGCAATAGGCTTTGCCGAGAAGTCAGGGTGGATGTCTTCAAAAATTTTTCTTTAGTTATTGGAGCATATTCAAAAACATACTGGTTGTATCCAAGCAAATCCAATTCTTTTGTTGCTTGATAACTATTGTCGCGAAAATGGCATAGTTCTACTATCATTTTCACCCCATTGCACCCACAAGATGCAACCCCTAGATAGGTGCATTTATGGCCCATTTAAGACCAGATGTAAGGCTGCCTTTAATGACTTTATGATTTCAAATCCTGGAAAACCAATTGGAATTTATGACATCGCTAAACTCACTGCAGATCCTTATCTGTAAAGTTTTACACCAAAAAACATTATCAGCAGCTTCTCTAGTACCGGCTTGTGACCTATTAATTCTATGATTTTAAATGATGACGATTTCATGGAGTCATTCGTCACAGATCGGGCAGATCCTGAAATTTAAATAAAACAGTGTGAATTGCCACCAACTTCTATTACATATAACAATTCGTTTATTCCGTCCATCAGCATGAGCACTAGCAATGTGGCCGATTCCGAAATTGATGAAGTGACTATGACGATAAGAATGTTATTAAATGACATAGTAAATCGCGTTACAAAACCAAAAGCTAAAATATTATCCGTCCACATTGTCAGACCATTACCAAAGGCAGGCCCGAGGAAAACAAATGGAAAATCTCGACTACGTAAATCCAGAATTTATACGAGTACACCGGAGAATCAAAGAATTCAAGAATTGGAAACTATGAGAAAACAAAAGTTGGAAAAAAAAACACTAAGAGAAATATATTACAAAGTGGAGGTGAAGTAAACAAAAAAGATACAAAAGTTAGGGAGAAGGGCAAAATGAAGGCACCAAAGGAAAAATTGAAGAAAATAGAAAGTGACTCCTCAGATTCTGATGTGGATTTGCAACAGAATATTGTTCATGAGACAACATTTTTTGACGATCTGTCCGATTCCCTGGATGAGTTTCAAGACAATGATGTGCCCATGCTATTGGATGACGACGTAATCAACTGTAATGATTGTTTGCTTGTCAAATTTTCGAGCAACAAAAGGGCATTACATTACATTGGCAGAGTGGAATCTTGCAATAATGATGGCTCTTATACAGTAAATTTTTTACGAAAGTATAAAAGTGGTTTTCGCTTTCCAGACTTGCAAGATATTTCGACTGTTTCCAGAGAAGACATCGTTTCAAAAATACCTAACCCTGAGGAAGCACCAGGAACTTCCAGGATGTGTCCGCTCATTATATTTTATTTCAATTTTGCCGGTTATAATGTTCAATAAACTATTTCTATTATGTATGTCTTTTATTATCTTAAAAATGAATAAATTCTGAATTTTATTAGACTTATCCAAATGTGCCCCACAATGGGGCAGATTCGGACAAATGCATCTTTTGGTGAAAAATATAACTAAAGGAAAACAACTACATTTTTTTGATTGAGATAGTTGCTAAAATGTTGGAAATAGTCTAAGGTATCCATAGCACCAGAAATATCTCAAAAATTTTCTCTTATTTTTGCAATATTAATTTTTGAAAATAACGTGTCCGAACCTACCCTAATTAATCAATTTTAGTGTTGAAAACACTAATAAGAAGCTTGATTCGAAGGCTTGTGTAACGAAACGATGAAACGCTCAGATGAAACAAATCTGGAACTTGCGGTGGTACCCAATTTCACTTCATTTTTTTGTATTTTTCGGATGCAGTGTTTATTATTATTAAACAAGATATTCCTTATGATTCGTTTTATGTTTTAAAAATATAATATACAAGTCTTAATTTCACTCAGCAGAGCTATAAAATAATTATGGGTAATTCTACGAAAAATCACACTTTCCGTGCCCTTTCTGATTATCTCCGGTATCTTCAATAAAAAGTTGTTCGTTTCTAATCATTATAAAAAATGCATCTATACGTTAACGTAACAGGAGCATATACGTTTTTTTTTAAAATTTATTTTTACTTATTTCCTGTCCACAGTACGTGAGATCTCACCTCCGTGCCGTGTCCCCAATCATACCTTATGGTTTTCACTTATAGAAAGAAGTTGATATTTCAGTAAGAATTTTGAAAATTTTTCTTTATGTTACGTCTTCTTTAACTTTACTTTTTTTATTTGATAAATAGTTTTGTCTTTGATCAAATCCCTGAAATACAATTTAATATCATGTTCAAAGAGTTTTGAAAAGCATTATATTTTCTTTGATGTTTTTTGCATTTCTTTGTTTAGCTTAAGTATCTCTTAGTTTTTAAAAACCTGTTAGATAGTTTCAGTTTCTTGCTAAATAATAGAATTTTTTTTTAACCTACGTACTCCAACAACGTTGTTACGTATCATTCCTATCAATGGGGGTCAAAGTAGGAGCGTTCTCGTCGCGACCCCTGTCAGATTTTTAATCTGCGAATCCTACTACTCACCTTAACCAAACAGCGTTACTATGCCTACCAGCACAGTGCATCAGTGTCACCCTAAAGGGCCCTTTCCAAGGCCGGCACTGACTGTCATCTCTGCTAACGTCGAGGGGCTCACAGGAGCCAAACAAGACATTATGGCAAAAATCTGCACAGACCACAAATGTCATGTGCTCTGTCTGCAAGAGACCCACCGAGGCCAAAACAACAACCGCCCACGGATCCCTGGTATGAAGCTAATATTAGAGTGCCAGCACGAAAAATACGGTAGCGCCATCTTCACGAAGAGCGATCTCATCGTCAAGACGGCCAACATGTCTCAAGCCAACAACATCGAAATCCTGACAGTGGAACTGGACAGCATCTCTATCACCTCGGTCTATAAGCCACCCGGGGAACGGTTTGACTTCGCTAAACCGCTAAACTTCGATCGGAACAAGACTCACATCATCATCGGTGACTTTAACAGTCACCACGTCAACTGGGACTACGCCAAAACAGATGAAAATGGCGACTTGGTTGAGACGTGGAGCGATGCAAACCACCTCAGTCTAATCCACGACCCCAAACTCCCGAAGTCCTTCAACAGTTCTAGATGGAAACGGGGGTACAACCCAGACCTAGCCTTCGTAAGCAACAACATCGCTGACCTCTGCAGTAAAGCCGTGCTGGAACCCATACCACACACACAGCACAGGCCGATATCCATTAGCGCATCACCAGCAGTCACACCAATCACGGCCCCATTCCGCCGCCGTTTCAACTTCAAAAAAGCAGACTGGACAGGATTTGCAGAGGACCTGGACACGAAAGTGGCAAACATCGAACCGTCACAGACCAACTACAACCTGTTCGTTGACGCCGTACGTACTGCATCCAGAAAGAACATACCACGAGGATGTAGAACCAGCTACGTGCCAGGACTCTCCCATGAGATGATAGACGAATATCAGAAGTACCAACAGCTATTCCAAGCAAATCCGTTCTCGCATAGCACCATTGCATCTGGTACAAAACTAGCACTAAAGATACAGGAAGAAAGACAGAAGTCATGGCAAAACATGATTGAAAGTGTGGACATGACCCACAGCAGTAAGAAAGCCTGGCTCACCATCAAGAAGCTAAGCAACGACCCCAAAAAGGCTGAACAACACCATAATGTCACTGCAAACCAGGTTGCAAGCCAACTCCTTCTAAACGGGAAAGCACTAACTAAACAACCTAAGATGAGGATCAAGCGACAACCTGGCAAAGAAAACAACAGCTTCAATACCACCTTTACCATGGAAGAGCTCAACATCTGTATTAAGAACCTGAAAAATGGTAAAGCGGCTGGAATGGACGACATTTGCTCAGAACAAATAAAACACTTCGGACCAAGGACAAGAGAGTGGATATTAGAGCTGTTTAAGAACTGCTCTTCTTCATATAACATCCCGAAGCTATGGCGGCAGGCACGCGTCATTGCCCTTCTAAAACCGGGCAAAGACGTCTCGGACCCCAAAAACTTCAGACCAATATCACTTCTCTGCCACCTCCACAAACTCTATGAACGTCTCATACTGAACCATCTGTCTCCCCTGATCGAAGAACACCTAATCCCAGAACAAGCTGGCTTCCGCCCGGGCAAATCTTGCACGGGACAGACACTCAACCTCACCCAGCACATAGAAGATGGTTTTGAAAAAAGGAAAATCATAGGCGCAGTATTTGTAGATCTCTCAGCTGCATACGATACTGTGAACCATAGGATGCTCCTCTCAAAGATCTACGACATGACACACGACTACCACCTAGTGCAAGTCATCAAATCGCTATTGGAAAACAGACGATTCTATGTAGAACTCTGCAAGCAGAAGAGCCGCTGGAGACGGCAACAAAACGGCCTCCCTCAGGGAAGTGTGCTAGCACCGACCCTCTTCAATATCTACACCAAAGATCAGCCTATCCACTCTAATTGCAGGAGTTTCTTATATGCTGACGATCTGTGCGTCACAGCACAGGAGAAAGAGTTCACCACCATTGAGAGAGTCCTTACATCTGCTCTATCGAACCTCTCAACCTACTACAGCAAAAACTACCTGAGACCAAATCCGACCAAAACACAGGTAACTGCTTTCCATCTGCGCCATCGGGAAGCAAACCGGAAGTTACGCATCACCTGGAATGGTACGGAAATAGAACACCACCAGAACCCAGTGTACCTCGGAGTCGTGCTCGACCGGACCCTGACTTACTAACCACGTGGAAAAGACGAAGGGGAAAGTCAGCGCTCGGAACAATATCCTCAGAAAACTGGCCAACACCAAGTGGGGCGCCAATCCGACCACCCTGCGCTCTACTGCACTCGCACTCTGCTACTCCACAGCAGAATTTGCGTGCCCAGTTTGGGAGCGGTCATCTCATGCCAAAAAACTCGACCCGGTGCTCAACGAGAGCTGTCGCTACATCACGGGATGTCTGAAACCGACACCCATCAACAGCCTCTACCTATTAACCGGTATTGCTCCACCAGACATAAGAAGAAATGTAGCGAGTAGGCGGGAAAAACTGAGGCAACTAGAGGACCCCAGACATCCATTGTACGGCCATACCAACGTCGACAAACGCCTAAAATCCCGAAAAAGCTTCATACCCGAGAAACCCCTGGACTCAACAGCTAAAGCAGCGAGGTTGGATTCATGGCGCGAACGCGTTAAAAACACCGACGCAATCGACGGTACCAGCCTAGAAGTGGGAGAACACCTACCCGCTGGCGGTGATCTGGACTGGACTACGTGGAAAAGCCTAAACCGCCTACGCACTAGAACTGGCAGATCCAAAGTCAACATGACCAAGTGGGGGTACTCTAGCGACAGCGATTTATGCGACTGCGGAGAAAGACAGACCATGGAACATCTTCCGATCTGCCGACTCCTCGACGAAAAATGCACCATGGAGGACCTCACCGCAGCCACCGACAGGGCCATAGCCTGTGCCCGCCACTGGAAGGACATATGAAACTTTTGGATTAAGGACCCGAGAAGAAGAAGATTCCTATCAATGTTTCACATTTTTGTAATTTAATAAAAAATTTGCCACGTCACTTGCACGCGGACTCTCCTTATTAAATATTTCGACTTAATTCGATATCTACGGGATTTGTCCCGATGGTCATTTTCTATCTTAAATTCGCTGTGAATAGTTTGATTTTGATAGAAACCTTGTTCGTTCAATTGTAATTCAGTTTAAATTTAATTTTACTGAATTGAAGATTTTCTACGTATATTGACGGAATTATGGCAAGCTCGATTTAATTGACTCTCACAAGTATGGCGTTGCTTTTATTAACTTTTATTTTATATAAATTTAATGACTATGTCTTGTTAGACGAGAACTAAACTTATTCACAAGTTTATGTAAGTGTTAATGTTTGATTGTTTTGTTCTTTGTGTAGTATCTTTGTTTATTACTTAAATATTTTGTTGATAAAACCAAAGTATTACCTTGTTATGGATTGAGAAAATATACGTATATATGACAAAGTTCCTTCGTTAATGGTTATTTGTTTTTAGCCTAGTTCTTAGAACAGGGCCAATCATAACAAAAAAATTGGCAACAAAAAATGGCACCCAACGTAGGGCTTCGATTTACTTTACTACTTTTTTTATTAGGTTTAATCGACTGATTGTATTTATCAGTAATTATAGAATTTTTTTGGCTTTATTGATTTATCTCACGAATTGTAAAGATCTACTGTTTTTTTTTTAGCTGAGTTTCTTTCAACAATATTTAATAATATATAACAAATTTTTCAATTGTTGTTTGTTTTGCGACGTTAAAAAAAATATTGTCGTTGGGGTCATATTTGACCCCACTTGGTAACCGACGTTCTAAAAAGTAATTCTAATATTTTGTCTGCATTTGTCATCTAATCTGCTTGTTTCAACGTGTTTCAACATGTTATTCGTCTGAATCATGATTAGTACCATTCCGTCTTTAGTCATTACATTAGGTGAGTTTGTTCGAATCAGTTGAAAAATGTGTCTGCTGTGTTATTACATTTGATTGGAAATAGTTGTTATTGAATTATGGCTAGAAAATATTTGTCTCAGCGTGAAGTGGAAGAAATAGCTAGCAATATTAATTTACTGAATTAAATTAAAGATGAAATTTTATCTGACGATAGTGATGCCGAATTTGAAGAAGTAAGTGTACCTAATGTAAACCCGATTGAAAGTTTGGAAGACGATGGCAGTGATAATAATTCGCTCAATGATAAAGATATACTGGTGGGTTCCATATGGAAAAAAGATAAGCATCATGATAGAAGACGAAATCAGCGAAATATTCTAAAAACACCGCCAGGATTAACAAAATTCAGTGAACATATTTCAACATGCCTAGATGGTTTCCATTTATTTATCTCGGAAGACATTATGGACATAATACTTAGAGAAACAAACATTCGAGCTAGAAGAATTGTAGGCGATACGTGGAAGACAGTAGATGCGGATGAGTTACATGCATTTTTTAGATTACTGCTTCTAGCTGGTGGTTTGAAAGCACGCCAAGAACCAATATTGGAGCTATGGAGTACGAAATACATGTCTTTCCATAGACCAATTTTTGATGCTGCAATGTCTCGTAATCGAATGAGAAACCTTTTGAAATACATTCGATTTGACGATATGGACAGCCGAGAAGAATGACGGGCAACAGATAAATTAGCAGCTATTCGTAACATTCACAATATTCTCGCTGTAAATTGCAAAAAATCGAATAACCCTAATGCTGAAGTATGGATTGATGAACAACTTGTTCCTTTCCGTGGAAAATGTCCCTTTCGAGTGTATATGAAGTCGAAGCCAGACAAACACGGAATTAAAATCTGGGCTTTATGCGATGTTAGTAACAGATATTGCTGGAATTTCCAAATATATACTGGAATGGTAGACAACGCTCCAGAACGGGAACAAGGTAAAACACAATTTTATCGTTTTATGCACGAGTATAAAATTTCATTTCTAGGGAAGCGGGTAGTTTTGGATTTGGTTGAGGGTTTGAGAGAGGGTTATGGTATTACCACAGATAATTTTTTTACGTCTATGTTTTTGGAGAAGGAGCTACTGCAGCAATCAAAAACCTTGATCGGAACAATATGTAAAACACGTAGAGAAATACCAAAAGAATTTTTGCCAAAAAGAAATCGAGCAGAATACTCAAGAGAAATCCTATATGGAAAAGATACAATTTTAGTATCTTACGTACCTAAAAAATATAGAAGCGTTATGCTACTTTCAACGCAACACCAAGATTTGGAATTGTCCGAAAAAGACCTCAGTTACAAACCGCAAGTTGTCTTGGACTATAATAGCTGCAAAGGACCTGTGGACAGCGTCGATAAAATGGTGAAGGAATACTCATGCAGAAGAAATACAAATCGCTGGCCTGTTTTAATTTCTTAAATATTTCTGCCATGAATGCATTTATTTTATACATTACGAAATTTGAAAATTTTGAAAAAGGGAAAACATCCCGAAGGAGATTATTTTTGCAAAAACTTGGGTTTGAATTAGTAATCACACATATCAAAAAACGTACACTTTAAGGATTACCAAGATATGTGCAGAATGCAATAGCGATGGTTTTGGCAGACACAGAACCAGAGGAAGTGGGACCGCAAGACGAAACTATCGCTCGCCCAAAAAGAGGTCGTTGTAAGATATGTCCAAGAGCAAATGACAAAAAATGTTCGGAAACGTGTGAAAAGTGCAAACTCTTTGTATGTAAACAACATTGCCAGAAAAAAATTACAACGATATGTAATAGTTGTTGCCCTCACTAATTTATGTTTACATTTTATTTTTATTAGTTTATATGAAATCTAATGTTAATTTAAAATATTAATAAATTAATCGGTTTTTCTTTACAAAATAAGAAAAAAAAACTTGGGGTCAAATCTGACCCCACTTGGGGGGGGGGGGGGAGGCTTGATCAGCCTCAAAAATTGTTTGGTAATCCGAAGGTTAATTGTGCTTCATCGTCTTTCTTTAATCGTTCTTTTTTCTTTTAGCGGTATCGCAAGCATTACGATTCTGACTTCTGGTTATTTTCTTGGTTCTTGTTGTTTGACTATGTTGGCGGTATTTTGTCGGGTGTAGCTGGGATGCTACCCAATTGTTTCTCCCATTTTGCTGTTCTGATATTTTTTCTTTGCTTAAGTTTCTAGGATCACTAGTAGGATACTCACTGTAGTTTTAGTTTTTTTTTCTCTTTTTTTACGTGTCTTACTTCGCTTGCCGACAGTTAAGTCTTGCAGTAAACTTTCCGATTTAGGATAGCAATTGGTACACATTAATTATATAACTAACTAGAATATTTTTTTTCTTTTTTTTTCTATTTTCTATATTTAAAGCAGTTAGTTGGACACCGTAGCGTGTTCACTGTTTTCGTTATTGTACTTTGTTTTTCTTACTTTTCATTTTTTCTTTTTCTTCATTAGTTGATCAGTTACATGCCACATCTCTTTCTTTCTTTTTGTTCCTGCTGTAGGTTTCCTTTTAGCGTAGTTGGTTGGGGAGTAGAGTAGGTTACTTCGTTTTGGCTATCTAGAGAGAGCTAGTATACCGTACAACAACATCGTACTTTCTTTTCTAATTTTTTCGTCCTGTCTTTATGCTTCTTCTTTCAATCTATTACTAATGAATGGGGAAGCGTTTGTTTTGGGAACCCAACGGAAGTGTGTTCGTTACATAACTAACTACAATGTCTTCTTTCTTCTCTTTCTTTTTCTATTTTCTATACTTAAGGCAGTAGGTTGGAAACATTTTGCCTTATCTTTCTCCGTCTCTTTGTTTTTCCTACCTTTTTATGTTGAACAGTTGCATGCCACAACTCTTTCTTTCTTTCTTCTTGTTCCTCTTAAAGGTTTGCTTTTAGAGTGGTTGGTTGTAGATTACAGTAGGTTAGTTTGGCTTCGTTATCTAGGGAGCAATAGTAGAACCGTACAACAACATTGTACTCTTTTTTGTCCTGACTTTTTGCCTCTTCTTTCTAACTATTACCACGAATGGGGGAACGCTTGTTTTGAGAACCTAACGGCAGCCTGTTTGGAAAAGTTTTTTGTTTTCGACCCGGTAGTCTCAATTTCTAAACTAGACGTAATACCTTTCGGGAGCCGTACGGCGGAATTGATAAAGCTTGGCAAGAGTACTTAATTTTTTTTTAATTGGCGCGGGGGATGTAGTTGTACAGGGGATACCGCTTCCGGCTACATTCCAGCCTAGCCAATTCAGATTGTATTCTTTTTTATAAGGTTTTGTGGTCAAATTTTGGGATACGTTTCTTCTTTCTTTTATCTACTTTCAGGACAAATTAGTTTCTTAGGTGTTGTTTTTGCTAGTCTTAGACTAGGCTCCTTTCTTAGATGAGAAGAAGACTATTGGGGTTCGACGCAACACAATCGTTCAACACTCCATAGAGGAAACCTTGAGTTGCGATAGGATTTTTGTTATTTTTTAGCTTGGGGTTTGGGTGACGTTCTTTCCCGTATCACCTATGTGACCATTTTTTTCTGGGTTTCCAAAGGTGGTATGCAAAAAAGGGTTTTAATCACTAAGAGTTAAGGTTTCATTTAGTTTTTAGAGCTCTTGGGCCTAGCTGTTTGCCAAAACGTCTCATTTCTTACTCTTATTGTTATGGATTCGTTGAGTGATGGTTGTGAGAAGGATTCTTTTTTTTGTTTTCTGGTGCCTAGGCATTTCCGCTACATGTGACTGTTGAGAATGACGTTCATTTATTAAAATTACTTTTTTTTTTCTTGAGGTGACTTGGTCGTGGTCTATAAGATTTTTGATTGCTTTAGCGATTTTTCAAAGACTTTACTACTTGGTGTTTCTCAAGTTATTTCTCTTCATTTGCGTTAGGTTTTTTTTATAAAAGTGGGCTTCTTCAAATTCGTTTTCTACCTCAAACTTTTTTTTTCAGCAGTGTACTTACAATTTAATAAATCAGACATCAACAATTACTTTGACTAACTTTGCAACAATGAGAATAACAAAAGTGTATAGATTAGATTAATTGAATTGGTCCATACCACAACTTTTTAAATAGTTTTTGACAACAGGCTTAATAACCAAGTTTACTAAAGTAACCACTTATGTCAAACCCAGACATTAAAACATTCTTAACGTTAGTATACCGTTAGATTTGCACGCTATGTAACACTTTCAAATGTTTCGTGACGAGATTTAAATAAAATATGTTTTTAATTAGATCTAAATATAATGAAAATTAACTTAGCCGCCAAAGAAAGATTTATGAGCACGACTTTATGGAAAAATAGGCAGCATTTATGTAAAACCAAACTGAGCATTTTTAGAAAAGGTAAATTTTGACAAAGAGCTTAATGATAATTTAAATGTAAAAAATAAGGAAACTTATGTATATAATAAGATACCAGAAGAAGACAAAATTTTTAACATTTTACATAGTAATCGTAATCGTAATCACATTTTATGACTACAATAAAGTAATCAGTAATCAATTCTTGGTTGGCCATGTAATTGTAATCAGTAGACATTTACTTTTTGGTGATGTAACTGTAATCAGTTCTTTGTAATCGTCACAGCTTTTATTATTATTTATTTAGTTACACTAAACTTAGATCTTTGACAAATTGATGTAATTGTTACGCTTTATTATTGTGCCTAAGTTTTTATGTGTCAGACCTCGTACACGTACGAATCAGACTCCGATCTTTACTAATACTAATGAATCAAAATTCAATTCGTGAATAATACTTATGTAAAATTGGAAAAGAAAGTAAAACCCAGAAGCAGTTTTGTACAAAACAAAGTTACGTCACTTACGAGAACTTTACCAATTTAAAAATAAATAGTAAGCAATATGGAGTATATATCGTGTACTTCCTTTTTAAATGTCAAGTATAATAACAAAGTCTACTTACGATTAAGGTCTGTAAGCATATTGTTTACTAATTAATACTTTTGCCAGGTATTATATAAGTGAGCGCTTTCACCGACCAGAAGTTGAAAGTTAATTTATTAAATTTATTATTCCATATTTAAATTTATCGAATTTACGCACATTAAGCATTTGGTAAAGTTTGTCATTTGAAACATCTTGAGTGCTGTGTCAGCATAGAAATGTCGTTACATAAGGCTAGAATCGTTAATTAATAAATTGTAATTGAGTGTAAATATTTAGCTAACAGTTAGAAAAGTAGATGGTAAGTAATTATGTAATGATGTAATTTTTGAAAGGTATGACTTTTTCTTTTCTTTTAACTAATGCACTCGTTTTGCAATATGTGCATATTATTTTTTCTAGTGCGCGTACGTGATACTTTTTTTAAAATAATATTGATGTGATATATTAACGTTTAAAACAAAAACAAAAAATATTAAAACGCGTTGAGACAACATAGCTCGTAGGTCTGTGACCTCTATAAGTCAAAAAAATTTAAATGTAAATCATTCAAATATATGTATAATTATGTTTTTTTGGGTACTAGCATTGATTAATAAGTCACTGGTACTAGATAGCCATGGTATCAGTGTCAGCATTTGACAGTTAGCTGACGGCATAGTTTAAGGTAAACTACAAAAATCTCAGCTATGCAAAACGTCAATTAAAAACAAAACTTTCGTTCCACTTTTCTATAAATACTTTTCTTCATTTTAACATTACTATTGTAAGCGTACTTAATACCCGTACTCTTTGACTTAATAAATAAAAGCTTTAGTATACTTTGTGACATTGAAATTGCAACACCAAGAAGGGGTGGGAATTTTGTAATCAAACTTGGCAGGAACGTTTAGCTACTTAGATCAGACTTTAAAATTGGCTTCTTTGAATCCTGCTAGAAAAGTGGGTTTATCAACTGCTGAAGAAATGGAAGAATATGGAATTGTACCAGCTACAGCACTCCATACTATAACTTCTACATTGTGATACACAAGCCACTTAACAGAAAATTGAGCATACGGATATCATATACTCTCAAAAAAAAATCGGGATTTATCACTGAAGTGTATTCTATCCAGATTCCAGTAGAGTCGCAACCTTTTAGGCGTTGGCCTACCGCAGTAGCCTCAAGTGGCTTGTGATTCGGTCAACTGGGAAACGTGGTATCATCTTACGGTATTCTTCTCCGCTTCCCAACCTCTACTAACAAACAGGTTATCAGCTTCTTCTTATCCAGCTTTCTGTTTCTCTAGTTTGCGTTACATAGTAAATAAATGTACTAAGTTTTTCCCAATTTTTCTTGCTACTGATTATATTTATTATTATGTTGTCCACTTCTAAGTCAATCTGTAGTTCGATCTGCAGAGCATGTCGTATCCTCACCCACCGCCGCCAGTAGAATACGGGATGTGCTTTGTCATAATATTCGCTGCAGTCCACGTAGAGGTCATTCTATCTTTTTGTAATCTTTTTTAAATATTTGCCGTTTTCTCCATGACCAGAGAGGAATTTGGCGATGCCATATCCTATATCTCCATATGGCCTCTGGTACCACGGGTAGATGTGTCTTAGTTTTATTGTCCACAAATTCTTGTTGCTCCTTTCTCTGGCTAATAGGTACAGTGAGAGAAGAGACGAGATAGCAAGAATATTCTAAGTCCCCACTGTTTTATAAGCACAGATGCCAGCCCCGCACAGCATCATGTTGTTAACTGTCGATGCCATTATTTGACGTTTACACTCTCTGGGTTCGTTGCAGTTTGGGAGTATACTCAGTAATTTCTGCATTGTTTAATGTTACTTTTTTGACATGTTGTATAAACCTTTGGTGTCTATCGATTAGTACTCCCAATATCTTAATCTCCTTTCCTATTACAGTTACATCTCCATCAATCATCCTACACCCAGCACTCTTCTCCCCATAACAACTGCCGCTTTAGTTTTACGAGTAACTAGTTTTAGACCATGCTCATCCATCCATATGTTAATAATTTGAACAGATAATTATTATTCTTCACCATTTCCTCCATGCATCTATCTTTGCCAACAAGGGTAATGTCATCGGCAAACGCATAAATACTTATTCTCTCTGGCATCCGTCGTCTAAGCACATTGTCATAAGCAATATTCCACAAAGTTGGTCCCAGTATCGAAGCTTGTAGTACACCCCTCAAGCATCAATATATCAATAATCTTCTGGTTTGACTTTCAGGTCAGGTATTCCATGATTATTCTTATTAAGTAAACTGGTCCACGTTGCTTAAATAGGTATGTGATTATTACTTGTCTAGATAGAGAATTAAATACATTTTGTACGTTAAATGAAGTAATTATACAAGCTTCCTTCGTCCTCCTTGAACCCTCCTTGCCTCTTCTAGCTTCTTCGATAACTGTTTTTAGAGGTGTTATAGTACTACACGCTTTCCTAAATTCAAATTGCTTTTCGGACAGATTTACACAATCTATAAGCCTATTATTTAAGATCTTTTTAAACAACTTGCTTATAAAATTTATTAGGCATATTGGTCTAAAGGCTTTGGTGTCCGTCTTTGGTATTAGGACTACTCTAACCATTTTCCATTCCTTGGGATAGATGTTTTCTCTCAAGCATACATTAAACAACTTAGTTATCACTGCCGTTTTTTGGAGTGCCATTTCTTTTATAACTAATGCGGGTATCCCATCTGGCCCTGGAGCTTTTTTAGTCGGTAAAGTTGCTGCAGACACCCTGGTTTCTTCCTCTGAAATTTCTATTACTTTATGGGTTCCTTCTATGTTGGCGGTTGTTGACTGCCTAGGGAAATGTTTCAACATTCTCTTTCACATCTCCTCATCACTCATTCCTCAATCCTAAATGTTTCTCCCCAGCGCCTTCATGGCGATTTTATATCCATTGGCCCAGATGTTGTTGTCCAAATCCTTGCATAAATAATTCCAGTATCGTTTCTTGCTTGATTTAATCGCCAGTTTTAATTGCTTCTTTTTAAGAGAAACAGATCATCTAGATTTGACTTCCTGTTCTGCAGACTTTATGCTGGTACTCTCTTTTAAGACAGCTACATTTTTTACTTTTTTTTTATAGATTTGTTCCACCAGTATCCATTGTCTTTGGACCTTCCTTTCTTGCTGTCTATACTAGATGCTTTGTGAATGCTTCTAGTCGTCAAATATATTCTTTCTAGTGTGTATTCTTTATCTTGCGTAGGATCAAGCACAACTCAGTTTCGTTAAATCTAGTGTTATTGCTTCCCATCCAATAAATTGTTGTTGTTTTCTACCCTCTTTTATAGCAGCTGAACATTGTAGCAACTTTATCAATTTGAACCCAAACAAAGCCGTTCCAATTGCCTGATGCACTTATCACTATCTTTTTGTTCACCTTGATTATTTTCACCTTTTTATCCTTATCCAAAACCACGCACTTTGTCTTTCAACTTCCGATGCCACAATTACCGTCGTTGCCCATCTTTATGGCTTCCTTTAGGGCAAGATCTACCGCTTCCTTACAGTTATTTAAATTAATCTGCAATATTTTTAATTCTAAATTTTAATTCTACGTCAGTATCTTGTATCTTGGTCTGTCCTTCTTTTATGATAACCGCGTTTTTCCTTGTTAGTGCGGTTATTTGGCTGGTTGCTGCCTCTCTCCTTTCTGTTATACATCCTGTGGAACTAGTAGCTAGATTTATTTTCAACTTTTCCGCTGATCGGACTCATGGACATGCCCGTCTTTATAACTTCCGTACTTACAGATTCACTCCATTTCTCTTTCAGTCGCATAGTTTTTTTCTGTTTGTACTTCCGCTACTGAAAGACTTTTAACATACTTCCCTCATTTGTTTTCTATCGTTTGCCTGCTGTTTTTAATTTCATAAAACATACTCCTTAGTTTGCTCATCCACTTTCCGTCCGCAAAGGTCACATCTCGCTCAACCATGTCGACGTGGCTTTTGAAGAAATCAGCACCGTTTTCGTAACTATCGGGTAATCCTCTTGATTCTCGACTCTTCTCTTTTTATGGCTCATCCTGGACGTAGCATTAAAATTATTACCAAAAAAATCACCTAATAAGCCTGCTTCCTATGAGCATCTAAAAAAGTTTATCGCTTGAATGAGAGTCGCAGCCTACACCACTTCAAAGTTGATGGGGGTGTTCAGCTGTCAGTGGTACTACAAGATGTGACCGATAAAATTGCAATCCAAAACCTCTGATTCGACGGTAAACTGCTTGAAAAGTTACAGGACCTAACTATTGATTGGTGATTGATCTGGTACTAGAAAATTGGTCTTTTATTGCCTTAAGTTAAATATGGTGCTCCTGCACTTCATTTGTTTGCATCCATTTCCTAGTTCTTTGTTTACGACAATTCCGAACTTCCTTGATAACAAATCATGCTAGTGAATTGGTTCCGTTTAAGACAATTTCAAATTTCCTTGTATGAAAAACCACTTTTACGTAAGCCAACAATTCGACTTCTGTCGAATTGGCTTAATTTTCACGCTGTTGCACTTTAGGCATAATCACACTCTCAAAACACGTTAAACAGAAGAAGAACAAAAGATAATAATAAATATTAAAATTAACCAAGTCCCGCATGAAATACACACTATAATGTAGTAATAGAAACAAAAATACTTTAGATATGTCATTAAGATTTGATCAAGTTAAATAAAATTTTAATCATTTACTGCCTCTGAGTAGCTAAACCTTTTTGCCAAGTTTGAACACAAAATTCCCATCTCTTCTTGGTGTTGCAATTTAAATGTTCCAGATTATATATTGAAACGTTTCTCAAACATTTAGAACATTTGAGGCCATTACCAAAACAAAATATTTTAGTCTCAGCTAAGAAGAGCATATAAAAAGCAATAGAAGAAAATTAGTGTTAATCAAAAATTTTAAGTTTGCAACGTCAGTGTAAAGAAGAACGTACTGGTATTAAATAAACAACTGCGTTAAGTGATTATTCTTATCCGCGGACGGTATACGGTTGCAGTGATATATAAATTACACTAGGTGTTTGTTTTTATTAAATTGCTGCTTTGTTACTTTGCTTAGCTTGTTGCATTGTGGTTTTGGTTCATTAAAATTAGTTACGTGTATAATAATCGATAATAGTGTAATTAATTAAAAAAAATAAAGTTTTTAAGTTCATTAGAAGATATTGTCATGTCCTTTTGAAACTACGTCTAAAAACAAATGAAAAGTCTGTACCATAAGAGTCAATAAAACAACGGTAAAAGCAACAGAAACACTAAAAAACAAAAATTAAAAATAAAACACAGTAGAAAATAAATTCTTTTTTTCGCTATACTGTCACCTTCATCATCATTATTCTAACTCCTGTGTTGATTTTTAAATGAAAAATATCTTACTTTTTTCATTCATTAAGAAGTTTTAACTAAAAATGCTTCCAGGTCTTTGTTTCCAGTTTTTAGTTATTAGAGAGACAACCGCTAGAGGATAGATATACATTCGTAGTGGTAAAGGGAAGCGCTAAAAGTATAGTTAATTACATAGTATATACACAAGAAATAGAAAATAAAATAAATCAGATGAAAACAATAGCAGAGGCGGAAATGGACACAGTTTAGTAACAGCAATGATTAAGGACACGGAGCTAGTATGGGAAAAACCAAAAGAATATGAAAGAATCAAGAAAAAACAAACAATGAATTAAGTAAATAAGACCAAGTGGAAAAAATTGTAAATTGTAAAACAAAAATACATAAAAACCAGAAAAGAAAACAGAGTGGTGGAATAAAGAATTAAAAAAAATCTGTCAAAAACAAAAAATGGCATGGAAAAGATATCAAGAGACAAAACCAGAAGTAGACAGACAAAAATACATAACTAAAAGAAATATAGCAAAAAAAGTGGTACGAGAAGCACAGAAGAAAAGCTGGAAATGCTTCGGAAAAGAAATCGAACAAACACATCAAGAAAATAACAAGAAATTCTGGAATGCTGTAAGAAGTATGAAAGTAAATAAAAAATAATAATGAAAGGAATAAAAAACAAAAATAAAGAATTAAAAACATACAAAAATTAGAGCAGAATTCTTCTCAATAAAATTTGGAATAGAAGTAAGAGCAAATGGAAAGAAGACCACTAGAAATACAGTGGAAGATAAAGAAGTAATTGAAGAAAAAGAAACTAGAGAATATAAACACAGAAGAACTAGATGAAGCAATAAAAACCAGGAAAGGCAAGCGGACAAGACGAAATAGAACCAGAGATGATAAAATTCCTCGGAGAGAAAAGAAGAGAACGGCTACTAAATGTATTCAAGAAAACATGGGAGACAAAAGAAATCCCCACAGAAGTAACAAAATAAAATTATCATTTCAATTTACAAGAAAGAAGAGTATGCGGACTGTGAAAACTATAGAGCTATATGCCTATCCTCCACCACGTTTAAATTATATACTAAAATAGTAGAAGGAAGACCGAGACAATAAACTTGAAGAAGAACAGGTAGCATTTAGAGCAGGAACACAAACGCACGATAATATCGACATATTAAGAAGTATAATAGATAAGAAAGAAGAAAAAAGCGAAGAAATATTTGTTGCATTTATTAAAAAGCAGCCTTCGACTCAATACAGAGGAAAATAGTATGTAATTGCCTAAAACAACTAAAGGTACCAATGAAATTAGTAAGAGTGATAAGAAGTATCTATAAAATAGTAAATGCAATAGTTAAAATAAACGGAGAGGAATCAGAGTTTTTGCAGATGGAAGTAGGAGTAAAACAGGATGATAGTCTAAGCGTCTAAGAAATGTAAAACAATAATCATAAATAACAAGAACCGAAAAGAAAATAGAGAAATATACATTAAAGAAGAAAAACTAGAGAATGGAACGAATATCTAGGAAGTGTAATAAGAGAAGATGGGAAGATAGATGGGGATGTAAATAACAAGATAAATAAAAGTGTTAAAATCTATAACGCGTTAAATAAGACAATTTTTGGAAAACGAAAAAATAGACAAGAAAACTAAAATAAGAGTGTATAACACAGTGGTGATACCAATTCTTACATACGCGAGTGAAACGTGTTCATTACAAGATAAACAAGAAGCAAAACTTAATGCGTCAAAAATGAAATTTTTCAGGATTGCAGGAAAAACAAAGTTGGATAGACAACGGAGCGAAGAAATAAGACAAATGACACTAAGAGAAACAATAACAACAAACATAGAAATGAAACAGCTTAAATGGTATAGACACATAATACGGATGAATCAGAATAGATTGGTGAAAAAGATAGAGATGAGCAGAGTAGGTAAAAGGAGAGTAGTAAAACCTAGAAAGAATTGGATACAACGACTAGAAGAAATAGGAAAAAGAAAAGAGAAGACGATAGCAGATATAAAAAATCTACCACGAGACTAAACTTGATGGAAAAAGTGGGTATCAGAAGAAAACTAATCCGACACCCTTAGGGGTATAAGGAGTATGGAAGAAGAAGAATTAATAAAGTTTACGCGCGTTTTTTTTTATTTTAGCCGGTAGTATACGGTGCAGATTTGGGTGGTAGTACGCCATGTTTTTAAGATTGTGCCTAATGGTTCAAAAATTAAAAAGTTTGGAAAACACTGAGCTAACTCATCGATGTCTTCGAAATTTTGTGTAATAGTCCAGTCAATCCGTGACTGAAAAGGTGGGCATAGATGCAAAAGGTCGGGTAGTTCTAATTTTTTGGTATGTTGTATGTAAAGGGTCACTGTTAAATGCCCCAAGTTTTCGACCTCGCTAGTGTTCCGCGGGTTGCCAAAAAATGGCAAAATTTTTGACCCTTTTTATCTTTATCTTCCTGAGAATAATACTTTTTGAGTTACAGCCATTCAAATTTTGAACGGATTTTCAATATTTTCAAGGATTGTTAGTTTTCAGTTAGTATTTCTGATTTTTCACTGGTTTTCCAGCAAAATTGATTAACATTTACTTCAAAATTAAAAGATTGTGCTTTAATCTGTGACTAAAATGGGGTTTCTATCATTAGCTTCTAAAACAAGGTGGCTGCAAAGCTGTTTGTTTAAATTAGGTAATGTATCTACATTATAAGACGATTGGTATATTGACAGTGCAACATAAGTAATATAAATATATATATATATAAACGTGGTAAAGAATATGCCACGTATTCAAATGAAGGTCGATTGGAGACTGGTTCGGAGGAAGGGGCAGTTGGTGCCGAACTAGTTTAAACGAGGGGGATGTCGTGTTGTTAAAAGAAAAAGGATTAGCAAGTATTTTCAAGTCCAGTGTTGCTAGGGAAATTAAAGATCATAATTTTTTAAAATGCGTGAAACAAGTGTCCGTGCACAGTGCTTGCCAAAAGAGGCATAACAACCCGAAATTGATAGCAGCGTATCTTCGTCACAAAAAGTTGGGCACTGCACCTGCGAAATTAACAATATCTTCTACCGAAACTTTTGATTTTCAACACTGTTGTTTCTTTTGCGGAGAAGAGATAACTAACACATTTCTTGAAGCCCAGAAGAAGGAGAAGCTGTCGAAAATGAATAATGTGATAACTGTGGAAATAAATGCAATGTAAAATCAAATATTGAAAGCCGCCGATCAACGAGGTGATGAATGGGCAATGAAAATCAAACAACGGATTGGGGAACAAGCAATGAATTTAGTTGCACTTGATGCAAGGTACCACTTGTTTTGCCAAATAAAAGTGTACGCAGCGCCATCCACTGGACATAAAAGAGGATACCGACCAGCTTCCAATGTGGAACGGGCAATGGAACATATATATTCATTCCTTCAGGAAAACTCTGAAGAATGCCAGTTTTCATTTGAAGATCTGATAAGTCAAATTTCTGGGGATTACCGTCCTGACACTCGGACCATTAAAAGTCATCTGTTTAAGAAACACCAGGAAGATATAGTCATTGCTGAAAGAGCGACCAAAAGTACTATTGTATGTTTCAAAAACTGTTGGGCACAAAATACTAATTTCTGCTGGGTATGAGAGTAACAAATTGGACCCTGAAGAACGAAAAGAAAAAATGAGGGTAATAGAAGCTGCTGCTCATGTTGGGATACATTCGTGCACAACCGTATGAAACAAATGAACCTTCTGATAATTTCTCGGAAAATGTAGCTTCAGTAATCCCCAAATCAATGTTAAATTTTTTTGAAATTCTTATCCTCAAAGGTAAGCGTAGCAGCCTGGATAAGTGAAAAAAGAAATGTGTTGCAATGTCGCATGCCCTAAGAGCTGCAGTTCGACCTCGTTCGTTTTTATCCTCACTTTTAGTTGGAATTGGTGTGTATTTAGATCAAAGCACCTCATTGAACTGCTGTCATCTCTAGGCTTCTCATCTAGTTACAATGACACCTTGTCCCTAATAACATCGGTAATTTTACGCTCTGACAAGCTAGAGATCGATGACGGTGGTTTTGTGCAGTTCGTATTTGACAACGCCGATTTTAATGTCCATACATTGGACGGTTCAGGCACTTTTCACGCTTTGGGAGGTGTCATGGTAATATCTCCTCGCGCTTCAATGAAACCAGATAATAATATTGCCAAAGTAAAGAAATACACTGCCTCTGGTATTGTGGAGGCTATTGCGCCTAAAGAGCATCAAACTTTTAATAAAACTTACTCAAAAGGATTGGCGTCCATTACAGATTTAAACACTATCCATCTACTTCACGATGATGAAATAGTCCTTTCGGCTACTGATATCATTTGGCTGTATGGAAAATGCTTGAAGAAAAAAAATGTTGCAGGTTGGATAGGTTTTATGGAAGATGCGATGAAGGATAAAAGTTATGAACAATCTAAAGTTGTATGCCTTCCATTTATAAACTTCCCCTCATCTAATCCAGACACAATCTTAACAGCTCTTCTATTTGCCAGGAAAAAGTGTAATCAAAAAACTTGTTTTGTAACTTGTGATCAGCCTTTGTATTTGAAAGGTAAGGAAATAGTTGTAAATCGCTTAGATTTAGAGAATGTTGAAATGAGGCTGGGAGGTTTCCACCTATTAATTTCTTTTATGGGATCTATTGGTGTGATTATGAATGACAGTGGTCTAAAGGAACTTTTTTCGACTATTTACGCGGAGAATAGCGTGGAAAAGATCATGTCCGGGCATGCATATGGACGAGCAGTGCGGGCTCATATTTTAACTCATTTAGCATTGGCTACTGGAATTCTGGAAACGATGACTTTCAACATGGAAAAAAGGCATCTCTTAGATGAGTGGCTACTAACTGATGACAGATCCGTGATTTTGACGTCCCAAGAGAACGATAATTTTCAGAACGTTGTAACCTGCGTTGGATTTTAGCAGTGAATCTTTTATGTAAGACCCCGTAATTAGATTCATCTGGCTGAATTTGCGGTTTTCTGTTTTTTTTTATTGATTAGTTCGATGTTAGCATCGAAAACGTTTTACTCGTTATTTTATTACGTCTGATTTAAGTTTATTTGTATTTCATAGTTATTTCACAATTATTACTGGTATTTTTTTTTAATGCATAAAGTTCCGTGGTTTTGATTTTGATTTAGTGTTTTACTTGTTTATCTCAGTAAAATAACAATGCTAGATAATTTACGACTTCCTTTTGGAATGTAATTTGATCAATTTTTCTTGGTATCTATATTTTTGTTTATGTTGAGTTCTTTTACGAGCGCGATTGGAACCACCTGCCAATTTAGCGAAGTGAGCGTTTTCTGTGAGAACATTTTCTTTCTTTCGAAGGCCTACGTGACAAGACGCACTTGGCCATTATATTTTTCATCTTTGTTAATTTACTTGGTTTAGTGTTGCATCTTTTACAAAGATTTTACGGCGCAAGTTTGTGAATTAAGTGGGATTACGAGGTGATATAAGGAGTAAAATTTTGTTTTTGGGGATCGATCGATCTTATTGTCGCAATTAAGAATACCGGGTACCGGAATGTAGTCAAGTGTTCGGGGTGTTTTACCCTACCGTTAGGCAATACCGCGGAAGTTAAACAAATGGTGCCGTGAAAATTGAGTGGTGTGATGGGAAATAATAGTAATTTTCCAAATTCGTAATTTTACGGTTTAAGGAACTTCATGGTATCCATAATAAAACTCACGGTCGAGTTGGATTTATTTTCGATGTTTTGTGTGAAAAATCCTGCCTTCGCTTTTGTGCGGATTTCAATTAAATAGTGAAATAAATCTTCCGCCGGAATTCTATTGTTTGGGGGTCCCACCGAGCTTGTATTCGACTACAAGTTCAATCTAACTTCGTAGCTTCTGGAACCGCTGTGGCCGACAGTTTATCTGGAGTATAGAATTGAGTAAAGGTATTTATCGAATTTGTTATTACCGTGAAGTGAACCGCGATCGATATGATTTAAAAGCTTTGATTTGAGCCGATTGAATTACGGCTAACTTTGATTATTTCAAGAAACCCTTGAAGGTGTTTGCGTGAAGTTCGCTTTAATTAATTAATTTTGTTTTGTGTATGTAAAAGTAAGCCTTATTCATGCATGAAAGATAATGTAACATATAATTTGTTTGAACGTTTAGTTCGAAGCAAAGTTTCGGACGTATATTTTATGACTTTTGTATTTTTTTTAATTTTTGTTTGTTGTTTGCGGATTAAGCATGCGGTCAAGGCCTTGAATTTTATTATTTGTGTGTATTATTGAAAAATAAGTTAACGCTTTATTTTCTTTTATATATATATATTGGAATTTTTATATTCCGTTTGTGAATTTTTATTTCATTTATTATTTTTATTCAAATTTGTTGGATATTCATTATTTTTTTTTATTTATCTTTAATATTATTCAGTCAATAAATGTTAAATTGTTAAACTGTAAAGAGCTTTTATTCATTCAGCTGCCGCGTACAAAATTTTTTAAGAACATTTCAGAATTTAGCCAGTTACAACTCGAGGTAAGTTCAGGGGTTGTAACTAATCAGATGAGCTTTTGGATTATCAGGGGTCCGGAAGCTACAATCATCGTGTCCTTGATTGGCGCCCTAACCGATTTTGAGTATTTTACCGTTTTATTTCGATTTTATGTCAATCTCGTTTCCAAGTTATCACGGAATTTTAAAATATAACCCACCCCGTCTCCACTGAGCAGCGGCACAACATCATTTGTGTTACCTCATTTCAGGCAGTGACATAGTTCCATCTTTTGCATGTAACAACGTTGCAACAAAATTTCGAAAGGCTCTCTCCAAAATGGAAAGCAAACGCCCCACGGCCAAGTTGTGGGTACAATACTTTCGTATAACATTAATCAAACAATTTATCGATGCAGAAAGGTCAGGCAACTGAGTTCTTCATCTGACAACGATTCAAAAAATGCTGCCATTCTTTTATGCGTCAGGCCACATTTTCTAAGTGTGCACAGTTATACATGTTGATCTTGAAAGACAGAATGGATCCTGTGGAATATAATAAGTTCACAAGTGAAGGATATTTTACGATCCGGCGGACGAGAAAATTCTGGCCTGGTATTTGGTCAGATATGACCATTGAGCAGACGCTCGCGAAGACGATGAAATCCTCAGCCGGTCTAACCAGCGGACGTGGCATTACTGACACTATCCTCCTTCGTTGGACACTAGGAATGGTGTTTTTGTAGAACATCTGCAGCGAGGTAGAAACTTACTATGGCACTGAATCAGCAACCTCTGAGCAACATATTGATACCCGGCCTTCTCGTATTATTCGAGATGAAGCTGACACTGAAAAACTAAGACAATGGTTTTCTCAACATCCTCTATTTCCTAACACAAATTGTCTAATTTCGATTAACAGTGGAATGATTGCATCCGAAAATGTAAATTGTCATATGCCTCAGGAGATTGTTATAAAACTGATACTCACAATCGTCACAACTAATTTTTCAGAAGTGAAATTCAAGCGAAAAGACAAAATTGTGACGCTTAGAAGTATTGTAAATTATGTGAATGTTGGCGAAAAAAGGGTGACCAGTGAAACTCTCACGCTATTTCATAGAATGTGCTTGTTAAAACAGATCGATGATGACATAAAGGAATTTTTTTCCTATGAAATATCACCATACCCGATGTTCTTATTTACTGATGAAGGTATGCGCAAAGACACTAAATCGTCTCCATACACAGCTTTTACACCAATTAAGAAGGATGAAATACAAGGAAAACATCACTTCTTTGTAGTTGATGGTGGGCAGTTACTCCACAAAGTGGTTTGGCCCAGCAATGCTACTTTCAAAACTATAATAGCAACTTATATAAAATATTTAGTCTCACTATGGCTCAAAGGTTATACTAGTTTTTGATGGGTATCCATCAGAGGCAGGTCAAAAAAGTACAATGAGTAGTGAACGTAGTCGTAGAGTTAAACCTCATTTTTCCCCTGATTTAATGTTTGAAGAATCAATGGTTGCTACAGTACCTCAACCAAAATTTTTTGGAAATGAAAGCAACAAAGCTCGGTTGATCAACATGCTAAAAACACACATGGAAAGTGTTGGTATTCCAGTACAACAAGCACCTGAGGATGCAGACGTCTTGATTGTCACTTCTGTTATTTCCAAATGCCCCCAGTACGATGCAGCGATTATTGTGGACGAAGATATAGACCTCCTGGTGCTTCTCACAGGATTGGTGAAATGTGAAACAAACGTATATTTTAAAAAATGTGGAAGAGGCAAAACACAAGATGTTTTTTATTCATCAACCTCATTGAACGTGCCTTCACTGTCTCACTTGATTATTGTTGTTCATGCTTTCACAGGATGCGACACTACATCCTGCCTGTATAGGCATGGGAAAAATAAAATCTTGTCACTCGTTCAAAAACAACCACAGCTGCAAAAAGCGGCCACAACATTTCTTAATTCTAATGCCACACCTAAGCAAGTTGCTGCAGTGAGAGAGCAATTATTGGTAGCAACATATGAAGGTCAAGTCAAAGAACATCTCAATGACCTGAGGTATAAATTATTTGTCAGATCTGCAAAATCGAACTTCCATCTTGCCAGACTTCCGCCTACCCAGGATGCTGCACGATTACACTCTCTGAGGACTTACCACTTGTTTAATGTTTGATTTGTGTTTCATACATTGACTTTTTGTTCAGGTGCAGAAATGGTTGGGAGTAGAGAAAAATCTTACGGAATGGGGATGGGTACAGTCAGCTCGCGGTCTCAGCTCAAAGAAAATGGAAAAGGACCCAGTTTCACAAGCTCTCCTGAAATTCATTTCGTGTTTCTGTAAAAGAGGTTGTAGTACTTCGTGTGGATGCCGAAACGCAGGATTGAAATGTTCAGCAACATGTTCATTTTGCTGCGGTGAGTCCTGTGACAATATACATGAAATAGAAGTAGATTTCATTTCTACCGAAATGGAACCACTACGCGAACTGGATGATGATGATGCAGAAAACTTGAGTGAAAAACTAACAATTTTTAAAACTTTTGAAAATTGGCTAAAAATTTAAATGACTGCAACTCAAAAATTATTATTCTTAGGAAGATCATTTTTTTTATAAATTATGGCAAACATACTATACTTTAAAAAAGTACTGAGTAGTTTTTTTTGTTAAACCACTTCTTCATGCTAAAAATTCGAGAAAACCAGAAAAGGGTCAAAAAGTTTGCCATTTTGCGGCGCCTGTGGCGCCCACGGAATACTAGCGAGGTCGAAAACTTCATATATTTTTGCTAACATAGATTGTATATGTGTTAACAGATTTTTCAGCGTATGTTTTGAAAATTTAATATTACGGCCTTTGCAAAAAAAGGAAAAACGTTCTCAAACAATACTATCAAATCCATTAGACAAATATTAAAAAAATTTGAATCTGTTTTCACTGAGAATCGTTAGTAAATATTATATAATATTATTTTTATCCATAAAAATAAATAGACTGAAACCAAAATGTGGTTAACCTATTGTTGAATTAGCAAAACTACACCAAGCGTACGCACCAAAATCTTTATAAGGAACCAAATTATATAAACTACAATTTGTGTATTTTCATGTAACACATTACGATGTTTTGGTTTATGTAAAGTTCAATCGACACCAGGAAACGGAAATCAAAGAAATTGCAGTTTCACAATGTTGCGATAAATTATGCAACTCTATCGTGTACTGAAAAAATCTGCAATCTAAAAAATAACAATAAATAAAAGAGACGTCGTTTTTCCTTGAATTTTTCCAGACGAATTACTTTTAAACATTAAAACGGGAGAAAGTTTAACGTCTGGCGATGAGATCAAGGTCCAGGTTGTTCGGAAAAGTGAATGCTGTTGCATAATTGCACGTGTTAAAGATTCTTGTGGAGCACCGGTACCACTTTTTCTATGGATCGATTTCATAACAAGAATTTCCTTTTACTTCCACGAGTACTTACTTAATACTGCTTAGCTTAATTCTTTTGACCATTGTAGGTCAATGCCGTATAAACTTTCTTCCAACGTAAATTTACATAATTCCTTTAATAACGATGCATTTCCGATTATTGTAGTGATTGTCATCTTTCAGACTTTCTTCACAAAACCTTATTATTATTATCATGGTAATTGTGATGTATTCTTCGCGATAAAAAAATGATTGTAATTATTTATACATAAGAGCATAAACATGATAAATCATAAAGATCGGGACTATTAACTTCGTATCAAAAATAAAAAGTAGCATTTTTGGAATGATCAAACTGTACAAATTTATATAAAAATTTAATTTAAATTTGGCAAGATGTGAGAGAAGAGTTAAAGCATTACCTTCTAAAGTAGGTACCAAGTTTAAGGTTACACAAATAACTTCTTCCTTTAACGTACTACAATTGTTTTTAGTAAATACAACCCGGAGCTTGGTGCTGAATCTGAAATCTATTTTCTAAGGTCAATTCAAAATTGCGCGAGTGATAAAAACAGTAGGCATTGCCTTTCCAGAATGCTTTAGTAATTCAGTTTCTTTCTTTTCTTAACTTGAACTATATGGTTAAAAGCGAAACAGTGATTGAAATCTGGGTTATATGATAATGATCTCAGTTTTATTTACATTTAAAAATTGCTTAGTAATGCTAGCTTTATATGTAGGTAGGTGTAATCAACTTTTAGTAGCGTGGTCGTTTTTATTAAACGATGCGTGGTTAACAAACTAACATGTTCCACAACGTTGACAATTTACAATAGTTTTAACAGCAGTGGAAAAATATACATATAAATTACGGTTAAGAATATTATTATAGTCCTCAAAATTTGTATCTCTCGACGCTTTGCGTCTCGCGATATAATCTGGTTGCTAGGGCTATAATAATACAATTCTCAAACCTTGGTATAAAATATAGCGGAAAGTAAAAAAATTGATGTAACTGTCTAAAAAGCAAACTTGTATTACATTATGATTTTAAAAAAATATCTGAATTCTGAGATGTTTATTATTACGTATTTCAAAAATTTTACACCGATTAAAAAGAGTTGTATGAGAATTGTCTAAAGAGAAATTGGAGCATTTATTAAAGCCAAAAACGCGAAAAAGAAATTTTCACGAAGCACACGCAAATTTATCAAGCAAACAAATAATTACCGTTTTTATTGTTTGCAGTCTTCGTAATTGTTGAAAGAAAGTGTATTTTCTAGTGTTTTAACCGATCAAATTATGAGAGCAAATACTCATTGTTTAATTATGAAACAATGGAGAGAGAGCGGAATTAAGTCATGCACCATCGATAATTTTTGGATTTAAATAAAATTTTAACTTACTTTTTAAAGCCCAATGAGCACCAATGCTTAATCCAATAATGTACTCTTGCATTTTTTCTTGGCACGTTTCTGTGATACTTTTATGAAAACGGTACCAATTCGCTGCTAATAATTCGGTGTTGTAAAAATTCAAAACTTTGGATAAACTCGGAAGTTCATTTGGAAACGTTTCGTTAAAATCACTAAACGCACTATCGTTAACGGCACCGATTAAAATTTTTTTTTCGATTGTAGCGCCTTCCGTGTAATCCATTTCATTGGATCGTTCCGCGTTTGTACCAATTTGCGTTAAAACGCCCGAGATCAAAATTAAAAAAATTAAATACAAAGTCATTGTCGCTGCTAATGTTCATTACCGATCGTTGAGTGATCAATGATAAAGACAATGCTCGAAGTCGCACAACACTTTCTCCAACTCTTCATTTTTCCACCGCACATATTCAAAGTTGATTTAATGTGGGGTACCCCGCTTTTAATACTCTCGCTTTTAATATTTACGCAATCTTAAAACTATGTCAATAATGCATAATACGATTTCAATTTTTATTGTAGATGTCTTGCGATCGATTTTAGCTATAAATGTGTTGCTAATAAGAAAATTTTACTTAATAAGCGTTTCGTAAACGCTTATTCATACAAAGCGGACGTTCTCATTCAAAAAACTTTTTATAAGAGTTTAAGTGAATACTAAAAAATTGCAAAATTTTTTAGAAATTTTTGTGCGGTGATTTTATTAAAATTTTCGTAATTTTTACTTTCGTTTTAAGAACCGGAACAAACGCTAATTTCTATTTGCTGTTATTTTAACTTTACTTTAAACAAACGTCAAATTCTAAATCAATATCGAATTTTTAACTTTTAGTAGCGCCCAAAATTGGAAAAATCAGAACTTATATCTACATTATTTAATTTAAAAAAAGTAGATATGAACATATAATGAATGTTTTTTGCTGCTAAATGAGACAATTATTACTAAATTACTTAACGAATATTTGCCAAATATTTAACAATGTTTAGAGCATATGTACTAATAGACACTAAAATAAAGTAACGTAAAAAAGGACGTAAAAATTAAAACCAACGAGTTCTAAAAGATAAGGAAGAAATAATCAATAAATAATTAAAAAATGGCAATGTGAAAAACACTATAAAACAATATAAATTTTGCAGCTGCACGTATAATAATTAAAAAATATTTTTTTAGGATTGTACATTTATTTTAAATAAAAGCAAAATTTGAATCAAGTTAACACAAATAAAATCTTAAATTAAAACAAAACTGAATTTAAAGCACAAAAAAAATATTACGCACGGCCGTGTTCGCATTACAAAATAAAATGAATTTCGTAACTATAAAATAAAGCAAAATCAAAAATCCTAAAATTCTGGTACGTAATTTACAAATTTTTCTTGCTTACGTCGATAAAATACTTTAAACGTTAGTTACATATCGTCTTTTATTTTTGTTGTTCAATAAAAAAAATAATAATAAACAAAATTAATTTAATTTGCTGAATAATCGAAACATTTGATAACTATTAATGAACTCTCATAATTAATTTTAAAGCTTTTCAATTACCAAACTCGCGAATAAATAGGTGAATCGGTAATCAATAAATACCTTGAAATTTTGTTCGTAAACGGACTCTTGGTTAGCTTTAGTACAGTTGACGTCGGCAAGAACTTCGATAGGAAACCCCAACTATTTGAAAAGTTACTGTCAAAAGATTTTTAATAAACCGCCACCAAAGCGAAAATTGGATTGTGAAGCACAAACTTAACGCACAAACCCACGGTACGCTAACACAAAACCAGTGAAATTCAATAAACCGTAATTGTTTTACGAAATTGGAAAGTTTTTCCACTAAGAACCAACTATTAACTGTTCCATTGTTAATGTCTTTCGCTGTAATTCTTCATCTAAAAAGGGGAATTTATCACCTAACCCGATACTTAATGACTTTCCAACGACTGCCAACTAACTTTTTCTTGAACCAAAATCACTTTATTTATCACCTCAATCCGCTACCACTTCTATAAAGGTTGTGTTCGAAATCTTTGTAAAAGAAACCAATACCACAAAGCAGTGAAAAGAAGATGCAAACAGATTTATTTAAAAAGCAAAAGTAAAACTCGAAGACGGCGTTTCTTATCGTGAGAACTGCAACGACAACAAAAATATTACGGTCCTAAAGATCAACTTGTTGAAACCTGAATCATAATACTGTCTCTAGGAAATAATAAATTAAACGAAATGTAGTTTAATAAAACTAATACAAATGAATTAAGTGCGAAAGCACTAAGGAAGAACTTAATACAATGAGCCTTTAAACAAACGCAAGACGAACTAACTTATTAAATATATTTAATTACAACTGGAGTTTTAACAGGACAAAGAAAATGCCAAATCAACGTAACTGCAGAATACGGATGTGTAAGTAGCGTAATAATTTCGAATTAATTAAATACAAAATTCTACTAACAACTTTGATTGACAACGATGAATTTAAAAACGTAAAATAACTTCCTTAAATTAACGTGAAATTAATCAAACAATCCCAAATTATACGAAACGAATAAAATCAACTCAAATACCGAGTCTTTCACAATAGAAATCGCACAAACCCAAACGACGGTTACACTTTGTAGTAAAAATCAGGGTGTTAGCTAGAGTCACAAGCGCCCAAAACAAAATATTGAAGTTTTGTTTTATTTATTCATTTCTTTACATAGTACATAGGCCTCACCTAGCGTACAATCAATTGATACTGATGATAATGTTACATATTTAATACTTAAAAGTACATACACACAACTGAAACGGACCACTGTTGGAAAAAAAATGAATAAAAGCGTGGCGGAAGGAAAACAGCGACACAGAACATCGGATCAGATCGGATCAGGACAGAGCTATAATTTTGATTCTGTGTCTAGTTTGCTTTGCGCAGTGGCGATATTGTAACCGACGAGGTTGGTGTACTGGGTGTGAAGTGTGTTTCATAAGTGAGTGACCTTGTGAAAATCCACTTTATTCTTGACTACAAATTTTTTATTTGTTGGTTGTAGTTAGTAAAATTCCACCTTTACCAGACCCTGCCGCAAGCAACTATTTCCCGCGGAGATCTTGGAAACGAGTGATTAAGCATCCTCAAATTTCTTGGGAAAGGAGTACAGGTTCCAGGGACAAGGCGTTCCTCTAACTACTGTTCCAACCAAACTGGTTTTCACAATCACCGTGCACATGCTCCCAATTTTTACCAGGTGGATTAAAAACAAAGTTAGCTGGATGACTCAAGCAACGAACCTAAGCCACTTGCACCTTAACGACACAGAGAACGAAGAAAAGACAGAAGACATGACAGTTTACAAGATAACAGACCCCAGCCTAAACCATAGCTTAAACGTACAGTGGTCAAATAAAAGAGCAAGAGAAGACAATAACACAAAATACATACTCGACCAGGAACCACAAAAAATAATGGAAAAAGTAATAGATGCTGTAGATAAAATTAAAACAGCAATCTACAGAGAAACAGATAGCAAAGTAACGTAGCGAACAACAAAAAGTAAGAAACAAAGCAGAAGAAACAGTAAAAGCACTACTGGCACTCTGTGCTGGAAAAAAGGAAAAGGGGCGGCACAAAGGCAAAACTTGAAAAATTAGAGGAAGCAAAATTTGGGTACAGAACGGGCAAAACAGGAACAAGGAATCGGTACAACCGTATTCCAACAAATGTACATAAGCAGCATAACAAAAGTATGCCTTTCAAAGCCTCAAAATACTGGTGGTGAAAAGAATTAACAGCGCAAAGGAGCGCAGTCAGAAAACGCCGAAAAAAATATCACAATTGTCAAAATCCCGAAGAAAAGGAAACTACGCAAAACCAGTACAAAAGGCTAAGAAACGCTTACAAAAAAGCTTTAGAAGAGATTAACTTTGGAGAGTATTGTACTGCGTTCAGCTCCAAATATTCATGGCACATATCCTATAAAATAATATTTGGCAGAACACATAAACAATCTCAAACCAACACAATACAAGACAAAAACGAAAAGTGGACCACATCAAACAAAATACAAATTTGATACTTTTGTATTGTATGCGTTTTTACGCCATAATTAAGAAAAGTTGTCTTCCTTGCAACAATTACGTGAAAGCCTAAAGATGGCTCACACGGAAGTACCAAAAAAGATCGATTGCTCGGTCGATTCATAATACGACGCGACGTTGCCAAACTGAGTAAATTTAAGTGCAATATCAATTGCAGAAAATAAACGAATACAAAAATAAATTGTAACTGTAATGAACTCTAACGGGACGTTACAACTGAATTAAAATTAGGGGTGTACAGACTGCCTTGAAGACGCTGACTGACAAGTTGTCATCACCAGCCATCCAACATCTGGTCCTGTTTCTTACGCTCAAGTAGCTCTGTCTAGCAGAGTAGCAGACAGAGTGAAGGTGACTTCCGGTAAATCCGTAGCGCCAGTCCCAAAATCCACAGTTGTGATAGTTCCCAAGCCCGAGTCTAACATGAAGACATCTGACGAGACCAAAACAAAGTTCATGACAGTTCTTAATCCTACCACGCTCGGTCTAAGACTAGACCGAGTGACGAAAATGGGACGAAACCCTCTTCGCTTGGAGTCCGAAAAGACCGACCATTCCAAGATCCCAGCGGATATCCTCGACAAAGCCGGCCTTGTCATCAGACCGCAAGGCAAAATCCTTCCTAGCCACTAATGAAATAACGCAATAGGCCAGAGAACACCTGAAGGTGCTATTTAAATTCGGGCCCAGAGATAGATCCAATTGCAATTGGATAATTGAACTAACTCCGGAGGTAAGAAAGTACCTCATGGCCAGTCGTCGTGTTTACGTTGCATGGAACTCATGCAGGGTCAATGACCATGTACGCATCATAAGGTGCTATAAATGCTAAAAGTTCGGTCACCAATCAGGTGAATGTAAAAGCGAAATTCAATGCGGTATTTGTGCTGAAAAGCACGAAACTAAAGATTGCCCAAACACCGCACGAGATTCTGTATATGTAAACTGTGCCAGATATGGCCATAAAGGCGAGGTGATAAAACACAAAGCGTCTAAAATAACTGCCCGGCGTACCTAAAGAAGCTTGACGCCAAAATTACTAACGTTCTCGTGCTGCAACCTTGGAAGTCATGGGCTATTCCTCCGACAACGACATTGACATTTTACTGACCCAAGAGCCTTACGTGCATTGTTCTGGTTCAGGGTATAGGCTCGCTGGAGCGGCCTTGCCCTTCAACAGTATCACCGCATCCACTTCTATGCGGTATTTCTCGGCTATTGTTTTCAATAGCGCGAAGCCCGTCGAAGCAGTTACCCTCAGTCATCTAACTAATGACTGCACTACCGTATGAATGATTACAGTTGGAAATACCTCCTTGGGTGTCGTTGGCGTATATTGGCCACCAAGCGAAGATGTTCGCATTCATCTACAACATCTAGACAAAGTTTTGGATAACCTAAGAAGCGTCCCAATTATTATAGCAGGTGATTTTAATTCTAAATCGCCGCTTTGGCACTCCTTGCTTACTGACGAACGAGGCAGAAACGTAGAGAACCTCGTGGGTGAACGTGACCTATGTGTTGTAAATGAGCCCAACCAACCTTTTACCTTTGCTAGTCACCAAGGTTCTTCAAACATTGATGTCACTCTAGCATCGCAAGCTTTAGCAAGGAAAATTTATAACTGGGAAGTAATCCCTGAGGTGATTGAAAGTGACCACTGACTTATACGTTTTTATTTAACCGTCGAAAACCCTCGAGCGGTTCCGATCCCAAGCGTATCCTAGATGTAAAACACATATATGCTGTCAAGCTGAACAAAGAGGTCAGCGCGCTTTTTTCTACTTATCTTCCACGTGGAGCTAAGTGCCATGATCCTAATTTTATAGACGTTTCTATTGAGAAGCTAACCAGGCTGATCCTCGAGTCTAGCCAAAATAGCTTAAACCGATTTCGCTTGAATTCCAGAGCTGGTGTACCGTGGTGGATTCCAAAGCTAAATAGGTTAAAGCGAGTCGTACGTTGCTTAAGAAAGCAAACACAAAAAGCCCCAGCAGAGCTAAAAACTCAATGGCTAAACGAACGACGATCCTTACCAAGCCCGAATTAGATCCCGATCTTTTGCAAATATTGAATACCGACCAGACTGGGTGGTTACAAAAGAGAACATAGCGTCGGTGGCTATCAGAATTCCCAAGAATAAAGCTCGCGGACTCGGCGGAGTACATTGTAACGTTCTAAGAACAGTCGTACAAGATTCAATCTGTTCTACGATTATTGACCTATCACGATTCTTAAGTCTGGTAAGAGGGGTCTTGACAGCCCTAATTCGTACCGTCCGATAACGCTACTTTTAGAACTAGGTAACCTTTTCGAACGTGTATTGTTAAAGAAATTACATGACAGTATTCCTCCACAACGACTATTCCATCCTAGTCAATACGGCTTTGTTCCTGGCAAATCGACGACAGACCCCATTCGTAAATAAATGACAAAAGTACAGACGAAAGTCTCCAAGTATAGATTCTGCATTTTAATAGACATTTCTGGAGTGTTTAATAACGTATGGTGGCCATCGATAATTCAAGCTCTCGTCGTTAAGAGAGCACCTGCAGACGCAGTGCGCGTCATTCGTAATTATTTATCGAGTTTGCTCGATCACTTATTCTACGAACGTTTTTGGCTGTTCTTATATAAAACGACTGACAAAAGTTTGCTCCCAAGGCTCGGTTTTCGGGCATCCCCATGTTCACATATGGATTAGACATTTGGTACCATAGATTAAAACATACCCATATTGTCAGGAAATTGGCATCTCTACAGTCCTTATTCTTTCGTACGATCTTCGGAGCATATCGTACATTTCTTATCGATTTCTTATGCGTCGTGGCAAAATATCTCCCTCTGCATCTTCTATTGCAAGAAATATACTGCAACAAAGTTCTCTCAAGGGCTGGCACTTGTACCTTTTTAGACCAGCAAGTTTCGACCGCAAATCTTCCTTCCTTTTCGGCCGTTAAGCGTGATCTCAAGACTTTGATCTTGGATGAAAGGCAGCGGCTGTGGGATGCATCCCATAAGGGGCGTAACGCCTATTCCATGATACCCAATATCCTATACTGGTGTTTCTAATACTCCGTCACATAGGATTCTCGCTTGTTGGGAGTTCGATGATGACCGGAGTACCCTAAGAAAAGTTAAAGAGTTAACCCGTTTCTCGATTCCCCCGTGTCCATCCTTAGACTAGTGTCCGACGTTAACGAACTCATTGTATTCGCTAGAAGAGAGCAAAGTCAAACGTAAAACCAGAGTCTAACTTAATTTATTTTTGCATGGCATTTTGATTTATTTATACAATCAGCTACGACGAAGTAAGGTGTTTATTTAGTTAATTGCATTGGGTCTTATTATTTTGGAGTATTTTATTTTGATTATTTTTAGTTTTACTAACATTTTCAGTTTCTTTTTAGCCGTAGCTGACTTGACTAACTGGCCTCATTCTATCCTTTACAATAACGTTTACTTTTCCCGCCTACTTGGTTCTAGCCTAAGAAGCGAGGATAAGCCGAATGGTAGGTGCCTCGTGAAACGTCGTGTTCTCTAAGCATGAACCTGTAACATAGCTCATCCAACTCGTCTACACAGATGATCTTTCATCTCGAAATTTATATCATAAATCGTTCAATTCTCTATGTGGCGAACTTGAACCAAGCAAGTTCGGGTGGTTGGTGGGTCCATTTCCTCCTCCTCCTATACATAGTTTATTGATCTTATGAGAAAAAGAGGTTTTGAATTGCAAAAATGGTCTAGTAACGCCCCTAAAGTTTAAGAAGGTATTTTCGATGATCACTTGGAAACTCCCCTTATGCATTTGACTGAAGATAAGTCTCTCAAAATCGTTGGCTTGTGCTGGAATTATCGTTTAGACACTTTCAAGTTTAACCTTTTAATGACAACTGCACTAAAAGAACAGTTCTCTTTGTCATTGCTAAAATACTTGAACGTGTACGATTCTTTTCCCCTCTTGTCTTTACAATGTATCTGAATCGAAGGTTTTGATTGGGATGATGTTCTTAGTCGCGCTTCTGTTTCCCATTGGGTTAAATTTGTTGACGGTTTGATTTATATCTCTCAAGTACACATACCAAGATGCATCTCTCCTTCTTCTAATTAAATCTTACATGTTGTTGGTTTTTGCTATGCTTCTCAAATGAGATACGCTGTCGCTATTTATGCCTGATCTAATTCTCTCATACCTGGACAACTATAATGGTGCGACCTCATAATCGCCAAATCAAAGCTGGCCCTATTAAAAGATTTATTAATTCCAAGACTCGAACTCTGTGGAGCGCTTTTCCATTCAATTAAACTTCTTTTTTCTTTTACGATTATTACTGAAGCTATCTTTTACACTGATGCTCAAACAGTTCTAGCGTACTTCTCGTTCTCCCGCATCGTCTTCATACATTTGTCGCTAATCGTATTGTAACTATTCGTAATCTCACTGAACAACATCAATGGTACCACGTTGGTACTGCCGAAAATTCTGCTGATTTAGCTTGGGATGATGCTCCGACTGAAGTTACGAACAGAGCATTCAGTCCAGCCTTTTTAAGTAACTCTCTTTTGCAATGGCTTTCTCTTTTTATTCGAACAGTTTTGAACTCTTTGTTATCTGATAAGCTAGCACAACTCTTCTTACTCGCATTGTACCTTTTCACTATTTGCTTTTAATCAAAGAACGATTTTCATCTTTTCTGAAAACGTAACGAACGTTTGGATGAATATTTTGTATTTTTCAACATGCTCAAGCTCGCAAGTTTTTGTTTTGATAACAAACTTTTACTTCTTTCTGCTGCCGAACTACAATGTGTTCGTATAACTCAAACTGCCTATTATAAAAAGAGAGTTGGTTGCTTCTGCAAGGTAAACGCCTCAATTCTTGTCTACAACACTTGTTTCCATTTATTGATGAAGATCTCCTTAGATTGAGCAGCAGTACTGGTTTACTCCGCTTTGTCGTTGTCTTTTCGTTATCTGCTGTTATTATCTAAGCAAGCCCATCTGTCCGCTTTTTTTGGGTTCTTACTGTTATGTCCTCTCTTTTTATTTTGGTCTTCAGATAGTTCAAGCTTTATTACAAGCTAATTTTTCTCTGCGCAGTCGTCTGAGAAAACGCATAAAGCAATGCATGGCTTGTCATCGTTTTAGAGGTAACACAACTAGGCTTTTACCCGCGGATCGTAACCAGCGTAGGTTATGCCGGACTTTTTACTGTTAAGGTTAATACTGTTCGTACGTCTCGTACTGCTAAAGGCTACCTGTGTTTGTTTGCTTGCACCACTACTAAAGCTGTACATTTCGAGTTTGCTTCGGTTGTATAAACAGAAACTTTCTTTGCCTGTTTGGGCAAGTTCATCACGCGTCGGGAAAAACCATTTTACATTAGATCAGACTGTGGTAGCAATTTTCTTAGCGCAGCTAGAAAGCTTACTGCGCATTTTTTTGCGTCTTAGTATTAAACAGGTTTTTAATCCTCCGTATGCTTTTCATTTGGGAGAGCTTTGGGAAGCAGTTATTAAGTCCGTTAAGCGTTTGTTATATTGAAAAATTGGTAACACGACTTTCAAAGAGTTTTGTACTATATTTTCTCAAATCGAAACAATATTAAATAGCCGTCCATTATGCGCCCCTTTATCTGACCCCACTGAAACTTCATACTATTTGGGTCCACGTCATTTTTTATTGGCGAGCCATTGCTTTCTTTTCCTCCTTCCTCGTTAACGACATCAAGGAATTTTATATAATCTTTTTGGCGTCGTTGGTTCGGTGAAGATTTGTATGCCTTAACTCAACATAATAAATAGTCTCAGCATAACCCAGGACTCCAAATAGATGATGTGGTTGGTAGAGTAACCGAGTTACATCCAGGACCTTTTGCGATTAGTTCCGCTTTTTGGACCCGATTAATTTCTTCTTTCCCTCCTTATTTGTTGTTTGTTTTTATTTTCTTGTACTCCTTATTTTAGGTAGGCGTTATGTTAGCGCGAGCGTTTGTTTTTAGTCGTTTCCGCTAGATTCGGTTCCGTTAAAGTCTCGTCAAAGTGATTAAAATTGTGAGACAAATCGGTTGCTTACATGACCCGTTGCGCCCGTTACTTACATTCCAACTACCGACGTCTCGTTTGATTGAAAAAACTTCGGTAGTTTCTATAGACATCAGAATCATGTTAGTTGTTTTTGAAGTAAAAGACGAAGGATCCTGATTCTTAGGATTGCCATCGCAAATACATTTTTGACAGTATCGTACTCGGCCAATAGCGAAACAATAATTGCATTTTAAGTTTTCCTTTTTTTTTGTTTTTTTGCTGAATAATGGCAAATGACAAAACAAAAACATAAAGATTTAATTAAGTCAATGGAACATGAAGTTTTTATCTGGACATAATTATGATGAAATGGTTATATCAATCAAAAATTGTTGCTGATAGAATGATAACTATAACAAAACAAAACTGGTAAAATGCACGCAAAGGAATCGAACATAATAAGAAGATACGTTTTCTCCTCTCATTTGTTCTAGTTTAGTTTGATTACTTTCGCTGTAAATTTACAATTATCTTCACCTGAAGGAAAATTGACCGGTAAACTTTTGTTAACTTGAAAATTTTTTTGCCAGGAAGTCAGTTATTTACAATTGATGCTATCGTAATATTATTGATCTTAAGTTAATAAATTTTAATAATTTTCAATTTTATTGACAATTTAAACAAGTTTTTTTTCCAAGACAAACATTATTTAAAATACTTACATCAAAGGTATGCTGCCTTCAAGCGCAATTTTTGCAGTTTACTCTTATAATTAGTAATTTTATTTAAAGACAAACATTTTTAACATAAATTATTTGTTTTTTTCAAGATTTTATGCGAAGGTTTATATTCTTCTTCATGGTCAAGTCTCAAGAATTTTGGACATATGGAAATAAAATAAGATGAATAATAGCAAACAACGCATTTAAAAATTAAATTGCTATTTGGACAACAAAAGAATTTGACGGGTATGTCTTTCTACGTTTTATTTCGATGATTTTATAAAATAATAAAATTCCATGAATATTTTTAAACGGTTTTTTAGTTTCTACGTCGCGTTTTGTGAAAATCTAACGAAAACCAAGCTTGTGGTATTAAGTTTTGTTAAAACTGTTATTTTTATATACGTAAAATGATTGTGTGATATCCGGCTTAAAGGACCAAAACCTAAATTATTGCTTTGCAAAATTCGAAGCAATTTTTATGTAACTACCTAAAATTGTAGCAAATTTAAATTAAAAAAATCAATACGTCAATCTAGCGGATTTGAATTAAGTAAAACTTGAAATTAGGCCAAAGATATAACGTAATAATAAATGACAAGCAAAAAGAAACGTTTCTGCCTTTGTTATTGTTTAACGAGTAACGTCGATTATTTATTTCAAAATAGTGTTGAACCGTTGTTTTTGATTTTCGATACTGGTCATATAAATCAAACCTTTTAACAAAACATTCATTTAGAAAACAGTATTTCTTTTGTTTCTTGCTCTTAAAAGATCGTTTAGCAACAAAAGCTGAAACTGCATCATTTGCACGTTAATTAAAACTCGATTAGATTTGCCTGTTGGCTACATCAAACAAAAACTTACTTAACACACTTATGAAAAAATTAATACTAGTAACAAAAAATTACCAAATATTGTTTCATTATTTTGTATGCCAGAAAAAAGTTTACATCAAATTAAAAAGTATAAACGAGAGACGACAAGAAGAAGACGCGTTATTTGCATACGCGGCGCGAAAGTAAACAGAAAAAACAGATAACAGAGTCGTATTAAAAAAAATTGCAAAGGATTATATATGATTTTAAAAAGACGAAGAACAAAAATGGAAAAAATACTAGAGGAAATAAATACAAAATTAAACAAATTAAAGGATCTAGATATGAAAACCAAAAGCATAAATATGTAATTAGACAAGATAAGTAAACAAAGCCAACAAATTAAAACGCAAAATGAAAAACTAAAGAAGAAGAACGAATAAATTAAGAAGATAATGGCTACACAAATATAAGACTGGAAATACTTAAAAAAGACATAAGACAAAAGAATATTATAATGCAAGGAGTAGAAGAAAAATTTACTGAACAAGATTTAGAGTTAAAAGAAGAAACTTTAATAATTTTTAGAGGCATGAAAGTTGAAATAGATATGGAAAAAGAAATTCAGGAAATTAGAAGACTGGGAAGGAAAGTAGAAGGAAAACAAAACAATAATTGAATTAACAACATTGGTTAATAAAACACGAGATACAGAGAGCCACGTAAAATTTGAAGAGAAAGAATATATAGGTAAATGATGATTACCCAAAACTATTTCGAGAAGAAAGAAAGAAATTAATACAATATATGATCGAAGCAAGAAAGAAGGACTGCAGTGCAAGATTGAAATATAACAAACTAAAAATTAACGAGGAAATGTGGACAATAAAACAACTAAAAGAAGAAGACGCAAAAGAAAAAAACATCTGAAAGAACAACAATGAGGAATTAAAAACACAGAAAATACAAACACAAAAAACAAAAATGAAGCAGAGAAACAATGAAATAGAAAATAACCCTAAAGAGAAAAGGCAGCAAACTAGAAACATGAGCGAAAGATCACCCCAAACAAAGATAATGAAGAGTTAAAAAAATAAATACAAATATTAACAAATTCTAATCGTAAGACAACGAATCAGTCAGGACTGCTATAAATGGAAACGACCGCTGTAGAACTAGAAATTAGCGAAGAGATACAGAACGTAAAACAAAAACAAGAGGAAATAGATGTAAGGGCAAGAATAAAAACAAAAACAAATAAACATCTGAAAGTAGGGACGTGGAATATAACATCGTTCACAGGAAAAATATGCGAGATTGTGGAAGAGATGAAACACTATGATATAAAAATTATGGAAATAAGCAAAACAAAGAAAAAAAGATTAGGAAGTAAATTACTAATGGATAAATACAAATTGTACTACTCAGGTAGGCATGAAAAACAAAGAGTAAAAGAAGGAGTAGAATTAATTATAGCTGAGGAGTTAGATTATGCAGTAAAGTAAATTTGAAGGAATAAGTTCGTAAATTATGACACTGGAAATTGCATTACAAAAAAAAAATAAGTATAATACAAATATATGCATCAGTAAAAAGAGCAGAAGAACAAGAAATTTTAGACTTCTACTCCGTTCTACAAATACTTCAAGATAAAATTAGAGAAGAAAATGATCAAGTAGTGATCATGGGCGACTGGAATGCAAGAATTTGAAATTACGAAAATAAAGGTATGGATTGCATGAAGATGGAGAAGAAAGAATGAATAATAATGAAAAGAAAATGATAGAGTTTTGCCAACAAAATGACCCAAAAATTGGAAATACTTACTGGAAACCACCGCTAGAAGATAGAAATACATTCATAGCGGTAGAGAAACAGACTAGAACTATAGTTACATAGTATATACACAAGAAATGGAAAATAAAATAAATCAAATTAAAACGATACCAGTGGCAGAAATGGACATACACAGACTAGTAACAACAATAATTAAGGACACAGAGCTAGTGTGGGAACAGCCAAAACAATATGAAAAAATACTAATACGTAGACTAAGAAATGAAGCAACAAACAGAGACCATCAAGAAAAAAACAGACAATTAATTAACTAAACAGGACCAAGAGGAAGAAAATTGGACACTAAGAACAAAGATGCAAAACTTTTAAAGAAACAATACATACAATAGCAAAGGAAATCTGTAAAACAAAAATACATAAAAGCCAGAAAAAGAAAACACCGTGGTGGAATAAAGAAGTTAAAAAATCTGTCAAAAACAAAAAAATGGCAAAGATATCAAGAGAACAAGAAGTAGACAGACAAAAATACATAAGTAAAAGAAATATACCAAAGAAAGTGGTACGAGAAGCAAAAAAGAAAAGCTGGGAAGACTTCGGAAAAGAAATCAAACAAAGTACGCATCAAAAAAATAACAGAAAATTCTGGAATGCTGTAATAAAAGAAGGGAAATAAAAAAAAATAATAGAATGATAAAAAAACAAAAATAAAAAACAGATATTATAAAAGCGTACTAAAAATACCTACAGAATTCTTCTCAATGAAATTTGGAATAGAAGTTGGAGCAAATGGAAAGGAGACCATTAGAAATACAGTGGAAGATAAAAAAATTAGAGAAAAGAGAACTTTAGAGGATATAAACACAAAAGAACTAGATGAAGCAACAAAAATCATCAATCTAGGAAAGGCAAGCGGACAATACAAAATAGAACCAGAGATGATAAAATTCCTAGGAGAAAAAAGAAGAGAATGGCTACTAAATATATTCAAGGAACTATAGGAAACAGAAGAAATCCCACAAGAGTGGCAAAACAACATTAGCATTCCATTTTACTGAGAAAATACATTGACAATAGACTTGAAGAAGAATAAGCAGCATTTAGAACAGGAAGACAAACGCACGATAATATCCACATATTAGGAAGTATAATAGAAAAGAAAGAAGAAAAAGACAAAAAAATATTCGTTACATCTATTGACCTAAAAGCAGCCATTGACTCAATACAGAAGCAAATAATATGCCTAAAAAAACTAAAGGTAAAAATTAAATTAGTAAGGGTGATAAGAAGTATGTATAAAACAGTAAATAGAATAGTTAAAATAAATGGAGAGGAATCAGACTTGTTCCAGATGGAAATAGGAATAAAACAGGGTGATAGTCTAAGACCACTACTGTTCATACTAACCATGGTCATATTGTTAAAAAATACTAAGACAAGAACCAAACAAAGCCAGACAGAGAGAGGGTATAATAATATAGTATTAATAAAAATCGACTGACTACTACATGCAGACGATATAGTGGTAGTGTCAAGTAACCAGAAAAAGATGAAACAGTTGATGAAAATATAGAGTGAAGAAATAGAAAAGCTAGGAATGGAAACTGATATAAAGAAATGTAAAACAATGATTATAAATAACAAGAACAAAGAAGAAAATAGAGAAATATACATTAAAGAAGAAAAACTAGAGAATGAAACAACATAGGAATGATAATAATGTCATCCGGGTTTGGACCGTGTCATTGTTGTTGGCAACTTCGGTTACAACAACAATGACACGGTCCAAATCCGGAAGACATTCTTATCATAGTATAGATTCCGGCCGTGGAAGCCTTCGCTATTACATTTACATACGAATATCTAGAAAGTGTAATAGGAGAAGATGTGAAGATAGATGGGAATGTAAATAACAAGATTTTTTTTTATTTATTTTAAGAGGTGGTTCGCCTAGCGCCCTTGCACTGCGGTCTGCTTGGTCCTTTTGTAACACCTCCGATTTTTTTACTCCCTCATTAGTTCTGTTTCGTCAATGAAGTCTAGAAGTTTATTCCAAGAGGCTTTTTTCAACTCATCATCGGTTAGTTTTGGTTTTCTAAGAATAGGTGTGCGTTGCATTTGATACGCTTCGCATTTGCACAGCAGATGCTGCGAAGTCTCATCGTCCTCCAAACTTCCGCGGCATAGATAGCTGATTTGCAGTCCCATTTGATGCATATGTTTGTTAAGGCCACAGTGTCCTGTAATTAGTCCCGTGAGTTTCTTTAATTTTTGTCGACTCATGCTTGATAGTGCAGTTTGAGAGTTTAATTGTGGCTCCGTAAGGAAGAGTTTTGTGTGCTTCATCTCTGAAGAGTTTTTCCATAATTGTTAATGTTCCGCTGCAAGTTTGCTGCGAATTATTTCTTTTCCGGTCTCGTATGCGATTCCGAAAACGGGTTCAGGTCCGATGTATGTCCCTGTTATGCTCTTTTTTGCTAGAGCGTCCGTGCGTCTTTTGGTATCCAGATGAGCTGCACTGGTTGGCGAGTTGCCAATGTTTCCAGACTGTTTATGCATGCCATAATCAGTTTGGACTACACACTACACACTATTACTAGTGATCTTAGCGCCAGTAATGCTGCTTGGCTGTCAGACATGATCGATATTGGCCCATTTGCGTATGATTTCAACTCGATAACTTATGCAGCCACTTCAGCTTGGAAAGCGGATGCATATTTACCCAAAGTCAGCGAAAATTGCTTTCCATGGTGCTTGCCTCCATATACTCTTGCTCCGGTACCGTTGCGGTTTTTGGCCCCATCTGTGTACTAGATAGTTCCTTTAACCGCGCCCCGATAAATGTTTTTTTATCCATTCGTCCCGTGACGGTATTATCACTTTAAATGTGATATCTTTTTGTGAAGTCAGATCTCATAGTTAAGATAGTTTCTTCACGCAGCACGTTGTATATACCCAGTGATCCCTATGTGTGCCCGACCATCCGTTTGGTTGTATTAAGAACCCTGATGGCCTTCGTTGTCACTTTTTCTAGATGAGCATTGAAAGTCAGTCGGGTATCAAAAGTAAGTTCCAGATATTTGACTTCTTTTGTCATCAAGAGCATAACTCCGTACATCGTAAGTAGTTTTATGTCATCGGCTTTCCGTCGTATGGTAAACGGAACAATTGCCGTCTTAGTTGGGTTCACTAATAGTCCCTCTTTTTTGCATCATTTTTCGACGGTGTTTAGTGCACTTTGCATTATGTTTGATACAGTTGCCCCAAACTTCCCGTTTGTGATAATGGTGAGATCGTCAGCGTATCTTAAAGCAAATACCCCGCCGTCTTCTAGTTCTTGTAGTAGGCCGTCTATGACGAGCCACCACAGTAGGGGTGATAGCACCACGCCTTGTGGGCATCCTAGATCCACTTTGACTCCTACAGTTCTACCGTACAAAGTAGCTGTTACCGTCCGATTCCTTAGCATTGAGTTGACCCAGTTTCAAACTAGAGGTGTGGTTCCTTTTTTCTCCATTGCCCTTGCAATTGAGGTGAAGGTAGTATTGCCAAATGTTCCTTCAATGTTTAGAAAAGCTGATCGGTGTGTAGGATGTTGCCTGGGCGTACGTAGATCTCTCTGGCTTTGGTATAAATACCACCTTGACAATCCCCCAGCTGTTTGGTATGTGCGAAAGTGCTAAACTGGCTCTGAGAATTTTGCATACTGCGTTACGAAGAGCACCAAATCCTTTTTGCAGCATGATAGGATAAATTCCATCCATCGACTGAAAAGGTCTAAACGTATTGATTCCCCATTCTAGGTTTTCAGGATTATAGGAATAAAGCACGGGAGAGAATAGACGTGTTCTTAAAGTGCTGCTTTTACGGCAACAATTAAATAGTGCGGGAGAGTGTAGAGTGTTAAGTGCACCCAAAACTAAAGTTAGTTACCAATTTCAGTAGTTTAACTCCATGTGTGGAAGTGCTACTAAAAAATTAGCGTAGGATTTAAACAATATTGTATAGTAAGTCTTAGATAGTAAGTGTAGATAAATAAGTTATACCGTTAAATAGAGGGTTGAAAGACCTTTCTTTTGACGGGTCGCACACCCCTGTGGACAAAAGAGCAAAAAAGATTATATGGGTTTAAAGTCTTATCATTATAACACTGATAAGCTTGCCACAAAGACAAGAGTAGTGATAAGGGAAAAGTGAAGGTGCTTAAACACAGAAGACTAAAATAGCTTCTTTTTGACACCATTTTTGTTAAATTCGGAAGCACTTTATAAACACGTGGTTTTATAAATAAGGCTGATTAGCATAAATTTTGGTTTTTTCATGAAAACTTTTGTTTTTTGAATTAAAATTTGCTTTAAACTAGGTAATTAGGAATTAGGGCAGTGCGACGAACACTTTGCCACCAGTTTTAAACCAGTAGCCACGAAGGTGAAAAACAGTAGCGGAAATCACTGATAAGGGTTTCGCTCGGGAATGGAATAAGCTAGAGACGGAGGGATAATTTAATTAATTTCTATATCAAAATATCTACGTTTTGACACCAAACAGGTTAAGGTACTCCATGCATTTGCCTTACATCTAGCAAGAAGTAAGATGTCAAGTGAAGAGGATACTTTTAGCACACCAGTGGGATATGGGAAAATTACTAAAAAGAGAAAATACATAAGCGGGGGCCCAGAAGAAGATGATATGGAACCAGAGACGGTGCTCGTATCGCCCAGGAAAACTGCTAACTTTTTAGCAGACATAAAATCGTTACAGACTGAAGGAGGAATACAGGCTTCTGAAATTAGCCACCAACTAAACCAATTAGAAACCTTCATTAAACAAAACAGAAATGTCCATGTGGCAATTAAAGAAAAAGTAAAACAGATAATTAAGGGATTCTACAAACTAGAAAATAATAGACAACAAATGGGGAAAATACGTTAATAAAATAAGAGTTAGCTCGACTACCGCAGCTAAAAACTACAGAGATGAAGCTAGTAGCACGGACGAGCTGATATCAGTTTTTCTATGAAAAAAAATGTACGTAGAAACAGCAACCAGTCCAATAGCATCAAGGCAACAGGCGTCTAAACATGCAAAAACTAGCCCAATGAGATACTCAGATGTGGTGAAAAAGGACACAGGAAGCAGCCTTATATTAGAAACCACGGAAAACATAGTACCAAAAAAAACAAAGATGGTGAAAATTAACGCGAAAGTGACAACCGATATTGAGTCAGACAAAGAGACAGAAAATGAAGGTGATAGTTGGAAGATGGTTAAGAAACAAAAACAAAAAGCAAGGAAGAGATTGGGCAAGCAGGAGAAACTACTGACACCGATACGAGTAAGAAAAGGACTAAAAGAAAAGTTAGCAGAGCCAAAGCAGTTTTTGTAAAAGTGCCTAAAAAACAGAAATACAATGAAGTCCTAAGAGACATTAGGAAAACCGACATTGAAGGCATTAACGTCAAAATTCAAGGAATAAGTAAGACTAGAGAGGGAGATGTTCTACTTAAAGTAGAAAAGGGTATTGGGAAAGCCGAGCCACTGAGGGCTAGATTGGCGGCAGCAACAAACAGGGACATTAAAACCCTAACTACGGAGGTGCTTATAGAAATTAAAGATCTAGATGCAATATCGAAGGAAAGAGAAGTAATGGAGGGTATATGCACTAAATACCCAAATGGAAAGACTAGAATGAGAAGGATGTTTTCGGTATCTAGAGGGCAGCAAACAGCGCTGGTATTTACCGACATCGAAACGGCAACCAAAATACTGGAAGATAGGCACTTACAAGTAGGATGGACATCGTTTAGAGTGCGTGAAAAAGAAGCAATCGAAAGGTGCTTCAAATGCTGGCTGACGGGACATAAAACCTGGAATTGTAAAGGCCCAGATAGAAGCAAACCATGTTACAAATGCGGCAAGGAGGGACATCCGATAGCGGAATGTGGCGAGGATGAGACCTGTTCCTTATGTGATTCGGTACAACAGGGAGCGGAAAAAAGGCATAGGGCCAACACTAGGGATTGTAAATATGAGCAACTAGTTAAGAGCAACCAGGGACAAAATATTACGGACAATCAACAATTAAAATAATGAGGGTGTGTAAAATTCTACAAATAAATTTTAACAACAGCAAGGAAGCTTACGCGCTTGCCAAGCAGACGGCTAATGACAATAATTGTGATGTGTTAGTTTTATCGGAGCTGGGGAAGAGCGCAGAGCAGGGGGTCCTAAAAGACCTTACAGGTAAAGCTGGGCTTATGTTAAGAGGTAATACTATAATTGTGAGTAAGGCAGGTGAAGGGGATGGTTTTGTGTGGGCGGAAATTAGCAGGTACTATATATATAGCTGCTACTACAGCCCCAATGAAAATTAATTAGTATTAGGAAATAGGTTAAATAGGTTAGCAAAGGTTATTAGAAGTAATGATAGAAGCCGAACTATTGTAGCGGAAGATTTTAATGCTGCATCCGTTTTATGGGGTGCAGATAAAACCAATAAAACAGGTGAGACAGTGGCCAATTTAGACTTGGCAATTGCCAACACGGGCAAAATCACTACCTTCGAAAGGGGGAAACAGCGATCCATAATAGACGTTACATGTGTATCTACAGAAAGAGCAAATGAAGTGCGAAGCTGGGAGGTGTTAGAACAGGAAACTTTATGTGACCATAAATATATAACATGGGACTACATGGAATACAGGAATCAAAACCGGCTAAGAGGACAGAAGAAGAGAAATGATGTACACAACGGGTGGAACATAAAGAATATTGATAAAGACAAACTAAACGACATGATTAAAAAAGTTAATATAAACGATTTAGAAGATGCAAACCAAATAGACATTATGCTCCAAAAACTCTGCAGGAATACAATGTCGAGAAGGAAAAACAAGGGAAAAGTAGAATGTTGGTGGAACCAAGAGATAGCTTTACTAAGAAAACAATGCAACGCTGTAAGAAGAACATACCAACATAGATTAAGGAGAAATGGCCAATATAGATTAAGGAGAAATGGCGAAGCAGAACAGGAAAAGAAAATTCTAAAACACAAGAAAAATGCTACGGGATAAAATTAAAAGCAGTAAAAAAGAAAAATGGAAACAGCTACGCGATGAACTTGACGAGGACATCTGGGGCAAAGGCTACCAAATTGTAGCCCAAAGAATAAAGAAAAGAACTCCTCTGGTAGGTTGGAACGAAGAAGCCCTACTGGAAACTGTTGGAAAACTATTCCCAGTACAAGATCGATTGGATGAACATCAAAAACATAAACAGGAAAGAGAATATCAGAAAATTGAAATTACTGAAATTGTAGAAGCTGCAAAGGAGATACCCAACAAGAAAGCTCCCGGGCCGGACGGAGTACCCCCGGAAATAGTTAAGGCAACGGCTGTAGCGAGGCCCAAAATATGGGCAAAAATATTTAACAAACATTATACAGAAGGTAAATTTCCACAAATATGGAAAAGAGCTACATTGGTACTGATACCAAAAAGCGACAAACTAAGTTTCAGACCGCTTTGTCTACTAGACGTGGCAGGCAAACTGTTTGAAAAGATAATTGCCAAAAGGGTAAGGGATGCCACGGATAGCCAACTGGCGACAACCCAATATGGGTTTAGAAAGGACAAATCTACGTTGGATGCAATAAATAAAATAGTTAGCATAGCAGAGCAGACAAAGCAGGCACATGGAGAACCCGAAAAATATGCGCAATAGTTACATTGGACGTTAAAAACGCCTTTAATTGCGCATCCAGGAAGGCAATACTGGAGTCATTAGGACAGATGGGGCTGTCAAAATATATTCTAAGGATCATACACAGTTATCTAGTAGATAGAAGATTAGTTGTAACTAAACCAGACAAAAAACAAATGGTGGTAAATGTTAGTGCGAGTGTACTACAGGGCTCTGTTCTAGGCCCACTGCTGTGGAACATAACGTATGATAGCGTACTGAAACTAAAAATGCCAGATGGGGTACATACTATAGGATTCGCAGATGATTTGACAATAATCATTACTGATAAAAATATAGAAGAGGTGGTTACTAGAACACAAATTGCGGTAAATAGTATAAACTCATTCATGAACTACCGGTGCTTAGAAATAGTGCCCAACAAAACTCAAGTTGCGCTTATCACGGGCAGAAGAAGAATTGAGGTCACAAGTATGGAACTACTGGGGAAAAAGTACAAATAGAGAAGAGTATTAAAATATCAGGGGTTATAATTGATAAAGACTTAAGCTTTATTAAGCATATAAAATATGTCATGGACAAGGTCATCAAATGTATATGGGCATTAGGTAGAATACTACCCAACATAGGGGGAGCCAGAGCATCGAGAAAAAAGGTCCTCGCAAGTGCAGTGGATTCAATAGTTTTGTATGCTGCCAATGTATGGGCCGAAGCAACTAAATGGAAGGTGGTAACTAAATTGCTCAACAGAGTCCAGCGACTTATTGCGATCAGAGTTACCAGTGCGTACAGAACGGTAGCATCGCAACACACGTAATGATAATAGCTGGGCTGGTACCACTACACATTATGGCGAAAGGCAGAGAAGTCCATTAGGACAGGGATAAAATATTAAATGAATGGCAAAAGGAATGGAACACAAGGAACGAACGAAATCGCTAATACCGGACGTACAAAAATGGGCGACAAGAAACTCCGGGGAAGTTAACTACTATTGAACGCAATTTTTAACAGGTCACGGGGAAAACGGTATATATTTAAAGAAGGGGTCATTAAAATATGAAGAAGAGGAGGAGTGGTTTTAGCCGGTAGGCGCCTTGTCCAGAGACAGGCGAATTCGGCACACCCCGTTAATAACGGAAGTCTTTAGAAGATTTCCACCCCTCCAAAAAAAAAAAAGGTTTTCAGGATTGATTATTTTTCTCGCTAAGTTCCAGTTCCTTTTGGGTGCCCGTCTGTTTGATACCTCTAGGTTCTAGAGCTTAGGAGCTTCAGTTAACGACAAACCCGGGAGATGTTTTTGTAGTAGTTCTTGCAAAGTACCTTCAACCGAGTCTGTAAACTTTCCGGTTTCGGTCAGCAAAGAACCAATGTTTTCAGTGCGGCTTTTGCTCAGAGTCTTTTGGAGTCGAAAGCTTGTAGGTTCGTTTTCTAGGTCTCTACAATACCTTCTTCATCAGTGTCTTTTTGCCTTTTTTATGGCATTGTTGTAGGTTGTGAGGCTGGCTTTATATTCATCTCAGTCTTTTTTTTTTACTGTATTAAATAGCCTTCTGGTGCGTGCCCTTACTTTGTCAAGCTCCCTATTCCACCAAATTATCTTGTTTGGGGATCGTTTGACAGTTTTTGAGTAGCTTGCTTCAAATGCGGATTTTAATGAATTAACAATACTATCCGTCATTAGTTCTAGCTCGTGCGTTGATCTTGCAACTGTGGGACAGTTCCTGATTTGAGCCGCTTAAGTTTCGTTGAACAAATAATCTCAGTCAGTTACCTCTGGTTTCTGTATTCTATTAGGAGTTTCCTGTCTGATTCAATGTTGAATCGAATGTATCTATGATCAAATAAAGAAAGTTCATCTGATACATGCCACATTTTTATCACTTTGCTCGCTTTTGGACTAGCAAGCGTAAGGTCAGTAACTTAACTGCGCGACATAATTATGAACATGGGCGCATCACCGTTATTTATTATGTTTAAATTGCTTTTTAAAATAAATTTTAAAAGTTTTTCACCTCTTGGATTTGTGTTTGTGCTCTCCCACAAGGTGTGGTGTGCATTAGCATCGCATCCAAGAATCAGCGGTTTGTTGGCCCCACTGTTGATCAGCCTGTGGATTTTCTCCGACGGTGGTGATCCTGTCTGGTCGTAGGGAAAGTAACCGGATCCGATAATAAACTCTCTCCGGTTGCCTTCCTCTACTACAGATATTTTAGCTGCCACTAGGTCTTTAGAACATAAATCCCACAGTGGCATTAAGTTTAATGCATTTTTTACAATAATGCATGTGCGAGGGCTGTGCACAAGCTTGACCGCAAGCAGCCATCTGTCTGGACAGTTCAGCCCTTTTATTGTTCCCTTGTGGATCCATGTCTCCTGGACAAAAGCAATGTCAATATCGTGTGTTACTGAGGGCCGCTGAGGCTGCCCTACAGTAATGTATGTTTATCTGAACCACTTTTAGCATTAGATTTGCCGTCAGCAAGTTCTTTCTGGCTCAGGATTTACATCCATTGCCTCGTGAACATCTCTTGTAGCATCCGGTTCTTTGCTGTTCTTTTTGTAGTCGGTCAGCGCCCGAAGAGTCATCCTTGAAAATCCAAGGTGCAATGGTTAGTTGTTCCCCCGATGGTTTTTTAATATTTGACGTGCCGACTAGCCACTCTATGGTTGCTTCGTCTGTGCACATTATTTTCAGAAATCCCTTTTTATGGGTACATTCCTGAACACGCAGAGAAACTTGTCCCTTCTACAATTCGTCAATCCATCCAAGTATCGAGGTTTTTATGATCTCGGATTCTTCAGGACTGATGGTGTTTTCAGGGAACCCTTTTGGTATAATTGCAAGAGCAATTCCCGTCAGAGTGTCCCTGAATGTCTTTTTTAGGTTCCTTCGACCCCTCGACTTCGCTTTACTGGTCGTTTCTGCGACAGCGGTATGCTACAACTAGAAAGGTTGCGGTTTTGCGTCCCTGTTTTGATAGTTGCGTGCGCCGTCTGGTGTTGCTGTTACGTTCCTAACGTGCCCGTCTTTGCTTCTTGTATAGGTGGGTGGAACCGGTTGCTTGCGCTCCGAATTCTCTTTGTTTTTTAAGCTTTCGCCTTGCCGCCCCCGGAAGCTTTTTGGGCTTTTCAGGTTTGCGCTCTGCGTCAGCCGTTATTTTTAGGTTCTGTTCAGAGTCCCTGTCTTTTTTAAAATTTAAATTTTGGGTCGATGGTTCCATATATGTTCCCACGAGTGCCGAGGAAAAGAAAGTCGCCGTGTGCTGTGCCCCGATACGCACGGAAAACTATATACAACGGGGTTCGCCTGGTGCCTCGAAGTTGGAACCAGTGACGACAGGTCTTCTATCCAGTGACGCATCTATCGGCCTGGTCCTCTCCACCTTAGATTTAGGTTTTTGAACACTGCGTGCTCGTGAGACATGTCCACAGCAGCAAGAGTTTTGAGTTTGGCTGCCGTGCTTGCTGATCAAAGTCAGCAGAGCTGCTCCAGGCATCGTTATCCCAGTGTTGGTTCTTGCCACGACACTACAGCTTGAGCTGGAAAAGCTGGTTTGCGTGACAGTAGTATTGGAGTACGTACCAATTTTAAGCCGCGACTCTAACACCTGCCAAGGTAAACAGGGTTGTCCCGGGTCAGCTGATGAAACTGCGTACTGTTACATCCTATTTACTCTCCTACCCACCACCTGGAAACGCGTCCGATAGGTAGCTCAATCCATGGGAAATAACAGGATAAATAAAAGTGTTAAAATCTATTACGCGTTAAATAAAACAATTTTTCAAAAACGAGAAATAGACAAGAAAATTAAAACAAGAGTTTATAACTCAGTGGTGATACCAATTCTTACACACGCGAGTGAAACGTGGGCATTACAAGATAAACAAGAAGTAAAAATAAATGCGGTAGAAATGAAATTTCTCAGAAGGATTGCAGAAACAACAAAGATGGATAGAAAACGAGACAAAAAATAAGACAAATGACACAAAAAGAAACAATAACAACAAAAATAGAAATGAAGCAGGTTAAATGGTATGGACACATAATACGAATGAATCAGAATATATTAGTGAAAAACATAGTAGAGATGGGCAGAGTAGGTAAAAAAAGATTAGGAAGACCTAGAAAGAATTGGATACAAAGAATTGAAGAAATAGGAAAAAGAAGAGGGAAGACGATAGCAGAAATGAAAAATCTAGCACGGAACCGAAGAAATCTAATCCGACACCCTTAAGGGTATAAGGAGGACAGAAGAAGAAGAATAAGAAGAAAAGGGTAAGTACGTGTGTGTGTAAAAATATGAAGATATGCGGTTTTCATTATTTATATGACTATGAATTTATGGTACTTTATTATTATTCAAACCTGTATAAATATGTGAGTTTCCTCTACATAAACATTTAAAATGTGACAAGCAAATAGTGATAACATAATGAATCTGAATATTTTATTTCAGATTTTAGAAGAAATAATTACACGTTTGTAATAACAAATTAATTGCTAATGACATGCTAAAAATCCGGAAATTTTGAACAAAAAAGATTTCTAAATACACAAATTCCAAACATTTACGTTATTTTAACATAACATGTATATAATTAAACAAAATTTTATGCGATCCAGCCTGTCATATTATTATAAATTGATTAAAAAACGTTCTTTCACTTATCCTTTTTCTTAAATAGACATCCTATTTATAGGCACTATTACAACCAACACTCTTTTTGCAATTCAATAACTTAAAACGACTAAAAATAAAAACCTAGAAAATTAAATTGTAAGCCGATTACTTTATGATAGATATCTAGTGGCTGCACAAAAACGAATAAATTTATTTTCACAACAAAATAGTAAACGGGTAATTTCCGGGAAAGTGCTAATTATTATCTCTCAACAAATATTTTTTTTCCTTTAAGAATATTGACGTAATAAATTAATGATTACAAAAAATATCAAAAACTAAATCATACGAATATTAACTTAATTCAGCAATGTTAATTAGTCTACCAGTCAAACATAATAACTTTAATTTTTCAAAAGTAACATGCGATTGTAATTATTCTAAATATACCAATTTATGCAAATTGTAAATTTTTTTTTTTTGAAGACTAGTTGAATTTACTTCTGTGCGTTAAAATTTACCCATTCTTTTACAGAAACGGCTCACGGCTTCACAGTGACGGATTAAGAATCGTCGGGGCCCTAGGCGGCAGAGTCACTTTGGGGCTCCTAGGTAGTCAAACCAAACCAGAAAACCATTTTTGAAACGCTTTATAATAATAATAATATTAATCAAATAAAATGTGTACTTTTGGTCTCTTTTTGGGGCCCCCACGCGGGCTCGGGGCCCTAGGCGGCCGCCTACTCCGCCTAGCTTTTAAGCCGCCACTGCGGCTTCATTGGGATTGAGGTCAGGTGATTTGGCAGAGCACGGCAAAATTTCCACTTTCGGATGATCTTCGAACCAATTCGGCACTATATGTGTAACATCACGTCTTCTAAAATTGCAATGTAGGCTCCTGCGTTAAATTTTGGTGGTGTTATTTGTATAATTTCACCTGGACAGCTTTTGCACAGCCACCCTCAAAAACCAGCATTGATATCTTTTTAAGAAGTACCGTTTTGTCTCCATAATTGCACACGAGAGTAGTGCGAGGACGAGTAGGTTTGTTTTTTATCCGAAAATTTAACGTTTGACATAGCGCAACATGTTTTGGTGAGATCCAAACTTTTCGGCTGGTTTACGACAATGTAGTTGAAGCGTGTGCTAAATACAAAATTTAAAAAGACGCCAAAACGGCGAGAAACAATTAATGGCAGATACCGCTTAAATCTGTCTAACACTGAAAGAGAATGAATAACAAAACACAGTATATATCAACAAATATATTTATTTCTAACAGGGACAAAGAGAAGTTAAGAAGGAAGCGAAACAGAATTACATATATAGTAATAATTAAGAGTTTGTCGATAAATATAGCAGTCAATAACGTTGATGCAAGACCTGGAGAGTAAGCAACACTCCATACATAATATTACCGCAGTACACTTTAAACTAGTATGCAACCAAAGAATTAAACTAGTAAATTTGCAACTAAAAGAAAATCGCACTTAGAATAAATTCAAACAGTAATTGTAAAAACAAATTTGCTTTCGTTAGTCGGCATAATATCTTGTTACATCCATAAATTTCAAAATGCACTACTCTGTAGATTGTTTGAATGAAAGTTACTTTTCCATTTCTCGACGCCATCTATCAAGCATCGTTGGTCTCTTTCGGCCGAGTAAACAAAAAGTCGGTCACTTTACTTTCACGTCGTTTGCTACATAACATATGCCTGCTTGAATTAAAATTGAATTCTTAAAACATCCACGTGTTGTGACACGATATATAATGAAAGCATCTATAATTAGTTAATTTATTCAACGCAGGGTAAGTGTCTTCTATTCTTTTTCGGATTAAAGGTAATTTCTATGTCGATTCCTCAGCGCCACGTGCTACCTCCCAAATGTGTTTTTCTTTGTCGGTACAAGTTTAACATCTACGATGGAAAATTTCTAAAAGGAAGCATTGGATCTACGAACACTGTGATACAAGGGCAGATGCGATTAATATTTCTATTCGGAGGCAATTGACATTTAATTACTACCACCTTAGACAAAAGTGCGTATGTAACAGCATACGATACTTTTCGGTTCTCTTACCTTTTATAAATGTTACTTTTTATTTTTGTAGAGTTTGTGTCACCACACGATTATTTTCAGGAACTTTGATTACAGGAAGCCAGTTTTCTGAAATTAAATCTTGATTTTGACAAGTCAATTTTTGATTTTAACTATTCCTTGTCGCTACGGTGCTGCTCATGAATCATATTTACTAATCGTGTCGAAACGTTTAAAATGATTTGCTTCTTAGTTAGTCAATTAGTTTAAGTTAAATTGCTATCGCATGCTGATTACGTCAACTGTCAATTATTATTGTTAATGTAATTTACTTACAAAGATTTTTATGATTTGAGTGTATTGTGAGTTGCCGATACTTCCGGTGTTTTAGTACCTAGGTATATTTGTACTCGAACTTAATTTACTTAACTGTAATGATATCAAATTATCTCTAATTGTTATTGATTTAAATTTTAATGTAACTTATTCTTCTAAAGTAATTAAAGTACAATAGATGTTAACGATTTGGTTTCTTTCTTCGATTCCTCCGACTTTACGAACCTTAAAAATTTAATACAAACTTCGGGCTTTCTGTGCTGATCTAGCAGGAGCGATATCTGCAAAACGAGATCTGGCGCCCATTAAAACAAACTTATCACTGGAACCTCCCCTCTTTCTAATAAGTATTGTTTCAATCCTACAGAGAGTTGGCCGTGCAGGGTTCGTAAATTACTAAGAGCTTGTAAAAATCTATACTTACGTTGTACGTACTTTACATTCGAAAAATACACGAATTAATATAAATTAAAGATTATTGTACTCACGATCTAATCGTGCTTAAATCGTCCCCAAAATAATAGCGTCTTAGGCTACCGCTACGTACTGTCCCATTTGGAACGGTACGTTTCAATTAAATACTTGAAGCACGTACTAAGAGAGACATTGGACATTGGAGTAACCACCACCAATTTTGCAGTATAATTTGGGTCGTTGACGTACTTCGTGTGATGGTTTACTAAATTTGGAGTCACATCTGCCATAGGAATGGTAAAAATGACTCGAAAGCTCTACGCATTCGGTTACGACGATTCATTGGTTGACTTAGAAGCAACTTACCTGTGATGTCACCTTAGATCTAATTATATTTTTTCTTTACACTTTTAGCAATTTTAGAAAACGATTCAAGCATGCCCATAGCTAATAATATAACTGGATAACCGTGAGTACAATTTTTTCTTCTTCTCCATGGTGGCATTATTTTGAGCCGGTGTTGTAACGCGTAACGCACTTGGTCGATTGGATCTAACGGTTTACAGTTTGTCGCTAAATTAAAAAGAAATAATCGAAAGCTCAATTAACCGCTGTTCATAAACTTTGTCTAAAATTTCATTCTACCAAGAAAAAGTGTATAGTTTGCTAGGGACGTTACAGATAAAAAATAATTTTACAAGTAGAAACATTTGCATTTAATAGTTTAACTGTTGAAAAATTTTTTTTAGTTTAGTCACTGTCAAAAATCGTTTTTTAGCAATTGCAAAGTTCACACAAACTACAGTTTTTTATTTAGTGCTTCGGATCAAACACTGTGTGTTTGTTCTTTGTAATTTTACTTTTTGACGTACTCTAATTAAAGTGATTAGATGATCAAAACTTAGCCTGAGCAATTGCGTTTTTTGTTAATTTAGCACCTCCTAAATGAAAGTTTTTTATTTAATAAAATCAATTAAACAATTATATATTTATTTAAAATTATAATATGTAAAATATGCAGATAACAGTAATTAATAAATTGATATTTGTTTCTAATTATTTAAATTTATAAAATTGTAATGCGTTGCCGACGGGTGTTTAAAAAAAACATTACCTGGAGCTTTTTTGAACAAACTATAAATTGATAGTTGTTCTAATTATACTGTACTGACTATATTTTTTTGTTGTATATTGATTAAGGTTGTATCCAATTCAACTAAAAACATATTTTTTTCATGATTGATTTGACAAGATTATGATGCGCATAGTGCAGTTACAAAATGAATGTAAAATCACAAGGATGTAAAAATTGGGTCATGCGCAACACCTGCACTGGGTTAAAATTATTTCTCAATAAAAATTAAAGAGTCTCAATGATACGATCAAATAAAATTAATTGCTTTAAGTTTTACTAAAACAAAAATAACTTTTAGTAAACATTCTATTTCCAAGAATTTACTCACATATTTATGGCGTTTTTTGTTTGAGTCTCCAGACGTTAGTTACTTCTCAGTTCTATCTATAAAAAATTATAGATTTGAAACGACCCGGGTTTTATTTTTGACATTGTACTCAAATAAACGTACATATAAAAAAACTAAAACTTTTCGTAACAACTATTTATCACCAACCGTTACAAAGTATGTGTTTTTGAAAAGGTATTGAAACATTCGAGAAATTACTTGCAAATGCAAGAGCCGTCTAGAAGCTGTTATCCATTTTTTAGAAGATATAGCGAAAAGTAAGGAACGCTCGAGAAGGATTCGCCGATGTCTATAAATACGTAAGAAAGAAATCGTAGGTCAGTTATTGCTGGAATGCGAATGTGTTAAGAAGATTATCAAGTGGAAATAAATCGTTAGCACGCGTATGTCTACATAAATAAATCGAGAATAATCGTGAACGTGATAATTAGTGTAAACAAGTGTGATATCCGAGGACGTTATCTTATCTTAAGTTATACAACGGTTATACATAAATTCGTGTAAGTGTTTTCATTAAATATTATTAGATTTAATTAGTTCGGTTAATTTAAAAGTGTACATATTTCTAGAATAAGTAAACCTAATTTTTAATCGTTTAAATAAATTAGTTTTTAATAAATAGATACGTAACAGTGGCGTCAGTGTGGGATATCGTTCGCGAATTTTAGTGTAAATATCATTAAGAAATATCGCTCCCGTAATAAAAACATTGATTACGTAAATAACTTTTAAGTTTGCGATACGCGTGTTTATTTATAAAGTATAAAATAGTGTTTATTAAACTTTTTCTTTTAACAAGTGCGTGTTCGCGATATTAATTAAATTCGTTTCCGTTTAACATTAACAAGTGGATCGTTATTAAAATTTTGTGTTATAGGAAAACTGCATTTTAAAAAGTAGTGTAATTAAACTTTATATTCGTGTTATATTTAAATTTATGCCGGTGACGCGTTTGCAAAAAGAAAAAATGGATTCAAAAATATTTGAAATTCTCGAATCGATGAATAAAAATATCCAAGAAAAACTGTCCGAAAATTCTCAGAAGATGGAAGAAAATTCGCAGAAAATAGAAGAAAAGTTTTACAAAAATTCACAGAAAATTGAAGAAAAACTGTCGGAAAATTCAAGAAAAATGGAAGAAAAACTCTCCGAACATTCTCAGAAAATGGAGGAAAGTTCAAGAAGTTTAAAAGAAGAAATACGAACAAGCATAGAAAATCAAATCAAAATTGTTCAAGAGGAAACTCAAGCAGACATGTTAAATTTAAGAGAAGAAATATGCGAAGTTCTGGAAAACGGAAAACAATCTATGAATGAGAAAATAGAAGCAATAGAGGACAAATTAGAAGACAGAATGAAACTGCTTGAAGAAAGAATAAACCAAATGAATTACCATGGCGAAAGAAGCGTCACGAGTGAAGATTTAATAATGGACCGCCGGGATGAAAGCACTCACAAGTTTAAGATTGTACCGCCAAATTTTGATGGTAAAGTTCCATGGTCAACCTACTACAAGCAGTTTGAAGCCGCAGCTACTGCTAATGGTTGAAGCAACAAGCAGAAAGCGACGTCTTTAATAGTGTCCTTGCGTGGAGAAGCGCTGGGAATTTTACAAACTGTTCCGGACCACCTGCAACAAAATTACGAACTCTTAATATCACGATTAGAAATGAGATATAGAGATGCCCATCTTCAACAAGTCTATCAAGCTCAAATTAAAAGTCGGGTTCAGAAAGCTGCCGAAAGTCTTCAAGAGTTTGAGGCTGACATCGCTAGATTAACACGGCTTGCGTATCCTACAGCACCAGATACCTTCTTGGAGCAGTTGGCTATTCAAACCTTTGTGGACGGCCTCCGAGACAGCGAAACACAGCAGACTCTCCGGTTAGCTCGACCGAAGACGTTGGATGACGCATTAACCCATGCTTTGGAGTTCGAGGCGGCAAAACAAGCGTCGCACCGAAGCAGCCATAAGCTCCGTTGTGCTACGGAAATACCCTCGAACTCAGAAGAAAGCATTGAAGACATAGTGCGACGTGTATTTCGGGAACAAGTAGCTCGAGGAAGAGAAGTGACGTGCTGGAACTGCGGGGAAGTGGGCCACGTACGACGACGCTGTACTAAGCCCAAAAGAAGACCAGAAGAGCGTCCGGAAAACTAGAACAGGTCGACCGAATGGGGCGAAAGTCGACCTCAACGAGCCATGCCCCGGAAATTACCATACAAATGGCATCGCCTAGAGAGCAATTGCATAGCATTTATCTCGATGGCAAGATCAATGGGAGAAGCGTCCAGTTACTGGTTGACACGGGAGCGACGAAGACCATCATTCGTCTTGACATGTTATTGGAAAACGAGAAGACATCACCAGTAACAGTACGACTTCGAACGGCGACGGGCGACGAAATACCTACTCACGGACAAGTCAAAGTAACCATTGCTTTGGGAAATGGAGTACTCGACCATCAAGTAATGGTAGCCGACATCACGGAAGAAGTTATCCTGGGAATGGACGTGATAAAGAAGTATGAGTTCCATTTGGATATGAAGAACGATGTCCTGAAGATCGACAATGAAGAAATTCCTTTTCATTCGTCAGAGAAGAACGAGGTTTTGTGTAGACTACAGACAGCTAAACGACGTGACCAAAAAGGACAGCTACTCTTTACCCAGAATTGACGATACGCTAGACACCCTGTCAGGATCCCAGTGGTTTTCTACGTTAGATTTAAAGAGTGGATACTGGCAGGTAGAATTAGAACCCAAGGATCGTGAAAAAACAGCTTTTACGATCGGAACTGGTTTGTGGCAGTTCACTGTAATGCCCTTCGGCCTGTGTAACGCTCCTGCAACGTTCGAGCGTTTGATGGAGACCATCTTGCGCGGATTGTCTTGGAAGACGTGCTTGGTTTACCTGGACGACGTGATCGTGGTTGGAAGGTCGTTTGAAGAACACTTGAACAACTTGAAGGAAGTGTTCCAGCGATTACGTGGGGCTAACCTCAAACCGAGCCCAAAGAAGTGCCAAGTATTTAAAAAGGAAGTCCAATACCTTGGCCACGTCGTATCTAGAGATGGAGTAAGGGCTGACCCAGACAAAATCCGAGCAGTGCAAGCATGGCCAAGACCGATCGACAAACATCAGGTCCGAAGTTTCCTTGGGTTGTGCACTTATTATAGAAGATTTGTCCCCGGATTTGCCAATATTGCCAAACCATTGACAAAATTAACCGAAGAAAAAGCAGAATTTAGATGGAATGAAGACTGCGAAAATTCTTTTAATAAACTAAAACAGGCCCTAGTCACTTCGCCGATTTTGAGTTATCCAAGAGAAGATGGAAAGTTTTTGGATATCGACGCAAGCAATCTGGCCATAGGCGCGGTCCTTTCGCAGGTTCAAGATGGACAAGAAAAGGTTATCGCGTACTTTAGCAAGGTTTTGTCCAGGCCAGAAAGGAATTATTGCGTGACTAGGAGGGAGCTGTTAGCAGTCGTTAAGTCCATCGAACATTTCTACAAGTATTTGTATGGACGAAAATTTCTACTGAAAACAGACCACGCCGCTTTAAAATGGCTACTGCAGTTCCGTAACCCAGAAGGACAAGTGGCAAGATGGATCGAGAGACTGCAAGAGTATGACTATGACACAAAACACCGTGCCGGAAGCAGTCATCGGAACGCTGATGCCTTGTCCAGAAGACCATGTCCGGCGGACTGCAGCCATTGTTCGCGACTGGAAGAAAAAGTCGAATGCGTCCGGAGAACTGCTATGGTTGATGATGAGTGGGAACCTGAGCAGTTACGTCGCGAACAAGAAGACGATCCTGAAATAAGACAACTCCTCGACTAGAAAGAAACTGGCCGACGACCAACCTAGGAAGAAGTGAGTGCTTTGGGCAGAAATATCAAAGCGTACTGGGCGCACTGGGACTCTTTGATAGTACAAGACGGTCTTCTTAAGCGATCCCTAGAAAGTGCCGAGGGCACGGGAAACAGACTACAGTTGGTAGTGCCAAAGAGCAGGGTGCCAGAAGTGTTGAAGCATCTCCACGATGGGACATCAGGAGGACACTTTGGCATTAAGACGACGTTGGGTAAAGTGCGAGAATGATTCTACTGGATGAACTGCAAAGAGGACGTTATGAAATGGTGCCGTAAATGCATAATCTGCGCATCAGGAAATGGTCCAGCAAGAAAGCGCAAAGCACCCATGAAACAATACAACGTAGGGAGCCCATTGGAAAGAGTAGCGATTGACATCGCAGGGCCGTTCCCAGAATCCGATTCGGGAAATAAATACATACTGGTGGCAATGGATTATTTCACGAAATGGACGGAGGCTTACGCCATACCCAATCAGGAAGCAGCTACGGTCGCAGACGTATTAGTAAAAGAGTTTTTCTGCCGGTTTGTAGTTCCGTTGGAATTACACTCCGAGTAAGGCCGCAATTTTGAGTCTGGGCTGTTTCAAGAAGTTTGCCGACTGTTAGGAATTAAGAAGACTAGGACAACGCCTCTCCATCCTCAATCTGATAGCATGGTTGAACGGATGAATCGAACAATGGGCAAGTACTTAGCCAAGGTAGTGTCCGAACACCAAAGAGACTGGGATCAGTACTTGCTCCTTTTCCTAATGGCATACCGATCATCCGTTCACGAAAGCACAGGCCAAACACCATCCTGTGTAATGCTCGGTCGTGAAATACGATTGCCATGCGACCTTCAATTTGGCCGAAGACCGGAAGAGGAAGTCGCTGGAGAAGGTTACGTCAGCAAACTGGCAAAGAGGCTAGACGAAGTACATGAAGAGGTTCGTAAAAACACACAAATTGCCAGCGACAGGATGAAAACCAGATATGAGGTCAAGGCACAAAATGTTGGGTTTTAACCTGGCGATATGGTCTGGTTGTATAACCCTCAAAGGAGACGCGGTTTGTCGCCGAAGCTGCAAAGGCAATGGGAGGGCCCCTATGAAGTCGTGCAGCGTATTAACGACGTCATATACCGCATCCGAAAACCGCCCAGAGGCAAGCCAAAAGTGGTCCACGTCGATCGTCTAGCCCCGTTTGCTGGCGATAACCACAATACGCAAGTCCAGGTCCAAACCAGAGTAATAAGTAGCAGAACCAGGAATCCAATCAAAGAAATGGAGTTCGAGAAGTTTATGAACTTATACGGAGGTTCTGGAAAAGCTAGGTTCGGAGTTACCACCGAGGAACAACAAGACCTGTTCCAGACACAAAAAGATTACGCCATCGCACATTGCGTGAGCGAGGACCTTGACATGTCCAAAGGGGTTGCAGTCGTGTTTAAAAAGAAGTTTGGGCAGCTAGATGAATTACAAAGTCAGCAACCGGCAGTCGGAAAAGTTTTAGGACTACGTGGTGACGGACGCTTCGTTTTCTATCTGGTCACCAAGAAATACTCACGTGTCAAGCCGTTATACAAAGATCTGTGGCGAACATTATGGAGTCTCAAGAGACAAATAAAGTTCCATCATGTTAAGAAATTGGCAGTACCCAAGCTTGGTTGTGGCTTAGATCAACTGAATTGGAGGACAGTTCGAAACATGTTGGAGGTCGTCTTCCGAGGAACAGGCATTCAAGTGTTGGTCTGTAGTTACCAACCGAGGAGAGAATTGGGTCAGGAAAAGTCCATTGACTGTTACTTTTATGGTCAAGGAAGTTGCCGAAATGGAGGAAGCTGCCGCTATCGCCACGATCCCTTTTACCGGTGTCGCATCCAGTCTCCTGTTCTGGGACAGAACAGTCCCAAGAAGGGGGCAGTGAAACATTCGAGAAATTACTTGCAAATGCAAGAGCCGTCTAGAAGCTGTTATCTATTTTCTAGAAGATATAGCGAAAAGTAAGGAACGCTCGAGAAGGATTCGCCGATGTCTATAAATACGTAAGAAAGAAATCATAGGTCAGTTATTGCTGGAATGTGAATGCATGCAGTATTAAGAAGATTATTCAAGTGAAGATAAATAAGTGATTAGCACGTGCGGAGTTTTAAATAAATAACAGTGTACACCGAATCGAGTGAAAGTGACTTATAGTGTGAAATCCGAGAACGTTATCTTATCTTAAGTGATAGTTTTATACAACGGTTATACATAAATTCGTGTAAGTGTTTTCATTAAATATTATTAGATTTAATTAGTTCGGTTAATTTAAAAGTGTACATATTTCTAGAATAAGTAAACCTAATTTTTAATCGTTCAAATAAATTAGTTTTTAATAAATATATACGTAACAGTATACAACTTTAATATGCTTTTGACGGGTTTTGGAAGTGTTGATAAACCGTTTTCTGTAACCATTTATGTTTCAAATGTTGTTAATAAACACAAACATCAAAATCTCCCCTTTAGAATTCTATTGCAACATTTGATCTTATCCTGTGTTTTTGTGAACAAGGTTATAGCAAGACTCTGGTGTACTATCGACTACTTTACTAAAAAGTGTTAAAAACCATGTTCTTAAGGAGTAACCTGAGTCACGTAATCTTGCAGTGGTATAGATACTTCTTAAAATTATTTGATGCTGAATATAATAACATAAGATTTGTGTTTTCTGAAAATTGGGCGTTTACATTTAAAATTTTAAAATCTGCGTTTTAGATTTATAATTTGTTGTTGTAGATGTTCATCTTTTGCAGCTTCTTTGTATACTTTTAACACGCTAATTCCTAAGGTTTCCGTGGGTTGAACTACCTATCGGGCGCGTTTTTAGGTGGTGGATAAGAGGGTAGATAGGGATGTAATGGTACGCAGCTTCTCTAGCCCTGTTTACCTTTGGAAGTGTTAGAGTCGCAACTTAAAATCCGTACGTACTCTAATACTACTGTCACACAAACCAGCTCTCGCAGCACAAGCTGTAGTGTCGTGGCAAAAGCGAACACTGGGGTAACGATGACTCTCGCTGTTCTATTGACTTAATTGTCTGGACCAAGAGGAAACTGCCTCATCAAAAACCGAAATCTAAGTTGGGGAGGATCAGACTGATAAATGCGTGAGTGGATAGAAGACCAGTCGTTACCGGTTCCAACCTCAAGGCACCAGGCGAACCCCGTTGTATATAGCCTTCTGTGCATATCGCAACACTGCGCACGGTAACTCCGTACTTGTGGGACGTATATGGAACCACCGATTCAAAATTTAAAAAAAACGGGTACTCTGAGCAGAACCCAAAAATATCGGCTGATGCTGAGCACGAATCCGAAAATACTTAAGCAACCGGTTCCACTCCAATAGCGACCGTCTCTTAGATTGGATCAACATCCCATAATCTGGGACGAGCGGCTGTCTAAATTCACACATCGCACGGCGGGTTCCGTTTCCATCTGAAATGCATTGGTGTTGCAGATGACAACCGGTGCCTGTCGTGTAGTGATCCTGATACTCCGTCACATAGGAGTATCGCCTGTCCGAAGTTTGATGATGACCAAAGTACCTTAAGAACACAAGTCAACCCGTATCCCGATTCCGATTCTATCTTTAGATTCGTGTCCGACGTCCGTGTACTCATTGCATTCGCTAGAAGAGACCAGAGTCAAACGTAAATCAGAGTATAATTTAGTTTACTTTTGCAGGGCATTATTATTTTATTTTACAGTCAGCTACGGCGAACTAGGGTATTTATTTAGTTATTTACTTACATGTGATTTATTTTAGAATATTTTATTTGATTATTTTTAGTTAACCAACATTTTTGGTTTCTTTTTAGTCGTAGCTGTCTTGACTAACTGGCCTAATCCCCGTTTATTACAACGTGATATCCCTTTTCCGCCTACTTCGTTTTCAGCCTGACACGCAAAAATCAATCGCAAGGTAGGTGTCTTTCTAAATCTCGTGTTTATATAGCACGATTTAGATACACAGCCCATCCGACTCGTTTAAGTAAGCAATCCTTTCTTTTTGTAACATATCCTAAATCGTTCTATCCTATATGTGGCAAACTTGAACCAAGCAAGTTTGCGTGGTTTGGTGGATTCACATCCTTCACCTTCTCTTCCTCCGTCTATTGCCGCTGTCATTAATTCAAGATCAAAATCTTGAGATGGCGCTTGGCAGCCAAAAAGGAAAGAAAATTTGCGGTTGAAACTTGCTAGTCTAAGAATGTACACGTGCAAGAAGTAAGATACTAAGTAAGAAACAGTACGATATGCCCCGAGGATTGTACGAAAGAATAGGAAATGTGGGGATGCCAGTTTCTTGACAATGTAGGTATGTCGCAGTCTGTGGTACCAGATGTCTAAATAATATGTTAGCATGCGGATGACTGCATTGTTGAAAATGTTCACTAATGATTTCTTATGTAGGTTTCAGTTACGACAAGAGTAATTGTAAAACAAGTGCAAAGCAGTCAACTACATAAGAACAGTGTTTAACAAAGCTCAGACGATTGAGCGACGGCGTTTGGGCGCCAGGTGTTTCGGCGCCGGGCGTTTGGGCGCCAGACGTTTCGGCGCCAGGCGTTTTAGCGCCGGGCGTTTCGGTACTAGAAAAAAGTTGAATGGAGTGAAAGTGAAATGGGATTCTTATGTTATTGGGCAACAATTTTTGACACGGGCCATATCAAAATTTGATGTATGTATTACGTTGGTTAACAAAAAATGTATGTAAGTACAATTTCACTTTCAGTCCATTAAAAATTTTAGATACCTCAATTCATTATACTGAGTAGATATTAACTAAATAATACAATAAAATAAATAACGATGAAAAAAGAATTTATTAACATACACTATAAAAAATAAACAAAACTAAACGTGTGACATGTTACACTTACAAAATCAAAAATTAAATTAGATGTATGTACTACGTTGGTTAACAAAAAAATTATTTAAATACAATTGTACTTCCACTCGATTAAAAAGTTATGAGAAATTCCTCTGAGATACTCAATAATTGTTCGGTTCTCAAAGTCTTGAACAATTGTGATAATTCTGTTATCCGCAGCTTGGTATTTTGCCCTTTTATGAGGAGGTGCTTGACCACCTACAAATTTTTCATACAATGCGTCGCGTCCTTTCTGGACGCTTCGCAGGCCGTCGATAAATTTCCACAGCGACGGATGGTCCATACCTAATTGGCACTGCAAACTACGATGAGCAGCCTACGCAAAATTATTGGTACGATCTTTATTATTACGCACTCTTTAGTACACGTTCCAAATATTTGGCAAAAATAACGCCCTCCTGCGTTTATGGTTTCTATTTCGCCTTCCAACGTAGTTATCTTCGAACCAGTTTAAAATTGGTTGCAATTCGTTCGGTAACTGTGCAGAAAGCTCTTCAATTGCGTCATCAATGTGATCTAGGGGAGTAAAGGCTAATGCAACTATCATCCGTGCAGAAAGAGCAAATTCGGGATCGGTATTATATTGAACCGTCAGCCCATGACTGGCTATTTGTTTCTTAAAATTTTGAACAAGATGAAACAGACAGCCTAGTAATCGTGACGTTGGAAATGCTTCAGCAACTGATCCAATTACGGCTACTTCGTAATCCAACGAAACAGTTTCAGGTTGAAATTGCGGCCACATTTCTTTTATAATTGAAAACAGCCGATCGTACGTTGCCGTTGCTTGTTTCGCAATAACGCGTACAAAACTGGAAATGCAAATCCACCCCTGTGGAATAACGGAGGCGCTTGCCGAAATGATCCATCCATAAAAACTTGTTTCATGTGCTGGCTCCATCGTGCGTTATCTTCCCTCCCAAATATTAATATTCTAAATGGGTCCGGCTGCTTTGATCCGGTATCCTTCAATAAGAACATCTCGTATTGTCCAGGAGCACATTCGTACGCTGTACGCTTTCGGAATTACTAACGTTTCTAGATCTATTGGAGTTGGGAGTGCAGCAGCGATACGGTTTTGCGTCCGCTGACGCAATCTTCTAATAGCATCCTTGTTGGGCAACTGCCCTTGAACTCCTCTAGGGCATGGTTAAGTATTTGGACAGGAGTCTCCATGGTTTGTTCGGCACGTCTTTTAATATCAACTTTTATTTTAGAAACACTTAAGGATGCCGCATCACTACCATGATTGTGGTTACCCGAGGAGCACAAATATTCGTCATCCACTGTTGTATAGACACGACCTAGGCACTTGTCCGCTTTTCGCTCACATCTCCAAATTTTTTTTGTTTCATCTTTGCTTGCCCTGTCAAAAACGTACATGTAACCATTATAGGACACCTTTTTTTGTTCCGCTTATTTTGAGTATCTTCCATAATTAAATTTTAGACTTGGACAATATTACGCTCACAAAATTATGGCAACAAATATTTGCAGACAACTGAAGAGACTCAAACCGCAAAAGACCAAGGTACTTAAACTCAAAAACCTTTCGAACTGAAATGCCGATAAGTCGAAGTAAAGGATTTCTTTTTAAGGAGGAACCAGAAACCATGTATTTGGTCTTGTCAGCTGAGACAGTCAATTTGTTGTTGACAACCAAGCGAGTCAGAATGTCTAGGCTCTGTCGTGATTTTGCTTTTAAGTTGCGTCTGTGGTCTACGGACACTGTGATAATGATATCGTCCGCGTAAGCGAAAATGCACAGTTATTGGGCAAGTCTTGTTCTAATAGAGAATCCACAACTACGTTCCACAAAATCAGTCCAAAAACCTATACTTATGGGCATCTTTTCGTCAGTCGTTTTGTGTAGTAAGAATCAAAAACGTTTGCGGAATAAGTGATCAGACAACTCGATAAATAACTGCGAATGACGCGCACGGCGTCTGTAGGTACTCTCTTAACAACGAAAGCTTTAATTATTGCTGGCCACCATACGTTATTCAACGCTCCTGAAATGTCTATAAAAATGCATAGTCTGTACTTGGAGACGTTAGTTTTTGTACTTTCGTCATTAATTTACGAATAGCATCTGTCGTCGATTTGCCGAGAACGAAGCCGTACTGGCTGGGATGGAATAATCTTTATGGAGGAAATATGTCATGTATTTACTTTAACAGTAGGTACTCGTTTGAATAATTTGACAAGTTTTGAAAGTAGCGTATTCGGACGATACGAATTAGGGTTTCTGATATTCCTATTAGCAGGCTTGAGAATCGTTATTAACCTACCAGTTTTCCAACTATAACAACATAAGAATTCAATATGTCAATCAACATAGAAGAGAGATAATCTTGTACAACTGTTCTTAGTACGTTATAGTGTACTCCGTCGGGTTTAGGAGTTTTATTCTTAGGAATTCTGGTAGCCACAGACATATCCTTTTTTATATCTACCCAGTTATGTCGGGATTCAATATTTGCAAAAGATCGGGATCTAATTCGGGCTTGCTAAGAATCGTCGTTTGTTGGATCGTCGTCTGGGTGCAAAAATTAACTATTGACTTGATTGTGTGCTCTGTGAGAGTGTATCTGTCACCGTCACGGACGTTGGAGCATGGTTGGATAGCAAAGAACTTTCGAGAGGATATCTTATAAACTAATCCTGTAATAAAAAAATACAGTGACGGGATAAAGAACGTATAATAAAAGTAAAAATACATTTAATGAATGCAAAATAATAATTTGACCACGGCAAGCAATCGTAAGCACAGACCTCAGAGTATGGGTTGAATGGAAATAATTACAAAGATGTGAACTCCTTAAATTTATTAATTATAACTTAATATACTATTTACATTAAAGAACAATATTTGAATTAAACATATTTAGAATAAAACAGTATTTGAATAAAACAAAATATGGATTAAAACAATATTTGGACGCCAATCACCTTTTAAATCGGTGATGAATAAAAAGCGTAAAATCTTACATCTAATTGTTAATTATTGATATTAAATGCAAATGTCGTGAAAGTTTGATTTGTTATGAGTGAAAAGTTTTAATAACACAATTTAATTATTTGAAGATAAAATGCAGTATCTTAATTTTAGTCGACTCACCATGTTTAATATAACGTTATCGGATATCTTCTATTTTTAGCACATCTTGGTTAACGTGATAAAATTCTTCAACAGGAATAAACCGTTGACTGAAGGCAACGAATAAACCCAGTGTATAATAAACTTCAATAACTGATAATCCATTAATTACACGACAAAACCAAAGTAAAAGATCCAGAATAAAAAATCCAATAAACGAAAAGATCCAGAATAAAAATAAAAGATCCAATAAAAAGAAAGACCCTAAATATAAATAATTAGAATGGTTTTTTGAATGACATTATGTACTCACGCTGCGTTTAACACAACGGCCTTCAAAACAAAGTCCTTTGTCTAACGATTGCGCAATATTGCGAAGTCACTAAAAATGTTGAATTCAATAGAAAATTTATATCAAAATAAAGGTAAACTCACCAATAATTAGATGGAATGAATAAAAATTAAATTACATGGGTTTTTACGCCATAATCAAGAAAATTTTGTCTTCTTTGCATCACACACGTGAACTGCGCGAGATTGTTCAAACGGAAATGCCAGTTTTTAAGCTACAACTCAGGTAGATTTGAATCAACGCGACGTTGCCACTGTTGCCAAACTGAATAAATTTACGTGCAATACTAGTTGCAAAAAATAAATGAATGTAAAATTGAATTTTAATGTAATGAATTCAAACGGGACGTTACAATCTTCATGAACTCGCCCTCAAACCTCTCTTTACAAACTTTTGCCATGAGCTAAATTTAGCGTTCTTCACTTGTAACGTGCATACATTTCATAATGTAATACCTTGTATATTCATTACCTTAAAGTTAGATTTCTACTTTTGACGCCCTTTAACGAATTTCTTTTCACTTCATTGTTCCTGTCAAGATGACAAACCGTCAACTATTTAAAATCGTGCTTGTTATGGTTACATTTTAATTTTCTAACATCATTTGTGCATGTAGAAACTAGAATATAAATCGAAAACGCATTTCTATTAGTTTATTTATCACAGGCACGTCCCGTCACGTGTTAGTCGCATGTTCTGGAAGGCCTACGTTAAAGCTAAAAACAAAGTTTCCACAAGAACTTTTCTCCGAGATACTACTTCTTATGCGTCAATCAACTTTTACTTTAATCTGTGCAACTGCAATCGATAACCGATAACCCGGTGTTTGTCTAATTTCTTTAAATTTTGTAGATTTTTGCTTTCGTGAGTCATTGATTGGGTTGACACGATTTGCTATTCATAAATATTCCAGATCGACTCAACAAGGAAAACGTTTTATTCTTTGTGGGTAAGTCTTATTTAATATTACCCTTGCGTTGTCAGAAACGTCTCTTACGAAATTTTGCTTGTTCTAACTTACGCAATTACAATATTTGTTTCAATACCATTTAGGTATTTTCATTAATTATTTTATATGTCGCATGCTGTGAATTATAGATATTTTTCATATTCAATGTAATTTTCTTCGCTATGGACACCTTATGTGTAAACCTGTGTATGGTGTGTTGCCGATACTTTCGGCATTTATGGATCGAGTAATGTACTACAAAATTTCTTGTGTTCGTTACGAACTTGATTTCGTTACAAGCTTGGACCTTCTGTCTTGATCGAAACAAAAGTTTTACTTAGTAAGATCTGGCGCCCTTTAAATTCTATTTTTTTGAACCTCTACTATTTCCGACTAGTGTGAGTTGGCCGTGCAATCTTCGTAAGACCTATAAGCTTATAGCACACTGCCAGTTTATACCGTTGAAGGGCGGCCTTGTACGAATTTAGCCAGCGAGTTTTTAACTGTGCTGGAGCTTTTTGATTATGCACGGTAATAAAAGATGGTCCAACAACAATGGAAAATTGTATATAGGAATACTAGATGACATTTCCCAAAATTAGATTAGAAAATCAGTAGTTAGTTTTCTAAAGAAAAATAAATGTTTTACTCAAAGTAAGGCAATTTTTTATTGTAAATTTTTAATTATAGAATTAAGAACTTCAGGCTGCTGGTGTCGGTAGTGTTAATAATAAGTTGTGCAGTGTTAATAAAGAACGTGTCAGTGCTAATCGCATATGATTGTGAGGATATTAACAATAACTGCACAGTAGTGTCAATCAAAGACGTCGCCCGCTGCCCAGATGAACAGCAATCGTACAGTGAAATTTACACAACAGCAATGGTACTCTAACGTAACGACTTCAAACAACAAGTCTTAGCTTGCATAATAGAAGTCACCAGAATTATACAACATTGTGGAATGCATAGCCACACTTTAGCAGTAGCAGATCGTGTTTCTTTCATCAGAATCAGCCAACATGTGCATCCACAAGTACCTTAACCTACCATACACAACGACCGAACACGGTAGAGGCGTCGACAACATCATTGTCTCCAACGTACCCCAACATCGATCACTGGACATCGACAATGACGTCGTCTTAAACAGTATTTAGTGCGGGAAAAAAATTAATAAATAAAGTGACCGGCAATCCAGCAGATTTCTTACAAACTGTAGACGATAAAATCAAACTCCTACGGGTATGAAGTTAGTTATAAGATTTGTAGTATTACAGTAGCCAATACAAGAGCACATAAATACGTAGGAGAATTAGAAACATTATTTAGATTTGTGGACATAGGGAGAAATTGTCACTTTATAAAGGAAAACAAGTTCATAAGAATTTACCTTCTTTTTAAAATAGGAAAGTTATGTAATAAGCACCTAGAAAACAAAGTAAATTTCGATTTTAATTTAAAATTTAAATGAATTGTAAGAATTAGTTTCCAATAAGATGTGCAACTCAATATTAAATTTCCTGTATTCCGCAGTCATCAATCGAAACTGCATTTTACAATTTTTATAGGAAACACATCCGTTGGAAAATTAATTAAATTAACAAAAAAAGGACAGTCAATAATGACGGTCACCACTCTCAGAATGCAACAACGCAAAATTTATAATTATTGTGGAAGCATTTTTTTTGGGTCAGTCGATAACTCGCGATTGGTCGAGACAGTAAATTTAGTAATGTTAAAAGTGTAAAAAAGTCAAAAACTTCGAGAACGACTAACTTGAAAAATGCATTGTTGTAAGAGGGACACTTTAATTATCGATCTGTTCACTTTTAATTGTAATCGCATTAAAATTATTATTTAATTTCTTATGTTTTGCAAGCGACAATATAATTGTCACAAATTAAAACAAAGCGATAAATATTTGTTACGTATAGCTTTGATGACTTGTAATTTTAGTTAATACATATCTAATTTAATTTGTATTTTGTTTAATTCGTGTCATAAACCCTAAGAAACAATTACCTATCTCTAGAGCTACCATGAAGGAGTGTTACATAAACAATAACTGTGAAACACCGCATATGAGTGGATGCGGTGATCCTGTTGAAGGGCAAGGCCGTACCAGCGAACCTATACCTTGAACCAGAACTATACACATATGGCTCTTGGGTCAGTAGATTGTCTATGTCATTATCGGAGAAGAAGCTTAAGACTTCCAAGGTTCCAGCACGAGAACGCTGAAGATTCACTTGCGCAGTCTGAAGAGTCAGAGAATGTCTTAGAGTCAAGCCTCTTTAAGTACGCCGGGCAGTTGTTAGAAGACGCCTTGTGTTTTATTACATCGCCTTTATGACCATATCTTATGCAATTAGTACAATTACCGCATTAAAGCTCGCTCTTGTTGGTGACCAAACTTCTAGCACTTGAAGCATCTACTTTTATACCTCCAAAGTTATCTCATAAACGTAATTAGTATTTGCCCTGTTATATCGTCAGAGGTAGCATCGAAATTTTTTTTAAGGATCTCTTCTTTCAACTGCTCGGGGGAGTTAAGGTTCTAAAGCTTTTCATAGTAAGAAACTCACACTAATAGAAAGCGAAAAATTTACAGACTCCGGTGAAGGTACTTTGCAAGAACTACTGCAAAAACACTTCCCGGGTTCATCGTTAACTGACGTTCCTAAGAACCAAGACCTAAAGGTACCAAGCAAACTTCATTGTCAAATTTTTGAATAAAATAAAAAAAAAAGAGAAAGTCCTTATGACAGTCTTAAAGAATTTTTAAGAAAGGAAGACTTGTAGACAAAAATAAAATACAGTGACAATTAAACTATCGACTCTATTAAATTAAAAGTTAAACTATTCAAAAAAAAAGCATAAAAGTAAAAAAAAAACAAGAAAAAAATTTTTTTTACTGAATATTTAACGGAAACAAGACTATATGTATGCTTCTTATTATTTGCTTTTAATGATATTTGTAATAAAACCTTTTTTTTTGTATACGCAGTGATAGATTTTAAGTTGTCAACAATTTAAACACAAATAAAAACATATAAAAGTAATTAGTAAGAAAATAAGACGCTAAAAAGCAACATCGTCTTTGAAACACAAAGCCTACATAAATTGAGGTCAAGGAAAAAAATTTAAAAGTCACGGATAAAATAACACAAAAAGTAGGTATACTATGCAACCTTAACATCTAAAAATTTAAATGTGCAGTTTATAAATAAAAACTTTGATTTATTATTTTGCAAATCGTTTTAAATTGTTTTTTAATAGTTTAAAAAAAAAAACGTAAAAAAGAAACGTTTTTCAAGTTTTTTCATGTTTTTCAGAAAAACAAAAAAAAACTTTGTAATGGTTTTTAATGGCATTTTTCATAGTTTTTTTATGAAAACACAAGAATGAAAGGTTTTTAAAGTTGGTTTAAACTAAAAAAAAATATTATAATGGCTTTTTTATAAAAATTTTTTAAACAGAAAAGAAAAACGTTTTTAAAAGTGTTTTTATAAAGTTTTTTTGAAAACGCAAAAAAATTTCTTAAGGTTCTTTCATAAAGCTCCGTATAAAAACGCAAGCATTTCCTATAAAGTTTTTTATAAAAACACAAGAAAAAACCTTTTTTTATAAAGTTTTTTAAGCAAACGAAAAAAAACATTTTTAAGAAAATAACCAGTCGATTTGGTATCAACATAAAAATGAAAATTTTGTAAACTGTTTAAACGGCAATTGCGGCTAACCGACGACAACTAGAAGCGTGCAATTTTTTTATTAACAAGATAAACAGTTTTTCTAAACGTTTTGCAAAATATATTTTCAAAAAAAGAGTTATAAACCACGAAAAAAGTGCTTTTAAAAGAAATTATTTGAAAAACTTTTTCGAAAATTTTATAAAATATTTAATCGGCAATTACGGCGTAACTATGACAGCTAGAAGCGTGCAGTGTTTTTTATTAGCAAGATTTACAGTTTTTCCAAACGTTTTGGAAAAAATATTTCCAAAAAAAGTTTTATAAACCAAGAAAAAAGTGCTTTTAAAAGAAATTATTTGAAAAACTTTTTCGAAAATTTTATAAAATATTTAATCGGCAATTACGGCGTAACTATGACAGCTAGAAGCGTGCAGTGTTTTTTATTAGCAAGATTTACAGTTTTTCCAAACGTTTTGGAAAAAATATTTCCAAAAAAAGTTTTATAAACCAAGAAAAAAGTGCTTTTAAAAGAAATTATTTGAAAAACTTTTTCGAAAATTTTATAAAATATTTAAACGCCAATTACGGCCTAACTATGACAGCTAGAAGCGTGCAATTTTTTTTATTAGCAAGACTAACAGTTTTTCTAAACGTATTGCAGAAAATATTTAGAAAAAAAGTTTTATAACCCATAAAAAAAGTGCTTTTAAAAGAAATTATTTGAAAAACTTTTTCGAAAATTTTATAAAATATTTAAACGGCAATTACGGCCTATGACAGCTAGAAGCGTGCAATTTTTTTTATTTGCAAGATATACAGTTTTTTTAAACGTTTTGAAAAAATATTTGCAAAAAAAATTTTATAAACCATGAAAAAAATGCTTTTTTAAAAGAAATTATGTGAAAAGCTTTCAAAAATTTATATAAAATATTTAAACGGCAATTACGTCCTAACTATGACAGCTAGAAGCGTGCAATTTTTTTTAGCAAGATAAACAGTTTTTCTAAACGTCTTGCAAAAAATATTTAAAAAAAAAGTTTTATGCAGTTTGCAGTTTTTTCATAAGAAACGTTAGAAAAAACTTCTTAAAAACGTTTTTATGCAGTTTTTTTCATAAGAAACGTTAAAAAAAACTTCTTAAAAACGTTTTTATGCAGTTTTTTATATAAGAAACGTTAAAAAAAACTTCTTAAAAACGTTTTTATGCAGTTTTTTCATAAGAAACGTTAAAAAACTTCTTTAAAATGTTTTTATGCAGTTTTTTCATAAGAAACGTTAGAAAAAACTTCTTAAATACGATTTTATGCAGTTTTTTCATAAGAAACGTTAGAAAAAACTTCTTAAAAACGTTTTTATGCAGTTTTTTCATAAGAAACGTTAGAAAAAACTTCTTAAATACGATTTTATGCAGTTTTTTCATTAGAAACGTTAAAAAAAACTTCTTAAAAACGTTTTTATGCAGTTTTTTCATAAGAAACGTCAAAAAAACTTCTTTAAAACGTTTTTATGTAGTTTTTTCATAAGAAACGTTAGAAAAAACTTCTTAAAAACGTTTTTATGCTGTTTTTTCATAAGAGATGTTTGAAAAAACTTCTTAAAAACGTTTTTATGCAGTTTTTTCATTAGAAACGTTAAAAAAAACTTCTTAAAAACGTTTTTATGCAGTTTTTTCATAAGAAACGTTAGAAAAAACTTCTTAAATACGATTTTATGCAGTTTTTTCATTAGAAACGTTAAAAAAAACTTCTTAAAAACGTTATTATGCAGTTTTTTCATAAGAAACGTTAAAAAACTTCTTTAAAATGTTTTTATGCAGTTTTTTCATAAGAAACGTTAGAAAAAACTTCTTAAATACGATTTTATGCAGTTTTTTCATAAGAAACGTTAGAAAAAACTTCTTAAAAACGTTTTTATGCAGTTTTTTCATAAGAAACGTTAGAAAAAACTTCTTAAATACGATTTTATGCAGTTTTTTCATTAGAAACGTTAAAAAACTTCTTAAAAACGTTTTTATGCAGTTTTTCATAAGAAACGTCAAAAAACTTCTTTAAAACGTTTTTATGTAGTTTTTCATAAGAAACGTTAGAAAAACTTCTTAAAAACGTTTTTATGCTGTTTTTCATAAGAGATGTTTGAAAAAACTTCTTAAAAACGTTTTTATGCAGTTTTTCATTAGAAACGTTAAAAACTTCTTAAAAACGTTTTTATGCAGTTTTTCATAAGAAACGTTAAAAACTTCTTTAAAACGTTTTTATGCAGTTTTTTCATAAGAAACGTTAGAAAAAACTTCTTAAAAACGTTTTAATGCTGTTTTTCATAAGAAATGTTTGAAAAAACTTCTTAAAAACGTTTTTATGCAGTTTTTCATTAGAAACGTTAAAAACTTCTTAAAAACGTTTTTATGCAGTTTTTCATAAGAAACGTTAGAAAAACTTCTTAAAAACGTTTTGATGCAGTTTTCATTAGAAACGTTAAAAAACTTCTTAAAAACGTTTTTATGCAGTTTTTTCATAAGAAACGTTAAAAAAACTTCTTTAAAACGTTTTTATGCAGTTTTTTCATAAGAAACGTTAGAAAAAACTTCTTAAAAACGTTTTAATGCTGTTTTTTCATAAGAAATGTTTGAAAAAACTTCTTAAAAACGTTTTTATGCAGTTTTTTCATTAGAAACGTTAAAAAAACTTCTTAAAAACGTTTTTATGCAGTTTTTTCATTAGAAACGTTAAAAAAAACTTCTTAAAAACGTTTTTATGCAGTTTTTTCATAAGAAACGTTAGAAAAAACTTCTTAAAAACGTTTTTATGCAGTTTTTTCATTAGAAACGTTAAAAAAACTTCTTAAAAACGTTTTTATGCAGTTTTTTCATAAGAAACGTTAAAAAAACTTCTTTAAAACGTTTTTATGCAGTTTTTTCATAAGAAACGTTAGAAAAAACTTCTTAAAAACGTTTTTATGCAGTTTTTTATATAAGAAACGTTAAAAAAAACTTCTTAAAAACGTTTTTATGCAGTTTTTTCATAAGAAACGTTAAAAAACTTCTTTAAAATGTTTTTATGCAGTTTTTTCATAAGAAACGTTAGAAAAAACTTCTTAAAAACGTTTTTATGCAGTTTTTTCATAAGAAACGTTAAAAAACTTCTTTAAAATGTTTTTATGCAGTTTTTTCATAAGAAACGTTAGAAAAAACTTCTTAAAAACGTTTTTATGCAGTTTTTTCATAAGAAACGTTAGAAAAAACTTCTTAAAAACGTTTTTATGCAGTTTTTTCATAAGAAACGTTAGAAAAAACTTCTTAAAAACGTTTTTATGCAGTTTTTTCATAAGAAATGTTAGAAAAAACTTCTTAAAAACGTTTTTATGCAGTTTTTTTATAAGAAACGTTAGAAAAAACTTCTTAAAAACGTTTTTATGCAGTTTTTTCATAAGAAACGTTAGAAAAAACTTCTTAAAAACGTTTTTATGCAGTTTTTCATAAGAAACGTTAGAAAAACTTCTTAAAAACGTTTTTATGCAGTTTTCATTAGAAACGTTAAAAACTTCTTAAAAACGTTATTATGCAGTTTTTCATAAGAAACGTTAGAAAAACTTCTTAAAAACGTTTTTATGCAGTTTTTATAAGAAACGTTAGAAAAAACTTCTTAAAAACGTTTTTATGCAGTTTTTTCATAAGAAACGTTAGAAAAACTTCTTAAAAACGTTTTTATGCAGTTTTTCATAAGAAATGTTAGAAAAAACTTCTTAAAAACGTGTTTATGCAGTTTTTCATAAGAAACGTTAGAAAAAACTTCTTAAAAACGTTTTTATGCAGTTTTATAAGAAACGTTAGAAAAACTTCTTAAAAACGTTTTTATGCAGTTTTTATAAGAAACGTTAGAAAAAACTTCTTAAAAACGTTTTTATGCAGTTTTTCATAAGAAACGTTAAAAACTTCTTTAAAATGTTTTTATGCAGTTTTTCATAAGAAACGTTAGAAAAACTTCTTAAATACGATTTTATGCAGTTTTTTCATAAGAAACGTTAGAAAAAACTTCTTAAAAACGTTTTTATGCAGTTTTTTCATAAGAAACGTTAGAAAAAACTTCTTAAATACGATTTTATGCAGTTTTTTCATTAGAAACGTTAAAAAAAACTTCTTAAAAACGTTTTTATGCAGTTTTTTCATAAGAAACGTCAAAAAAACTTCTTTAAAACGTTTTTATGTAGTTTTTCATAAGAAACGTTAGAAAAAACTTCTTAAAAACGTTTTTATGCTGTTTTTTCATAAGAGATGTTTGAAAAAACTTCTTAAAAACGTTTTTATGCAGTTTTTTCATTAGAAACGTTAAAAAAAACTTCTTAAAAACGTTTTTATGCAGTTTTTTCATAAGAAACGTTAGAAAAAACTTCTTAAATACGATTTTATGCAGTTTTTTCATTAGAAACGTTAAAAAAAACTTCTTAAAAACGTTATTATGCAGTTTTTTCATAAGAAACGTTAAAAAAACTTCTTTAAAACGTTTTTATGCAGTTTTTTCATAAGAAACGTTAGAAAAAACTTCTTAAATACGATTTTATGCAGTTTTTTCATTAGAAACGTTAAAAAAAACTTCTTAAAAACGTTATTATGCAGTTTTTTCATAAGAAACGTTAAAAAAACTTCTTAAAAACGTTTTTATGCTGTTTTTTCATAAGAAATGTTTGAAAAATCTCTTAAAAACGTTTTTATGCAGTTTTTTCATTAGAAACGTTAAAAAAAACTTCTTAAATACGTTTTTATGCAGTTTTTTCATAAGAAACGTTAGAAAAAACTTCTTAAAAACGTTTTTATGCAGTTTTTTCATTAGAAACGTTAAAAAAACTTCTTAAAAACGTTTTTATGCAGTTTTTTCATAAGAAACGTTAAAAAAACTTCTTTAAAACGTTTTTATGCAGTTTTTTCATAAGAAACGTTAGAAAAAACTTCTTAAAAACGTTTTAATGCTGTTTTTTCATAAGAAATGTTTGAAAAAACTTCTTAAAAACGTTTTTATGCAGTTTTTTCATTAGAAACGTTAAAAAAAACTTCTTAAAAACGTTTTTATGCAGTTTTTTCATAAGAAACGTTAGAAAAAACTTCTTAAAAACGTTTTGATGCAGTTTTTTCATTAGAAACGTTAAAAAAACTTCTTAAAAACGTTTTTATGCAGTTTTTTCATAAGAAACGTTAAAAAAACTTCTTTAAAACGTTTTTATGCAGTTTTTTCATAAGAAACGTTAGAAAAAACTTCTTAAAAACGTTTGAATGCTGTTTTTTCATAAGAAATGTTTGAAAAAACTTCTTAAAAACGTTTTTATGCAGTTTTTTCATTAGAAACGTTAAAAAAACTTCTTAAAAACGTTTTTCTGCAGTTTTTTCATTAGAAACGTTAAAAAAAACTTCTTAAAAACGTTTTTATGCAGTTTTTTCATAAGAAACGTTAGAAAAAACTTCTTAAAAACGTTTTTATGCAGTTTTTTCATTAGAAACGTTAAAAAAAACTTCTTAAAAACGTTTTTATGCAGTTTTTTCATAAGAAACGTTAAAAACTTCTTTAAAACGTTTTTATGCAGTTTTTCATAAGAAACGTTAGAAAAAACTTCTTAAAAACGTTTTTATGCAGTTTTTCATAAGAAACGTTAGAAAAACTTCTTAAAAACGTTTTTATGCAGTTTTTTCATAAGAAACGTTAGAAAAAACTTCTTAAAAACGTTTTTATGCAGTTTTTTTATAAGAAACGTTAGAAAAAACTTCTTAAAAACGTTTTTATGCAGTTTTTTCATAAGAAACGTTAGAAAAAACTTCTTAAAAACGTTTTTATGCAGTTTTTTCATAAGAAACGTTAGAAAAAACTGCTTAAAAACGTTTTTATGCAGTTTTTTCATAAGAAACGTTAGAAAAAACTTCTTAAAAACGTTTTTATGCAGTTTTTTCATAAGAAACGTTAGAAAAAACTTCTTAAAAACGTTTTTATGCAGTTTTTTCATAAGAAATGTTAGAAAAAACTTCTTAAAAACGTTTTTATGCAGTTTTTTTATAAGAAACGTTAGAAAAAACTTCTTAAAAACGTTTTTATGCAGTTTTTTCATAAGAAACGTTAGAAAAAACTTCTTAAAAACGTTTTTATGCAGTTTTTTCATAAGAAACGTTAGAAAAAACTTCTTAAAAACGTTTTTATGCAGTTTTTTCATTAGAAACGTTAAAAAAAACTTCTTAAAAACGTTATTATGCAGTTTTTTCATAAGAAACGTTAGAAAAAACTTCTTAAAAACGTTTTTATGCAGTTTTTTTATAAGAAACGTTAGAAAAAACTTCTTAAAAACGTTTTTATGCAGTTTTTTCATAAGAAACGTTAGAAAAAACTTCTTAAAAACGTTTTTATGCAGTTTTTTCATAAGAAACGTTAGAAAAAACTGCTTAAAAACGTTTTTATGCAGTTTTTTCATAAGAAACGTTAGAAAAAACTGCTTAAAAACGTTTTTATGCAGTTTTTTCATAAGAATGTTAGAAAAACTGCTTAAAAACGTTTTTATGCAGTTTTTCATTAGAAACGTTAAAAACTTCTTAAAAACGTTTTTATGCAGTTTTTTCATAAGAAACGTTAGAAAAAACTTCTTAAAAACGTTTTTATGCAGTTTTTTCATAAGAAACGTTAGAAAAAACTGCTTAAAAACGTTTTTATGCAGTTTTTTCATTAGAAACGTTAAAAAAACTTCTTAAAAACGTTTTTCTGCAGTTTTTTCATTAGAAACGTTAAAAAAAACTTCTTAAAAACGTTTTTATGCAGTTTTTTCATAAGAAACGTTAGAAAAAACTTCTTAAAAACGTTTTTATGCAGTTTTTTCATTAGAAACGTTAAAAAAACTTCTTAAAAACGTTTTTATGCAGATTTTTCATAAGAAACGTTAAAACTTCTTAAAAACGTTTTTATGCAGTTTTTTCATAAGAAACGTTAAAAAAACTTCTTTAAAACGTTTTTATGCAGTTTTTTCATAAGAAACGTTAGAAAAAACTTCTTAAAAACGTTTTTATGCAGTTTTTTCATAAGAAACGTTAGAAAAAACTTCTTAAAAACGTTTTTATGCAGTTTTTTTATAAGAAACGTTAGAAAAAACTTCTTAAAAACGTTTTTATGCAGTTTTTTCATAAGAAACGTTAGAAAAAACTTCTTAAAAACGTTTTTATGCAGTTTTTTCATAAGAAACGTTAGAAAAAACTGCTTAAAAACGTTTTTATGCAGTTTTCATAAGAAACGTTAGAAAACTTCTTAAAAACGTTTTTATGCAGTTTTTCATAAGAAACGTGAGAAAAAACTTCTTAAAAACGTTTTTATGCAGTTTTTTCATAAGAAATGTTAGAAAAAACTTGTTAAAAACGTTTTTATGCAGTTTTTATAAGAAACGTTAGAAAAAACTTCTTAAAAACGTTTTTATGCAGTTTTTTCATAAGAAACGTTAGAAAAAACTTCTTAAAAACGTTTTTATGCAGTTTTTTCATAAGAAACGTTAGAAAAAACTGCTTAAAAACGTTTTTATGCAGTTTTTTCATTAGAAACGTTAAAAAAACTTCTTAAAAACGTTTTTATGCAGTTTTTTCATAAGAAACGTTAGAAAAAACTTCTTAAAAACGTTTTTATGCAGTTTTTTCATAAGAAACGTTAGAAAAAACTTCTTAAAAACGTTTTTATGCAGTTTTTTCATAAGAAACGTTAGAAAAAACTTCTTAAAAACGTTTTTATGCAGTTTTTTCATAAGAAACGTTAGAAAAAACTGCTTAAAAACGTTTTTATGCAGTTTTTTCATAAGAAACGTTAGAAAAAACTTCTTAAAAACGTTTTTATGCAGTTTTTTCATAAGAAACGTTAGAAAAAACTTCTTAAAAACGTTTTTATGCAGTTTTTTCATAAGAAATGTTAGAAAAAACTTCTTAAAAACGTTTTTATGCAGTTTTTTTATAAGAAACGTTAGAAAAAACTTCTTAAAAACGTTTTTATGCATATTTTTCATAAGAAACGCTAGAAAACTTCTTAAAAACGTTTTTATGCAGTTTTTCATAAGAAACGTTAGAAAAACTTCTTAAAAACGTTTTTATGCAGTTTTTTCATTAGAAACGTTAAAAAAAACTTCTTAAAAACGTTATTATGCAGTTTTTTCATAAGAAACGTTAGAAAAAACTTCTTAAAAACGTTTTTATGCAGTTTTTTTATAAGAAACGTTAGAAAAAACTTCTTAAAAACGTTTTTATGCAGTTTTTTCATAAGAAACGTTAGAAAAAACTTCTTAAAAACGTTTTTATGCAGTTTTTTCATAAGAAATGTTAGAAAAAACTTCTTAAAAACGTGTTTATGCAGTTTTTTCATAAGAAACGTTAGAAAAAACTTCTTAAAAACGTTTTTATGCAGTTTTTTTATAAGAAACGTTAGAAAAAACTTCTTAAAAACGTTTTTATGCAGTTTTTTCATAAGAAACGTTAAAAAACTTCTTTAAAATGTTTTTATGCAGTTTTTTCATAAGAAACGTTAGAAAAAACTTCTTAAATACGATTTTATGCAGTTTTTTCATAAGAAACGTTAGAAAAAACTTCTTAAAAACGTTTTTATGCAGTTTTTCATAAGAAACGTTAGAAAAACTTCTTAAAAACGTTTTTATGCAGTTTTTCATAAGAAACGTTAGAAAAAACTTCTTAAAAACGTTTTTATGCAGTTTTTATAAGAAACGTTAGAAAAACTTCTTAAAAACGTTTTTATGCAGTTTTTCATAAGAAACGTTAGAAAAAACTTCTTAAAAACGTTTTTATGCAGTTTTTCATAAGAAACGTTAGAAAAACTGCTTAAAAACGTTTTTATGCAGTTTTTCATAAGAAACGTTAGAAAAAACTTCTTAAAAACGTTTTTATGCAGTTTTTTCATAAGAAACGTTAGAAAAAACTTCTTAAAAACGTTTTTATGCAGTTTTTTCATAAGAAACGTTAGAAAAAACTTCTTAAAAACGTTTTTATGCAGTTTTTTCATTAGAAACGTTAAAAAAAACTTCTTAAAAACGTTTTTATGCAGTTTTTTCATAAGAAACGTTAGAAAAAACTTCTTAAAAACGTTTTTATGCAGTTTTTTTATAAGAAACGTTAGAAAAAACTTCTTAAAAACGTTTTTATGCAGTTTTTTCATAAGAAATGTTAGAAAAAACTTCTTAAAAACGTGTTTATGCAGTTTTTTCATAAGAAACGTTTAAGTCTTTAAGTCTAATTTCGGCAGAAAAAAATGCGTTGCTTTAAGTTCAACTCTAGACAAGCTTCTAATAGCATTTTGTATTCTTTCCATCCCATTTTCTTTGGTTGTTAACCAGTCTACGCGATTGGTAAAAATCTAAACAAATTAGATCGAGCGAGCGCGCACGACTTCCTCTTGTCTAAATGCTGACGCACATTTCGGCTATAATGTGCCGGACAACCATCAAGCTAAAACCACGCTTTTAAAAGTAGTGGAAAAAACGTTCAAAAATTTCAAAAACCTTTTTTCGATAAACGTTTAGTAAAAAAAATGTAGCACGATTCCAAACCATACGTTCAGACTCCATCGATTCTCATGTTCTATTTTCTGCATCCAATGTAGGTTTTGTTCGGACTAATGAATATTACGTAAATTTAACAGCCAGTGACAAGGTTCAGTATAGTATCATAGTAATTTAGGAAATATTAAATTTAAATATTGAAAAATACATTTCCTTCACTCTCCCTTATTATGACATACACGAAAAATGATACCGTAACCCTCAAGCAACTTTCCCAGATAACGTGAGCTTATGTATTTTCATAGAGGTTACGCCCCTTAGCAGTGAATATACGAACTTCAAAATAATTTCCATCCATTTTTCTTGTCCACTTCATTTATAAGATTTTTTTTCCAAACTTCTAATACTTTCCATTATCGAGATACAGCCGCTCCGTGTCCTTATCCGGACACCCGGTACTAAGACTGTTTTTTTTCATTTGTTTAAAATAAAAACCTTAGCAAAACATTTTTCTTGATAATAAAAAACTACAGCGCTCTTGTAATTGTCATAATTCCAACAATATTTTTTCATGCGATTTTATGAACTCAAATTAGTAGTTGCATAGGTAACAGAAGCTGAAATAAAAATAATAACTTATAGGTACTTACATAATATTTATTCGTCTAAATCTTATTTACAATATCCTTAATTGCCTATTTTAATACAAGTAGAAAAGACATCTGCAATTTGGTCAAAAAACAATATGATAATTGGTTCCATAAATTGTAACAATATGATTTAAACGCTATGGTATTTAAGCGCCACTTAAATCCGGAAGTAGCGCGCTTTAGTTACATTAATTCTCAATCGTAACGTAAACTTTGGGACATGTTCCTTTACATTAATTATTTTAAACGTCGAATTACTATATTACCGATTAGAAAATATCAAAGAGAAGCTAATAATAGTGCATCTCCAACATAGGCACCTATCGAATTCAGCCTTTCAAATGTATTTACAATTTTACACTGTTTTTTTTTATTAATTAATTGACTAAATCTGATAGGCTATTTTAAGACATTCATTAATATCTAAATATAAAAGTGAACGACAAATATAGTTGTGCTGTAACACCAACAATAACAACTGTTAGGAAGTGCGTCTACTTGTCAAACAACACCAAGCTCTAGGTATACCACAATTTTTATCGCTGTCCTCTTCTACACTAGTCCTTTTATTTGGCGACGCTATAACCGTTTTTTGTTCCTCAGAGTCCTCTCGTGTTTCAGCGACAATTTCGTTCAAATCCGAAGAAGTAACTTTGTGTTCAGTTCGATTACTTTGAACAGTGCATTGTGGTTCAGACTTTGACGGAGGTTGGAGATCTCTTGATTCTTTGTTGAATTCGATAACTGCTTTTTCCTGATCTCAGGTTTCGTCTATACCAGGTTTTATTTCCTCGGGCGTCGATTTATGTTGAACTTCGCTGCGGGGAGACTCTAAGTCCTTTGTCCAAGTTGGGTCAAATTCGTTGCAAGTGTGCATTAAAGTAAATGGTAGCTTTAGGGAAACTTCGCCTCCCATAACGCTCACGATCAATTTTACTTTCACGTAATAAGTAACGTAAATTGCAAACACGTTGCGATCTTGTAGATTATCCGTAGCGCTAGTTACGGTGGAAGCTAAACTGGTGCCCGTTTTAGTGTACGAATCTTCTAAAGCGATCCAATTCTTAGTTGTACTCTTCGTCGGCGTTAAGTTATAAGTTTTAGTTAATATAGATCCACTAGTAATCGGACAATCGCCTTTATCGGTAGCTGCCGCAACAACGTTCTTAAATTTTCCATTCGAGAACATGCACACGTCGACGTGTTGAACAATAAATACCTTTAACAAATATAAGTTAAGCACCCTTGGTATAAAATTTAATTGTACTCACTTTAATTCTTTTGACTGTTTTGCTACTGAAGTTACGCACTTGTACGGTGATTTCGATTCCTTCGCCGTGTGAGTAAATACCTTTATCTAAGCATGCTTCCAATTCGACCCGGCCGTCGCTTAGTAAAAAAGGTTTTTCGACGCTGGCATGCGGCGGAGGCACTTGGGCTAGGAAGGCCGCTAAACTTGGTCGTTTACCTCCGCAAGGGGGCTCGAATTTTTCCACTTGGTTTGTCTGAAAATAAGATTTTTTTTAAATAAAGTTACATTTACCTTCATACAACATAATTTTTATTCTTTGACGACTGTAATCTTCTTGCAATTAAAAAAAGAACCTACTATAAATCAATGCAACCTTTATTACTGCATTTAATTTGACACTACGAGCAAACCGAGAGTTGTCAGTACACTCTCGCGTTTGGGTAGTCTCGATACGTTTCGGCGAAAGTGTATAGCCGCCATAGTAAATTTAGTTTGTAACATATTTAGTACGAAAATGTTCTAATTAAAAAAAAACATAACGTGCGTCAATTTCAAAACTATGGATTGGGAATATATTTACCACCAAAAATATCAAAAATTAGAAAAACTCGTTTCGACAATAGGAGAAACCAAATTAGCACACCCCTGGCCACAATAACTTCAAAAATGTAAATTACAACCCCCCCCCGCGCATGATATATTGTTAAAAAGATATTTGAAATAATTAGCAATAACAATAGTTTCGGGAGATGCTGTGAACGCTTTAAAAATACACTGTTTGCTAAATCTTATTTGAAAAATAATTATAAAATATGTTTAAAAGTTCAACTTTTTTTCTTAACAATAAAATAGTCAAAATTCAACTTTTTGTCACACTTTTTGGAATGTCGTACCGATTGATTTAATGTGGCCCCATAAAAAGAAATTTAGCAGTGGCAAATGAAGCGATCGCGATGGCCAATTTTATTGCTCAACGACATATCCATTTTCTGGATTATGTTTGATTTTGCACGGCGCAATGCGATGGGGCACTATCCAGTTAAAGTTGAAGTAGATTTCCATCTAATTGTGGCTCGCCACCTATTTCATCTTCCAAATTTTGAACAATCAATATCACTATTTTGTTTTCAAGCAAAAATATCACCCGAGTCCGGGGACGTAGGACATTCTGACTGACTCAAGTAATGGTATCCGAGATAAGAGAGTAGGGGTTACGCCCTTTCTGGGAAGTATCCCACAGCCGCTGCTATTCACTCAAGATCAAGGTGTTTAGCAGCTGAAAGGACGGAAAGTCACTGATTGAAACGTGTTGATCAAAGAAATTGCACGTGCCAGCCTTGCCTAAAACTTTGGTGCAGTAAATTTCCTGCAAAAAAAGATGTAGGGGAGGATGCTTGGTTATAACACAGATGTTATAGGAATAAGCTTAGGAATAGAGATTGGAAGGAGATCAGTTTCTTGACCACGTGAGTATGTCAAAGTCGATAGAGTACCAAATGTCTAGGCAATAAGTGAGCATAGTTACAACTGCACAGTTAAATATATTCGCATTTCAAACGTGAGTATTTGTAGAACAAGTGCAAGACGCTTTACAAAACTAAACTCGTCGTCTTGCAAAAGTCCAAGATATTTGAACTCTAAAACCCTACAGACAGAAATGTTGAGGCGCAGCGAAGAACCTCGTTTTTAAGTAGAACCAAAAACCATATACTTTGTCTTGTCTGCTGAAACCTTTAGTTTGTTCCTGCCAGCCGAGCTTGTAACGATGTTTAGGCACATGGTGGATTTTGTCTCTGAGTCTCGTCTAGAAATTGCGGACATCGTGATAGTGATGTTGTCCGCGTATTCAAAAATGACGCAGTCTGTTGAAATTTCTTTGCTTAGCAAGTTATTTACAACCAGATTCCACAAAAGTCGACACAAAAACCAAGCTTTTGTGGACACCCCTTCGTCAGTCGTTTAGCGTATACACAACGAGATACGTTTGAAAAGTACGAGATCGATCGGTTTGATAAATAGCTACGAATGAAACGTGTAGCGTCAGCAGGTACAACTTTCGTCAAGAAACCTAATCCTAATTCAAACGCGCTTTTTGCGCATAAATTGCTCTCGACAAGTTAAGTGACGGAAACTGTACTCTCTTAACGACAAGAGCTTCTATTATTGAGGGCCACCATACGTTGTTGAACGCTTCAGATATGTCATTGAAAATTGCAAATCTGTGATCTTTGCCAACCAAAAAGCTCGCTCCTGATGAACACACTCTGAGTGAAACTTACTTTAAACAGAGTGTCTTCCACTAAAATCTAAAATTATATAAAATTCACATAACGTGCAGGTCGACAGAATTGTTTACAATTTAACTATTTAACATTTATTTTACTAAACAACCCTAAAAAACAAATAAAAAAACAAGATACCTAAAAGTTAATTGATCAAGCGCAAACAAAACAAAATTTAAAGAAATAAACAAAAAAAAACTTCATTACAGTAGAAATCGCACGGCCGTGTTCGCATTATTAGAAATTAAATAAATACAAAGCAAAATAAAATAAATTCATAACCCTTTTTAAAACAAGATTGAAAATCTTAATAAATTACGAGATTAACTAAGTTTTCGGTTTAACGTCAAACAAACAATTTAAAAATTTGTTACCTATAGTCTTTATAAATACACAAAAGACAATCATCATATAATAATTGTAAAATCGATAAAATCGGTAACACACAACAATCTTTATTCTGCTTAAAAACCAAAGCTTTTAAGACACAATGTTCGCGTAATTAAATTTACCAAATTGGTTTAGTCGATACAAAAGAAATATCTTAAATTTTTGTCGTAGATCCAGAAAGGGGCTTCTAGTTGACCATTAGGTTGTCAGATGTCGGCAAGAACCCTCAAATGGGTAGGTTCCGTCGGAAGATTTTTAATAAGCCATCACCAAGGTGAAAATAAAACCGCGTTGCACAACTTAACTAACGCAATTCTACATTACGTAAAAATAAAACTTGAAGACACGTGTAATTTTTAAAAGCCGTAAATTCTACGAACTAGGAGAAACAAACCTCCACTAGTTGAACTAAAAATTTACTGTTTTATGCATCACTAATTATACTAATAATGGTTAACTTGTTGAAACCGAATAATAAAACTGTCCATCGGAAGTAATAAATTGCAACATTTAACATGACTCAATTCCAAATGCACTAAGAACGTAGATAATATAATTTTAAACAAATTTAAGATAACTAAATTACTAAAATATATTTAATTACAATAGTATCTGAAAAAGGTAACATAAATTAGATACATCTGGAATTTCACCAGGACAAAAAAATAGCCAAATCAACGTAAATACAAAATAAGGATATTTAAGCAGCGTAATAATTTGGAATTAATTAAATACAAAACATACAAATTTGATTGACAAAGAATTTAAAAACGTGAACTATCTTCATTAAATTAACGTAAAATTACTTAAACGATCCACAAGTAAACTAAACAAATAAAACCAACTCGAATACCGGGTCTTTCATAAAAGAAATCGCACAAAATTAAACGACGGTTACATGGTCGTACATTGGTATTAATCTACGTGCGACGTCAGATGTCGTTTTGCCAGGAACAACCTACATTGACAGGGGCGGAAAATAATTTGTGGAGGAATGTCGTCATAAATAAATCATAAAGTGGCACACGTTCAAAAAGTTTGCCCAGTTCTGACAACAGAGTTATCGGGTGGTACGAGTTAAGATTTATGGGATTCTTCTTTCTAGGTTTAAAAATGTTGTAATCAGTTTACCAGCTTTGTAGCTGGTAGGAAAATAACCACTTCTAATGTATGAATTGAAGAAATCAATGATCGTAGAAGAGAGAGAATCTTGTACGATAATATGTAAGGTTAGGAAGATTTTTATTAGCCACCTTGGTTAAATTGTTGCTAGGACCAACCAGTCCTGTTGAGATCTTATTTGCAAACTAGTGCAGTTTCTTATTTAGGCATGCAAAGAGTTATCCATCGTCAAAGAGTCGTCAGGAAACAGGGAGCAAACAATAACTTTAATAGTCTCGTATTCTAATAAAGAGTATCTGTCGCCGTCTCGAACTCGAACATTAGAGCACGGTTAGATCGTCAAGAACTTACAAAAGGACTTATAATATATAACTTATAAACCAAAACCCCGGGCTCGTAGCCAAGCTTTTTTCAACGAATCTTTGCCAGTAACTATACTGTCTTCACTGCCAGTTGTACCAATGAAGTGTGGCTTTGTAAGAGGCAAGTCATTATTTTTTTAGGTGTGCTGGGGCTTTTTAGTAGTGTTTTATCAGACCTCTTACCACTCGCTTTGACCGATTTAACTTCCAGCTCAACCACAGTTCTAGAGCTTACGAACTTACCAAAGATCTAGAATCGTGGAACCAAGCACTACGTAAAACATATGTAGAAATAGAACTTGTAATTGCCATATTTAGGCGAACGGAACCTATATGTTTATAATTAAGGATTCTCTTAGAGCAAAGTTCCAGGCAAGGCCCGTCGACGGTTAACTCAAACCGTATCAGTCGGTAATCACTTTCAATAACTTCTGGAACAACATGCCAGTTTAGGATTTTTCTAGCAACAAAAAAGGACGCCAAAGTGAGATCCATGTTTGTCTAGTCTAAGTGGCTAGATATGGTGAAGTCCTCGCTCGTCGGTCACCGGGAAGTACCTAAACGGCAATTTCAAATTCAACTCGCCTGATATCATAATAGAAACGTCTCTTAAGTCATCAAGAGTATCGAAATGTTGGAGATAAATGCGTATGTACATCCTCACTCTGCAGCCAATAAACGCCGACGATTGCCAAGAAATTGTTTCCAACCGTAATCATAGATACTACAGTGCACCTATTCGTTAAATGGCAGAGTGTAACCACTAACGGGTTTCGAACTATTGAAAACAATAACCAAGTAGTACCGCATAGAAGAGGATGCGGAAATTCTGTTGAACCAAAATTAAAAACGTACAGCCGTTGGGTCAGTAAGATGTCAATGTCATTGTCGAAAAAGAAATTCATAGCGTCAAAAGTCGCAACTCGAACTGCAAAGATTCACTTGCGCAAACCTCAAAGTTGTCCGTATTGTCCAGAATTAGTGTTTGCTATTTTGGTGTCGAACCGTTTCATATATTCTAGGCAGTTCTTGGATAAGGCTCTATGTCTAATGACTGTATTTTGCTTTTACAGTCGTTCGAATGATGGCCAAACTTATGAGAATTAAAGCAATTGACCCTACACCTATTCCAGGCGACGTAAACGCGACGTGATGCCAAACGGAGTTTTCAAACTTCTGGTATGGATACTAGAATACAGTGACCGTTAGCTCTCTCCCGAGGACCAAAACGGAAAAGGACTTTTACTTGCTCATTGGCAAAATATAGGATCTCATCTCCAAAATTTTCCGATAGGATCGCTCAAGGAAGAAGTTTGCAAGAACGTCAAGGATAATGGTTTAATGATCAGACTAGCTTTTTCAAGGACAGTCATAAAATTTTAGCCATTCGCTTAGATTTGAGCTTTATAGAGTTTTTGCCTGTCTTAGTTGCTCTGTCCAGTCGTAGACCATAGGTTTACAGGTTAAAGACTTTCATCAAAGTCTTCTTAGTTTCGTCTGAAGTCTTAAGACGAGAATCCAGTTTAAGTAAGAAAACGTCAGTCGAACAATGGACAGAAGCGACGGTTTGATCAAAAGGAAGAACTGTGACTCTCTCTGTTTTAGAAAGGGTTACTTGGGCGTACGATACAAGACGACAGCGTGACGCTGGACAACGACTGTGTCTGACGCTACCCTTTTAGTTGTGCATAGGATCATAATGCCTAAACGGTAACCTTATTGCCTGTGTTTCCTTGCTTACCTTTAACCTCGTGGAAGTAAAGGTCTAAAACCTTGTAAAAAGAAACAACAACTACGTTATACGAAAAATCAATACTAATCTACTATTAAATTTACTGCCAACCTTTAGATTCGGCATCGCCTGATAACTCACAAATCAAAAATCAATATCCTTTAGCTTTAGTTAAAGATAAAAGATTCTTTAACTTAAAGACTTTCCTGCACCCAAAAAGTTTTCGCTTGAATCCCGGGAACAGTACTGGAACTAGCCACCCTACTGAAAATGATATCAGTACAGAACAACATCAGTAACAAGACGTGACGGGTGGTTAACATTAAACCGGATTCAAAAAGAACCCAATGCGTCTTGTTTATGAACAAGGGGTCCTTGAAGAAGATGAAAACATTAGCCAAACAACTGTACCTCGGATTATCAGCTAAAATATTTATAAAACAAGAAAGCATCATAAAGGAGTTCTTTGTTGGATCCGGTTACCTTCCTTACAGGTACAAAGGACCACTGCCGCCGGAAAAACTCCAGCAACTAATTAACAGTTGGACTAAAAACCGCTGATTCTTTGATGCGACGCCAATGCACACGGAAAGTACAAAGACAAATCCAAGAAGTAAAACGGAGGTCCGTTTACGTTTATAACCGTGTCGCGCAGTAAAATTATTGACCTTACGCTTGCTAGTCCAAAGGCGAGCAAAGGGATAAAAATGTGGCATGTATCAGATGAACCTTTGTTATCTGACCATAGATACATGTAATTCAACATTAAATCAGGTAAGAAACACATAATGGAATATAGAAACCCTAAGAAAACCGACTGGGAGTTGATTAATAAAACTCTATCCAATCAAATCAAGAACAACGCTACAGTTGCAAGATCAACGCTTGAACTAATGACGGACGATATTGTTAATTTAATAAAATCCGCTTATGAAGCAAGCTGCCCGAGAACTGTCAAGCAAACCCCCAACACGGTAACTTTTGACAAAGCAAGGGCACGCACTAGAAGGCTATTTAACACCACAATGACATTAAAAAAACAAAGAAAGACATTGAGAAAAATACTGTAGGGACGTAGAAAACGACAAAAAGCGGAAAGTTTATAGACGGTTCATCGCTAACTGTTCATAAGTTCTTAAGCACCAGAACCTAGAGGTACCAATTAAACCAATACTCAAAAAGAACTAAGACTGGGAAAAAATAATTCATCCTGAAAACCTAGAACGGAAAATCAATACGATTAAACCTTTTCAGTCTCCGGAAGGTGATGGAATTTATTCCCATCATACTGCAAAAAGGATTTGTAAAACTCTCAGAGCCAGTTTAGCCCATTTGCATATACCAAATAGCTGGCGGATTGTCAAGGTGGTATTTATACCGAAAGCAAAGAGAACTACGTACGGCCAGGTAAGATCTTATCTCCTGCATCTTAAAACTACTAGAAAAAGTAGTAGACAGGTATATATAAAACGGGACACTGAAGGTTTCGCCTCAACACCAAAACCAGTATGTATAAAATCTTGCGAGCTAGCAATTTACCAACTAGTGAGCAGAAGCAAAAATGCAATCTAATACAATTATATTGCATTGGGTACTTTTGTAGATATTGAAAAAGGATTTGACAATACTACCTCTACCTCAATTGCATGGGCAATGGAGAAAAAAGCATCACACCTCTATTACAAAATTGGGTCAACTCAATGCTCAGGAATCGAACGGTATCAGCTACTTTGTACGGTAGCAATGTAGTAGGCAAAGTGGCTGACGGGTGCTTACAAGGCGGGGTGCTACCACCCTTGCTGTGGTACCTGCTTATGGACGGCCTACTACAAAAACTAGAAAACGGGGAGGTAATCGTTTTAGAATACACCGACGATCTCATCATTATCAAAAACAAAAAGTTTGGGACAACTGTATTTAACATAATGCAGAGTGCACTAAGCACCGTCAAAAAATACTACACAAAGAAAAGAGGGACTATCAGTAAACCCATCCTAGGCGGCAATCGTTCCATTTACAGGTGGGACCAAAAATCGCAACGGTACCGGTGTGAGAATATATTGAAACGTTCAAGAAATTACTTGCAAACGCAAGAGCCTTCTAGAACGTTTATCTGGTTTCTGGAAGATATAGCGAAAAGTAAGGAACGCTCGAGAAGGATTCGCCGATGTCTATAAATACGTAAGAAAGAAATCGTAGGTGAGTTATTGTCGAAACGCGAATGCAGCTGTATTAAGAAGATTATCAAGTGAAAATAAATCGTTCGCACGTGTGTCTACATAAATAAATCGAGAATAATCGTGTATGTGATAATTAGTGTAAACAAGTGTGATATCCGAGGACGTTATCTTATCTCGTGTTATACAACGGTTATACATAAATTATAGTGTAAGTGTTTTTATTATTAGATTTTATTAGTTCGGTTAATTTAAATGTGTACATATTTCTAGAATAAGTAAACGTAGTTTTAATCGTTTAAATAAATTAGTTAATAATAAATAAAATACGTAACAATATGAATGGCAGGCACCATAGAAAGCAGTTTTTGCTTGCTTCCGTTTTTCAAGCTGAAGTTGCTGCTATCGATTGTCAAAACATTATCGACACGAAATCATACTCACACGGTTTGATATCAATCATGTCTGGCAGTCAATCTAAACTAATGGCTCTAAGATTGCCAGTAATAATATCCAAACTGATTATAACATGCATAAGCAGTCCGGCAACTCGCCAAGAAGTGCAGCTTATCTTGATAACAAGAAGCCAGAGTATAAAGAGGAACCTAATGGTTGACGCGCTTGTTAAAAAAAAGACAGAACCGGGACATATATCGGACCAGAACCCGTTTTTGGAATCACCTACAATAACGGAAAAAAAACTGCACCAAACTAGTAGCGGAATATAAGAAACTATGAAAAAGCTATTAAACGATAAGGCACACAGAACTTTTCCTTACAAAGCCAAAATCAAATACTGTAAATGTACTATCAAGCAAAAGTCAACAAAAGCTAAGAAAACTCACAGGACTAGTAACATGGCACTGTGGCTTTAACAAATATATGCATCAAATGGGACTTAAAAGTAGCCCCTTATGCCGCGGATGCTTGAATGACGATGAGATTCCACAGCATTTGCTACGCAAATGCGATTATACCAAATGCAACGCATAACGATTCTCAGCATACCAAGGTTTACTGATGATGAATTGAAAAAAAGCCCTTTGGAATAAGTTTTTGGAATTCATAGACCAAACAGAAATCCCAAGGGATGAAGTGTAAACAGCAACAAAATTACAAATTTTTAGCTCGTTCTCCTCATTGTTATTAACATAATGAAACTAATTTATAAAACTTACAAACTTTGAAAAATTTACAATGTTTGACGTTTCGACAGTCATGTCGCTGTCTTTTTCAGAAAAAACTGAAACTGAAGATATAGGATCTTGACAAGCCTTTATATTACGCCGTTCGAGTCAGTGGTTCGTGACGGTTCCGATTCATTAGTTTTCCGGAACATGTTTTTCCATATTGGCACTAGATCGATTCTATTATCTCTATTAAAATTGTCATAATTCTGGATTTCAATGGCTTCCTTGTATAGTCTAGGCCAGAAGTTTTGGAATTTAGCCAACATTGTTGCCTCTTCAAATTTTATCGTGTGACCGGTGACTAAAAAGTGTTTCGCAACAGCAGATCTTGTGTTATGTTTCTTTGTATCCGCATTATGTTCTTTTAATCTGGTAGTTATGTTGCGTCCCGTTTGTCGTATGTAAGCCAGCCCACACGAACAAGGGATGTAATAGACCCCTGGTTCCTCGATTGGTGCTTTTGTTTCGTTTGATTTTGAGAAATTGGCGGATATTTTATTTGTTGCAGTGAAGATCACTTTGATATTTTTTCTTTTAAGTATCCTGGCTATTTTATCCGTGGAGCCTTTTATGTAAGGAAGGAAGGAAGTTGCTAGGGGTTCCTCCTTTTTTGGTTTTTCCTTACTGTGTTTGTTAGTTGCTCGATATATGTCTGCTTTTCTAAAACCGTATTTTATTAAGACGTTTGTTAAGTGACCTAGCTCGATCTTTAACGTATTCGGTTTACTGATCGCCTTGGCCCTGTGTACTAAAGTTTTTAGAACTGCAAACTTCTGAGCTGGATAATAATGTGATTCGGCGTTGAGGTATCTGTCAGTATGTGTCGGTTTTCTATATACTTGATGTCCCAATTTGTTGTCTATATTTTGAGTGACCAGTACGTTCAAGAACGGAATGTTGAATTTGATGTTGAAATCGAACTGGTTGATGTGATCTATAAACTTGTGTAGTGTTTCTGTTTCATGAGATCAAATTACAAATGTATCGTCCACAAATCAAAAAATCCACAAACCAGGGGTAGCGCTTCGCTCAATTGTGAGTGCTACAGGTTCAGCCACTCATTCTCTGGCTAGATACTTATGTACCATTTTACATCCGCTTACGCAAAAAAGCATCCGTCACGTAAAGAATTCCCAGCACTTCGTCTCAAGAATTAAAGAAATTAAATTGGAATCAGAAGACATTTTAGTCAGTTTTGATGTGACATCTCTCTTCACAAAAGTGCCACTACAAACAGCACTGGAGATCATCAAGACCAAATTACGAAAAGCGGATTTGGATGAGGAGCTTAACGGACTAATTGAGCTATGCCTAAAGTTCACGTAGTTCTCATTCAACAATATTGTAAACGAACAAATTGAAGGGGCAGCCATGGGATCACCACTTTCTCCAGTCATCGCCAATATATTTATGGAGGACTTTGAAGAAAGAGCATTAGAAACCGCTACCCTCAAACCAAAATGCTGGCTACATTATGTGGACGATACATTTGTAACTTGGTCTCATGGAACAGAAACAACTTTCTGGATCACTTCAACCAGTTAGATTTCAACATCAAATTCACCATAGAAAAGGAAACAAACAGAAGCATTCCGTTCTTAGACGTACTGGTCACTCAAAATATGGACAACAAATTGGGACATATACCGACACATACTGACAGATACCTCAATGCCGAATCACATCATCATCCAGCTCAGAAGTTTGCAGTTCTAAAAACTTTAGTACACAGGGCCAAGACGATCAGTGAACCGAACACGTTAAAGACCGAGCTAGGCCAACCTAACAAACGCTTTAATAAAAAAACGGTTTCAGAAAAGCAGACATATATCGAGCAATTAACAAACAAAATAAGGAAAAACCAAAGAAGGAGGAACCCGTAGGAACTTCCTTCCTTCCTTACATAAAAGGCTGCACCGATAAAATAGCCAGGATACTTAGAGGGAAAAATATCAAAGTGATCTTCACTGCAACAAATAAAATAGCCGCCAATTTCTCAAAATCAACAGAAACAATAGCACCACTCAAGGAACCAAGGGTCTACCACATCCCTTGTTCGTGTGGGTTGGCTTACATAGGACAAACAGGACCCAGCATAGCTGCCAGATTTAAAGAACATAAGGCGGATACAAAGAAACATAACACAACATCTGCTGTTGCGGAACACTTTTTAGACACCGGTCACACGATAAAATTTGAAGAGGCAACAATGTTGGCTACATCCCAAAACTTCTGGCCTAGATTATACAAGGAAGCCATTGAAATCCAGAAGTACCATAATTTTAATAAGGATAATGGAATCGATCCAGCGCCAATATGGAAAAACATGTTCCGAAAAACTAATGAATCGGAGCCGTCACGAACCACTGACCGGAACGGCGTAATAGAAATGCTTGTCAGGATCCTATATCTCCAGTTTCAGTTTTTTTCTGAAGAAGACATTCGACTGCCAGCACTCGTTGCGACCAGTCGATCTCTCCTGCGATTTATTTCATGCTGTAAAGCAAGTTAATTCCAAGTGTTTTACTCGGCGGTGCGTGTATATTTAGTATACTCAAACCGCTGATACTTGTGCTTCATTTTGATTGGTCCATGTGTTTTTAAACGCAACCAATCCAAATTTTTCAAAAACACGTTAATATTTGACTTCGTTTTAAAAGAATTTTTATTATTAAATAAATGTTTTTCTAAATTTGTCTTTTATTTTCCCTAGTTAACTGTCATAAAAGAATGTTTATTAAATAAATGCTTGTTTAAGCAATTTATTTCAGTTTCGGTCTTTTATAAGATTTGTTTTAAAAGAATTTCGACATGGATCCGATCGCGCTCTCTGAGCAGGATTGGACCAACGTCGCAGCCGCCGCCGCCACCACCGCCTCGACGATGGAATTCCTCCAGGAGCAAGTGAGGACGCTCACGAAAGAGCACAGCCAGCTCCGCCAGCAGATCGCCGAGTTGACGAAGAAGCTAGATCGCTTCCTCGACGCCTTTCCGGCACTCCCAGCGAAGAAGTCGAAGAAGAAGCAGCCGTCGCCTGCGACTTCCCGTGTCGAGTCTCCCGTTGTTCCGACGCCTAGCCCGGAACCAATGGAGACCCCGGCGAAGTCCAGGCGTACCGAGCGTGCCGCCGCCGCCGTACCGTCCGCCACGCCTTCAGTCGTGCCTGTCGCCACGCCCTCCGCCGTGCCTGCCGCCACGCCCTCCGCCGAGCCCGCCGCTGCGTCTGCTGCCGCGATGGAAGAGCCCATGGAAGAAGAAGGATGGTCCGTGGCCTCCAACAAGAGGAACCCGGAATGGTGTAGCCATCCACGTCGCCACCCCTAAAGATTTCCGGACTGCGACGCACCTTTTTGAAGAGGCCCGTCAGGAGTTTTACTCCTACCAGCTGAAGGGGGACCAACCGCTGAAAGCCGTCATCAGAGGGATTCCGCACTACGACGCGTCGATCGACGACGCCGCCACCTACCTGAGTTGTCAAGGTATGGATGTAATCAAAATAACACGTATGATTTCAGGACGCTCCAAGCGACCAACGCCGCTCCTCCTAGTCCAGGTTTAGAGGACTCCACAGGCGAAGGCGATTTTCGATATCACCCGTATCGGAGCCGTCGACGTCCGCGTGGAGACTCCCCATCCCAGAGGCGACATCGGGCAGTGCTACCGGTGCCAGCGCTTCGGTCACTCCGCTAGAGGATGCCGAGGGACTCCACGCTGCGTGAAGTGCCTAGAGCATCACTTTAGCTATGAGTGTCCGAAGAAGCGTGAAGACGGTCCGGCGACGTGCTGCAACTGCAGGAACGACCATCCCGCGAACTACAAGGGATGCCCGGCTCACCCAAGACAGCGACAGGTAAGTACGCAACGTACTAACCATTATGCTCCTGTTTCAGCCCCACGTAAAACGGTCTATCTCCCACCACCACATTCCGACGCCACAACTTCAAAACCTTGAAGCAACCTAAATCGCCATTAACACGGCAGCCAACGGAGACATAGTTCTCTGCGCTGCTTATATCCCACCCACCAAAGACGTCATTCCAAAGACGTCATTCCCGCAGATTTTGACGCAATTTTTAACGCAAGGACCCCCACAATTCTCGCAGGAGACCTTAACGCGAAACATCCAGACTGGCACAGCAGGAGAACGAACCGCAACGGTCGACTTCTGCATGACATCGCCAGCATCCAAAATTTCGTCGTAGATGGACCCTACGAACCTACCATCCACCCTCACAACGGACTCCCCGACGTCCTTGACATAGCCATTTTCAACAACATCAGGCTGCTTCACGATTTAACCACCGTTTCCGACCTTAGTTCCGACCACGAACCCGTACTTTTACAACTCGGTGATCAATCAGAAAACGACAACCTTCACTTCGAAACGAACATTACCATGTGGCCAACTTTCCAATTCGAGGCCACTAAACTTTTCACTCAAGTCCCGGTCATAAATAACACCGTCCAACTTCAAGCCGCGGTTGCCAGTTTTACAGATCTTGTAAACAGATGCATTTCTAAAGCTACAAAAACTATCACAAAAATCAAGTCTGATCCCCTTCAACTCCCAATTTAAATTCGTGACCTGATCACCGAGAAAAACCGCCTCAGACGCAGATGGCAACGCACCCGCCATCCCAACGATAAAAGAGCTCTTAACGCAGCTCAAAACAATATTCGAATCCAGATCGAAGAACATCGGAACCTCCTTTTCAACGACAAACTTCAGTCGCTAAATTCACAAGACCTAAGCGTCTGGCAAATGACCAAAATCCTTAAAAACAGGAATAATCCTCCCATGCCCGCCATTCACGGTCCCCGTGGTCTGGTCTTCACCGACCTAGACAAAGCCAAAGCTTTCGCCGACACGCTCGAACTCCAATTCAGAGCTAACCATCCAGACGACGAAGACTTCCGTCGCACGAACGCCATCCACCGCGAAGTCAGAAGCATCCTGACAGTAAATTCAAACGAGCCCATCAGGCACAAAAAATCTCAAACCGTGCAAAGCTCCCGGGAACGACGGCATTCCCAACAAAGCAATCAAACTTCTTCCCAAAAAAGGTATAGCCACCTTAACCGCGATTTTCAACGCTTGCCTAAGACTCCGTCACTTTCCACATCAGTGGAAAACCGCGGACGTCATAGTCATTCCCAAACCCGGAAAGATCACGTCATGCCGCTCTCACCTCGCTCGACAACTGGTACGACGACTGGCGAATAAAAGTCAATCCGACGAAAAGCGCCGCCGTCCTCTTCAACCGAAGAAACATCGATCCCGTAAGCCGCCTCCACATCAAAGGTAACGACGTTCCCTGGGTGAACGAGACCAAATATCTCGGCCTCACCCTAGACAAGAAATTGTTATGGAAATCGCACATCACCCAGAAGCTCGCCTCTTCGAACGGCCTACTGGTCAAGTTATATCCGATGTTGTGCCGCAACAGCCGCCTCAGCATCGACAACAAATTACTTATCTACAAGACGATTATCCGCCCTGCCACGACGTACGCAGCACAAGTATGGTTCTACGCTGCCAAAGCTCACACCACCAAGATCCAAATCTTCCAAAACAAGATCCTCAGAATGATTGCTGACGCCCCCTGGTTCTTCCGAACAGACCGGCTCCATCAGGAACTCGCCATCCCGAAGATCGCTGATTTCGTCCGCCAATCCGCAGCTGCGCTCCATGCAGACCTCGCGGCCCATCCCAATCCCCTCATCCGGCGGCTTTGGGAATACGACAGAGATGACATGCCTAGGCACAAGCGGCCTAAGTATGTCATCCTAGATTAAGTTAGAATGAAATGTACAACCCAGCGGAAAAGTTTGAAACCAAAGAGGCAACTCGGAGGTGGAAAACCGATCCAAAAGGGCTAATTAAGCAAATTATGTTATCACTCATGACAACGCTATAAAAATTGTAGTATTGTAGTAGCAAATAAACATGTATGAAAACTGAAACTGAAACTCTGAAGAAGACAGCGACATGACTGTTGAAACGTCCAACATTGTAAATTTTTCAAAGTTTGTAAGTTTTCTAAATTTTCTAAATTTTGTGAAAAGTGTAAATATGGAACGCGGTTCAAAACCCGAAAATAATTACTTGTTAAAAAATCATGGCCGCGAAAGCCTCAAAAATAAAACTAATCGTATTGTTATTGTAGGAGAGTATCACACACAGTATCCTCAAAAATAAAAAAATTTCATCACAGTGTTATTTTAAAGATTGACAGTATCTTCCCGAACTTCAGTATTTGCTGATTATTTCAAGTGAAATGTAACTTTTTTTGATATTGTTGAATGGTATTTTTACATCCTTTACAATAATGCATTTTTTGGAATTTACATTTTTGAAGTTAGGGTGAAAGGGTAGGTGGGGGTGTGCTATTGACCATGTCAATTTGGTTTCCCTTTCGTATAGTCGAAACGAGTTTTAATAATTTTTCAGGTTATTTTTTGTTGTAAATATATTTCCAATACAAAGTTTTCAAACTGACACACTGTATATATTTTGAATATTTCTTTATATTTTATACTATACGTACATGCTTAACGTATAATAAATTGTTTTCTAAAAAGTATCAAATAAAAACCGATAAAATATTTTTAAAAAAATAGAAAAAAACATCATAAATTACCTTATTTTTCTCGTCTGGCGATTTTGTTTGCTCTTCTATGTTTTCGTTTGTATCAATATCCGAAGCGGATTCGTTTATATGTGAAGTATGACATTCAACGTTTTTCATCCCGTTTGTCAATTGATCCTTAAAGGAAACATGCGTAGGAGTTCTACCGGTACTTATAACATCCTGACTAGATTTATTTTCAACTTCCGCCGTAGTCGTACTAGCGACTTTTGCCGAATTTGTATCAACACATTCTTTGGGATTGTTATCTTTGTCGTCGTCGACAGAAAACGATTCGTTTTTTAAATTCAATTTACTATTTTTAAAATCGGCCACAGGCGAAGTTCGTCCATAACGTATAGTATCGTCTTTATCGAAGCTGCCTTGTAATGGGGCGCTTTTACAAGTAAATAATGGAATTTTGTGACCGTTTTTATTACGCTGTTGCTTTGATAAAGTTGGTGTTGTTCCGGATGGATTAAACAGATACGGAGATGGAGGAGCCGCTGCACGTTGAACCACCCTAATTCCCATTCTGACGGTCGTTCGTCTATGTAATTTTTCATCCAATTTTTCGGCTAAAAAAAAAGAAAAACTAATTATAATTTAATACAAGAGCGTTAAAAAAATTCAATTCGAAAATCCTGACTAATTACGTTACGTGTGTAGTAATAAGTCATAATGTGCGTTGAGGAAATACAAAAGTTGAGTACGTAATCATGAATAAACTATATGTTGTGAAGGAAGCGCGAGTAAAAAATCTGATGAAGCTTGCGAAATAAATGAGTGTGTCATTTTTACAATTTCGCTGAGTTATAATAGCTTTAAAAAAAATGTTTTACTGTAGGTTTTATGTTAGAGATAAAGCGTTGCAGTTCGCATTGTTATAATATTTTTAGATTGTTTTTATGTAGTTTTGGCAACTTACTTATAAGAAAATTGTACTCTCTTACATTATGCTATTGTAAAAATTTTAATTTCGCATAAGAACAATTTGTTCATTGTTGTTTAACACATGCATACGTTAGAGAAAGTTGTATTTGATAAAGAACTAAAATGTAAATATAATTTGTTTCCATTTACTAACTGTGTCAAAACAGCCGTGTTTGAAGGTTCAGTAAATGTATTTATAAAAAAAAACAAAGGATAATGAATTATGAAACCAGTATTTAAAAGACGTGTACGAATATTCCGTGCAACAAAACTATAAAATGTAAAAACAAAATTATTCAGGACCGTGTGGATGTTATTGCATTAGTTTCAACGGTACGTAAAGAGTAAAAAAGTTTGGTTTGTAAATTAAATGTTTTAGATTATGCTTGTAAACGTTGGTATTTAGTGGAATTTTTTTTGAAATTAAATCGTAACCTATTTTAGAAAAATTAAGTTCATTTATCGATAGTTACAAGATACCAAGATGTTTCTTCCGCACATGCCTGATATCTGTATGTTATAATTTATTCTTACGGTAATGTTGTTTTCATAAGTATTTATATGCTTTTACTCCGTATTAATTCTCCGATATTATTAGATTGAAGAAATTACATATTTAAAAGCAGTTATATATAAGCAAAAACACTTAATCACTGTTATCGTCACTTTTGTAATTGTTTTTTTCTAGAATATCATTTTCATCAGTTGTATTTAATTTTTATTATTCACAGTAAATAGTTGTAACATGTTATATCCAATAGCATAATTATTTATTATTTATTTTCCGCGTTATTTTGTTACGAGAAAATCAGGTTCCTTGAGTTGGACCGCCAAGAATAAATTGTTACGCTGGTCTTCTTGCCACAAAACAAAGCAACGGCTAGCACAACTTCTCCGGAGAGGGACCACAGGCCTTGTCATGTGAAATTATAAAGTAAATCTAAAAAAAGGTGCCAAGACGATGAAAGATTAAGTTAGGTAGATACCGTCTAACTCTACCCGTAGCTGGAAAAGAATAAATAACACCACAGAATATATATATTTATTTTATCACAGAAGATGAAGAAAGTATATAAAGGTAAGTTTTCGCCAATACCTATACGTGAGTCATATAAATTATAAGTTGCGTCGAATAGTGAGCAACACACCGTACAACAAGCTGACCCTGTCGGTCTAAAATTTTACATAAACATAATCGTCTGAATTTATATTTGCAAATCTTAAAAATTGTAGACAGACGAGCAATTTAAGCCTTTGAAACTCAACGCGCACTGCTTATGAGTTCGTGAAGCACAAAAATATTATTAATTGTGTTAACTTAACATGGACGTACGGTCATAAACGATATGACCACCAAAGTACAAATAAAAAAAATGAAATAGTAATACTTACAGTTAGGTTTTATCCAGTAGGACATTAGCTAATCTCCGTACTTGATTTACCTAAAAAGTAATATTAAACCCAATCTAAACGAGCATATAAATGTTAACACAAGTAAAAGGTCTCCTTAGCATCATTTAAGAAGTAAAAGTACAGAACTCGTAGATGGTCTTGCAGGAAATGAAGCAAAAGTAGTGTCTAAAATTTGACAGTCTTTGCGAAAGAGTAGGGGAATTCTCCTGACAAATTTCATACTTGAAGAGAAATTTCCATACTCGCGAATTGAACTACTAATTTTTAACATAACAAATTCCCCCACAGCAACATAAAAACCTGGGAAGTGAACATTGGCTAAAGTCAAGAATAGAAATTTTGGCATACGCCAAGGACAGAACCCTAAAATCCACAACCAACCCAAATACAATAACACCCAACCCAAGAAGAAACGTAGATGAAAGAGGTTTTCCTAATTTGCTAAGCATCACCAACCAAATTTGTCCAAAAGTCGCATGAAGCGGAATGATACTTTCAAGAACCAAAAACTCCAACCAACAGAAGAAGTACTCGTTGAAAGTCGACAACAGTCGTTACGCTATAAAGCAAGAGAACAACGCAGTCCCATAGACCTCACTGACAGACAATACTAAGCAAACCAAGAGAAAAAAGAAGAAATACAGGAAAGAAAGAAGTTTAGACCACGGTCAAGGACAACGCCCTAAAATCCCTTGAAACCCCAGCTCACGAATACAAATCCAACCTTAACTATAAGTCCCCAAAGCTAACTAAGCTAAAGAAGTAAAAAAAAAGAATCTAGATGTTAAATTGTGATACGCAAATTTAGAAGAAAAGTCAAAAAGAAAAACTAATGCAGTTGTGCTTAAAAAGTCATCAACAGACGATATGAGATTCTTCCACCAAAAAAACCAAACAGACCCTAAAGATCTAAACAAAAAAACCAACGAAAAAATTTCAAGCAAAAAAAGATTCTGATTAAAAATCGACATGAGTCGAACTACCAAAAGAGGCAACGAAAAAAATCAGTAATCTAAGAGTTACAACAACAAAGTCACCAAAAAGCTTAACACTAAATGAGTGCTAATATAAAAGAAATCCAAACCACGTAACCCAAAACAAAACCAAAAAAAAAGAAAGAAGTAAGAGCCAATAAAGAACAGAAAGCTTCACTTGCCAATTGAACATCGTGAGTCAGTGCGGATTAGAATATTCCAAGAGCAAAAGAAACCTAAAGAAGAGAAATATCTTAACGGTGACTTGACAACATCAAAAATGCCGACTAAGCGGAAGTACAGAGTACCAAAAGCGACGTTGCAGTCTATTCCAAGTTTCAAACCAAAAACAATAAAACAAAAACCCACTAAACCTAATACAGCAAAAAGTGGCCGAGAAAGAAAAATAAAAGAAAAAATACATAGTTGCGTGAACACTAAAGAAGGAAGTTACTAAAAGAAAGAAAGTGTTCAAACAAAAACCAAGATATAAAGGAAAAAAAGACAAAAGAGATAATTGCTCTAAAGGCGAACCTTCAAAAGCAGAAGAAAAAAAATAAACGTAAGGAAGACAAGAAAGGAAGAAAAGAGACAGACGGCGAAAGATAAGACAAGATGTAGATGTCTGATTCGTTCTTCTCTCCGTAAAAGAAACAAAAGGGAGTGACCAGCCCTTCAATGCCCAACCAACCGCCCTAAAGGGTAAACCTTCAGGAGGACGAAGAAGAAAGAAAGAGATGTGGCATGCAGGTGATCAACTAATCAAAAAGAAGGAAAAAATGAGAAGTAAGAAAGACGAGAAAAGAAGAAAAGAGACAGACGGGGAAAGATAAGACAAGATGTAAGTGCCTGATTCGTTCTTTTCTCCGTAGAAGAAACGAAAGGGAATGACCAGCCCTTCAATGCCCAACCAACCGCCCATAAAGAAAAAGAAGAGAAAAGATATCACAGTTAGCCACAGAACAAGAGCGTGCCAATTGCGGTTTCCAAATTGGAAAGTTTACTTCAACAAAGAAAAATTAAATTTAAACTAAAACCAAAGTGAGAGTCCTACTAGTGACTTACCAATCTCAAAATGGCCGACTAAGCGGATGTAACTATATATAAATAGAAAAGGAAGTCCGTCCCGAAATAAGATGGTTAAGAAACAAACCCAAAGAAATTGATTAGAAACTTAAGAAAAAAAGAAATTTAGTACAGCAAACTGGAGAAAACAATTGCGTAGCATCCCAGCTATAACCAAAAAAACACCGTCAACATAATCAAAGCACCAAATCAAAAAGTCTACAGACGAGAACCAAAAATATAGTCAAAAGTCGAAATCCTAAAAGGAAACAAAACAAATTAGAACTTACGACGCTTGGGACGCCGGTGAAAAAGAAAGGAACGTTTAATAGAAGGACGCAACGAAGCACAACCAAAAATGTCGAGACGAAAAGGTGTTGACGAGAGAGAACTAGCTTTCGCATCCGTAGAACATCTACGACCTTGAGAAAGATTCGAGGTTCCAGTAGGACATTAGCTAAACTCCGTACTTGAGTTACCTAAAAAGTAGTATTAAACCCAATCTAAACGAGCATCTAATGTTAACACAAATAAAAGGTCTCCTTAGCATCCAATCATTTAAGAACGCAAATGCGCAGCGTCTTCCTTCGACTTAACAGCATAAATTTTTCCAGGGTTTGTCGTAGTTAATCTTCACAAGAAGGATAATCCTGCAGGTTTCCAATCCTTGACGGTGTTATCAATAATGTGACGTCATGGAAGTTTTCCAACTAAGCCACTTGGTTCTCATGTCAAAAATAACATATTTTTTTGATACGCATATCATTTCTAGATATAAAAAAGCCAGTTTAAATTTCGTTTCAATGCACAAAAGAAAAGTTGACTAAATCTTTGAAATAAGATATAATACATCACTCTGTTATATTAAAAATCTTGGTATGGTCATTAGCACTTTATAAATTTCGCTGATTGTCAAAAAACGTCTACAATTTTAGTTTTTACTCTATAAATTTTCGTTGTAGTTACCGTTAACAAACAGTACGTGTTAGTAAAATGTTAGCCTAGTGATATCCACATTTACGAATCTTAAAACATCGAAGTTATTAATGTGAAAAGCAATTAGGATTTCGACGTTTTACATATGAAAGAGTCGCTGAAGTAAGAGTGCATTTCTATTTTACGACGACAAAAGATGTTAAAAATATTTTGGAATGATTTTTGTACTGTACAAGTTTTGTCCCAGGACATTTTATTTCAGAGTATTAGCTGTCAGTTTTATTTTGACATATGCATATTAATAAAAAGCATATTTCCGTTTTGCTGCAAAAAAGGCGGTACATGAAAGCTAACGCTCGCATCCAGTTGATACCTTCATTTTTAAATATTCGCCATCATCTACATTAATAATGAGTGTATCAATTTTGCTACATTTGTAGTACTTGTACCACTTGTACTGGGCGACTTGGGTCACCGCTACATGTTTGGCCTTTTTAAAATTGTACATGTCGAGTCTATTAAGTACATCGAGTCGACCATTTACAATGACGTACGGTTGGGGACATTGGTTACTTACACCAACTGCCAGGCGTAATTTGGGATCAAGTCGAAGTATTTGGGCGTTGCACGATTAACTTGAAGACACACTTGCAATTTACTGCATTTAGCAGCTTGACGCATTTGGAGTCATAGAGTTCATTGATTGAATTTTAAGCGAATTATTTGTGATATGAATCTATACCTAATTTTTTTTGTTCCTTCACTTTTAGCAATTGTAGGAGATGATTTAGGTATGCCAATAGCTATTAGCATCACTGGAAAATTGTGAGTACATCATTTTATGTGATTGTCGAACGTAAATACGTACGACTTAGATATATGTGTTAACACGACTAATGCATACAGATTTATTTGTGTCATTACGGATTACATTACATGCTTCAGATTGCGAAAGTCACTATATTTCGCATCGATTCAAGTTTTTTATTTTTCCCTTACCGATTAAGTTAGTCGTTTAAATTTTAACACAATAATTAGATGTACGGAAGGGCGTCCAATCTAGGAGCCTACAACACTGTTTTTATTTGTGATATTTATTAACGAACTCTCAATTACTCATGTCTGTATAGCTCTACTTCGTTTTGTTTTAACTTCTTTTTTTCTAGTCTTACTGAAATATATATATATTTGTTGTTATACTTGTGTCTTAAAAATTGTTTATCTTTATCGTTTAGCTGATATAAACGGAATCTGCAATAAATATTTCAGTTTCAGGTGAGGATGCCGTCGTTTTTTGTCGTTGTCGGGCACGACTTGGATATAGAAATACTTTTTCATTTACTTTTTTGTTGTTTATTACACACGTACCTAGTTTTTAGCAATTTACTAAAATCAAAAGTATATTGTCTTTGTCGGACGGCATATTTGATTATGAATTGTTCGAGTCAGGTTGCTAATATGCTTCATTAAAAGCGATATTAATTAATCACTTTCTGATTGATCGTCTTATATATCCCGATTTCCGCCAGATTTTCTAGCAGCAACTATTTGCTTTTGCGATAGCGCCGCGCGCAAACAAAAAAAAATTGAGATAGGAATACCTTTGCAAGCGATTAAGTGATCATCGCATGAGATAAAACAGATCTAGATTAAATGACAAGAAAAGTAAAGAAAAAAACAAAATGTAAGACATAAGTATGTCCACATATTTTTTTAAAGTTATGTTGTCATAAAACCGCTTTGAAGTGATATGTAGACGTTTGCATTGACTTCCTAGTACGCTATAATTTGTTTGAAATTTTTCTCCTGGATTTCATTAAGATATAATCGAAATATGGCAAATTGAGGTTATATTGTCATATCGACTAATAACTATATTTGTGCGCCTCGATATTGCTTTCCACTTTAATAAATCAGTATAAATTATTATTTGTACCGTATTTTGCTTTCCTTTCAAGATATGAAATTGTTTTCTAAAAAAAAAATGGCCGCAGGCAGGACTCGAACATAGATTATATTTGTGAATTCACTTGAAATTATAAATAAAATATCTAATAAAGTTTAATGATAATTTACATACGTACAAAATTATATAAGAAAAACTACGGCTAACCAGCTAAAAACGGAGCTGCAAAATGTCTCAACTAGTAATCAGTAGTCAAACTATAAGAAATAGGTTGCAAGATGTTGATTTCTATGCTCGACGTCCTGCTAAAGATCGTGTGCTTTCACGTAGCAATAACAAGAACTGGCTCACGTACTCTTCACAGATAAATCTAGATTCGGTTTGACACCAGATTCTAGAAGACTAAGAGTATAAAGAAGACTTGGAAATAAAAATCGTTTGGCAATTGTTCAAAAATCAGAACCAATGGGGAACAGTTATGGTGTGCGCCAAAACTGGTCGTAGAAATGAGCTCGTTTTTGATAAAGGTTTTTAAACGGCAAACGCATATCGGAACACAGTTTTACAACTTGTTATCCTACCAAAAAAGAAGAAATCAGAGGACAATTTTTATTGATGCAGGAGAACGTTCGACCACACGTTGCAAAAACAGAATTTTTTTACATAATCACAATATCGCAGTATTGCCGTGGCTGGTGCAATTTCCCAAACCAACCCCATAAAATATGTGTGTGATCTGCTAGAAAAACGTCCTAAATTAAGGCATAGTGCTTCAAACAAAGAAAGAGCTTCCAAACCTTACCCCTGAATTTCTCAAAGTCAATGCCAACGAGATAAAAAAATAAAATACTTTATTACGCGTATGACGCACTTTTAATACCCTAAAGCGAGGACAGCATTAACTAGTCCATAAATTTAATATGCCAGCAAAAAAATTTAATATGACCTTCTCCAACCAAAAACATTAGTTATTCATTAAGGGCTTATCAAATAAGAGACATACTTAGAGATCACATTATCAAGTTACGGAAAACTTGATACAGAAGTTAAGGTAATAAAGTAGTTGAATGCGTGAGCAACACAATTTGAAAAAACTAACACATCGGAATAGAAACAAAATCAAGAATATACAAGACTATTATAAGATCAATAATGATCTATGCGACAACAACGAGACCTGACAGAGCCAAGACACAAAGATTACTGGAAACAGCAAAGATGAAAATATTAAAAAAATCACCGAAAATACTTTAAGAAACCTAGTAAAGAGTAATATAATTAGAAGAAAATGCTATAGCGAGATAATAAACGGACGGACACTAAACAGAAAAAACACATAAACAGAATAGAAGAGAACAGGTTAGCGAAGACCATTACGTCGGGACAAAAGATATCAATTAAAAAAGAAGAAATGTCTTAATATAAATTTTTATAACGTAATACCCTGTATATTGAATTAAAATTAGATTACGGTTTTGACACCTTCTGCCGATCTTTTCTTGTGACTGTAATTAACAATTTTGTAGATCTTGATTTCGTGAGTCATTGTGTTGACACGATTTGCTACTCAAATTTATTCCAGGCTCACTTACCGGGGAAAACGTTTTCTTCGATCAAGTAGGTACTGGATTGTGGGTAAGTTTATTTAATTATTTTATCGCTGTTAAAAAAGTCACTCACAGAACTTTGGCTAATGTTAATTTCCGTAATTACGATCATTGTTTTAATACCATTAAGGTAGTTTCATTAATTATTTTGTGTGTATCGCATGCTGTGTACAAACAATATTTACTACAAAATTTTCTTCACTATTCACTTCGATTCAACTTTTGTATTGTGTGTTGCCGATACTTCTGGCATTTGTGCACTGAGAATAAGATATACTCTTGTTAATAATCTACGTTACTAAATTAAAGTTTTTATACATGTTAATCTTTCTTTTATGGTAACATACCTTTCTCTTTTATTGTGATTACCCGAACAACAGAGTAACAAGGATTACAAACCTAAAAATTCGTTACAAGTTTGGACCGTCTGTCCTGATCGAGGCAGAAGTGTTAATTAAAAAAGATCTGGCGCCCTTAATTATTATTCACTTGAACTTCCCCTATCTCCGACTGTGTGAGTTGGCCGTGCAAGGTTCGTAAGACTTAAAGCTTGTAACAAGAGGAAACAGATTATCTCGTACGATAATAAGTATAATAACATTAATCTGTATGAAAATAAGATTGATCATAAGGAATGCACAAAGTTTCCTAACCGCTAATAAACATACTACGTATCTTCTTACCTAATAGTTACAGAAAAAATATTTACAGCACAATCGTAACAAAATTAGCAAATCTGAGATAAAATACAAAATAATTCTGTAGTCAACAATAAATTCTACTTCAACGGTAATTTAGTTTAATTGTAAAGTAATAGAAGAATTAGTGCGTTTGCGTTTTCAATGGAGTGACAAATACCGTTCTAATGCAATCAATAAATTATATTTTGATTAAGCTCACATATGTATTTTTATTGTGCATTAATTTATTAATAATGTAGTGTAGGCATCAACATTATTACTAATTGTTAACCTGTTTAAATTAATGAGTGTAAAGGTAAACGTTTAGATTAACTAATATTTATAGCCTACAGTAATAATAATTAATGAATGTATTAAATAATGAATAGGGCGTTATTTGAACGTTACTTGTTGACATTAACATTTGCAAGCTTAATGAGAGTACGAAGGGAAACAACAATTAGTAAGTCTATTAACGTACGACCTATATTAGGTTTGCAAAATGAAGTTTCCTTTTTAAATATCTAAAAACTTTCATTATTGTGATCTATAGCTCTATTATTACGTTTATATAATTATTAGTTTGTACTTAAAAAACACAATTTAGTTAATTAATTTAAATTAATGTAAAATTGAAATGCAGATTTTTAAACACAACAAATCTGTGTAATTCAATAAATTCAGTTTTGATAAATGTTCGATAAAAAATAAATCGCAAAGTTACAGTTCAAGTAATAAAAATCAGACATTAACAAAAATAAACATTGGTCCTTCGAGTCGGGTATAAAATTTATAAAAGTTACATATGTCTCTTTATCTGTGTTAGTACAAAAATCATGCATTTAGAGTTAGTCAGTGAGTTAACGACTAAATTCTTTGTGGCAGCGTTGCGACGTTTTGTTTTTTGTGGTGGAAAACTTCATAATATATTGGCTGAAAATCGTAAATAAAAAATCATTTTTAAAATTAAACACTTTAAACATAAATGTTCAAATGACTGATTAAGAAATAAACTGAAAATTTATTTCAACTAAATTTCTACACTTTGAAGGTATTTGGGAAGCCGGCGTTAAACCTGTAAAACCTAAATTATAGACAAAATTGACATTTGAACAATACACAACATTGTTAACAGAAGTTAAAAGCATTTTAAATTCAAAAATTGTATCCCCTTTCAACAAGGAGCATAAAGAATACAATCCTGTTAATCCAGTCTAGATTTCTAATATACAGACGTTATATTAAAAAAAGGTAATAGATACACCAATTAATAAATTATTGCAGTATCAACATAATCAAGTGACTTGTACGCGAGTACTTCTTGTAAACAAGGAGAAAATCAAAAATCGATCACGTAGCTTTAAAACTTTACCAACATGCGGTCAGCGTCTACGTAGTTCATTCAACCGCAATTCAACTGGACATCTTAAAGTTTTTACCTTTTTGACGTTTCGAACAGATCTTGTTCCATCTCGGCCGTAACTGAAAACCTATCTTTTTCAGAATTCTTGTACGTGCCTATCAGAATCCTTTCTTTTGATTTGATTCTTAGATTACATGGTACTCGTATTTAGGGACCAAGCATGACACAGGATGGTGTTTGGCCTGTATTTTCGTAAACAGATGATCGGTATGTTATTAAAAACAGGTGCAAGTACTGGTCCCAGTCTCGAGCATCAGACTAAATGTAGAGGCGTGGTTATATTGTTCTTAATTTTCAACAAACTTCTTAAAATACAACAGAATTAGTTGGAATGTCATTTTAATGGAACTCCGAACCGACAAAAACACTTTTTTAGCAAAACGTTTGCAATTGTTGTTCGTAAAGACACGATTATTTTCAAGAAGTTTTATTACAGGAAGCCAGTAGGAAAACGTTTTCTGAAGGTACCCCGAATCTTGGTAAGTCAATTTTTGATGTTAATTATTCGCTGTCGCTACGGTGCTACTCATGAATAACCATATTTACTAATCGTGTCAAAACGTTCGAATTGATTTGTTTCTTATTATTATTACTCAATTAGTTTAAGTAAATTACTATCGCATGCTGATTACGTCAACTGTCAATTATTATAATTATTAATGTAATTTACTTACGACGATTTTTTATATGTTCTGATGGTTACACTTTTGTTTTAAGTGTAGTGTAAGTTGCCGATACTTCTGTTATTTTACTAACTACATATATTTGTACTCGGACTAAAACTATTCATTGTTATGTTATCCACTTATCTTGTAATTGTTATTGATTCAAATTTTAATCTATTTATTCTTCTAGAGTAATTAAAGTGCAATTGTTAAAGATTTGGTTTCTTTTTGCGTTCCCTCCAACTTTACGAACCTAAAACTTCGTTACAAGCTTGGACCGTCTGTCTTGATCGAGGCAGAAGTGTTAATTATAAAAGATCTGGCGCCCTTAATTATTATTCATCTCCGATTATGTGAGTTGGCCGTGCAAGGTTCGTAAGACCTATAAGCTTGTAGCAAGATACTCCGACTACTAACCTTCTTTTATTGGTCTTCACATGTACTTCTAGATGGACATTTTTCTCCCTCTCTTATTGAGACGATTTGTAGATTTCATTTCCTTATTCTTTAGTTGTAGTGACACATAATTTAAGTTTATTAGTATTCTTATGCTTTACCAGTCAAAACTCCGAATCGATACCTTGAGTTAGATTTTTTTCTTTGTGTATTCTGTGTTAGAACAGCTAGTGGTTGAGACGACAGTAACGCCATCACTGTATATATTACGTTCTGCTTTGTCGGCTTCTCGGTGTTGTCTGTCACTGATACAATAGTTTATCTTGTTATTTGGTTAGTTCTTTTGGAAAGTTTATTTTGCTGAATTCCTTTTATTTGTTTTACTTAGTACCTAAGATTACTCTTGAATCATTGTATCCCGCATGTTGGCTTTTGGAATGTTTAATCCAACTTTTTTTCTTCCTATAGCAACGAAATTAGAATACTACAGATTTTATCTACTTAGGGTAGTTGGTTGGGCTGGGTGCTTCTGCTTGGTCAGCTTTTGTGGATTGGTTAGTCATTTTTAGGATATCTTTTTTGCTACTTTTCTCTTTGTTTTTTTTTGAATATTTTAATCCAATTATCGGTTTTTTCTTTTCATTGTGACAGTACAGCACAGTGATCGATAATTAACAAGTGTTCGATAAACAATTGATAGTTTTTACGTTTTCTTCTTTCCTTTTGTTTCTTTCCTTTTTTTGAGATTCTAATGATGGGATTATTAGTACTTGGTTGTTTAGGTTTTTTTGTTTTGGGGATAATGTTTATAATGGTTTTGTAATTAAAAGTTGGGGTTTCATGGGATTTTAGGGTCACTTAGTCCTGGACGCTTACCGAAACTTCTACCGTTCCTATTTTTTTTCTTTTCTCTAGAATTTTTTTGATACTTACTTCCTTACGGTGCTAGGTTACTGATTGTATTCTCTTTTAGTATCGCTTTATGCGCTTCGGAAATTAGTAAAAGTTATTCTTTTTTGTTTTTGAATCAAATTACTCTTGGTTTCAGTTGTCGGTTAAGATTCTGGAAACCCTCTGTCTCTTCTGTATTCATGGTAATTTGATGAGATTACACGGGGTTGGGTTTTTTGGATTTGAGTTGATCTTGGATTTTAAGGTTCTGTCTTTGGCGTATGCCTTAAATTTCTATCTTCGTTTTAACTTTCGTTTTGTTATCCGCACCCCACGTTTTTGTCTTGTTGGAAGGAAGACATTACGTGCTCTAAATTTAAATTACGCTAACCTGTATATTATGGTTCACTTGAAATTAGTCATTAACTTCTCCACGCCATCCAACAAGTATCGTGCTTTTCATTTTTTTTTAAGTAGCGAAACACAGAACATGTCTGCGTGAATTTAAATAAAAATGTGTAAAATTTTACTCTGTTTTAGAACATGTAGTTTTTCGTTAGTTTAAATACAAGAGAGCTACTAGGAAAACGTTTTTTCAACATAACAGAACAACTAAAAATTCAGTCCATAATTGAATGGACAAAGATGTGAAGACAAGAATGGAATAATCACATCTTAAGAGCAAAAGAATACAGGTTCGTAAGAGTTGCAAGAGACAAATCACCAGTAAGAAAACAATAAAAAAGCAGAACGACTAAAAGATTGAGAGTGACCTTGTAAAATTTGAAATAAACAGGCAAAAGCCTATAACAATAAAAAAGATCAGTAAATCAAATTTGATGTTAATTCTATTTGGTTTATTTTCTCTTTCTTACGACTTTACAGGCCATAAATATTTATTGCAAGCTTCGAACCTATTGTAGTGATCAAACAGCCAGACAAGATCTGGCGCCCATAAAGACCTCTCCCTCTCCGAATAGCGATTGTTTAAATTCTAGTACAAAATAACCATGCAAATTGCTTAATCAACAAGAGGCTTGTAACAACTTGCGTCGGTATACAGCACAAATTTTCCATCTTCATTTAGATAACTTAAAATCGGCGATGTGATTAGGACCTGCCTTAGTTAATGCAAAGTGTTTTTGTAGTCTTCATTGTATTTAACTTTTTCTTTTGGTAATACTGGCAAATCTGGATACAAATCGTCTATAGTAGGTGTAGAACCTAAAAAACCTTAAACCTAATGTTTGTCGATTGGTGTTGGTCATGTTTGCACTGCTTGAATTTGGCCTAAGCCAGCTTTCTTTTCTTTGGATTCAGTTTTAGGTTTGCTCTACGTATTCGTAACATTTTCTTCGATTTGTTTAAATATTTTTTAAACTACCTTCCAATTGCAATCGCATCGTCCAGATAAAAAAAAAAGTTTTTCCAAGGCACTGCTTCTTGCAAAGTTTTTATCAAACGAGGGCATAACAGTAAACTACCACAAATAAGCTCAAATCATAAATTCTATTCACGGTCCTTGGGTTCTAATTCAGTAACTTTTGAAATCCAACGTGGAGAACCGCTAGACAGGGTATCTACCATTAATTTCCGGTAAAGAGCAACTGTCCTTTTTAGTCACTTCGTTAAGCTGTTGTATGTAATCTATTCCAAACTTCGTTGCTTTATCCTATTTTTACCAGTACCACTGAAAACGCCCATGGATTATTTGACGGTTCAATTACACCTTCCATATCCATTATTATCATACGTATGTCTTCGGTTTTTCGTTTTGCCAAAAGAAGTCGACGTCTCCGATATTAATTTTCTGCTTTACCACGTCAGTTTTTTCTTTGGAACCTCTCTTCAACGCGAACACATTTTGATTCTGCTGGATCAACGTTTTAACTTTGGCCAGCTAGTCGTAGGTAAGATTTTGGTATTTAGAAGAGAGTATGTAAACTTCGTTCGAGTCCATGTATTTCACAATTTGAGATACCGTTGTAACGGTCTTCATTTTAACTGGATCTTAGTTAACATTTAAGATGTTTACTGACTTTATCCTCACGATTGAAGTTGTTAGGATTTTTCATCATTTCCAGTGATTCGAGTATTCGCTGGTGACAGTGTCTGCTTCGTGCTAATATCTTTACGTCTGGTAATTAATCCGGTGATCTCCATTCTCATGTAGGTGTTCCGCTACTGTAGATTTGTTCGTCCGTCTGAGTCAAGCATCTCGTTGATGTTCTTTAACCCTGCACTGAATGCTCCTCCCTGTTTGGCCGATGTAACTTTTGCTGCACATACACTCTAATTTGTATATACCTTTGGTGTGTAGTCTTGGGAGTTGATCTTTATTAAGAGGTATGAGTTGATCCATTTTCTTCACTGTGTTATAACGTGTAGTGACATTCTTCTTTTCTAGAACCCTCTTTAGTCTGTCAGTGACTCCGGCAACGTACGGTAAGTAAGCATATGTTTCTGACGGTGTCTCCGCAGCAACCTCAGCTTGCTTCTCCTTCTTCTTATGTGGTCTTATTAATTTTTTGTTGTAGCCATTTTTGATAAGAGCGTCCTTTATCTGTTTGATTTCCTCCGGCTTGTGTTCTACGTCACTAATTTTCTCCGCTCTTCTTAGAAGTGTGTTGATGAGGGATTTCTTCTGTTGTGGAAGGTGATGAGAGGATGCGTGTAAATTCCGGTCTGTATGTGTTTTCTTGCGGTATATGCTATGACTTAGCCTGTTGTTGTTCGTGCGTGTTACCACAACGTCTAGAAAGGGTAGCGTTTTGTTATTTTTGATATCCATGGTGAATTTGATACTGTTGTGGTGTCCATTAATATGTTGAAGTGTAACGTGTACATTCTTGCAATATTAAAAACCTCTGTTTTAAGTTAACATTTTTGGTTCATTGCGTACGCCCATAATTCTGACGAGTGCGCACAAGTACTAAGTCATCCCCCTGCATCTTACTTTTCGCAATGAGGCAAAGCGGACTTTTTTTTGCGTGCTGCAAAAAGTGGAATGACCACCTGTTGAATTTGTGTTTGTGATTTTTTTGCCTTAATGGTGAAAATTATTTGAGCGGCATTCGTTGTAGCACCTGCGTTTGTTGATTTTGCACCTGCGTTTGTTGAATTTGCGAAAATTAGAAAGATGTGACCCGATAATTCAAAGGGGTAAGTGATTTTTGTTTTGATCCGCATTGTGTAATTCATCTTACTTACGTTTTAGTTTTTTTTATTCTTGGTTTCGTTCTTAAACGATGTTTTTAAGTATGAAAGTCTTATGATTTCGATTTTTATACATCTGCAAGTATGGAAACTTCGATCTACGGTATACGATTTACGGAAATTGCATCATGTTGCGTCATTCCAATGAGTCGCATGCTGACCACACCCAAATAGAAAGCTGCGCAATTCGTAAGTGATAAAATACCTTCGATGACACGTAGGTAAATAACCTGTAAATATTAGTTTTAAGTTAAGTTTTGTTTTTGGTTTCAATATTTAACCCTTCGTAGATAAAAAATATTGTGGCGTCCAATTTATAAAACTTTTGTGATTATCAAGTTAAAAAATGTTAATCTTAAGAAACGTTAGAATTGCCACGACTCTAATTTTAATAAATATGAAAATTTCTCATTGCTCTTATTTGGTTTGTGTCTTTAATGTGTGTTTTAAATAAATATTTTTATGAGCTAGCTGGTGCATTAATTCATTTATTTTTTATGTGTTTGTTTTATGTTAAGTTAAATTTTGTCGTAACTGTTGATGTTACAGAAGAAAACTTTGTAATTCTTCCCGTCTATGAGGCCATACGATAAAAGTGTCGTACACGTATCTGTACCAGCATTTCGGTTTCCGGTCGCTTGAATTGATAGCTTCTTGTTTGTTAGCTTCTATGAATATGTTGGATATTACTGGCGACAGTGGTGATCCCATACTTGCGCCGTTCTTTTGTTCATAGAACTCACCATTCCACAGAAAGTAGGTTGACGTTAAACAGAGTCTGGCCAAGTTGATCAAATCTTCTTGTGAACCTCGTGGCACTAGTTGTTCTCTAATGATCTCTAATGTTTCTTCCACTGGTACATTGGTAAATAGCGATTCTACGTCGTAACTAACTAGTATGTCACTGGTAGTTACCTCAAGTCCTTAGAGAATCTCGACGAAATGTTCGAAATTCTTAACGTAGCTGGTTGTCTGTCCGGTGTGCTGCTGTAGTCTTCTAGCTAATATTTTGCTAACTCGTAAGTCGGTGATCCACAGGTACTGACAATAGGTCTTAGAGGATTTCCCGTTTTATGGATTTTCGGTAACCCATACAGTCTTGGAGGTTGGCTTTCCGATGGTAACAGCCTTTTCTGTTCTTCTGTTGGTATAGATGAGTCTTTGATCGCCTTTCTTATGCGTCGTTCAATTTTTGCAGTAGGATCCTTGTTTAGTTTTATGTAATGGTCTGGGTCTAGTAGAGTGTCCCTTTTCCTGATGTAGATGTTCTTATCCATTATTACTGTCGCGTTGCCTTTGTCCGCTTGTAGAATGATTACTTTTTCATTCTTACGTAAGTCAAGTAACGCTTTTTCTTCATTCTTGGTTAGGTTTCTTGATGGTGGTTTGGCTGTCCGTAAGAAACGACAAGTTTCGTGTTTTATTTCTTTAGCATCTTCGATGGGTAGATTGCGGATGGCACATTCCACTTGAGCGATGATCTTCTCTTTTGGTATTTTTGCAGGTGCGACTACGAAGTTGAGTCGTTTGGCAAGTAGCTTTGTTTGTGCTTCGGTTAGTTGCTGCTACAAAAGATTGATGACTGTTTTTTTCTATATCCAGCTCTGGTATCTTGTCTGAGTTTTTGTAGTCTAGTTTATCGAACTTTTTTATTTGGTTCTTCGTCGTTGTAGCCAAATGACGTTCAGAATGTTCGTAGCTGATCCGATCGATAGTTGTCCACAGATCTTCACTAAGTTTGTTACTCAACTCCAGACGCAGCACGTATAGTTGGTTGGATGTTTGATTTAATCTATGGTAGGTATCACGTACTCTTTCCCTGACTAACGCGTTTTCTGCACGATGAATTATCCTCTTGACGACGATGGTTCTTAGTTGATGTTGTATCCTTACAAAAGTAGGTGTCACGTGTTGGTCTCGCCAGCGAAGCAAGTAGCTGGTTCTTCTTCTTTCTTAGTTTACCCAGTTTTCTTGTTTTCAAATATGTTTTCTCCCCGTACAGGCGTCCGATAGTAGAATGCAAACTTTCACGGCCGTTGTTTAATATAGCACTGTTTTTAGGGTGTTGCCGCGTCACAAAACTTTCTCTTAACGTTTCGCTGATCATGCTGTCAGCTTCTTCAAAACATTTCTAAAGATTTCTCATCAACACACTTCTAAGAAGAGCGGAGAAAATTAGTGACGAAGAACACAAGCCGGAGGAAATCAAACACATAAATGACGCTCTTATCAAAAATGGCTACAACAAAAAAAAGTTAATAAGACTACATAAGAAAAAGGAGAAACATGCTGAGGTTGCTGCGGAGACACCGTCAGAAACATATGCTTACTTACCCTACGTTGCCGGAGTCACTGACAGACTAAAGAGGGTTCTAGAAAAGAAGAATGTCACTACACGTTATAACACAGTGAAGAAAATAGATCAGCTCATACCTCCCAATAAAGATCAACTCCCAAGACTACACACCAAAGGTATATACAAATTAGAGTGTATGTGCGGCAAGAGTTACATCGGCCAAACAGGGAGGAGCATTCAGTGCAGGGTTAAAGAGAGACGCAGGAAGCAGACACTATCACCAGCTAATAATACTCGAATTACTGGAAATAATGAAAAATCCTAACAACTTTAATCGTGAGGATAGATACAGATTAAGCAACACATGGAGATCTACGCTGCGTGAAGAACATGCAAGAAGTCACCAGATGTCTATGAACACAAATCAACAGACCAACACGACACGGATCAGCGAAGCGGAGCCGTAAGACGGTATATAACGGGGAACGCAAGACGACAACATCAGTCTTTAGCAATCTTCTGAAGAGACTGACAGCATGATCACCGAAACGTTTCGTACAAGTTTTCTGACGCGGCAACACCCGAAAAACAGTGCTACACAGAACTAATGTAGTCTTCCCGAAGATTTTTATCCAGGCGTGCCATCACCACACTTTTATTTTTTATTTTTTCCAGGCAAAAAGTCACGTCTTCACATAATGAAACTTGCATTTCTGTCTTATCTAAATAAATTTCTTTAGCATCAATACTACAGAGGTCATTATTCATATCCAAATGGAACCCATACTTCTTTCTAACGTCCATTTCCAGAATAAATTATTCCTTGATGTCAATACTTAATGGTCGAGTACTCCATCTCTCAAACCAATATTTAATTTTACTTGTCCGTGTGTAGGTATCTCCTTGCCAATTGCCGTTTAAAGTCACTGGCGATGTCTTCGTCGTCTCCGTATCAACCGGTAACTGAAGCTATTTGGTGCTATAGAATACGCAAGCCTTGTGAATAATTGCGGTGTCAGCCTAAAACTCTTAAAGTCTCTCCGCACCTTTCCTAAAGCGATTTTCTATCGGAGCTTGGTATGAAATTTACAGTTCGTAATTTCTTTTAACCAGGGACAGTTTGCAGTTCCAACTGTTTCTCCAGGTAACTAGAGACATCTTCTGATCAATGTTCCAACCATTAGCTACAGCTGTGGCTTCAAACTGTTTGTGGTAAGTTGGCCATCGAACTGAAACTCTACGCGTTCGCGATAAGATAATCTGCAGTGTCTTTTATTTATCTATACTGGCACACGCGTGAAAACATTGAATAATCACTTTGTAACATCGCACTTCTTAAGACTTTTTTTAGCAACAATTTTAATTAAAATCTTTCTGAAAAATTCTAATCATAGAAAATTGTAATACCTAAAATGTAAACAACTTTCATCAAATTTGATTAATTGTTATCCGTATTAGACATTATTTAGTTATATTACTAATTAAGATATTAAAAAAAAAGTTTAGACGACTGTACTTTTGTAGTTATAAATGTAATCTCGTAAATTCTGAAACTTTGAGTTTGCTTATAGCGAATGAAATAATGTCGAAACTTCATGACTTTGTAAAATATTTACGGATTAAGATCAACATTATATGTTTATATCCACAAGGCATTGTACTAGACGTGTTGTTTCACTATTGCGGAAATACTTTACGTGGGTTGTTATTCGGGAGCTGCTAAATTTGCTCTCAAATATTGTTTTAATGTTTTAACAAAACAAACTTTAAGAGCTAATTCAATATGTGGAAGACGTTGAACCACTTGAACTTTGTAACCCGAGAAAAACGAAAATTCAGCATCTTTAGAACGCTTTTGATAGACAATTACTACTATAATAATTGTATCCGCAGGATATAGTCGGCTTTGTTACTTCTGGATGCAGTTTTTGCATCGATTATCGAGCGTCTGCAAAATTTTTTAAATTACTTTAAGATCGTACTTGGCTATGAACTTTTATTAAATTCAGTTTTTCTATGTTTTTAAAGCTTCCTTCGTATTGTTTTCTTATATTTTTCATCTAGAACGTTCTGTAAATTTCCACGTTTTCACTGAATGCAGTTGTTCTTTCGCAAACCACAGCGTGAAGCAACATTTTAATACAAAGAAAAACGATTAAATTTTAAGTAAGAATGTAAAATGTGTACTTTAGTGACATATTGCAATCAGCACCGTGAAATTCATTTTAATTTTCTTTAAAACACTTTTTTTTGTTGACAAAACTGATTCTTTTGTTTATTATTTCTTCTTCTTCTAAAATTGTAATCCACATTTTCGTATTTTCCACAGTTTTGATTTTTTCGAGTTAAATGCTGTATACAGTTTAGAGCAAAACCTCTTGTCCGCTAAATGCATTTAAAGTGTTACAAGCTTATATGTCTTACGAACCTTGCACGGCCAACTCACACAGTCGGAGGTAGGGGAGGTTCAAGTTAATAATAATTATGGGCGCCAGATCTTTTATAATTAACACTTCTGCCTCGATCAAGACAAACGGTCCAAGCCTGTTACGAATTTTTAGGTTCGTAATCCTTGTTATTCTGATGTTCGGGTAATCACAATAAAAGAGAAAGGTATGATACCATAAAAGAAAGATTAAACAGGTATAAAAACTTTAATTTGGTAACGTCGATTATTAACAAGAGTATATCTAATTCTCAATGCATAAATGCCAGAAGTATCGGCAACACACAATACAAAAGTTGAATCGCAGTAAATAGCGAAGAAAATTTTGTAGTAAATATTGTTTGTACACAGCATGCGATACACACAAAATAATTAATGAAACTACCTTAATGGTAGTAAAACAATGATCGTAATTACGGAAATTAACATTAGCAAAAGTTCCGTGAGTGACTTTTCTGACAGCGATAAAATAATTAAATAAACTTACCCACAATCCAGTACCTACTTAATCAAAGAAATCGTTTTCCCCGGTGAGTGAGTCTGGAATAAATTTGAATAGCAAATTGTGTCAACACAACGACTCACGAATGCAAGATCTACAAAATTGTTAATTACTGCTAAAAGAAAGTACACATAACAGAACCCGATTATCGAATGCTGTTGTACACATTCAATGAAAGTTGGTTTCGCAGGTGTTTGCCGCATGAATAGGATCTCAAAGAAAAGTTCTTGTCTCCGGTTTTTTTAGTTTTTAACGTAGGCCTGATAGAGTTATACTCGTCCCATGAAGATATTTATCGATATTAATCACTCATTATTCTTTATTGAATAGAAACATGTGGCCAAAGCGTGGCGGAACGGCTATCAAATTAAAAAAAAATTACAAAAGAATTCTAACCCTGTGACGAATAAATTATTTTCAAAACGTAATGAAGTTATAATTTGATTTCCACTACAGAGGATGTTATTCGAAAACTTTCTTTAGGCGAAACAGGCCATTTTATGCAGTTGTCAGCTTAACGACTTCGTCGTAAAAAGACAGTCACAAGAAAAGATCGGCAGAGGGCGTCAAAACCGGAATCTAATTCAATATACAGGATATTACGTTATAAAAATTTTGCACGTAACAAAAGATATCCGATTTTTAAGTAAGTTTTCAAAAAGTAAGATTTTATAAAAATCCTAAGGATAAAACATAAATAATCTAATCGGACAGTCAATATTGATTTTCTTTGTTTTATTTCCATTTTATTTTATATATTAAAGTAAAGTAACATTTGAAATACATAATAAAACAAACGTTTCGTCATTCATTCAAATGTTTAAATGTAAAATTGATATATTAAATACAGTAAATAGAAAAATATTTTTAAATTGCAACTTACAAAAAATAAATTACCTACAGTTGATAGATAGAGTTGAATGTGTCCCAATTACGCTGTTATTCAAAGGAAAAAGAAAAAGCGTTGGTGTAACGCAACGTAATTTTATTTTGACGTTTTTCTTCTTGATCTAAAGATCTAAATTAAGCGCAGTTACTTTTTTGTCAAGTTGTGGGATTTCAAATCTGTGATGATTACTATCATTTTGGATACTTTTCTTAAACTTATATGAACGCAGAGTTTTTGATAACTCGCTACAAAAAAATATAAAAATAATTACTTAGTAGGTTATTGCACTTAAACTTGAAATAAAAAAGAATTCCATAATTTAATAATAAGTTTTTCGTAAAATTTAATCTTTTTATATTAACTGCTAGATAGCAAAATATAAAAACGAACCATGAAATTTCAACAAATTGTGATTATTTCCTTTAAACTTAAAGTCGTTATTACATTGCGCAAAAGGTTCCCTGTAGCTGCAATAAATTAGAAACGGAATTTGTTTCTTGTAATCAGATGCATTCAGTATACGAAAAACTACATTTCCTATAAATTGCATACATGATTTTTCTATTAGAAATTATAAAATATATTAAATCTGAATATTTTAATACTGCGGAATAAAATTTTCTGTTTTGGTTATTTCTATGTATACTTAAGAAAAGAAAAAACTAGTTTAATCATAAGAATTTTTTTTGTTTAATTCTACGTCATCGTGATTCTTTTACAATACAAATTGTAAAAATTTATGATTAACGACACGTAACAAATTTTCCCAGCAAAATTATGACCTGCAGTACGACAAAAACTTTAAAAGAAGACAGAAGTTTAGGCATACGTTAAGGATCAAACCTTAAAACCCAAACCTTAAAGCTATCTAAAATACAAAAACATGCCACGTAACAATGGGGGAGGTGGAGAAAAAAGAAAGTAATAATAGTATTATACCCAGATGTTGTGCTTACTCTTTAGCTAGCCTCACCGCAGATGGTCATGGGTCAAGATCCAAGTACATACGACAATCTTCCTGAGTAAGTGAAAGCCCGTGGCGCCACCTTTTTTCCAATAATAAACCAATGTAGGATGCCTAGGCTATTACTACTATTGTACCTCCAGCGCAAATGCGATTTCGTTATTCCATTGCTTATAACGCCATTAAAACAGGAACGAAAGTAATTAGACAAACACCATAAGAGAAATAGCGAGCGAGAGAAACGAGCTAAAATAACCCAAATTAGTTAATACCTCGTTAACATTCCATTCCAGATAGATACTAACCTACTTTATTTAATTTATTTAATTTAATTTAATTTAATTTATTTATTTTAAATACGGGTAAAACCCAAATAGATACAAATAAGATAGAGTAATAAAAATAATATATAACTTATAGACTAAATACATGTTAATAATAAATTGTACACTAAAAGATAAAACAATAAAAAAAAAATTTTTAGTTTACAAACATAAATTAACATAGGTATGCTTTAATAATATAATAATCAATGATATTAACTGACAATTAAATTAAATTTGTAAAATTAGTTGCTATAATACTGAATATCTAGTTTAACTAATTCTTTTTTTAAGTCATTTCTAAACTTCAAACTACTGTCAAAAAAGTTAATGCTTGAATATATATTAGCTGTATTCATCAGTCTTTGAAGTGGAGAATGTTGGAGGTAATTAGTTTTGCTCACTTTTAAATGGAACATATTAACAAAACGAAGGTTTTTGGCTGGAACATTCAAACTAACCAGTTGCAAAAGAGATGAACAGTTTATAATTCCATTTAGCAGTTTATAGAAAAATATTTGATCTAGAAATATCCTTCGAGAATGTAATGTATTAATATTAAGTTGAGACAGGGTTTGTAAGTAACTAGATAGTGGAATTCTGGTTTTAAAAGAGTAATATCTTAAAAATCGTTGTTGCACTTTTTCAATAGTAGTGATGAGAGTTGAGTGATATGGTGACCAAATTATACTGCAGTATTCCAAATGTGAGCGAACTAGAGATGTATACAATAATTTAATAGTATCAGGATTGTTAAAATGCGATGAAGATCTAACAATAAAGCCTAAAGCTTTAGTCGCCTTGTTTCGTATGTTATTTATATGTTTGTTAAATTTTAAATCATAAGTAAATGTTACTCCTAAGTCGGTAATAGAATTTAAGCTCTGTAAGAATATGTCATTAATTTTATAGGAAAATTTGATTGGATTGTTGATGCGATGAAATGACATTGTAAAACATTTATTTAAATTTAAATCCATAAAATTTGATGAGCACCAAATGTAGAAATTATTTAAGTCACGCTGAAGTAGAAGGCAATCATCCAAAGAATTTATAATTTTGTAAATTTTTAAATCATCGGCAAACAATAGTATATTTGAATGTTTAAAGACTTCTCTAATATCATTAATAAAAATCAGAAATAATAACGGTGCTAGATGAGCACCTTGTGGAACACCAGAGTGAACTGATATAGGAAAGGAAGTGAAACCTTTGTATTGGACTATTTGAGCACGATTAGAAAGATAACTTTCTATCCATGCAAGTAGTGATCCATGAATGCCTATATTGTCTAGTTTATTAATTAAAATGTTGTGATTAACACAATCAAAGGCTTTTGCAAAATCAGTATAAATGACATCAAGTTGCGCATTATGATCGTAAGCCTTATAGATTGAATTTTGAAATAACATGAGATTGGTAGTAGTTGAACGATTAGGATAGAAGCCATGTTGTTCTTCTGCAATAATATGTTTAAGTAAAGGAAACATAGTTGAAACAAGAATTTTTTCAAACAACTTAGGAATTTCAGACGATTTTGTTACTGGTCTATAGTTAGAAATATCGATTTTACTCTTATTTTTGTGAATAGGAGTAACAAAACTAGTTTTCCAAATGTCAGGAAATATTCCTGATGATAAAGACTTATTGAAGAGAATTTGGATTGGATAAGTTAGAACATAACAACACTTTTTTAACAAAATGGCAGGAATGTTATCAGGACCACACTTTGTTTTGTAATTTAAATTATTAAGTTCCTTTAATATATCAGAAGCAGTAATGTTTAAGTTAGATAAGTTAATAACGTTAGTAGAAAAACTTGTCGTTTGGTGTTGGGGAGAACAATTGCTTGTAGGTTTATACACAGAACCAAAAAACTTTGCAAAAAGATTCACAATTTCCTGCCCATTACTACTTTTATGTAAACCAAAAGTCATTTCAGATGGCAAACAATTTTCACCTTTTTGATTTTTAATATGGGTCCAGAAGTAATTAGGATTATTTTTTATTTTACCTTCAATATTGTCAATGTAGGATTTATAACACGTGGTTGATAGAAGCTTACATTTACTACGTAATTTAGAGAATTCGTGATAATAATCGAGGTTATTGGTAGACTTGAACAATCTATGATACAAATTTTTTTCCTTATCATTTCACGCAATGAAGATGAGTACCAGATAGGAAATGCCTTTTTGTTTTTATAAACACGTTTTATAGGAACAAAATTTTGACAGCCTTTATACAAAATGTCATAGAAACAATTTACAGCCTCATTTATACTTAACGACATAAGAAAGTCCCAGTTAATGTTAGACAAGTAATAACTTAGATCTAGATAATTACCATTTTGAAAATTGTAGTAATAATAATCGTAATTTAGAGATGGTTCATAGCATGTACGCTCAACACATATTGACAAGGAAGGATGATATTGGTCCTCAGGAACCAATGTATCTAAGCTGCGTTCTACCTTTGTATTGGCTAAATTACTAAAAACTAAGTCAAGCAATCTGCTATTACAATTTTTCACACTATTACATTGAAACATATTCCACATATTTAAGCACACACATAGATTTTCAACACTTGTAGATTTTGAACGGCACACTGAAAGTGTATTATCTTCTGTTAATGTTCAATGATACATGAGGCAGATTCCAGTCACCCACTAAGAAAATGTCTGTGTTCATGTGAGTTTGTAGAATGTTATCCATTGTATTAGTTATTTTATCATAGTAATCTGAGTTACTATCAGGAGGAGCATAAATGGAGCCCATAATAATATTTTTATGTCCAATATTACATAAAACAAATAATTGCTCAATTTCAGGAAAGGACGTAGGTAATACTTTAGAATAATATTTATTATTTATGGCGATTAGAACTCCTCCACCTCTTTTGGCAATTTCATATGGTCTATCATATCTATAGATGTTCATGTTGTGAAATCCCAATTCAGCGCTGTATATTTCCGGTGTAAGCCAAGTTTCCGTTAAAACTATAATATCAGTGTTTGTTGTCAAAGTTGCAGTTTTTAAGTAATGTAATTTAGTACGAAGTCCTCTAACATTTTGGTAATACATCAGTATTTTAGACTGAGTATTATTAGGGTTTTTTAGTTTTTTAGTGAAATTATTTGTGGCTGGCCATAAATGTACTTTATTGTTAAATTTTTTTCACCATTATCTTGGCGTTCCTTTAATTTGGTACGAAGATTTGCAAGATGTTTTAATTGCATAGGGGTTTGATCTTGTTTAATATTTATATTGTTAAGCGACTTGATTTTGTGTTTATTTTTTAATATTTGAATAGCATCAGCCGAAGACGGTAACGTAATCTTAAGAGGTCTCGGCTTATCGTTGTTGAATTGGTTCAACCTCTGAACGCGAATGTTTCCAGTATCTATATTGGAGATTTCTTTAATTAAATTAGTAGCAATGGTTTTATCATTAGCGGATTGTGGATCGCTTTCTTCTATGTTGTAAATTACAATATTATTAGCACGACGCTGCCGTTCAAATACTTCATGTACAATTGCATCGGGAGAGTATTCTTCTTTTTTCGTGCAATTAGATTTCTTAAGTTCATCAATTTGTAATTTTAAATCCATAATTAACTTTTTTAATTCAATAACTTCATTATCACACTTTATACATTTATTGCAAAAGTACGAAACTCTTCTATCTTTAGCAAACACGCATTGAATTTCACTTCTCGATAACCCCGAACACGTAGAATGTAAAGGTAATTTACATTTATCGCAAGAAATTTCTTTATCTGCGTTTACGTTATCATTGCAAACAGAGCATTTATTTATAAGTGGCATAATAAAATGTAGTAGCTTATTGTAAATAATAAAATACCAGCCAAAACACAGGATACGGAAAAATGCGTGTACACTTCACAACTTCACGATTCTGTAAGTGACGCCATTCGAGAAAATATTCCGTCACTTCGTTTATACGTAAAATATCCGACAGGATTTGATAAACATTTCTAACATGGAAACGTAGTTGCGTAAGATGACGATTGATAAAAGCAACTCAAATTCTTACCAATTGTTCCCGTCCACACTTTGACACATATTAACTAAGAAATATACCGGAAATCACCGACTAATTACGCCCTCTACCCACATAAAGCTACGAATATCATTCGAGGTCAGATAAAATACGCATAAAAATGGTAAGTTGCCTAACCATCAGGTGAAATTATTACCAAAGTAAATGGTTACAATTTCCCCCCCTAGCGAGAAGTGAGAACTACGGTCGAAATAAATCCGAACGCAGTAGCGAAAATAACTTAGAGTGAAACTTGTAAGGAAGTTCGTTTGCACTAAGCAAACACAATGAAAACCAATCTCAACCCAGGAACCGAAAAACCACAGAAACCCAACCCGATAGTCGAAGGAAAAGAAAATTCAAAGTTCCCTAAAATCAATCAAACTTGACTTGGACTTTAGATGCATAAAGCAAAATGTGCGGATATCACCAACCTAACGTGCTTGTTAAAGCCACCAAAAGGCGATTTCGGGTAAAAATAAACAACGAGACGCTATTCCAAGTGAGGAGAGACAACCCAAGACAATTAAGAGGAAAAAGAAGTGGAGAAAAAAGACAGAAGTTTAGACCTAGCGTCAAAGACCCAAAAGCCCTAAAGCCCAATGAAATCCCAACCCTAATCATTAAGCAAACCTCAGAAGAAAAATTCCAAAGAAAGTAACCTCTAAAAGAAAAAAATCCACCTAAGCAACTCCAGGGACAAAATCCCAGTATTAGTAATCCTAAGAGAAGGAAAGAAAGAAGTAGAAATAAGAAAACGTCATGATTATCTGTTTTAATCGAACACTCGTAGATCATCGATCGCTGTGCTAGACTGTCCCAATGAGACGTAAAAACCGATTAACGGAATAAAGTACTCTCAGAAAAACCAGAGAAAAAGTAGTAGAAGAGATACCCTAAGAATGACTACACACATCCAAAGAAACCGACCAAGCGGACATACATACAGTACAGAAAAGCGGAGTGGTAGTCTGTCTCAAGTTTCAGACTTACCCAACTACCAAATGACCCACTAAACCCAATCCAACAACAGAAAGAAAAAATTTAGAAAGAAAGAAGAAGCATATTTGCAGTGAACACTCAAGAGAAAAAGTTTTCAAAAGAAAAGAAGTAAGTGTCCAAGCAACGCAACAGAAAAAGAAAGCAAGAAAGAAAGACAGGAAGACAAAAGGAGAAAGGAGAGTACAGATGTTGTTGTACGGCTCGACTATCTCTCCCTAGATAATCGACCCAAAATGACCCAGCCTACTGCCCAACCAACCACCCGAAAGGCGAACCTTTAGGAGGAAGAAGAAAGAAAAAAATGTGGCATGTAGATGATAACTAATCAAGAAAAAAAAGTAGAAGAAAAAATGAAAAGTAAGGAAAAAGAAGAAGAAGAGACAGGCGGAGAAAGATAAGGCTTGATGTTAATGCCTGATTCGTTCTTTACCCCGTGGAAGAACGAAAAGAGAGACTACCCTACGGTGCCCATCCAACCGCCGAATTTTAGAAAAAGGAGAAAAAGAAGAGAAAAGATATTGTAGTTAGCTTAAACCGAATGTGTCCCGAATGCTGTCCCCAAAGTGAAAAGTTTAATCCAAAACTTTGATACCGACGAGCGGAATAGGAAACCCCAGAAAAAAACAAAATTTAAAATTTAAAAGCGAAACAGAGATCCCTAGAAGTGACACACCAATCCAAAAAAATGCAGACTATTACTAAGCGGGTATAACGATATACATACGGAAGGGCAGCCTGTCCCGAAATAAGATGTTGAAGAAAGAAAACCAAAAGAAAATTGTTAAGCAACTTAATCAAAAGAACAGCAAATCAGTGGCAGCAAATTGGAAGAAAGCAAATGGATAGCATTCGAGTTACCATAACCAAAATATCAACAAGATAGTTAAAAGAGTAATATCAAAATTCCAAACACAAGAAACCAAGATGATAGCTAAAAGTCAACAATCCGAAGTCAACCAGCGTTGTTAGAATTTACGACGCTTGCGACGCTGATGAAAGAAGAGCGAATGATTAAACGAAATGGAAGTTGTGATGCATCAGCAGAAGAAACCAAAGAACCTACTTTTTGACGCCATTCGATAAAATATTCCGTCACTTCGTTTATACGTAAAATATCCGACAGGATTTGTTAAACATTTCTAAACAGGAAACGTATTTGCGTAAGATGACGATTGATAAAAGCAACTCAAATGCTTACCAATTGTTAACGTACATACTTTGACACATGTTAACTAAGAAATGTACCGGAAATCGCTTCCTAGAAAGCCGACTAATTGCGCCCTCTACCCACATAAAACTACGAATATCATTCGAGGTCAGATAAAATACGCGTAAAAATGGTAAGTTGCCTAACCATCAGGTAGAATTATTACCGAAGTAAGAAAATAATTGTTACAAACAACAATCAAAAATCTACAAGTTATAACAACAAAATCCAAAAAAACTAACCAATTCAAGAAAAGTATTACTGCTGCTAACTCCTAAGCAATATGAGATAACATAAAACAAATCGCGCTATTACTGACCTTGTATAGTAACATCATATAAACATATTCGACACCAACGACAACTAGTACGATTAATGATGCTCAAAGAAAAGCAGTAAATCTAGCCAATAAGTAATATAAATCAAGATAAACTAGAAAAAAATTGATACTAAAGATTCACAATCAATTGATTAAAATTTAAAAAAAACATAATGTAATTAAGTCAAAGTCCCACGTTGGGCGCCACTTTTTGTTACCAACTTTTTTTTTCAACGGGTCTTGCTGGTAACAATCTCGACAACACGCCTAGCTGTAATGTCAGTGACTAAGCGTGGTTGAAAATATTATAATAAAAGAAAAAAAGACGAACGCCGCTCACCTCGTATCGGCAGAATCCTTGGTTCGGAAACACCAATGGTACATGCGAACCAATTGTGAAAAAAATAAATAAAATTTTTTACAACTAACATCGGGAGAACGTAACAAATTTGTTGTATATTTTCCATTCAATAAAAAAAAACAGTAAATGCTAAGCACAATTAATTAATAACACAATCACTTCAAGAATAATTGATCAAACATTAACATTTACATTCAGCCGCAAATAATCAGTTCTCAAATAGTGTCATCGTTTAAATTATTATAAGAACGAAAGCTAGCAGCTAATAATAATTGCTAATACCCTCGACATTTTCGAGGAGTGCAAGCTTGCATTTGCCGATTTAACTTAGCCACCACCGGTCTTGAAGACGAACAAATTACTTAAGTTACTTGTACGGTTCAAGCCAACGTAAACAGTAATACTCAATTGCGAAATAAGCTGAAAGCTAAAGAAATATATTCGACTAAAAGTAAAATGCGAATTAATCTGAAATCCTAATATGATTAATAAACCTGAAGGCTGAACATGAATCATAAAATTGAAAGACTAATTTAAAAAAATGCCAACACGTAGATAACACAAGCTAAAAAACCAAACTTAATTAATAACGCTAAAGGCGTCGAGTTAGTGAACTACAAAGTAAAAAAAATGTAGTTAGCGATAGCTGATCGAAATCAAATTCAAATTTGCAGTAACCACTGAGACCATCCATCCAACTTTAATCGTACTGGGTTTGAATTGATCCACTAAGTGTTAAACATTTCTACAAATGCTTCCACTTTTCGTAATTGTGTTTTCTGGAAACGACTAGAAGCTGCGAATTGTAAAAATGTACGACTAATGACACGTAACAAATTTGGCAAAATTAAAATCTAGAGAATGACAAAAAAGCTCAATACAATACAGAAATCTAACCCAGATAAGAAGAAAGAACTTATCTACGTGAATAACGCCAAATAGCGAAGTCCTTGAGAAAAGAGTCGCCAAAGCGCCTAGAAGATATACAAACACAACAAAGTCATTCAAAAAAAGAAAAAGTACTTTTAAGAGGTCGAGCTTTTTCTAAAAGTCGAATAAAGCTAAAATGCCTAAACACCAAAAAACCAGAGAACACACATTATTCAACAAAACCACGACGACAAAAACAAGAAGTAAGAAGTTTAAGCAAATCTAAACCCTAGTGATCAAACCTAAACATAATCCCTAAGAACTCAAAAAACAAAAGAAAAAACAAAATATATACCGAAAGTGTAATGTGCCATCAGAAAGAAAATAAACAAGAACTATGTTAATTATGCCAAAAAGTAGGAGATTTTTTTCACCACAGAAACCAAGCAGACCATAAAAATCTGAAAAAAAACCAAACAAAGAAATGTCAAGATAAAAAAATGATTTAAAATCGACTACCTAAAAGTCAAAAAACCAATTAGTAATGAGATTATAACAACCAAGTAAAAAAAGACTAAACAACACATGAATGAACCAAGCAAAGTAAAATCCAAACCGCATTTGACATAAAACAAAACCAACAAAAAGAAAACGAAGTAAAAGTAAATAAGAAAAAATAAGCAGCCACACTTGCTAACCAAACATCGCTAGTCACTGTTCATCGTGTTGGATTGTCACATTGGAACTTAAAAGCCAAAAAACGGATTAGAATATTTCAAGAGCAAAAGTAACCAAAAGAAAAAAATATTTTAACAATGACCGGCAACATCAAAAATGCCGACCAAGCCAAAGTACAAGAAACGACGTGGCAGCCTATTTCAAGTTTCAAACCGAGCACAACAAAACAAAAACCAACTGATCCCAACCAAGCAAAAAAAAAGTAACTGAGAAAAAAAGAAGCAGGCGAAGATAGATAATGTTCGATGGAAATGCCTGTTTTGTCTTCTCTTCGTAGAAGAAACAACATAAGTGACTTCATTGCCCAACCAGTCGCACTAAACTTTAAATGAGATCAAGCAGAAAGACTAATAGCTGGCATTTAGAAAATTCCTAGCTCAAAAAAGAAAGAAATAAGAAGCAGAAAACTTAAATATAAAAAAAGAAAGAGAAATATATAGGTCCATATTCTTTCCGTAGAAGAACGAAAAGAAAGACCATCCTACGGTGTCCATCCAATCACCTTAGGGGCAAACTTGAAAAAAGAATAAAAATAAAAAAGAATGACTGGTACATAAAAAAATCACCAGATCAAAGAAGAAAAAAGTAGAGAAAGAAATTGAAGACAACCCAGTTTATCACTCTTCGAACGACAGTGAACACAAGTAGTAGAGTTGGTGATAGGTACAGAAGACGGACGTGAAGATTCTTCTGGAGCATATAAACGCATTGAACAACAAAGACAAACAGTACGATTAATAACTAATGATACCCAAAGAATAGCAGTAAATCTATCCAATAAGTAATATAAACCAAGAGAAACAAGAAAAAAATTCGATACTAAAGATTCACTTATACAACCAATCTATTAAAATAAAAAAAATAGTAATTAAATTGAAGTCTCACGTTGAGCGCCACTTTTTGTTGGTGTTGAGTGGTCGTGTTTAAGAATACTATAATAAAAAAATAAACCGGCGCCACTCTTCTCGTACCGGTAGAATCTTTGGTACGGAAACAGCAAAAGTACATACAAACCCATTGTCAAAAAATTTTATAGCAGATAAAGCAACGAACAAAGAGAGAAAGTAAATTAGTTGTTAATTTTTTAATCGATAAAAAAATGTGTAAATGCTAAGCACAATTAATCAATAACACAATCACGTAAGGAAAAATTGATCAAACATTAACAATGACTGCAAATAGCTATAACGTTGCTAGTAATAACTGCTACTTCAGCAATACTACCCTTAACACTTTCAAAAAGTACAAGCTTACATTAATCAATTTCGTTTACCCACCACCAATCTTGAATATGAACAAATTACTAAGGTTATTCGTACGGTTCAAGTCAGTAATACAGTAATATTCAATTGCAAAATAAAGACCAAATAAATATATTTGACTAATAGTAAAATATTAATAATGATTTTAGATACACTGAAGGCCTAATATGATTAATAAAGCGGAAGGATGAACATAATTAACAGTGTGTTACGTACGAAATTTTCATTACGGAATACCCTGTATATGTAATTGAAATTAGATTCCGGTTTGGACGCCCTCTGCCGATCTTTTCTCGTGGCTGTCATTTTTGCGACAGAATTGTGAAGCTGTCGATTGCCTAAAATGGCTTGTATGACTTAAAGAAATAATTTCAAGAGACATCCGTAATAATGGGAATCAAATTGTAATTAAATTACGTTCGTGAAATATTTGAGTCGTCACAGGGTAAGATAATTACTGCCGTTTTATTAAATTTCGTTTGTAATTTCTCCTTAATTTGATAGCCGTTTCCCCACGCTCGAGCACATGTTCGTTTCAATAAAGGAGTGTTAAGGATTAATTATTATTAAGGAATACCGTTACCGAACACGTACGATTTTGGAAGGCATATTCTCCGCCACGAAAACGGGGTCTTGACAAGCCTTACTGTGGGAGATGTTACTTCGTGTATACTAGTCGATTGTGTTATCAGCCACCTGTGCTAAATTGTTACCTACAGTATACGATACAACGGGTTTTTATATAACATTTAATGATTTATTAATACTATTTTTTTAGCTTCTTGTTCTTTGTGAGTTAGTGTGTGATACGATTTGCTTTTCACTATTTATTACAGGCCGCTGGCGGGGAAAACGTTTTCTTCGCGAAAGTGGATACTGGATTTTGGGGTGAGTTGTTTGCTTAACTTTTATATCGTGATCACAAAAGTTACTCACAGAATTTTAATTAATGTTAACGACCGTAATTACGTTATTGCTTATATACCAATAAGGTAACCTTAATCATTTAAGTAACTGTATCGCATGCTGTGAGGGAAAAACATATTTATTCCGAAATTTTTGGTGCTGTTCATTTCGACATAACTTCAATGTGTAGTGTGTGTTGCCGATACTGCGGGCATTCATGTATTAGAACTTCGATCTAATCTAGTAAATCTTATGTATTACGAAATCAAAGTTTTCTACACTTGTTAACGAAAATTGTTAGTCATTCTAGTATTTAAGGCTTGCGCATTTAGCGTATAGTTGTCAATTTACTGCGCTACTAAATTAAAACTGTGATATTTGTTAATTCTACGTGGAAACCATTCGAGCATCGATAGGTGAAGAAATTTCATATATTCTTATTAGTATCCAACGTTAATACATTAAAGTGATTAATTGTTAATCTCTCTTGTTATTTTTCTTTCTCCTGTGATTATCGTTATCTATTAACTAATTTTGGCTAGTCGAACATCAGAGTAATAAGGATTACGAACCTCAAATTGAGTTACAAGTTTGGCTCGTCTGTCGTGATCGAGGCAGAAGTGTTATCTTGGATCAGATCTGGCGCCCTTAAGCATACTTCCTGTAAACCTCCCCTACCTCCGACTATGTGAGTTGGCCGTGCAAGGTTCGTAAGACATAAAGCTTGTAACAAGTGCTGAAGGTTTAATTTAAAGAAACGTGAATACGTACGTAGCAAAAGTTACAAAATTAAACCAAATTAATAACGTGTACGCGTAAAGTAAATAAATTACATAAAAAAGAAATTTTATCGTAAGCGATAAAGTCGAAGTTAAATTCCCTTTTGCAGTAACCACTAAGACTATCCACCCAACATTAATCGTACTAGGGGCTTAAACCTAAACAAAAAAAGTCATTTTGTTAAAATCGTAACTGAAATCATTGTTCTTTAACTCAATTATATTGCAAAAAAAATTTTAAGAAAAAGAAAATTTCACATTTCGAAATAATGCTAAGTGAAATTTACCCAAATTATTTAAAGTCTGTGTTGTTGTAATGCATATGATAAACTCTGTTTACACTACTATATGTTTGTACTGAAAAGCAAATAGCGTCCCGTTTTTTCTTTTCTTAAGTGTACCTACTTAAAATAAATTAATTTTAACTTTTTACTTAGCGTAACCTTTTTTTGGTTAAATGTTCCCCAATGACAATGAAAACCAAGCAGGACCACAAAAATGTTGTCGAGTTACTGCATCTTTATCAATAAAGTTTTGGTCACTTCCTTAGAAATATTCCGCAATTTCTTCAAGAACACAGAATGCGTTAGCTTTTTATTTACATTTATTTAATTGTGTGCTAATTTTAATTAATTTTTAACGACAGATTGCGTCTGTTTTTGTGTATAAACGAGAATATATAAGATTTTTTAAACCTCCTAAATAAACCATTGTTACGTAAGTATACATAAATATAAATTCAAAATAAAACGACGCTGTTAAATATTAAAAAAAACATTAAAACTTTTGCAGTAAAGATTGTGGTAGATACAAAAACTTTTCTTTTGTCAAATTGTATTTAAGACTTAAAACTTTGTTAAAAACAAAATCAATTTAAAATAATTTTATGAAATTCAAAATTGAATTAATTTACATGTTTGATTTGTCGTAACTACAAAACAAAATTAAATCAATGAATTTTGTTAGAAATTAATTACCTATAATTTAAAAAACCGCATGTAATTTTGTGTATAAAGCTATACAAACATAGAATAACATAAAAATACATTTTATTTAGACGTACATTGCTTTGTGATATCTTAGACACATAACCACTACATAACAAAACCAAAACCAAAATAACAACACTAAAAACGTATAGTAAGTATCAAATATCTACGAGTCTAACAAACTGAAAAAGCTAAACTTAAAAAAGCAAAAAAACTACCTATCAGTCTATATATAAAAACTGATTTTTTTATACTTTTCAGGAAGCAGAAAATTTAAAAGCTCTAAGTTATAATGGATTTTTTACAAATAAAATTTAACTGTCGTGCGTTTTTTATTTTATATTGACGTTGAAACGTGAATGTCAACGTCAATTCAAAAATAAAACAAAAATATGTAACCGAAACGAGTTTTATGTAAGAAAATAACTAAAAACTCTTATTGATTATTTTAGCAATATTTTTCTACTGTCTGAACGACGCTCGTCTCTTTTTACTTATATAAATTAACACATTGATGTTAAATATTTATATAGCAGTTTAAGTAAAATAATTTTAAACGTTGTGCTCAACCTGTTGACGTTTCACATTTCAAAAGATTTATTAGTAATATCTTCAAGCGATAAAACTTTTTCCTTCAAGCCATAACACGTTATTGAGTTTTCTGTATCGGCAGCATCATTAAATATAACTTTAAAAGTAATTCAAAAAAGTTTACAAAGTCATTTGTTGATATAAATACTTATAAAAAATATAAGTTTTAATTGGTATAGACAATCGATATTTAATTAAAATAAAAATAAAATCAATAAAACTTTTCTTTCAAACTCGAGTAATTTTTGGTAAATGAAGTTTGTTATAAAAAAGAAATATTAGTGTAATAATTTAAATTATTAATTAAATATTCAATTTTCTTTGATAGTACTCACATTTTGTATTTTGATCTATTTTAGCAATATTTTCAGCGCTAATTCAGTAAGATCATAAATGTTTAGCTATAATCTAATTTCTCTTTTGTAATGTGCAACCTGCCGATAATTTTTACACTAGCGTTCCGTCTTAAAAAAACTGGCGTGGTCACCACGCGACTTTTCTATAAGGAATGATGAAGGAAACTACATATTTTTTTAAGGTTATGTTGTCATAAAACCATTTTGAAGTGATATGTACACGATTGAAGAAACTGTAAAAATAATTCGAATAATTTACATACGTACAAAATTATATAAGAAAAACTGTTAAAAATGGCGGATACATCCAATTCCGGTTTCTTTATTAAACCCATCTTTTGATAGAACCGAGAGAATATGAAAAGCCAGCTCCATACCAAACTTCAAGTAATTAGGACTTTTAGTTCCAGAGTTATCGTGGGTACATCCAAAGATAATTTAAATAAGATGCAGCACTCCGTATATAAGCAAGTAAATAAAATGTAGAGAAAAATTGTTATTTTTTAACGTATCTTGCTTTCCTTTCAAGATATAAATTTTTTTTCTAAAAAAAAAATGTCGTAGGCGGGATTCGAACCTAGGATCATATATGGAATTGACTTTCAATTATAAATCAAATATCTAATAAAATGTTACTGTTAGAAGAAATTTTTATTTTAATAAATTGTTAAAAAGAATTAACTCTATAAGAAACTGTAAGAATAATTCGAATAATTTACATACGTACAAAATTATATAAAAAAAACTGTTAAAAATAGCGGATACACCCACTTCCGGTTTCTTTATCAGAGCCATCTTTTGATAGAACCGAGAAAATATAAAAAACCAGCTCCATCTAAATTACAAGTTACTAGGACTTTTGGTTTGAGAGTTATCGTGGGTACCACGTTACACACAGACACACACACACAGACACCCAAAATTTGTTTGTCAAAAATACATTTAAAAAAAAGTTGCGATAGCTATACTTTCCTTATAGAAAAGTAAAAAGCATTGTCTATTATGTAACGTGTTCTTGGCTAGTAATAGAGAAAGGATAAGTAAAAAACTAAAAGCACTAGACTAGCAAGAACTAAGATTTTAAAATAACGCCATTTTATTGGTTGTTGGTTTGGTACTAACCAATATTACAACAAAATTTTAAAATTAAAATAGTTTAAACATGGGTTATACAACTGCTCTTAAATGTTGATGTTTATTACACACTAAATGATTTTTAAAACAAAGTTTAAAAAGTTGTTTTTTTATCCAATATATTTTTAACTACAATATTTACAATTCTCTTTTGGTTTCCGACTTATACTAGAGGGTAAACAGTTTTTGTGATCACAATAGAAATAGGTATATTTCAGGGAAGCGACCCTGTCAACGCAAGTCACCCCAGAAAGAAGAGGATTATGTCACCGTAAATCCTAACTCACCCAACGTTACATCCCACGCACGTACTTCTTTACCCACTTGTCCACCCGCTATACAAAGCTATATCAGAAAGGTTATTTCAATACTAATAGATATAAATAAAAGATACAAATGCAAAGTTATCTAGGTGTTATCCCCCACAACGACCTATAAAAACGAACGGGTACAAACATTTTACAAAAAAGTCAAAGAGACGCTAAGAGCAAATAAAACAAAGTACACAATAATAATGGGAACTTTAACGCAATAGAGACGTAAAAAACGAGATCGACTACTTCATATGTAATAACAAAAGCCTAATTATAGATACGACGATATTAAACACAATGAACGTAGGAAAATTATCTTAGTGGTTCGCGTATTGTTTATATAAGAGAGTTAATCAAGTAGTTAAGTTCTAATTAAATCTCGGTAAACATTAACATGTGATAGGGTCGCGGTTCCTCTAAATCCAAGGTAGCATTTTGCTGTATAACAATTTGTTTGTAAAGTTTAAAGTTAGTAATTTAGTGCTTCGTTTTCGTTTTGTTGTTGTTTTCTTGTTACAAGCTTTAGATTTTACGAACCTTGCACGGCCAACCCACACAGTCGGAGATAGGGGAGCAAATTATACTTAAGGGCGCCAGATCAATCCTAATTAACACTTCTGCCTCGATCACGACAGACGGTCCAAACTTGTAACTAATTTTTAGTTTCGTAATCCTTGTTACTCTGATGTTCGGGTAACCACAATAATAGAGAAAGGTATGTTACCATAAAAAAAAAGATTAACAGGTATAAAAACTTTAATTTAGTGACGTAGATGATTAACACAAGTATATCTAATTTTCAGTGCATAAATACCAGCAGTATCGGCAACACACAATACATATGTAAGTTAAGACGAAGCGAACAGCAAAGAAAATTTCGTAGTAAATATTGTTTGTACACAGCATGCGATACACACAAAATAATTAATGAAACTACCTTAATGGTAATAAAACAATGATCGTAATTACAGAAATTAACATAAACAAAAGTTCCGTGAGTGACTTTTCTGACAGCGATAAAATAATTAAATAAACTTACCCACAATCCAGTACCTACTTGGTCGAAGAAAACGTTTTCCCCGGCAAGTGAGCCTGAATTAAATTTGAGTAGCAAATCACAATCACAATGACTCACGAAATCAAGATCTACAAAATTGTTAATTACTACATAAAGAAAGTACACATAACATAACCCGATTGTCGAATGCTGTTGTACACATTCAATGAAAGTTGGTTTCGCAGGTGTTTGCCGCATGAGTAGGATCTCGAAGAAAAGTTCTTGTCTTCGGTTTTTTTAGTTTTAAACGTAGGCCTTATAGAGTTATACTCGTCCCATGAAGGTATTTATCGATATTAATCCCTCATTATTCTTTATTGAATAGAAACATGTGAGCCAAAACGTGGTGGAACGGTCTGTGACGACTAAATTATTTTACAAGCGTAATCAAATTATAATTTGATTTCCATTATTGAGGATGTCCTTCGAAATTTTCTTTAACCGACACAGGCCATTTATGCAGTTGACAGCTTAACGATTTCGTCGTAAAATGACAGTCACAAGAAAAGATCGGCAGAGGGCGTCAAAACCGGAATCTAATTTTAATTCAATATACAGGGTATTCCGTTATAAAAATTTTGCACGTAACATACTTTATTGTTTTTTAAACACAACCAAATATTCCCGTATGGTTATGTGATGGAAAGTTTAGATTCTTACTTTCAAAATCTATTTTTGCTTGAAGGGGATTTGATCAAATCATAACAGCTATTCTAAGAGCACCACGTATAAGAACTGCGGATAACCTGGAAAACATCACGCTTCGAACCAGGTATTTCTAAGTAACAATTATATCGTTTGTTTTGCTATTAATTGCAAAAAAGCTTTCACTAAGTACTTTTATGTACCGAAGTTTTAGTTTAGAGCAAAACATTAATAAACAATCTCGTTTGTACTTTTTTTTGGTTCTTACAACTATTTAAGTTCTGTTATTTGATTTAAATAGTTTTGCGGAACCAAAGTCCTTTAAATTTAATTTAGTTGAATTTTTAGTATAATTTTAAATTTAATTTACGTTTCAGTAAAATTGATTTTCTATAATTTTTTTTTCTGACAAAATTTTGTAATTGATTGTTTTATTATTAATTTATTTTGTTCGTAAAATTTATTTGTTTATTTTCTATGTACCAAACTTTAAATTGTTTAAATGTAACGGAGCCTTTAATCGATTAATCTGTTCACGTGTCATTTTTTAGTGTTAAAAACACTTGTAGGGAGCTTGATTCGAAGGCTCGTGTAACGAAACGATGAAACGCTCAGATGAAACAAATCTGGAACTTGCGGTGGTGCCCAATTTCACTTAATTTTTTGTATTTTTCGGGTACAGTGTTTATTATTAAACAAGATATTCCTTATGATTCGTTTTATGTTTTAAAAATATAATAAGTCTTAATTTCACTCAGCAATCATGAAAAATGATTATAGTAATTGCAGAATTAGATCCACGCGAGGTTCCGCCTTGTACGCTGCAAAAACGGTACAATATAGATAAAATTGCACATAAACAATTTATTGAGCACAAAATTTACTAGAAAAAAGTCCACGGGAGTGTATCATTATATCTAATAGTTTAAGAGTTACAGAATTTTAATGTAATTTTTGTGCAACTTTGCACACTTGTATCTTTTAAACTATTGAACGTAAATGTACCATTCCACCGACTTTTTTATAGTAAGTTTTGTCCTCTATAAAAATGTTTATGTGCAACTTTCCTCTATCTTGCACCGTTTTAGGGTAATAGTTTATTGGTTATTTTAACTTATTAAGCAAATCATTTCAATACAAAAATTGTGTCGGTTTCGATGCTGGTGTAATATTACGATATCGACAAAGCTATCCTTAGCCGCAAAAAAAGCCGCGGTGGTTACCAAAAGCAACTCGACCGAAACACACATGTTCTACTAACCCGATAATTTAATTCTGCTGTAAGTTTTCTTTAGATATGACAAGGAATCGCAAACGCGACAAACTGTTGAAAAAAAATCAATTTTTAAACTGTGGATGCACATTTCCAAGGATGGAATTTCCACTTTGTAATTTTTACATCTGAAAGAATGTGGCAACGTAGCTCGAATCGTGTCGTAATCTTAGAAGCTGTAGAACTGTGAACCTCCATAAAACTCGGGTAAAATCCTGTTATAATTTACTTTTGTTGTTTTTTTTTTAAATGCGCATCGACTAGTTAGAGTGTGGTGCAGCAATTGTCAGGATTGTATTTAATCATTGAATGATTTATTTAATCCAAGCGTATTTAAACAAAGTCTGGCTAAATTTCTAAAAGTTTGGCTCTAAAATTGATTGTGTTTAGAAAAAATTTTACATTTATCCGAATGCTTTCAAACGTATCTAAGCCAGCAGAAAATGAGTCAGTAGACGTAAATCATAATTATTCGACCTTTCCTCGCATAATATGCTTGTGAGCGCAATATTATTATTTGAGCTTTGCGAAGGTGACCTTTTCCTTTGAAAATAATTTGTGTCAAATAAAGTTTGATGTTTTGAAATTTTGTTGCTTGCTTTGTGTTTCTTACCGTAAATCACTTGGAATAGAAAAGCTAAACGTTACCAACACAGCTCAAATACCCATTTTTGTGCTTCTCTAAAATTTTTTTTTTATAAAAGAAGTACCCTCCAGTTCGCAATCATTTCGCACTAAACTAAACAGCCGGGACTGTTTGGATTTAGAGTTTCTAATACTAATTCAATGCCAAGCACAATTTCCGTTTCTCTTGGAGAAAACAAAACAAAACAAAAATAGAAAAAACTACTGACGTCGGCCTATTTACATGCCATGATGTTTGTTCAAGTGCATGGATTCAAGATAACGCGATCGGGTTTCTCTTTAGATATGTCACTAAAAGCTATGTTTTATCAACGCGCAGCAATTCTTGATAATGAACGGTCTTGCTCATAATTTGTTATGACAAAAAATTTTCTATTAGTCATTGGTGTTGCTGATTCATAATTTTCCAGCGATGAAGAGGTTATGGGAAACAATTCTCAGGCATTTCATGGACAAATGTTAAATACAAACAATTGGTGTATTATTATACGATCATATTCTCGTTTAATATGTACCTAGAATACTAGTTATCTGTGTTTTTTTATTATTTATGTATGCATTCTTATTTTTGAAAATTGTAATAAACCTTGTTCATTATATTACGTAGGTAATATTGTGTTTGTTTTCAACACCTTACGATAATTGCAAGATTTGCGATATCTGTAATTTTTTTGTTTTTTTTAGAATTTCGTGTCTGTTTTAACCATAACGATTTTATTCAATTTAAAGCTTTTGTTAACGTCTGTGTGCTCAATACAAGTTTCCATATCTGCCGTACACCTACCATTGGTAATTCCAATAATAAACGGCATTTAATTTATATAATTAAATTATTTATATCTTCAGTAATCAAATGCCTGCGAAGTATTGTAAAATATGGTTGCATTTTATTAGTGCAAAATATTTAGTAGACAATAATTATTATATTGCCATTTTTTATTTATTTATCTGTTCATTACCAAGACAAACGTAACTAATTACCAAACAGGAACCTGTAACGCGACTCAACCACCAATACACGTGCACGCATAATTGCCTACACCACAGGCTGTTTAGTAGCACGAAACATACCGCCCATCCTAATTAACAGTACAACTGTGATTTTTAATAACCACCAACAAAAACTAACTTAAACAAAATTTTAAAATAACAACTAAATATAACACAATTTTACTGCAAAAGCAGCGGGCATAACTTTACTAAACAGTACGAACTGCCGCCACGCGAACAATATTATCCTTCCCAGGATGCAATTCAACTAATCTGCTCAACCTCCAATGTAGAGGTAGAATCAACTCGTTTTTGATTAAGACTAACGTGCCAATATCTGTTGGCTGAAGCACCTTGATTTTGGCCACTTTCAGCGTTAATAAAGCGTGTGTAAGTGTTAATTTTTCCATATGCGCCAAAAAACTTGGTGTAATTGCGAACGCTAAAAACGAATCATTTCCAAATATGACAAAACCTACATAGAGGTCGAAAATTGAGGATTGCTTTTACAAGTATGTTCAACTCCTCATAAGTGAGAATTTGATTTCCAATTACCCGTAAAAAATGGGTTTTAACAGATTTAATCCCGTTCTCCCACAAACCACCGAAATGTGATGCGAAAGAAGAGTTGAAATGACACTAAAAGGCTTCAAATTCCACTGCAAACGTGAATTGTTTATTTGCTCTGACAAAGTTGGTGCCACAATCACTAAAAATATCATTGCAGCGATCGTGGGGTGCAATAAATCTACGTAACGTAATAAGAAAAGTCTAACTTATTAAATCTGAAATTATTATAAGGTCCAGAGCTTTGGTAAAACACAGAAACAAACACAAATAAATTTTGGCGTGTTTAAAACCACGTTGTTTCAAAATAAAAATTGGAAAAGAACCCACATAACCTATTCCAACACAACTAAATGCCTTTACCTCATTCTCACGAAATGCAAGCAATTCTGCCATGGGGGCTACAAGTGGAGTGAATCGATTCTTATAGCACAATTGACAATGTGATAAACAACGACAAATTACTCAGCACGCCGAGACAATCCAAAACTTTTGTTGTACCAAATACGAAGTTGTGTGTTTATTTTTGAGATGAGTACCACCAACTCTCAAAATTCCATCACTATCTATAAAAGGTGATAATTTTTAAAGATACTTGGAGCAACAGCATTCTTTACGAATATTTTTGTATTCCCTTTAGAATGTCTCCAAATTTTACTATTTTGACTAAGCGAGTGAGTGCTTGATGCAACTCAGGTCTGCTTAAAACATTATGGTTTTAACTTAAGTATGACAATTTGCGATAAATCACAAACAATATGCAATTTGTACCGTAGATACCACGTGCTTTAATTCACAGGTGGTTTCTGGCGGCGACGAAACAACTATATCTTTCGACCAGAATTCTTTCTGTGTATGAAGCCAATTTGGTCCCGCCCACCATAAAAAGCATACGACTAGCTCTTATGGCAGAAGAAGAACAAACGAACGTGACGCCAACAACTAGGAGGAACGATTTCTTGGAAGTGTGAAACGCGCTTAGATATAAAGGTTTTCCAAAGATGCGGCAAATAGCGTATTTACGCTAATGCCACCTGCGAATCACTCCAAGCAATTATTTTTTATATGGCTACAACCTGTTTATATCTCCTTAGTACGAATGCAGAACGTTACACAATAACACTGCTGCAAACAGTTCTAAACGAAGGATGGATAAACTTTTGAGTGACCCGACCTTCGATTTGGTAATTACGAACGAAATAAAAATCTGACTATCCTGATCGCAGATCCTGATTCACAAACCAAGTTAAATTATACAAGCGTAGCCTACCTGACTCCGACGCATCGCATTCCCACTTACTGCAAACACCGTCAGGCGGCGCTGTGTCCCAATCTAAAGCTGTAATCCACAGATGCTGTATTAACCGTTTTGCGAAAAATGTAAGTGGAAAAAAGAACCCTGAAGGGTCATAAATCTTTGCTCAAAAGTAAGAACCTGATTTTGAAATAAAAAATCCCAACGATCAACTTCATCAATTCGATCAAAAGCTGCCAAATTTTCCACAAATGTATTTAACAGATTTTGTAGTGCTATGGATAATTGCAAACTAACTTTGGGTGCGTTTGCTTATATATTTTAACTTTATTTGCTTGATTCGTATCTAACAAATGGGTTCGTGTTTCCCCTATTTACTACTAATTACTACATTATATTCTATTTACACTTTTACATTATCCCTCCTTTCCTCTTAACTTTTTCCTCCTTCTCCATATTTATTTCCTCCACTCCGCCTCTTTTCCGTTTTCTTCTAAGATTTCCTTTATTTTCATAACCTCTTCTCTTAATTCTCGGCACTTATCTCTCATGTGATTAAGGTCCTCCGTCTCTTCTCCACATAGTCTCTGCACATGTTGTCTTTTTCTTTTTTCCAGAATTTATTACCTAACTCTTCGTTCTCACATCTAAACCGTGCTATCATTTTTTTCTTTTTGTTGCTTTTATTCTCTATATCCTTTAAATATTCTGGCACCCCTTCACCCTTGATATCCGTATAATTTCTATTATATCTACCCTCTTTTATCCTTGTCCATCTTTCTTGTTTTTCGATGTCCCTATCTCTCCTTATTATTTCTTTCCTTACCCCTACTCCCTTCTCTTAATCTCTCCATTTCTTCTCTCGCGTACCCGTTTCTTTTGTAATACTTTTCTCTGTCCTCCTGCTCGTACTTCACTTTTCCTCCCTTTATCTCTTTCCAACATTCTTGCAGTATTTTGCATTCTGTTCTTTCCTTCAGTTCTTTCTCGTATTTTATGGCCCTTTTTCCTATCTCTACTCTTATTTTCGCTACCTGTACTTCCTCTCTCACAACATACCTCGGTGTATCTCTGTCCAGTTGTAACCATCGTTTAAAATCGATTGGTTGATTGAGTAATGTTTGGTAACGGACACAGTATTTGGATTGACGTTTTTTTTCATTTAATGTATTTTGAAGTTGTTTTAATGTACTTTTGGATTGAGTTTAATAAGTTATTTTACGATTTTTAATTCAGAGTTACAATGTAAATTGTTGATAAAGTTTTGTATTTTGTTACGCTGTAAACCATCTGATTTCGCGATTTTGCTTATTGAATGTTTCACTTGGATTGTTGAAAAATTCCAGTTGTGAGTTATGTTTTCCTTCTGAGATATAATCGTAATTAAATCTATTTTCGCCGTTTGTTTATTTTAAGTTGGTTTAGGAGTTCTTTGTTCGAGTACATTCGTACTTGAATTTCTTTATGTCAAACGTTTAGATTACGTGGAAAAATTAAGTCGTTATCTTAATTTATTAGGCAGTTTAAATTCTTGTAATATAATAGTTTGTCAAATTGACAGTTTCACGTACAAGCGAAACGCTGTGTCCTAATTATATAAATATGACGTAATATGATTGTTTGTCTCTTTATTGCACTTCTTCGCGAGAGTATTTTGGTGTTTGAAGTTTCGAACGCAGCCTTTGTGGAAAGGGCAGTCGACGAAAGTTGATATATAGAGGTGTTTTTGGTAAATGTGAGAGTGGGAAGTTAGTTGGTTGAGGGTCATAGAAATGTAGATCACGCAGGTGATAATTCACCTTTTCTAATAATTACCGTGGAAGTAAAAGAAGATGGTGCAGTGAATTTAAGTGGAAAACTTTCCTTTTTCGTAATTACGGTTAATTAAGATCACTGTTTTGCCTAAATTAATATCGCATGTTTCGTTACGTGAATTTGTGCGTGAGTTTGTTTCGCAATCTCATCCTTCGCCTTGGGGGCGGATTAATAAATCTTCCACTGGTAACCTATTGTTTGGGAAGCAGCCAAAGTCCATCGAGGTGTTAGCTTTCAAAACCACTGGACCAAAAGTTCGACCGGTATCACCAACTAAGAATTAAGGTATTTATCGATTTTGTTGTTTGATCGTGCAGTGTCCCGCGATTAAAAATGCAGTAAAAGCTTTCAATTTTGAGTCAATTGAAATTACGACTAACGTTGAATTTAATTATTTCAACGAACACGTATAGTGTTTGCGCGAAATTAAAATCAATTAATTTTGTTTTGGTGCGTTTGAGAAATAATTCGTATTTCGAATATATGATAATGTAACGACTTATAAACTATATTTTGTTTAGTTCGAATTAAAGTTCGGACATATATATGTTATAAACTGTATTGCTTTTTTGTGTGTGTTATTTTATTTGTTTGTTATAAATATGCGGTCAAGATCTTGAGATTTAATTATATTTGACGTCGAATTAACGCTATTGTAGTAGCATTTCTTTTTATAAATTTTAATGTAATGTTTTGTGTGTAAATTATTCATTTTTGTTTGCTTAAGATTATTTCATTTCTTTTATTCAAATTTATTTGATATCAATTAGTACTTGTTATTTTATTTTGTCTTGGTTTTAAATTTTCAATCAATAAATGTTAAATTGTTAAATGTAAAGAGCTTTTATTCATTTAGCCGCCGCATACGTAAATTTTTGTTTAAGTGTTTTTCAGAATTGTTATAACCCAAGGTAAGTTCTGGGGTTATAACCAACCGGATGAGCTTTCAGGTAATCAGGGGTTTGAAAGCTTTCCCTTATAGAAATCCTTGATTGGCGCCCTTACCGATTATTTGACTATTTTACCGTTCTAGTTCCATATTTACGACGATCGCGTTTCCAATTTTTCACGGAATTTTAAATAAAACCCACCCCGTCTCCATTGAGCTAGTGGCACAACCCCCGTTTATGTTACTACATTGCAGGCAGTGACTTTGTGTTAATTTTGGAATGTAACACAGTCCCAATACCCATCTCCAGTATTTCTCTTGTATCCCTTCTACCCCCTCCACCCCGATATTTCTGCCCCATACATCACCACACCCTTTATTAACTTTTCAAATAGCAGCATTATTTTTTTTATATCCATCTCAAATACCCTTTCCCCCACACCCCACACTTGTCCTATTAATCTGTTACCTTTCCTCACTCTTTCGTTTATGTGTTCTCCATCCTTATTATCCTGCTTCATCGTGTACCCCAGGTATGCCAATTCCTTCACCTGCTGCACTTTCTCCATCCTCCATTTCCACTCCTCTCTTTTTCTTTTCCCCCTCCTTTTCTAAATACCATTATTTTTGTTTTCTCCGTGTTTACTTCCATTTTTTTTTCATATATTTTTCCAGCGTTCTCGTCATATCTATTATTTCTTTTTCCTTCTTAGCCACTAAACTATATATCCGCATAGACTAACGACAGTATATACCGCAAACAGGCTTGGGTTCAGGTGCGTTTGCTATAATATACCAATAGAATAAAGCAAATATTTTAAATGTAATTTTATAACTGACTGTTTTTAGAAGTAAGGCTTTAATTAAAGTTAAAGGTTTTTTTGACAAAGTAAAAATTAGGTATTGAAATTTCTCTGTTTGGTAACGAATTATTGTCGTGTATCAACGTAGTCTTAAAAAGTAGGCCAATCTTTCAAAGATTTGAAAATTTGATACGAGGCAAATGTACATTTGTACGACTATTTGTCTCCAGACGTACTCTTGACCCAACGTAGCTAGCTGTTGACGAAGAACGATTTTTAACTTTAGTATTCAACCTATGCAACGACGATCTTTTCAATTATCTGCCAATTTATCTGACAATGTGCCTGCATCTACTTGTTGCAAATCACTATAAAGACTTTGTGCATATTTGAGTGTTGCCATAAACTTTAATCTTAACGAGCTATCTATATGAGTACTTGTCGCCAAAGCTAACATTTAGTTTAAACGTAACAAGGTTTTATTTGCTAAAGCTAAAGTCTTTTCTATGGTGTGAACCATGATGATAAATTAACAAACGAAAAATGAAACAAGCTGCAATGGCAATCGGTCCAAAAATCCAATCAAACACAAACACAAAATGCACGAAAGTAGTGATTGAACCAACTATTATTTCAATTATCTAGTCTTTAACAACAAACGCAATTTACAATACAAACGCAACAACAAACGCAAGTTTACAAAATGTAAGCAACAAGTTCAATTTGCCAAAAATGTAAGCAACGTCAAATACAAAAAACAAAAAAAACCTATATCTGCCGTTGACATGTGACAAGTAAATCAAAATGCGTACAACGCAAAATTTGTCAATATATCAAGCAAAATTAAGCACCGATAAATTATCCATTTTAAAAAACCATGTTTTAATCATAACGATTTTATTCAATGTCAAACTTTGTTAACGCCATCGATAATTTTAGTAATACACGCTCTTTTTAAAGTTCCATTAAAACGGCATTTAATTTATATAATTAGATAACTTATATCTTCAGTAATTAAGTTCCTGCTAAGTACTTTAAAATACGGTTGCATTTTATTAGTGGAAAATATTTAGTACATAATAATTATTTATTATATTGCTTTTTTTTAATGTATTTTTGATTTTATCACCAAGGCAAACGTAACTAATTACTAAACGCTCACGTAATAACTATCTTTAACCACCAACACACATGCACGCATAATTACTTACACCAGAACGTTTTCGGTAACACGAAACGGTGACTTTATACACTGAATGATAGGTTCTAATAGTGTGTACATCGCACGGCGTGTTCTTCTGGTTACCAAAGTCCAGATGTTTATTAAGCCGTTATTAAGTTTGCTGGCGCTTTTTTGAGTTTGATTTTTGGCTTTTACATTTTGAGTTTTTACAAACAGTTGGGGAATTTTGAGTATAATCCACGACCACGTGGGCTCTAAACAAGGGGATTATAGATAGGCTTAAAGTAACACAAAGAATGCTGACCATAATCCTAACACAGAGGTACGCATAAGATTTAGAGTAAAAAAAGTAGTGGAACGGCTTAGTGTACCAAGGTAAAACTGGGCGAGACACGTAAATAGGATAGAAGCAGATGGATGTACACAAAATATTATAGAATAGAGATCTCAAGAAAATAAGAGAAACCAAGTAGTAAACGGATGACATTAAGAAATTGATAGTACACGATTGGAAGAAGAAAGCGCGCAACAGAGAAGAGTGAAAAGGAAGGCTTATGTTTGACGATGAACAGAATGAGCTGCTGATGACAATATGAAAATTTAAATAAAAAATTAAAATTGCAGATTTGTTGATTAGTGTTATTAAAAGTCATAAAGTGGCAAAACAAAAGTTTGCTAAAATAAAAGACTTACGATTATTTTCTTACATTAAGTAATTGTAACCAATAATTTTAAAAATAGTAAAAAACGACAAATATTCTCTTTTAATTTTTTAATTAAAACATAACTAATTTCTTTTAATTATTATTTTGTTTTACGGAGTATAATAAATACGATAACGTTTTTAGAAACAGGTCGCAAACATAAAAAACGAATTTTCTTACTTTGAAATTGTAATAATAATCAAAGCTTTTAGGTTTACCCGAATTTTTTTGTACACAGCAAAGAAAATAATTTTTGTATTATAAAAAAAATTATATAAACGTTTTTAGAATACTAACGTAAGATGAATGGCTGCGTACAACCAAAATAAAAATAAACTCTTAATGAAATCGCTAATTAAACACAAAAATAAAACAAACGTGTTAATTATCCTTGTTTTTTAACGTATTTATATCGAATCTTATACAGTTTGTTGTCGTAAATAAAATAAAAACCCGTATTTGCAAAATTAAATAAAATTTAGTAAATCCCTTACAAACTAGACAGAAACGGAAAGTTATAATATAATCTTCTTTTAAGATGGTTTAAATACCATAGATTAAACTAAGACATACGACCACACATAATAAACGTTTAAGTGCTAAAATACTAAGATTAGGAAAACGTTAATCGTTGTTTTCCTTAAGCTTATTTGAGTAAATACGTTTGGTTTAAACGTAGGCACCGCCAACGACATAGTTTAAGATCAAAAACTTTAGTAAACGGCGCAAAACTAAGTAAATTATTCTAAGGTAAAAATGTACGTTGTATTTAGCATATAATAATGCAAACTTTAATCTTCACATTTGTTTATATCGACAATAAAAATTATGTTTCGTGAAAATTTTTAGATTGACATTAATCTAAATATTTTTTTAAAATAAAACAAATTAAAAATTCCCACTCTTATGCTACGTGTTTATGACATCTATTTGCTTTTTTTATTAAACAAAATATCGTAATAATGAATTCCACGACTGAAGCCTAAAAGGCCAAAGATAGAATAACGTAACGGAAACATAAATTCCACTAATTAGGGATAATATTCGGGAAATAAGATATATGTAACAAAATAGAAATTAAAAACATACCTGTATTAATAACTCAGATTTTTTAAATGAGATTTTGTAGATATATATAACAATAAAAATTACATGGTTTCATACATGGTATGCGTATACACAGCTCAAATGCACAACTGCAAATGACTTACAAACCTCGCCCAAAAAAAAGTAGCGATTCCACAAAATTAAAAATGTAGAAAAATTTACATAAAATGAATTGTTAAATTAATACAGATATTTTAAAATGAAATAATAACAGTAACGAAAACGTTACACACCCCATTCAACCAAATAAAATAATGATAGGTACTATCAAATGCAGTACAAGAAACACTATATTACTACGACAACACCGAACGTAAAGTAGCAACAACGCAACGGCAAGATACAACGCAACATTAACGGCAAAAGCAAGATATAAATACAAAGACAGCAACAACGCAAAGGCAGCAACAACGCAAAGGCAAGATACAAACGCAAATGTAGTTCTGAACGTAAAATGCACCATTTACTGCTTATTCTAACTTAATACTAACTTAAAACTAGAAGAATCAAAGTAAGGAAAAAAAAGAAAGAATTCTTGAAACTTGGCTTTGACAACTACATATTTCTAAAGAAAATGCAAGAAGCCGTATTTTTGCGCAATTGGCAAATAACGTTATCCCACAAGCTGTAGCAATAAAATTACCGATACCTAGCACAATAAAATCAAGACGAAGAAAAAAATAAAAATATCAATATCAATATTTATCAACTAAAAACTTTCTACCAGTTTTTAAATCTTTGATATGCCATTTTCCTAAATTGTTTCTAGATATATCAGATAATTCATAAACAGGACGGGAATGTATTTCAACAACCTTACACAGAATAAATACATGCATAAATTTAAATAATGCATTACCCTGTATATTGGTTTAATTAAAAATTACTTTTATATTTCTCGACGCCATCTATCGGGCTCGTTGGTCTCTTCGTATTGAGTAGGCGATATCCGGCGAGATACCGGCATTTTGACGTTAACATCGTGCATGTGATAACCTATGTCTGCGTGAGTTAAAATTCGTTTTCTCAAATAATCCACGTGTTGAGACACGATGGAAAATAGAAGTTTCCTTAATTAACTGAGTTTATCCACGCAGAGTAAGTGGGTTTTGTTCTTTCTTTGATTAAAGGTAATTTTTATGTCTTTTTGTTAGCGCCATGTGCTACCTCCTAACTAGGGGTATCCTGGTTATAATTTAAAGTCTACCAGGGAAAGTTGTGACTTCGTTGCGATCGTGGGGTATTCGAATCGTCACCGGCCGTTCCTCCCACAATCTGGCCCATGATTTCTAGTCGATACTGAAGTACAAGGGATTAGCATCGACAGATATTTTTGATGGGACGATTATAACTACTTATAAGGCCTACGGTTAGAATTAATGAAACCACAGACAGGGGGTACAACAGCATCCGAATACCGGGTTGTGTTATGTGTGCTTGCTTTAAAATTTAAGTAACGACTTTTGTAGATCTGGATTTCGTGAGGCATTAGTTTGACACGATTTGCGACTCAATTTGTTTACAGGATAGCTTGCCGGGGAAAGCGCTTTCTTCGCACAAGTGGAAGTTCCTGTGTTTATGGTAAGTGATTTTATGTATCTTATTCGTTGTCAGAAAGGTCGCTCACGAAACTGTTGTAAATATTAATTCCGTATTTATTAACGTTATTGGATTACCATTTAGATAGTAATTTTTCTTGCTTATTGTGTGTGACGTATGCTGTGTACTACCAATAATTATTATGATAGTGTAATATTAATGCCGTACTTATTATCATTATTTCGTGTATCTCGCATGCTTTATACAAATGATATTTACTATAAACTCTTCCTCGCTATTCATGTCGACGTAATTTACCTATGTATTGTGTGTTGCCGATACTACTGACTTGCTGTAATGAGAATTCTTATATACCTGTGATAATCATCAACGATTCTAGATTAAAGTTGTTATTGTGATTACTTGTTCTTTTATGACACCATACCTTTCTCTTTGGATCGTCGTTATCTAATAACAAACGTTGGCTACTCGAACAGCCGAGTATAAGGATTACGAACCTAACATCGTGTTACAAGTTTATACCGTCTGTCTTGAGCGGGACAGAAGTGACTTTGGATAAGCTCTGGCGCCCTTAAGCATATTTTCTGTATTATCTGTGAACCCCCCCTCTCCCCGACTATTGTGAGTTGTTCGTGCAGGTTCGTAAAATACCAAAAGCTTGTAACACTTTTTTCAGACAAATTGGTAAAGTTTGAAAACGGTAGGACGTTTCCTCAAATCATATCGTTGTTAGCTTTGCTCATAATCTGCTTTTAAACAAGATCGCACATCTTTATATAGTGCAGGTAAAGATAAGACATTATCCTCCCATTGTTTACGCTCAATATTAGATACAAAAAAATTATTAGCATTATTTTCAGATACAGAACCATAGAAACATCCATCAACAAGTACGGTAAACAAACATTAGAGACAAAAGAAAAAATTTAGTTAGTTCACGTTTAGATAAATTAATAATTTGGGCAATCTTAAAAAGATTCTCGTCCCAGCAATTTTTCCTTAATAAAGAAAAAAATAGTAGTTAGAACAGTTCTGTTTGTTCGTTCGGTCCGCTTAGCCTTAAAAACTTGTTCATTACCGCACCAAATAATTTAAGGTTCGCTAAAAATAGTGAAAAGATTTTCTTCAAGATATTTAACAATTGAAGCGGTAGTGGCGTTGGATAAGAGTTTCGCCTAACAAATTTTGTAAACTAATCAGTAATTACTAGCAGTTGAGTATTTCATTTCTTTGCGCGAGGGAAGGGAAGTCAATAGAAGTCATCTGAAACGAAAAGTTAATAATTTTATATTTGCCCAATAACCCAGCATAAGCAACGTTGGAGTTTTTTGAGAACCACAAATTAAGAAATTAGAGACGTATTTCTTAACAGAAGATAATAATTTTGGTCAATAATAAGACAGTTTTGAAACTCTAAAATAACCAGAAGTAACTGCGTCATAAAATTCAGAAATAATTTTATTTATATTTTCGATAAGAACAAGAATTTTCCAATCAGATAGGTTAGAAACTAAATTATGTTTACAACGCAAATGTTTATGTAGAATGCCGTATTTTGATACAACTTTAGATTTTTATTCCAGTCATCAGGAATTATTTTAAAATTTGGAAGAAGATTAACGAAACGAGAAAGATAGTCAGCAGAAACATTTACGATGCTTAATAGTAAAATTAAATTGTGACACCAACGAGTTGCAGGGTCTTTAAACTTAGTTAACCACAGCAAGGAAGCATGGTCGATAAAGACAGTAAACACTCTTTTTCAGTAACGGTATATTTTCTCTCAGTTTTAGTCAAGGTACGACTCGCATAAGCTATAGGATGTTCAAAACCATCAGCTTCTTAAAAAAGTACGGCACCTAGACCAACATCGGAGGCATCAGTTTGAATGAAGAATGGCTTAGGAAAATCAGGACTTGATAAGAGAGGAGCAGAAGTCAATAGTTACTTTAAAGTAGAAAAAGCTTGGTCGGCTTTAGAAGTCCAAAGATTGTCCTTTAGGATTACCATGTAGAAGATCATTATTCGAGGCACCAATAGTAGAGAAAAACAACATAATATTGCAACAAGCCCATTACTCTACGAATTTTGGTAGTATTTTTAGAAACGGAAAAATTAACTGAACCTTTTTAGGATGCGTACGCAAACCATCTTTATCAACTACAAAACCAAGAAAAACAAGGGAATCACGCATAAATTTACACTTTTAAAAACTCACAATAAAATTGGCTTCTTCATACTTTTAGTAAACCTCTAAATGTTTTTCAAATGTAGGAGTGGCGATAATTATATCATCAAGATAAGCAAAAATATGGTCAAGTTCTAGACCAAGTCCTGTATCCATAAGTCTCTGCGCAGTTACTAAAATAATCTAAAAAAAATTGCAAAGTAGTAAAAGTCAAACACGTGGTTCAAACTCATCAAAAAATTTAATAAATATACATGGTGTTAAAAAAACAGTAAAATAATTAAACAATCCATTAAAGTATAGAGATTCTCTAAACATAAAAAGGCTTGGCTGATATTCTCCGCACACTCGTGCCCGGATTAAACTCTATTCGTGCTAGAATTTTACTTTTATTTTTGAAGTAGATATTAACCTTGGTGTTCCAGATGAATAACACTGTTTGTTTAATGAACCGGTATTACGTATTCTTTAGCAAATGCTTTCGAACATACGTATGTAAAAAGATCTGGTAATTTGTATAAGGTTCATGTCACCAACCCTGATGGGAACAACCACGTTAAGACGGCTAGCTGATATGTCAATGAGTAAGCGTGGGAGAATATAAAAAAAAACGGGCTCCACTTCTTAAGTACCTGTAAAATCCTTGACTCGGGGACACCAAAGATACATACGAACTCACTGCCGCACAACAAGAAAACGTAACAAATTGGTTGTATATTTTCCAATTTCATAAATTCCAGACACAATTAGTTAATAATATATCATATAAGACAAATGGATCAACCATTAACAATTGAATGCAGTTGCAAAAGTTCAGTTCTTAAATAACAAGACGTGATCGTTTCAACTAATATAGAAACGTAAGACTTATTTCTAGTTACCTAGCATAGCAGTTAGTAATAATTGTTATTTTGGTAATACTACCCTAGACATTTTCGAGAACTGCAAGCTTACATTCGCCGATTTAACTTAGTCACCACCGGCTTTGATTACAAACAAATTACTTAGAAACTCATACGGTACAAGCTGAAGGCTAAATAATTATACTCGTCTGAAAGTAAAATATTATTGATTTTAGATACACTTAAAGTAGCTAAAGGTTAATATAATTAATAAAGCTAAAGGCTTAATTAAAAAAGAAATGGAAATACGTACGTAATACAAATTACAAAATTGAACATAAATCTTAGCGCTGAAGGCGGAAGGTAAGTAAACCACATAAAAAGATTTATAGTTAGTCAAAGCTGGTAGAAGTCAATTTCCTTTTGCAGTAACCACTGGTTTTTTTTTAATTAATCCACTAAATGATAGACATGTGTACAATAGAAAATGTTTCCACTTTTCGTAATTATGTTTGCGGGAAACGACTCCGAACCTCTGCTATTTTGCTGTACGCAGCTTAGTAGCAAGACGTCGATCTAAAACCTCCAAAAAGAATCTTCATTTGAAACTCCTTTCAATTGATCTGTACCAAAATTAAACTACGTGCAGTCAAAGTCGAAAGCGAGCCAGGAAATAATATACAATGAGGCATCCCTGCCCGTTCATCAAATCACACCGCCAGTAGCGCGCTCGCTTACCCTGCAGTACTACAAATTTTGTTAAAAAACAAATTGTGAACATTTTTGACTAACACGTAACGTTCAACAAAATATTGGCCATTAGCATGACTATACATGATATGCATGTCGGCTAATTCTGCGTTAGAGAAAAGATCCATAGCACTGACAACAAAAGTCAAAGATTTAATGTTTATTTCACAAAACATCAACCAACTATAATAAAAAAATGCAAGTTTTTGTAAAATAAAAAAAAATAAGAAAAAAAAAATAACATTCCACATCTCCAAAACCGGTACTTTTTACTACGCCGCTGGTTTGCGGATCCTACTGAATGGAATAATTTCAGATTATTACTTCTTGTTCATTTTTGATTTTGCGTTAGATAGATAATAGTAAGTGTTGTTGTTTGAGAAAATTATATACGTTTGTTACGTTTTCTTATTGATTGTCTTTTTTTGCTCTATCCTAATCTTTTCGTTGGTGGGTTCAGACGTACCTTTGACGTTTCCGAGACGAGAATTTTGCCAGTGTTATAGTTTTCTCAACCACGCCTACTCACCGACATTGCAATTAGCTGTGGTGACGTAGTTGTTAGCAGCAGGACCCACTATAGCAAAAAGATCGTAGAAACTTGTACCAAAAAAACCTTTAGATTAAAATTACAATTGGATGTTGCACTTTTTAGTTCAATTACTTCCCCAACTACTAATAAAATCTGGGATTTTTACTAATATTTGTCAAATATACTTTCCATTATTAATATACACGTTATACAGCTAAACGTAAAACTAAAAATAAATAATTTTAATAATAATGGAAACATATAAACAATAATTATGGTGTTTAATTAACTCATTTCCATTGTTTAATGTAAAAACACAATAACATAAAGTTGTATAATTTAAGTTAAATTTAAACGTACCCAAAATATTGAGAATATTTGAGGTGATCATCGAAACAGATAGAATTTTCTAGTCCTAGATAAAATAAAAATATAAAAAGCAAACGAAGAAAATCGAACTCGGTTTAAAGTGCAACGTCAGTGATTAATATTTTATTAAGTTGCTAGTTTGTTATTTTGCTTAGTTTGTTGTATTCTGTTTTTAATTTATTAGAATTACTTAGGTTGATAGTAGTGTAAATACTTAAAATAAATTAAGTTGTAAAATCGTTATAATACATATATTTATGATGAGGTAGCGAGACAAAATCTTGATTCGATTAAGGACTTTTATTAACGATATCTGAGTTTCCTTAGCTTAAAAATTTTGCTTTGATTATACAATGCATTTTATAATTTTATAAGTTAGTCTGCATAGAAACAATTTATTTTAAACCTATTTTAAAACTTTTATTTATTGAAAAAAAAACTTATGGAAGTTATTATATTAAAAAGTTAACTGTTAATAAGTTAAATTTCAAATTAATTTAAATTAAATTTTTAATACAAAAACTTTTGCAGTCTTGGGATTTTTGTGTAAACAGTAAAACCTAATATAATTCAGTGTAAGCTTCTTTAATAAAAAGAATCTTTAAATGAGTTTATTTAATTACAAAATGTTCCAATCTTAAATACATTTAAATCGTTAATTGTTATTATGTTTATTGAAACATTTGTTTATTAAAACCATTAGGTTCAACCTGGTAGAAATATCCAGTAAAATTGATTTTAGTTTCAATTTATTTTGTTGCTGATTTTGCAAACAAACAGTAATATTTTAATTGTTATATTAACATTTTTGAGTAGTTAGAATGTGATCGTTTTAATAATTTTGAGTAATAAATAAAAATGTCATTGGAACAATGCTCAATAACAAAAAAATTTAAATGATCCGAAATGACGGATTAAAATTTATTAATTATTTACATGATTTTTATTGACAAATAAAACTTTAATTCATTCTTATCACATTTATGACTCAATGTACGTTAATTTTAGCAATGCCGAAAACGCATGAATGATGCTTTTGAAGTATAAAATAAAATAGCAATAATATTTTGAAGGTTTAATGGTTGTCCTTAAAATTGTACCTCACTCTTATTCCAACTGTAGACATGTGCAGTTGTTTTAACTACTATAAAAATTGGTCATTGTAGCAATTTTAAAAATATTAATTAATTTTTTATATCTTACTCAGAAAGCAATGGATTAACAAATAAATTTGTATTCATAATTTAGAATAATTGCAATTGCAATAAACAGCTTTGAGCAATAGTAATGAGTGAGCAACATTGGCAATTCTATTACGTATAAATAGAATAAATGGGTTAGTTAAACAACAGTGTTAAGTTAGAGTTTAACGGATTAACATTAGCTAACGTTACATAGCGACCGTAAACATCGAGACCAAGTACCCTTACAACACTCAAAAACGTGTAACTCACAATCAAATAAAGAACGAATAATTGTGGAGAGAGCTAGATCAGAAAATAACGCAGTGACAACATCTGAATCCTTAAGTAAAAGTGATTACATGTTTATTGCATTATTATTGTTAGTAGCTGTTGGTATTAATCTATTTTATTAGCAAACGTAGACTAAATTCAATGAGGGAAATGGCAAGGGAAAAGTTCAATTTTCACGAAATAAAAATATCTACCCAAACGATTGTTACGTGCATAAATTTAAATAATGCATTACCCTGTATATTGGTTAAAAATTACTTTTATATTTCTCGACGCCATCTATCGGGCTCGTTGGTCTCTTCGTATTGAGTAGACGATATCCGGCGAGATACCGGCATTTTGACTTTAACATCGTTCATGTTATAACCTATGTCTGCGTGAATTAAAAATCGTTTTCTCAAATCATCCACGTGTTGGGACACGATGGGTAATAGAAGTCTTCTTAATTAACTAATTTAATCCACGCAGGGTAAGTGGCTTTTGTTCTTTCTTTGATTAAAGGTAATTTTTATGTCTTTTCGCTAGCGCCATGTGCTACCTCCTAAATATGGATATTCTTGTCGTAATTTAAAATCTACAAAGGAAAATTATAACTTCATTACGATCGTAAAGTATTCGAATCGTCACCGGCCGTTCCACCACAATCTGGCCCATGTTTCTAGTCGATACCGAATTACGAGGGATTAACATCACCAAATACTTTTATGGGACGATTATAACTATCTATAAGGCCTACGGTTAAAACTAAATAAACCGAAGACAATCATATTTATGCGAGATTTTACTCATGCGGCAAACAGCTGCGAAACCAACTGTCATCGAAGGTGTACAACAGCATTCCGGGTTATATTATATGTACTTTCTTTAACATTAAGTAACCATTTTTGTAGATCTTGATTTCGTGAGGCATTGGTTTGACACGATTTGCGACTCAAATTGATTTCAGGCTCACTTGCCGGGGAAAGCGCTTTCTTCGATCGAGTGGAAGTTCCTGTATTAGGGGTAAGTTATATAACTTATTTGTTCGTTGTCAGAAAGGTCGCTCACGAAACTTTTGCTAATATTAATTCTGTAATGATTAACGTTATTGTATTACCATTTAGGTAGTAAGTTTGCTTATTTTGTGTTACGTATGCTGTGTACTACCAATAATTATTACGATAATTTAATATTAATGCCGTAATTGTTATCACTGTTTTATTATCAGTAAGGCCATATTACTAATTATTTTGTGTATTTCGCATATTGTATACAAACGATATTTACTACAAACTATCTTCGCTGTTCATTTCAACGTAATTTACTTATGTATTGTGTGTTGCCGATACTACTGGCATTTCTGTAATGAGAATTCGATATACCTGTGATAATCATCAACGATTCTAAATTAAAGTTGTTATTGTGGTTACTTGTTCTTTTATGACAACATACCTTTCTCTTCGGATCGTCGTTATCTAATAACAAACGTTGGCTACTCGAACAGCCGAGTATAAGGATTACGAACCTAACATCGTGTTACAAGTGTGAACCGTTCTGTCCTGAGCAAGATAGAAAAGTTACTTTGGATCCGCTCTGGCGCCCTTAAGCATATTTTCTGTATTATCTGTGAACCTCCCCTCTCCCCGACTATTGTGAGTTGGCCGTGCAAGGTTCGTAAAACCAATAGCTTGTAACACGATGAGGAAATGAAATAAAGAAAGAACAAATAAAACTTGGCTTGTCTACGAAACAAAAAACAACCATGGCTACACCAGATCCTAAAAAATTTATCACCTACGCAAATAAAGTCATGCCGTCACAATTTGATGGTTTTCCAGACCAACTACCAGCATTCTTGGACACACTAAGCTTGATAAAATTCAATATTAGCAGAAACAAAACAATAGCAAAGATATACGTCAGATCGAAATTAATGGGCAAAAGTAGATTACTCATTTCAAACATTGACACTTCGGCTACAATTATACAAAACTTATTAACTAACAATAAAGAAGAGCACGTTCGCAGTATCTTAGCAAAAATCAAACACTTAAAACAATTTGTTAAAAAACTATTAGATAGAAAATCTGACCCTAAAAGTTAAATCATCATACATCGCACGAGGCATGTCAGAGGAGCTTGCAGACTACTTACAACCAACTTCACAGTAAAATCAATCATTGAGAAACTGCAACAAAACGAAAGCAAAATTAATTATGAAGGCATGTACTTATAAGTATGTCACTGTAAATGCCGACAAACCAGAATCAAGGATAAGGTCAAAGAATGAATTCCGGCAATTACATAAATAGTCGACAAACTCAAGAAAAATTTGCGAATAACGCAAGATACGGAAACATTCCTATGTATTACAAATCCCGTTATAATAACATCAATACAAATTTAATTACCACAACACAACAAAGCAATTAAGGAACCGACGAATTTGTCGTCCGCAAGACGTCTTTAGGCGATTCAAAATATATTACTTTTGGATTGACGATCTCAAATTTTATAACACACACAACTGTGATAATTCTCACACATTAACATTTCTAATCCATACAGGTTCTAACCCTTGCTTAATTAAAGATACAAAAATTGATAAAGATTAAGTGAAACCGAAAACGTCAAAGAGATTTCTGCAGAAGCCAAAGAAACTGTGTGGACATTACACGTACAATCCAAATTAAAAACTAGCAAAGCGAACATTAGTTTCAAATAGCAAGATCCAATTTCAACATCCCTTGCTTTTAGGAAGAGAATTCTTAGCTAAATATTGGTGTGTCATCAGTTATAAAAATTGCATCACAACACGTGAAAATATTGAATACAACTAATGCGAGAATGTCCAAATAAACTACAAAAACATTGACTACTAATTAATAAAAAATTAAAAAAATTCGGTTTTATTTATTAACAATTAATTTATGATGACGATATGGATGATGATGATATGAAAATGAAATTAAAAATAAATAATGGTAAATAAATAAATTATGTTTGTATGAATACGACTTCAATTCTAAATTCAAAATCGGCAAGGCCGGCGATAAATGCACCTACGACCTATCATATCGTAATCGTACTTGCGAGTCGAAGTAAATTTTTAAAACTTATTGAAACGTTCGAGAAGTTATTTGCAAATTCAAGAGCCTTCTAGAAGTTTGTTTGAATGTATTAAACAATGTTGCTTGATGCGAAGTAATAACATTCTGTTGAACTTTCATTGTTTATTATTTTTGAAATGAATATACACAACGTTTCGATTGCTGTGGTATCTGCAATCGTATTCACCTGATGACGATTGCAGATACCACAGCAATCGAAACGTTGTGTATATTCATTTCAAAAATAATAAACAATGAAAGTTCAACAGAATGTTATTCCTTCTAGAAGTTGTTATCCATATTCTAGAAGATATACCGAAAGATAGGGAACACTCGAGAAGGATTTCCAAATGTGTATAAATACCGAAGAAAGAAATCGTAGGTCAGTTATTGCCGTAATGCGAATACAGCAGTGTTAAGAAGATAATTCAAGTCTAAATAAATAAGTCGTTAGCGCGTGTGTGTACATAAATATACGGAGAATAAACTTGTACGTGATTTTAGTGTAAACAAGTGTGTGAAGCTATCCGCGGACTTTATCTTATCTTAATTAGTGTAAGTGTTTTTATTAAATATTATTAGATTTAGTTAGTTCGGTTAATTTACAAGTGTACATATTTCTGGTATGAGTAAAACATATTTTTAGTAATTTAAATAAATTAGTGTTTATAATAAAATTTGTTACATTATCTTTAATTACAGCGAAAGAAGATCGAGAAGCTCATTCGGGTTCGTATCTGTCTTCTGATTGATAACTGACTGATTTTACCTTTTTTCATTGATTTGAATTAGGTTACTTCTATTTTCGATGAACACCCTTCTATTGAAAAAGAATGATCGCAATCTAGGCACGATAAATAGGTAAACGACGTATACTTTTACGACCTTAATCGCTCTACGTTTCAACTGGTTCTGCCCATAATTTGAAAACAGAATACTCGTTTCTAGTCGTTCGTTCGCTATCATTAATACCAAATTAATAAAATCAACTAATTTTTCTACCATAAAAAAACAATAACAATCCTATCAAATTACTAAAATTGACTAATTTTTCAACCGTAAAAAAACATGTAACAATACCTCCTACAGATTTTCAAACTAAAATCGGATAAACTATGAAACTAAACATCTTTTAACAAAAAGGGAAAATAAATCTTTTAGTCTTTCTTGGAATCCGGTTTCAAGACTTTAACGTTCCAGATACCATCGCTTTTCCCGTTCTCATTTCTAAGTTCATACGACCATGGCGTAATTATTTTGCTTATTTCAAACGGCCCCAAAAACTTTGGACTTAATTTGGCTGAATAGTAATTACCTTTATCGGATAACGTAAAGTTACGGCGCTGTACCTTCTCTCCTATTGAAAATTAAACATTTCGATGTCTCAAATTATAATTGTGTTGGGCCTTTTCGCTGGCTTTATTTAATTTCTGTCGAACTTTTTCGTAAATTTTGTCTTCATCGTTTGGTCTGTGGTTTATCTCCTCGTCTTTTCCAGTTCCAGTAACATACTCTTCGCCATGGAGGCACATATTTCTTCCAAAATTTATAAAATACGGAGTCGTACCAGTTGCCTCGTTGAAAAGAAGTTCTCATGGCGCACGCTACCTTTGGCAGAATATTGTCCCATTCACGATGGTTGTCTTTAACGTACGATGCTAGCATTACTTTTAATGTACGATGATAACGTTCTACAGCATTAGCTTGCGGATGGTATTTGGGAGTTTTCAGAGCTTCAACGCCGTATTTATTTAAGAGCGCAATTAATTCGCTTGACACGAACTGTTTTCCGTTGTCTGTTATAATTTGCTTGGGAATCCCAAATATAAGTAACACTTGGTCCTCGAAATAAACAAAATTTACTAAAGTAATCTAATATCGACAATATATACATATGACCCTATTTTGTTTTTGGTAGTGGACCCACTAAATCTACCGAAACTAATTTCCACGGAGATGCAACATCTAATCGGCTTCGAATTGATCCGACCGGGACTTTCCGTTCTGGTTTTTGTTCTTTACATGTTTTGCATTTACTTACAAAGTTTTTTATGTCCGCTTTCATGGATGGCCAATAATACTTTTGAGCTATTCTAAAAGAAATGTTTTCGTTATACCTCCATGACCCGCAAGAGCAGATTCGAGGTGGTTGACCATCACTTCTTCACGCTGTGAATATCCTCATAAACAGATTCTCCATAGATGCGATGTAATCAACTACTCTTTCACATGGGTGCTGCGTCCTTTCCCTAATTTCGGCCCACAATCTTGAATCATAATCGCACGGTTGGAAAGCAAAACTTAGACATTCAATTATATATATTTATTGTTAATTGTTAAGCCATTCGGCCTTACAATGGGTTATGTTACCCTTACATCATTCTCTTAACATAATAATATATTTCGTACAGAAACTTATAAACTAAACAACTTTCTCCCCTAAAATCTTCCCATCACCATCTTACTATTCTAATTATTAGACCTAACCCTCCCCTCTTTTCTTTCTTTCCTTTACTGCTTTCATCCAATCCAATCCTCCCCCTCCTCTCCAAGCAAAGCCTTCCTCCCCCTCATTTCTTCCCTTAGCTCGCCACACTCCTCACTCAAGTGTTCTATGTCCTCCCATCCCTCCCCACATAATCTACATCTCCTCATTACATCCTCCTTCCAATACTTATTTAAATTCTCCTCATTACCGCATCTAAACCTGGCTATAAGTCGTTTCTCTCCTAAGCTTCTCCTCCCCATCAAATACTTAGGAACCCCCCTGGACGCTATATTCCCATATCTTGCGTTATACTTTCCTTCCCTTATCTTTCCTTCCCTCTCTTGCACCTGCGAATCTTTATCTCTTTTTACTATCTCCTCCGTATTTAACCTCCCTTCCTCTCTCCTTCTTTCCATTTCTTCTCTTGCGAAACCTCCTCGTTGGTAGTACAGTTTCCTTTCTTCCTGTCCATATATGTTTTTGCTATCTTTTACCGTCCTCCAGCAACATTGCAAAATTTTACATTCTCTCCTTAACTTCATCTTCTCTTCATAACCCATCGCCCTTTTCCCTACTTCTATTCTAATCTTCTCTAACTTCCCCTCCTCCTCTATTATGTATCCTGGCGTCTCCCTGTCTAAGCCTAGTATCCTTTTCTAATATTTTATTTGTAGCCTTTCCAATAGGTTCCACTCTTTCCAACCCCATGCCTCCACCCCGTACATCATCACACTTCAATCAATCAATTTTTCAAACAGCCATCTTCTCTTCTCGATCTCCTTCCCAAATACTCTTTCCCATAAACTCCATACCTGCCCTAATACTCTGTTACCCTTCTTTGCTAACTCCCTTATATGCACATCATCTTTATTATCATACCTTAGCCTATATCCCAAATATGTCACTTCATTCACTGCCTCTATCTTCTGTTCTCCCCAACTTAACTCCTCATTTTTCTTCCCTTCTCTCCCTTTTTGAAAAACTACCATCTTAGACTTTCTCACATTTAAACCTAAATCTTTCATCTCCAACTCATTTTTTGCCACCATGACCATATCGTCTGCATATGCCAACACCCACACTTTAATCCCTCCCTCCATGACAACCCCACCACACTGCTCTCCCTTCAACACTTCTTCTTCTAAGTCATGCCAATTTGCCCTATAATAATTTAATGCTCGTCCAGTCAAAATATCTGCAACTGATGCAAAAAGTTGTTCAGTGGTTGCTCCGCGAGAACGACAAAGTTCTTCTGCTCTAATAATGAACGAAGCTAAGCTCGACGTTTCTCCATTAAAATTCAACCCCCCTTCCAAGTAGGAAGTAACGTAGTTTGCGGTAACGATAATGAGTTTGACGGTTGTTTTATTAATGGCGCGCACCTTTCGGTTCCACTCGGCTTGTCCGGCAATTTCGACCGTGGCTCAAAATGAAGAAGATCCAGTTTATCTCTCAGCATTAATGACAAATCGTGGAATTCGAGTTTGAATTCGTTCCTGCAATGCGTATGTGATTTCCTGTGGTGTACTGGTAAATTCTTCTATCGAACCATTACCATCGCTGTCTTCTTTCTCTCCTACCTTACTCGGAATGACTCCTTTCTGTTCGCCAGGATCAGAATGCTCGTAAACTTCTCTTAATCTCGAACTAAATTCTAGGCAAGCACTTAGCAATTCAGTTTGCATGTGTCCTAATTCCGGGGTAGTTTCGATTCTATCAAAGCGTAAGCGCACGTGCCTTAAACGCGTGTAAATGCTATCGAAATCATTCTCACGATTTTAAATTTTAAAAGCTGTAATTCGGTTCAAGAGTTCTTCTAATTTTTCCTTACACTGTAGTAATTCAGAATATGCATCATTGACTTTCGCTGTCATTAGATCCAATGACAACTTTTCTACCCTCCGTACTAATTTATAGTTTTCTATACTATCATACGTGGTATTTTTACCACAGGATGACGTTCGAAAAACATTTTATATATGTTGGTAATCTCTACATGACATACAAGAGTATGGTTGTCTGTCAGTATGGTTGTGGAAACACATCGGTGTATCCTAGCGCTGACGAGTACCTAAAGAACGAAACAGCTGTCCGCTAGTTCTGATGTTGTTTTTCACAATTGTACTGACATTGTTCCTAACCTATTTTATAGTTAGGATTTTGACAGTGTCACTTGTCAATAGATCATTGACTTTCGCTGTCATTAATTCCAATGACAACTTTTCTACCCTCCGTACTAATTTATAGTTTTCTATACTATCATACGTGGTATTTTTACCACAGGATGGCGTTCCAAAAACATTTTAAATTAATATTTTTATTTTCAAAAACTCAATCCATTTTTTTTTGCAACTTCATCATCATCTATCGGAGGACATTTTGGAAGCAAGAGAATATCGAAAAATCTTCGTCAAAATATAGATGAAAAATATGACAAAAAACCTTCGTATCGCCATGTAAGAAATGTTAATTCAACAAAACCTTCAATACGTCATAAAGAACCAATAATAATAACAACAGATACACCATAGAAATCATCAAACACTCTAATAACTTCAATCGTGACCAAGGTTTTGAAGTATCTCCTCTTTGGTTCCCGATTGTGTACACGTATTCCAATAAGAACCAAACTTATCCCACAGCGATACTTTTTCTATAAATACGGCGACCGATTTTCTTGTCATTTCTATGGAATCTAGAATCTGGCTTGGTTCACCTAACCTAACTCTGTAGTGATTCTTTGTTAGATTATTACTTCTTTAAATTTTCGATTTTTTTGTACGCCCTGATGAAGCCCTTTACAAAACTGGGCGAAACGTTGGCAATCTTGTTTAACACAGTGCAGACTCGGAAGACGTTATAATCTAAGACTGCAACCGTGAAAGTCTTTGGGATTACAATTGAACTTTTATTGCCATTCAAAGTAATTTAAATTAAAAAAAAATGTTAGTAACGATTTTATTCGAATGATATCATTCCCAGCTAAAAATTATCAAAACTAGTTAACAAATCAAGAAATTATTAGTTCAAATTACTAGGCATAGGAATTATGTCCTGGAGAATAAAAACGGATTACCATAAGGATCAGTTTCAGCTCTACTTTCCATCTTTATTAAAACATCCTTCTAATGGTGACAATCAATTGCACTGTATAAAACTACGCTTAATGTATACAGTATAATTCAAAATCTCCAAATAAAGTATTTGTCTAATAATTTTATTAAAAACTTTTCTGAAAATAATGCATAAATTGTTACAAATTTAACTAGGTTAATATCGTTTCGTAGTTATTTGCGCTAGAGCTTTTGATATATTTTATTATAAACAGCGTTAACATGTTTTAGTTTTTTAAACATACGACGAAAATAAATTTGTCAAAGTCAGCGTTGGCAGCAATGGCTACAAAAAAAGTTATAGGCGTAGAAAAACAACAGTAAGAACCAAAAATGTTTACACATTTCTTTGTTAATCTAAAATAAAAAAGTAGAATTGTGGATATCACACAAAATCTTGATGATGTATTTTTCACTCAACTGAACTCTATTTATTCAGTACGTAGGACCAAATAACTTGGTTTTATGATAAAGAATTGTTGCTTAGTTTATTATTATAATTAGTTTTAATTTAATATTTTGCTTTAAATTCAGTACATATTTATAGAGTTGTTTTTCTATTTTTGCATCAACAGACGTTGTAGTAGACATAAACTAGACGAGTATTTTTAATTACTAAATACAACAATTCTCAGTGCGTTCTGGAATGAGTTTTAATAAATGTTTCATTTTTACAAAGCTACAGAAGTTTATAACCTACTAGTTGTTGAGGTCATTTCTATGAATAAATAAATAAAATGATAATATTTACATTAAAAAAAGCAATTACTAACGCAATCTAATTAGACACATACACTAAATACATTTAAATGTTACTGATTGAATCAGAAATAGAACTGTAATAAATACGCTTAGTCATTTTTGCCTTTAATTTATTTTGCATACTCTAACTATTGGATTCTTTATCTAAAGTTATGTTTGCATTTACGCAAACTTAACATAATTTATCTTGAGTGAAATATGATGGCTAAGCCATCTCATAGTATAAATTTACTATGTATAAATAATAGTATGTAAATGGCTATAGATGAAAACGTTGAAAACTAATTTTATAACCGCGTAATTCAAATAAGTTTTGAATAAACCGAGGGCTAAAATCACAACGTACAAACATTGTAAAACAACAATGTCAATGCAAATGTGAAAATGCCACTAGAGTGAACCACTAGAAGACCGTTTCGCTTTTTTAAGACTCTTCAGCAGTGGGAAAACGGTACTGCGTTGACAGTTCTATAGCTTTATATTAACAAATGATGTGACTAACATGAGTAAAATACGATGGCAGAGCCATCTCATAGTATAAATTTACTATGTATGAATAATAGTATGTAAATGGCTGTAGTCATTATATAATTTTGCCACCGCCAGTAAGCAAAAACGACACTTTTCTCTAACTATACAGCGATGAAGCGCCCTATATATATATACACACAAACATTTTACAAACGGGTTTGTAGTCAGTAATTCTTTTTAAAGAAACATGTATATAATAAAAGTTATCGGAAAAACGAATCGATATGACAACAGGACGCATTATGCTTTACGAGTTTGACAATACCTGAAACAACGATTTCCAAACCAATGGATTCGAAGAAGAAGACCAACAAAATGACCACGGTCATTTCCTGACTTAAAAAGTAAAATTTATTTGACTGTTCCAAATTCTTACTGTTACATATTATTATTCCCATATTCGAAACATATTTTTACTGGAGTTATTAAAAAAACCTTCATCGAGCTCTTTACAACTTTTAGTCGATAATTTAAACAGAAACTTATTGTGTTCTTGACGTCTCTCGCTTAAATTTAGCTGATGCTTTAGTGCATCACATTGTGTATCATTTCTAACTGATGTTTCTACGAAACAAATTTTCTCCACCAAACCTTATTTTTCTAAAACAAATAAATTCGGAAAAAATCAAGTGTATATTTGTACAGAATCAAAATTTAAATGCTATTATTGCGAATCGCATCGCACTTTGTCTAGGTGTTCTAAATTATTAGCGCTCTCTGTCGACGATCGCATTAAAAAAGTTAAAGACCTTAAGTTATGCCATAATTGCTTATCCCATTCATCTAAAAGTCCATGTATATCAAAGCATTTATGTTTTCAATGCAAAAAATTGCATCACACTTTGTTGCACATTCCGCAACAAGAACTGATCTCTAAAAAATTCCTTCCACTAGTCACACGACCGAACTAAATCCAAACGCTATGTCGTTTCAACCAAATTTTCAACAACCTACCGTATTAACATGCACAAATTCGATTCAATCATCACTTTTACAGCACAGATCACTGTTTGTGATAAGCAAGAAAGGGCACACTTAGCTAGTTGGTTGCTTAACAGTGCCGCAACAAGCAATTTTATATCAACCAATTTAGCAAATGGTCTTTGTTTAGAAAGAAATACCGCCAACATTTCATTGATGAGAATAGGTGGTCAATCGTGATCTGTAACAAGTTTCTCCGATGTTTGTTACGTGCATAAATTTAAATAATGCATTACCCTGTATATTGGTTTAATTAAAAATTACTTTTATATTTCTCGACGCCATCTATCGGGCTCGTTGGTCTCTTCGTATTGAGTAGGCGATATCCGGCGAGATACCGGCATTTTGACGTTAACATCGTGCATGTGATAACCTATGTCTGCGTGAGTTAAAATTTGTTTTCTCAAATCATCCACGTGTTGGGACACGATGGAAAATAGAAGTTTCCTTAATTAACTGAGTTTATCCACGCAGAGTAAGTGGGTTTTGTTCTTTCTTTGATTAAAGGTAATTTTTATGTCTTTTTGTTAGCGCCATGTGCTACCTCCTAACTAGGGGTATTCTGGTTATAATTTAAAGTCTACCAGGAAAAGTTGTGACTTCGTTGCGATCGTGGGGTATTCGAATCGTCACCGGCCGTTCCTCCCACAATCTGGCCCATGATTTCTAGTCGATACTGAAGTACAAGGGATTAGCATCGACAGATATTTTTGATGGGACGATTATAACTACTTATAAGGCCTACGGTTAGAATTAATGAAACCACAGACAAGGGGTACAACAGCATCCGACTACCGGGTTGTGTTATGTGTGCTTGCTTTAAAATTTAAGTAACGACTTTTGTAGATCTGGATTTCGTGAGGCATTAGTTTGACACGATTTGCGACTCAATTTGTTTACAGGATAGCTTGCCGAGGAAAGCGCTTTCTTCGCACAAGTGGAAGTTCCTGTGTTTATGGTAAGTGATTTTATGTATCTTATTCGTTGTCAGAAAGGTCGCTCACGAAACTGTTGTGAATATTAATTCCGTATTTATTAACGTTATTGGATTACCATTTTTATAGTAAATTTTCTTGCTTATTGTGTGTGACGTATGCTGTGTACTACCAATAATTATTATGATAGTGTAATATTAATGCCGTACTTATTATCATTATTTTGTGTATCTCGCATGCTGTATACAAATGATATTTACTATAAACTTTTCCTTGCTATTCATGTCGACGTAATTTACCTATGTATTGTGTGTTGCCGATACTACTGACTTGCTGTAATAAGAATTCTTATATCCTGTGATAATCATCAACGATTCTAGATTAAAGTTGTTATTGTGGTTACTTGTTCTTTCATGACACCATACCTTTCTCTTTGGATCGTCGTTATCTAATAACAAACGTTGGCTACTCGAACAGCCGAGTATAAGGATTACGAACCTAACATCGTGTTACAAGTTTATACCGTCTGTCTTGAGCGGGACAGAAGTGACTTTGGATAAGCTCTGGCGCCCTTAAGCATATTTCCTGTATTATCTGTGAACCCCCCCTCTCCCCGACTATGGTGAGTTGGCCGTGCAGGTTCGTAAAATACCAAAAGCTTGTAACATGTTTCAGTTCATTCTAGAATAACCAAGTTTCAAAAAACCTTGCGCTGCCTAGTTATTGATAGAATCGCTTCTGCTATTCCTAGTATTTCATTTAGTATTAAGCATTTCAACATTTCACCAAACATTCGGTTGGCAGATCCTAGTTTTAATCGAGCAGCCGAATACGATTTACTAATTAATGCAGCACATTTCTACAATTTATTATGCGTTGGACAAATTCCTCTTGGTCATAAAAACGCATTCTTCAGAAGACAAAACTCGAATATATAGTTGCCGGTGAAATTTATCCAAAAGTACATCAACTATTAACTTTGATTTGCAAAAATTTTGGAAAACAGAAAATTCCTGAGCTTGCTCCAAATTCCTTGTTATCTGAGGAGGAACAATTTTCAAGAAACACTTGAACGTTCATTCGATGAAAAGTTGATAGTCTCCATACCGTTTAGTCCTCAAATTAAAAAGTTGGGATCTTTCTATGACATGGCGCTTAAACGATTTTTTTCTCTGGAAAGGCGGTTGGATAAAAATCCATATATTAAAAATCTTTACCACGATTTTATTGACGTCTTTTTTGACGGCAGTGCAAGGACAACTTCTGGACTGTCTTTAAATAATTGCCAGTACATTGGCCCCGTCATTCAAAGAGACTTATTCGCCATTTTATTAAATTTTTGCATTGCCATTACGGCAGATTGTGCTAAAATGTATAGACGTATAGCAACTGAAAACTTAGCGTCTTTCCTGAAGTTTCTGCGCGCATTCTCTCAGATTTTTACGTCAATGATCTCATCACGGAAGCAGGCCCACCTGAAAAAGCGATTGAACTAATAATTCAAATATCTGGAATCCTTAACCAAGCAGGTTTAAACGTTTTCCAACATTCAGCAGTCACAGAAGTTACGCTTGATTTTGAGACTGAGAACTCTAAATCATTGGGTATACAGTGGCTACCTTCACTAGACTCCTTTCGATTTCAAATTATAATGCCTTCTACGTCTGCCAAAACTTCTAAACGTCCGCTGCTTTCATCACAGTCTAAGTTGTTTGACCCCCTCGGTCTCATTTCTCCTCTAATCTTACCTGGAAAATTACTTATTCAGAAGATTTAACAATTGGAGTTGTCTTGGAATAAGAATTTGCCTTTCTCACGTCTAGGAAAATGATCGCTCTTTACATCCAACCTTCAGAAAATTCCTATTTTAAGGTTCCCACGCTATGTTCTATTTTGCACTACCGACTACCTAGAATTACACAGTTTTGGAGATGCAAGCATCTCTGGATACGGTGCATGCTTGTACGTACGTTCAGTATTTAAAGATCATGTCAAGGTTCATCTGTTGTGTGCGAAGAGTCGCATTGCACCATTAAAAGTTACAACCCTAGCCTAGAATCCACCGCAGCAGTTCTATTGACGAAACTCACTCAAAAGATTCTCACTATTTTTCCGATCGTGTTTATACGTTGTTTGTTGCAAACCGTGTAGCATTAATTCAGGAATTAACACATTCCAAAGACTGGTACCGTTGTGCCAGCATTGATAATCTCACGAGGTTGTTCCATCGAACGTTTATTATCACATAATTTTTGGCACCAAGGTCCAGCGGTTTTAAAGTCCACTTCTTTTCAACTACAAGACACCACTCCTTATGAAACAGACAAGAAAGAATTTAAACCTACTCACATAAACTTAGTCAATCACAATGATTACAATTTCATTAGTCAACTCATCGATAAATATTCGTCTTTCACTAAACTACAACGTGTTCAAGATTATCCCTGTTGTAAATGACCTACAGAAAATGTATTCAAACCTATAGACATTTTATAGGAATTAATAGGTTTAAAAAGGTTTTGTAGGAAAGTATAGGTACTAAGTAAAGTTTTATATGTGTTTATATAGGTAAATTCCAAGAAATGTTTTACCTATAGAAAAGTATAGGAACCTCCTGGAAAATTCTTATTAAAAATAATTAAACACTAAAAATAAACGAATAAAACATAATAAAATCTGTTAAAGAAAGTGCAATATAATATTGCCTATTTATTCTAACTTTTAAAAAAATTGGTTTAAAGAAATTTCTATAAAAACAAATGAAAAGAACACGTGGATTTTCACCGGGAATGTTATTGTATACAAAAATTTATTAGTTTTGCTTCGACTTCCATTGACAACCTTTGAGTGGAGTGTGACGAAAAATATTTATGGCATAGCGTTACTTCGTGTTCGTGTTTTTTTTTGTGCGAGGATAAGATAAACATTTGTTTAGAATTTTCAATTCAATTTATCAATAATGTGACCTTTGTTTTAGAGTTTTCTATAGGATTTTTCTGTAGTTTTTGAATTAGAAATTGTGGTATTCCGTAATAACTAATAGGAACCTATAGGAATTAATTTTTGAGACTTTAACTCAACTTGTAGGTTTCCATAAAAATTTATAGGTTATCCTATGGCATCCTTTAAAAATATACAGGTTATTGCTTATACATTTTAATAGAAATCAATAGGTAATTTCAGTGACAAAAGCACTATATGAATCCTATTGGATCCTGTAGCTTTTTTTAAAGTTTTTTATAGGTCATTTACAACAGGGATGTTTTACGATTCAACAACGTTCGATAATTGTCTTCAGTTAGAAATACAAGAAGTTTAACGAGACAGAAGCTTGCAAACTCTCTCAATTCATTAATTATCGCTGTTCAAAAATGTAGTTTTACAAACGAGATTATCTTCACGTAATAAACTCATAAAATCTTCATTGCTAAAGAGTCTCCTTTTAGATAAGTTCAATGTACTACGCGTAGGAGGCAGGATCCGGCACTACCATTTAGTTTACAATAAAGTTCATCCTATACTTTTATCTAAAGGTCATGCTCTAACCAACTTAACTGTCACATATTTTCATATAAAAAACTTTGTCAGCCAAATCATCTTTTCTCTTAGGTACGTGAACGTTTCTGGCCTAAATCAGGTTAAGTTATTTGTAAAAATATAGTGCGCAACTGTATCACTTGTTTCCGTGTTAACCAACATTCTGTAATCAGTTCATGGGAGATTTGCCTTCCTTCTGGTTTTCATTCAACAGGTTTTGCTTCTGGGTTACGGAAGTTGATTTTGTGAGATCGCTGCTTATGACGGACAGAAATACAAGAAACTCAAAACTCATAAAGGTATACATAGCTTTTTTTATTAGTATAACCACAAAGACTCTTCATCTTGAGCTAGTCACTAGCTTCTCATCAGATTTATTCATTGAAACCTTTAAACGTTTCATAGCCCCTCGTGGCATTACTTCTTGTACGGTTAGTGATCATGGCAAAAACTTTATTGCTGCTGTTAATGAAATTCGTTTGGCATATGCTGCGTTCAAATCGCTAAGCGTTCAAACAAAAATTATGTATTTTTTGGCAAAAGAAGATGTTGACTGGAAATTCATTACTCCCGATGCGCCACACTCCGGTGGTCTCTGGGAGGTAACTCTACTGTGCTACCAAACTTACAAAAACTTCGGAAAATATGCGAACAAATTAAACGACAAATTGTGTCGCGATGCGTTAAAGTACATTTATTTTGTTGACATTTTGGTTTCTATTTACATTGTTGTTTTGGCATGTCATATTACTTTTTCTTCTTGATTTCTTCGATAAATAACTAGTAGCCTGTCAATAGATAACTTCCAGCTGCTGCAATAGGGAAATCCTTGAGTTTTCTCAAACTTGGATTTCATTGCAACGAATGTTGTAATACACATAAACTCAACCCAATTGAATCTATATGGAGTCTCGTCAAAAAAAAGTTGCATTGAATAATATCGCACAACGAGGTATTGATATTGAAAAGTTGGTTCCAAATGCATTTTGTGATTGAACAAATAAAGATTGGAAAAAGCAGCGCAGTCATGTGTTATATCTTTGTAAAAAAATGTAGAAAGACGAATCAAAAACTTTCTAATAATTGTACCGTGATTTGAAAATGGATAATAAATAATAAAATACCCAAAAATATTTTCAAAGTTGATAAACTGTGTCACTAAATTAGTGTTTACAATTAGTAACAAATAAATATATGAACAATTAACAAATGCTAATTACCAAATTTTTAAATCAAAACCTACAATGCAACGTATCATAACTATACGTTGTAAAAACAAGACATGAAAATAAAACAGAAATAAACCAAAATTTTGACTGTTTAATAAAAATGTCACGTATCATACACGCCTGTTATTGCAATTGACACTCGGATTCCAGTTTAGTTAAGCTTTACGTCAAATCGGCATAAAATAATTGTATACTTTATACATTTATTGATGAAATAAAAAGTATAAATGTGAAAAGAATTTAATTTACTGGAAAAACGAAATAGATGCTGTAATAAAGTGAATGTTAAAAATCATAAATTGTAAATATTACCTACATTACAAATTATCTTTGTAGTTGCAAACATTGTGTAGTATATATAACAGTAACTATTCAATGTTTATCTGAATAGAAAGTAGTAAAAAAATCGTTTAAAATGAAGGGGTGTTTGAAGTAATGATTTGTAAGAAAGTTTTATGTACGATATGAGTTTGTTTAACCTTTTAACGACTAAATCCGTATATATACGGGCATTAAAAACTCACCGACGTAAATATACGTTAAAAATTAAATTCTGCTGCATATACTGAAATAATCCGTATAAATACGGAGTAGCGAAGTTTTATAATGCTTATGTGTGCAGTATATAGATATTATATTTCTGCAAATCGTGACTGGTGTAGTAGATCTTTATATTTTAAAGATGCAATTGCGTTGTTAAAGCTGTTGTGTTTTAACTTTTTTCTCTATATTATTTTTACACTCCTAGAAGGTTAGTAACATATTCAGTGTATGCTTAATTTTAACTTTTTATAATAGCGATGTAAGGAAGCGATACGAAAAGTGAATACTTATTAGAAGAAGATAGCAGCTCAAGCGATGAAATTTTAACCAGTGGAGAAAAATTGGAAACAGATGTTCTCACTACAGATATGGCAAGAAAATGGTACCCAATCAGTAAGGATTCTCTACGTCCACAACCTCAACAGCTTCCTCCTGGATATTCAGAATACCCATGATCCTTTTAGCTTCTATGATCTGTTGTTGAATTTCAATAATATTAGTTGAAGAAAAAGATAAATTTGAACGTAAATGTATGTAAGTTTATTTGGGGATGAACATGGCTATGTCAGTTGTAAAAAAACCGGAATTTGATCACTATTGGACAAAAAGGTATACAACTGAAACCGGTAAAGGTACAAAATTTGATGTACAGTAGAAAGATAAACCAGTATCAACCCAAATTGTAATGTCCTTGAAAAACTTACTCTATTTTCTCCTTAATCTTATTACATTATCTTAATAAACGTCAAAATAAAGTTTATATATATTTCTGTGCTGCCTAACTGTTGGCATATAATTTGTCGGTCGTATTCACGATTACACGTTACTTGTCCTGTATTTACCTTTCTAGAACAGTAAATAAATCACTTACCGACGAGTTACGCCTAACAACTAGTAAATCAAACATACTGTCTTAAAAAAAGCGTAGTAACTAGAAGAAAATAATCTAGTATTACAAAAAAGTATTTTATCTGTCTTCACTAAACTTTCATATACAATATGTTTTTATCCCGGTATAAGATTGTGTCCCTGTTTCTTTGGCTTTAGCCCTACTATCTCATTTACAAATAAAGCAGAACATATTAATGTATCCACCTGGCTGGCCCAAGAACATACATAACATATTTAAATTTCCACATATTAGATACCATTCATAGTCTTCAAATTTAGTTTTTTCAAACAGCAACTTTATATTGTCATAAGTTTCTTTTAAGTAGACTAAATAAGCAACTGCGTATTTTTTTCCACTATTTAAAAGAAAACCTATTAAACTAGTTTTAAAAAAGTATATAGAGAAGATCTTCTTGTAAAAACACTGTATACGCTTATGTTCACGAAACAATCTACCTGGAGCAAGTAAATTATTTGCTTAAAGCCGAGATTCCAGGAGCTCAGCAGCATACTTTGGAAATTCTGTGGCATTAAAGCATTTTCCAGTTGCTAACATTCTTCTTTCATAACTTCGTGAACATCTGTTTCACAGCAAGAAGATGTAACTTCTGGTAGAGGTTTTACAAGCAGATCAAGTTCATGTGAAACTGGTGGTATGGCTGATAGTAGATGTGGATATTTAATATTATTTTTATTCTTTGAATTGTAGACGTCGTCTCGCCACAACTCTTCAACATCGTGGTAGACAAAATAATGAGGAAAGTCTTCAAAGATTAACGTGGCGTCCAGTTGAAGAAGAAGATAGCAGCTCGAGCTATGAAATTTTAACCAGTAGAAAAAAAATGGAAACAGATGTTCTCACTACAGATATGGCAAGAAAATGGTACCCAATCAGTAAGGATTCTCCACCTCCTCAACCTCAACAGCTTCCTCCTGGATATTCAGAATACCCATGATCCTTTTAGCTTCTTTGATCTGTTGTTGAACGATGAATTTCAATAATATTAGTTGAAGAAAAAGATAAATTTGAACGTAAATGTATGTAAGTTTATTTGGGGATGAACATGGCTATGTCAGTTGTAAAAAAACCGGAATTCGATCACTATTGGACAAAAAGGTATACAACTGAAACGCCTTTTTTTGCTAAGATTATGAACAGAAGAAGATTTATGGAGTTAAAAAAGTGTATTCATGTTTGTAATGATGACATTATCATTCAAGCAGTCCACCATTCTAAACTTCGCAAAATATGGCTAACTTGTGAATATTTCTAACTGAAATTTCCAACGTTATATTCACTGGAAAAAAAATAGCTATAGACAAAAGCCTGATGCTGTTTAAAAGTCGCTTAAGATGGAGACACGGCTTGATATGGAAAAAAATATTTTTTATTATGCCAATCAACATTTGGTTCCATATATTCCCAAATTATTTATACCGGTAAAGGTACAAAATTTGATGCACAGTAGAAAGATAAACCAGTATCAACCCAAATTGTAATGTCCTTGAAAAACTTACTCTATTTTTTCCTTAATCTTATTAATTTATCTTAATAAACGTCTAAATAAAGTTTTTATTTATTTTTGTGCTGCCTAATTGTTGGCATATAATTTGTCGGTCGTATTCACGATTACACGTTACTTGTCCAGTAAATAAATCACTTACCGACGAGTTACGCCTAACAACTAGTAATTCAAACATACTGTCTTTAAAAAAGCGTAGTAATTAGAAGAAAATAATCTAGTAGTACAAAAAAGTACTTTATCTGTCTTCACTAAACTTTTATATACTATATGTTTTTATCCCAGTGTAAGATTGTGTCCCTGTTTCTTTGTTTAATGCAGAGCTTTTGCTCTACTATCTCATTCACAAATAAAGTAGAATATTTTAATGTATCCACCTTGCTGGCCCAAGAACATACATAATATATATAAATTTTCACATATTAGATAGCATTCGTAATCTTCATATTTAATTTTTTCAAACAGCAACTTTATATTGTCATACGTTTTCTTTAAGTGCACTAAATAAACACCTTTGTACAGATGCGTAGTTTTCTCCATTATATAAAAGAATACCTATTAAATTAGTTTTAAAAAAGTCTATAGAGAAGATCTTATTGTAAAAACACTGTATACGCTTATGTTCACGAAACAATCTACCTGGAGCAAGTAAATTATTTGCCCAAAGCCGAGATTCCAAAAGCTCAGCTCCTGTTTCACAAGTAGAAGATGTAACATCCGGTAGAGGCTTTACAAGCAGATCAAGTTCATGTGAAACCGGTGTTATAGCTGATAGTAGATGTGGATATTTAATGTCCTTTTTATTCTTTGAATTGTAGACGTCATCTCGCCACAACTCTTGAAAGACAAACGTGGCGTCCAGCTCGACAAAGACCATTTCCTAATAGACTCGATGTTCCCCGTATTGGCTGACGATGATGCTGAGGCAACGAACACTCTCTACGATATCGCCTGCACTGCCCAGATATACAATCTTAAGATCAACACAGAGAAGACGAAGGTGCTGACAACGGATGGATCACCAGCCATAGTGCTACTCGATGGCGTTCAAATAGAACAAGTTCAAGAATTTAAGTACCTGTTACGAGTCTCGCTCCGCGACCGCATCCAAAACGAGGACATTTGACGTCGATGTGGCAAACAACCGACGATCGAGGAACAGATCCAGAAAAGGCGTTTGCGATGGTTCGGACACGTATGCATAATGGATGACAGCCGCCTACCACACAAACTCCTCTGGCGAAATCGACCCGCCTACTAGAGAGTCCAACAAACAGCGCCAAAGAAAATCTGTATTAAGCAGGTCGAAGGAGATGTGAGAAATCGCCGGCTAAACTTCGAAGAGGCTAGGACCACAACCATGGACCGTCAGGCATGAAAAAGTTTCGTAAACGACATTTGACAACCATTGGCACCTACAACAGCGTACAGGCTTAGGAGCCGATCCAAACCAAACGCGAGCTAGGGATCAAAGAAGAAGAAGAAGATGAACACATACAAAAGGCTAAGGATTTAAAAGTATGTCATGGTTGCTTAGGTCGTCTCACTTCGCAACCATGCCCATCTACGTTTCTTTGTGTCAAGTGCTAAAAAAATCATCATTTGCTGCTGCATATCTTCAAAAAAACGCAAGCCGTTGAAAGTTCTTCCGATGACGCTGCTTTGCATCTACACGCCCAAGCAGCAATCTTTTCGCCAGCTAAAGTGCCGATGACCGCAACATGCGCTACTTCTATTTTAAACTCCGTGGTATTATTATTATAATAAACAAAAATAAAATTTCTTGTCGGGTACGCGGATGGCTGGACAATGTATCCATGCATTCGTTAGTTTTAAACAGTTTGATTAAAACTTTAGGGCTATTTACAAAACCAACGAACATCTTGCTCATAAGAGGCACCACCATTTCTCAATTTGCTGAAACAAGCATAAGTTCGTGCACCAATCGTTTTTGCACAAATTTAAAATGTCACGTGCTAGACAAAATTGCGTCATCCTTTTCATCAGTATTTTTTAATCGCTCTCGTTTCTAAATCCCTGCTAATACTACTTTAGCCAACCCAAATTTAATGCGTCTTAGGAAATAAAACTCCTCATAAGTACTGAAAAACTATACAGTCTTCTGTGCATGGGTCAGGTTTCTCTAGGGCAAAAATGCCCAGTTTGCAGAAAATTAAGCTTGGATACATACACACGGAGACTGTATATCATGAGTCAAAAAATAACAATTTTCAAAGTGACTAGTTCTACTGTAAATTTAGATCTAGATTTTGGGAAATGAATCAAATTTCAGAGCCTAATAAAGCTGCATTACTTTCCAAAGATGACAAACACTGTATGCAGCATTACAAAACCGTTTGTCAAGCTAAAGGTAATAAACTGTTTCTATTTCGTTAAATGAGTCTCGCTCTCAGCTAGCTAAATTCTACGACATGATGCTCAAGAGATTTTTAGCGTTAGTAAGGCGTCTGAATAAATTTCTACAACGGAAAAAATCTACTCTGATTTTATTAATTAGTATTCTAATCTTAAACATTTGTGTGAGGTTACCAAACCAAATTTTTCTAACATAAACTTTCTACCTCATTATAAAGTCTTAAATCCAGAATCTACTACTGCCAATTTAAGAGTGGTTTTTGATGGTAGTGCAAAAAACGGTACAGATTTATCAGTAAATGATTGGCAGTACGCTGGTTTCATGCTCCAAAAAACTTTATTTCCTATTCTAATGAAATTTCCAAAAATATCCGGTAGCTCTAACTGCAGAATGTACCAAAATGTACAAACAAATCTGGATCGTTCCAAACCAGCGTCAGCATCAATTCATCCTTTGGCGTAATGGCAATGCTGAGGAATTCAAAGTAATACAGTTTTCCACCATCACTTACGGTTTGAAAAGTTTTCGTTTCCTAAAATTCATTGCTGACAATCATGCATTTCAAAACTCTGAGATTTCTATAAGAATCAAAAAGGAATTTTACATAGACGATCTCGTTTTTGGAGCGTACTCGTACGGATACGCACCTAAATTGTTAACGTATTGAACGCGTTTGGTATTCCGTTGAGAAAATGTTCTTCAAACCAATTGGCTGTTTTAAACGACAATGATTCGCAAGCGGATACTATCAGCTTCCATGATATCTTGTTTAAAACCCTACGCGTTTCTTGGTATCCCGATAATGATAAATTCCAATTTTGTTGGTCTTTCCAAATGGACTTAGTCAAAGTAACAAGAAGAGAAATTCTCTCATCATTATCAAAACTCTTTGATTTCTAGCTCCTATTATTGTTGCAAGCAAGTTACTAATCCAATGATTGTGAAAAAGCTAAGTAGATTCCGTTATGTTGCGTGTTCCTTACTATATTATTTTTAAAGAAGCTTTGCTAGTTGAGCTTTACTGTCTTAGCGACGCAAGTTGCGTGGTTTAGGGCTCATGTTTGTATGTAAGATCCGTCATTCCTGGCAGCATTGAAGTAGATCTGTTATGTTTAAAAAGACTTGTGGCTCCGTTATAAGCAGTCTCGTTGCCTCAACTAGAACTAACAACTGCCGTGCTCTCCGCAAAATTGTATAACAAAATTTTAGTATTTTCTCCTCACGCTTCTTCAAATTGGTCTATTGGACCGACTGTTAGGTCACACCCAACACAATACAAACATTTATAGCTAATCGCGTAGCTTGCATACAAAAACATACAAATGTCCACGGCTGAAATCACTGTCCAGGTGAGAACAATCTAGCTGGTCTACTTTCCTGTGATTTCTCGTTTAGTCGGCTGCAGCGCGCTAACTTGTGCTTCCAAAGTCCCAAATTCTTGAAAAAATTTATTATTCCCGTAACGGGTAAAATGCCAACTTGTGAGTTGAAATTACCTGAACAGAAGATAGCGCAGGTAGATGAAGAAGAAAATGTTATTGACGAGTTAGTACATAAATTTTCATTTTTTTTTCAAAATTCAATTCAAATTATGTTTATAGATTTGTTTTTAATTCTCGAATTTCTAAAGAGAATCGTATTTTAGGTTTTCTTAAGACCAACCAATTGGGAAATGGTTTCCCAGTGAACGCTTGGAAGGTCAACAGGGTGAATCAAGCAAAATAAATAGCACGCATTGGAGATCGTATCCGACATTCAAATTTAAACTTTGATAAGTTGCACCACATTCTACTTCCAAATACTCGTATTTTTTTAGCGATGTTTTAGGCACTGCGGTTCGGTTTAGATTTTGCAGACCCTACAACCATAAAAGATCTAAAACTTATTAAAGCATACGTTTTTTTGTTTGTCTAACATCCAAAGCAATGCACGCAAAATTTTTAACAAGTCTATCCTCTGCAGCGTTTTTGGAGGTGCTGAAAAATCTAATGCGCGTCACGGTACCTCTAGTAACATTTACTGCAATAACGCAACAAATTTCACGTACACAACAGACGAATTGCGGCTTTTACATATAATCCAGTCAATCTATACATCCATTGATGCAAACGGTCGGGTAGTTCTAATTTTTTGGTATGTTGTATGTAAAGGATCACTGTTAAATGCGCCAAGTTATCGAACTCGCTAGGGTTTCGCGGGCGCCTCAGGCACCTAAAAATGGCAACATTTTTGACCCTTTTCTGGTTTTCTCGAATTTTTAGCATGAAGTAGTGGTTTAACAAAAAAACTACTCAGTATTTTTTTTAAAGTATAGTATGTTTGCCATAATTTATAAAAAATTCATCTTCCTGAAAATAATAGTTTTTGAGTTGCAGCCATTTAAATTTTTAGCTAATTTTCAAAAGTTTCAAAAATTGTTAGTTTTTCACTCAGGTTTTCTGCATCATCATCATCCAGTTCGCATAGTGGTTTCATTTCGGTAGAAATGAAATCTACTTCTATTTCTGTACATTGTCACAGGACTCACCGCAGCAAAATGAACATATTGCTGAACATTTCAATCCTGCTTTTCGGCATCCACACGAAATACTACAACCTTTTTTACAGGAACACGAAATGAATTTCAGGAGAGTTTATGGAGCTGTGTCCTTTTCCATTTTCTTTGGGCTGAGGCCACGAGCTGACTGTACCCTCCCCATTCCGTAAGATTTTTCTCTACTCCCAACCATTTCTGCAGCTGAACAAAAAGTCAATGTAAGAAACACAAATGGTGGTAAGTCCTCAGAGAGTGTAATCGTGCAGCAGCCTGGGTAGGCGGAAGCCTCGCAAGATGGAAGGTCGATTTTGCAGATCTGACAAATAATTTATACCGCAGGTCATTGAGGTGTTCTTTGACTTGACCTCCATATGTTGCTACCAATAATTGCTCTCCCACTGCAGCAACTGGCTTAGGTGTGGCATTAGAATTAAGAAATGTTGTGGCGGCTTTTTGCAACTATGGTTATTTTTGAACGAGTGACAAGATTTTATTTTTCCCATGCCCATACAGGCAGAATGTGGTGTCGCATCCTGTGAAAGCATGAACAACAAGAATCAAGTGAGACAGTGAAGGCACGTTCAATGAGGTTAATGAATAGAAAACATCTTGTGTTTTGCCTCTTCCACATTTTTTAAAATATACGTTTGTTTCACATTTCACCAATCCTGTGAGAAGCACCAGGAGGTCTATATCTTCGCCCACAATAATCACTGCATCGTACTGGGAGCATTTGAAAATAGCAGAGGTGACAATGAAGACGTCTGTATCCTCAGGTGCTTGTTGTACTGGAATACCAACACTTTCCATGTGTGTTTTTAGCATTTTGATCAACCGAGCTTTGTTGCTTTCATTTCCAAAAAAATTTGGTTGAGGTACTGTAGCAACCATTGATTCTTCAAACATTTTTGTACTTTTTTGACCTGGCTCTGATGGATACCCATCAAAAACTATCATAACCTTTGAGTCATAGTGAGACTTTAAATATTTTATGTAAGTTGCTATTATAGTTTTAAAAGTAGCATTGTTGGACCAAACCACTTTGTGGAGTAAGTGTCCACCATCAACTACAAAAAAGTGATGTTTTCCTTGTATTTCATCCTTCTTAATTGGTGTAAAAGCTGTTTATAGAGACGATTTAGTGCCTTTACGTATACCTTCATCAGTAAATAAGGACATCGGGTATGGTGACATTTTATAAGAAAAAAATTCCTTTATGTCATAATCGGTCTGTTTTACCAAGCACATTCTATGAAATAGCGTGAGAGGATCAATGGTCATCCTTTTTTCGCCAACATTCACATAATTTACAACACTTCCAAGCGTCACAACTTTGTCTTTTCGCTTGAATTTCACTTCTGAAAAATTAGTATTGACGATTGTGAGCATCAGATTTATACCAATCTCTTGAGACATATGGCAGTTTACATTTTCGGGTGCAATCACTCCACTGTTAATCGAAATTAGACAATTTGTGTTAGGAAATGGAGGATGTTGAGAAAACCATTGTTTCAGTTTTTCAGTGTCAGCTTCATCTCGAATAATACGAGAAGGCCGGGTATCAACATGTTGCTTAGAGGTTGCTGATTCAGTGCCACAGTAAGTTTCTACGTCGCTGCAGATGTTCTGCAAATACACCATTCCTAGTGTTTAACGAATGAGGACAGTGTCAGTAATGCCACGTCCTCTGTTTAGGCCGCTTGAGGATTTCATCGTCTTCATGAGCGTGTGCTCAATGGTCATATCTGACTAAATACCAGACCAGAATTTTCTTGTACGCCGGATCGTAAAATATCCTTCACTTGTTATTATTATATTCCACAGGATCCATTCTGTCTTTCAAGGTCAACATGTCTTGAAGGTATAACTGTGCACACTTAGCATAGAAAATGTGGCCTGACGCATAAAAGAATGGCAGCATTTTTTGAATCGTTGTCAGATGAAGAACCCAGTTGCCTGACCTTTCTGCTTCGATAAATTGTTTGAATAATGTTACCATACGAAAGTATTGTACCCACAACTTGGTCGTGGGGCCATTGCTATCCATTTTGGAGAGAGCCTTTTAAAATTTTGTTGCAACGTTCTGAAAATTGTCGTTCTCTTGGGACGTCAAAATCACGGATCTGTCATCAGTTAGTAGCCACTCATCTAAGAGATGCCTCTCTTCCATGTTAAAAGTCATCGTTTTCAGAATTCCAGTAGCCAATGTTAAATGAGTTAAAATATGAGCCCGCACTGCTCGCATGATCTTTTCCACACTATTCTCCTCGTAAATAGTCGAAAAAAGTTCCTTCAGACCACTGCCACTCATAATCACACCAATAGATCCGATAAAAGAAATCAATAGGTGGAAACCTCCCAGCCTCATTTCAACATTCTCTAAATCTAGGCAATTTACAACTATTTCCTTACCTTTCAAATACAAAGACTAATCACAAGTTGCAAAACAAAACCCAAATGATATCAGTAGCCGAAGGGACTATTTCATCATCGTGAAGTAGGTGGATAGTGTTTAAATTTGCAACTGTAATAGACGCCAATCCTTTTGAAAAAGTTTTATCAAAAGTTTGAAGCTCTATAGGCGCAATAGCCTCCACAATACCAGAGGCAGTGTATTTCTTCACTTTGGTAATATTATTGTCTGGTTTCATTGAAGCGCGAGGAGTTATTGCCATGACACCTCCCAAAGCGTGAAAAGTGCCTGAACCGTCCAATGTATGGACACTAAAATCGGCGTTGTCAAATACGAACTGCACAAAACCACCGTCATCGATCTCTAGCTTGTCAGTGCGTAAAATTGCCAATGTTGTTAGGGACAAGGTGTCATTGTAACTAGATGAGAAGCCTAGAGATGACAGCAGTTCAATGAGGTGCTTTGATCCAAATTTGTGGTACAAATACACACCAACTCCAAGTAAAAGTGAGGATAAAAACGAACGAGGTCGAACTGCAGCTATTAGGGCATGCGACATTGCAACACATTTCTTTTTCCACTTATCCAGGCTGCTACGCTTACCTTTGAGGATAAGAATTTCAAAAAAATTTAACACTGATTTGGGGTTTACTGAATCTATATTTTCGAAAAAATTACCAGAAGGTGTATATTCATTTGTTTCATACGGTTGTGCACGAATGTCTCCCAACATGAGTTCAGCAGCAGCTTCTATTACCCTCATTTTTTCTTTCCGTTCATCAGGGTCCAATTTGTTACTCTCATACCAAGCAGAAGTTAGTATTTTGTGCCCAACATTTTTGAAACATACAATAGTACTTTTGGTCGCTCTTTCAGCAATGACTATATCTTCCTGGTATATCTTAAACAGATGACTTTTAATGGTCCGAATGTCAGGACGGTAATCCCCAGAAATTTAACTTATCAGCTGTTCAAATGAAAACTGACATTCGTCAGAGTTTTCCTGATGGAACGAATATATATGTTCCATTGCCCGTTCCACATTGGAAGCTAGTCGATATCCTCTTTTGTGTCCAGTGGATGGCGCTGCGTACACTTTTCTTTGCCAAAACAAGTGGTACCTTGTATCAAATGCAACTGAATCAATTTCTCGTTCCCCAATCCGTTGTTTGATTTTAATTGCCCATTTATCACCTCGTTGATCGGCGGCTTTCAATATTTGATTTTTCATTGCATTTATTTCCACAGTTATCACATTATTCCTTTTCGACAGCTTCTCCTTCTTCTGGGCTTCAAAGAATGTGTTAGTTATCTCTTCTCCGCAAAGGAAACAACAGCGTTGAAAATCAAAAGTTTCAGTAGAAGATTTTTTTAATTTCGGAGGTGCAGTGCCCAACTTTTTGTGACGAAGATACGCTGCTATCAATTTCAGGTTGTTATGTCTCTTTTGTCAAGCACTGTGCACGGACACTTGTTTCACGCATTTAAAAAAATTATTATTCTTAATTTCCCTAGCAACACTGGACTTGAAAAGACTTGCTATTCCTTTTTCTTTTATCAACACGACATCCCCTTGCTTTAAACTAGTTTTACAAATAAAACACAAGTCTGATAAAGTTGAGGGACCACCGGTAATCGACGAACAAGACATGCTACAGTCACTTATAATGCACTACTGTTACACCATGTAATGCCTTTTTATTATACAATATCACCATATTAATAAAAAATAAAATACGATGCGGCAAAACTGCACTCATAAAAACTTCGCGCAATAAATAAATACAAAGAACAGCAAACAACAAATTATGAAAACTATTGACAACTGACTCAACACTCCTCTCACAACTGATTTTGTATTCTGTGGACGGGAGTTTGGCACCAACCGTCTCTTCCTCCGAACTAGTATCCAATCGACCTTCATTTGAATACGTGGCATATTTTTTACCACGCTTTATAATATTACTTATGTTGCACTGTCAATATACCAATCGTCTTATATTGTAGATACATTACCTAATTTAAACAAACAGCTTTTCAGCCGCCTTGTTTTAGAAGCTAATGATGCAACTCCATTTTAGTCACAGATTAAAGCACAATCTTTTAATTTTGAAGTAAATGTTAATCAATTTTGCTGGCAAACCAGTGAAAAATCAGAAATACTAACTGAAAACTAACAATCCTTGAAAATATTGAAAATTCGTTCAAAATTTGAATGACTGTAACTCAAAAAGTATTATTCTCAGGAAGATACATTTTTTTTTAATTATGGAAAATATACAATACTTTAAAAAAGTACTGAACAACTTTTTTGTTAAACCGCTCTTTCACACTCAAAACTCGAGAAAACCAGAAAAGGGTCAAAAATTTTGCCCGCGGAACACTAGCGAGATCGAAAACTTGGGGCATTTAACAGTGACCCTTTACATACAACATACCAAAAAATTAGAACTACCCGACCTTTTGCATCTATGCCCACCTTTTCAGTCACGGATTGACTGGACTATAAACGTTTTAGGCAATCGGTCGTGCAAAACGATGTTTAAAATTATGGCATTTTATTCCGTCTGACGCTTCCCATTTTGGTGGTGTCTAGGAAGCGAGTGTGCGATCTCTAAAATTTTACTTGACTCGTATTTTACGCGATCGTAAGTTAAACTTTGAAAATATGTCTACGGTGTTGGCTCCAATTGAAAGCATATTGAATTCGCAACCTATTCGTCTTGTTTCATTCAATCCTAATGATGTTTCAATTCTCACACTTTTTTTCTTTTTAGCTGGTCGTGCTACCGAAACGTTACCGAAATCAGACTTATCAAAGGTACCTGAAAACCGCCTAGACTAGTTTCAGTTACGTCAAAAGATTGTTTCCATTTTTGGCAAAGGTCTTGTCCGAATAGTAGTCTAGATCTAAGTGGGTACGAGGAGCTGGCAATCTTGTAGTTATTTAGGTTTATAACATTCCTACCTTTTGTGGTTGTGCATATATAAAAGAACCGGACAGAAACGTAGGAATTCGTATCAAAAAGCATCAAAGCTGTAGTAGTCACAAAGAATCTTTTAAGTCAGCGATGGCAGAACACACGCTACAAACCGGTCATCAAGTTATGTTTAAAAACACTAAGATTTTGACTAATGTTTCTAATTATTATCAGCAAAAATTAGAGAATCTAGTTTATTCCAGGCTCCGATGATGTCCTCTGCGTTGTGTGAAGAAAGCTCAGCTTGTGTGATAACGCAAATTGTGTTATAAATATTATTTCTAGTTCAAGTTCTAACAAAAGATTTAAAACTGCACGAGGAAAAAAACGTACAATTTAGACAGAAACTATTGACAGTGACAGTTCGTTCCAATTTACTTTATCACTATTGGACTAGTCCAATAAAGTATCACATTCTAGACAATAAACAGCGTCTTTATGATGCAGTCGAACATAAAATAATTTGTCAGTGATGTGCAAAATAACCACAAAAAAGATGTATGTTTTGTTTAAAGAACTAAAATAATGTTAGAAAAAGCTTCAGAAACTTTAAAAAGACAAACATAAACTATGAAACTTAATATTGACAAATGTTGTAAAGTTCAGAGGTCAAAACAATTGAAGTTTTCTCAAACTTGTATTTGTTTAAATTTATATAGCAATACAAATGCGACACTGTCGTTTCATAATAATAATCCCTAAAAAACTTGTTATAAAGATAACTTACCTATATATGCTCTAACATCATAACTCGTACCAATAGGAGCTCCACTATATTCTTTAGCAGGTACTAACTGTACACTAGGGGGAGCTAATGGCGTAATTTCCATACTAAACGGATAAGCATTAGGCCCAAGTCGTTTCAGCAACGCTTCCTGTAACAAAATAACAATTAGCACATAAATAACACCTTAGATAATGTAACAAAAGTGACGCAAACAAAATTAATAAAAAACATAAAAAATAATAAAGTTTGTATAAAACCCGAAAAAGCTTTGTATTCGCTTAGTAAGCAATTTTGTTTTGCCTAAACTAAATAAATTTGCAGCAAATAATTTAGAAACAAGATTAATGCCGTAAATAATATAATATATTACACGCTTTTATTTACTGAAAACTTAGAAACAATGTAATACGCACATTTTTGCTTAAAGATGGATAAACAATTTTAAGTGAAATTAATGAATGTGAACCTTAAAGTAAATTAGTTTTATAAAGTTGTTGCATATTGCCTGTTTATAAATTCTAATTAAACTTGTTTGCTAAATTAGTTTTCTGTAGTTTTCTTTTTTTAAATGTTGATTACATCATAAAAGTAATTTTCTCTGTTGGTTTTATTTGATATTACATTGTAGTTAGAGATGTTTCTATTTTTTTTCCAAATCCTTAAGGAGCTTTAAGAATATCTAAAAACAGACACAAGCGTAATCATATATGTACATTATATTATTCTATAAAAATATATACAGGTAGTAACATTTATTTTAACATCATTGGGGATTCCATCAGATGAAATAATTTCCTTTTTACTTAAAAGAAAAAAAATGTTGTAGTCACCACACGACTTTCCTATAAGGAATGATGAAGGGATGTCTACATATTTTGTTTAAGGTTATCTTGTCAGAAAATCACTTTGAAGTGATATATATATATACGTTTGTATTGACTTCCTAGCATGCTATAATTTTTTTAAAATGTTTCTCCTTGATTTCATTAAATATATAACCAAAATATGGCAAATTAAGCTTATGTTGTCATATTGACTAATCCTTTCCCTTCAAGATATGGAATTTTTTTCTAAAAAAAATCGTCGCAGGCAGGATTCGAACCTAGATTATATTTATGAATTCATTTTAAATTATAAAAAAATATCTAATAAACTGTTATGTTAGAAGTTTTTTTTTATTTGAATAAATTGTTAGGAAGAATTATCTTTATAAAAAACTGCAAAAATAATTCGAATAATTTACGTACCTACAAAATTATATAAGGTATAAGGTCAGGGGCTACGACAAGTCATGGCTAAAATCGTCAAAGAAGATATTAGAAGTCATCAGTAAAAGGCCACAGGAAGACCTGGAAATTTGAGACCTTGACGAAATGACAACAAAAGAGGACGTTCTCGCTGCTATAAAAAAGCGGCTGAAGATGAATGCGTCACACTAAACTCCATCAGGTCACTTCGTATGGCCTATAGAAGTACCCAGACAGCCTCAGTGACCCTGCCGGCGTCAATAGTAAAGAACCTACTAGGCGAGCATAGCAAGATCAGGATTGGCTAGGTCAACTGCCGTATTAGAACTGTTCAGAGACTAATCAAGTGTTATAAGTGCTGGCACTATGGTCATCTTTCCGCTAAATGCAAGAGTGAAGTGAATCGGTCCAAACTCTGTACCAGGTGTAGAAAGAAGGGCCACAAAGCCTCTACTTGCCAAAAAGATGCTCGAGCGTGCTGTGCGCTGAAAAAAACGACACAAAAAATTGTGCCCACATGGCTAGTAGTAGCAGATGCCTAGTCTTCAAAGAAGCACTTCAGAAGAAGAAGTATAAGCGACAACGTTTATAGTATAACTTAACCTCGACCACTGTGAGGCTGCGCACGATCTGCTAATGCAGACCGCGTGCGAACTGAACGCAGATTTTGCATTGATCTCTGAGTCATAAGGACACTACTACTCAACCATGGGAAACTGATAGCACTACTAAAGCTGTCATTTGGTCTCGTAATAAGTGTCCCTTCCAAAGTGTAGTGAAAGCCACAGAAGCTGGCTATGTAATGACAAAACTAAATGGGATTCATTTCTACAGTTGCTACGCGCCACCCAGCCTCGCACTTGACGCTTTCGCATGCTTCCTGGATCAACTAATCGAAGATGCAAAGAGCAGCACCCTCACGTGGCAATCGTCGGAAACTTCAATTCCTGGGCAGTTGATTGGGGTAGTGGAAAAACTAATGCACGAGAACAAGCCCTACTACATCGTGGATCTCACCTTCGTCAGCTGCAGTCTCGCTAAAAAAACTGTTCCTAGAAAGTAACGGATACGTATACACCCAGTGACCACTGCGTGATACTATGGAAAGTAGCTACCAGCCAGACTACTAAACCCCGACGCGTTTACTATTGCCTTGGACAATAAACCAATAAGTGTCCGAAGTGCTGAAAATAAAACAGGAAAGCTGATGAAGAGGATCACGAAAGCCTGTGACACCAATATGACAAGGAAACGTAACACAAACAAGCTACCATCGGTACACTGGTGAAATAGCCACATTGCTTCCCTCCGAAAGGTGTGTCTTGCCAAGAGAAGGGCATCCCAACGTGTTCAAAATGAACAAAACTCGAAAAAACTGTTAACAAAGTACAAAAAGGCACACGACGTAAGCTTAAAAAAGCTATGAAAGAAAGCAAGAGACAATGTTGGCAAGAGCTGATAAGGTGGTTATTATCCACTTGCAAAATCAGCCAATGCTACCACTAACATACCCTGAATTTCTACCCAGGATTATTATTTCGCTGTTTTCCCACCAAATGGAGTCTAACTATACGACAGAGCAGCACCAAATAGACGAAATTCCGCCAATCACAGAAGAACAACTAATGGAAGCATGTAGTAGAGTGGCGAACACCAAAACTACAGCCTGGATGGAATCCCAAACATTGCATTAAAATTGGCCATCAAATCGGCGCCCGTACTCTTTTTTGGAGGTCTATAATGTATTGAAGAAGGCACTTTCCTACGCCAATAGAAGCACTTACTTCAACTTAAAGGAATGAAACCACCGATTGAAGCAACATCATACCGTCCACTCTGCATGCTGGATTTAACTGAGAAAATACTTGAACGCATAGTCCACAAGAGAATTGAAGAAGCAGTCGAACCGCTGCTGGCTACTAACCAATACGGATTCCGGAAATGTCGGTCTACCTTGAATGCGATTGACCTTGTCGTCAACACAGCCAAGAAATTGGTTATGGGAACCAGATGGAATAGAGGTGCATACAAGTACTGTTTGGTGACAACGCTTGGTATAAAAACCGCTTTCAACTCTGCTCAATGGGATTGCATTAGCAAAGCACTCGCCATAATGAACGTACTAGGATATCTACAACGGATGGTAGCTAGCTACTTTACTGATATGATCCTGAAATACGATACGGAGAACGGTCCAAAAGAATACCTAATCACTGGAAGGGTTTCCCAGGGCTCAGTCTTGGGTCCTCATCTACGGAACATCATCTACGACAGGCTTCTGCGATTGGAGATACCTACGGAAATCAAACTCGTAGCATATACAGATGACGTCGCTTTAGTGATAGTTGGAAAGTTCCTCGAGGACATAAGTTTCGTTTTCGACACTACCTTCGAGACGATCCGTAAGTAGATGGATACTGTTGGACTAGAGTAAGCAGAGCACAAGACTGAAGCAGTGCTCATAACTAGTAGAAAAAAGGTAGAAACCATCACATTGCAGGTCGGAAGACATGAAATCACATCCAACCGTATCTTCGGTACTTGGGAGTGATGATTGACGCCCGACTGGAATTCAGACAGCAAGTAGATCATGTAAGCGCCAAAGCTTCGGCAGTCAGAGTAACCCTATCACGGCTGATGCCTAATATAAGAAGACCGAAGCAAAATAGAAGAGCATTACTGTCGTCAGTAGACACAACTCAGGTATAGAATCCCATTTTGCGCTGATGCCCTTTGAACACAAGAATCGAGAAAAACAATTGCATCAGTTTGCCGATTAAGTGCCTTAAAAGTAGCTAGCTCTTTCCGCACTATATCGGAGTTCTTTACCGGCAAAAAAGAACGACTAAGATGAAACCAAAAGAACTTAGAATAGAAGAAAGGTGAAATCGTATACGATGATGGCAAATACGGTGGGACAACACAACGAAGAGTAGGTGGACGTACCGCTTCATCGCACATGCTGATGTTTAGGTAAACCGAAATCATGGTCAGGTCAATTACTACCTCACACAGATGATATCTGGACATGGGTATTTCCGAGCATACCTTTATCGGTTTCAACATGAAGATTCTCCGGACTGCCCGTCTAGTTTTGGAGTAAGTGAAGACGCGGAACACGTGTTCTTTGCGTGCCTACGCTTTCATGCATTACGCAGTAATTGGAAATCTGCCGTTAATGAAAAACTTCAACCAGAGTCCCTAATAAAAGTTTTACTCTCCTCTAAGGCTGCTTGGAAAGCAACAAATTCATTTGCGACGGAAGTCCTACAAGACAGTACGTCACTGATTTTAAAAAAGCTACAAAATAACGTGAGGTTAGATGAAATTTACTAAGGGCCCCTAAATTAAATTACCTGCAGTTATGGCAATATAGAAAAACTAACGTGACGCGTGTTAACCGGTAAACATTAATAGTACAAGCTTGTAATAATCAATTTGGATTTCAGGTTTAATTGTCTTGTCTCACGAAGTTACTAAAATTAAAATTACATAAAATTCTTCCATAAAGGTTTAATCAGCTTAATGATGAATACTAAAATGATTTTTTTCTTTTTAACAACCGTACATAACATGTAGAAATAACAAAACAAATACATTACGAGACTATTATTAATCGTTTACGCGGGCCACGGTACAGCATAACTTTATCTTCGTTAATAAATAAACGGAAAGATCTGACCTGTGTTTTGTAGGTGTCGGGTAAGTGATTACTCTGGCATCCGGGTGCCTATAACCATTTATGTTGGTGATAGCGTAAACCAAAATGTCGCTAATTCGAGTGATAGCTGGAGCAGTAATTCCCAGTTGAGTTCATAACTATAGCCGTGAAGCTAAGTAATAGATTCATCCAAATAAGAAAGAAAACAATGCTAAAAACGCAAAAAAACCACTAAAAGAACAATAGATTAAAACCGTTAAATCGGCATTTTGCAAAACCTACCAAAAAATGTTTAATCTTATCAACCCAACAGAAATTTGTGTGTGAGCCGTAATGCAGATAATTTCTTGAGTGACTACATTTAAAAGACGAGTTTTAATAAACGTTGAATTTACAGATTAAATTCGTATCTAACGACTAGTTTCAAGCGAACATGTGCTGATGCGTAGTAAATTTGTTAACCTTTTGTGGTTTCCATTAGCGTTTTCAAGCGGAAAATCACGTCATAAGCGAGAACGAACTTATTTTAGCGTCAAAATTTTCCACTAACTTACGTTATTCATGGTAGTAAATCAGTATGTGCAAATACTACCCACTGAACACTACTGGACGGCCGTTTCGCAGTTTTGGGGCTCATCAGCAGTAGGAGATACACTCTAATGTAATTCTCAATTTGCATAATTGCATTGACATTGCTTTACCGTAATGTCTTTTACGCTGTGATTTTATCCCACAGAATTATTCAAAGCCGTTTTGAAACTTGCAGGTGTTAAATCAATTTCAACGCGTTACCGCCGTTATAGCTATCTACAGTTATCTTTATTACATAGTAAATTACACTTTGAGATGGCTCTGCCATTAAACACTTATTATTCCTTACCTTCGTTATACTTGAATATAAGGCTATAGAGGTGTCAATACAATTGTTGGAATTACATTAGAGTGTATCTTATTTTATCTATGAGTGTATCTCCTACTGCTGATGAGCCCCAAAAGGAGGAAACGGTCGTTCAGTAGTTCATTCAGGTGGCATTTGCACAATTGCATTGACATTGCTTTAGACCTATGTCTTTTACATTGCGATTTTATCCCGCAGAATTATTCATGGCTGTTTTGAAATTCGCGGCTGTTAAATCAATTTCAACGTTATAGCTATTTACATTTAATTTTTACGTTAAATTAGCTTCTTTGTTTTTTTACGGAAGAAAGTAAAACATGATCATGATTAGAATTGAATAAAAATGCATAGAAAAACAATGTAATGTAACAAAAGAGACTTTAGATCCTTGTTGGCTATCGAAAATCAAAAAAAAATTAAAAGATGAAAACATAAATCACCAGAAATTTGCTTTCGCCCAAATACTAAATTAGAAATATCAAAAACTGATATACAAAGTATTAAATAAAAAAGCAACTCACAAATCATTAGATTAATAGACAAAGACATAACTATAGTAAAATTTATATAAGTAAGTATTACACAAAACGTTCACTCTGCAGAATGCAATTCAAAACACCCACGAAACTTTTAACAAAATCTACACTTTTTAAGAAATTATCTAGAAAATCAATAAATTTTATAAAAACATAAGTATGTAAAAAATCCAAAATATGCAGAATACGTTAACAAGTTACAGTGCTTTTCAAAACCAACACATACAATGGTCAAACTATAATTATAACATAACTATAATGTAAAAAATTAGTTAATATACCTATTTTCTACTTGATAACAAACCACCACTTTTGTCTTCCAAAAAATCAGATCAGACTCTTAAAACTCGTTTAAATGAGTATAATAACATGATTTACTTAACACCTGTTTTTTATAGTAGTTAGCTAGTAACCATGCTACCTTAGTAGTATTACTTTCGAATTTTTGGGGAATGTAAGCTTACCATCGTCAACTTACATTTGCCAAACTCTGACCTTGAATACAAATAAATTGTTGAAGATACTCGTTTATATTAAGTCAACGTATACAGTAATCTTCAATTGCAAAATGAGCTAAAAGCTGTATAATATATGTATATTTGTTACAATAACAAAAACCGACTCGCTCATCCCAAAATATATTTTGAAAACCGTTTTGCTTGCCTGTAAACCAAATCTGATTTGTGAATGTTGTTTCATTGACAACCCTTTATTCGTTTATCGTCAATTCAGTAGAATCAGTATCACCATCTCGCACCTCAAATTCAGTAAGTGTTGAATTTGTGGAGTCGTGTATCCGTTTATTCCTGCTGGTAGTGGCACAACGATTGTATTATTTGTAAAGCTAGGCAATCTCTTGATCTAAGTGCTGACGCCGGTTATGCCAACTTCCTGGCCCCGACACCGAGGTGTGCTACAAAGTGAATTCCTGCAGATTTTTTTTTGCAACAAGATTTGACAACTTTTTTGCAAAAGATAGTCTTACTAAATTAGTCTTTACTAACCTTAGAATGTCTTCCGGGTTTCGACTGTGTCATTGCTGTTGCATCCGAAGCTGCCAAGGTTTCGCCCACTTTCGTAAGGGCAAGCAAACGAAAATCTAACCAAGAACCACTACTGAGTTAGGTAATCAACTTGTGAACCAAGCCAGATTCTAAACTCCGTAGAAGTGACTTAAGAAGAAATAGTCTCCGTATTTAAAGGAAAAGGATCGTCACGGATGGTTAAGCTCGACCCTGAATGGGTTACGGTTGCTAGGGGGCGTGCTTTTGATAAATGACTAGATTCAGAACTCCGTAATCTTACTAGAACCTTAGTGAATAATGGTTATGTGAAGCGAGATATTCATAGAGTAATTAATCATTGTTTACATCCACGTACTCGATTACCTAAGGACATTTCTACTCCCGAATCCAACCCAAAATTGGCCTTTTTACCCTACATTCACAAGGTTAGATATCAAATAGGGAAACTCCTTCGTAAGAATGGTATTAAACCCATATTCAACTCGTCAGGCAAAATCTCTCAGGTTCTTCCTTCTCCTAAAGACAAACTTCCTACACTTTCATCTCAATACCAAATTCCTTGTTCTTGTGGTTTAGTCTACATTGGTGAAACCGGTCGTTCCGTCATTACTCGCATTTCAGAACATGATCGCTGTATAAGAAAAAGGTATATTTCCAAGTCTGTGGTCGCTGAACATCATTTTGCTACAGGTCACAAGATAGATTTTGATAATGTTTAGGTGATTGCCAAATCTCCATTCTTTTTCAACAGGAAATTCCGAGAAAGCATAGAAATCATCAAACACCCCAATAACTTCAATCGCGATCACGGTTTCGAACTATCCCCTCTTTGGTTCCCGGTTATTAGTCATTTATCGAAAACCCGCCCCATAGCAACCGTAACCCAATCAGGGTCGAGTTTAACCATCCGTGGAGATTATTTTCCTTTAAATACGGAGACTATTTCTTCTTAAGTCATTTCTGCGGAGTTTAGAATCTAACTTGGTTTACAAGTTCATTACCTAACTCGGTAGTGGTTCTTTGTTAAATTTTCGTTTGCTTTTTCAAGTTATCGTTTTCTTTTTTACCTTTTCAGAGATTATGGCTTGTTCCACAAGTGGATAACCTAACTTTTGGGAAGTTCTTAGTTAGATTTCAATTGCTTGTTTGAGTTTTGCAATTTATCTTACGACCTGATGAAGCCCCTTACAAAAGTGGGCGAAACGTTGGCAGCTTGGATTGCAACAACAATGACACAATCCAAACCCGGAAGACATTCTAATGTTAGTATAGATTTCGACCGTGGAAGCCTTCGCTATTACATTAAATTAGTCTTATTTAAATTAGTTGAGAAACAGACATAGTTTCCTACATGTAGATTAACTTGTATGTAGCTCCGTTTCTACGAGATGGCGTTTAACCTCAGATTTACCAATGATATCTCTAATAAAATTATTGCAATTTTTAATGCAATTAAAAATAAATTAGTTTTATAAAAACGTTCACAACAATTATTACTCTTGTAGAAGTTACAAATTAAACTATTAAATAATAAGAAATAACTGAAATTGTCTAAAAAAGGTTAAAGCTTTTGTTAAGATATTGAATTGCAAAGATATGAATGAAATTGTTGGTTACAAAGTTGTCATATTGAATAAGTAAGATTAATCGTTATATTTTATTCACTTTACACCCTCTTTCATAGTTTTTATTGTTTCTCCCACATTGACGATTTTATGCGATAATAATTCATTTTTAGTTTGACTGAAAGTAAAATTATCGTTATTTGATTTATATCATTTATTTGATGAAAGTAATGTAAAATAAAATAAGTGCAAGCTTTATTGTAAAAAGCAGTTGAAAAATTAGAATTTTTCAGTTGTTAAGATAAATTTTATTCATATATGCAATTTCTTACTAAAAACTAATAGATATTAATGATATTTTTTATTTTTGAGACTTCAACAGTTTGGTTCTTTGGTGTTTGCTTAAAATCTACGTTTTTTTTCCAATTGTTATGCAACATTTTGTTTGCGCTTGTATAACTAAACACCAATGATTTGTAACCGTCGTTTGAGTTTATGCGATTTCTTTAGTTAAAGATCAGGTATTTGAGTTAATTTTATTTGTTTTGTATACTTTGGGATTGTTCAAGTAATTTTACGTTAATTTAATGAAGTTAATTCACATTTTTAAATTCATGTTTGTCAATCAAATTTGTAAGTAAGTTTTGTATTCAATTAATTCGAAATTGTCCTGGTAAAATTCCAGTTGTATCTAATTTATGTTTCTTTTTTGAGATACTATTGTAGTTAAATATATTTTAGCAGATTAGTTATCTTAAGTTTGTTTAAAAGTTTATTCATTAAATTTTAAATATAATCCACACCCATCTTCACTGAGCACCGGCAAAACGTTGTTTATGTTACTTTAATTCAGGCAATTTTCATTTTTCTAGCTTTTGCACGTAACATAATCTGACATTTTCTTTCTGTACGATCAGAAGATTAATAATATCCTATACTATCTTTTAATTACTATTTTCAACTTTGCAGTATCATCAGTAGTAGTAGCAATAACGTTTACAATATTCAAACTACAATATTAATAAACTTTACTGTAAGTTTAGCAATGCCATTGTCAAAATTGTAACGTAAACAGTTACTAATTACCAATAACATTTCAATGACAAGAATAAATCGTTTTGTATTGGGCCATGTAACGACTTATTTAAGTCAACCTGTTAAAGTTGTTACTTCCTGAAAATTCCTATTAAATATTAGTGGTCTGATTTCTAGTAAAAATAAAATATTTAGACGTGCTTAAAATCTTTGCTAATAATATTTAATAATTGAGACAGTTATTTAGAAATTTTCTACAAAGATTTATGTACCTTTTAAAGATTAAACACTGTTTTTAAACTATATTAATTAATCACGAAGTTCCATTATCAAACAAATCTTCACATAAATTTTAAAGTTTGCCAAGATTTGTATCACGTTTATTAAATCGATTTATTTGAACAAATATTGGCGCGACAAAATTATTCTTTTTAGTGAAGGACGCGAGCTTTAAAGTTTACGAGTTATTTCGGTGTATCGCAATAAACTTTTTGACGTTTTTATTTACAAAAAGAAACGTCGACAAAAGTTCGCTATCTATATATTTAATTTACTAAATTACACTTCGCAAGTAAATTTGTTTAAATTAATTTACTTTTTATTTATGTTTATATTACTAATCATACTTCACAAATTCTAAATACGAAGACGCATTTTCGTTAAATTAACAAATGTATTTAACTCGACGTAGTTTTTGTAGATTAATTCAAAACTAAAATTAGTAACGGTGCAAAGTTTGAATATAAATAGACGTCATGCTATTTACTCACTACGTATATGTTTGCTTTTAAAGGTAAATGTAATTAGTTAAGTTATTACTTAAAAAGAGCACGCATCAAAGGAAAGTTTCTATAGTACGTAAACTAAATAAAGATTATAAAATTAGAAACGAAAAATAATTTTTTGCATTATTAGATTATTTTCTCCTAATTACTATGCTTGTTTTTAAAATGTTTGATTTACTAGTTGTTAGGCGTAACTCGTTAGTAAGTGATATATTTACCGTTCTAGAACGGTAAGTACAAGATAAGTAACGTGTAGTGATTTGAAAGCTAACTAAAAAATAAAAAAAATAAGAAAAATAAATAAAAACGCCATTTTCAATTTTATCATAGTATAGTGAAAATTCTATGCTGTTCTCAATACTTCATATACTATAAGGTTGCAAGAACCCGCTAGAAGTAAAAATTGTGCTTCGTCTAAGGCTAGGTGATTGCTGTTTTAGTCTCAAAAAATATTGCTTCCTTTTCTGTTTTTTTCAAGTAAAAATTAGTATTCTTAAAATAATACGATATCTAATTATCAATTAATTATGAACACCAATCTGAAATAAGAACCAAAAAAAAGTATTTCTTTTACAGAGTATGTACACTCAACTAAACAAAAAACGGGACACTTTGGTTAGTTCGAATGAAATAGTTAGCGGTGTGAACTAGGCTTGTCAGCAAATGCAATCGGCCACATCGTTTATCCGCAAAAATTTAAAAATCCATATAATATTATAAATCTACTGTATTTACTGTTAGTCCCTAAAGCGGCCACTAGGGTGACTAAATAACCTGAAGCATGGTTATTCAATTATGTTCTACTTAAAGTACATTTTAATTTTGATACTAGTTTTAAACCCTAAGAATTATTTAGTAGCTCAAATTCAGTTTATGTTAGGTAATGTAATTTTATAATTATTTAATTATTTTATGTATTAAAACTAAATATACATTTTCAGTAATTGAATTTAAACTGACGTTTTCGTACTCTCATATTTATTTCGTATAAAATAATAACATTATTATATAAACTGAATTTTTGCTCACTCAAAATGAGAGTATAAATCAACATAATTCATAAAAATGGAGATAAATGGGTCAACAGTATTAACCTTCCGGTTGACGGGCTGGGTCTTTTGGTACCTTGTTGACTTTAATAAAGACATGTTTTTCTTAATTTGTCTTAATTTTATCATCTGCCGTTTGACTGCCAGAAGGGCTTTGGGTGTGTCAGACACAACACGTGTATTCGTGTAAGTTTTTTTCCTACAATTTTTTTTCGTATTTCGTAAAGGGACTAATTTGTGTCGTTTTTAGGCAAAAACATTCTTAGGGCCTTCTCTTAGTTTCAATTTCAATTGTTTATCGTTTCTGCGTGTTTTTCATATTAGTAATCTCGAGTTTAGAGGATTTAGGTTTCTTACTCTAAATAGTTTATCTTTTGTAGAGAAATCTGATGAAGACCAATCAGATACTTTTAGTACAACTTCAGATCTCTGTATTTTTATGGAGCAGATAGAACCAAGTGGAAAAAGCATGCCCTAGGCCAACGAATTCGAACAAGGCAGCAAAATATTGTTACCCAATTGCCTGGTGTTCGTGCAGGTGCAAGAAACGCAAACACGAGAATTCAGTATTCGATGCTCTTTTTTGAAGAAATTTTAGACACAGTTAACAAAAATACCAATTTGTATATACAAAAAATAACACCGAGGTACAAAAATAAATACGACGTTGTACTTACGAATAGAGTGGAAATGAAGGCGTTTATCGGTTTGTGGTATTTGGCAGGTTCTCAGCATGGGGGGCTAAAAAAATTATACGAATTTTGTTCCGAGCAGGGCTTAAAGCTCCGATTATTTCCTGTTAGCCTATTTCACCAATGATTTATGTTTCTGATGAAGTGTATACGATTCGACAATACCGATACAAGGGCTAAGCGAAAGAAGATGGAGGAACTTGCTGCCGTTAGACATATTTAAAAAATCAATGAAGAACTTAAAAAACATTATAGGGAGGGTAAATATGTGACTCTAGATAAAATGTTGCCAAGATTTCGTGGAAGATGTGGCTTTCGTATCTACATTCCGCATAAACCCAACAAATATGGGATCAAAGTGTTTTCTACAGTGAATGCAAAAACATTTTACACGTCGCATTTGGAGATTGTTATGTTAAAGTTAGTAGTTCAATTCTCGAGTATAAGAATTTCTCTTCAAGTATGAAATTTTGAAATTTTAGACAGCATATTTAATTTCACTTCCTATAACACTATCGTATATTTACGCCCGGCTTTCACCTTTAGATCGTTTCACGCGAATATGCGATTAAATCTGTGAAGGCTAAATAGGGAGTAAGTGTTGTAGATTTCCCTTTATTGTGGGTTTAATTTGATTCTGTGCTAATTGTCTGTAGCGGATTTCAGTAGTCACCACATGTTGACCGTTATCACTGAAGATAACAAACAGGTAGCATAGTTGGGAAAACTTCCATGACGTCACGTTATTGAAAACATATAAAAGTGTTGTGGCTGTCGCCATTTCGTGGTTAACGAGCCCACGTATAAAATATAAACAAAATTGGTGCTATAGAGATCTTAGCATGTTGGTAATTGGATTTGCTAACCGCGAAAATTCGAAAATCGTATCGAATATTAACACGATTGCAATCCACCAACAAATATAGTGAAAAGTAACTATATCAGTACAATTGCAAAAATTACCACCAGAGAGAACCAGTGTAGGACCGTTTCACCCTTTTGGGGATCATCAGCACTGGGAAATACTCTCTGATGTATTTCCACAATTATACTGATATATTTCTATAGCTTATATTCATGTTTTGTTCTAATAACATATAAAAGTGTTGTGGCTGTCGCCATCTCGTGGTTAACGAGCCCACGTATAAAATATAAACAAAATTGGTGCTATAGAAATCTTAGCATGTTGGTAATTGGATTTGCTTTCCAGTGCTGATGATCCCCAAAGGGGTGAAACGGCCGTACACTGGTTCTCTCTGGTGGTAATTTTTGAAATTGTTCTGATATAGTTACTTTTCACTATATTTGTTGGTGGATTGCAATCGTGTTAATATTCGATACGATTTTCGAATTTTCGCGGTTAGCAAATCCAATTACCAACATGCTAAGATCTCTATAGCACCAATTTTGTTATTGAAAACGTTATTTACACCGTGAAGAGTTGGAAACCTTCAGGATTGTACCTCTTTTGAAGATGAGCTACTACGAAATGTCGATTATGACCGTACGTGCATGTTAGGTTGACACAATTAATAATAAGATCATTTTGTGCTTCACAAACTCATATGCAGTGCGCGTTGAGTCTCGAAGGCTTAAATTGTTTTGTTTGTTTGCGATTTTAAATTCGCGAATATAAATTCATACTTTCTGCTTATGTAAAAGTTTAGACCGACAGGGTCAGCTTATTGTACGGTGTGCTGCCCAGTATATGGCGCATCTGGAATCGATTCGATCCACGTATCAACGTTTGAAAAATTTAAATTTATGTACCTTCTTCATCCTTTTTGGAATTATTGTCTGTGATAAAATAAATATATCTATTCTGTGTTATTACTTCTGTGGTGTTATTTGTTCTTTTTCAGCTACGGGTAGAGTTAGACAGTATCTCCCTAATTTAATCTTTCATCGTCTTGAGGCCTTTTTTTAGATTTTAGTTATAATTGAGCATCACAAAGTCTGCGATCCCTCTCCAGAGAAGCTGTGCTAGCCGTTGCTTTGTTTAGTTACAAGAAAACCAACGTAACAAATATATTGGCTGTCCAACTCGAGGAACCTGATTTTCTCGTAACAAGATCTATGCTAGAAGCCAACCTGAAGGTCCCTTTCAGATAGACAATTCTGTAACAGCTGTCATTCTAAGGATGACAAACCACATCTCAGGAACTGGAACTAATGTTACCATGGATCGATGGTTGACTAGCGTGGAAGCTGTAAGTCGTTTGTGCCATGATCACCGCCTAACTGTAGTTGGTACAATGCAATTCAGTTGAAAGTCGTTGCCAAAAGAAGTTAAAAGTGTTAAAGATAGACATGTAAAGTCTTCATTTTTTGCATACCATGCCGATATGATACTTAATTCATATGTCCGAAAAAAGTCAAAGAATGTATTACTTGTATCGTCAATGACAAAATGTACTAAAACATTGTTGATAATAAAAACCAGAGCTATTATTTTACAATTCTACAAAAGTCAGTGTTGATGTAGTTGACAGGATGGTTACATCGTATAATGTAGCTCGAAACACAAGAAGATAGCCATTGGTGTTTTTTTCGGCATGGCCAACTATTTTTGGAAAATGTGCGACTTAAGTTATAAAAAATATGAAACTACGAGCGAATATGCCAAATTTATCACGAAAAGTAAACCTAAATTCTCAGGTGTCTCAGTCACAGAAGAGTTCCGACCGACGACTTCAACTGCTCGAAGAAAGTGCAAATTCTGCAAGGATCAAAAATCAAGATATCGTGCAAGTTTTGTGGTTCCTTTGTTTAGAACGTACAAAACCATGCTGCGCCGACTGCGGAAAAATTTGATTAACCAAATTTTCCATTAAATATTTTGTGTGTCAAATTTATGTACACTCAATTTATATTTTTTTTACACTTATTCAACCATATACTTTACAAATAAATACAAAAATAAAAAAAATAATTGTATGTTATTCTTATAGTCATTTTCGTTTTTTTTCAATGTATAATTTTTTTTTGAAAACTTGCATTACATGTAACTTTTTTTTAATAAATGGAAACTGTAAAGCTAATGTTTTTTTCACTACTATTTTTACTCTTAACAGTGCAAAATAGACCAGGGTAACAAATGCATACCAGAAACTAAGGATATCAATGTGTTATTAGAGACCGTCGAATAGTGTAGTTCTGAATTCACCCGTTAACCGGAGGATTTAGAAATTGGATAAAAAGATTAACTTTGTTTTTCCGTCTGATTACAAAATGAAAACCACCATGTTACACTTTTTAGTAAAAGCATAATTAAAAATAGTGTTTCTTCTATGAAAAAACGAAAAAGATTTCCAAACGTAATCACATTGGACAATGTATTAAAACCAATTTATATGGACGAGGAAGAAAACTTTGTATTTAAACAAATATATCTGGACGTCAGCTACATGAACACATAGTGAAACAGCAAGATTGTTACAAGTGATTAAAGATTTGCAGAAACAAACTTAATGTAAGTAAAAAATTTAAAGTATGTGAAGCTAAACGAAAGTTAAATCTGGAAAAATTAGTAAAGGTGATGCGCTCAGTTGGCTAGAAAGATTTAATTCATAATGTGAACGTTTTGATATTACTAATAAAGATAAATGTGAGGTTATGCGTGTGTTTTTAACTGATACTGCTGTAGATTGGTATCTGTCAAATATAAAACAAAGTGTCCAAGAGTAAAATTTATTAGAACAATCATTTAAAGCAGTTTTTGCTGTTAAGAACTGGTATGCACTGCAATATCGATATAGTAGTAGAGTATTTCTGATTATTTAATCACTAAGCAAAGATATGTAGCACACTATACTAAGATAAGAACGTCTTCCGGGTTTGGACCGTGTCGTTGTTGTAACCGAAGTTGCCAACGTTAGGCTCACTTTCGTAAGGGGCTTCATCAGAGCGTGAGAGAAATCGAAGAATTCAAACAAGCAACCAAAATTTAACTAAAAACTTCTTAAAAGTTCGGTAATCAACTTGTGAACCAAGCCAGATTCTAAACTCTGCAAAGGTAATAAAAAAACGATAACTTGAAAAAGCAAACGAAAATCTGACAAAGAACCACTACAGAGTTAGGTAATCAACGGCTGGTGAAGCTCGACTCTGATTGGGTTACGGTTGAAAGTGGCCGTGTTTTCGATAAAGGATTAACGACCGGGAACCAAAAAGAGGATAGCTCAAAACCATGATCACGATTGAAGTTATTGAGGTGTTTGATGATTTCTATGCTCTCTCGAAATTTCCTGTTAGCATAGAAATCATCAAACACCCCAATAACTTCAATCATGATCATGGTTTCGAGCTATCCCCTCTTTGGTTCTCGGTCTACTACTAACTCCTTAAAGACGGTTGTTAATTTATCTAGTTTGGTCCTCACTTCAGAACTGGAATCGGTGCACTCTAAGAGTTTGAATTTTGCGGTTGCTCCCAAACGTATTCCTAAAGAAGATATTTTGTGTGCTGTTAAATCTTCTATAAGACATCTTCCTTGCCGCATCTCAGATCCCATTCGTATTAACACTGGCAAAATCTTGAATCATCTAAAATTCCTAAATCCAACATTTCTAAGTCGGAAGGGTTAACTCTAAAAAGTCTTCGTAAGAACACTGATATTATTGTTCTTCCAGCCGAGAAAGGCAATGCTGCTGTCGTTTTCAACCATTAAAATCCATTCAAAGGAAACGTACGCTCTTCTAACTCGTAATCCTACTTCGAGGATTCAACGTGAGGTAAGCCAAATCATCAAATCTTCCAATCTAACTCCTGAAATTAAACGTCGATTTACCCCTTCAGATTCTAAACCACCTCGTCTATACGGACTTCCCAAAATTCACAAACAAGGTATTCCTTTTCGACCTATCGTTACTACTATTTAATCTCCCACCTACAAGCTAGCCAAGTTCTTGTCCAACATTCTTTGCGAGTTTGCAGGTAAAATCTCTTCTCACATCCTCAACTCTCAGCATTTTATTCAACGTTTGGAAACTATAAAACTTGAACCCCAAGATCTTCTCGTGAGCTTCGATGTCACTTCACTTTTTACTAAAATTCCTATTAGGAATTCGCTTTATTATCATCGAACAGATTCTGTCTCAACATAACAACGACTTGGGTTTAGTTCCTTTTATTAATAAGTGTCTATCCTCTACTTACTTCCAATTTGATAACAAGTTTTACAAACAGGTTTCTGGTGCTGCTATGGGTTCTCCTCTATTAACTGTTGTAGTTAACATGTTTATAGAATCCTTTAAATTGGTTGCTTTGCAATCATCAATATTAAAACCTAAAGTTTGGTTTAGGTATGTTAACACGTTGATTGCTTGGCCTGATGGTCATCTCAAATTGTCTAAGTTTCTCGATCATCTTAACAATCAACATTCGGATTTCAAATTTACTATGGAAATCGAAAGTAATGGTTCTCTCCCATTTCTTGACGTTCTTGTAACCCGACGGACTTCTAGGTCATTCTGTTTATCGCAAACCCACCCATACTAATAGATAATAGATGAGAATCTAGACTCGGAACTCTGTCATCTTACTAGATGCTGATTTTACAGAGCCATTCCAAGACATTTTAAATATGAATATACCAAGCTAGACCCTTTCGCAAATGCAGATACAGAAAAATTATCAAATTTAGAAAGAGAACTTGTAGAATTCAAACTAATTAGTTAATAGTAAAATTCAGAAATCGATACCAACAGTTCCGGCTCCAAAAATCACTATCAGCTTTTCACCCTGGATTGTGGAAAATAGTACATAAATTTTTAATTGCGTTTCCTTCATCATATTTGGCTAAGTGTGGGTGTAGCGCAGTAGCTAATTTACTGTTTAAGAAAAGAATAGACTGCATATCACTGAACGTGATGATTTGCGACTGATGTTAACTAAATTAAAACCCGGTTTTTACAAATTGTTAAAACTTCATCAGCCTCAACCATCGCTCTGTTAGAGCAGTTCTGGATCCAGGTTCGCAAGTCTTTGCTATTACTAGCGCAGTGGTTAAAGGTTTAGGTTTAACTCCCAGCCCTTCTCAGTTACAGATTTCGGGAATTGGACAAATGGGCTCCCGCACTATTGGTACTGCTAACTGTGTAATAAAATCTCTTCACTCTTCCGAAATTATCACCGCTACTCCTTACGTACTTTCTTTAATATCTCAAACCCTCCCGTCTGCTCGTCTTTTCGAACAAATCTAAGACAACGTCAACTAGCAGATAAATATTTTCATGTACATGGGAAGATATAAATGCTTATCGGAGCTGATCTATTTCCTACAGTCAGTCGAGAGGGTTTCTCTATTATTAAAGGGTATCCTTCAATTTTTCCTACTATATTTGGCGACGTTATTGTAGGTCCTGTAAGTCTGGGTTCGTTAACTTCTTCGGCTGTCTCTCTTCTAACTCTTCAGTAAATCCTACACACTTCCTCGTCAAGTTCTAGGAAGTAAAACAAAATCCCCGTGGTAAAGATCCGTAACCCTAATGACGAATGGTGCGAACGCCTGTTTAGTGATACTCATGCCCAAACCTCCGAAGGTCGATATGTCGTAGCTCTACTTCTAAAACCCAACGCTGTCAAGGTAGCTGCTAATTCAAAGTCATCCTACACAACCTTTTTCAACTTAGAAAGGCGTTTAATTCGAGAAACTTCCCGCTATGCCGCTTATGAACAATTTATGTCTGAGTATCGAGATTTGGGTCACATGTCCGTTGCTACTTCTTCTTCGTCATACGTGCTATCCCATCACTGTGTTTCAAAATGTAGTGAAAAGGGGACGAAGATTCGTGTGGTTTTTAACGGTTCGTCTTCTCTTCATGGTAAGACTTTAAACGAGCAACTTTTAAGTGGGCCTAAGTTACAAAAAGATATTTTCACTATTCTGATAACTTTTAGGTTAAATCCGATCGCGTTGTGTTGTGACATTCGCATGATGTATAGACAAATTTTGTTACGCCGTGAAGATCGTTGTTTACAACACATTTATTGGCGCGAATGGATTCATAATACTGTCGTCGAGTATGAACTAAATACGGTAACGTACGGCTTAACTCCTTCAGCTTACCTGGCTTAGCGATGTCTTCAACAATTAGTTGAGGAAGAAGGATCTCATTACCCGACTGCGTCCGTCGCTATCCTTAAGAATACGTATGTTAATGACGTGATAACCAGTGTCGGCGCCGTCGAGGAGGCACTAATTCTTCGCACCTAGCTTGTTCGTCTTTTGGAAAAAGGAGGTTTGGAATTGCGCAAATGGTCCAGTAATGTTCCTAAAATTTTAGAAGATCTTCCTGAAGATCATTTAGAAACTCCTCTAATATTTTCGACCGAGGATAAGTCTCTCAAGATCCTTGACCTGTGCTGGAATAATTGTTTAGACACTTTTTTCTTTCAAGTTCAGCCCTTTACTTGTGACTGCACCAAAAAAGTTCTTTTTTATATTGCTAGAATATTTGATCCTCTAGAGTTCGTTTCCCTTCTGGTTTTTACAATAAAGCTCGTTCTACAGCGTATATGGACCGAATGGCTTGATTGAGATGATGTTCTTTGCCCGGTTCTTGCCTCCCAATGGACCAAATTGGTCGACGGTTTGCCTTACCTCTCTCAAATACACATACCAAGATGCATCTCCCCTTCTTTTCATAAAATCTTACACGTTATTGGATTCTGCGATGCTTCTTAGAAGGGATGTGCCGCTGTTATTTACGCCTGCTCTAGTTCCGCTCGACAAATACAATCGTGCCACCTCATAATTGCTAAGTCAAAGCTAGCCCCATTAAAAGTTCTGTCAATTCCAAGACTCGAACTATATGGAGCGCTCTTGCTGGCGCGGTTTTTTCTATTCGATTAAACCTCTTTTGCCATTGGTATTATTAGAGAAGCTCGCCTTTACACTGATGCTCAAGTAATTCTTGCGTGGCTCTCTCTTCCTCCGCATCGTCTTCATACCTTTGTCGCAAACCGTATTGTCACTATTCTCGATCTCACTGAACGACAACAATGGCATCACCTTGATACTCCCGAAAATCCTGCTGATTTAGCCTATCGTGGTGCTACTCCAGCACTTATTTCTAAATTTCCGGTCCCACTATTCTAAGTAAGCCTTTGTCGCAGTGGCTGTCTCTTGTTTACCGTTTTGGATTCTTCGTTACATGATCTTAAAGTGAGCGCAACTCTTCTTGCTTGCTTTGTACCTTCGCATCCTTTACTCCCCGTCATCGAACGATTTTCTTCTTTTCTAAAAATGCAACGAACGTTTGCATGGATACTTCGTTTCTTACAAAACACTCAAGCTCGCAACAGAATTTTTTCTTCTGATAACAAGCTTCTGCCTCTTTCTCCTGCCAAACTACAAAAGGCTACCATGCTTGCGTCCACATAACTAAAACCGCTTATTATAGAGAAGTGATTGCGCTGCTTCGGCAAGGTAACTGCCTCCCTTCCCCTTTAGAACAGTTCTCACCGTTTATGGATGAGAAGCGTCTCCTTAGGGTGGACGAAAGCCTAGGCCACTCCGCTTTGTCGTCTTCTTCTCGTCATCCGCTGCTATTACCTCAACAAGCTCATCTCTCCGCTTTTTTGTGTTCATACTATCATGTCGTCTCTCTTCATTCTGGTCCTCAGACCGTTCAAGCTTTATTACAAACTAAATTCTGGATCATTTCGCTGCGTATTATTCTGAGAAAGCGTATCCGTCAATGCATGACGCGTCATAGTTTTAGAGCTAACACGTTCAAGCCAACGATGGCGCCTTTGCCCGCAAATCACGTCAACCAGCGTAGATTATGCAGAACCTGTTACTGTTAAGGTTAATACTCTTCGTTCGTCTCGTACTACAAAAGGCTATCTATGTATGTTTGTTTGTCTGCACCGGAACCAAAGCTGTACAGAAGCTTTCTTTGCTTGATTAGATAGGTTCAACGCACGTCGGAGAATACCATCTCGCATCAGATCGGACTGTGGTCGCAATTTTATTGGCGCAGCTAGACAGCTTGCTGAGCTGTATGATTTTTTGCGCAAAACAATTATTCATTGTGCGAACGTCTCTCACTTCGTAGTATTTAATGAGTCTTTAATCCTCCATATGCTTCTCATTTTGGAGGACTTTGGGAAGTCGCTATTAAGTCCGCTAAGCGTCTGTTATACCGCAAAATTGGTAACACGGCCTTTACATTTGAAGAGTTTTGTACCATATTTTCTCAAATCGAAGCGGTATTCGCGCCCTTTCATCTGATACCGCCGAAGCTGCAAACTATTTGAGTCCGGGCTATTTTCTTATTGGCGAGCCTTTGCTATCTTCTCCTTCTTTTCTAGATACTAATCACTTTACTTTCAAACAACGGTGTCGTCATCAAACAGCATAATACTGTACTTTTGGCGTCGCTGATCTGCTGAATATTTGAATACTTTAACTCAACGTACAAAATACTTTCAACATAACCCCAGTCCTCAAGTGGGTGATGTAGTTCTTGTTCAGGATTCCAACCGACCGCTAATGTCATAGTTATTTGGTCGAGTGACCGCGTTATACCCAGGACCTGATGGTCTCTCTCGGATAGCCACCGTTAAAACAGCAGGTGGTCATCTCGCTTTCGCGGTTAGCTCCGCTTCCAGGACCCGTTTAAATTTCTTTCCTTCTTATTTTTTTCTATTTTATTCTTGTTTTATATTTTTTAATTTTCTTTAAAATAGAGCATCGCTCATTTTAGGTGGGCGGTATGTTAGCGCGAGCGTTTTTCTATTTAAGTTTTCCGCGAGTTGCAATCACGGTTTTGTGACTTGCTGTCCCCTATTTTAAGTTTCTATTTGTCACTGTAATTACAAGTTTTTGATAAAGAATAGCACAGTACGTTACTTAGTTTTCACCCGAGTATTTACGCCTCCTTTGTTGCATTTTATTTCGTTAATTTTTCTTAAATGATAACCGTGCTGTTTAGTGAGTAAATCGTGCGCCCTTTTGTGCGGGCTATAGACTTAACTCCACCATCCAGGGAAAAGTACGATCAGAATAAATCAAGCAATCGATAATTTCTGGGTAAATCGAGGCCTTGATTTATTACGAGTTTGGGTGGTTGTGCGCTCCCGATTTTCCAGAAGACTCAAGATCGTTACCTAAGTAATTTTCTAGTTCGTTTACTAATAATTCGGTAGATTGCTACCGGAAGTCCCTTCCTTTCTTAAACATTAAATACAGTCCGCTGTTCGACTTCCGTGTGGCCGAAACACAAAGTCATGATTAAAATTTAAAAACAAAAAACAAAAGCTTAAAAAGTTTTTTCAATGAGTTGCTCCGCCACGATTTGAAATTCACTTATTTACACGTCTTGGCATGCTATCAAGTGATCCTTAGCTGTTTGTGGTATATCGTCCCAAGCTTCTTGAATCCGTAGCTGGAGATCGTGTAAATTATCTGGAGGGTGTGGTAAACTACCCAGTCGCCTACTAATCATATCCCATACATGTTCAACGGGAGACAAATCAAGGGATCGAGCAGGCCATGGGAAGACGGCAATGTTAGCTTCTTCCAAAAACTGTATAGTAGCCTTTGTCGTATGAGGGCGCGGATTATCCTGCTGGAAAATGGGATTTTGCAGCCCCTGAAGATATGGAAGCCCAACTGGTTGTAGCACATTAGCAATGTAACCAGCTGCGTTTAAGTTGCCGTCAATAAAGACCAAAGGTGATCTGCTACCATAACATATTGCACCCCATATCATAACTCCTTGAGTGAGGGCTGTGTTGCGTTCCACAAAAAATGTTGGATTTTTACGTTCTCCAAGTATCCGTCTGACCATCCTACGACCATCGTGGACCCACAAGCAAAATTGGGACTAGTCACTAAACACAATTTGATGCCATTCTTGCGCCCAACTAACCCTTTCGTTGGTCCACTCCCGTCTGCGTAGACGGTGAAGTGGTGTAAGGGTAACACATAAAAATGGACGATATAAACGCAACCTATAAGATCTTAGCCGCGATTAACAGATGACATTGACATTCTGAGTCCTATACCTCTCATCCAATGATTTGCAATTGATCGAGTTGTTGAAAATCTGTCTTTTGTGGCCAAAACTCTTAAGCGACGTTCTTCGCGATCTGTAGTCCTCCGAGGACGTCCAGATCCACAGCGACGATGTTCAACCCCTGCCTCGGACCATTTGGACCAACATCTCAATACCGATGAAACATTTCGGTTTACACAACGAGCAATTTCTCTTAGCGAAAGTCCGGCCTCTCTCATACTAATAATACGGCCACGTTCAAAATCACTTAATTGGACAAAATGTTGATGTTGACGTACTTTCGGCATTGTTATCAAGTTCAGAATGAAATTGTAAACAAACAACAATTTGCAAAGTTGAGAATTACTAAATGATCTATTACTTCAAATGTATTGTTACTATGTTACTATGGAAACAACAGGAAAAAAACAAAAAACTACTGGCTAGATTTTATTCAAATTTTAATCATCACTTTGTTTCATGAAAATAGACGTTTCCTTAAAATTTCAATAAATCCGTTCAACAAGTTGTTACATGCAAAAGTTGGAAACAATGTCACTGCCTGAAATGAGGTAACATAAACGATGTTGTGCCGCTGCTCAGTGGAGACGGGGTGGGTTATATTTTAAAAATTCCGTGATCGCTTGGAAACGAGATTGACATAAAATCGAAATAAAAAGGTAAAAACTCAAAATCGGTTAGGGCGCCAATCAAGGACACGATGATTGTAGCTTCCGGGCCCCTGATAATCCAAAAGCTCATCTGGTTGGTTACAACCCCTGAACTTACCTCGAGTTGTAACTGGCTAAATTCTGAAATGTTCTTAAAAATTTTCGTACGCGGCAGCTGAATGAATAAAAGCTCTTTACAGTTTAACAATTTAACATTTATTGATTGAATAATATTAAAAATAAATAATAATAAAAAATAATGAATATTCGACAAATTTGAATAAAAATAATCAATGAAATAAAAAAATTCACAAACGGAATATAAAAATTCAAATATATATAAAAGAAAATAAAGCGTTAACTTATTTTTCAATAATACACAACAATAATAAAATTCAAGGCCTTGTCCGCATACTTAATCCGCAAATAACAAACAAAAATACTAAAATACAAAAGTCATAAAATATGCGTCCGAAACTTTGCTTCGAACTAAACGTTCAAACAAATTATAGTTTACATATCGTTACATTATCTTTAATGCATGAATAAGATTTACTTTTACATACACACAAAACAAAATTAATTAATTAAATCGAACTTCACGCAAACACCATCAAGTGTTTCTTGAAATAATTAAAGTTAACCGTAATTCAATCGGCTCAAATCAAAGCTTTTAAATCATATCGATCGCGGTTCACTTCACGGTAATAACAAATTCGATAAATACCTTTACTCAATTGTTTACTCCAGATAAACTGTCGGCCACAGCGGTTCCAGAAGCTACGAAGTTAGATTGAACTCGGGTCGGTCTAGGTGTACAGTAGTCGAATACAAGCTTGGTGGGACCCCCAAACAATAGAATTCCGGCGGAAGATTTATTTCACTACTTAAATGAAATCCGCACAAAAGCGAAGACAGGATTTTTCACACAAAACATCGAAAAATAAATCCAAGTCGAACGTGAGTTTTATTATGGATACCATGAAGTTCGTTAAACCGTAAAATTACGAATTTGGAAAATTACTATTTCCCATCACACCACTCAATTTTCACGGCACCATTTGTTTAACTTCCGCGGTATTGTCTAACGGTAGGGTAAAACACCCCGAACACTTGACTACATTCCGGTACCCGGTATTCTTAATTGCGACCAAAGATTGATCCCCCAAAAACAAAATTTTACTCCTTACATCACCTCGTAATCCCACTTAATTCACAAACTTGCGCCGTAAAATCTTTGTAAAAGATGCAACACTAAACCAAGTAAATTAACAAAGATGAAAAATATAATGCCCAAGTGCGTCTTGTCACGTAGGCCCTCGAAAGAAAGAAAATGTTCTCACAGAAAACGCTCACTTCGCTAAATTATCAGGTGGCTCGCAAATGAACTCAACATAAACAAAAGTATAAATACCACGAAAAATTGATCAAATTACCTTCCAAAAGGAAGTCGTAAATTATATAGAGTTGTTATTTTACTGAGATAAACAGAAGTACAAACACTAAATCAAAATCGAAACCACGGAACTTTATGCATTCAAAAAAAATACCAGTAATAATTGTGAAATAACTATGAAATACAAATAAACTTATATCAAACGTAATAAAATACCGAGCGAAACGTTTTCGATGCTAACATCGAACTAATCAATCGAAAAAAAAAACAGAAAACAGAAAATTCAGCCAGATGAACTAATTACGGGGTCTTACATAAAAGATTCACTGCTAAAATCCAATGCAGGTTACAAAGTTCTAGGTGTTGCAATTTTTCTGGAAGTTACTGACTTTAAATAAAAAAAATGTTTTTAAAATAACAAAAAACGTTTAAAGAAAATTTGTAATTTTATTTTGCTACAATGTGTAATACTTAGTCAAAGAAAGTTAATTTCAAAAACTTTTAATTAAATAAATATATGTTACTATTTTATCATTTCACAGTTTAAGTCAACTTAATTTCGTTTTCTGACAGTTATTTTAAACAGCAAAAACATTTTTTTCTACTACACCGCGTATGTTACTTGAATACAGCTTAAGAGCAAAAAACAGTTTTAAATTGTTTTTCTACGAGTTTTAAGACCTACTAAATTTGTTTTATAGTCAGTAATAACTTACACCCTTTTGGGGTTTTATTTTAGTTTATATTTTTTTATATTAACAACACAAATTTATTTTAGTAACAATCAATAAACGTATTATTCTCTTTCTATCTAAAATTACATTCCAATTTTTATGAATAGAGTCTAACTTTAGATACTCAGCGAAGTGAACTCTAAAAACTTATATATAACTAAAGTGGATACTCCTGTATGTCGACGTTTTTGTAATAGCAGAAATAACGATGTTTACTTCAAAATACAGTTATAACATATTTTGTACAAAAATCCCATGTTAAAAATAAGACGTAAACAGCGCTTGATTTAAATTTTTTTTATGAAACGTTTTAAATTTATTCTGTCAGAGAAAAACGTAAAAGCAAAGCGAATGCTGTGGGAATAACATACTTAAAATGTTGCGAAAACTATTAGAAATGAAGATAAAAATGACTGACAAACATCGTTAAAATACAAAGTCAAGTTTATGATACAAAAATGACAATAAATGGTAGTATTTTCAAGATAAAGGAAGGTAGTTACCGAGTTTATTTTTTAACATTATTTTCCAGTTTCCCGTCTGTTTTAATAAAATTATCCTAGTTAATTTTCTTTTGTTTGAAATTAAACGGCTTGTAGTATAAAAAAAATTCAAAATAATATTTTAATTTAATCGTATAAGTACGATTAGTTATAAATTACATTTGTAAAATTATCTCGTGAGGCAAATTTATCTCTTTAAAGCTAATGGGGTAGCATTTATACGAAGACTGGCAAATATTACATAAATCTGGTTAGTTAGGAAGCGCGCACCTTTATTGGCTACCCGCAGCTTATACTCTGTAACACGAGAAAATTTAATTTATGCTGTTTTAATTCAAAAAAATATTTTTTTATTTTTAGAGATGTTTCAGCAGTTTTTCTTAATTGGTTTTAAATAAGAATCAATGACACAAGTATTGATTAAATTTAGAAAAATGTCGATTAAGCTGCGTCGTTAATTACATTAAAACTTGTTTGTACATGTTTTAATAAAAAAGTTTTATCTAGTTTAATATTCTAATGTATAATACAACACAAACACTTGAGGAAATTGCTTTTTTAAATCGAATGTAAATCGATACTATTATGTAGTCTGAAATATTTCTTCAACATTAATAGAAAATTTGTTGTAAAAAACTAACATATAACGTAAATAATTAATCTAATTTTTTCTTTGAAATTAAATTTAAATTCCTAAGATCAACGAAACGTAACGAGTTTAACTAAAATGCGTAAGACGCCATCTTTTTTTCTATTTACTAGTTTAAGAAACTCGACTGAAATTTGATTGACGATGGTTATATGAAACGGAACATCCAGAAAGTCATTAATCGTCATTTACTTCCACGTTCCCGAGGGCACCTAAAGACATTTATTTTTCCAGTTTCAATTGAACAATGACTTTTCTACCCTACATTTAAAAGGTAACCAATCAGATCAGGATGAAACCCAACAGACAGTTTCTTAAATTGCATCTTCTCTAAAAGTAAATATTTTGACACATTAATTTTGAAGTGTATCTGAAAAACTTTGACTGGTTTAGTTTACACTCGTACAATTTGTCGTTGTGTCAATATTAGTATTGTACATACAATGTGATTGCGTACTGAAAACTCATTTTCAGCTTCGTTTACAATTAGTTATATAAATAACTTTTATATTAAAGTAATTACAAAAAATATCTACATTCATACGTAGGTATTGCTGATTAATTTAGATAATTATTAGCTGCAAAAAAATTAATAAAATTGTTTATACAGCAATATAGTTAACGGGTAATTTCCGGCAAAGTACCAATTTTGAATCAATTATAATTGAACAAATATTTTTCAAATAAAAAATATTTTAATTCTTTATTTCACCTTTCTTTTAAAAACAACGATTTCTAATAAATTAATGATTCTAAAAAGTATCAAAAACTGAACCAATGTTAATGTTAATTAGTGTACCAGTCATACATAATATTTTTAATTCCATAAAAGTTACATCCGAATGTAATTATTCTAAATATCCCAATTTCCTTCAAAATCTAAAAATTAATTTCTCTGAAATTTATTTCTTAAAATACACACTGAAATGAAAACCTATTTAATTTGGTCATTTAATTCAAAACCGAGAAAAGATATATAACTTTAATCTCAACTTAAAGCAGATAACCGTTAATAATTCGGTGGTACTCAATGTGCTAATTATAAGATAATTAACAAATTCACAGATGTCGCAAATTTTGCAATTATCGAAAGGTGCTGAAAACAAACACAATATTACCTACGTAATATAATGAACAAGGTTTTCAAAAATAAGAATGCATACATAAATAAAAAAAAATAAAAAACACAAATAACTAGTATTCTAGGTACATATTAAACGAAAATATGCATGTTATGCGAGGATTAGGTCGAAAAATTGCGATTCAAGTCCACTGACTCACTTTTTGCTGGCCTAGATACTGTTACAATTTATTTATTAATAACTAATTTATTTAAACGATTAAAAATTATGTTTACTTATTCTAGAAATATATACACTTTTAAATTAACCGAACTAATTAAATCTAATAATATTTAATGAAAACACTTACAGTATATTTATGTATAACCGTTGTATAACACTATCACTTAAGATAAGATAACGTCCTCGGATTTCACACTTGTTTACACTAAAAATCACGAACACGATTATTCTCGGTCAATTTATCTAGACACACGCGTGCTAACGATTTATTTCCACTTGATAATCTTCTTAACACTGATGTATTCACATTCCAGCAATAACTGACCTACGATCTGTCTCGTCGCTATATATAGACATACGGAAATCCTTCTCGATCGTTCCCTATTTTTCGCTATCTCTTCTAGAAAATAGATAACAGCTTCTAAAAGGCTCTTGCGTTTGTAAATAATTTCTCGAACGTTTCACTGCCCCCTTCTTAGGACTGTTCTGTTCCAGAACAGGAGACTGGATGCGACACCGGTAAAAGGGATCTTGGCGATAGCGGCAGCTTCCTCCATTTCGGCAACTTCCTTGACCATAAAAGTAACAGTTAATGGACTTTTCCTGACCCAATACTCTCCTCGGTTGGTAACTACAGACCAACACTTGAATGCCTGTTCCTCGGAAGACGACCTCCAACATGTTTCGAACTGTCCTCCAATTCAGTTGATCTAAGCCACAACCAAGCTTGGGTACTGCCAATTTCTTAACATGATGGATCTCCATTTTTCTTTTGAGAGTCCATAATGTTCGCCACAGATCTTTGTATAACGGCTTGACACGTGAGTATTTCTTGGTGACCAAATAGAAAACGAAGCGAAACTTCTTTTTAAACACGACTGCAACCCCTTTGGACATGTCAAGGTCCTCGCTCACGCAATGTGCGATGGCGTAATCTTTTTGTGTCTGGAACAGGTCTTGTTGTTCCTCGGTGGTAACTCCGAAACTAGCTTTTCCAGAACCTCCGTATAAGTTCATAAACTTCTCGAACTCCATTTCTTCGATTGGATTCCTGGTTCTGCTACTTATTACTCTGGTTCGGACCTGAACTTGCGCATTGTGGTTATCGCCAGCAAACGGGGCTAGACGACCACTTTTGGCTTGCCTCTGGGTGGTTTTCGGATGCGGTATATAACGTCGTTAATACGCTGCACGACTTCATAGGGGCCCTCCCATTGCCTTTGCAGCTTCGGCGACAAACCACGTCTCCTTTGAGGGTTATACAACCAGACCATATCGCCAGGTTGAAACCCACCATTTTGCGCCTTGACGTCATATCTTGTTTTCACCTTGTCGCTGGCAATTTGTGTGTTTTTACGGACCTCTTCATGTATTTCGTCTAACCTCTTGGCCAGCTTGCTGACGTAATCTTCTCCAGCAACTTCTTCTTCCGGTCTTCGCCCAAATTGAAGATCGCATGGTAATCTTATCTCACGACCGAGCATGACACAGGATGGTGTTTGGCCTGTGCTTTCGTGAACGGATGATCGGTATGCCATTAAGAAAAAGTGCAAGTACTGATCCCAGTCTCTTTGATGTTCGGACACTACCTTGGCTAAGTACTTGCCCATTGTTCGATTCATCCGTTCAACCATGCCGTCAGATTGAGGATGAAGAGGCGTTGTCCTAGTCTTCTTAATTCCTAACAGTCGGCAAACTACTTGAAACAGCGCAGACTCAAAATTGCGGCCTTGATCGGAGTGTAATTCCAACGAAACTCCAAACCGGCAGAAAAACTCCTTTACTAATACGTCTGCGACTGTAGCTGCTTCCTGGTTAGGTAGGGCGTAAGCCTCCGTCCATTTCGTGAAATAATCCATCGCCACCAGGATGTATTTATTTCCCGAATCGGATTCTGGGAACGGCCCTGCGATGTCAATCGCTACTCTTTCCAAAGGGCTTCCTACGTTGTATTGTTTCATGGGTGCTTTGCGCTTTCTCACTGGACCATTTCCTGAAGCGCAGACTATGCATTTACGGCACCATTTCATGACGTCCTCTTTGCAGTTCATCCAGTAGAATCGTTCTCGCACTTTACCCAACGTCTTCTTAATGCCAAAGTGTCCTCCTGATGTCCCATCGTGGAGATGCTTCAACACTTCGGTCACCCTGCTCTTCGGCACTACCAGCTGTAGTCTGTTTCCCGTGCCCTCGGCACTTTCTAAGGATCGCTTAAGAAGACCGTCTTCTACTATCAAAGAGTCCCACTGCGCCCAGTACGCTTTGATGTTTCTGCCCAAAGCACTCATTTCTTCCCAGGTTGGTCGTCGCCCGCTTTCTTTCCAGTCCAGGAGTAGTTTTATTTCAGGGTCGTCTTCTTGTTCGCGACGTAACTGCTCAGGTTCCCACTCATCATCAACCATAGCAGTTCTCCGGAGGCATTCGACTTTTTCTTCCAGTCGCGAACAATGGCTGCAGTCCGTCGGACATGGTCTTCTGGACAAGGCGTCAGCGTTCCGATGACTGCTTCCGGCACGGTGTTCTGTGTCATAGTCATACTCTTGCAGTCTCTCGATCCATCTTGCTACTTGTCCTTCTGGGTAACGGAACTGCAGTACCCATTTTAAAGCGGCGTGGTCTGTTCGCAGTAAAAATTTTCGTCCATACAAATACTTGTAGAAATGTTCGATGGACTTAACGACTGCTAACAGCTCCCTCCTAGTCACGCAATAATTCCTTTCTGGCCTGGACAAAACCTTGCTAAAGTACGCGATAACCTTTTCTTGTCCATCTTGAACCTGCGAAAGGACCGCGCCTATGGCCAGATTGCTTGCGTCGGTACCCAAAACAAATTTTCCATCTTCCCTTGGATAACTCAGAATTGGCGAAGTGACTAGGGCTTGTTTTAGTTGATTAAAAGAATTTTCGCAGTCTTCATCCCATCTAAATTCTGCTTTTTCTTCGGTTAATTTTGTCAATGGTTTGGCAATATTGGCAAACCCGGGTACAAATCTCCTATAATAAGTGCACAACCCAAGGAAACTTCGGACCTAATGTTTGTCGATCGGTCTTGGCCATGCTTGCACTGCTCGGATTTTGTCTGGGTCAGCCCTTACTCCATCTCTAGATACGACGTGGCCAAGGTATTGGACTTCCTTCTTAAATACGTGGCACTTCTTTGGGCTCAGTTTGAGGTTAGCCCCACGTAATCGCTGGAACACTTCCTTCAAGTTGTTCAAGTGTTCTTCAAACGACCTTCCAACCACAATCACGTCGTCCAGGTAAACCAAGCACGTCTTCCAAGACAACCCGCGCAAGATGGTCTCCATCAAACGCTCGAACGTTGCAGGAGCGTTACACAGGCCGAAGGGCATTACAGTGAACTGCTACAAACCAGTTCCGATCGTAAAAGCTGTTTTTTCACGATCCTTGGATTCTAATTCTACCTGCCAGTATCCACTCTTTAAATCTAACGTAGAAAACCACTGGGATCCTGACAGGGTGTCTAGCGCATCGTCAATTCTGGGTAAAGGATAGTTGTCCTTTTTGGTCACGTCGTTTAGCTGTCTGTAGTCTACACAAAACCTCGTTGATCCATCCTTCTTCTTTACGAGTACCACTGCGGATGCCCATGGGCTACTTGAAGGTTCAATCACGCCTTCCCTCTCCATATCCGTAATTATTTGTTCGGCTTCTTCTCTTATCGCCAAAAGAAGTCTGCGTGGATGTTGTCGTATCGGCCGAGCGTCTCCGGTATTAATTTTGTGTTTCACCACGTTAGTTCTTCCTTTGGAACCACTCTCCAGCGCGAACACATCTTGGTACTCTTGGATCAACACTTTAACTTTAGCCAGCTGGTCTTGGCTGAGGTTTTGGCATTTGGTGGTAAGAATGTCCAATAGATGTTGTGGACACTTCTTCGGCGACGTATCTTCGTTCGACTTCACGCATCTCACAATTTGTGATACTGGCGTGCATTGGCCTACCACGGTCTTCTTTTTCAACGTTACAGGATCTGAGTTGATGTTTAAGATCCTTACTGGCATCGTGTTCTTTACTCGTACTAAGGTTCTGGCAACGAGTAGTCCCTTTTCAACTAAGCCGCCTTCCATTGGTTCAATCGCGCGTATGTAGCCTTCCCAGAGATTTCCATCCAGGCGTGCCATCACCACACTTTCCGTCCTTGCAGGCAGAATCACGTCTTCACTCAATAAGACTCGCACGGCTGCCTTCTCTGACGAATGAAAAGGAATTTCTTCATTGTCGATCTTCAGGGCATCGTTCTTCATATCCAAATGGAACCCATACTTCTTTATCACGTTCATTCCCAGGATAACTTCTTCCGTGATGTCGGCTACCAGTACTTGATGGTCGAGTACTCCATTTCCCAAACCAATGGTTACTTTGACATGTCCGTGAGTAGGTATTTCTTCGCCCGTCGCCGTTCGAAGTCGTACTGTTGCTGGTGATGTCTTCTCGTTTTCCAATAAGATGTCCGGACAAATGATGGTCTTTGTCGCTCCCGTGTCAACCAGTAACTGAACGCTTCTTCCATTGATCTTGCCATCGAGATAAATGCTATGCAACTGCTCCCTAGGCGATGCCATTTGAATGGTAATCTCCGGAGCATGGCTCGTTGAGGTCGACTTTCGCCCCATTTGGTCGACCTGTTCTAGTTTTCCGGACGCTCTTCTGGTCTTCTTTTGGGCTTAGTACAACGGCGTCGTACGTGGCCCACTTCTCCGCAGTTCCAGCACGTCAGTTCTCTTCCTCGAGCTACTCGTTCCCGAAATACCCGTCGCACTATGTCTTCAATGCTTTCTTCTGTGTGCGAGGATACTTCTGCAGCACAACGGAGCTTATGGCTGCCTCGGTGCGACGCTTGTTTCGCCGCCTTGAACTCCAAAGCATGGGTTAATGCGTCATCCAACGTCTTCGGTCGAGCTAACCGGAGAGTCTGCTGTGTTTCGCTGTCTCTGAGGCCGTCTACAAAGGTTTGAATAGCCAATTGCTCCAAGAAGTTATCTGGCGCTGTAGGATACGCAAGCCGTGTTAGTCTGGCGATGTCAGCCTCAAACTCTTGAAGACTTTCGGCAGCTTTTTGAACCCGACTTTTAATTTGAGCCTGGTATACTTGTTGAAGATGAGCATCCTCATATCTCATTTCTAATCGTGATATTAAGAGTTCGTAATTTTCTTGCAGGTGGTCCGGAACAGTTTGTAAAATTCCAAGCGCTTCTCCACGTAAGGACACTATTAAAGACGTCGTTTTCTGCTTGTTGCTCCAACCATTAGCAGTAGCTGCGGCTTCAAACTGCTTGCAGTAGGTTGACCATGGAACTTTACCATCAAAATTCGGTGGTACAACTTTGAACTTGTGAGTGTTTTCTTCTCGATGGTCCATTATTAAATCTTCACTCGTAACGCTTTCTTCACCGTGACAATTCATTTGGGTCATTCTTTCTTCAAGCAGTTGTATTCTTTCTCTCAATTTTTTCTCTAGCTTGTCTTCTATGGTTCTTGAATTTTCTTTTAACTTCTCTTCTATTATGTCATTCACAGAATCGCAAATTTCTTCTTTTAAGTTTAACATGTCTGCTTGGGTTTCCTCTTGAACAATTTTAATTTGATTTTCTATGCTCGTTCGTATTTCTTCTTTTAAACTTCTAGAATTTTCCAACAACTTTTCTTCCATTTTTCTAGAATTTTCTTCCATTTTCTGAGAATGTTCGGAGAGTTTTTCTTCAATTTTCTGTGAAGTTTCGCCCATTTTTCTATTATTTTCTTCCATATTTTTGTTCATTGATTCGAGAATTTCAAATATTTTTGAATCCATTTTTTCTTTTTGCGAACGCGTCACCGGCATAAATTTAAATATAACACGAATATAAAGTTTAAATACACTACTTTTTAAAATGCAGTTTTTATATAACACAAAATTTTAATAACGATCCACTTGTTAATATTAAACGGAAACGAATTTAATTAATATCGCGAACACGCACTTGTTAAAAGAAAAAGTTTAATAAACACTATTTTATACTTTATAAATAAACACGCGTATCGCGCAATCAATTACGGGAGCTATATCAAATAACTTAATGGTATTCACACTAAAAATCGCGAACGGTTTGTTCTATTCGATACCTCAACACCTGACGCCACTGTTGCGTATCTATTTGTTAAAAACTAATTTATTTATAACGACTAAAAATACGTTTACTTAATCTAGAAATATGTACACTTTTAAATTAACCGAACTAATTAAATCTAATAATATTTAATGAAAACACTTACAGGAATTTATGTATAACCGTTGTATAACTTAAGATAAGATAACATCCTCGGATTTCACACTGTAAGTCACGTTCACTCGATTCGGTGTACACTGTTATTTATTTAAAACTCCGCACGTGCTAATCACTTGTTTATCTTCACTTGAATAATCTTCTTAATACTGCATGCATTCACATTCCAGCAATAACTGACCTACGGTTTCCATGTTCGGCATTTATAGACATCGGCGAATCCTTCTCGAATCCTTCTCGAACGTTCCCTACTTTTCGCTATATCTTCTAGACAGCTTCTAGAAGGCTCTTGCATTTGTAAATAATTTCTCGAACGTTTCAATATGAATGTAAAACGTATCCCTACACCTGCAGTTTCTTAACGTAATAGCTAGTAATAATTACTACTTCAGTAATATTATCCTCAACATTTATGAAGAGTGCAAGCTTGCAATCGTCAATTTAGATTTTCCTACACTGCCCTTGAATACGACCAATAGTCGATCGGATCAATTAAACGTAAACAGTAAGAGTAAATTGAGAAATAAGCCAAATGTTGTATAATACACTCGACTAAAAGTAAAATATTAATTAGTGATCTTATATACAATAAAAGCAGCTGAAGGCTTAATATAAGTATTAACGCTGAAAGCTTAAAATGATTAAAAACAGCCGAAGAGTTTATTCAAAGAAATGCAAATATATACGTTACACAAATTATAAAATTAGACACAATTAATTACGCTGTAGGCATAAAATAAGTAACACCACATAGCAGAGAAAGTTTTCTAGTTAATGACAGCTAGCCAAAGCCAAAGTCCCCATTTTGCAGTAACCACTGAAGTCATCCACACAAATTATTTATACGGGATTGGAATTAATCTACCAAAAATTAGACACGTGTAAAGTACCTTTCATAAATAGATTTATAGAGAAAGACTCCGAGACTGTCTTTGCTGTAATAACTTTAAATTTTTGCACTTTGTTACCACACCTGCACACAGTTTCTTTAAGTAGCGAAAAACCGATGTAACAACCTCCAAACACAAGAATCTTTATTCGTAACCTAATTCGCTAAAATCGTAATATTCCAACTACGTGCAGCAACAATTGAAAAAAATGGACCGGAAACTAGTATTCGACGATGCATTTCCATTCGAATATCAAATTATAGAACCAGTGGCGCGCACAACCACTACTGTACCAAAAATGTTGTTAAAATACGAATTGTGAAAACTTAATGACTAATGACACGTAACACTTATCTTTTGCGAAATTACCAAAAACCAACCATGACCTTTGTTGTAAACTTGTCCAAGGTCTCAAATAATAAATATTTTAATAAAAAGCCATTTAAAAAAATCAGTTTTTGAATACTACAAAGCACGCAAATATAAACGTCACTTAAAAATTATGCTGTATTTTGCAAACACTATAAAGCGGTCATATCTTTTGATGGTAGCTTTTTTTTGTTGTATTTTAATTTTTGGGTTAACAGACTAGCTAGCATGTTTTTCAGACAGCACAAAAGCACTTAGCAACAATTCTTGCAGTGTCACGTTGTCTGTGCCCATCTTGTACTAACGTTACAATTCTTGCGACATCAACAAGTTTCACTTATTATGACTTGTTAGATGAAAACTACAATCAACAAAATAAAATTAGAATTAAATTAAACTAAAACACAGCAAAGTGAGTTATAACTAGCGCAAATCATCATCAGAGTAATTGTTTTCTAATTCTAAAAAAAATGTGTTGCGTTTGTAAACATTAAAAAACGAAAACTAAACGTCGTGTCATGTCTATGATAACCAGGTAACGTTAGTGTGACGCATAATAAAACAAATAAAATGTTATGGTAATTTTTACCATACACAAAAGTAATTGCATCAGCGGCAAAGCCAGAAAACTGAAAATAATACTTTCAAAAAAACTCACTTCGCTCAAATTTTTTATGACACTTTAGATCCGTGTAGACATAACGCTCTGAAATAAATTTTAATTGCAAATTTGTTATTAAAAAAAAGATAACCAACGGTATTTTCTAAGGATGCAGAACATGTTTGATATACGACTTGACACAACACGGTCCTGGAAGAAAAACTAACGTATTAAATAAAACTAAACATTTAAACCAAAAGTAAAACGTCAAAAAATTAAAAAAAAAATGTAAATTTAACAAAAATAAAGAGAAGAAAATTTCTCGTGTTAAATAACATTAATCGTTAACACTTAAGGTAAAAAGCAAATAGATAAATTAAAAAAAGAAATGCGAAAAAAATTTCTTCTATTTGCATTTCCAGGTGTCGCGTTCCTGTGCCCATTTCTTTCAGGTCTTTTTCAGTTTTCATTTATTCTAGTATCTTTCCTTTCTCCTGTCCTATTTCTCAAATTTGATTCATCCATTTTCTTCTGGGTATTCCCATCTGCTTCTTGGTTAGTTTTCCCAATTCCATCATGTTTCTTGATTATTCTATCTGGTTTCTTTCTCACTATATGCCTATCCAATACGTTTTCTATTATTGGCCCTTGTTTTGTTATATCTCAAATGTTTTTCTCTTGATTTTACATCGTATTTCCTATTATTAGGTCGTTTCTCTTACAAAAATCTATCATTTTTATTCTATTCTTATTTATAGTTTCCTCTCCATATTTTCCCATATATCCCATTCCTCTGTTATGGCCTTTACCGATCTGCTGTTCCAATCCTCCATGATTATTGTCCTCACATTCTCTTTATGCAATTTGTCTTATATTTGTTGCAAGTTCATGTAAAATTCTACGTTTTTTTCCTCTTCTGCTCCTTCAATTGCATCATATATTTGTATGATGTTGATTATTTCTTTCAGTTTTATACCGAATACCATTATTTTCGAGTTAATCGCTCTAAAGGCTTTTATTCTTTTATTTATTTCTTCTATAATAATTATTCCTACATCCTCCTTTCCTCTTTGTTCTGTTTCAACCCCGAGTAGTATATTATATGGTTGTTTGTTAGATAAGTACTTTTTTCGCTTTTTCCTTAGTCTTAATTACCTAAAATTTGTATGTTGTTACGTGCATAAATTTAAATAATGCATTACCCTGTATATTAGTTTAATTAAAAATTACTTTTATATTTCTCGACGCCATCTATCGGGTTCGTTGGTCACTTTGTATTGAGTAGGCGATATCCGGCGAGAGACCGGCATTTTGACTTTAACATCGTGCATGTTAGTACCTATGTCTGCGTGAATTGAAAATCGTTTTCAAAAATCATCCACGTGTTGGGACACGATGGAAAATAGAAGTCTTCTGAATTAATTGATTTCATCCACGCAGAGTAAGTGGTTTTGTTCTTTCTTTAATTAAAGGTAATTTTTTATGTCTTTTGTTAGCGCCATGTGCTACCTCCTAACTATGGGTATTCTTATCGTCATCTAAAATCTTCAAGAGAAAATTATAATCGGAAGCTGTAGAGCTAAGAACGTTGCGATACCAGTGCAGAATTTCGATTCGGAGGCAATTAATTACATTATTGAATGTCACCTGTTCGGAAGATCCTAATACGATAAGATTGAATTCTCTTCGGAGGCAATAACTTAATACCACCGTCGACGAAATTTAATGTAACAGCATACGATAAGTGTCGGTTCGATTACTTTCCTTTAAATGTGTCTTTTACTTATAGTTTGTGAGTCGCCAGGTAGACACGATTATTTTCAGGAAGTTTAATTGCAGGAAGCCATTAGAAAAAACGTTTTTCTGAAGGTAACCCTGGAATTTGGTAAGTCAATTTTTACTTATTTATTCGTTGTCGCTACGGTGAATACTCACGACTTACTATATTTACTAACGTCTTGTAAATTTGACAGTTATCATTTGCTTTCTTGTCTTCATGTTTTTTATCCTAAGGTAATCTTTCGCTTCCTATCATCACTTTCTAGGTTTTACTACTATTTTCTTCTTTGTTTTTCCTTGCTGCTTTATCTCTATCTCTTCCCATTCTTCCATCTTCTCCAGTTGTTTTAAAAAATAAATATTATTCACTTTTAATTCATATAAGTTTTGCTTGGTATCATTTCTTCCTTGCGATCCTAATGTGGTTTATTAGGCGGCCCCTTTCTTTTAGGATTTGTTTTGAAACATTTTTATTAATCCTTTCAGGTAATTTGCTGCCTTAAGTATCTTCTATTTTTTCTGTAATTGCCTAGTTCTATCAGCACTGGTCAGTTCTTCTTTCTTTCCTAAGCTTCTCACTTCTTGAGTTTCTGTTTTCATTTTGATTTGAATGTCAATATGTTTAAGTATTATTCTCATTATTTTTTAGTTCCTGTAAGCTTTTCTCTTTTCCCTTGTATTACAATTTTCTTTTTTCGTATTCCTTTTTCTAGTAATTCAATCCTTATATTTTAAATTTTTATTTGTGTTTTAAGTTTTTCATTCTTCATTTTGAGTTCTGATTTGTTCCAACTCCTACTTTATATTGTCTAATTTATTGATTATAATCTCTGTTTTATTACCAAATTTGTGTTTCTCATTTTGCATTGATTTCCTTAAGCATTTTATTAATCTTTGTAGTTTTATATTTATTTTGTATTTATTCTAGAAATTTTCTCCTCTTTACTATTATGGTATTACTTGGTAATGACCGCAAACAAACATATAATTTTTGTTTATAATTAAAAATTGAAATAATATATTAAAAAAATTTTACGTAAAAAATAAACACGATAAGAACCAATAGAAAAGAAACATAATTGCAAAAAAATTTCTAATAAAAAATACAAAGGAAAAATGTTTTAAAGAAACAAATACAATAAATTTCAAATTTTGTTAAAATTCTAACCGAGAAAATTGCAAGATCAATGCTAGACTAGAAAACCGTTAAGTAAAAGATGACAGTAGAAGTAATTTTTTAACAAATAAAGTCTTAATTTAACTTTAAAGTTCAAACTTTCTAGTAAATTAAACTAAAAATACAGATTTTTTCAAACTAACAAGACACGTATTTGAAACAAAGTTTTTTATACTAAAACAGTGCTATTAAATTGATAGTGTCTAGACTTAAATAAATTTACAAGTTGTATAAAACGAAATAATTTTGAATTTAAATCCAACTAATTTGTATTAAAGTTTTGTTTAAATAGGAACTTATAATTCAAGAAACATGAAAGTATAAACGCGTTGTAATTTCAAAATCTCGCTTGACAAACTTGTATAAAAACAAAAAAGTTTTTAAATTGAGTTTTAACTGTTTTAATAATAAGCACAATTAGAAATCACACAAAAACAGTTTAATAAGTTTTCAAATTTTACGGTAAAATTAAATTAGTTTTTAATAAAAATTGATGTGTATTGGAATTTGTAATAACAAGTTTTTCGTATAAAAAATATTTTATTAAAAAATTCTTAAGTGAACGAAATTTAAAATTTTTAATAAATCAATTCCTAGAAAAACTTATTAAAATAATTGAAATAATTTATTATAAATTAAACGTGTTTTAAAATGACTCGCTTTAAAAAAACATTAAAATTTTTTTTCCATGCTCAAAATTATACCAAATCCAATATAAATAAAAAAAGAAACATTTTCAGATAAAGTTCCTTAAATTTGTAGCACTTTCTAAATTCACCAAGCAATTATATTCACAACATTTTTTGTCTTTATTAGTAATTTTTATCTGAAAACACCTGAACAGAGTCAGAATAAATAAATTCTAAAAATTCTTCTGGAAATACTTTTCACTTTTCCTCATTTAGAACTGACAATATTGACACTGTCACCGGTTATTCTTATAACAACAAAGTAACTTTCAGAAGTAATATTAATTACTGTACGGTAAACACATAAATTTATTTTATGAGTTTCGTTTTGTGGGAGTTAATTAAAACGTATTAAAGTACAGACTGTGTATAGGCGTTTCGATTACTTCCACATGACGGCAACGTTGAATAATGTCTGTATTAACATGCTGCAATAATTGTTTGAAATTGATTATGAAAACAATAGACACCAAAACTACTATATTAAAGCATTTCATTAACTATTGTAATCTTAGGGAACACATTTACACCGTACAACAAAACTTACAGGAAAAAATTTATTTAAAATACTATTCATTTTGCGGTATACTACAAACCAAACTTTAAAAAATAAAACTAAATGAATCTAAAAAACTAAAAATATTCGAGTACTCAACGTGATTATTTCATAGCACGTTCATCGAATAAGTTCTAAAACTAGAAATTCAGTGCAGCAAATACTTTGAAATAAAAGAAACTCGATTAACGTACAACAAAAACTCTAATAACTAATATAAATCTATGTTCTATAGCACAGGATGTGATATAAAAATTTAAAACAAGCGCACAACTAATCACTGTACGTGTACGTCTGCTAACTGAACCCCTACAACAGATAAACACAGCCAATACGTATAATGGCCAATTTCAGAACAAAAAAACACATTAATTGCTGCAGATATCGATATAACTTTTTATTAATGCACGTGATCACGAGTAAATTCGTGTAATCCGTAAAAACTAAAATATAGAAACTAAACACATTTAGGTATGAAATCTAAATTCTTGTTAAACTAAAATTAAATTATAATCGTCTTTATAATTTTTAAAATTAATAGAACAAAACCAACTGTGATATAAATACCTAAAATTTATGTTATTAAAACAATACTTCAAACCCCGTTCAAGCAAACGATTTTCATTGTGTTGACGTACATAATTCTAATGTTCATAGAGGAAGAAAAAATATTTCATAAATTTCTCGCAAAGAAACGAAAAACTGAATTCCTGTCAAAATGATTTAAACTCTCAAAATGTTTAGAAAAAGATCATGCGTCGTCTCAAAGAATTAAACAATTGGCAATAAATTCAAACAAATCATTTGAGTCAAAAACATTTATTGCAATAACCGACAAATCGGTGTAAAAAGTGATGGCGCGTTTACGGCGAGGATAAATAATCATAGTGTAACGTGCACATTTTTTACGATTGAATACGTCTGATTTTGGTTAACATTTTTGTGTTCACTGTTTATGTAAATTCTTTTGCGCAATGCATTTGACGCATTGCACATGCGTTATGAGCCTTCTTCTTAAGTACGAAGTCATCCTTCTGATCTTACGTTTCGCAATGAGGCGAAGCGGACATTATTTTGCGTGCTGCAAAAAGTGGAATGACCACTTATTGAATTTGTGTTTGTGAATTTTTGCGTAATGGGGCAAAGTATTTAAGCCTGCGTTTTGTTGCAGCGTCTGCGTTTTGTTGAATTACCTGCGTTTGTTGAATTTACGAAATTTATAAAGATAAAACTCGATAATTCGAAGGGTTGTTTTTTTTATATGGTTTTTGGTTTCAAATCTTCGAAAAAGAATTAAGTATACGATTTACGGGAATTGCATCATATTGCGTCATTTTAACGAGTCGTATGATGGCCACGCCTAAATAGCAAGTTGCGCAATAATTTTTTTTTACGTCCGAACTGGAAGTTTTTGCTTTTGATATTACGACTACGCTTTCTGATTTATTCGATGCTTTTTGATTTGTGTACGTGTGAATTCGTTTATGGTTACGAAAATTTCGTTTGGATACGTACGCTTTTTTACGATTTTGATGTTTGGAATGCGATATTAAGATATGGTTTACGCTGCACGTTTGATGTTAGTCACAACGTCGCTGTTACGAAGAATTTCCGTTGCGAATTATGATTTTTATGAGTAAAAATCGATAATTATTCATGTGTTACGTCTGATAAAATTTGAGTTGGATGTTGCGAATGATTATCATACTACGTTTGTTTTACGATGTTCTGGTTAATGGATCTGTACGAATATTAGATCAATCAGGATAAATACGGAAAATTTGGAAATTTAAATATGCATTTCAAGAATCTCGTAATGTTGCGTCATCGCATGAATTAGATGAGAAACACGCAATTGACCCCACCAATTCGACTTGCGCATTAAAGTTTGAAATCAGGTAACTTTGATTTTATACTTAACCTTCGATACTGTTAAATATGTAAATATGTTTTTTTGTTATTATGTTATTGTAAATCTTTTGGTTTCAATATTTAACCATTTTAATATAAAAAATATTGTGGCGTCCAATTTATAAAACTTTTGTGATCAAGTTAAAATTTTAATCTTAAGTAACATAAGAATTCCCACGACTCGAATTAAATAAATCTGAAAATTTCTCATTGCTCTTATGTAGTTTGTTTTTAATGTGTGTTTTGAATAAATATTTTTGTGAGCTGACTGGTGCATTAAATTCATTTATTAGTTATGCGTTTATGTTATGAATTATGTTACAAATGACACCATTTAAAATTTGTTCGTTATAATAGGCAATTTTATAATGTAAAAAACTCAATATTCTGTATTTCTTAAAGGACATGAAATATATAAATTTAAATGTTCTCGTTTTTCTAAGAACGTGATTTTCTCTATCTTAGGTTAACTCTACCACAACTTAAATAATAAGCCCAACAGACGTCTGAACATGCTCCCGGTCTTGAAATGCTTTCAGCAAAATGAAATAAAAATAACATAATACTAGAAATAAAAAATACACGAATACAAAACTTATGTCTAATATAAACTTAATCTCCAACATGCCTAACAGTAAAAACAAATTTTTGAAAACGATCGGCGAATCCCACCCCCTGTAGTTAATATGGAGACCACACAAGAAACTCCGTCCAAACCCTGGGATAAGTTGATTATTCTTCCTAACTTCCAGTAAATTGGAAACTGATTGTCATCTTTAATTAACACTAGAGTGTCGACTGGAGCTCAGAGACATATTACTTGCTCCATCGTTCCCAAAAATGTTAGTGTGCGGATTGAATGGATGTTTAAACTTAAAGTAGTCATGTTCAGGTACAGCGGTTAGAATGCGCCCAATAAGGAAATAGGCGGAGGTCAAAGTACTTAAATCGTTGGAATCTTGAGATAAAAGACTTAACGGCCGGGAGCCCAAAAAAGCTTGTATTTGACATATAAAGTATACATACGTTAAAACCAAGCAACTCTCTTTGGATGGTATTTAACTAATCGGATTTAGGCTTCTCACAACCCACCAAAATGTGGAGAGTGAGAGTAGATAAAATGCCAAAGCTATTCCTTCGCGAGCGTTCTCTTTAAAAAAACCCTACATTTTGCGAAGTGAGAATTAATGTACATGGTGACTAATTCAAGATGACCCATGGGTTGAGCTACCTATCCGATGCGTCTCCAGGTAGTGGATAGGAAGATAGATAGTCACGGTCTAAAATCCGTAGGTACTCCACGAGGCAATTAATTTAATCCATAGCCGAAAAAAACGTGCTCACGGCAAATCTAATGCTCAAAGTCGGTTAGATAAATATACATCACTGTAGGGCAGTACCATAGATCCACAAAGAAACAATAAAAACATTGAAAAGAAACCAAGTGGCAGCTAAAATATCTGTAGTAGAAGAAGGCATTAGGAGGTAGTTCAATACCGGATCTGGTTACCTTCCCTACGACCAGAGAGAACCATCGTCGCCGGAGGAAATTCACAGGCTAGTTAACAGTGGGACCAACAAACCGCTGACTCTTAAATACAATACCAATGCACACCACATATTGTGGGGGAGCACAAACGCAAATCCAAGCGGTGAAAAATTTTTAGAATTAATTTTAAAAAGCAATTTAGACGTAGTAAATAACGAAGATGCGTCATAGATACATTTGAGTCAATATTAAATCGGACGAGAAACTCGTAATGGAATACAGAATAAAGAAATAAAGAAAACCGACTGGGATTTGTTCAACAAAACTTTAGCGGGTCAAATCAGGGATTGTCCCACAACTGCAAAATCAACGCCAAAGCTAGATCTAATGACAGACAGCATTGTTGATACATTAAAATCCGCATTTGAAACCAACTGCCCAAAAACTGTCAAACTAACCCCCAATAGGATATTTTGGTAGAACGGGCACCCACCAGAAGGCTATTTAAAACAGCCAAAAGAAGCGGAGACTGGGATGAATACAAAACCAGTCTCAAAACATACAACAATGTCATTAAAAAGACAAAAAGAGATTCATAGAGAAGGTACTGTAGGAACGTAGAATACAAACCTACAAGTTTTCGATTCCAAAAAGCTCTGAACAAAGATCGCACTGAAAACATCAGTTCTTTGCTGACCAAAAACGAAAAGTTTACAGAATCGGTTAAAGGTACTATGGAAGAACTAATGCAAAAACACTTCCCAGGTTCATCGTTAACTAAAGTTCCTAAGCACCACCCTAGTAGAGCAAAACGTTTCTAAATCATTTACATTTGTAACATTTTTAATACGCTTAAATGGTTCATTAAAACGTTTATAAAACGTTTTCAAATCAATGTCATACTGCTTCAAAAGCGAATCCGAACATTGTTTTTTAGACGGTTTTTGAAGCGCATACATATCGATTTCAGAAATAATACCAAAATTGACTGAAAAATTATTGCCTAAATCGTGCTTGTAATATTTTCAGTTAGTTCCCAGTAAATATTAAACGTTGATGTCTAAAATAATTTACGGAGTTATCTACGTAACGTTGCAGAATAATACACAGTTATCATCTTTTAATGTTTCTAGAAACGATTTACACGTACATTTTTTGAATGATTTGTATTTGTATTTCCAAAATGATACATATGAAACCGTTAAAAAACTCAATACAAAAAGCTATTAGATAGCTTTGTTTTTTGACGATTCAGTATTAATCCATTGGGACAAAATAGCGAGCCAAACTCGTGGTATGTAACCTTTGCCAAACGTAGAAATAACGAGTCTCACTCGTGATACTCATTATATTTTTTGGTTGTTTATAAAGCAATATATCAAATGACGTTTTTTATTCGTTAAACAACTCCAATCGGCCGTCAAGATCAAGTTCTAGCAAGTTTTCCTATCCTATATTTTGAACGCATAATTGCATTTCTTTGAAATTGAACATTATAATCGTTGCAAACCCCGCCTGTGTAAACGTTCCAAAAACATTTAAAAAAAATCGTTTTTTGAACGTATACTTTCCTTATTTTGGATTTAAACTTAATAATCGTTCCAATGCTATTTTAAGAAAGAATTTAATAAATTAAATGAACATAAATAAGTAACGACTCTAGTTATCATTTTTAGAAGTGTTTTAAAACATTTCAAGAATGATTTAGGAAATTATTTATAGAAACATTGCAAAGGGCGGACATTTATCAAATTTGAGACAAGTGTGAAACGATTCTGGTATATTTCTTTATTTCATAAAAATCGTTTTGAAAATGTTGCAGAAACGAATTTTTCTACTAGGGCAGGATCTATAGGAACCAAACAAACGAGCACAAAAAAGGAACTGGAACTTAGCGAGAAAAATAATTAATTTCAAAAACCTAGAATACGTTTAGACCCTTTCAGTCATAATCAAATACAATTATATTGCATTGGGTGCCTTTTTGAGTGTTGAACGAGCATTTGACAATATTACTTTCATATCCATTGCAAAGGCAATGGAGAACAAAAGAATCACACTTCTTGTCCTAAGCTGGGTCAACTCAATGCTCAGGAATCGGACGATAACAGCTACTCTGTACGATAGCACTGTAAGAGTCAAAAACACTAGCGGGTGCTCACAAGGCGGGGTGCTGTCACTCCCACTGTGGTGTCTCGTCATGGACGTCCTACTACAAGAACTAGAAGACGGCGAGCTATTTGCTTTAGGATACGTCGACGATCTCGCCATTATCACAAACGGGAAGTTTGAAGCAACTGTATCAAACATAATGCAAAGTGCACTAAACACCCTCGAAAAATGATGCGAAAAAGAAGGACTATCAGTAAACCCAATTCGTCCCGTTTACTAAACAACGAAAAAGGCATGACATAAAACTACCTACGAGGTATGGAGTCACGTGTGTCTCGATGACAAAAGAAGTCAAATATCTGGGACGCACTCTTGATACTAGACTGACTTTTATTGCTCATCTAGAAAAAGTCAAGACGAAGACCATCAGGGTTCTTAATACAACCAAACGGATGGTTTAGCACACCTGGGGATTGAAACCCACAAAGACCAAATGGTTATATACTGTGGTAACAAGACCCATCAACACGTACGGTGCGCTTGTATGGAGTGAGAGAACCAACCTGAAAAGCACAGTTGCAAAGTTAGAAAAAGTACAAAGAATGGCATGTCTGCTGATAACAAGACTGATGAGAACCACGCCCGCCGCAGCCCTGGAACCACTATTTTCACTTCCACCATTACACTTCGTTGTAAAGCAAGACAAGCAGCATACAGGCTGCAAATTAATGAACTCACGTCAATTACTGGGAAGAACAAACCGGGTATATACAACGTGCTGCGTGAAGAAATAATCTTAACTATAAGATCCGACTTCACAAAAAATTATCACATCCTAAAGAATTTTAAAGTGATAATACTGTCATGAGACGAGTGAACCAAAAACATTTACCCGAGTGCGGTGAAAGGAATCATCTAGTACACAGATAGAGCAAAAAATCGCAACGCTACCGGAGCAGGAGTATACGGAGGCAAGCACCATGGAAAGCAATTTTTACTGACTTCGGGTCCGATATCGATTATGTCTGACACCCAAGCAGCGTTACTGGCGCTAAGATCGCCATTTATATAACCCAAACTAATTATGGCATGCATAAACAGTCTAAAAATATTGGCAACTTGCCAACCAGTGCAGCTCATCTAGATAGCAAAAGATTAGAATGTAAAGAAAAAAGCTAATGACGGACGGAAAAGCTAAAAATTGCACAACATGAACATATATCGGACCTGAACCTGTTTTGGGAATCGCTTACAAGACCGGAAAAAAAATAAATAGCAGCAAAATTGCAGCGGAACATAAACTATTGAAAAACTGTTGAAGGATGAGCTACACAAAACTCTTCTTTACAGAGTCACAATCAAACAAAAGTTAAAAAAACTGACGGGACTAATAACAGAGCACTGTGACCTTAACAAACATATGCATAAAATAAGACTGCGAAGTAGCCCACTATACCGCGGATACTTGGAGGACGGCGAGACGCGGAGTATCTGCTGTGTAAATGCGAAGCATATCAAATGTAACGCACAACGATTCTCGGCAAACCAAAACTTACCGATGAGGAGTTGAAAAAGACCCATTGGTATAAACTTCTGGAGTTCATTGACGAAACAGGACTGTTGAGGAAGTAATAAATCAGAGGTGCACAAAAGGACCAAAGAGACCACAGTGCAGGAGCGGTAGACAAACCACCTTTTGAATTAAATTTAAAAAAATATATAAAAAATTCAAGATGAACTGTTTTAATATCAAAACAGACAAATAAACATTAAATATATTTTCATTTTTCTTACAGCTGCGACAACTACGGTATTTAATGGTGAATGGGCCTGTGTAATCTACCACTTGTTTTAGCAAAAAATCTAAAACACCTGATAGAGGCGTAAAGTACCTTTCTGGCTAGATCACGGCCATTAATAATCCAATATTGTTCTTGGGTAATGGCAAGGAGTAACTGAGGTCTGGGGTAATAGTGTTGCAAGTGAGTGTAATAGCGAAGGCTTCCACGGCCGGAATCTATACTAACATTAGAATGTCTTCCGGGCTTGGACCGTGTCATAGTTGCAACCGAAGCTGCCAAACGTTTCGCCCACTTTCGTAAGGGGCGACATCAAGGCGTGAGATAAATCGCAAAACTCAAACAAGCAATCGAAATCTAACTAAGAACTTCTCAAAAGTTAGGTTATCCACTTGTAAAACAAGCCATAACCTAAACTATGAAAAGGTAAGAAAGAAAACGATAACCTGAAAAAGCAAACGAAAATCTAACAAAAAACCACTACCGAGTTAGGTAATCAACTTGTGAACCAAGCCAGATTCTAAACTAGGTAGAAGTGACTTAAGAAGAAATAGTCTCCGTATTTAAAGGAACAGGATCGTCACGGATGATTAAGCTCGACCCTGATCGGGTTACGGTTGCTAGGGGGCGTGTTTTTGATAAATGACTAATAACCGGGAACCAAAGAGGAGATAGTTCGAAACCATGATCGCGATTGAAGTTATTGGGGTGTTTGATGATTTCTATGCTTTCTCGGAATTTCCTGTTGAAAAAGAATGGAGATTTGGCAATCAACGAAACATTATCAAAATCTATCTTGTGACCTGTAGTAAAATGATGTTCAGCGACCGCAGACTTGGAAGTATACCTTTTCCTTATACAACGATCATGTTCTGAAATGCGAGTAATGACGGAACGACCGGTTTCACCAATGTAGACTAAACCACAAGAACAGGGAATTTGGTATACACCTTGAGATGAAAGTGTAGGAAATTTGTCTTTGGGAGAAAGAAGAATCTGAGAGATTTTGCCTGTCGAGTTGAATATGGGTTTAATACCATTCTTACGAAGGAGTTTCCCTATTTGATCTGTAACCTTGTGAATGTAGGGTAAAAAGGCCAATTGGATTCGGGAGTAGAAATGTCCTTAGGTAATCGAGTACGTGGATGTAAACCGCCAGCAAATCGCCGGCGAGTTGCTAGCGACTCGCCGGCGATCGTCTATGAATACGGCTGTTAGAAACCTCACAAAGGCAATTCCTGCAGTCAGTTCCAAGCTCAAAAAGACTACAAGTGGCAAAAAAACCAAACGCCGTACCGTATGTCACGGTGTTCAGATTGTAAGTTGGAAGAGGAGACTGTGACAATGAACGCCAACGAATGCGCTGCGATAACTTTTGTATGAGGTCAACTAACACCTGCCGATACATCTTCTCAATGTCAGCAGATATTGCACAGCAAAATTTCTTTAATCGCACCAAAATCAAGAACAACTCTTGTTGTATTACAGAACCAACCATTTGTAAATCGCTCAAGGAATGGCATATCATAGTTTGAACGAAGTCATCGAACACCACACGTAACTTCATGCAGAGACTACTTTATTTTAAGACGCCTCGATGAGGCATATATAAACACTTTTCAGGACACACTTCGGTTACAACAACAATGACACAGTCCAAACCCGGAAGACATTCTTATCATAGTAAAGATTCCGGCCGTTGAAGCCTTCGCGATTACATTAAAAATATGATTTATCTAAAATCTATAACGCCGACTAGATCGGAATTTATTTCACGGCATTACCGGTGTACACTTATATAATATTATAATCGAAGTGTGATAAGAATATTTAAGATATGATATTGGCACGCGACTAAAATAAAGAAAACGGAGATGTTGAAGTATTTGGGACCAAATGACTAAACCCAATAGCAATATAAAGTCGAATAATTATCAACAGTAGATTTAAAATGTCTGAACCATAACTAAAAAATTAATTTGCGCAACAATCAACGAAAATAAATGACGAAGAGGTAAACGAACAAATGCGTTAGGTAATGTAATGTATAAAGACCACGAAGAGAATTTTCAAAAATGACTAACTTTATTAACAAATTTCTCACTTATAACAAGCAGTCAACTTTAGATTTTTTATGTGTCCGGCTGAAATTGGAGGAACGGAAGATATGACACAAAATATAGGTGTTCAAATTGACAGTACAGCAGCTTCTAATTCCACTCTCAGAATAGGCCGTATGGCGTTCTGTATTCTTCAAATCATGTTCCTGCGAGTAGTAGGAGCTTCTTGGTAGACCACATCTTTTACACGTCCGTAGCGAAAAAATCTAGACATGTAAAGTCCGGAGACTAGGGTGGCTAAGGAAATGCATTTCCCCTCCCAACCCATCAATCGGGAAATTTAAGTGTTGCGCTTAAGGACTCACCCTGTATATGTAAATAAAATAAATAATTGTAACATATATCAGTCTAAATGTTATCAAAATGATCACATTAAGCGGATATTACTCTATTGTAGTATTGGAACCTATACTATACTATATAGTTTTATGTATGTTACAGATTGTACGGCCAAAGCTTCCACAAATCGCGTTATTAAGTTTATTTAAGTGCATCGAGCTTTTTACTAAGAAGAAACTGGAATTCATGCGGTGGTCATAACAATCTTGAAATGTATTAATCCCTTGTATGTTCTTATGAATATAATTTTAACTGTGGTTGTTTTAAAATATCCAAAGGGTAGTAAACTTTTTTGCCACAGTTAATTTCTTAGTTCCAAATTTGTTTCAAACTATAATTTTTTGAATTATATGAGCCATGCTTCTTTGCAGAAAAATATGACTTTTGTATGTAGTCCTTAAAACAGCAAGGTTTTTTTCAAATATTTTATGTAAAATATATTTAAAACAATCTACAATAAAATAAATAAATTAATACAAACATGTTTTTTGCCAGTTTATTTGCAAAACTATGCAAATTTGGAAATGTGCGAAAATATAAATAAGTAATACAGATCCAAAGAGTCACAGTTTATTTTGTTTCTTTAGTTTAAAATTGATAAACTAAAATATAGAGCTGGAATATAACATCTTTTATATACAGGATACCTCACTGTAGTAGTAAAAAAAAGTAATTAAAAAATATTGATAATAATCAATTTTTCGATTATAAAACAATTTTAAGCAACGTTGAATTTTCTGAAACGTTATAAGAAAAAAATAATGCTTCTGTAAAACAAATATATACTAATAAAAAGTTACAAAAAAGAAAAAATATAGATTACTCGCTTGTTAAAAAAGCTTTTATGTTATACTTCAGAGTTGAGGCGTAACTTAAATTCCAAGCGGCAAAATCGACAAAAGTTATTTAAAAACGAAAGTGATTTAATTTGACTGAAAGCTGATGAAAATGTAAGAAATCGTAATATAAATATTTTTTTTTATAATAAAACAGATTTTACATTTCGGATAAGCATAAATATAATAGAATGTTGATAAAAACAAAATTGAATTAAATTTAATAACACCTAAACTTAAACGAAAATACGAATGTTATAACCTGATGTATACGAAAATTTGAAAATTAACCAAAAAAAAACTTATAAACGTTGAAAACAAACCAATAAAGTTTTTGAGGCAATAACTAATACAAGCGTAATAACAAAATAAAAACTTTTTTTTTAAATATCACTTAACGTTAATCATGTAACCGATCTAATACTTAAAGAGTTCAGAAAATAACAGCATTAACCCTAAACTGTAAAAATTACATTTGTAATAAAATTTAATACGTAACGTATACGACCTCAAGGAAAATATAAAAAAGAAACGGCATTTGGATGTTAGTATAAACAAAAGTATTAGAAAAATATTTTAATGTACTTATCTAGTATATTAAACATAAACAATGTGAAAATATAAAACAATATTAAAACAAAAAATCGAAATGATTTAAATAATGAATCGAATACCATTTTGTTAAATAAAAATTATTATCTAGAAATTAGTAGTGTGCATATTAATTTCTGATCGGCAAATAAACGTCCTGTAAATAAATTGTTTTATCATTATTGTTAAAGTTTTTTTTTGGTATGCAATACTAAATATTTGCTTTGACAACACGTTTGATGTGCATAGTTATTAAATGCGACGTAAAATGGTTAACCTACAGAATGTATTAAACTTTTTGACCAACGAATTTATTCAAATCATCATAAATTATTGTTTGTTACGATACTTTACCCGTAACTTAAATGCAAGCAATTAACTCAATACAACTTAGCAAGAGGATCGTAGGTCTTGGTGTGCTAATCCTAAAATAATTTAAAAAAGCGGTAAAACGGTGGGAGATTATTAATAGCACATACCGTTTAAATTTTCCCAACACTGAAAAAAAAACATGAAACACAGGTTATAACAACGAATATATTGATTTTAACAAAGAAAGAGAGGTTAAAAAACAAGAGCCATAGATGCTATCACTTAAGAGTTCGTTGGTAAATATCACAGTCAATAATCGTTGGGCAACACTTCGTACATAAAATCAAGTTTGTTGACTTAAGTTTTACATTCCAAAGAAACCAATTTACATTGGTGAATGTAACGCAATATCTCGTGATTAAACTACGATTAGTGCTTTCTTTAACTGTCGTCACCGTTTATGAGGCTAATTACAATGTAGCTTCGAATTTATTAAAAGATAGATACAAAAATAAAAAACTAATAATTAATACTCACGTTAAAGGCATTTTTGATCTACCTGCGGTTATTAACGATTTACCTAAATCGTTACGATCATTATTAGATAATTTTAGAAAACATTTACGATCGTTACAAAATTTAAATTTACCAACGGACAAATGGGGCATTTTATGGATTTATATTATTAGCAATAAATTAGATACTACTAGCAAACAAGATTGGGAAAGAATTTCAATTAGCAAACAAAATTTACTGACAACAAATTTTTGATCGAGCGATGTCAAATACTAGAAACCATAAGTACTGATAGCAATACCTTGATTAAAACAATTTCCTAAAAAATCATTTGCAGTAAGTCATGTACCATCTGATAAGTCAAGCTGTTATTATAGCAAGGGGAATCATTTTTTTTATCACTGTTCGGATTTTCTAAAACCCAATGTTACTGTTTTCGGTCAAATTACTTCAATAATGAGTGTAGAAGTTCTTATTGTAAAAAACGCAATAAAAACCACAGCATGTTATTACACAAAGATCATGATTCTAACGAACAACCATATGTAGATCAATCCATTGCAACCGAATATAAACCAGCGTAACTTAAAAAATTATATTTTAATACATTGTTATTAAAACAAACCACACGTTATATTATCAACAGCACAGATCAATATTTAAAACAAATCAGGTAAATATAGTCGTTAGATTCAAGATCTCAATCTAATTTTATGACACAAGAACTATTTAAAAAATTAGGTTCACAATACACTAAAATCCATTTGCCCGTGGCAGGCATTAATCAAACAATTACGCGATTACCACAAAAGACAAACACAACTGTTAGTTGAATCCATAACTATTTTACAATTTGTGCGTCAAAGAGAGGTGTCGTTGTTCAGAGGTGTTCGTTAATAGAGGTTTGACTGCATATATGCGAAAAAAAAATTGAAAACATACAGCACTTTCTGTATAAGTCTTTGAACATCTTAGGCTGCGTTGCTGTGTAACGAACAAATAATTAGTAGTAACAAACCCCACTCAATGGGTACCAATTACACTGGTCTGCAAAAAATATTTTTTATCGAGCCCTGACACTATTCCGGGTGATTCTTATGTAAAATGACCTCCTCAATCCAAATATGTTTTCCGTTTTCTTCCATCACCCACCATTTTCGAGGGAGCCCCAAATCTCTAATTTTACCACTTTTCGATAAATTAATTATAATTTATTTATCGAACGACAATAATAATTATAATAATTATTATGATAATAAATATATGAACATGAATTTAATTTAAATGGGAAAAAGAACTATTTTCGCTATAAACAGTAATAAATAAAAAGATATTCATCGTTCCTTGGTGCTTGCTTTCCTTTTATACCCTGAGGTACAGCTCTCTCGTTTCAAAAACCAGCAGTACTTCGCCAACATGCTTGCATTCCACTTCCCTGAAAATCTCTTCTCCAGCTTAGCGATGTCTTGATGGAACCGTTCCCCGTGTTCATCCGAGACTGCTCCTAAATTTTCAGGGAAAAAGTCCAGATGCGAGTGAAGGAAGTGAGCTTTAAGAGACATGTTACATCCTATGTCTTTGCACGCTAAAAGCAGTTTCTCGACGTGAGCGACATAATCTTCACTTTTGTGGTTACCCAAGAAGTTCTTACAATAGTTTTGAAATGCAAGCCAAGCTCGTTTTTCTTTTCGATTTAGGTGTTCAATAAACGTCGAATCTTGGAAGAGTTGTCTAATCTGGGGACCAACAAAAACGCCTTCTTTGATTTTAGCTTCGCTAAAACGAGGAAATTTAGTTTTCAAAAATTGAAATGCGCCACCTGTCTTGTCCACTGCTTTCACAAACTGCTTGATCAATCCAAGTTTGATGTGTAAAGGTGGTAAGTAAATATTTTCCTTCGGAACCAAAGGATTGTGGGCGACATTTTTCTGACCAGGAATAAGATTTTCTCGCAGAGGCCAGTCCCGTACGATGTAATGTTTATCTCGGGATTGGCTATCCCATTCACAAAGGATGCAGCAATATTTTGTGAATTCTGATTGCAGGCCCGTGAGTAGAGCAACAACTTTTAAGTCAGAGCAAAGTTTCCACTTATAATCATGATAACTAATTTTATCAATGATTCTGAAGATGTTTTCGTACGTTTCCTTCATATCAACAGAGTATGCAACTGAAACTGATGGGTAGTCATTCCCATTTCCCAACAGAACAACTTTCAAGCTTGTTTTTTATGAGTCTATAAACAGTCTCCATTTGTCTGGGTCACATGGCATCTGTAGCTCTGTCATCAATAAATTTGCATTAGGGCAGAACACTAAACCTTTATCTTCTGAGAAAAGACATTTCAGGGTTGCTTGTCTGGTCCTGTAAGAAGATATTTTTACTCCCTTTTCTAAGAGATTCCATTGTTGAAGTCGCGATCCTAGGAGCTGAGATTTAGTCTTGGGTAACTGCAAATCCCTGACAAGATCATTTAATTCCGATTGAGTGAGGAGGTGAAGTTGCCGAAAAACTAAATCTGCGGAATACTCTTCATCATCATTGAAGGTATCATTCGAAACCCCAAGTTGTGGCTCAGAGTCTTTTAAATCAATTTCCGGCTCTAGAGTATAAGTGTTTAGGGGCTCTGGGATTGGCAAAGTATTGTTATGAGGAACAGGTCTTAGAGCTGACGGAATATTGGGATACTGAATCGTATGCTTACTTTTGCTCGAAAACCCGACGGTGGAAGTCATACAAAAGTAACAATCTGTAAGATGACAGCGAGGTTCACGCCAAACCATGGGCACAGCAAATGGCATTGATTTACGGGTACCTTTGAGCCATTTGGTCAAACTACTGTAACAAGTCGTACAGCAAACTGATGGAGTCCAAGTCTTGTCCTGGTCGCCAACTTGACAATCAAAGTACAATTCATAAGCTGTTTTAACAAGCGGAGAAAGGGGTTTTTGGTTGCGCTGTTAAAGTTAATTCCCCGCAGACACAGCAGAAACTATCGGGATGATCGAACAGTGGCATAATTAAACAGTAATTCAACGCCCGACATTAACCACAAATCACACTAAGTCACTTGAAAAAATCCGGAGTAAAAGTAGTTTTACTGTTTTACACAAATGAACAAAAATGAACACAAAATCCAGCACGTTTAAAACGTCGAGAAGTTAACTCTGCTAACAGCTATAGATGTACTGATCGAAGCAGTTAAGCAAACAATGTAATATACTATAATGAGAAGAGCCTCAAGCCTGTCGAAAATTCCTGTTCAAACCTGCATGTGGTATTGAGATCGCCAGCATCGTGCAGTAAAGCTTCCTAACTGTTTATTGATATTTTTTTACTGTTTTTATATATTTGTATTTTATTGTTGTTTCTATATACATTTTATAGCAAAACTTTTGCCATATACTTTGTTATAAATTTTATTACCTGCTTTGGGATGTGTAACGGCTATAAGTTAAAATTCTAAAAAAAATGCAAAAAATAAAATAAAAATGGGGTCCTCCCAAAATAGGTGGGTGATGGGTAAGAACAGAGCTTATTTTTGGATTCAGGAGGGCATTTTACATAAGAAGTGTCAAGAATGGTATCAGGGCCGATTTTCATGCAGACCAGTGTAATTAGTAGTAACAAGCCCCACTCAATGGGTACCAATTATGTGACAAATAAAAAAATTAAAAGCTCATAATTGTGTAACTAAATTTAACATATATATATAATATAGATTTATTAAAATATAAACAAAACACCAATATATCGAATATAGAGCAATAAGGCAATTTTACAAATTATAACCAAGGTATTCAAGATATTGTAACTTAATTTGGACGCTACAACATTATTCATATTCTGATAAGGTTTAAATATTAAAACCTAAAAGATTAATACAGGAACATAACAAAATCTAATTATAACTACTAAAAAACGTATTTACATATTTAATTGTACAGAAGGTTAGTACAAAATTTAAAGTTACTTGATTACAACTTTAAGTTCCGCAAGTCAATTTAGGTGTGGTCGTTCATCATCTGATTCATGCGATGTCGCAACTATGCGTAATCTTCAAAATGCGTATTAAACTTCCAAATTTTTCGTAATTATCCTGATTGATTTAATATTCGTATTGATCTATTAACCAAAATATTGTAAACCAACCTAACATATGATAATTTTCCATTCGCAACAATCTAAATCAAATTACTCGCCGGATGTAACACACGAATAATTATCGATTTCAACTCATAAAAATCGTTATTTTTAACGGAAATTGTTCGGAAAAATTGAATTATTGCGTTGCACACATCATAATCGTAACAAACGTAATAGCATGGTATAAATCAGAAAACGTAGTCGTAAACCAAAAAAAGCTTCGTACGTAGAAAAAACGTCAAGCGTAGAAAAAAACTGAAACGCAAATACCAAGGTTACATAACACGTAAGAACGAAGAAAAAAGAAACTTGTCCCTTGCTAATTAGGGTTCTTTCACACAATAATAAACACATTATTAGTAATGACAACGAAAGGTGAATTGTCGCTGCATAACGACAAAAAACAGCAAATTTAACAGGTGTACATTTTCTGCAGTTTATGCAGGACGAAAACGTCTTTACGCGGCCAGGACCACACCCAAGACGGCTTATGCTTTTAAGCAGGAAATTAGATAGTACTGACAATAGGTCGAAGTGGTATACCTTGTTTGTGAATTTTGGGAAGTCCGTATAGACAACGTGGTTTTGAATTTGAGAAGATAACTCAACGTTTGGTTACAGGAAGTAGATTAAAAGATCCGATGATTTAGCTAACCTCAAATTCAATTTTTGAAATAGGATTTTGAGTTAAAAGGCCGTACGTTTCTTTTAACTCAATAGAATAGATTTGCTCAGTGTAATCCGTTTGATGTAAACGGATAGTAACGTTACCCCTGTCGACCGGAAGAACGATGATATCGATGTTACAACAAAGCTAACTCTTACAACTTAGAAATGTTGGATTTAAGAACTTTAGATGATTCAAGAGTTTTGCCTGCGTAAATACGAATGGGTTTTGCAATATGGCGAAGAAGATGTCGCATAGAAAACTCAACAGCACATAAAAGGTCTTCTTTAGGAATGCGTTTAGAAGCAACAGCAAAATTTAAACCCATAGATAGTACCCATTCCTGTTCTGAAGTGAGAATCGAAGTAGATCAATTAACTACCGTTAGCGAGTAATAGAAACTTTGTGATTATTGGGTTTCAACAATAAATTTTTTGAGATGTACTTCAGTGGTAAGTTATAGAGTGGCCTCAGACTGCTGGTAAATAATGTTGCAAAAAAAACTCCAATTCAAGCTGAAGATAAAAAAATTGTTTAGAAATTTTATCTAACTCTTGTCTGCTCTGCAGAGAGGATGTTTTTAAAAGAATGTGTCTTGATGTGGCATTTGAAAAATATAAAAATGATCTTGTGGTCACGACAAAAACTAAAAAAAAAATTAAAGTGCACAAAAGTTTGTTACGGAATTTAAAAAATACGGAGGTTTTAGAAGAAATATTCTTCCCGTAGAGATGGTTAAGCAAGATTCTAAACTCCTAAAAACTATTTTGTAACAACAACTTTTAACTCAGCGTAAAGTTTTACATTACAATCATGATAACTGATTTTATCAAAGATTCCGTTGATGCTTTCGGACGTCTCCTTCATATACAAAGAGATTCATTTTTATTGGCCAACAAAATAATGTTCAAGCTTATCTCTGATGTGTCTATAAACAGTCTCTATTTGTATGAATCACAGGTATAATGAATGCATTTAAATAAAAACAAAACACTAAACCATTATCTTCCAAAAAAATAATTTCAAGCTTGACTGCCTGACGCGTAAAAAATATTTTTTTTCGCTTTTTTATAAGAGATTAAAGATCCAAAAAGGTCAGATTTATTGTTAGATAGTTTCAAATCCCTGACGAGATCATCCAATTCCGACTGGCTAACGAAGTAAGGTTGTCTATGAAGTGAACCAAATAAAATATTAGATAAGAACGTCTTCCGGGTTTGGAACGTGTTAATGTTGTAATCGAAAATGTCAACGTTTCTGCAAAAAGTTATGTAAACAACTTGTGTATCAAGCAAAATTCTAAACTCCTATAAAGGTTACAAACAAATACAAAATTTGAAGCAAACGACAATCTAACAAAAAACTACAACAAAGTTACATAATCCAATTGAGAACCTCGCCAGATTCTAGTCTGCCTATATAAAGAAGAAGTATCGTCGTAGACTCTGAGTGGGTTACGAACAAAAAAGCGAGTGTCTTCGATAAACGAGTAACGATCGGAAACCAAAAAAAAGGATACTTAGAAACCGTAGTCACAATTGAAGTTATTGAGGTTTTTAATGATTGCTATGCTTTTTTGGACTTTCGTATATAAAGAAGAATGGAGAATTCGCAATCACCAAAGCGTTATCAAAATATGTTGTGACCTGTGATAAAATGATGTTCAGCAACAGTTTTTTCCTTAAACTGAAATGCGTGTGACGACGGTACTTGAAATGAAAGTGTAGTACTACCTGAATATCCCAATTTAAATAACGAAAACAGAACTTTCGTGTGCAGGATGATGGTGATAAGACAAAACATGACAATATCTGTCCGTTAGGGTGGGTTTGCGATAAACAAAATATTTCAAAAGTTCATTGGGTTTACAAGTTACAAGAACGTTAAGAAATAGAAGAGAACCATTATTTTGGATTTCCATGGTGAATTTGATGTCTGGGTTTTTTAGATGATCAAAAACAATTCAAGATTACCATAGGACCAAACAATAAACGTGTCGTCAACTAACCTAAACCAAAACCAAAAAATGTTAGTTAGAACAAGAGATACAGGAGAATTCATTCATTCATAAAACATATCAGATTGGAAATAAGTGACTGATAAGCACTTATCAATAAAAAAACCAAACTCAAATATTTGGTGAGACTAAATCTTTTTGATGATAATAGGCTAACCTTTAATAGGAACCTTGGTAAGAAGTAAAGTGACATCAAAACTCACAAAAAGATCCAAAGAATTAAGCTTTATAGTTTCCAAACGTTAAATAAAATAATGAAAGTGGAGAATGTGATAAGAGGTTTTACTTGTAAATTCACAAAGAATGTTGAACAAATGCTTGGCTAACTTTTAAGCACGAAATTACTTAGTCCTGACAATAGGTGTGTGATGGACACAAATTTATAAGGCGATTGCGAATTTATTACGATTCTTTCGGCACAGGGTAAGATATTTTTGTCTTCAATCTATTAAGAGTCCTTCGTAATTTCTATATTAATGTGATAGCCGGTTCCCACCACGTTGCCAGCCGTTGTGTATTTCAAGCAGTATAAGGATGCATAAGTGCCATTAATGAATAATGCTACCGAGCATATAAGCTGTTGTGAGGGCCTGCTACTTAAATAACATCGAGGTCTCGTCAAACACTGCGTCGTAGATGCTGCTTTGGGAATAGAAGTCGATTGTGTTATCAGCCACCTGTTCTAAATTACTACCTACAGTATTCGATACACCGGGTTTTTATATAATACTTAATGATTTATTAAAACTAATTTTGTAGCTTACTATTCTTCGTGAGTTGGTGTGTGACACTATTTGCTTTTAAATAATTATTACAGGCCGCTGGCGGGGAAAACGTTTTCTTCGAAGTGGAAACTGGACTTCGGGTGAGTTTATTTACTTAATTTTTTTTATATCGTTGTCACGAAAGTTACTCACAGAATTTTGATCAATATTAACGACCGTAATTATATTTATTGCTTATATACCAATAATGTAACTGTAATCATTCACTTTACTGTATCGCATGCTGTGTGTGTGAAAAATATTTACTTCGACCTTTTCTGTACTGTTCGTTTCGACCTAACGTCAATGTGTAGTGTGTGTTGCCGCTACTGCGGGCATTCATGTATTAGAACTTCGATATAATCTAGTAAATCTTATGTATTGCGAAATCAAAGTTTTCTACAGTTGTTAACGAAAATTGTTAGTCATGCTAATATTTAAGGATTGCGCATTTAGCGTATAATTGTCAATTTACTGCGCTACTACATTAAAACTGTGATATTTGTTAACTCTACGTGGAAACCATTCGAGCATCGACAGGTGCAGAAATTTCATATATTCTTATTAGTATCCAACGTTAATACATTAAAGTGATTATAATTGTTACTCTCTCTTGTTATTTTTCTTTTTCCTGTGATTATCGTTATCTATTAACTAATTTTCGCTACTCGAACATCAGAGTAATAAGGATTACAAACCTCAAATTGAGTTACAAGTTTGGATCATCTGTCGTGATCGAGGCAGAAGTGTTATCTTGGATCAGATCTGCCGCCCTTAAGCATACTTCCTGTGAACCTCCCCTACCTCCGACTGTGTGAGGTTGCCGTGCAAGGTTCGTAAGACATAAAGCTTGTAACAACCTTGTTTGTGAATTTTGAGAAATCCGTATAGTCCGTGGTTTCCGAAAGTAGATTAAAAGATCTAATGATTTGGCAGATCTCACATTCAATTTTTGAAGTTAGATTTTGAGTTAAAAGATCGTACGTTTCTGACTCAATAGAATGGATTTGCTCAGCGTAATCCGCTGATATGATATCGATGCTACAACAAAGGCTTTCCAAAGCGAATTCTTACAACTTAGAAATGTTGAATTTAGGAACTTTAGATCATTCAAGAGTTTTGCCAGTGTAAATACGAATGGCCTTTGCGATGTGGCGAAGAGGATGTCTTATAGAAACCTCGACAGCACCTAAAATGTCTTCTTTAGGAATGGGTTTAAGAGCAACAGCAAAATTTAAACCCATAAATAGCACCAGTTCCTGTTCTAAAGTGAGAATCAAACTACATCAATTAAGTGGATGTATTACACCTTCAGGTAGAAGAAGCAAAAAAACTTTACAAGAGACGTTTCGTGGCGTTATTATGAAAACTTTATCATCATTATTGAAGAACCAAAAAAACAAGCACATTAAATTTAACATAGCATATTATAGGTACATATTAAAATATATTGTAACGTCTAACTATAATTAACTTATTAGGCGTACACTTACATAAAAACTCGCCCTAACCCTGCAATCTTAGACGTGGAACAATCTTTCAACAAACGCTTGAAATCCCAAACGAATTTCATCACTAAGCACAACAACAATGTTAACTGTTAATGTCATTGTTTATTTATTAAATTTTAATCTTGTGACTAGTTCATCGAACAGCTCATCTTGGGCTCGTCTTAAAGTGTACGCCTAATAAGTTTATTATAGTTAGACGTTACAATATGTACCTAGAATCTGCCGTATTAAATCTAATGTGCTTGCTTTTTTGGTTCTTCAATTAATAGTGGCCAAGATGAAATGCGCACAATAGCGCCACGAAACGTCGTCTGTAAAAATCTATCAAATGTGAGTTTTTTACCTCTCCTACCTGAAAGTGTAATACAACCACTTAACAAATAATACTAAAAGAAAAAAGTTACAAATAGATCAATTACTACCGTTAGCCAGTAGTAGAAACTTTGTGAGTATTAGGTTTCAACAATAAACTTTTTGAAATGTACTTCGTTATGTTAAAAAGTTGGTAGATCAATGTTCTAGTATGAAAATTATTATATTATTAAATAAGTATAAAATTTGTCCCTCGACCCCCACCAACTTTTTCGTCGGCGATGTCAAATTTTATAACCGGATATTTGATTCACTTCCTGTAAAACCTGGTGCAGTACAGACGAGCTCTGTAAGCTCTGTATCTTTTACGCCCCACAAAGCTTTCACTATTAGATTATTTCACGTGAATATGCGAATTAATTTTGTGGTTACTTAGGGAAAGCTGAGTAGGGGTAAGCCGTTGTATTTCTCTTTATTGGGGGTTTAATTTGATTCTGTCCTGATTGTTTGTAGCGGATTTCCGTACCCACCACAAGATAACGAACAGGTGACATATTTGGGAAAATTTTGTATGTATGCTTTGAAAACTGAATTTACTTGTGCTAGCCGTATGTACGTTTTGTGTTAGATTTAATATTACGTTTTAGGTAATGCAAGTACGGAATTAGCTAATCCCCTACTGGATAAAACCTAACTGTGAGTATTACAATTTTTAATTTTATGATTTATACTTCGGTGGTCATGTCGATTGTTGATCGTACGTGCATGTTAGGTTAACACAATTAATAATAAGATCATTTTGTGCTTCACAAAGTCGTACGTTTTGTTGTATACTTTTGAGATTTTAAATGTGCGAATATAAATTCATACTTCCTGCGTATGTAAAAGTTTAGACCGACAGGGTTAGTTTATTGTACGCTGTGTTGCCCAGTAATGGGCGCAACTTATATTTGATTCGGCCCACGTATTAACGTTTGGAAAATTTATAGTTATAGTTATATTATTGTTTGTGATAAAATAAATATATATTTTGTGTTATTACTTCTGTATTGTTATTTGTCCTTTTCCAGCTACGGGTAGTTAGACGGTATCTCCCTAATTTAATATTTCATCGTCTTGGCGCCTTTTTTCTAGATTTAAGTTATAATTTAGCATCACAAAGCCTGCGATTCCCTCTGCGAGAAAACTGTGCTAACCGTTGCATCTTTTTTTTTGTTGCGATGAAACCATGTAGCAGATTTGGCTACCCAACTTAAGGGATCTGATTTTCTCGTAGCAACTTCAGTAGTAAGCTGTACAGTGGTGTCAGACTACTAATAGGTAATGTTGTCAAAAAAACTCTAATTCAAGATGAAGATAAAAGAGTTGTTTAGAAATCGTGTCTAACTCTGCTCTGCATAATCCGTTCGCGTATCAAGGCTACGCTAGGCACGGTAGAGAATGTTTTTAGAAGATAGTGGATATGGTATTGAATTTTGAGAACTACAAGAATGATCTTGTGGTCACGACAACATCTAAGAAAAGTTAAGGGGCACAAAAGTTTGTGACGGAAGTTAAAAAGTACCCAAGTTTTAGAAAAAAATATTCTACCCGTAGAGATAGTCAGATTCTAAACTCCCTAAAAGGTAAGAAAGAAATCGATAAAAAAGTGTCTTAAGAAGTAGTTTCCGTATATAAAGAAGTATAGTTACGCTTGATTGAGCGCGACTCTGATATGTTATGAAATGGTTCGCAGCATTAATTACAAACCAACGAAGAGTTTTTTTTGTCAGGGATTTGTAAGAGATGTATACAGTTATGTTAAAAATAAATAATTTGTGTTCTAAAAGTTGATGGCTTCTTGATGTCGTCTAAACCTCAATTCCAGTTTCAGACAAAAACCTGAAAACTGTAGACGTTCAAACAGAAAGCATAGAAAAAAAAATCAGCGTATAAACTAATAATGTAACAGCGAATGCTTCCACGGCCGGAATCTACACTATGATAAGAATGTCTTCCGGGTTTGGACCGTGTCATTGTTGTTGTAACCGAAGTTGCAAACGTTTCGCCCACTCTCGTAAGGGGCTTCATCAGGGCGTGAGATAAATCGCAAAACTCAAACAAGCAACCGAAATCTAACTAAGAACTTCTCAAAAGTTAGGTTATCCACTTGTGAAACAAGGCATAATCTAAGCTCTAAAAAAGTAAGAAAGAAAACGATAACTTGAAAAAGCAAACGAAAACCTGTGACTTAAGAAGAAATAGTCTCTGTATATAAAAGGAAAGATCGTCACGGATGGTTAAGCTCTGATTAGGTTACGGTTGCTAAGGGGCCTGTTTTCAATAAATGACTAATGACCGGGAACCAAACAGGGGATATCTCAAAACCATGATTGCGGTTGAAGTTATTGGGGTGTTTGATGATTTTTATGCTCTCATTTTACTACAGGTCACAAGATAGATTTTGATAATGTTTCGTTGGTTGCCAAATTTCCATTCTTTTTCAATAGGAAATTCCGAGAGAGCATAGAAATCATCAAACACCCCAATAATTTCAATTGCGATCATGTTTCGAGCCGGTCATTAGTCATTTATCGAAAACACGCCCTTTAGCAACCGTAACCCAATCAGAGTCGAGCTTAACCATCCTTCTTCATTATATACGGAGAGTATTTCTTCTCAAGTCACTTTGTTAGATTTTCGTTTGCTTTTTCAAGTTATCGTGTTCTTTCTTACCTTTTCAGAGTTTGGATTATGCCTTGTTTCACAAGTGGATAACCTAACTTTTGAGAAGTTCTTAGTTAGATTTCGGTTGCTTGTTGGAGTTTTGCGATTTGTCTCACGCCCTGATAAAGGCCCTTACAAAAGTGGGCGAAACGTTGGCAACTTCGGTTACAACAACAATGACATGGTACAAACCAGGATATTTGATTTCTTTGTAAAAGATTTGACGACACTTAGTAATTTAAATGATTTATTTCACAATACAACAAAATACTGTATAAAACGGTTTCATGTATATCAATGAGTAATATCAAAACTTATATTATGTTGTTTGTACGAAGCGCACAACCCTTGCGACGCTTCTTCGTTAAGGAGGGGAAATGCGATGTTGGTTGCCAGTCGCAGGCGTCAAATAATCCTTAACATGCCCCCCCGCCTTGAAAGACACTTTCAATAAACACTATAGCTTGAGGCATCACTATGCACTACACTAAAGTCCCTTTTGGTAATGGCCAAAGTTTTGTAAGTGCTCTTTTGATTGTCCCATTAGAGGTGAGAATATCTGCAACTCTGATAACACCGTCATTTCCAGGATATGTCTTCGTGATTCGACCTAGCTTCCATTTAGTTGGCGGCAGATGGTCGTCGTTGATTAGTACCAAATCGTTGGTTTTCAGAGTGTCATGGTTGTTACGCCATTTGGTTCTTTGTTGGAGTTGGTTGACGTATTCCATACTCCATCTCTTCCAAAAGTGCTGAACAATTTGTTGAATGTGTTGAAAGCGCGACAACCGTGATATTGCGAGGTGCTTAACGTCTGGGTCAGGAACTGTTGCAATAGATCGCCCAATAAAGAAATGACTTGGCGTTAACGGCTCTAGATCAACTGGATCCGAGGATAAGGATGTTAAAGGTCGGGAATTGAGGATGCCCTCAATCTGTACTAGGAGAGTGTAAAACTCCTCAAATGTTAAAATCGCGTTACCTATTACTCGTCTCAAATGATGTTTGGTAGATTTGATCCCTGCCTCCCAAAGCCTTCCGAAATGAGGCGAGTGACTAGGAATAAAATGCCATGTTATGCCTTCATTTAACGCGCTGTTATGAATAACATGCTTGTTTTTATTTAAAAAACAATTTAATTCTTTCAAAGCAGACTTGGCACCGGTAAAGTTAGTGCCATTATCAGAATATATATGAGTAGGTCGCCCACGGCGCGATACAAACCTTCGCAAGCACAGAATAAATGTTTCTGTGGATAAGTCTGAAGCTAATTCCAAGTGTACAGTCTTGGTAGCAAAACAAATGAACAAGCAGATGTAAGCCTTTGAAAGTTTACATCCTCTGCCTCTCTTACTTTTAAGCATAAAAGGACCAGCGTAATCTACGCCCGCGGTTTAAAACGGAAATAAACATTCTACTCGTCCACGAGGTAAGCTTCCCATTAGTGGTTTTAGAGGACGTGGTGCGGTACGGCAACATCTTACACAATTATGTATTATTTTTTCACAGAGAGTGCGCCCAGAGGTTATCCAAAAGCGATCTCTTGTAGACGCAAGAGTAAGCTGTGGACCAGCATGCATTAGCCGAAGATGTTCCCGAGAAAGTATCAGTTTCGCTAGTGGGTGTGCTCCGGAAATTAATATTTGATGTTTTTTGTCGAACGGGTAAGCAGAATTATGCAATCTTCCTCCTACCCGAAGAACGTTATTACTGTCCAGAAAGGGCTTCAAACTACTTAAACTAGTTCGAACACAGAGTTCCTTTGATCTTTGAAGTGTTTCAATCTCGGTTTTAAAAGATTCTAATTGAGACATTTTTATTAAGCAAAATTGGGATTGTCTAATTTCCAAACAAGTAAGAGTACCAGAATCCTTTTCTGTCTTTCTGCAATTACGATAGAAACGAAGACAGTACGCTATAATTCTTTCCAGACGATTTAAACTAGAAAAATTCTCAAAGGGAAATCCTTCAAACTTGTAAGTCATAAAGGATTTAACTTCCTTAAGCTCTGGAAGTCCGTGCTTGGGCTCGCTGTTATCAAGTGTGGGCCATGATGACTCTACAAGTAAGAGCCACTCAGGACCATGAAACCAAAGTTTAGAATGTTTTAATTCTTGAGGTGTGACTCCACGGGAAAGTAGATCAGCAGGATTTGATTTTGATGAAACATGTTTCCAAATAGCATTTTGAGACAGATCCTGAATTTCACTAATCCTATTAGCTACGAATGTTTTCAAGCGAACAGGAGACATTTTCAACCAACTCAATACAATGGTAGAGTCTGACCAGAATATGCATTTCTGAAATGTAACTCCTAAGGCTTAGGTCACTTGCCTTGCAAGTCTAGAGAGAACAAGAGCTCCACATAGTTCCAATTTGGGAATAGTAATACATTTTAGCGGGGCCACCATTGTTTTGGAACAAAGAAGATTACAGAAGATTTCACCTTTATTGTTAACTGAACGAACGTAAATACATGCTCCGTAAGCTGCCATTGAAGCATCAGCAAAACCATGCAACTCAATTTTGTCAGGATTGTTGCATATAACACGTCTTGGCAGCGCAAAGTCGTTTAAGTCAGGTAGGTTATTTTTAAGAGACAACCAACTATTTTCGATTTCCTCAGGAACTGAATCATCCCATGATATTTTTAATAACCATAAAGATTGCAATAGAATCTTAGCGCTTATAATACAAGGAGAAAGCAACCCAAGGGGGTCAAATACTTGAGCTATGTGAGATAAAATAACTCGTCTTGTAATTACACCACACGAAGAGTTAGAGATAGCAAACATCAAATCATCCGAGTGACTTGACCACAACAAACCGAGCGTCTTAGCATTTTCACCAAAATTTGAGATAACAGGATGAACATTTGTTGGTTCAATTCCTTCCAAAACCCGTAGATCATTTGAAATCCACTTTCTGAGATGAAAGCATCCGCTAGCTAGAACTTCATTTAAAGACTTGCAAATAATTTGTGCTTCGGTAAGCGAGTTAGTGCCGGTTAAAACATCATCGACATAGATGTCGTTTAGTATAACTTTAGAGATTTGAGGACTAGATTGAGCACATTTGTTTGCCAATTCCACAAGACATCGAGTGGCGAGAAAACTAGCGGAAGCCGTACCATAAGTGACAGTGTTCAATTCATATGTTTGAAGCGGATCGTCAACCTTATATCGCCAAAGAATTCTTTGCAAAGATCTGTCTTCTTCAGTAATTAATACCTGACGGTACATTTTTTCAATGTCTGCCGTAAATACAAAGGCGTGTTGTCTAAAACGTAGCAATATAGAAAAGAGGTCTGATTGTACAACGGGGCCAACATGCTGAATGTCGTTCAATGAAAGTCCCGTAGTGCTATTTGCACTGCCATCAAACACTACACGAAGTTTGGTAGTCAAGCTATTCTCTTTGATGACACCATGATGCGGTAAGTAAAACACATCTTTATTAGTTTCTTTGGTAACCAATGACATATGTCCTAGTTGTTCATATTCACGCATAAACTCTGAGTAACTATTTCGAAGAGCAAGGTCAGAACTTAAACGTTTTTCCAAGTTATAAAAACGTCGTTTAGCCTGTTCTAATGTGTCGCCTAAAACACTTGGAGATTGCTTTAGTGGAATGGAAACTACAAATCGGCCAGAAGATTGGCGCCTAAACGTTTGTTTGAAATGGGATTCGCACTCTAGTTCATCCTTTGAAAGTAACTTCGTTACGGATACTTCTTCAAGTTCCCAGAAACGGGCTAATTGATTTTGAACATCATATGTTGTTGCCAGATTGCAATGAGTTTGAAGAGAAGGTAAAACAGAGAAGATCGGACCCGAAATAATATAACCAAAGCGAGTCTCGTGAAGTATAGGTTTTCCAAGACCTAACGAAATCTGGTTCTTACACAGAATCTTCCAAAAACAATTTGCACCAAGCAAGAGACTAATTTCTCCCGGTTTGTCAAACTCTGGATCGGCAAGAATAATATCAGTTGGGATGTTCCAATCATTTTCATTCATTTCAGTACCGGAAAGGGTACCTGAAATGCGCGGAATGACAAAACAATTTGTGGTTAACTTGTAATTAGTTGCATTAGAGCGGATGTTGACCAGACAACGAAACGCTATGTTTGCGGACAAATTTGTAATGCCATGGACCTGTACATTAACAGAGGATAGCTTCAGTTTGAGTTTCTTGCATAAATCAGATGTTATGAATGAAGACATACTACCAGAGTCCAACAGCGCCCTGACTTTGTGAAGTTTACCGTTCAAACCTACTACTTGCAGAAGCACAGTCGGTAACAAAATTTTGGACTGATGGGAATGAAGTGACGAAAGACTAACGTTTGTCTCCGGCGGTGAATCAGTTGAAACTAAGGGAATGCTAGAAGACGGTCTAGCATCACGAGCTAAATGCAGCAATGAGTGGTGCCTAGCTTTGCAGCGATTGCAATTTACCTTGGATTTGCAATTTTTGATCGCATGACCTCCTGATAAACAATTGAAACAAACTCTAAGAGTTTTTACATTGTCTAAGCGTTCTCCTACGTTCATGCTCTTAAACTGCTCACAATAATAAAGTGAGCGCGAATTATTACACAGTGGACATGTAGGTGCGGTAGAAACAAATGTCCTTGAAGTGTGGCGCTCTGCGGTTTTAGATTGTTTCTGCTCTATGGTTTCTAAGGTAGATGCTCTTCCTTTCAAAAATTTGATAACGTCATCGAAGGACGGTGGAGTGTTTGAACTGTTCAAATTTTCGAATTCTCGTAAACTGATAGAATCTAGTTTAGAGTTAATCAAATAGATCAAAAACGCTTCCCAAAGATAATCTTTAGTTACGATTGCATCTAAAGAACGAAGGTTTTTCTCGACACAATCAATCAGTTGCCTAAGTTTTGAATCGGATTCCCTACCAATACTTTCGATATTGAATAAAGATTTTATGTGATTATGGACTAGTACTTTGTCATTATTGTAGCGGTCTTTCAAATTATCCCAAGCAATGCGATAATTAGAAGCGGAAAAATTCAAATTTTTTATCGATTCGGCAGCCTTGCCCTTTAAGGACGCACGAAGATAATGAAACCTTTGCACATCTGATAAGCCTTCGTTATCATGAATAAGACTGGTAAACAAATCTTTGAAATTTAACCAGTCTTCGGAATTCCCTGTGAACGTGGGAAGGTCAATTGTCGGAAGTTTAACAAATTGAACAGGCGAATGAAGGTTACTCAAAACAGTGGATGCAGTGCTTTGCATCTGACATATTGAATTAGAAGGAGAAACTGGTTCCTTTTTATTAAAGTTACATTTATCAAGAATATACTCAGCGTGACTAATTAAAGTATAATAGTTTTCCTCAAATTCTTGAGCATATTCTTGTTCGGCTGAGGGATTCTCAGAACTATTTTCAATTTCGGTTTGCAATTCTTCAAACTGACCTAATAAAGAACGCATGTCGTCAACTCGTTTACTAAACTTTAATAAATCAATCGGCGACAGCGCTTGGAGTTCGTCAAATTGAATTTTAATTGTTGAAAGAAATCCTTCAAATCTAGTTAAACGTCCCTTTAAGGTACCGCGAAGTTTAACTTTATCCATGATACTAAATTAATGGGTGGTGAATTAATCACTGCGTAATTATAAATTGGAATTAGGAAGAACAATGAATGATGAAAATTGTATTGTAGATGTTACTTTGTAAAACCTAAATAAGACTTACCTCGTACTTATTCAGTGTGTAATATTTAAAATGTAAGGTTTGTATACGCGCGAAAGCTGTAATTAGCAGCAAATAACGTAACTATGGAATAAATTGGCACTTATTTCCACATTAAGAATTATCGTATACAAAACACCAAAATCATTTAAATCGTTGTATCAATGAAAAACAAACGAAACAATTTACTACTAGCAAGTACAGATCAAGAGTATAAAGAAGTACATGTATAGGAACTTACTTGGTAGCAAAGGAAAATTTCCAGCGGTCGTTGTTTGGTCAACATCCGGCTCGAAGGACCATATTTGATTTCTTTGTAAAAGATTTGACGACACTTAGTAATTTAAATGATTTATTTCACAATACAACAAAATACTGTATAAAACGGTTTCATGTATATCAATGAGTAATATCAAAACTTATATTATGTTGTTTGTACGAAGCGCACAACCCTTGCGACGCTTCTTCGTTAAGGAGGGGAAAAGCGATGTTGGTTGCCAGTCGCAGGCGTCAAATAATCCTTAACACCGGAAGACATTTTTATCATAGTATAAACTAATAATGACTCATTTAGAATAATCTTGTGGCCCATCGATTAGAGAAAAACACGTTTTTTAATCTTTTGAACTGAATTGAAGTTGTTGAATTAAAACAAACTCATATACAGCTCCCGTCACGAAACCTGGCGATTGCCGGTGCACCCCGAGCTTAAACGGGCACGAAAATATCAAGTTATCATTAGCAATAAATTAAAAAACATAAAAACTCGAAGAGTCACATAAGTCTGTGCAACACTGAATAATATAACTAAAAATTAATCCTGTAAAGTAAGTACGAAAGCAAATTTATGAAACTACAATTAAGGAAAAGGTTATAACAATTACTTTAATAACAGCGCCGTAATAAATTTTCCGGAAAATTTCATTTGCAACACCTTAAAGCATAAATAAATGTCACAAAGTAGACGCATTGTAAAGTGTCAATTAAGTTCTACAATTTGCAAAATACTTTAAAGCTCTAATTTATTGTTAACGATTTCATTAAAAAACTCTACAAATATTTTTGTCCATTTTGAAAAAATTGAAATTGAGTACAGATAAAGGCAGATAAAGATAATCCATTTGTTTAATTCTTATTTATGAAAATATAAATGTAATTAACGGCGCAAAAAAAACAATTAATTTTTAATTCGTTTTACGTTAGGATTACGTTTATTTTTTGCATTTTATCTGTGGTTGGTTTAATTCGATTTGTAAATTGTTTGCAATAGAAGTTTTCGTTAAGCAAAAAGTACAAAAACTGCATTAAATGCATTTGGAATGCACAAAAGTTTACGTATAATCGGTAATGATTAATTTAATTTTGCAGATTTGTAAACTGAATTTTAATTAAAAAAGAATGTAACGAACAAATTTGTTTTGTGTGGTATTTGGTAGTATTGATTAAAATAAATTTAAGGAATAATTAATAGAAGTTTTTAACCTAAGACGTTTAGTTGGTGCTATCGCCCTTTATTCTAATACATTCATTTTAATTATATTCAGATCTTTACATCCAGTTTAAAAGCTTTTGCTAGGAATCTTTTGAAATTCAACGTGCGCGGCTGCGTGTGATAGCCATTCAAAAGATAATATAAATTGACGCAGTGTCATCCATTTTACTCCTTTAAAAGATAATCCTTTGAACGAGCACCTTTACAATCTAAAATACTGTGGCCATAAGGTTTCCGATTATTAAAGCTGCTTCAGCATTTTGTGAAGGATCGCTATTCGTTCTTCACTGATTTTATTATTGCGTGACATTTGCTGTTTGTGTCTTATGAAACAAAAGGTTTCATTTAAAAAATTTGTTATTTTAATCTAAAACGGTGTCAAGCATTAATCAAACTCGGGCTTACGATTAAGTTTATTTTTTGGGGTTCTTTATTAATGTCTCCGATTCTATTTTTTTAGACTTTTAAATGTAAATTATCATTTTATGTAATCTTTTAACCTCTAAAATTTAAAAACAATATAATTTTCTCAAATAAATTAGGCGCGATTTAAAAGTAACTGAAACTTTAAAACATTTAGTGTTAAAATTAATTCTATTTAATTTACAACACAAATTAATTCATTTATTGTATTTATAGTACTAAACCAGTATTAATTATAAATTAAAGTAATTTTTTTAATCCATGAAAATCAAAACTAGAAAAATTGTTCATTCAGAAGCACGAAATATTATTCGTAATGTCATTGATTTGTTCGATAAATAACAAGTAGCTTGTCAATAGATATATCCAATTGAAAGCGATTCTGAATTTCCTGCTGCTGCAGCATAAAAATCCTTAAGAAATTTGAAAAAAATGCAATAAATCATGCATGACTAAGCTAGCTAAGGCTGGAGATGCCGGGTTGCCCATTGCAGTGCCAAATTTTTGTATATAAATTGCATTCTTAAATGAGAAAAAACTGAAATCAAAAAGAAATTTTATAATGTCAATAAATTCAAAATACTCAAGTAGAGTATGACTTTTGAGTTCTTTCCAGTATTTATGGATTAACTTTAAAACTAGTTCTTTGGTGATGTTGGTGAACAAAGATGTAACATCGAATGACACTATGTGATAATTAGGTGGAATTGTAATGTTTTTAGTTAACATTTTGTACGTGACAAACTTACATTTCAACCCACATTGTTGTTTTGTTACGTGGACGATGTCGTCAGTTGCATACCTGAGAACGAAATTCTCAACACGTTAAACATCTTTAATAGCTATGATCCACATCTAAGTTTTACTCACGAGGTCGAAATTAATGGCTCTCTTCCATTTTTAGATATTAGGTTAATTAAACAGAACAATTCTATACTAACAGACTGGTACACGAAACCGATAGCATCCAATCGTACCATTAATTATTTTTCAAAACATGCACACCATCAAAAAATTAACATAATCAAATCTATGAAAAACAAAATCATTAGTTTAAGTAGTTCACAATTTCACACTAAAAACCTTAACATCTTGAAAAACATCTTAAAAAATAAAAATTATCCTAAGAATCTAATAAATAAAATATTATTCCACACGAACAACAGCAATAACTTGCCATCACCATCGACCCAAACTAACACTACTTCTAATTGTGAGTATACTAAAATCATAAACGTTCCGGGGTTAACTAAAAAACTAATTCCGATTTTAAAAAATACCAATTTGAAAATAGCGACCTACAATAACAACACTATTTACAACACCATTTATTCTAAAACGAAAGACAAAACCAAGTTATATGACAAACACAATGTTATATACAGAATCGAGTGCATGGGATGCAACAAATGTTACATAGGGCAAACAAAACAAAAAACTATCAATAGGATTAAAAACCATCAATATGATTGCAAAAACAAAAAAGCAGGATCGGCTATTGCTTTGCATCATATTGATACTGGCCACAATTTCGATTTTTGTAACCCTATCATCTTAGATGTGGAACCCAAATTTAATAAGAGATTGATATCTGAGATGATTTTTATCACAAAACATAACAACAACTTAAATTTTAATACAGATACTAACAATCTTAGTACTGTTTATAATAACTTAATCAGTAAAATGTCGTGACCTCGAACTTATCTGTTACCTTTCAGTGCCAACATTTTTGGTTAGTTTGTTTTTGGTCTTTGCGATGTTTGTGAGTTGTTCCAACTATTGTTTGTTTTTTAAACCAATTATAATTTATGTTTAGTGTTATTTATTATATATTTGTAACATTGACTGTTTTGGCGGATGTTATCGCTACTTGTTTTGAAACTTTTTTGTAAGTAGTTTTTATGTTTTTCTTACATCATAGTTTTTTATTCATCCTAAAAGATAATAACAATTGTACAGTATTAGCTTTAAGTATTGTTTATATTTACCTTTGTTCGATATGTTGTATTAATTTGTTGTTTTATCAAATACAGTGGCCTGAGGAAGTGGACACTTGTTCCACGAAACGTCGCCTTGAAAAATTACATAAAGTAGTGTAATCGATCGCCCTCTCCTACTTTGAAGGATTTTATCACCATTGATCAATATTCTTAGGAGGTTCAATTTTTTATCTTTAAAAAAAATAGTGTATGAGGCAAAAGACTGCAGTGACTGATGTTGTGGAAAAAACTTCGAAACTAAAATGGTGCTTTGAAGGCCTATGCAGCAGGTGTGTTTAGCAGTTCCGGTTTGAAAGACTTTGTAGCTAACATTAAAATGGCTGCAAATGCTATTCTTAAGTTTTGTAAGCATACCAAATACCATATGCAATGAAAGAAAATATGGAGAATCAGTACTATCCGTTGCCAAAAGTAGAAAAAGTTTTTGCAGATTTATCCGAGCGCGTAAATTTTTCAGTAATAGATTTAAAAAATGCCTACTTTTAACTAAAAGTCAATAAAAGAAGAAATTGTTAAAGATTAACACACCAATTGGTTTATTCACCTATACAAGTCTATAATTTGGCGTATCGGTAACTCCACATTTTAATGTTAAAAATATTCGGTGTGGTTTTTGTACTGTATGAATTCTGTCTCGGAACGTACTTTTTACATACAGAACGTCATCTGACCTGGCGATATATGTGGTTACATTATCAATCGACCACTTTCATTTTGTCTAGAACGTAAGTCAGACGCATGTGTTAGTGTAAAACCCGTGAGTTTTTTTTCTTTAGCTGCTGACACGTGTTCTATGGATGCTGGGATATTGACACCCGTTTTTTCATACTGGAAAATTAGTATGATAACGATACAATTAACGAAGCATCGAAAATTGTAATGGATAGGTATTCGACCTATGTTAATTGAGGATATCGAATCCATTGTTTCAATTGCTACTATTACAAACAAATTGAAAAGCCCATTTAGCAAATATTTGTACTAATTTGTTACGAACGAAATTTTCTTTACGTACGCCTATGTATTTCGACGTGAAATTAGATTCGGGTTTTGACGCCCTCTAACGATCGCTTTCTCGTTGGTGGTCATTTGGCGGAAAATCGTCATACGGTGAATGAATAAGATGGTCTGTACGTGGTGAATATTCTGTATATACGATAACATCCGAAAAAAAATTGAAAACCAATTATAATTAGTTAATTATCTAATTTATTTGAAGCGTTACAGGCCATTTTTCTTTCCTCCATTTCGAACATTTTATGTTCTCGATAAGGGGATATTGGAATCTACTGCTAAATAAGTCATCACGTTACCGTACACGTGCGCTGGCGGAAGGCGGTTTCCACGCCACGAAATTGGGGTCTTGCGAATCCTTCCCAGGGCAAATAGTTCTACACGTGGATGACACGACGTTAATTATATTATCAGCCACCTATTTTAGGTCTCACTATATACAGTAGTCGATGCACGTTTTTTTGTGTGAGATAGATTTCATGAATTACTTAATACGAAATTGTTTTAGCCGAACTATCAGTTGTGAGTTGGGGTTGTGACACGATTCGTGCTAATATTTATTACAGGCCACTGAAGAAGAAAAACGTTTTTCTTCGGGCTAGTGGATGCTGGAATTTCGGGTGAGTGATTTGAATTTACTTTAGGTATATCGTTGTCACGAACAATTACTCACAAACTTTTGTATTACAATTTAACGTTAGGGAATACTTATAACGTGTAGCTACCAATAGGGTATTTACAATCAGTGAAATTACTGTCTCGCATATTGTATGTAGTTGAAGGACATGTACTTCGGATCCTTGTAATTGTGTGTGGTGGGTTGCCGATGTTGTAGGCATCGAGATCTTAACTTTTTTTTATAATTCTCTAAATTGACTGTTACAAAATCAAATGTTAATACCGTTGTTAATACTTAGTGTAAACTCTTCTAGTCTCTAGTATCTCCGACTCCGAGGTATAATGACTCTTGATTATTATAAATGAAACTGTGATAAATGTTAGTGATAGACTGAAAGCGATTAAAGTTGTTAATTCTTTCTCTTGTGATTATTGTTCCCTACGAACCATTTTGGGCTACTCGAACAGCTGAGTAGAGAGATTACGAATCTTCTAGTTGTTACAAGTTCTGAACCATTCTGTTGTGAGCGAACAGAAGTATCATTGTGGATAAGCTCTGGCGCCCTAAAACATCTGTTATATATTTATTGTGGACCACCCCATCTCCGACTATTGCGAGTTTGGCCGTGCAAGGTTCGTAACACCCAAAAAGCTTGTAACAAATTTGGGAAAATTTGACGCGTTTGAGTTTTTTGTATATCGTATGAACCTAATCGTAAAGACTTTGTATAAAATGCAAGATAAATCGAAAAGATACAAAATTAATTAGGAAGATTGTAATAAAGAATATATTGGGCGAACAAAAAAGCCTATAAAAACTGGGTTTAAAGAGCATTTCGCTTTTTAGAAAAAAATTGTTGTAACACATGCATATGCTTGAGAATAAACATAGTATAAAATACATTTGTTTAGTTAATAAACATCAAAAGTGAACTTGATTGTTTTAAAAAGCTCAAAGCCTCAAAAATAAACATTTGAATAAGGATAATCAAGAAGTTTTGAGATTTTTGGAACTAATTAGCTTTTAAAATTAATCAAGTGTTATAAAGCATGAACGCCGATAGTATAAATAAGTTAGTTTATTAACATCAATTTAGTATTTTGCTCGCTGATTATGATAACATAAGTCTCTAAAAGAGTGCAAATGTTATAAAGTTTTTGTGGATTTTAGTGTAATGATTTTTGTTTATCTATGTTGAAAAGTTATCTGTGGTTACTGCAGTTGTTGACTCGCGAATCGTAATAAATTTCAGAGGCCTAGTAAAATGCACGCTTGAAGCACAAAACGTAGCAATAAGAAGATACTAAAGTGGCTTTGTATGATTCTCCTAAGCGAAGAATTTATATTTATCAGAACTAATTATACTTTTTCCTAAACACAATTTAATAATTCCAAAGCTGGTTCTTTTTAGATTTTGACTGTCTAAGATTTTTAAAAATTAAAAGGATATCTTTCGAGACATTTTTTAATTTCTACAAGATAGTGTTGTCAAACTTTTGATAAGACGTTTTGACTCCGAGAAACCATTAAACATTAAACTTTAAAAAATTTTATTATGACAGAGTTGCAATTTGTAAAATTCTTTTTTCAGCTTCTATCTGTTTTGATGTATTTTATAAGCATCAGTCGACTAATAATAATAGTTAAAATAATAGTTTTATTTTCATATAAGTTAAATTGTAATAAAAACATATAACTGTCAAATTAATTAAATGTCATCATTACAGGTTTCAGTTTTATCAACGTATGTTCTCAAATGTTATACAAAAACAATATTTAAATAAATGTTTAACAAACTTATACTATAAAAGTAAACACAAAAAAAATTGTGTATCACACCTCCTGAAAGTATTTTGCGAGTATTCACCCAATATTCCTTGTATCGATAAATTCAATTTCATTATCTATACCTATACCTTTTACAAATAAATAAATATTGTAAGTACTAATTTTTACTTACAGTTTAATAAAAAAAACTTACCACAAATCAAATATAGGTACGTACAAGCACTCTTACCTGTAAAAGAAAAAAATTAAATTAAAAAAATCATATTTCGAAGCGGATATTGCTTAGAAATAATCAAAAGCTTTATCCGTTGATGTAATTATAATTTTTTTTTCAAATTATTATTGCTTGATACTGATATTAATATGAAGATTAGAATGTCTTAAATAAATACAACTTGTTATTAAATAGCAGTTTAATTATCACCAAACTTTCAACAACTGTTTTAAATTAGTTATTTAAATGTCGAATTATCACTGTTTCTGAAACCAATACTTGCAATGGATTTTGAGTCTAACACTTGCAGTTTTCTTTTTTATAAATTATAAAACGCGAACTAAAACCTATTGATTAAAAAAATTTAGTTTGCGTAGTAGGGATAAAAAGTTCATTCAAATTGAACACTGACCTTAAAGAAAATGAATCTTTTGTCCTTAGTTTTCATAGTTTACTTTAAATGTCTTACTGATACAAAAACATGTCTATACTTTTAACATAAAAAGATCTTCTACTGTATTGAGTGATAAATGTCACTTAGAGTGTCTTATAGATACTTTTTTTATAGAATAAGTTATGATTGTGTAGTTTAGAGGATGATTTAAAACACTTAAAATTTTAATAAAAGACTGAAACGAGTAGATATATTTTAATACTTAGGGATAACGTTAAATGGATAGAGTACAAACTAAAATATTCAACGTGATGTAAAAGTTATTCTATATACAGCACCAAATTATTAAAATAAAAAGTAAAAATTTATTGTCAACAGTAAAACCATAACACCTCAAATTTTTTTCCGTAAAATTCAATTGTTTACGAAAGCATTGTTACCTATACTCTGTACGGTGAAGAGATTGAGTTAAGTCCCTCCCAACAAATCCGCGATAAATTGGAATAAATTTTATTTGTTGGTTAAAATGTTTAAGCCAGTATTACAACAAAGACTTTTATTTTAATGACATACTTTAGTTTGATGTTTGACATTTTCGTTAACTTATTTGCAGTTATAAGTTTCTGTTATTTAATTATTTATCAAGCAATGTATTGAAAACCACACGTTTGATAATCATTGCGAACCGCATTGTAAAAGGAGCGTTAAATGATATGAAAGTAATATTGCATTGGTTAACTTTTATCTCCAAAGGAGATTACTTATGAATAAGTTGTAGCTTAAAATACAGTGGCGTGCATCATAATTCCAATACATGATTTTTAGTAACAAATTTTTTTATAATATAAATATAATGTTAATTATATCTTTTATAATCAAAGACTTAATTGCTTTTTTTTCTAAAAATTAAAGTTTTTATTCAACAAATTCATTTTATATCTACAACAAAAACTCACCTAAAAAGTTGTTACGGTAAGAATTATATGTAACTAAATTTAAAGGGAGCGATGGCCGCAGTAGCTCGGTTCTTGTATGCAAATTGGGGTGGGTAAGAAATTGTGAGGGGAATATTTGAATCAAAGATGTCGTGGTAAATAAAGTTAGTCAAATAGTGATTATAAACTTAGAAATGGGCGCCACACAATTTGTTTAGTTATGGTCCTGTTAAGTAAATTGTAAAAAATTAACAGGGCTCTAGTAGTAGCGAAGGGTTGCTGAAAGGAAAAAAAACGGGAAAGGTTAAGCAATAAATAGCAATCAGTAAATTTGCTGTAAATATAATGAATTTAGAATAAATAGCAATTTACAAAATAATAATCAATAAACTATTCAATTTTGAATTATGCAAACAAGTTGAGTAAAATAAACGATAATGGGTTTTAAAAGTTACAAAATTACAGAATCTAAATTATCTTGTGTTAAAAACAAAAGTAGTAAAACTAATTTAATTACGTTAGGTTCGCAAAACAAACAACACAAAAAAAAATTTAATTTGGGGCAGCAATCGTTATCCGACAAGACAGTAACTTCAAATTTAAAATACAAAAAAAAATAAATCTTACCTTAGTACTTCGCTAAAGGAACTCCGTGCACGGTATTCCAGTCGAAGTTCCTTAAATAAAATATTTAAAACAAACAATTTCAGGTAAATCGGATAACAACTTCTTATAGAGACAAAGAGAAATTAAATTAAGTAAATCAAGCCAAAGTTTAAATAACAAAAGTGAATTTGAAATAGCAAAAGAAAAGGAAATTGTAAAATTTTAAAGTATAAAGAAAAGTTTTTTTTTTGAATTTCTAAAGTTGATTACGCAAGTAGGGTTCTGATTAAAAGTTCACTGTAGAAAATAAATCTTTGAGATTTGCACAAATATAAATTGATTCACAATAGAACGAAAGTTAAAGGTTTTTTTTTCACTTAGCGTCAGTTGGTGCAATTGAAGTTGACTCCTCAGCGTAGCGTTAGTAGTAAGTAGAGTTTACAGATGAATAAAGGAACTCTCACACGCGGAGTAAACAATCCGTTGGAGGAAACGTTCATATGAATTGGAACAATTTCGTCGGAAGAAAAACCCGCTATAAAAAGAAGGGAGAGAAGCGAAGTCAGATTAACTAAATAAAACAAAAAAAATAAGTACTTTACCTGGGTATAATAATCCAGCGTTAAGAAAACTAAGTACACTTTTAAAATTTAACGTAACTTATATCCGTAAATATACGATTTTAGTAATTTCAGGAAAGAAACAGGTTCCGTTAATGTACTAAAAGTTAGGAAGGTTTTAACGTAATATCCGGTAAAAAAAACCGTTTTTCAGTAAACGTTAGTACTTCCAAGGTACAGTAAATTTTCAAAGTGATCTCAACAAGAGTTTGTCAGGAACTAATTAAAAAAGGAAACGAAAGAATCTAGAGTCATAATGACGTCACACGATAACAAAATAAATTTGTCGGCAAACTCGTGAGAAAGCTAGAGTAATATGATATTTTAAGCAAAAATATTTATGAGGACTTGTAGAAAACAGCATATAATCACGTATTAAGAGAAACTAATACGCTCTTAATTACTCATAAGTTACAAATTTTCGACTTTAAAATGTAACATAATAACGCGTGAAATTAGTAAAAGCAGATTCCCACACGTCTAACTTAAATGAATCAGACAGTGCCGGATTTAGAAAAAAAATATTTGCTCAGGGCGTAACAAAGTACAGAAAACAACATTTAAAGTCCTTATATCTTTCAACAACATATCTAGAATTAATTTTTCACAAAATATCTTAATTAGACAAATGTCAAAAAAAACTTTCGACCCGATGTATCCCATGAGCCTTGTACATGGATAATCTATTCCCGTTTTCCACGTATACTTTGTCTCCCACTTCCAATTTATGTTCTTCCCTATACCGGTCGAATATTTTTTGATTATAATGATGAGATTTTATTGTGTTCTCCAGAGCGATTTTCCTATCTCTTCCAGATCTTCTTTTGTGCATCTTAATTTCAATTCAATTGGTAAAATATTGAAACGTTCAAGAAATTACTTGCAAACGCAAGAGACTTCTAGAAGGCTGTTATCTATTTTCTAGAAGATATAACGAAAAGTAAGGAACGCTCGAGAAGGATTCACCGATGTCTATAAATACGTAAGAAAGAAATCGTAGGTCAGTTATTGTCGAAACGCGAATGCAGCTGTATTAAGAAGATTATTAAGGTGAAGATAAATATGTGATTAGCACGCGCGACGTTTTAAATAAATAACAGTGTACACCGAATCGAGTGAACGTGACTTATAGTGTAAACAAATCCGAGGACGTTATCTTATCTTATCTTAAGTGTTATACAACAGTTATACATAAATTATAGTGTAAGTGTTTTTATTATTAGATTTAATTAGTTCGGTTAATTTAAAAGTATACATATTTCTATAATAAGTAAACGTAGTTTTAGTCGTTTAAATAAATTAGTTTTTAATAATAAATACGTAACATTTGGCGTCAGTGTGGGATATCGTTCGCGAATTTTAGTGTAAATATCATTAAGAAATATCGCTCCCGTATTAAAAACATTGATTACGTAAATAACTTTTAACTTTGCGATACGCGTGTTTATTTATAAAATATAAAATAGTGTTTATTGAACTTTTTCTTTTAACAAGTGCGTGATCGCGATATTAATTAAAGTCGTTTCCGTACACAAGTGGTTTAATATTAATAAGTGAATCGTTATTAAATTTTGTGTTATATAAAAACTGCATTTTAAAAAGTAGTGTATTTAAACTTTTTATTGCTGTTATATATAATTTATGCCGGTGACGCGTTTGCAAGCAGAAAAAATGGATGCAAAACTATTTGAATTTCTTGAATCGATAAAAAATGGTCAAGAATCGATGAATAGAAAAATGGAAGAAAATTCTCAGAAGATGGAAGAAAATTCTAGAAAAATGGAAGAAAACTCACAGAAAATTGAAGAAAAACTGTCGGAAAATTCAAGAAAAATGGAAGAAAAACTCTCCAAACATTCTCAGAAAATGGAGGAAAGTTCTAGAAGTTTAAAAGAAGAAATACGAACAAGCATAGAAAATCAAATCAAAATTGTTCAAGAGGAAACTCAAGCAGACATGTTAAATTTAAGAGAAGAAATATGCGAAGTTCTGGAAAACGGAAAACAATCTATGAATGAGAAAATAGAAGCAATCGAGGACAAATTAGAAGACAGAATGAAACTGCTTGAAGAAAGAATAAACCAAATGAATTGCCATAGCGAAGGAAGTGCCACGAGTGAAGATTTAATAATGGACCGCCGGGATGAAAGCACTCACAAGTTTAAGGTTGTACCGCCAAATTTTGATGGTAAAGTTCCATGGTCAACCTACTACAAGCAGTTTGAGGCCGCAGCTACTGCTAATGGTTGGAGCAACAAGCAGAAAGCGACGTCTTTAATAGTGTCCTTACGTGGAGAAGCACTTGGAATTTTACAAACTGTTCCGGACCACCTGCAAGAAAATTACGAACTCTTAATCTCACGATTAGAAATGAGATATGGAGATGCCCATCTTCAACAAGTCTATCAAGCTCAAATTAAAAGTCGGGTTCAGAAAGCTGCCAAAAGTCTTCAAGAGTTTGAGGCTGACATCGCCAGACTAACACGGCTTGCGTATCCTACAGCACCAGATACCTTCTTGGAGCAGTTGGCTATTCAAACCTTTGTAGACGGCCTCCAAGACAACGAAACGCAGCAGACTCTGCGGTTAGCTCGACCGAAGACATTGGATGACGCTTTGGTGCATGCTTTGGAGTTTGAAGCAGCAAAACAAGCATCGCAACGAGATGGTCATAGACTCTGCTGTGCTGCAGAAGTACCCGCGCAGACACTGGAAAGCATCGAGGAGATAGCGCGACGAATACTTCGGGAAAGAGGAGTGACAGCTTTGAACTGCGACGAAATAAGCCATGTACGACGGCATCGTACCAAACCTAAGAAGAGGACTAGAAGAGCGCTCGAAAATTTGGAACGAGGCGAGCGAAAGAAACAAAAAGTAATCTCATCTAGTCAAACTCCGGAGATTACAATCCAAATGGCATCGCCTAGAGAGCAATTGCATAGCATTTATCTCGATGGCAAGATCAATGGGAGAAGCGTCCAGTTACTGGTTGACACGGGAGCGACAAAGACCATCATTCGTCCTGACATCTTATTGGAAAACGGGAAGACATCACCAGTAACAGTACGACTTCGAACGGCGACGGGTGACGAAATATCTACTCACGGACAAGTCAAAGTAACCATTGGTTTGGGAAATGGAGTACTCGACCATCATGTACTGGTAGCCGACATCACGGAAGAAGTTATCCTGGGAAAGGACGTGATAAAGAAGTATGGGTTCCATTTGGATATGAAGAACGATGTCCTGAAGATCGACAATGAAGAAATTCCTTTTCATTCGTCAGAGAAGGCAGCCGTGCGAGTCTTATTGAGTGAAGACGTGACTCTGCCTGCAAGGACTGAAAGTGTGGTGATGGCACGCCTGGATGGAAGTCTCCGGGAAAGCTATATACGCGCGATTGAACCAATGGAGGGCGGTTTAGTTGAAAAGGGACTACTCGTTGGCAGAACTTTAGTACGAGTAAAGAACACGATGCCAGTAAGGATCTTCAACATCAACTCAGATCCTGTAACGTTGAAAAAGAAGACCGTGGTAGGCCAATGCACGCCAGTAACACGAATTGTGAGATGCGTGAAGTCGAACGAAGATACGTCGCCGAAGAAGTGTCCACAACATCTATTGGACATTCTTACCACCAAATGCCAAAACCTCAGCCAAGACCAGCTGGCTAAAGTTAAAGTGTTGATCCAAGAGTACCAAGATGTGTTCGCGCTAGAGAGTAGTTCCAAAGGAAGAACTAACGTGGTGAAACATAAAATTAATACCGGAGACGCTCGGCCGATACGACAACATCCACGCAGACTTCCTTTGGCGAAAAGAGAAGAAGCCGAACAAATAATTACGGATATGGAGAGAGAAGGCGTGATTGAACCTTCAAGTAGTCCATGGGCATCCCCAGTGGTACTCGTGAAGAAGAAGGATGGATCAACGAGGTTTTGCGTAGACTACAGGCAGCTAAACGACGTGACCAAAAAGGACAGCTACCCTTTACCCAGAATTGACGATACGCTAGACACCCTGTCAGGATCCCAGTGGTTTTCTACGTTTGATTTAAAGAGTGGATACTGGCAGGTAGAATTAGAACCCAAGGATCGTGAAAAAACAGCTTTTACTATCGGAACTGGGTTGTGGCAGTTCACCGTAATGCCCTTCGGCCTGTGTAACGCTCCTGCAACGTTCGAGCGTTTGATGGAGACCATCTTGCGCGGATTGTCTTGGAAGACGTGCTTGGTTTACCTGGACGACGTGATCGTGGTTGGAAGGTCGTTTGAAGAACACTTGAGCAACTTGAAGGAAGTGTTCCAGCGATTACGTGGGGCTAACCTCAAACTGAGCCCAAAGAAGTGCCACGTATTTAAGAAGGAAGTCCAATACCTTGGCCACGTTGTATCTAGAAATGGAGTAAGGGCTGACCCAGACAAAATCCGAGCAGTGCAAGCATGGCCAAGACCGATCGACAAACATCAGGTCCGAAGTTTCCTTGGGTTGTGCACTTATTATAGAAGATTTGTCCCCGGATTTGCCAATATTGCCAAACCATTGACAAAATTAACCGAAGAAAAAGCAGAGTTTAGATGGAATGAAGACTGCGAAAATTCTTTTAATAAACTAAAACAGGCCCTAGTCACTTCGCCGATTTTGAGTTATCCAAGAGAAGATGGAAAGTTTGTTTTGGATACCGACGCAAGCAATCTGGCCATAGGCGCGGTCCTTTCGCAGGTTCAAGATGGACAAGAAAAGGTTATCGCGTACTTTAGCAAGGTTTTGTCCAGGCCAGAAAGGAATTATTGCGTGACTAGGAGGGAGCTGTTAGCAGTCGTTAAGTCTATCGAACATTTCTACAAGTATTTGTATGGACGAAAATTTTTACTGAGAACAGACCACGCCGCTTTAAAATGGCTACTGCAGTTCCGTAACCCAGAAGGACAAGTAGCAAGATGGATCGAGAGACTGCAAGAGTATGACTACGACACAGAACACCGTGCCGGAAGCAGTCATCGGAACGCTGATGCCTTGTCCAGAAGACCATGTCCGGCGGACTGCAGCCATTGTTCGCGACTGGAAGAAAAAGTCGAATGCCTCCGGAGAACTGCTATGGTTGATGATGAGTGGGAACCTGAGCAGTTACGTCGCGAACAAGAAGACGATCCTGAAATAAGACTACTCCTGGACTGGAAAGAAAGCGGCCGACGACCAACCTGGGAAGAAGTGAGTGCTTTGGGCAAAAATATCAAAGCGTACTGGGCGCAGTGGGACTCCTTGATAGTAGAAGACGGTCTTCTTAAGCGATCCCTAGAAAGTGCCGAGGGCACGCGAAACAAGCTACAGCTGGTAGTGCCGAAAAGCAGGGTGACCGAAGTGTTGAAGCATCTCCACGATGGGACATCAGGAGGACACTTTGGCATTAAGAAGACGTTGGGTAAAGTGCGAGAACGATTCTACTGGATGAACTGCAAAGAGGACGTCATGAAATGGTGCCGTAAATGCATAGTCTGCGCTTCAGAAAATGGTCCAGCGAGAAAGCGCAAAGCACCCATGAAACAATACAACGTAGGAAGCCCTTTGGAAAGAGTAGCGATTGACATCGCAGGGCCCTTCCCAGAATCCGATTCGGGAAAGAAATACATACTGGTGGCGATGGATTATTTCACGAAATGGACGGAGGCTTACGCCATACCCAATCAGGAAGCAGCTACAGTCGCAGACGTATTAGTAAAATAGTTTTTCTGCCGGTTTGGAGTTCCGTTGGAATTACACTCCGATCAAGGCCGCAATTTTGAGTCTGGGCTGTTTCAAGAAGTTTGCCGACTGTTAGGAATTAAGAAGACTAGGACAACGCCTCTCCATCCTCAATCTGATGGCATGGTTTAACGGATGAATCGAACAATGGGCAAGTACTTAGCCAAGGTAGTGTCCGAACACCAAAGAGACTGGGATCAGTACTTGCACCTTTTCCTAATGGCATACCGATCATCCGTTCACGAAAGCACAGGCCAAACACCATCCTGTGTAATGCTCGGTCGTGAAATACGATTGCCATGCGACCTTCAATTTGGCCGAAGACCGGAAGAGGAAGTCGCTGGAGAAGATTACGTCAGCAAGCTGGCAAAGAGGCTAGACGAAGTACATGAAGAGGTTCGTAAAAACACACAAATTGCCAGCGACAGGATGAAAACAAGATATGACGTCAAGGCGCAAACTGGTGGGTTTCAACCTGGCGATATGGTCTGGTTGTATAACCCTCAAAGGAGACGTGGTTTGTCGCCGAAGCTGCAAAGGCAATGGGAGGGCCCCTATGAAGTCGTGCAGCGTATTAACGACGTTATATACCGCATCCGAAAACCGCCCAGAGGCAAGCCAAAAGTGGTCCACGTCGATCGTCTAGCCCCGTTTGCTGGCGATAACCACAATCCGCAAGTTCAGGTCCGAACCAGAGTAATAAGTAGCAGAACCAGGAATCCAATCGAAGAAATGGAGTTCGAAAAGTTTATGAACTTATACGGAAGTTCTGGAAAAGCTAGGTTCGGAGTTACCACCGAGGAACAACAAGACCTGTTCCAGACACAAAAAGATTACGCCATCGCACATTGCGTGAGCGAGGACCTTGACATGTCTAAAGGGGTTGCAGTCGTGTTTAAAAAGAAGTTTGGGCAGCTAGATGAATTACGAAGACAGCAACCGGCAGTCGGAAAAGTTTTAGGACTACGTGGTGACGGACGCTTCGTTTTCTATTTGGTCACCAAGAAATACTCACGTGTCAAGCCGTTATACAAAGATCTATGGCGAACATTATGGAGCCTCAAGAGACAAATGGAGTTCCATCATGTTAAGAAATTGGCAGTACCCAAGCTTGGTTGTGGCTTAGATCGACTGAATTGGAGGACAGTTCGAAACATGTTGGAGGTCGTCTTCCGAGGAACAGGCATTCAAGTGTTGGTCTGTAGTTACCAACCGAGGAGAGTATTGGGTCAGGAAAAGTCCATTGACTGTTACTTTTATAGTCAAGGAAGTTGCCGAAATGGAGGAAGCTGCCGCTATCGCCACGATCCCTTTTACCGGTGTCGCATCCAGTCTCCTGTTCTGGGACAGAACAGTCCTAAGAAGGGGTCAGTGAAACGTTCAAGAAATTACTTGCAAACGCAAGAGACTTCTAGAAGGCTGTTATCTATTTTCTAGAAGATATAACGAAAAGTAAGGAACGCTCGAGAAGGATTCACCGATGTCTATAAATACGTAAGAAAGAAATCGTAGGTCAGTTATTGTCGAAACGCGAATGCAGCTGTATTAAGAAGATTATTAAGGTGAAGATAAATATGTGATTAGCACGCGCGACGTTTTAAATAAATAACAGTGTACACCGAATCGAGTGAACGTGACTTATAGTGTAAACAAATCCGAGGACGTTATCTTATCTTATCTTAAGTGTTATACAACGGTTATACATAAATTATAGTGTAAGTGTTTTTATTATTAGATTTAATTAGTTCGGTTAATTTAAAAGTATACATATTTCTATAATAAGTAAACGTAGTTTTAGTCGTTTAAATAAATTAGTTTTTTTAATAATAAATACGTAACAATATTAATATTTTCACATTGCAAAAGGTATTTTCGAGCAAATTTTGTAATTGTATGTTCCGTTTTATTGTATTTTTCTACACATTTATGTGCAATGGTAGAGTAGAGTGGGGCAGAAGTACGCACTTAATTCTTAATGTGCCATAAATATATTAAAAGAAACATTAGACATGATACAAAATCAACATACAACTTTAATGAGTTTATTGTAGTATTTATTTAATGACAAAAAAGTCAGTTAATTATGCATCTGAATATTACTTACAGCCCAAAATATCTACAACTGCACTTGCGGAGTAAAAGTACGCTCGTAATGGGGTAAAAGTTCGCATTCAAATCAACTCAAAATTTATTCACTGTAAAAATGTAAAAACAAATTTAATAAGAATTATATGTATCTACCTAATTAATAGAAATATATGTAATTAAAAATTACAGACAATAGTCGCATATGAATTGCTCTACTCCTTCATATGGAGAACAGTCATCATGCCACCAATTCTTGCATTTATTGCATTGCACCCAATCGTCATTAGGGGTCGCAAAAAATGACTCTTCACAAGCAGGGCATGTCACATTTTCTTCGGAGGCTTCTAGGATTTGTTGGACTTAAATTTTTTTTCGAACGATGTTTTCTTTATCTTGTTTTTTGCACTAGTTTTACTACCCGATGACCCAGCCTTTTCTTTGGCCAATTTCTGTTTGGTAGAAAATACATTTCTTTTACCATTGCTTTTAGTATTTTCATTTTTAGCTTTCATCGCCTTTTCTAGTTCCTCCTTAACAGGAGTGCTAATCAAGATTATGGAATTCATCCCCTTACTTTTCCTTAACGCTACACCTTTCTTCTTGGAAAGTGGCAAAATTTGAATTGGTGAAACTAACTCTGCTCTGAGATCTGTTGATACAGAAGGTATCGGAGTAGATAGTCTACCATTTGATGTAGAAGGTACAGGAGTGGTTGGTCTAGCATAAAATTGTAAAAATGTTTTAAAGAGTCTGTGTTCTCCATAGTATTTGATGGAGTAGAACAAACTGCAGCGTGTAGTTTAGTACTAACTTGGGAAGATTCACTTGTAGATAGTCTTACATGCTGTCCTTCAGTAGAAACATCTGTCCTTGGAGTAATGTCTATGACAGTCGTGTCATTGTAAGTATTATTACGATTTGTGGTCAACATGTGATCATGGAATTGTTCTTGCTGGTCAGTTACCGTAGATGGCAAAAGGTTTTCTTCTGTAAATGCGACAAATTTAACGGCAAAATTCCACAGGTTTTAAAGCTATTAACAGCTTTACCCACCGTCGCAGCCCGTTGGTATGCTTCTGAAAATAGCGAAGCCACTTGGTATTGTGTAATGGATCTACCTGGATTAGTAGTTAGCCATTGTTCACAGGTCTGTGAATAAAAGTCCTTTAAAGGTTTAAAAAAGCAGCGATCTAACGGTTGGGTTCTATGATTACTGTGTGGAGGCAAAGATAATATATGAATATTATGTTCTTTATCAAACACGACTGCTTGCAAAGTCATATGTGATGAGTGGTTATCTAGGATTAACAATGTAGGGTCAGTTTCTAACGACTTAACATGTTTTTGGAAGTGCTGCAACCATTGAATAAATAAATCGGAATTTATATATCCTGAATCTGACACAAAAAGAATGGAATCTGGTGGCGATACATCAATGAGTTCAGCCTTTTTCTTTTCCTTGGAAAAATTATAGCAGGTGGTACATAATTTCCTGCTGCAGACATGCAACACACAACCGTGACCGTTTGACCCCTTTCTGCTGAAGCAATTTTCCCACCAGTTTTTGCCCTCGAATGAAAACAACTTTTGGTGTTTTATTAAGTACTGCTGAAAGACCACTTTCATCCATGTTAAAGATTCTGGAACCCGTAAACTGGTGTTTTTGCATTAGATTCTAAAGATTCTGAAAGTATAAATCCACTTGTGTCTTATTAAAACCCATAACTCTTGCTACACTGGTTTTTGAAGGCGTTCGCAAAGAAAGTTTGTCTTTCCAAATTGACTGTATGCTTTGCTAGTTCAAGTTCTTGATCTTTGTTGACAATAGATTTAAATCGTCCCAACTATGTAACCCCGTGGCCTATCTTAAGACGTTTTCTTAAAGCACTATCCGAGAAACCAAACTCGCTGCCACTCGACGTTGAGATAAACCGGTTCTCAGCAACTCTTTGACTCTCTCAAAAACTTCAGGCGTCATAGGAGTGCACTCAGATTTTCGTTTATAAACCCTGCAAAAATTAGAGAATTTAATGGGGTAAAAGTGCGCGCGTCTTTTTGCCCCATTTCTAATGCGAACGTTTGCCCCATCTGGCATTTAAATTTAGCGCCAAAGATTCTGGGACAACAGGTGCGTATAACCCGTTTACTTCATGGCACCTACGAAGCTTATTCATCACCGTTTATGTTATAACTACCGCTTTTTCAATCATTGCACTTTACAAGGACTCAGATCCAAACACATGTTGACTTAAAATTATTTTAAATTGATAATTTAAATGACTTACCTTATTATTCAAGTATTTATAAAGAAATCACTGATTACTTGCGTACACATTACACTCTAATAGAGGACTATATATTCTGACACTAGGTGCCGCTATAAAACTCTTACAAAGTGAAATACACCCGGTGGGCACTTTTGCACGCCGCGAACCTTTGCCCCACTCTACTCTAGTCCATGCTATTTTTTTTATCACTTTCATTTATCTTACATCTTATCTTATTAACTAAAATTTTATTTAGTCTTTCATTGAGCCCATTTAAAAATGGTGAATCTACAGCAGTGAAAACTATTTTTATGTTTTCATTTTTCAAAAATTCTTTAAATTCTTCAGAATTTATGCCAGGGTATTGGTCCGTTAACACCATTTCAATATTGTAATTTTGTGTTACACTTTCTATTAGTTTGATAAAAATCATTCGAACTTTGATTTCTTGGTGTAAAAAGATCGACCAGAAGGTGTAAGTATTTCTTTGTGGACCGTGATCCTCCAAAGCCTCCAATGGTATCAATACATATAATTTCAAATGGACGTGTTGCTGGACCTAAATGTGACATTAAACCATATTTTGACTTCCTCCTTGATTTGCTTTTTAAACAAACTTCGCATTCATCGCAAACTTGTCTAATGTTTGCAATGATGTTCTTCGCTGTGTAGAATGGCGTTATTTTATTTGTCATCTGTGTTCTTCTAATGTGGCAATAAGTATCGTGGACACCATTAGAGTTTTGCTCAGTTTTTTCTAATAATATGATTTTTTTTTCTCATCTTTTTATAGTAAATTTCATTTTCAAATGTAAGTTTTTCTTTTTCTAGGTCAAGATTTGTTTGTTGGTCATTTTTTATATCTTCTAGGTTTATTAAATTTACAACTTTTAAAAAATCTTCAGTATTGTCATGAGGTTCTAGAACTGGGTTTCTGCTTAAACAGTCTGCTTCTTGGTTTAATTTTCTTGGGTTATATTTAATTTTAAAATTATATTGGGATAAATAATATGTCAAATCTCCTAGTTCTTCGTCAGTTCTAGCCTTGATGTTCATATTTTCTAATGGTTTATAATGTGAATATACGATAAATTTTTTTCCCATAATCCAGTGCTGCCAATACTTCTTTTATTGCTAGACATTCCATATATATTGCTTTCTTCTTTTTTTGAGCTTCAGTTAACTTTTTTGAAAAATAAGAAACTGGCTTACCGTTTCCATTTTTATCTTCTTGTTTTAACACCGCTCCCATTCCTTTGATACTAGCATCCGTGTAAATCATTATGGGTAATTCGGAGTCAGAAATATTCATAATTAGTTCTAAACATAGCAATTCTTTTATTTTATCAAATGATCTTTCCGTTAAGAACTGAACTTCTGCATCTTAGAAAAAAAGTTGTCATCACGCCAACGTATTGAAACATTCGATAAGTTATTCGCAACTTCGAGAGCCTTCGCGAAGTTTTCTAGAACGTTCACCAAAGGATGCAGAACATACAGGAACGTTTTGCCACAATGTATAAATACTGTGCAAACAAATCCGAGGTCAGTTATTTCCGTAATGCAAAAGCGGCAGTGTTAAGAAGAATAGTCAAGTTTAAATAAATAAGTAGTTAACCCGTGTGCGGAGATAAATATACGGAGTATCATCTTGTACGTGACTTTAGTGTAAACAAGTGTGTGAAGCTATCCGCTCACTTTATCTTATCTTTGTGTAAGTGATATAAATTAGTGTAAGTGTTTTTATTAATTATCCTTAGATTAAATTAATTCAGTTAGTTATAAACGTGTATATATTTTTAGTATAGGTAAAAATAAATTAGTTTTAATAATAAAATTCGCTACAGTATGTAACTGATAAAATAGCAAAAGAACAAGGTAATACTGTTTTGCGATTGCCTCCGTATCACTGTGAATTCAATCCTATTGAGTTGATCTAGTCAAATAAAACAGAAGTCGCAAGAAACAATACAATCTTTAAAATTAAATACCTTTATCAATTATTTCAGCAAGATGTAGGCAATGTTTCTGCAGAAATGGTATAAGTGACAAGGCTAAAACTAAATGTTGTTGCAACTATGAAACTGTTAGGATAAAACAATAAAACAAACAATAAAGTTGAATAGTAAATTTTTATTTTTAATAAAAAAAGCAAACAAAATTTACTGTAATTTGTTTATACAGGGTGTATAAAAAAATAGATCAAATTTTTAACGTACACATAACAGTGTAATATAAATAAAAAAATGAAAAATTTTTAATTTTTAAGTTAAGAATAACTATCACTTTTGGTACAGGTTTCAAAATTTGATATTTCAGAATGTTATTGTGTTTTGACGGTTCGAAGTCCTTTACTTTCCATTTAGGAATAAACTGAGAGCAAAATAATCTTACTTAGGCTCTTTATTACGGTGGGTTATGTATAAGAAACAAATTTAGTAAAAAAAATTAAATACAAGTATAAAATTTGGTTATAAAGTAAAAAAAAGGTTTGATTTTTAGGGCGCCAGGTCTATTTAAAGTATTTATTGAGTAACCAACTCTAAAAAAACTGATGTTATAAAATTATGAAGAAAAATAAAATTTATTAGGGAAACGTCTTCGCATGCTTCATAGACTTCGAGAAGGCCTTTGATAAAGTCCAACATAGTAAACTCATCTCAATTCTTCGTCAGTCGGAAATTGACAACTTACAACAAAAAGGCCAATGTACCAGTCGAGAACGAAACATCAGAAGAGTTTAACATACAGAAAAAGTACGTCAAACTTGTACACTGTCGCCTTTTTCTATTCAATTTATACTCAGAACTTCTATTTAAAGAAGCACTGGACGTATAATGTAAAATAAAAAATATCACTTTTTTAGACCTTCTTTCCTGGTTCTTCTTTTAGAAAAGGCAATCAAACCAGTTCTGGTAACTTTAAGGCGAAGTTTCGTGCTATTAATGTGTGATGCGAACCGTGAGGGTTATGGTATAGGTCATTGCCCTTGGTTGTAGGTCAACAAAAACAACACGACCTCCCAACGTTACATTTAAGATGTGGTAGAAACACACGTTCAAGCCTACCTCAGGATACCATTACGTTAAACCACTTTGAGCGTAATCAAATCGATTTTCTACTTTAGCCACCAAGATTTTTAAATCTTTCACCAATTGAGAATGTCTGAGACATTATAGGTAGGTAATTGCAAAATTTATCCCATTTCCCACAGACTCAAACAGCATTTTGTAATGCCGCGCCGTACAGGTAGCATATAATGAGACACTTAAGGAAAAAATTGATCATCTCATTAGAAGTGCTGTTTTTCTTTTGATAAGAAATAGAAAATTTAAAAAAAATAAAAATTAAATAAAATTAATGAAACGAAAATTGTTTCTTTCAACACTTGCAAAAAGCAAATGTCTTAGTAGGTATCTGGCATAACTAAAAAAAATTATACCCACATGTAAATTTACAATCTTTAAATGTAAAAAATTAATTTCTGAGATGTTCCTAAGAATCCAATTCATTAGAAACATCAAATACTTGTATAAAATTAAACCACAAACAAATAATTGTCGTATATATCGCGCCAAATTAAAATGTGAACCATGTAACAAACAAAAGTCACTAAACTAACATTAGAATGTCTTCCGGGTTTGGGCCGTGTCATAGTTGCAACCGAAGCTGCCAACGTTTCGCCCACTTTCGTAAGGGGCTTCATCAGGGCGTGAGATAAATCGCAAAACTCAAACAAGCAATCGAAATCTTACTAAGAACTTCTCAAAAGTTAGGTTATCCACTTGTAAAACAAGCCATAACCTAAACTATGAAAAGGTGAGAAAGAAAACGATAACCTGAAAAAGCAAACGAAAATCTAACAAAGAACCACTACCGAGTTAGGTAATCAACTTGTGAACCAAGCCAGATTCTAAACTCCGTAGAAGTGACTTAAGAAGAAATAGTATCCGTATTTAAAGGAAAAGGATCGTCACGGATGATTAAGCTCGACCCTGATTGGGTTACGGTTGCTAGGGGGCGTGTTTTTGATAAATGACTAATAACCGGGAACCAAAGAGGGGATAGTTCGAAACCATGATCGCGATTGAAGTTATTGGGGTGTTTGATGATTTCTATGCTTTCTCGGAATTTCCTGTTGAAAAAGAATGGAGATTTGGCAATCAACGAAACATTATCAAAATCTATCTTGTGACCTGTAGTAAAATGATGTTCAGCGACCGCAGACTTGGAAGTATACCTTTTCTTTATACAACGATCATGTTCTGAAATGCGAGTAATGACGGAACGACCGGTTTCACCAATGTAGACTAAACCACAAGAACAAGGAATTTGGTATACACCTTGAGATGAAAGTGTAGGGAATTTGTCTTTGGGAGAAGGAAGAATCTGAGAGATTTTGCCTGTCGAGTTGAATATGGGTTTAATACCATTCTTACGAAGGAGTTTCCCTATTTGATCTGTAACCTTGTGAATGTAGGGTAAAAAGGCCAATTTCGGGTTGGATTCGGGAGTAGAAATGTCCTTAGGTAGTCGAGTACGTGGATGTAAACGACGATTAATAACTCTATGAATATCTCGCTTTACATAACCATTGTTCACTAAGGTTCTAGTAAGATGACGGAGTTCTGAGTCTAGATTCTCAGGTTGACAAATAGAAAAGGCACGATGGACCAAAGATTCAATAATCATCCTGCACAGAAACGTTCTGTTATTGAATCTTTGGTCCATCGTGCCTTTTCTATTTGTCAACCTGAGAATCTAGACTCAGAACTCCGTCATCTTACTAGAACCTTAGTGAACAATGGTTATGTAAAGCGAGATATTCATAGAGTTATTAATCGTCGTTTACATCCACGTACTCGACTACCTAAGGACATTTCTACTCCCGAATCCAACCCGAAATTGGCCTTTTTACCCTACATTCACAAGGTTACAGATCAAATAGGGAAACTCCTTCGTAAGAATGGTATTAAACCCATATTCAACTCGACAGGCAAAATCTCTCAGATTCTTCCTTCTCCCAAAGACAAATTCCCTACACTTTCATCTCAAGGTGTATACCAAATTCCTTGTTCTTGTGGTTTAGTCTACATTGGTGAAACCGGTCGTTCCGTCATTACTCGCATTTCAGAACATGATCGTTGTATAAGGAAAAGGTATACTTCCAAGTCTGCGGTCGCTGAACATCATTTTACTACAGGTCACAAGATAGATTTTGATAATGTTTCGTTGATTGCCAAATCTCCATTCTTTTTCAACAGGAAATTCCGAGAAAGCATAGAAATCATCAAACACCCCAATAACTTCAATCGCGATCATGGTTTCGAACTATCCCCTCTTTGGTTCCCGGTTATTAGTCATTTATCAAAAACACGCCTCCTAGCAACCGTAACCCAATCAGGGTCGAGCTTAATCATCCGTGACGATCCTTTTCCTTTAAATACGGATACTATTTCTTCTTAAGTCACTTCTACGGAGTTTAGAATCTGGCTTGGTTCACAAGTTGATTACCTAACTCGGTAGTGGTTCTTTGTTAGATTTTCGTTTGCTTTTTCAGGTTATCGTTTTCTTTCTCACCTTTTCATAGTTTAGGTTATGGCTTGTTTTACAAGTGGATAACCTAACTTTTGAGAAGTTCTTAGTAAGATTTCGATTGCTTGTTTGAGTTTTGCGATTTATCTCACGCCCTGATGAAGCCCCTTACGAAAGTGGGCGAAACGTTGGCAGCTTCGGTTGCAACTATGACACGGCCCAAACCCGGAAGACATTCTAATGTTAGTATAGATTCCGGCCGTGGAAGCCTTCGCTATTACAAAAGTCACTAAACCCAAAAATTGACTCTACAAATCGTATAGATTGTTATCAAATTTAAATAATTTTTTTTCTGTTTCAGAAAATACCCTACCTTGGGACACCCTGTGTATACCATACCATATAACGTTTTTAATATTAGATTTTTAGTAAATAATAAATCTAATCAAATTGAAGGTGTTTCTTGTGATTTATCAAACACAATTTAATATATAAAAGTTTGTTCTAAAATTTAAAAATTGATTTTCAAGCATACAAAAGTTTTGAAACCTTATTTTCTTAGATAATTCACTTTATAACAAGTTAAAGTAACAAATCGCTTCTTTTTGCCCTACTAAATCTTTATCTATAGTAACTACTTCCTTAATAAAAAATGTTTGTCTAAAAAATCTGCCATAAAACCAATAACGCTGTGAGTTAATCAATACGACGTTTAATCAAGTAAGCAACGTCATTAATTTAAGTGCATAAATTATTCATAACAATTAGCCAATGACCCGTTTTATAAAAACATACAAAATAAGTACATATCTAAGGAAGTACGATAAAAATAGTAAATAAATTACCTTTACTAGCGTTCTTGGTTAAAAATAGTACGTAAGTATATCTGTAATTTTGTTTTCACGTTCATTAAATACAGCGTATGCTATGGTTGATTAAACTAATTTATTTTTCTTTGTATAAAATAATCAAAAGCTATTTTTAAAATAACAAAAATATTAGCTTTACTGGTTTTTTATTTTTGTTGCCTGTAATTATAAAAAATGTTATTATTTATTAAAAGTATTTTTACATCTAATTAAATGGAAATCGTTTTTTAACAAAAATAGTTAGGTTTACGTAATATCTTTTTTTCTTTCTAAGGACTCACGCGTTTAACATTTTACATGCGAACGCATGTAGTTTAATGCTCAGAGAAGCTTTCTGAAGCATTGGTCATCCGATAGTTTTATATTGAATATCAAATGTATAAGCAATCAATGTTTATAAGAAGAATCGCTGAGGTATGATGCACCTATATGTTTTGTGGCTAACTTAAATTTTAGGTCTATGTTTGTAGCAATAATGGTACCACGCTGATAGTAACATCGACGTTATCTTGTACAGTAAAAATTTTCCACTTGTAGTGTTTACTTCTACTTATGGCTATTATGTTCGTGTGAGATTGAAGTTGAAGAACTTTTTGACTAATTAGTGCATGCTTTCGATACCTGTAACTTACTTAGACGAAAAAATGCAGGTTGAGATTTGTTCAAGCTGACGTAATTAGCTCATTCAATAACTGACAACTTTGTATTGTTTCTCTGGTTGGTTAATACTGTTTAAAGAAAGGATAAGCAAACTCGTGCTATATAAAAATTCGAGTTTGAATGAAAACTTAGCTACAAATATTTGTCGAGCCTATAAACATTACCTCGGTGTTTTACATGTAATATGTACCACATGTGCCAGATATTTGAGAGATTGGATTTCCAAAAAGCAAAATTATTTACCCTTCGTCATTCCTATGCGACAGAGAGAACAAAAAGAGCACGTCAAAGATTGTTATTTGGTTTTAATAATACAGCAAGATCAATCGCCGTAAGAAATAAAATGCTTATGTAGAAACAATGTCAGCTCAAAAACCTTAATCACAAGACAAACGTTGTCCAGTTCCTCGACCACTAATTGACCAAGACAGCAACGAGAGTGAAAGTATTACTAATACTAGCTTTGAAGATGATAAAATACACCCGCTCCTGATTTTATTCCATCTACATCATGCGAGCCACATTTAACTACTCAGTGTTCTTTAGATGATTTAATGCGAGATTTACAGCAATGCAAATTCTTAGTAAAGCAGACACGAATTAGTGTTTTATGTCGACTATGTATATGTTTCAATAGTATGGGAAAGTAGTGACACAACTTCAGGTGGCTGAACTCTTTGAGCAAGCATTTATTCGCGCAGCTACAATGCCAACTGCAATGAATCCTTTTAGAGCATGTGGGATCTCACCTTTTAATGCACAAATTTTTACCGACGCTGACTATATTGGTGTAGATGCTACACACATTAAGTTGAACGCTAAAAAGGAACCCGAAGGATTTTCTACTTTGACATCATGAACATCAGCAATGTCCCAAGAGACACTAATAAATACACAATCAGCCTCTAATCCCAAAACGGCCACCTGCGCCGCCTCAACTTCTTCAACAAACACATCACCACTTCAACTCATTGCTGCAAGCTTCTCTTTAGCACAACAACCAACAGCAAACGATTCTTCGGATAACAAAACATTCCAACTGGTTAGCCCAAAACAACTTATGCCCTTTTCACAAATTTCCGAAAAAAAAACTAGACAAATTCAAAAAAAAAAGAATAGCTATTATTACTGCGGCTCCGTATAAAACAGAGTTAGAAGAAAAACGAAACGGTAAGAAACCTAAACAAAAAGAAGCAAATAAAAAGAAACTGAAAAAAACAAATAAAAGATATAAAAGAACAAAGAAAGCTGATGAAAGATCTTAAAGTTTTGAGGACGAAGGTACAGAATGTCTATACTGCTACGGCTTATATTCCAAGTCTTCTGAAGGCTGGATAATTTGTCAGACTTGCGGTAAGTGGGGGCATTGTGGCTGTGCAGGAGTGGAAGATAACGATGAGGAAGCTGTCCATATCTGCCTGGTTTGTAAAGATAACGACGATTAAACATTCTATACCTTATCTTACCCAAGAGGGTGCACCGTCTTGCCATATAGATGGGGTAATATGGGGCCAATGAGTTATTTTTTTAAAGTTAATATTTTTATAAAAAGAATTCTTTTTTTTTTGTTTTGACTTTGTAAAATTTAAAGCAATAATTTCCAAAGTGGTCTATATCGACACCCGGGGGTCTATGACAACCTGCAAGGGGTCTACGTCAACTACAATAAACTAGAGCTATTTTTTGAATACCATCCAAAGGTACCTGCCGCACAAAAAGATGTACCTTTCAATGTAGAAAAAGCATTTACGCGTAACAATAAATCAAAAAAGAAATGGTTAAGCTATAGTGAAGAGAGAAAGGTTCGGTTGATAGTGATAAAGATCAAAGCTCCGCTCTTGTAAGAGGTATGTCTGATTGGAAACATGTCTATCAGCGAATAAATGAGCATGAAAGTTCAATCGGTCATGGAAGAAACTGCGAAACATATTTTATGTATACTTAAAATCAGACAATTGAAAAATTGCTTTTTGGAAACGTTGTTGAAATGAGAAATAAAAAAGTTGCAAACAATCGGCACCTCTTGGATGTTATTATTGATGTTATAAAACTAATTGGCAAACGAGGACTTTCTTATCGGGGCACAGCAAATGAAGCTGCATATACCCTAGAAAATGAAAACCTAGATCATGGTAATTTTTTAGAAATAATCTTACTTTTACCGAAATTTGATGTTATTTTGAAGAAACGCCATTGTTGAAGAAAGTTAAAGTTATCACAATAAAAAAATCAAACGTCGAGCTGGTAATTTCTACACATTTTTGTCAAAAACGACTGTAAATTCAATCATTGCCATAATCACAGAAATTATTCAAAAGAAGATTTCTTCAGAGATTATGTTAAATTGTATAATAAATATTCATCTTTGCTTATTTTATTTTATTTCAGGTATGTTTACAACGGAATAATCCACGAACGCCTTCTTGCAGTTATCCCTTAATTGTCACGATTCAACAAGGAAGGGATTTCATACCATGATTCATGGCATATTGTAAAAAAATTGTCTGGATGAAAAAAATTTTATTGCTGATTCTACGACGGGGCTGGTAATATGCAAGGAAACTATTCGGGATTCTCCACTTTCAAGGTCCAGAAAAATTCAAATCATGTTCATATTTGGTGTTATGCCTATATCCTAAATCTTGTTGTTTTGTTACTGAATTGTATAACAGCTTGTTTTAAAGAATCTCATCAACGCATGGGTTACTGGTTGGACATTGACAACAATCCTAGATTAAAGAAACTCCAGTTGCTAGGAGAAACTCGCTGGTGGTCAAAGGAAGCAGCCCTCAGTAAAATTTTTGGTAATTTTATTGAACCTGATAAAGCTGTACGTTGAGTTAATTGACGTTCTTAACACAATTGAAAATTCCCAAAAAATTAAACCAAATACAAGAACGACTGCTGAAAATTACAAGGTACAAATACTGAAATACGAAAATATTTTAATTGCGCACATATTCTTAAAACTGTTCTCTATAACAGGCCCTTTATCAAAGTATATTCAAACAGCAGGGTTAGATTTATTAAATGTAACTTTATGGTTAATGACTCTATACTGAGTTTAAAAAAAATGCAACGAAATCTTCCAGACATTGAAGCAGCTGCACATAAATTTGTGGGATGGGCTAATCTCTCTTTTGAAAGAAGAGATTTCGAATTCTTGATTGCAAAACAATTGCCAGAATTTCGTTCAAAAAAGAAAAAGAAATTCTTTGATGAGAAAACTTCTGATGAAGTCCCAATAAGCCCAAAAGAAAATTTTAGAATTGTTTTTTTTAACGTTATTGCGGATACTGCAGTAGAATCAATCAGTAGAAGATTTGCAAACAACGCTAAATTATGTAGGGATCTGAATATTCTAGATCCAAATAATTTTGAAGAACTCACCAAAGGTGAGCTACCTCTAAAAATATTGTCAAAAAAATTAATACAGTTTGATTCTACTGCAACTCCTGCACAATTGAAAGAAGAGTTAGCAAGCTTTGCAAGCAACTGGAAACATATTAAATTAACAATTAAAGATTCATATGGAACAAATTATGGTAGACTTGATGCGGGTTTACACGATTCTTCTTCTGCACAGTCAGATGTAGAAGAAGATGACTGTATAACAAAAAAGAGTACAAAATCAAGGGTATGCATCGAATTTAAAAAATGTCAGAACTGTGTCATTTGTTGCTACTGTTCCATTTTAAAATATAATTTGTTTAAGGAGACTTATTCCACGCTGGTATTGGCTTATCAATATATCCTTTCATTGCCCATCTCACAGGTAGCATGTGAACGATCGTTTTCAACTCTAAATTTATCAAAAATAGATAAAGAAACTCCTTGTCTGACAATAGACTCAAGTCATTCATGGTGATGAATATTGAAACTGATATACTGAGCAACATCAACTATGATGAAATTATTACCCGTTTGGGTCAAACAACCAAATTAATGAGGGACGCTTTAATGTATTAATATAATAAATAACCATTTAGTGGTAGCCATTGTTTTTTATTTATAGTTTATAACATATTAATTTTATATTTATATATCTATCTAATATCCTAATATAGAATTTTTTGGAGCATACTGTATTTTAGATTCCAAATTCCTTCAAGTTCTTAAAATCAAAAAACCGCTCATGGTTATATATACCGGCTGTCCTGTCCCTAGCATGTAGCTCATCTTCTTTTTGTTTTTAAATTTGGACATCCTGTATATATATGTAAATATATAATAGGTACCTATATATGTTAATTTTGAGCCGCCGACGTTTATATTTCCGGTAGAATTTTGTTTACCCATCCGCCCTTGAAGATTACTTTATTGAAAAAGCAATCCCTTGGAGCACCTACCATGGTTGGACGTTATCGTAGATTTATAAGCTATTTAAACAAAATGTGTCAGGGGTGTTAGCAATACATTGCGTCATCCATCGACAACATTTAGTTGCTAAAAATTTGAGTGTTAGATTGCATAAATCTCTACAATTAGTCATGGATGCAGTAAACCGAATCCGAAGCAACGCGTTCAATACGCGGTTATTTGCCCAGTTGTGTGAAGAAAATGACGAACAACACTTTCAACAATTACTCTTTCACACTGAAGTACGCTGGCTGTCCAAAGGCTTATGTTTGACAAGATTTTTTTCATTTTTTGAGACAATTTTAGAATTTCTGGATACTAAAGATAAAATTTTAAAAGACAATTTAATGAAGTGGAAAACAGACATCGCCTATTTAACAGATTTATTTACAAAATTTAATATGGTTAATTTGCAGTTACAAAGCGACAGTCTAAATTTGATTAAAACAAAGTCCATCTTATTTGACAGAGTTAAACTAATGAAGCAAAATATTGGACGGGGCGAATTTTCCCAGTTCCTTAATTTGTCACAGACAAACTGCCAGGAAAACGATGTTTCAACCTATGTTCAATTTAAATGCCCTCTATTCAGATTTTGAAACTAGGTGTAAGGATGTTTTGACTATGGTAATACCACCGTGGATAATTAACCCAACGGGGCGAATTTTCCCAGTTCCTTAATTTGTCACAGACAAACTGCCAGGAAAACGATGTTTCAACCTATGTTCAATTTAAATGCCCTCTATTCAGATTTTGAAACTAGGTGTAAGGATGTTTTGACTATGGTAATACCACCGTGGATAATTAACCCATTTGGTGACATAGAAGAAACGAATGTCATAATACAAGAGGAACTGACTGAAATAAGTACAAACGAAGAACTTAAGGTTCAGTTTAAACACGGATATCAGCAATTCTGGCTGCAAAACAACATACCCGTTACTTATCCCGTATTATGGAATATAGCGAGGAAATGTTTAATTTCCTGTCCATCGTCATAGGGGAACATGGGGTAAAGAGGACCACCGGAGTAAAGAGGAACACCTAAGTATTTTTTAAATTATTTGAAAATCCCGCATTTTTTTAGTTACAAACGGTTGGCCATACCGCGAGTAGTAATCGTTGGTGATATTGGTACTCAAATGTCAGAATTGTTCATTTTACAGCAATTTTAGTGTTTTAAGGTAAGTTCTTATTAATTATGTAACGAAACCGATTGTAATGTCCGTATTTGTATTAGAATTGTGTAGAAATCCCGACAAATACGCGTGGACTTCGACCTCGTCGCGTCTACAAAAGTACGTGATCGCGCAGACGAAGAATCCCCACCGATGTCCACCGAAGCGTGACCACCAACCGTATAAAATGGCATGCATCACCGGGAAAATCTATCTATTTTTACCAGTTCTCCTCGTGTTTACCTGGAAAAATAACCGTCCTGAACCGTCCGAAAAATATTAACAACCTGCACCGTACCTGACCATTCTTCTGATTCACGATAATCTATTTTTACCAGTTCTCCTAGTGTTTACCTGGAAATATAACCGTCCTGAACCGTCCAAAAATATTAACAACCTGCACCGTACCTGACAATTCTCCTGATTCACGATTTACCAGTTGCATCCGATTATTTCATTCATTTTGTACCGCAATCATATTCGTTACATTTTGTATCATCATCATCATCGTTCATTCATTCCGTACCTCTTGCATGTACCTCGTCCTGTCACTTGTTCCGAGTGTATTCATCGCCAGCACCTGTATTTGTAAGTAACCACCATTTTATACCAGTATTGATCGATTTTATTTTATTTTACCTGAATGATCCTTTTTAATTTAGTTATTTCATATACATCCCTGTTGTAAATAATTTCTCTGATCTACAAGTTCTTGCTGGGGCTAGTGTGGACAGTGGCTAACTGCCGATAGTTACACTAGCCAACGCAATCTCCGTATTGGGTCGTTTGACCTCTAAAAGCCTCCGAGAACATAATTACTTGTTGGTGGACACCGGCTAACCGCCGATAGTTACCTGAGTACTCATTACACCGAAACCTCCCAGTAAACCCTGTGAATATACTTTATAATAGAATTACTTGTTGGTGGACACCGGCTAACCGCCGATAGTTACCTGAGTAATCATTACACCGAAACCTTGTTACATAAAAAGGGATTTAGCCTTTACCGTACTTCCACGTAGCATTCATGCATTACCGTTAAATCTTGAAACTTGTATTCATTACCGAAACAACATTCTCGACCCCTACATCTTCCCTTAAAGTCAGTTGCCATCCCTGTACCTTGTCATCTCTAAAAAAACTCATTCGTTCATTGTCATTTTACACTTCGTACGTACCCTGTAGTAACCTTCGCACAAGTCGCAATTTCCTAGTAATTTCCATTTAAGATCCCGTTTATATCGCATAAACAATCATTGTACACCTTTAATATTTGTGCCAGTCACATTCTCGTTCATTCACTCCTACCGGTAATTTTCCACACCTGCAGATACCGCGCCTGTCTGACTTTACCTGAAAAATCCGTTTAACCGTTATTTTACCGATTGTATAATACATCAACTCACCTGTGTATATCCTACTAACACCTCGATTAATTACAGAGCACCGTATTTTAATTAATTACTTGCAGCAAAGTTTGCAGCTGGAAATTCACGCCGCCATTTTTGTACAAGCGCATTTGACATTAATAACCGTTAACCTTGCAGAGCGAATTAAACTACCAGTGGCGTCACATTGGGGCCGTCGCTCAAAGGCGAAGAACAACACGCCAGGAAATCATTTATTTAAAGAGTTTTTTTGTAATTATTACAATATATTTAAGTTTATATTATTGTGTTTATTTATCTCAACGTATCTACCGCAAGCTACCCCGGAAGAGTGTTACAATTATTTCTAAGTTTTAACAACATTTTCAAATACCAGGTAGTCTATTACATTACTGCTGCATGTATACTTGTAAATGCCTTAGTTATGCTTTATTTCTATGAAAAGTAAACCTGCTTTAGAAGCTCCATTGTGAGGTTATATTATTTTCATTAGCGTAGTAACATTTGGGGCAAAGGGGTCCACCTGTCTTGGGGTAAAGCGGACCGCGGTCCTCCTTACCCCGTATTATTAGAAACTATGAGATCTAGATTTGTTGCAGATGAGGACGTATACAAGGAAAAATCCAAAGCCATCCTGGACTGAGAAGACCGCTACCCTAGCCATTCAGGCAGTTAAAGATGGCATGAGTTTGAGATTGGCATCTGCTACATTTAAAGTTCCCAAAACGTGTTTAATAAGAAGACTTAAGCTATTGCGTTCAAATGAGACAGCAGCTATTACGGGTCCTATTTTTGGATCAATCACAGCTGTATTTTCTATCGAAGATAAAAATGTACTAGTAAGACATCTTCTCGACATGCAAAACCAATTTTACGGCCTCACTCCATTAGATGTGAGAAGAATTGCCTTCGAAGTGGCAGAAAAATTCAAACTTCCACATATTTTCAATAAAAATATAAAGTTAGCTGGGGTGGACTGGCTAGCTGGATTTCTAAAACGGCATCCAGAAATGTCTGTTCAAAAACCTGAGGCAACCAGTATCCACAGAGCTGCTGGTTTTAACAAAGTTCAAGTTAACCATTTTTTCGATCAGTTACAACATGTCATCCATAAATTTGATTTCACCCCAAACAACATCTATAACTTTGATGAATCTGGAATTAGTACTGTACAGAAACCATGCAAGATACTTGCTAAGAAAGGCCAAAAACAAGTGGGTCGTATTGTAAGTGGGGAAAGAGGTTCTAATATTACAGTGGGTTGCGCAGTTTCGGCGGCAGGATCATATATCCCCCCGTTTTTTCTGTTTCCCAGAAAACGAATGTCGTCTATGTTGCTCAAAGCAGTAAGTGCTGGAACTGTTGGCTATGCTAATGGATCTGGGTGGATGGACTGCGAACATTTTTTGAAATACCTAGACCACTTCATCAAGTATGCAAAACCAACAAAACAATCTCCTGTATTACTCATTCTTGATGGGCACATAAGTCATAGACAACTACAGGGAATTACCAAGTCAAAGGAAAATCATATAACGCTTTTGACATCAACACCCCACTGTAGCCATCGACTGCAACCCTTAGACCTCTGTTTTTTAGGCCTCTAAAAAAACAATATTCACGGGAGTGTGATTTTTATATGACTTCTCATCCTGGACGACAAATCACAATTTATGAGACAGCAGAATTATGTTGCAAGGCATTCCAGAAGGTGGCTACAGTGGAAAAAGGTATAAAAGGTTTTGAAACAACTGGCATATTTCCTTACAACCGTGAAATATTTGATGAAACAGATTTCATGCCATCTGAATTGTTAGAAGTTTCTTCAGAAATCCCCATTGAACCACCAGAAGTATCCAACATTAATTTCACAGAGGAAACAAATATGAAGAAAAGTGAATCCACTCAGAATTATAACCAACTCAGTTGCTCATTTGGTGAAACTCTTCAGATTATTTCTCCAAAACCCACCCGTCCTGAGCAAACTAAACGGGTAGTAAGAAGAAAAGAGACTTCGAAAATTCTGACAAGCACTCTTGTTAAAGATGCTTTGGAAAGACAGGAAGAAGACAGAAAGAAAATTGTAAAACCAAAACCAAGAACCGAATTACAAACAAACAAGGAAATCAAAATTGTAAAATCAAAACCAAATCGAAAAGAAATGGAAGCCAGCACAAGCAAGATACAAGATGAAAGCAGTGAAGAAAGTGGTTCCGCTTCTGATGTTGATTGTCTGTACTGTGTTAGCAAATACAGTGCAAGTAGAGGCGGAGTAGGGTGGATACAGTGTCAAGGATGCAGAAACTGGGCACATGAAGAGTGTGCAGGGATAGATGACTTTGAAGACGAATTTTTGTGCTTAATTTGTAATAACTAAAAACCGGTCTTCTTTGCCCCAAACTGTGGGGCATAGAGGGCCGATGCAGAATTAATTTTAAGCTGTTTCTTATAATTATTGTGTTAACAGATCTGAATAAAATTTGTTTTATTATTCATTACACATTCTATACTTAACTATGACTAATGACTATACAGTTTTCTTTATTTTTATTAAGGGAAACAAAATAGTACCCAAAATGTCTTAAGGGGTCCTCTTTGCCCCGTCTTCCCCTACCTAGTGGAAAAGGGGTTCAGCGCTGTGTACCAATCTCCTAACGAAAAAAAGAAACAGACTGGACATCATTAGCCGAGGAGATTTAAGATTAAACTTTACAAAATTGATGCCAAATGTTGATAATTTATTATTGTTCATCCTTCTCCCTAAAAACATTTACTTATTGCTTAGTTTATTTTATGTTACGTATATTTTATATAACAGATACAAAATTTTATTTTGAGTAGTTTTAAATTAAATTCAATTAATAAATGTATAAAACGTAACATGTGTTTTTACTTTAAGTTTTTAACACTAAACTTCACTACAGTTAGAAATTTACAAAAAATCAATATCAGGTAAGTAGGGGGTCTACCCAAAACATGGCAAGAGGTCTACGACATAAACAGTTTAGGAACCTCTGATTCAAAGAAAGAAAGACTGATTATTTTCATAATAAAAGTTCACAATTGTGCAATTAAAAAAAATGAGGGCGTGTACTAGTGTACACATGTAAGAAGTGAAACTTCTTTATGGCCTTATTTTTCGCAAAATGATCTACATGCAACTTTTCAGAAATTGGTTAAATAAAGTTAAATTAGATAAAATTTAAACAAAAGGATTTTATTATCATAGACATGAATACAAATAATACAATTATTTCACTTTAACTTTTTGCTACTAAGATTATTACAGCATTTCATTAATTGTAATAGAATTATTACTATCATTGTCATCGTTATTATATATTTTTGTAATTAATGGCTTATGGTAACTGAAATATGAAATTGAATCTACAAAAATTAGTTAATTGATTTACAAAAATTAATAACATATTTCAGAATTTATACTCTATGCCAATTAATTGATGTTCATTAAATTAGCAGTCGTATTAATTAATAAATACTATTTTAATGAAATCATATACATTGACCGATAGTTACAATAAGAAACTGAGGTTAACCTTAAATATCTTAAATTTAAAATTAGATAAAGTTTAAACAAAAGGATTTTATTATCATAGACATGAATACAAATAATACAATTATTTCACTTTAATTTTTTGCTACTAAGATTATTACAGCATTTCATTAATTGAAATAGAATTATTACTGTCATTGTCATCGTTCAATCAGAAACTGAGGTAAACCTTAAATATCTTAAATTTAAAACGTCATCGTTCAATCAGAAACTGAGGTTAACCTTAACAAGTATTAGAAAAATAGATATAATTACTTACTTTTGTTAAAAATCCACTGGAATTAGAATTAAAATAAAGCCTTTGATTTTGTTGATCACTTTAGTATTGATATATTATTTATCTCGTCGCTATTGCGTTTCAGAAATAAAAAAAGATGGCGCGTAACGGAAAAATGTGACGCGTAACCGAAAAAAAGATGGCGCGTAACGGAAAAATGTGATACGAAATATGTGACGGTAAATTTTTTTCCAACGCCGATAAAGAAGTTTCACTTCAACAAAGGGTTTTAATAATGATATACCTTAAAATAAAAATGTATTAATAGAAATTATGTAGCTACATCAAACTATGTAATTATCTAACTCTGTTCGTTCACAACAAATTTTAATCGCGTTTCAAATACAACAGAAATGCAAAACTTTAAAGTAATAAAAAGAAGCTTCTACCAAATCTTTTGTTTTGAAAATGTCTTTCTTTTATTTTGACGTCTGGATAAAATTACGCTTGTTCATTTGAACACTTGAACGTTTAAGATATTGTAAAGGATATTAAAGTAAAAGAAAGAAAATCATTGTAGATATATCGAGTTTTTTACAGATTAACTTGAAAGTTATGTTCCTGAAAAGAAACATAAATAAAAAACCATAAATTAATTAGAAAAATGCAACTAGGCTGAAAAACTAGTTTATTGTACTTTAAAATAAAACTGTGTTTAGTTTTTTGTTTAAAGTTACTGCAGCTAAAATATTTCAATTTCAATTAAATACTTGTTAATTATTTTGTACAGTGTAATAAAATACATCGACTTTTATTTAACATTTTATTTTGTAGTAAAATGAGACTATAGTTACACTAAATCGAAATCGAATATGCAAATTAAACATCAAAGCTCAAATGAAATATTCACGTTCAATTTAGTTTTAGTAATTTGCTTTCAAATTGTTAATACACTTTTTTATCCAATTTTATAAAATAAAATAAAACAAAGAATCTTTGAATTACATTATATACTTACATAAAACTGAGTTACGTTAGTAACTTTGCATTTAAATGTCTGTTTATGAAATGAAAATAATTGGACTTAGTTAAACTTATTTATATGCTCTGTTTGCTTATGAGAAAACTTGGAAAGATTATTAAGCAACTTGAACGTTTTGTGTTGAATCAAAATTTTAATAATACTTGTTATATAAACATTTTCAAAGACTTGTAATAAAAGTGCATTAACATAACGTAGAGTTGAAAAATCGAAACAAAGACATACATAAAAACAAATTGTTTTATACAAGTATCTCCTAAAAAAACTAAAAAAAAATCTTGCTGATCTTGGTAAAAAGCTTTCAATTGCTAAAATTATTAATATTCAAAGACGGTTTTAGTTTGTTTAGTGGTCGCAAACGCGTGTGTATTTTGTTAAGCAATAAAAAAGTTTGTTTTAGAGTGCTTTTAACTATTATCCTGTAGATTCTGCGTTTTGTATACGAAAACAAATCAGTGGAGTGACTAATTATCCTTATCGTTGAAGCAATTACATTTGAATTAATTTACAAGTGAAATACTAATAAATTCTAAAGCATTGCAAATAAACATTGTTAACGAGTCAATGATAACAACACGGAAATTTGTGATAAAATCAATGCGTTAATAGCAAGTCTATTTAAAATATTTCTTTTTAATCTGTTTACTCAAATTTACTATATAAAAATATCATTACTGTAATTTTTTGAAACAAATATAAAACGCTACAGAAAATTTAAGAAAAGAAACAAAGCAGAAACTCGAAGAACAACACAACAACAATTCACTTCAAAACAGAAAAAACTACTAAGTTAGAAGCTGTCAAATGTATTAACGCACAAACGACAAAAATGAATTTCTTGGTCTACTTCTTCTTTTTTGGTATAGTTGGCTTTAAAGCTTATTTTGATTAGTGTTCTTACAAAGTTAAAATTCATATATAGCTAAATAGCATGTTATGTTAAAAAGTTGGTAGATTATTTTTCCAGTATAAAATTTGTTCGTCGACACGCCTACTTTTCGTAATCGGCTGTCAAACGAATTTATTTCCTGTTAACGTTTTGTATAACAAGAATTTTCATAACGTAATACCCTGTATATCGAATTAAAATTAGATTCTGGTTTTGACGCCCTCTGCCGATCTTTTTGGGTTACTGACAGGTTGCGGATTCATTTTGAAGCTGTCAACTACGTGAGACGGTCTGTGTCGTAAATTTTACCTAATTCCTAAGATTCTAAGTGCATCCATTGTGATGAGTACGAATTTATAAGTCAATTACGAATTTATTGTAATCTATTCGGCACAGGGTAAAATATTTTGCATCCGGTTTATTAGGATTCCTTTGCAATTTCTGTATTAATTTGATAGCCGTTTTGCCACGCTTTGATCACATGTTCGATTCAATAAAGAACAATGAAGAATAATTACTATTGATAAATACCGTTACCGAACGCTTAAGATTTTGGAATGGCATATTATCCACGACGAAAACGAAGTCTCGACAAGCATTACTTTGGAGATGTTATTTCTTATACACCAGTCGATTGCGTTACCACCCACCTGTTCGTAATTACAACTAACAATATTCGATACAACGGGTTTTTATATCTCATTTAATTTATTATTATTAACGATTTTGTAGCTTCCTATCTTCGTGAGTTATTGTGTGACACGATTTGCTATTCAATATCTATTCTAGGCTACTACCGGGGAAAACGTTTTCTTCGCACAAGTAGGTACTGAATTTTGGGTAAGTCTGTTTGATTATTTTTCTTCGCTGTCATAAAAGTCGCTCACGAAACTTTGGCTAATGTTAATTTCCGTAATTACGTTTACTGTTACAATACCATTAAGGTAATTTCAATTATCATTTTGTGTGTATCGCATGCTGTGTATAAATAATATTTATTACGAAATTTTCTTCGCTATTTCGATTCAACTTAACCTATGTATTGTGTGTTGCCGATATTTCTGGCATTGACAAATTGAGAAATTAAACATACTCCAGTTAATCTTCTACGTTACTACATTAAAGTTTTTATACCTGTTAATCTTTCTTTTATGGTAACATACCTTTCTCTTTTAATTGTGGTTACCCGAACACCAGAGTAACAAGGATTACGAACCTAAAAATTCGTTACAAGTTTGGACCGTCTGTCCTGATCAAGGCAGAAGTGTTAATTAGAATTGATCTGGCGCCCTTTTAATTATAATTCCCTTCAACCTCCCCTATCTCCGACTGTGTGAGTTGGCCGTGCAAAGTTCGTAAGATCTAAAGCTTGTAACAAATACGAATATCAAAAGTACAGAGAATCAAAGCGCACCCGATAAGTATGTGACACACAAAAAAGAATTTAACATTAATTGTGATTACAACCTAGTATGTACGTGTGGTCATTTCAATAATCGACATTACTAACGAAGTAACACTCGTAGAAATAGAAAATGCTATACTTATAGTAGTGTATTATCTAGCAGGAGATTAGCTAATTCCGTACCAGTATGACCTAAAACCTAACATGTAATTTTACACAAAACGTATATACGGCGTTAGCAAAAGTAATTTGTTTTAATGCATACGATATTTGACTTAAAAAAATTCGCAGAGCTTCCTTGTAATTAACTTCCTACTTCTGTAAGTATTTCTTCCTATATAGTGGTGTTCAACCATTTAGCCTTCAGCGACCTGACGTCATAAAAACATTTCGACAAGCAGGCGTTACCAACGTGACTGATAAGGTAACAGGTAAAGGGATCGGATTTGCTAAAGAATTATTTTAACCTTTTACTGCGCAACGCTACATATCTGGTATGACCATTTGAAACAGACATTGGCAAAGTTTTTTTTGAAATTAAACACAAACTGTTCACTGTACCATATTCGAGACAACCTAACGTATGTAGTATTTAGGATCAGAATCGCGTGCAGCCGTTGTTTAGTTCGAAATTCGGCTGAGTTTACAGGTGGGTGTCGAACCAGTGAACACGTGGTTAGTCCCTGCTACTAATCTTCATCTTTTTTTGCTATTGTTTATAAGATTGTAACGTTGTAAATGTGTCAAATCAAGAAATAAGGTAAGATATACTAGTATATAAAATTGCAGCAAATTTCTAGAACAGTAACGATGATTTAGACCAGAGCAAGTCAGAAAAAAACGAATGTGAGGATCTTATGTTAGTCAACAGCTCAGACGACTCAGACGACCTAGGCATAAACAACCTACCTGTACAATTTAAAGACGGATTTGTTTTAGTTTCGGAAAGTTGTTTACCATGAAGCCATTCCTCAAACAGATCTAAAAAGCGAGTCTCAACATGCTACCGAGACACTTTTTCTAAAATCAAAAAATGTTACATGGAAGAAAAAGAATCTAACAATTAACGACGCTGCTAAAACTTTTACTGGAGAGAGTATGCTGTCAAATTATATTTTGGAGTTGTCAACCCCTATGCATTCTTCAATTACTTCTTTGGTTATGGTTATAGAAAGAATCGCTTCTGAATCTAATACTTATGCGATACAGAAGAATCCAAACTTGACCAGTGTGAACATAAATCAATATCTTGGCATTTGTGTTCATATGTCCATAATACACATGCCAAACTGTCGCAGTTTTTGGAGTAGTTTGCTATCAATCGAGTTTATTAGAAAATCCATACATTTTAATGACAACACAAATCTAGATAAAAATGACGCGAACTATGATCGTTTACATAAATTGCGACCCGTAATTTGTTACAAACTTTTTGGTTTTACGAACCTTGCACGGCCAACTCACAATAGTCGGAGGTGGGGATGTCCACATTAAATACAGAAAAGATGTTTAAGGGCGCCAGAGCTGATCCAAAGCAACACTTCTGTTTCGCTCACAACAGAATGGTTCAAACTTGTAACACACTAGAAGGTTCGTAATCCCTCTACTCGGCTGTTCGAGTAGCCCAAATTAGTTCGTAGGGAACAATAATCATAAGAGAGAGAATTAACAAATTTAATCACTTTCCGATTATAGTTAACAAATATCACAGTTTAACTTAGAGTAGCAGAATAATCGTTATACATCGACTTCGGAGCTCCTAAATACTAGGAGAATTAACAATAACCATTAACAACGGTATTAAGCTTTGATTTCGTAACAAGTAAATTTATAGAATTAGATAGAAGATTCAGTACGTGAATGCCTACAGTATCGGCAACACACAACACACATTTAAAGTAACTCGAAGTAAATATTCTTCACCCACACACAGTATGCGATACAGTGAACTCAATGATTATAATTACCTTATTGGTAGCTACACATTACATGCATTTACGAACGTTAATATGAATCAAAAGTTTGTGAGTAATTTTTCGTGACAACGATATATACAAAATTAATTAAAATAACTCACCCGAGGTTCAGCATCCACTAGCACGAAGAAAAACGTTTTTCCCCTTCAGTGGCCTGTAATAAGTATTAACCACAAATCGTGTCACACACCAACTCACAAAGAATATTAAGCTAATGCAATTAGTATTAATAATTCATTTAATATGTATAAAAAACCGGTGTATCGACTACTGTACGCAGCGAATCAAAACAGGTGGCTGATAACACAATCAATGTCTGCCTTTGGTATTCAATAGTACTTCTGTGTATCGAATCAGATAAATAGTAACGTATAACAGGTGGCTGATAACCCAGTCGAGTCATTCACATGTAGTAAAATCTTCTACGGGAAGGATTAGCGAGACCCCGTTTTCGTGGCGTGGAAACCGCCTTCCGAAAGCGTATGTGTACGGTAACGTGATTGCTTAGTAAGAATTACTATTCAATATCCCCTTTATCGAAAACGTACATGTGCTCGAAGTGGAGGAAAAATGTGTTACGTGCATAAATAAAAATAATGCATTACCCTGTATATCAGTTTAATTAGAAATTACTTTTATATTTCTCGACGCCATCTATCGGGTTCGTTGGTCACTTTGTATTGAGTCGGCGACATCCGGTGACAGACCGGCATTTTGACTTTACCATCGCACCTGTTATTATCTATGTATGCGTGAGTGAAAGTTCGTTCTCTAAAATCATCCACGTGTTGGGACACGATGGAAATTAGTAGTTTCTCTTAAATAATTGATTTCATCCACGCAGACGCCATGTGCTACCTTCATGAATAGGGGTATTCTTATCGTTACCTAAAATCCCCACGGGAAAACTATAATCGGAAGCGGAAGCTCCTAATTACTGGATACGATTGAATTCTATTCGGAGGCCATAACTTAACCTTGATGACTCTCACCTGGTTCGGAAGATCCTAATTACTGGATACGATTGAATTCTATTCGGAGGCCATAACTTAACCTTGATGACTATCACCTTGTTCGGAAGATCATAATTATTGGATACGATTGAATTCTATTCGGAGGCAATTACTTAATACCACCATAGGCGTAACATTAATGTAACAGCATACGATAAGTGTCGGTTCGATTACGGTCCTTTAAATGTGTCTTTTATTTGTAGTTTGTGAGTCGCCAGGTAGACACGATTATTTTTCAGGAAGTTTAATTCGAGGAAGCCATTAGGAAAAACGTTTTTCTAAAGGTCGCCCTGGAATTTTGGTAAGTCAATTTTTTTTGTTCTTATTCATTCGTGTCGCTACGGTGTATATTCACAACTTACTATATTTACTAATTGTACGTGCAAATTGACGTGTTGCTGGTGATTGTTACTAAATTAATTTAAGTAAATGACTTATCGCTTGCTGCTTATATCCACCGTAAATTATTATTATTCATGTTACTTATTGATAAAGTTCATATATGTTTTGGTGGCTACACTTTTGGTTGACGTGTAGTGTAAGTTGCCGATCCTGCTGTTATTCTATTTTGTATATTCTCGCTAGTACCTACTTAGATTTGACTATTTAACTTTTACTATATTTATCGTGATAGAGTAATTAAAGTACAATTGTTATTAACGATTTAGTTTTCTCTTTCCTTCGCGTCTTTCAGCATTACGAACCTAACATCTTGTTACAAGTGATACCATTCTGTTGTGAGCAGACAGAAATTACTTTGGGATAGGCTCTGGCGCTCTTAAATATCTTTTCATTATTATCTAGAAACCCTACCCTCTCACCGACTGTCGTGAGTTGGCCGTGCAGGTTCGTAAACAGCAATAGCTTGTAACAAATGGCTGTTAAAATGAAGAAAGAATTACGAACGAATTTTAATAAACGACAGCAATGGCTTACCCTGTAACGCCTCAGATATTTTATATAATTAATATAATTACAATTGAATTTCCATTATTCCGGATGGCATTGGCTAACGGAAATATTCAACACGTCCAGGCCATTTTATGGAATTCACAGCATGACGATTTTCCGTCAAATGACAAACACGAGAAAACGATCGGTAGAGGGCGTCAAAACCCGAATCTAGTTTCACGTCAATATACACAGTCGTACGTAATACGAATTTCGTCCGTAACAAATTGATCATCTGAATTTGAATTTTCAAAGTATACCACTGGAAGAGAAACTTTCTGTAGATAAGCAAATTTGTGCTTCGAAGTCTAGACATCACATGAAGCAGTATATGCCAGCTAAACCTCATTTAATAATGAAAGCCTTGTTGGGCCAGAGATACCGCTAAGAACGGACCGTAAATTTATCTTAACAAAGTAAAGTCGTTCCTTCGTTAAATGTAAAAGTTAAATCAATTAAGGCACTTTGATATGCGACGTGTTGCCCAGTCAAAGGGCGTAGCTTATACTTGGTGTGTGATATCAACCTATATAATATTGTTTGCAACGTTTATATAACGATACTTATCTACTGTCTTCGTCCTCTTCAATTACTTCTGTGATACAATAAATATATATTCTGTTGTGTTATATGTTCTTTTACAGTTGCGGGTAGAGTTAAACGATATCTCCCTAATTTAGATTCTTTCATCGTTAATGCGCCTTTTTATATTTAATTTATAATTTAGCATCATAAATCCTGCGACTCCCTCACCGGAAAAACTGTGTTAGTCGTCGCTTATTCTTTGTTGAAAACCAGCGTAACAAGCGCCCTACCAATTACTAATCCGTTTATGTTGCAAAATTCTCTTAAATTTCGTCTGTTTTCGTTTAGTTGTCCAATTTGATGTTTTACCATCACTTTCTCATTGTTTTTAATATCTCTCCCCACTTTTGCATTCCAGTCGTTTATCAAAATTTGTATGTCTCTTTGATGCTTTTTACGTACTGCTTCTAGTAGTGTCGTAAAACTTACTTTATCTTGTTTTTCATTCGTTTATAGTTATGATGTTTCGGAATCTTGCCTTGAATCTGGCCCATATGATTCGCTCTGAGAATCCTTCCCACTCGATTAGTGTTGCTGATACTTCTGAGTTTAGCATCAGTATCACCCCCTTTTCTTTTCTCGCTTTTTTTGTTTAAACTCTTGAAGATATTATTTTGTTTTTGCATTGTAGAGAAACGCATACTTCGTTTTTCCATCTCATTACACTTATTCCCAAGATTTTCATCTTGGTCTCGTTCATTTTTCTTAATATTCGTTCTACTTTATCTATCTCTGACATAGTCTTCACGTTTCAGTAATTAATGTAAAATTTCATTTTTGTCTCTATTTTTACATTATTATGGTTTATTCGTGTTTCTTGCTTTTTTTCTTTGTTTTACTTTCATTTTTTCTGATTTTTATATTTCCTTTGCTTTAGCGTTTTTATCTGTTCTGGAGGCATTTTCAGTTTTGTTGTTTTTGAAACCCCACTTGACTCATGTTGCTTTGGGTTTAGCCTGGTTTAGTTCTTCTCGTTCCTGGTTTTCTCTTTTACTGTTATTGTTTTTCTGTTTTTGTTAATGTCTACTTTCCAATATTTTTCGTTTCCTCGTGTTCTACACGCTTATCATCTTCTAGTTGATGGATTGTTTACTAATCACTATTTATGATTAATTTATTTTCTACTAATGTTGCCTTATGGTTCTTGCTCTGGCTTCTTTCATATATTCAATTAATTTTCTTCTTTGTTTCTGCATCTGTACGGTGTAGTCTTCAGACATTGTTACCAGAATTTCCCGTAACTTAAATGCAGGCGAGTAGCTCAGTACGATCCAGCAGGCGGTTTCAAAGTGTATGTGTGCTATTTCGCAATAAGTTAAAGGGAGCCAAAACGACTAAATATCATACAGTAAAAACCTCGTTTATATCTGTCGATTACTGAAGGACACAATTTGCAAAGCAAACGTTCTAGTAGTAATATATTTTATTGTTCTTCATAAATTTTAATTTTTCGCTATTGTAAACCGCACTTGTCAACAACGACGTCAAATAATTTTTGAGAGATTTTGTCCTAGCCTGTACGAGCAATAAAATGTTGTATTTGACTTGTTCCTACCTAAATTAAACGCTTTTTTCCCCGAGGACTTTTTAAACCCTCGTTTAAAAATGAACCTTGGGAAAAAAATCGTCCAATTTATACAGAAACTCGTTAAATAAACTACTGCATTTCCAACAAGAGAATATGAGTTAAAAAAGAGAAAATTATAAATTCGTCAACAAATATCAGTCTATAATATTGATGCAAGTCCTTTTGGTCAAGCAACCTTCCATACAACTAATTATATTCAATGCTAACATGTGTTATTAGTAATTAATTCTAATAAAATTCAAATAGTATTCGATCGACTATTTTGTTTGCCATGCAGTTGCAAAATGAGTAAAAAAATAACAATCATAATAATAAATCGCAAAAAGAAAAACATATGAGCACAAAAACTTATCCAACCGACAATTTCTTGTCACAAGTAGCGACGTTCATTGCTTTTAAATGACAACGACAATACATAAAGTTGAAGATGATTTAAAGTTTGCGGCTAAAAGTAGAATGATCTAAGTTATGATTACATAAAATAAATTATACGCTTGAGACTGACGGTTAGTGAATAGAATTAAATACAATTAAATCAAAGCAGAATTATACGATGCTAAGAAGTAGTACGCACAAAGCTGACATGATTAATTAGAGAACTAAGTATAATTACAAAAAAGTATAACTGATTGATTTATTTGATTTACAATAACCCAGCAACTACAATAAATTGAATACTTGTCATATACGTGCTTCGACAACTATGCTGCCAACCTCAGCAAACTGATACTAAAACTATAATTATGACTAAAGCTAATTTATACTAAAATTATGTGACGCATCGTTGCGTCTCACTAATTTTCACACAATTCTGAAAAACCTGCAGTCCGTAGTCATCGTTGTTCATCAATAAACATTTGTTTTTCCAAATTTCCAAACTCTCGTATGGATCTAGTTTTCTTTTCTATTGTTTATTTTCTTAATTAGTTAGATGTATGCTGTTTTATGATTATTTTTGAACATATGTAAGCCAACACAGGATTTATTTATTCTCTTATTTTTCAAGAGTGTTCTGGTTTGCCCTGCATATATTTAGTTACAGTCTTTGCAAATAGTTTTATATATTCCCGATTTATCCCACATATCTATTGGATCTTTCGGGTTATCTAAAAAGTTTTTTATATTATGGTTAGTGGTTGTTGTTGCACATTTATTTTCTTTTTTGCTGTTAATATTTGGTAACGTAGTCACCTTTATTAATATCTAATTTATGTTTCTGCTTTTTAATAATAATGTTGACTATTGATTCCGAAAATCAATTGTATGTTGTAATATGTTTAATAAATTATAATTCTCTGTTAAAATTATCTTTTGACAATGAGAAATTCAATAATCTTGTAATCAAAAATTAAAAAGCAGCAAGTTTATGTGGTTAGATTTATTTTCTATAAATCTCATGGTGGTATTTTTGCGGTAAATGCCAATATCTAATTTATTGCCCTTTTTGGCCACTAAAGTGTCCAGGAATAGCAGCTTTCCATAGTTTTTTACTTCATGGGTAAACTTAATGGTTTTCAATTCTGAATTTATGTCAACAAATTCTTGGAGTATATGGATAGTATCAATTACCGCAAAAATCTCCTCCACATTATAACGACAAAAACTTACTTAAGGGTGTCATTTATATAACGTATAACATAATAATTAATAACTAATAATGCACCGTACTAGCTTTTACGACTTTATTACGTATCAACACACAAACAATAGATTAGAGCAATGAGTCTTATTCAAAATATAATCAGGCCTGGGAATTCTTATCGTACACTCATATTTACAATTCTAATTTGCCGTATAATTTAAAATATAATTTGAAACATAATTTGGACGCCACAATATTTTTTATATTAAATTTATAACGGTTAAATATTGAAACCAACAAAACAAATAAACAAATCTTAAAACGAATACTTAAGTTATCTACATACGTGTTATTTGAAGGTTAGGTTAATATCTCTTGTTGTTTGTAACTTCGCGCATGGGCGTGGTCATCACGTGACTTAATTGAATTACGCGTTTTTTATCTGATTTATGCAACATTACGAATTTCTTGAAATGCAAAATTAACTTCCATATTTTCCGTAATTATTCTGATTTGATCTAATAACCGTACAGATCAATTAACCAGAATATCGTAAACAAACGTATCGTATGATAATTTTCATTCGAAACATCCAAATCAGATTCCATCAGACGTAACCATGAATAATTATCGATTTTCACACATGAAAATCTTAATTCATAACGGAAATTCTTCGTAAAAGCGACGTTGTGACTAACATCAAACGTGCTGCGTAAACCATAATTTCATATCGCATTTCAGACCTCAAATTCGTAAAAAGGCGTACGTATCCAAACCAAATATTCGCAACCATAAACGAATTCATACGTACACAAATCGAAAAGCATCGAATAAATCAGAAACGTGGTCGTATATCGTAACCCATAAAGAAAAACTTCCAGTTCGTACGTACCAAACAAAAAAAGGAAAGAAACTAAAACGTAAAACCAAAGTTGTATCACCACGTGTACAGAACAAAGAAATCACTTACCCCTTTTAGATTACGGGTTTCTTTAACAAACAAAAGCGTAGAATTTAAACAAACGAAAGCGGATAGTATTGCATACGACTAAAGCAGAATTCCACCGTACAAATTTAACATGTGGACATTTTCTGCACGCTGTGCAGGACGAACACGTCCTCACGCGTTGATGAACGCACGCAAAATGTTAATTAAAAGCAGACGTAATCAATCGAAAAAATGTGCACGTTACACTATACCTAAGCCAAATTTCGACCAAACTAAGGTGATGCTGGGTGAAAGCCCTTATTTGTTAATATCAAAAAATCTTCTTGTCAAAGTAGTTGTGGACATGCGTAGAGTCTTGCTGGAATGTAAAATCATTGTATCGAAACAATCCAGTCCTACCAAAAATGTACAGTTTACTTAAAATACATAAGGCGGGAAAAGCATTGCGTCCAATCATCTCAGGTATCAACGCTCCTATACATATGTATATCTGATATCAAATAAAGCATCAAAAATTCTTCGGAATTTATTAAAAAATTAAAAACGTTAAGCTGACTGAACATGATATGTTAGTATCATTTGATTTTAGTGCATTGTTTCCGAGTGTCCCAATTCATAAGATTTTGGAGTATCTAAAAGATGTATTATCTAAAATCAATTTGAGAATTCAGAAGTATTTATTATTATAAGCGACTTTCGGCTTAGACCGCAACGTAGTTAAACACGCAGGCTTAGGCTTGGTCCTAATCTCTCCTTGAGAACCAAAACAAGAAGTAGAACTTGGCCTTTGCTGTATTGTTGTCGTAAACCTAAACAAACTGACGTTTCGCAAGACATTGCAGCTTGCATCTTCAGAGTGGTAAATGTCAGTAAAATTGTATGAATGAATAAAGATTTTATATTTCAAAAGTAGAAAATTTCGTAAAAATAGCGAAATTATGTATGGATCAATTATACTATCAAATTAACGGTAATATTTACTACCAAAAAAAAAACTAAACAACGATGGGCAACAGCCTGTCTCCATTTATGGTTAATTTGTTTATAAGTAGATTTGAAACCGATCTAAAACAAAATTTAAATTACCTACCAAAAATTTGGCTTAGGTATGTAACAGATATTTTTGCGGTCATTGATACAAGCGTTTGCAGCCCCCAAGGATTTGTTAAGGTTTTAAATTCCAAATTTGGAACTATTAAGTTTGCCCATGAAATCGAAAACAATGGAAAGTTGTCATTCCTAGACACTTTAGTGGCCAGAAAGGGCAATAAATTAGATTAAACATATTGCAATATTTTCGGAATCAATAGTCAACAATATCATTTGAAAACAGAAACATAAATTAAATATTAAACAAAAATAAATATGTAAAACTTCCGTATTATCCTACATATCCTAGAGCACTTTAAAAAATCTTCTCAAAATTCGATTACAAAATTCTAACAACCATTAACAATAACATAAAAAACCTTTTAGGTAGCCCGAAAGATCTAATAAATATGTGTAATAAATCGATAATATATAAAATTAGTTGTAAAGACTGTAACCAAATATATCTAGGGCAAACCAGAAGACCCCCGAAAAACCCGTTATAAACCGCACTTAGCTCATGTCAAATATAAGAGAATTAATAAATCTAGTGTTGCCCTACATATGTTCAAAGATAATCATAAAATAACAAAAATCAAATTAATTAAGAAAAAAACAATAGAAAAAAACTAGATGAACAACGATGACTACGGACCGTTATGTTTCGTCACTTCTGATTTCATAAAATATGATGAACTCCACAGGTTACATATCCCTGAGACAGCTCTGTATAAAAGTGTAGTGTGACAGCTCCACGAAACTCGTTGGAAATGTCTAAGTAATTAACTCAATCGCTGAAAAATACTAAACTAATACTTTAAATGCGTTTTCCCTAGCACATCCAATTTAGCGGAACAGGCAAAGAAAGAATAAACGTACGTTGTCTGCTGTATTGCGTTTATCCCACCCGTAAAGATTTAAAAACCAGTAGCGGCGTACAAACCAGTGCAGCCGTGAATTTTAGTTTGAAATACTATTTAGCATTTTTGCGGTTTTTAGTACTTCGACTTTCTTCTTCTTGACGTTTTGTTTTTTTTTACATATTTTAGTTTACATATTCACTATTATGTTTATTTCTCTCAGAATTGTTTTTATTCTTCCTTTAATTATAACTTCCGGTTCTTCATATTCCCCTTCTTTGATTCCTTGTATTACAATTTTGTTTTTACGAGTTTCTCGTTCTAATGCTTCTAATCTTTTTATTTGCACTAACATTTTTCAGTTTCTGCTTTCAACTTCTTGTTTTTACTTTTTATGTATTGCATTATTGTCTCGGCACATCAATTTGCATTTCTATGCGTGTACTTCTCTCGTCCATTATGTCGAGCTTTTCCTTAATTTATTTTAATAGTGTTTCCGTTTTAGTTATTAACTTTTATTGCGTAGGTATTTGTTTGAAATTCGTAGTTTTTATATTTATCTTAATTTTAAAACGCTTTTCCCGCTTTTCTTTATTTTTGTGTTATTTTTTAACTTGCATGAAAATGTAATTTAATTTATTTATTATTGCTCTAATAAATTATTGTCCTTATGCTGCAACGTTGTAAAAAGAATAGTAGTGCCAAATTTTTGCAAGAATTTTTAGTTAGCTGATTGTTTACAATACCTTGTTTTTTTCATTTATTATAGTTTATCAGAGCACTAAATTTGTCTGCGTTACCTTTTCTTATTCGGTGTATATAGCTTTTGCAGACTCTATAATAATAAAGATCTATTTTAAATAAACGTTTTATTTTAAAAGAGTTTTTGTGAATTAATAAATCAATTTAGTAGCATGTATTAGTAAACACGTCAAAGAGGGTTTTTTGCTTTTGCATTCACATCACATATTATTTTAACATGTATCCTTTATTAAGTTGTCAACGTCTCGTCGGCTTTCTCTTGAATATTTGTTTTTTGGATGTCTAGAATTTTTTATTAAACGTATATGTAACAAAGTGGGCGATCGTGATCCGATAGTAATCAAAACTTGATAAAATTCAGTAAATTTCGAAAGACAATATACGTGATGCAATAAGCAGAATGCTAAAATAATTTTATTTTCTAAATTAAAATATTCCTAAACTGTTTGTACATCTAATTAATTGAGTAAAGTTTAAAATAAAGTAAAAATTATTTTTGAATTTAGTTTAAATGCAACTGACCTTTTTTACTCCTAATTTTACCTTATACAATGCGTTGTAACCGTCGTTTAAGTTTGTGCGACTTCTTTTATGAAAGACCCGGTATTTGAATTGATTTTATTTGTTTTGTGTACTTTGGGATTGTGGGAGTAATTCTACGTTAATTTAATGAAGTTAGTTCACGTTTTTTTAAATTCATCGTTGTCAATCAAATTTGTAAAAAAACTTTGTATTTAATTAATTTAAAATTATTACGCTGCATATACTTACGTATTCTGCATTTACATTGATTTGGTATTTTCTTGGTCCTGGTAAAATTCCAGTTGTATCTCATTTATGTTTCCCTTTTGAGATACTTTTGGAATTAATAATATTTTAGCAGTTTGGTTATCTTGAGTTTGTTTAAACGTTCATTGTATTAACTATGTTCTTAGCGCATTTTGAATTGAGTCATGTTGTTTTTTTATAATTTATTACTTCAAATAGATAGAAATAGAAATTTTCTTGTTCGGTTTCAAGTTATTTTTTATGAGTGTAATTGAATATTTTGGTTTGGATATTTTTTAGTTGCATTTCTCACAATGAGAAAGGCCTTCTTCGAACACTACTCTTACGTCTTTAAAAATCTGTTCTCCTTCCACGTCTTTGTTTTACTGTTTTCTTTAACAACGATTTTGGTCACAGTTTTTGGGGAATATTAGTTCACAAGGTTTCAATCACGAAAGACATTAAGATGTAGTTTTGGAGTTTAAGGCCAATAAACCCTTAAGATTTGGAGGTATCTGCCGGAGTATTGCTAAAAGCAGTAAATTTTTAGTTCAGTTGGTGGAGTTTTGTTCCTTCTAGTTCGTAATAGTTACGGCTTTTAAAAATTTCGAATTTTATGTATACGGAATAAAGAATTGTGTGTTAAGCTACTAGGTTCAATTTTCGCCTTCGGGCGGTTTATCGTTAATCTTCCGAAGAATCCTTGTCCATTGGGGGCACCCTTACGATCCTCTTGCAGTCAACCAAAAGCCTTTTCCTGGAACTACTACGGCGAAAATTTAAGGTAGTTATTTACTATCGTTTATACTAAATTGGTGAACGTAATTTCGCGAGTTTAGTGTTTTAAAACCTTTTTTAAACAGAATAAAAATAAAAGAAATTCTGGGAATTACTGAGCAGATCATTTTTATAGTTTATTTTTTTTACGATTTTTATATAGTCGTTTGTTATATTAAAGACGATATGTAACGATATTTTTTTGTGTTGATAATACATCCGAAATCTTAGGGGTTTTAGGACTTTAGTCTTAAGATTTTCAGTTTTGTTTAAAATATTTACAGAATTTATGTTATTTTGTAATTATTCAATTATCTTTTAATGCGAACACGGCCGTGCGATTTATAATGGAATTATAGTTATTTTTGTTTGTTTGACTAAATTGCGTCGATTCTTTCGTAGTTTTTTTTTTATTTCAAATTTCATCTCAGTCATGCATTTGTTATGTTTTATTTAAATTTTGTTTTTGTTTGCGTGTACTCAATTCACTTTATTATTTTTGATTTTATTTTTTTTGTGTTGTGAAATTGTTACATGTAACAGAGCATTTATTCCGTTGGCCTTTGCGTTTTGTGAAATTTAAATCATTTCAGATTTTAGTGCAATGCACTCTAGTAAGCTGAGTCCATTTAGAGTATATCCAACATGAGCGGGCTTTTTGGTTGGCAAGGGCCATAAGTCCTTTTAAGCTGTACACCTTCCTGGCGCCTTTTTGACTTTGACTTTTGTTTTCGCTTTCTTTCAAATTTTTCCAAACAGTTACGGTGTTTGTCTATAATCCACACCTATCTTCACTGAGCACCGGCAAACCCTCATTTATGTTTCTTTCATTCAGGCAACTTTCATTTTTCCAGCTTTTTCACGTAAAATAAATATTTTGCGCCTCCAGCATGGGAATTTTAGTTTGCCTGTTAATTTCTTAATTTTTTTTGGAAACTTGTCGTTTAGTTTCATTTTACAATAAGTTATAAAATGGTAATGGACAGATTATCGTACCAAGAATTACGTTATGAGATTTTATTTAGAGGTGGCGACGTATCTTTAACCGTGGTCGTATTACGTAATTTACTTAAAAATTTTCTTAGTGGAGAAGCCGCCGTAAAAGTATCTCGTCCCGTATATCCTTTCAATTTTAATGCAGATAAATTAGCGATTAGAGAAGGTATTGAGGAACTTTGGAAATTAATCGAGTCATTGAAAATTACTCCAACCACAAAAATTTTTTTTAAAATTGAAACCAAAATTAGATATTTGTCGAAGTTTTTAAAAGACTTAGTTGTTTTAATATCACAGTATAAACTTTTAGTTAAGCAAATTGTTGTTTCTAATCTTTCTACTGCCGATATGAAATTACCGAATCTGTCGGACAACCTGCTATTTTTGATAACGCTTTGCCAACGTTTTCTGCCATTAGTCAAAATTTTGTTAGTCGTATTAAAAGTGTTGCAGTTTCAGAATAGAGTTTAAAATTTTCTGGTGATTCAAAGTCGATTTCTCTGAATGCATTTTTAGAACAAGTAGCCGAACTTCAATTAACGCGCAAGGTTTCAAGCCATCAGTTGTTTTTGGATGCACTGATCTTTTTACAGGTCCTGCAATATTTTTGTTAGGTCTATTTGTAATTCAGTTAATTTTTAGGATGATTTAGTTAGATTTTTGCGTGAACAATTCCAGTCTACCGATTATGACGAACGACGTTTAGAAGAAATTAGACGCTGTACTGAAGCAATTGACAAACCCATGGGCATTTATGTTGCAAAAACAGCTAAAAATTTTATTAAAAAACGTTTCTCCAGTATACCAATCGGAGCTTGGTTTATCGTCGGTTAATAAAATTTGGACGTATTATTGAAGATCGCCTGCAAGTTATTGAAGCTTACACGCATTCATCTAGTAAAAACAGGACATGGAGCCTGATCTAGCGTATGTTACTTCGCAAGTTAAGGATATTTCAGTCTCTTCTTCAGATTATGTTAGTAGTGGTCAAAAATCTACGCTACCTATTATACAGCATTCCCGATTATCGCATTCTAGTACCGCACCTTCTAGGAGAAAGCCAACTTTTGTTAACGCATCCACCTCTTTAAACAGAAGTGGTCCTCAGTTGTGTTAAAACTGGCAGAAACCTAACCATCAAGCTATTTCTTGCAAAGAGCTTAGAAATTTGCTTATTGGCAAATACCGCCAAGTGAGGATTCCAAGCAACATACCGCTTTTACCGTACCGAACCGTGAATTTTTTAAATTCACTAGATTACCGTTTGGGTTAACCAATGCTCCTGCATCTGGACAAAAACTTATCGATCGTATTGTTGGACCTGAATTAGAACTTTATGTTTTTGTTTATTTGGACGATGTCATTATTTGTACTCCAACTTTTGAAAAGCATTTAGAAATTGTTTCTGAAGTTTTACGTGGATTAAAGGAAGCTAAGTTGACTTTGAGTAATGATAAATGCGAGTTTTGTCATTCCGAACTTTGTTATTTAAGTTACGTAACAAATTCTAATGGTTTGGCAGAAAATCCTTCAAAAGTTGAAGCAATTTTGCAAATTCCTGTGCCGGTTAATGATGCCGAAGTTAGACGTATTATTGGTATGGCGTCTTATATTACAATCTGCATACTCACATATAAAAATAGCAAGTAAAAATAACAAATTTTCGTTGGGAGATCATGTAAGGATTGTGAACATAGTAATGAATTTGAAAAGGGCTATACTCCTAATTGGTGTAATGAAATTTTCATAATTCGAAAAGTTAAACTAACTATCCCAACTACCTATTTGCTAAAAGACATAAAAAGGGATGATATTTTAAGAGATTTTTATGAAATAAAATTACAAAAAGTTAGACATCCTGATACGTATTTGCTTGAAAGAATTTTACGAAAGAAAGGTACTAAAATCTCTGTAAAATGGTTAGGCTTTGATAAAACTCATAACAGCTGGATAAATAAACAAAGTATTGCATAAAATACTAATAAATTAAATTTAAATACAATTTGCTTATATACGAAAAACACTGAAACCTGCTCACCTCAAATCGGAAATTCACGCCGCCTAAATATGAACTTTCCCGACCATCATTGGCTGACCTCAATCCGAACGCAACTGGATCATACCCAACATTTTTGATTGATTTTTGTGTAAATTTATTTTGTTTATTTTTGTATATATTTGTTTAATGTATTACTATGATGTTATAAAAAATAATTACGAATATTAATTGTAATTTTTTTATTTGATTTTTTTGATTTGATACATAATCTATTTTTGTTCGTTTTTTTATATACTAATTTGGTGAAAAATGTTTACTTCCTTGACTTTTAATTAGTTCATGAACGAAACACATTATACATCAAGTACCTTCCATGTCAGTCTCACCTTTACATTTTGGACAGACAAATCTTACTACTATAGGCATGTTAATTCTGGAGCAGTTGGAGGTTTTTTATAAAAATATAAAAAGCATAATTATTTCAAACATTTATTGTTAATTTTATTTTTAAATTTTTTAAATTCTTAGTGATTTTATACATCTTAATTTTAGTTGATACTTTTTCTAAACTTTCCAAATATAATTTTAACTTTAATTTATAATTTTTTCTCATTCACACTCCTTTTAGTTTAATTTTTTTCACTCTGAAACAAATTCAATGTTTGTTGTTTCACCAACGACTCCTCGGCTCACGAGATAGATGTTTTTTCCCAAACCAATCACTCTATTAATTTGGTTTATGTTTTCAATCGAAAACTTGTTGACAAATCTTTGTTGTAGAGGTACTTGAAAATCTTGGCACTTGTTCCCTAAATTTACCATCAATTTTACTAAACCACTTGATTCTATGCCGTTCACCTATCAATAAACTTCTTGCACTCATATAAGGAACCAAATGAGACGTCTCGTTTAAATTTGCAAAGAATAATTCCATCTGAATTTTTTAAAAATTAGTTATAATTGTTAAACAAATGAAAGTTATTAAAAACTAATATTAAATGAAATACACGAAATTTAAATTTGTAAAAAACCCGCCGTAATAAAAACCCGATCTCTCACGATCTTACACGAAATTCGAATTTTTAAAAAAACACGTGAAAATAAAAACCCGATCTTACCCGAACGCATTCAAATTGGTTGATGAGTGTGGCTGAAAATAAGTAGAAGTGGTTTCGACCAATCAGGTTGATTGGTAATAATTAGAGGTGGTGCCAGTGGGGCGTCATTAATTCTGATTGGTTTAAAACAGGAGAAGTGGAGGGTGGAGCCTACATGTTAATTGACCATAAGAAAATTAAGATAGGAGAGAGCTGAAGTGGCCAGTATCGGCAAATCCACCCTACTGGTATCGACGTTTTGTTCCAAATTTTTTCAACTACTATACCTCCTTTGACTATTTTGTTAAAAGAGAATTCAAAATTTAAATAGACTCCAGATTGTGATGAAACCTTTTAGGAGTTTCAGCTCCTATTTTAACTTGTCCTGATTTTTCAGTACTGTTCACTGTTCCAACAGGCGCTTCAGATTTTGGTATTGGTTCTGTTCTTACTCAAGTCCTTAATAAAAATTTGTTAATTTGTTTAAATAGTCGTTCTTTAACTAAATGTGAGAGAAAATATTCAACTGCTGAAAAAGAATATTTAGCTGTCCTTTGGTCTATAGAAAAGTTACGTCCATATTTAGAAAGATCCAAGTTTACTGTAGTTACCGATCATGCATCCTTGGTATGGTTGCATAATTTGAAAGAACATACCGGACGATTAGTGCGTTGAGCTCTTAGACTCCAACAATTTGATTTCGAGATTATACATCGAAAAGGCAAGGACCATGTGGCTTGATACCCTTTCTCGATCAGTACCAATTATTGACACTGTGGATTCTGCTGAATCTAGCAGTGATGTCAGTGATACCAAACAAGAAACTACCGACAAATGAATTAGTGGTCTGATGGCTTAAGTCAGAGAGCAAAATCCGGTGCATTTCCACATTGGAAAATTATTGGGAATAAACACGTTACTGTCGATTATCGAGGTTTACGTTCCAAAGAAGATATGGAGAGAAGTTTTTCCAAAATCCGATCGAATATTTTATTTAGATTTCATGACGAACCTACTGCAGGACAATTAGGAATTTAAGACTTTAGCATGCATTTCTTATCAGTACTATTGGCCTAAGATGAAAGCAGATGTGATACGATACATCAACCGTTGTAAGACTTGCATAACTCATAAACCAGAACAGAAACGTCCAGCCGGACTGATAACTCGTCATCCAGTCATTAACCGTTCTTGGCAAATGATTTCCACCGATATCGTAAGACCTGTTCCTAGATCCAAAGGAGGGTATTCTTACATCTTAGTCGTTGCCAGTAATGTTCTTAAATTTAGAGGAAAATGTATTTTTAATGTTTGGGTTTCCGCAGTATGTTTTGTGTGATAATGGTTCAAAATTTGGTAGTATTCAGTTTTAGAAAATGGTCGATTCTTACAAAACTAGAATCATATATAATGCTAATTACCACCATGAAGCTAATCCATCAGAGAGAGTAATTCGAGTTTTAAAGGCTATGTTATACATTGAATCAAAGAAATTGAAACCAGTACTTAGCCAAGGTTGCTTGTGCTATTCGTGCTGTTGTTCATAAAGTGACTGGGATGACTCCTTTTTTCGCCAATTTTAGCAAGGAGATTTGTTTAGACATTTCTCGTAACAATGTTTAATTTTAAATAAATATGTTATCTAGACAAATATTGAGATTTGTTATAAAAGCAATATCCTAATATTTGATTACTAATTAATTTGAATAAAACATTGGATTAAATTTTTGTGGTTCTTACAAACGTAAAAACAATTCCGACTTTTGTAGGATTTCGTATATTAAAAAAGTTTGTGAAGTAAGTTTCAAAGGTAAAAAATATAGCATTGGTTGTTCAACTAATATTTAAGAAAATTTTGGTTTATACCAATATACGCATATTTGTGTATATATACATTTTTTTTGATGATAATGTGATAAAGTTTGTATATTAGTTTATAGTGTAACGAATTTTATTATTAAAACTAACTAATTTATTTATACTAAAAAAATGTGTACACGTTTAAACTAACCGAGCTAATTAAATCTAAGGATATTTAATAAAAACACTAACACTATAATTTATGTACAGCACTATCACTTACACAAAAATAAAGTCCGCGGATAACTTCAGTTTAACACTTTGTTTACTATGAAGTCACGTACAAGGTTATACTCCGTATATTTATCTCGAAAACACACGTTAATTACTTATTTATTTAAACTTCAATAATCTTCTTAACACTGCCGTTTTCACATTACTGGAATAACTGAGCTGCGATTTGTTTATACTGCATTTATACATTTCTGTAAACATTCGAGAAGCTTTTACATTCTTTCGTGAACGTTCTAGACGTGGATAAAAAGTACGGGAACGTTTTCGAAATTTACAAAAACTTTGCGAATTTATCAATAGAGAATAATTAATAGATTAAGAAAACAAATATCACTGTCTAATGTATTTATAAATAGAAATATACATTTTAATGTACATTTTTCTAACAATTTTATTTAGAATGTATATACGTAAATGAAGTTTTAATGTTTAAGTGCAACATAACTTGATCGCTAAGTGCACTTACATGTAACATATAATTATGATAATATTAACACGTACATCATTAAAGAAAACAAAGAAAACGTCAAAGTTTAAGCTTTCAAGTTTATAGAACACTACAAAATAAAATAAAAAATATTAGATTTTTTGTTAAATTACACCAAAATGTTATGTTCAACAAGGTTAAATATTTCCTTCTTAGTTGCAAACACAACAAAGCAATTTATTTGAAAATTATTTAGTCGAAGAAACGTTCAGCGTTGGCAAATTATTACAAAGCTTAGTTTCCAGAAAGCTGTTTAAAAGCAGTCATTCTCTAAATTCGCGTTCCGTTAATAATTCCTGGGGCACTCGCGTTTCCTTACGCAATTGTGTTTAAATTGTTTTATGAAATTCTTCGGCGATTAAATTATATTTGTTTATTTAACGTTTTGGCGGTTACATGTTGGCGTAAAAATTAATTTTTGTTTACTTCGTATGCAATTTAATTATACATAAATGAAAACTCGTATACAGAATCAAAGTTATACAAAAGAATAACGTTTTTTAAAAATCGCGGCTTAAGATAAAAACAAACAAAAATTTGAGTAAAATATGAAATTACAAATATCTTGAATAACATTAATAGTTTTTATAAAACTAATATTTAAATATTTTCAGAAAATACTTTTTTTTAAAGTGTGTAGGTGCACCGTCGCAATATAGCACATCAGCACATTTATTATATTTTTTTTAAATAAAAAGAAATATAAGTATTAAAAAAAGTTATTTAACTAAATTTAAGTTTTATTTTGTTCTTTATATCGGTTATTTTCACGTATGTTTTTTTTACACAAAGTTTAATTTTTTTTTTCAGACTTTGACTTGAGCGATTGTGTTAGACTGCCTCATGTCAAAATTATATTTTTTTATATATAATAAACCTCATGAAAGGTGTAAGCCTAAAAACACTCTCAGGCGAGATAGCAAAGACAACAAGAATATTTAAAATAAACAAATTCTTGTCGTGTTAGTTATTGAGCAGTAACTGTAGTACTCGCTGTCTAAGATTTGTCAATTCTATTTGAACCGTCCAATAGACCAGTCTTTTAATTGTCGATCAAACGCATAATTAACCAGGCCGATCCGGTACCGATATAACGGACAAAAAAATTGCTCATATTTTAGATTTAGAACACAAAACTCTCTAAAAAATTATGAAAGACGTCATCAAACTGTATTGCTGCACATTAATTGCTGACAGAGAAAACGATGGAATCTACAAACAGAATTATTGATTTTGGAGACAGAAAAATCCATTTTTTAATAGTATCTCAAAAGGAAAACATGAATTAGGTACATTTAGAATTTTACCAGGACAAAGAAAATACCAAATCAGCGTAAATGCAGAATACGGATGTTTAAGCAGCGTAATAATCTCGAATTAATTAAATACAAAACTTACTGACAAATTTGATTCACAAAGATGAATTTAAAAACGTGGAATAACTTCCTTAAATTAACATGAAATTATTCGAACGATCCTGAAGTACACAAAACAAATAAAGCCAACTCAAATACCGGGTCTTTCACAAAAGAAATCGCACCAAATCAAACGACGGTTACAAGTTGATACGCAAACGGATTAGGCAAACCAGACAAATGTTAGACACTATTTCTGAACAACTTTTTTATCTTCGTCTTGAGTTGGTCAACGATTTATCTCGGATAATTAAAATTTGTTTAACATCACTCACCAGTAGTCTGTTACTACCTTACGGCTAACCACTAAGTTCATCTCAAAAAATTTGTAATCCAATGGTTTGAATGTTCCTGTTGCTTCCAAATGCATACTTAAGACGTTTCATGTGCTGTTCCGTCTTCTATAAGACATCTACCTCGCCACATCTCAGATTCTATTCGTATTCACACTGGGAAATTAATCGTCTAAAGCGCCTAAATCCAACATTTCTAAGTCGAAAGGGTTAGCCCTGAAAAGTTTTTGTAGGAACGTCAATATTATTACGCCATTTTCTTCTGCCAGAGAAAACGTACGCTCTTTTAGTACGTAATCCTACTTCAAGGATTGAACGTGAAATTAGTCAAACCATCAGATTTTATAAGCTTACCTCCTGAAACTAATCGTCGAATTATCTATTCAGATTTGAAACCATCTTGTCTATACGAACTTTCAAAAGTTTACAAACAAGGTATACCTCTTTGAGTTATTCTCAGTTCCATCTAATCTCTTATCTACAAGTTAGTTAAATTTTTTTTTAAATATTTTTGCAAATTTACAAATAAAACCTCTTATCACATCCTCAATTCTCTTAAAAACTATACACCTTGAACCCCAAGATTGTTTTTTGATTTTTAATGCCAAGATTTGAGTTTGACTCCTCGTATTGATAAGTGTTTATCATCCAAATTTTCCAAACAATTTTTGATGCTGTTATGGGTTTTCTTATATTGCTTGTTGTAGCTTTTAAAACGGTTGTTTTGCAATCATCGATATTAAAAAAGTCTAGTTTAGATATGTTGGCGACACGTTTATTGTTTCGTCTAATGATCATCCCAAATTGCCTAGATTTCTTGATCAGCTAAACAACTAACACTCAGATATCAAAATTACCATAGAAATCAAAACTAATGATCCTTTCCCATTTCTTGACGTTCTTGTGACTTGTAAACCGGTCATTCTGTTTACCGCAAACCTACTCATACGGACAAATACGTTTACGCTTTGTCTCATCATTACGATGCAAAAAACTTTCTATTATTGAATCTTTGGTTCATCGCGCCAATCTAAAAATCTTGGTTTGGAACTCCTTTATCTTAGTGAACAATAGTTATATAAAGCGGGATATTCAGGTAGTTATTAATCGTCGTCTACATCCAGGTGTTTGGGTACCTAAGGACATTTTACTTTTGAATCTAATCCGAAATTAAAATTTTTACCTTCAATCAAATAGAGAAACTTTGTATATTCAACCCATATTCAACTCGACCGGCTATCTCCCAAATTTTCAAGGATAAGTTTTCTACGTTAGTAGGGTAGATTCGCCAGTTCTGGGCCACTCCCCCCTCTCTTACTTTTCTTATGGGAAATTAACATGTAGACTCCCCCCTCCACTTCTCCTATTTTAAACCAATCAGAATCGATGACGCCCCCAATGAGGGGGGAATAGCCCAGAACTGGCGAATCTACCCTACTTACGTTTTCATTTCAACGTGTATACGAAATTCTTTGTTCATGTGGTTTGGTCTACATCGGTAAAACCGGCCGTTCCGTCATCACACGCATTTTAAATGATCCACATTTTTTAGTTTGACATTGGTTTTGCTTGTTTGTTGATATGTAGTGAACTTTCTTGTACGTACGTATGTACTCACTCCTGAATTTGAATCTGGTGCAGTCGGTTTTGCAATTCCTATTGGCCATTGTTTGATAGTTTTTGTTTTAGTTGCCAAATACGCTTTATGTTCCAGAGTGGAGTAAGATTTTTACTTTCAACTTGTAGCTGCAATCAACTAAGTGCGCTTGGCATTAATTTCACTCTAAGTGCTTTTCTGCTAACATTTCTTTTTTTTATTCTAGAAAGTGAGTTAGGTTTACTGTTTAGTCATTGACAAATATTTTGTGCAATTCCTATCATATGCGTAGTGGTTGCAGCAACAGTTGGCATGATCGGCTATAACGTGGCCTACACCTCGTGCATGCGATGAGGAAAGTGGAGAATTAATTTATTCAACCACCTTAGATTTAGAAAGGTTTTCGAAATAAATCTATGATATAAGTGTATATGAGTGGGCAAGATTACACTAGACACTACAAATTTGCATTTTGAGTGCCAAACTGAAAAGTTTGTAAGTGTTAATGAAATGCTTAGTAAAACTTTTAATTCAAAAATATGTAAACATCCGCACATTTGATAGTGTAAATTAAACAAAATGGCAATGTTTAAATAAAAAAAGTCGCTTAGATATAAGGGGGTATTCATATTTTGCGGTAAAGTTTAATTTTCTTTGTTCTTGCAGCGTTTCATTACCGGCACGTGCTAACTGCAAAAAATCCTTTCATTATTGTTAGTTACTACGTTCAGGAATTACTTTGTTTAATGGTTCATAACTACTAAATGCAAATGTTTTTTCCCGTTTTGGCGCCTTTTTAACAAATTATAATTGGCAAATTGAAACCCGGTTGGATTATATTAGTTTACTTGTTCCATCTCGCGCTCGCCTAAATTCTGAGCTGCTGGTGCTGTCGTTGTTGTGGATTTAATTATTTCTAGTTCATCGCACTTCAGCTGAGTGCAGAATTTACGTTTTCCCGTAACAGTTTGTTCTGCCAGTTTTCTTGTGACATTTGTATATGTTTTTTCTAGCTTTGAAATTAATTATTGTAAAATTTGCAGTCTTTTATTTATTTAAAAAATGTTCTCTTTTTAATATGACAATCGTTGTGTTAATAAAGAATTTAGGGCATATTATGTTGATCAGTTCTTCCTCGTATTTTATGGCCCTTTTTCCTGTCTCGACTCTTATTTTTGCTACCTGTACCTCCTCTTTCACAATATACCCCGGTGTATCTCTATCCAGTCCCAAAACCCATCTCAGTATTTTTCCTGTAGCCCCTCTACTTCCCTCCACTCCTTCCACCACCATATTTCCGCCCCATACATCACCACCCCCTCTATCAACTTTTCAAACAACAACTTTCTTTTTTCTAAATCCATCTCGAATACCTTTTCCCCCACACTTGTCCTATTTACCTATTTCCTTTCCTCACTCTTTCCTTTATCTGTTCTCCCTCCTTATTATCTTAACCTATTTCCTTTCCTCACTCTTTCCTTTATCTCTTCTCCCTCCTTATTATCTTGCTTCATCGTGTAGCCCAAGTATGTAAATGCCTTCACTTGCTGCACTTCTTCGTCCCCCCATTTCCACTCCTCTCTTTTTCTTTTCCCCCCTTCTTTTCTAAATACCATTATTTTTGTTTTCTCCGTGTTTACTTCCATTTCTTTTTTTTTCATGTATTTTTCCAGCGTTTTCATCATCTCCTTCATTTCCTTTTCCTCCTTAGCCACCAACACTATGTCATCTGCATACGCCAACAACCATACCTTCGTTTTCCCTACCACTATACCTCCTGTCTGTTGTCCTATCATTGTTACTTCCAGATCCCCCGTATATACTGCAAACAGGCTTGAGCTCAGTGGGCATCCCTGTCTCAACCCTCTCTTTGTGATGAATTTCTCGCTCTCTTCCCCATTCTCTTTGACCCTACTCCCCGTTTCATCGTAGATTTCTTCTATTCTTTCTATCAATCTTTCATTGATTTTTTTTCTTTTTATGTATTCCCACAGTTTTTCCCTGTTCACTCTGTCAAAAGCGGCTCTTAGATCTACGAATAGTGCCAACATTTTCCTCTTTTTTTTCTAGCTCTCTATTCGCCAAGTGTTTTAGTATATATATATATATATATATGTTCTTCCTTTTCTAAATCCCGCTTGTCCGCCTGGTTCCAAACTTCTTTCCTCTATTTCCTTCTGTAGTCTTCCTTGTAGTATTGTCGCATATAATTTGTATGCCGTGCTTAATAATGTTACCCCTCTGTAATTCTTGACTTTATTTATTTCTCCTTTTTTATGCATCGGGCATATTATTGCCTCTCTCCATCTCTCCGGGAATCCTTCCCCTTTCCATACTTTATTTAGTATTTCCGTCATTCTTTTTGCTACATTTTCTTCCGCGTATACCCACTCTTCGCCTTGTATCCCATCTTCTCCTGCCGCCTTTCCTTTTTTTATCTTCTTTATTGCCTCTATTACTTCGTGTTCATTTATTCTATCCCAATCTCCTTCTTCCCGACTTTTTTTTTCTTTTTTCTGATTTTGTTTTTCCCCTCCCATTCTTTAGTTTGTATTCCTTTTGTCGTCGTGTTTTTTCCTTTCTTTCTTTAGGTACTTCCATACATCTTCCGTTTTTATTCCTTTGATCTGCTCCTCTTCCCTACCCATACCGTGTTCCTTATTCTCTCTCTTTATATCTTTTTATACCCTCTTCTGTCCACCTTTTTTTCTTTATGTACTCCTCCTGTTCTCCTCTCTCTTCTCTTTCACTTTCTTTCATTGTCAATTTCAATGGTTGGTGGTCTGACTCTACCCTCCCTCCCACTTTAAATGTCTTCACCTTTTCTCCAGCCTCTTCATTTCTCATTACAAAATTTATTACTGATTCTCCTCTTCCTATGTATATTCCCCCATTGCTTCTTCTTCTCTGTTCCCATTCATTATGGGGCCCTTTCCAGCAGTTCTTCTCCCTCTTTATTTATCCCTTTGTCCTTTGTTTGTCTCTTTTCCGTCCCTTTTCTTTCTTGTATTCCCCCCTCTTCCCCTATTCTTGCGTTAAAGTCCCCTCCTACTATTATCAATCCCTCCTCCCTGTCTTCTATCATCTCTTCTATGTTTTTCCTTGTCTCTTTCATTCTACTGCTATAAACCGTCAGTACTTATATTTTTGTTTTTCCACACTGTATGTTCCTTTCTACAACTCCTCTTCTCTGTTGCACTTTCTCTTTCTTTTCCTGAGCTCAAGCATTTTTTTCTTATTCCCGTTATTATACCCTCCCCTTTGCTCTCCCTTTATTTTTCTCTATTTCTGCATGATGCACCACCCACTCAAATTCCTCCGGCAACTCTTTTTCCCACCACTCCCATTCTTTTTCTTCCATCCATGTCTCCTGTCATCCCACTACATCCTGTTCTTTGATGTACTTCCAAAAATCCTGTTCCTTGTTTTTTATTCGCGCTACGTTCTAATACAATACTCTCAGCTCACTCACCTCCCCCTGTACTTCTTTTTTTCTTTTTTCCTCCTTCTTTGCCTTTATCTTTTTCATCACTCGTTAATCCTTTTCTTTGCCATTTCGTCAACTTTCTTTCCTTTATCGCCCCCCGTTCGCTCTTTAGTTTTGCTCTTTGGTTACCTATTTCTCTCCCCTTTATCTGCTCAGGTCCTTATCCCTGTCGTTCTAGAAGTATCTGTCTCCGTCTACCTCCATTTTTATGTATTCTACCCATACTCTTTTCCCTTCCGCTCTTTTTTCCATCGCTATGTTCATTATTTCTCTTTGCACTCTTCTTTCTTCCTATGTGAAATCGTGACTTATATATATTCTTGTATTCCTTAATTCCTTTTTCTCTGCCATCACCTTCTGCTTTTCCTCTCATCCTCCCACTTAAGCCATAACCATCTCATTTGTCTTCTCTTTGTTTATTACTGTCACCTTTTTCACTTCTACTGTTAGATTTAATTTTTCTTCCAGCATCAATGCTAAATCATTTTGTGGTTCTTCACTTCTCCGCCCCTTTATTACAATATTATTTCTCCTTTTTCATCTTTCCATATTTTCCGCTTTTTTTTTTCCAGTTTTTCTATGCTCTCCACCGGTTCCTCTTTTTCTTTCTTCCACTTCATCTCCCTTTCTCCAATTTCTTTTTTAATTTCTTTGATTTCTTGCCTTATTCCTTGCATATTTTCTTCCATCTGTTTCGCTTTAATTTCGATTTAAATGCAATAATTTTTATTAATGTAGGAGGTTATCTTTTATCGCTGACCTTCTCGATTATACTGTATATTCGCTTTAATCTCACTAGTTCGTGACAGTTTTATACTTTTACACCACGGTTTCTATTTTTTACTTAGTTTATTCATTCTTTTACACCCTTCCTCCGTTACCCACCCTATTTCTCTCCTTCTTCCCTCTTACTACCACTACTAACTCCAGTTCCTTCACTCACTATCTTCTCCAACTTCCACACTTGTATTTCACTTTTACGTTTCTTTAAATGTAAATACGACCTTCTACATCAAAAGGTACCGCACGAATCTATCTTTCGAATCCATTTTTTTATACTTGCGTTTTCTAAAATTGTTATACCTTGAGTTAAGCATTTGGGTATTGTTTTTAGACTATTTTGTGTTATCTTTTCTATGTTGAAGTTTTTTTGGAATATTATCATTAATCCTGTCATATTTAAGTGGTTGTCTATAGATGTAATAGTTTCTTCAGCAGGCAAATACTCGAATTTACTGTGAGAGTGGTGATCATTAAACATTTTATCATCTTACTCATCTTCAACATTTATATTTGCATTAGTCAATATAATTTGGCAAACTCACGTTTTGTTATCTAGTTTTCTAATATTTTCATGATTCCAACATTATCTTTTGATTACAGTTTATTTTGTAAATGTTAAGTAATTTGTTTAAATAAGTGACTAGTAGTCTAAATAATTTTTGTTTTTAGTTTTTATGCTTATTGAGAAAACGTTTGTGGCCCAATGCTTATATTTTAGATTTGTCGGTGTGATCGCTTCTTTCAGAATATAGTTTACTATTTTTGTCATAAATACAAACTTTTTTATAATATTGATTTCGTTAGTCGTAAGTTTTCATTTTAGTCAGAAGGATTTAGATTGTAACTCAATGTTGCTTTAATTCCAGATAAGTTTTGTTTATGTTAGGCATTAAGGTTATTACTCTTTTGCTGACACCGATGTGAACAATCTTCTTTTTCGTTGGACGTATAATAGGCAACGCTTTGTAATTGCATCTTTGTTTAGTTCATTTTGTTTAGTAGGTATCTTTTTTGAAAGATTTTACGTCATCGTTTTAGAAATACAGTCGGTTAAACAAATTCGTTTTGAATTGGAACGGAGTTCTTAAGTAGTAGTTCTCAGAAATCCTTTCCCAAAAGACCCAGCGTTTGTATTTAGAAAAATTAATGAAAGTTGCAGTTTTGACGATTTACTTGAAACCTCGCTAACGTGTTTACTGTGAAGTCAGTTACATAATTCCGCTTCGTCCTTGGAATGCATTATTCTGTTTTTGACGAATAAGTGTTTTAAAATTTTTGAAATAAACAAGAAAATGTAATTGCTTGTTTGTTGCATTTTTAATTAAAACTTTTGCATTACCACGATTCTACGGTTTTGTGTTTTTTTTTGTCAAAAGACAATATAATTTTGATTACAAATTTAGAACCAATGTTAAATATTGTTATACCCGTCAAAGGCCTTTGCAATTTTAATTAATTATTTGTTAAGAATTGGTCCCGAATTATTGTTTAGTTGTGTTCTTTTATTCAAATTTCTATTCACATTCTTATTTTTTTTTGTATAGGAACGCCATTTACGTTTATTTAAGTCTTCTTATTGCTAATTCATTAAATGCAATAAAATCAAAAAAATTAATTAATCGTAAATTTTAAAAAAAGTAAAAAAGGAAACACAAAAGCTTCACATATAGTTAGGAAAAATATATGTGCGCAATCGTATTTCATTTCATGAGTTCAATTTGAAGTTACGTAGTGTCACGTTTTGTATATTTTTCTACACCAGTCATTCACACAATATGAACGCAAAGTGTCATTTATAAAAATAAAAAAGACACGAAATAAAGATCTGACGCAACCAAACCGTCGCATTCGTATTGTGCCTTTTCACGGACAAATTGTGAATTATTCGCTGTTTTGAGTTGACAACTAATAAAAACACGCTTATTATCTGATTGCAGAATGAAGTTGTCACAAAACAGTTGGCTTGCAATTTTTTTGTTTTTACATTTTGTAAACTCAAATAAGATTGAGAAACATTGCAATTTTAAAGATAATTGAGATAAATATTTTTACAAATTGTCATTAATGTTAATCTCGGATACAATTTACGTGCACGACTAATTGTAAGACCGAAAAAAGTTCGCGTGAATACATACATGCTATTTATAATAGACGAATGAAATGCGAAGTAAAACGCAAACTTGATTTAAATTTATTACACGGTTTTTATTCTCATTTTCAAATATAACACAAAACTGCTTTAATATAAAATACATTTATCTTAACGTAGATGGAAAGCTGTTTAATTAAAATAAAAATATATTTTGATTAATGCATTATGTCGCTCGTTTTAATCTTCTTGTGAATATTTGATTGCTATAACTTATGTTTATCTAAATTATTTTTAAATTGTATTGGAAAAACGTATTATTTAAATTATGTAAATATATATGATAGATATAAGTCGTTCGTTTTTTTTCCACAATCGTATTAACAGGTTTTTAAATTTTTGTTTTGTCTGGCCTATATAGTATTTATTACAGTTATTACAATTAATCTTGTATACTACGTCTCATTCAAAACTATTTGGTTCATATAAATAGTTTTACCACTCAAGACTATGATGAGTTCATATTTATAATATAATTTTTATTTGACTCTAGCTTCTTTACATATAAAAACCAATATTTACAAATTTTTGGTGCAGCTATGGGTAATCTAGCATTCCCAACCTTAGCTGGTTTACGAATGCAAGACTTACTGTTATAACAAAATTTAAAAATAATGACTTACACGTAATTTAAATATGATTATTACAAACCTATCCAAAAAAACCAATTAAATGTTTGAGAAAAACAGCTTATAAGTAATTTACATATATAACTATCTCTGGATATTTATAAACAATGTCCGCGGATAATTTTTACTCTATTTATCTACACGTGATGCACTAGTTTATGGTAACAGCACGACGTTGTAATTAATTAAACCTATTTACTTTATTAAAGAATAATATTGAATTATCTCAAAACTTCTATGCGTTTCACTGCCTCCTTCTTAAGATTATTCTGTCCAAGCACAGCAAACTGGACGCGACACCAATACAAAGAGTCGTGGCAATAGCAGCAGTTTTTTCTATTTAGGTACTTCTTTTAGCATAAACGTAGCAGTGAATAGATTTTTTCTAAACCGATGTTCTACTTGGATGGTAACTGCAGACCAACACTTCTTCGGAAGACAACCTCTAACATCTTTTAATTCAGTTGATTTAAACCGCAACCAATCTTGGGCATTGTCAATTTTTTAATGTTGCGGAACTTTATTTCGCTTTTGAGATTCCATAATGCTCATGACATATTTTTATATAACGGCTGTGCACGTAAGTACTTCTTTTTGACCAGATAGAAAATGAAACGTCGATCATCACGTAATTTTAAGACTTTGTCGACAGCCGGTTGAAACCTGCGCCGATCTTTTACTTATTTTTGTGTCGCGTTTACCGGTCACCACCTCCGCCAACACCAACACCGCCACCAACGTCGCCACCTCGCTCGCTACGTTCCTTACCTAGGCAACGGTAACAATTGGTGCCCAACGTGGGGCTCACTAGAAAGCAACGCGCTTCCAACTCACGACGACCTACCGATGAGCAACCGCAGCACAAGATGCCTGAAACAAGATCCACAAAAACCTCCGGACTGGATGCCGGGTCCAATACATCCAGTGGCGCCCAACAAAACGACAAAGATACAAAACACGCAATCGCCCTTAACACGGCTAAGGTAGCTAATAACGAAAAACCAGCACAATTCAAAGGCGAATCGCTTGAAAACCCGGAAGTACTTATCGATGCTCTACAAAAGCACTTTGAAGACAACAAGATCGCTAATCCAACGGCACAAGTAGAAACCACGGCCAATTTTTTAGAAGACAACGCCGCCAAGTGGTGGAAAACGTACGAAGCTTTTGTAAACACGTTCGAAGAATTCGCGGATCTGCTACGAGAAGAATACGACATTACCATAAGAAGGCAACTGACCGCACAATTCTACGGCAGAAAACAAACGACCTCAGAAGGCGCAGCCGAATTTCTTCAAAAGAAAAAAAAACTGGCCGACCGATTAAACTTCGAGATTAGCAAACATCCCACTTCTTATCACGCAACTTCTATCGACGTTACAAATACATTGTATCGATATGACACACACTTCCGTGCTGGCACTCCTTAAGAAAGCAAAGTTATTGGAAGCCGCCCTGAAACCCATCGCAACCGCAGAACCCAAACCTACTACTGTCAAGGTATCAACACCGAAATACAGGCCTCCGTTGCCACCTTGTCATTTTTGCCCAGGAAGACATTTCAATCGAGATTGTCTCACTTAGTAATGACCGGAACCAAGTTCGGGAAACGGGGGACGGGCCGGCAACAACCCAGACCGGCCTTCAACCAACTAAACGTCGAAGGAGTACGGCCCATCGCGCGCTTCAGAATAAACGAGCGCGACTTACAAGTCCTATTCGACACAGGAGCGATGCACAACTTCATAAAAAGATGTGACTCCCTTACCGCCGTGTAACCCCCATCGAATGACTACGCCATAGCTGCTCAAGGGTCTCGACTAAAGATACGTAGGGAAACCGTCGAAAAATGCGTATTATTATCGGAAGAGGTAGACATTAAATTTCTCGTCCTCGAAGACCTTACGGTACTAGAACAAGAATAACTACTAGACCAAGAAGCAGTTATCGACTTTAACCGGCACTGCATCCACTTTGGAAAAAACCAGCGACAAACGCTATTCTGGCACAGGGACACAACCGTCAGGCGAGTCCGACCGATCGATCCTATCGAAATAAACCAAGGATTCTCCGACGAGGATCAATCCAAACTAGTGACCTTACTAGAAAACTTCCAACCCGTGTTCTCGACTGGTGGTCCGCAAACGACCACGAGAACCACCAACCACAAGATTCGCCTGAAGGAAGAAAGACCGTTCCGATTACCGACGTACCGGTACTCACCCGCCAAAAAAACGGTAATTACCAGAGAAGTGGAAAGCATGCTAGCGACCGGTATCATAGAGACATCTCATTCTGACTACTCCTCACCCATAGTAGTAGTCGACAAGAAAGATGGCACGCCGAGGTTCTGTGCAGATTACCGGAAACTAAATGAGTTAACCCATGATGAAACTTCCAAATTACCGGTAATACATGAAACGCTCCGCGACCTCGGAACGGCCACGGTATTTTCCACTATTGTCCTGAAGAGTGGATACTGGCAGTTGCCTTTGGACGAATCATCATGACCATACACGGCCTTATCAACTCCCGACGGAGCCACTTACCAATTTCGGATGATGCCTTTTGCCTTAAGAACCGTCAGAATTTATGACCAACCTTTTCCGAAATCCAACTTTGGAAGAATCCATCGAGACTCACTGAGAACAGTTGTTGCCGCCGTCTCCGAACAGCAATACCGCAGAAACCGATGGCTATGCAATTACTCCGGTCTCTAATCTTGTGCGCAAAATAAAAGACACGCAACAAACCTCGCCAGGAATCCAACGAATCATTGCTGCCTGGGAAAGAATCCTAGCCAACGGCCCTGGCCCAAAGACAAAGCCGACACACACAATGAATATAGGGTACACGAGGGCTATTTGTACCGCGTGACCGAAGAATTACTTACGCTCTTCCCCGGGAGCAGAAGAGACGAAACGACGTCTTCAACTACGTCAAATAATGCTGGGTTTGTGCAGCCGTAAAAAGAGGACCGCTTCAAGAACGCGCCGCTAACCGGCCAAGAGACCCGTCACTGCCGTGGGAGGTAGCGTTCGTCGACCTGATGGAACCATATATGCCAACGAAACTCGCACAGAAATGGATCCTTGTAGTAACGGATCTATTCAGCCGCTGGATAGAAGCATTCCCGATGAAGACGATCATAAGCCCGGCCGTCGTCAAAATACTAGAGCGGGAAGTATTCCAACGATTTGGCTACCCTAAGGCCATCGTTCCCGACAATAGAGGCCAGTTCCTTTTAGTCACCTGGGATGCTGCTCTTCGAAAGTGAGGGTCATATCGTTGAACAACGCCCATATGGCACCTACAAACCAATCCAGTGAAAAGGAAAAAGTAAGATATAAAAAAAGGGGTTACGGATCCAGTTATATCAAAAAGATCCTTCATCGTGGAACGAAGTCTTTCCCACAATTCTATACCAACTGAGAACGCGGAAGAACGCAGCCACCGGAACCACACCTGAAGAAGCGTTACTGGGTCAACGACCAAGGGATTGCAAACTCCCAACTACATCCAGAGACGACGATCCACAACAGCGCATTTTTAAATCCAAACTACCTCTGAGGTTAAAAACCAAAATTTATAACGAATGTACTCTTCCGGTGGCAACCTACGGATGCGAAAGTTGGAGTCTAACAAAGAGGATATTAAATACATTGCAAGTTCATCAGAGAGCAATTAAAAGAAACATGCTAAGTGTTTCGCTAGTGGACCATAAAACCAACGAATGGATAAGGAACACCACAAAGGCCCAAAATATAACACAAAAAATATGTACCCTCAAATGAAACTGGGCTGGTCACGTGGCAAAAAACAGCAGTAATAACTAGAGTGGAATAGTGACTAGATGGAGACTTTGGAGAGAAAAAAGAAGCATAGAAAGACCCCAACAACGATGGTACGATGACATGAAACGTACAGCAGGACTAAACTGGTATCAGGTTGCACTGAATAGGGATGCCTGTAAAGATTTGAGAAAGGTCTATATCCAGAGGATAGAGAACGGCTAGAGAAGAAGAACAAACTTGTGCTGCTGTCATTCCTAAATCTTGTTAAAAAAACTTATTTCAAGTAGTACGATTGCTAGTGCGATAGTCTAAGTAGTGTCGCTGTAGTATTTTAATTTTGATGAAGACTCACAAAGAGTGTATTCAAATAATCTTCTTTTGTATGTCAGTATCCCGAAAAGAACATCAAAGTGTGCTATTCATTGCAAAACAAAAAAGCACAGCTTTGGCACTAAAATGCCTAAAGCTGTTCAAAGCGTTATAGAACTGGTGCGTTGATAGTATCAAGACGTGACAGTGTCTGCTAGCACGTTTTTCCTACTACCTTGGTGAGATTTTTTTTGGCTACTGTTTAAACGCATACATTAACAGTTTATGGTCAGTCAAATGGATCAAATTGAAATCTTCAAAATACTATTGGAAATGTCTAACAGCATCATACGCGACGAGGAGTTTGCGGTAGTAGGCGTTATATTTTTGCTGTACCTCAGAGAGTTTTTACCAATGGTGCTCATATTGCGGAGTTGGAGGCTCAACCATTAGAAAACGAACGACTTTAGAAGATGGGAGAATAAATGCTGCAGCATTTGCTTGGTAGTTCCTGTCTATTCTATTACATCGTTACTTTTGAGCCCATCTCTAAAAAGTAGATTGTACAGTGGAGTTTTTGTTCAAGCTGCATTGTGAATAAATCTTCTACAAAAGTTTACCATTCCAAAAAAGCGTTTCAGCTGCTTGATAAATTTTGTTTTTTGTATCGCTAACCCAAAAATGTCATTTTGAGTTTACCAAAGATGACTATTACTCCGAAACTGGGTAATTGTTTAAAACACAGTTCTAGGTTTTTTAGATGTTGCTGTTCAAATGTAGATGAATAAAACAAAAGATTTAAATGCATTCTTTAATTCCTAAGTCGCGTAACTAATTTATAAAGATGTTTTAATAGCTTATGCCGTCCAAATTTATTGGGATCTGATGAAATGCTTTAATCAAGTCTATCGTGGAAAATCCCTGATGTGTAGTACTGAGTATTTGTCAGGCAGTTTTAGCATTTAGCTGATAATAATCTACATCATCAATTCATGCAATTTTTTAGTTGCGAAAAGGAGCGGTGAAACCTAGCTACTTGTTGACAGATCCATGGGGGCGAATAAGTGCTCAAACTTTTCTTGGCAGCTTTAAGTTTTTCTGGTGCTAGTGGACGGCTACGTATTAATGTCGATTCTATCGATTTGTACTTGCGAGTATTCAATTTTGGTTATTTTATCACGTGGAAAAGGTGTGGCAATTAAATTTCTGAAGTCGAAGAACAATGAAACGTTGTGAGTTTTGTTATTGAGTCACAAATGTTGGATGCTTTCGGCGTCTGTAGCTTCTTACTTTAGGTTGTTGAAGTTGCCAATTTTGTTAAATATTGTAGTGCACAAACTAAATTATTTGTATTCCATTTTTCAGCTTAAGAGCTTGTTTCTTTTTAACTTTTGGGATAAAATATAAGTTTATGTACATCTTGGTAGTTGTTTTTTTATTAATTTTTTCTATTAAAAAAAATCAACCAAAGAATCCTTTCGGTGCCGGGAGCTATTTTGTGGTGCAGATAGATTACGCTAATGGTTTTATCATTTCATCTATAGTTTATTTTTTCTTTGAAATAATTTTTTGTTACTGTACTTGTACTTATTATTATCGCAATAAGTTCTGACTTCTCAATTATGAAACTCCATTTGTAGATTCTTGGTTAAAATCAACTTTTTAATTGCTAATGAATTTTCTTAGTGTCTGTAATAAATTGGATGCAGTAACGTTTAAAAAAATATACATTTACGTAAATGCTAGCTTTAATTGTATAAGCTTGAGGTTTTAAAGTTTACATAACAGTAAACTAGTTAGTGAAACAACTTATTTTACGACTCTTCCAATGTAACAAGTGGCACATAATACCTAGCCAAGATAATTCACATAAACCTTTCATTGTTTACCATAAAGTTTTAATTGCCTCGTACAAGTAAAAATAATAATCATGCAATAAAATGCATCGTCTATTAAACAAAAGCTTAAAAGTTGGTAAAGTTACGCAACGCTCGTTATACTTAACTAGTTTTAGAAAGTTTTTCATCGTATAATAAACCTTTGTTTGCTTGAAGTAACAAATTTTATAGAAAATTTTGAAATAAAAAAACGTCGCATTAACTTTCAAATACTGAAACATCTAAAATACTATTGAAATTGTTATAATTACTTTACTTTTCTTTATTGTAACAATTTTTTTGGATGTTGATACCGAAAACTGTAAACGTTAGAGTTTAATTATACACAAAAAATAATTGTTATTTAACAAATATGGCAACGTTAACGCAGCACGACGCTGTAGGCCGAGAAAGTGAGATATTATGAGGCCAACTAATTTATTTTTTATCCATTCCAAACACACACTTCTACTTAAATAATATGTTACAAGGATTTTCTCGTAGTTTAATTGCTGGCGACTAGTTCAATTGAATTGGCAGACGGATCGCAAGTCTCGATGTGCTAATTATAACGTAAGATTAAAAAAAACTCCAAAACGGCTAGAAACTAGAATGGAAGACACTGTTTAAATCTATCCTAGGCTGAAAGAGAACAAATGACAACACACGACTGGAAAACACGCGTGTGTTAGATGGATACTGTACCACAGAAAAAAAAATTATTCCAATTGGCAGTATCCACTCTCGATGTAGCGAAAAGTGGGCTTTCCGGTACGAAACTTATACGAAACGAAAATCACACCAAAACACTTTTAACGTAAGACATAATTGACTTTGAAAACATAGTTTTTGTGCTACTCTTATCGTAAAGATTAATTTTAGTTCGTTAGTGTAGTAACGCAATGACGAAAAAACTGTTGAGCGTAAAACGTAAAACTATGCTTTGAAAGTCAATTATTATTTAAGTAAAAATGTGTGATATAAAATAGTTTAAAAGTTTTGAAGTTTACTTATAATTAGAAGAAAAACGCTTTAAAAGTTCCATAAATTCAAATATAGAGTATTTTATGGTTAAGAGTTGGTACTTCGTAAAATATTTAAATTTGTAGCTTGACAGATTCGGTTAGTTATAAATGTATTACTAACATTACGTTTATGAAGTTTTCAATGTACTTTTTTTTAATTTTCTCAAAATCAAACCAAAAAAAAATTTAGTCAAAACCACCTAAAATTAAAAATAGAGAACCGTGGAATTAAAAAAGTCAACTAACACATCTGTCTCGGATACACTATAACAGCAAGGAAAGAACTTATTACGTGTCGTTAATCCTTAATTTTCCAAAATACGTATTTCAAAAAAATTCTTGCCACGTCGCTGTACGCGGGTACCACTGGCTGGATATTTTAGAGTAAATAAATATTCACAGTGTTTTGTCGAATGCCTTGATTGGTTTTATTTAAGTTTTTACTATGATTGTAGCTGCAATGAGGATTTTGTTTATCGGAGGTTCTTAGACCGAAATGTATACAGAACAAACCAAAGGTTCAGTGTCATACAACGGAGACCAAAACGGATGTTCAAATATAAGTTTGGAAAAATTTAGCAAAAAAAAATAAAAAAGCAATCATGACTCTCAAAAGTGAAAAAGCGGTGGGAATAGCTAATGAGCACCTGAAACCTGAAATAAGGATGGAAACAATAAAATCAAAATAAATGGCCAAAACATAGAGGAAGTAAAGGAATTTAATTTGTTTCTTTGCACCTCTTGATTTTTTACGACTAATGTTTATTTTTATATCTCAACAGGAGGACGTTGTTATATTGTTCATGATTGGTGGCAATAAATTACTTGTTAGATTATTTTTGATTGGACCTTATTATTATCTGGGAGCATTCAGATTGCATATAAACTTATTGGTTGTCAGATTTGGATTGTAATTTTATATTGCATAAATTCTGTTTTGTTTATGTGTAACGTTAAAAAAAAAAAGAATTTAGTAGTTCAATTCGCGAGTATGACAAATTTCTCGTTAGTATGAAATTTGTCAGGACCTTTCTGCTCTAGCGCTAGACTGTCACATTTTCGATAGCATGCCCGCACTTCATTTTGCATTAGATCATTTGGCGAGTTTGTTACTTGTACGCCCGGGCTAACCTTCACCGTTAGATTGTGTCACGCTGCTAATTTAATATGCGATTATTTGGGGAAGGTTAAAACGGGGTAAGTGGTATACAATTCTCTTTATTGAGGATTTAAATTGACACCTATTAATTTTCTATAGCGGATTTTGGTAGCCACCAACTGCGTTATCATACAAGACTAACAGGTGGTCTTGTTCGAAATATTCCATGACGTCGAAGTATTGATACGTTCTTATCATATCCACCGTCAAAAGTTGAGAACCGCCAAGACAATCCTTTCTTTTACGAAAACAAACATGGAAAATTTAATTGATTAAGTCACAGAGAAACGCTGCGCACTTACGGTCGTAATTATTGAATGCCAAACAAACCTTTTTTTATTTGTGTTAAACGTACATGCTCGTTCCGATCTGGGTTTAATAGTATTTTTTAGGTACATCAAGTACGGAGGTTAGCTAACTTTCCGACTGAGGTAAAGCTTACCTGTAAGTATTACTACTCTTAATTTTTTATTTGTGTTTAGGGGACTAGGTCGTTTAGGACCGTACGTGCATGTTAACTAAACACAATTACTCGTGTTTTTGTGCTTCGCGAATTTATCAGTTGTGCACATCAAATCTCGAAGGCTTAATTTGTTTGGTTGATCTTAATTTAAATATATGTACTTATAAATTTAGACGCTTTGTGTACGTAATTAGTTAGTCCGACAAAGGCAGTTTGTTATACAATGTGTTGCTCGCCACTCGGCGCAACTTCTAGTTTAATCAGCCTACGTATAAATTTTGTCAAGAATTTACATTTCTATGTTTATTTCAACTTCTGTGATATAATAAATATGTATATTCGTTGTTATTACTTTTGTAATTTTGGGGAGAGTTAGACGGTATCCCTCGACTTTAATTTTTCATCGTCTTGGCGCCTTTTTTTTTAGATTCACGTTATAATCACACATAAAAAAGCCTGCGATCCCTCTCCGAAGAAGCTGTGCTAGCCGTTGCTTTGTTTGGTTATGAGAAGTGAAATGGTGCACGTTACTATCCCACGTTTGAGTGTCAATTTGCAATGAATCGCGTTCGTGTCCTACGTCTAAATGCTAATTTGTAATGTTTCGCGCGCTTGTCCGCTAATTGTAAATGCCCGTTTTGACTTATACCTTCCCTGCTAGCTCAGCATGAACCCTTTCTCTACAAGACTCCTGAGGAATAGCACACCAAATAAAATACACCGTCATATAAACGCATTTAATAATACTCAAACGAAATAAACGTACATGCTTTACAAATAAACTTAACGACTAACCTTAACTGCAGCTTTTAATTGTTGGGCGCCACCTTCGTAAGGGTTGATTTCTCTCTTCGCTAGCTCTTCGTGTTTGCGTAGATTCTCCTATTCGATCTCTTCGCGGCTAGGCTACGATTTCGGGGAATCGTACTACGCTTCGAAAGCTGCTGGCGGATGATCACGTACCGATCACGTGTGGTTGGCCTCCTGGCACTGCTTTAACACGTGCTCACTTCTTTATTTGCTTATAGCACAATTTCTAATGTTTCACCCTCTTCTGTATGAGGTTAAACACTACTTTGGTGGTTCTATTGAACCTAATACGCTTTCAATGGCGTATTAATGCTTAAAAATGTGGCTCCTTTCGGTATTACCACAAACACCAACCGCTCTCTTACCGCGTTCACTTCACGCTTGCTTCCCGCTAACTTGTCATCTTCCTGTCATGCGCGCACTTTACGCACTTGCACCAACTTAAACTTAGTAATATACAGGTTGATTCAAAATAATATTACATATACAAGAGATGTACCATTACAGAAGACCGGTGGGACATTGTATTTTTGACAGTTCAACTCTAGAAACCCGAGTTTCTCGTAACATATGTTAGAGCCATTAAGATCATGATTTGTTTCTATAAGAAAACGTTTCTTATAGAACCTATTCTGTGTCATGCTTTCTAATTGCATCTTTGTTCAGTTCAATTTGCTTCTTGAGTATCTTTCTTGAAAGATTCTACCTCATAGTTTTGTGTCCTTTGTGGGAAACCAAGGTTTGATATAGAAAACCCGCTTTAAGATGAGGATTCTGAATAAAAGTCAGAACAAAAATATGGTAGTACCGCCAGGTACAGAATGCAGAGAATCTAAACAAGCCGAAAAAAAGTGGAGAAATTTCAATACTCAAGAATTGTATGCATATATTGGTATCCTCATAACGATGGGTGAATAACATTCCAATAACCAGCACCTCAAAGTGTTGTGGAAGACGGATTCGTATCCCTTGTATCGAGCTATAATGGGAATCAACCGATTTCGAGAGATATACCAGTTCATTCGATTTGATAACGAGAACACCAGAAGTGAGCGACTAAAATCGGACAAGGCGGCTGCTATAGCGGATCTCTGGTTGATGCTGAATGCGAATTTATCATCAAAGTATGTGCCAACTGATTGTGTTAACGGTAGACGAGCAGCTCTTCCCTTTTGGAGGCAGGACAAGGTTTACACAGTAGATTCTATCCAAACCAGCAAAATACGGCATAAAAGTTTGGTGGGTTTGTGATGCGCAAACATCATACCCAATTACCGGACAAATATATACTGGTAAAAGACAGTATGGTCCAGAGAAGGATCAGGGACAACGAGTTGTAAGGTACTTATGCTTACAGTTCAAAGGATCGGGACGAAACATCACCATGGACAATTTTTTCACGGCATTACCCTTGGCTTCTCTATTACTCAGCTGGAGACTATCAATGGTTATAACACTAAAGCACAACAAGCCTTACATCCCAAAAGAGACGAAGAAGAGTAAAGATAAAGAGGAATAGTCCTTTATATTTGGATTCAGTGAAGATGGCAAAGTTACCATTTGCTCCTATGTCCCAAAGAAAGAACGCATAGTTACTGTACTGTCAACTATGCATAATAATATGGACATCACCGGAACTAAACAAAAACCAGAAGTTATCACATACTACAATGCAACTGAAGGAGGTATAGACAATATGGACAAAATGGTCAGTCATTATTCAACAAAAAGAAAGACACTTCCATGGATACAAGCAATGTTTTTCAATATGTTAGATATAGCTGCCCTAGCAGTCTATATAATTTACTCTGAAAACAACCCAACAACATGCAAGGTGTCACACAACCGACGCAATTTCCTTGGAGATCTGGGAAAATAATTATCCATGCCTGAAATTGAAATGCGGAAAATTTGGAATAGAGGCTATACTAGGACATCCGGTGATCCTTCTTCCACAATCCTCTACACAGCCACCACCAAAGGATGCTTCTGGACGCTCGAAACACGTCGGAAGCTGTTTTGTTTGTAGATCAACATCCTCATTTCAAAGGAAGACTCGAAAATGTTGCGAAATTTGTAAACGACGGATCTGTAACGAGCATTCCGTAATAATAACAAAATGTTGTCATTGCAATTGCACTTTGTAAGTCGTCTTATATGTAAAAAAAAAAACTACACCTTTATCAACCAACACATCTTTTATATTACTATTTTTCTTGTTTGCGTACTGCTATGGAAAATACATATATAGGTACCGAGGTCCCTTGAATGTGCGCTTGAGGTATAAACTCCTTTTTTAGGCCAAAACTCATTTTTTTATTGACTTATTTGATTGTATCATTATGTAATCAACTTAAGATGGATTGATTTAGGCTAAACAGAAGTTTCAACAATGTAGCTCAAAGTAAAGTAATAAAAAAACGAACATGAAGATGAAAAAGGTATCGTGGTGGTACCTTCACTCAGAAAATCAGTCGACAAAGGTTGTAGAACTACAAAAATGAATACAAACATTTTGCTAGCATTTTTCATAAATATGTTTAGCGACTAAATAAATCGATATAAAGCTTGTTTGCGTCGTAATAATAAACATTTTGAAAATTTAAATTAAGGAGATTAAAAAATAAAGATAATTTTTATTCTCGATGCTATTTATTCTGGCGGATACCGTATTAGAGGAAATTGAGACTACTGCTATAATATGTTTAATAGTTAGTCAAAGTAAAATTTCACATTCTACATAACTTATAAAATAAATATACTACTACTTCTGTCTTGTCATTTGTTCTACTACAGTTTCAGATAAATTTAAACGGTGTCTCTCACCCTAATCATTCATCGTTTTGGCGCCTTTTTAAGATTTATTTTATAATTTAGCGCCACGAAACTTACGATTCAATCACCGGAACAACTGAGTTTGTAACGTGAAAATTCGAAATTGAGCGAAAATCCGCCTGATAGTAGGCAACTTACCTCGAGTCGTGATTTTAAGTTACGCTCGCAGAGGGCGCTCAAGAGTAGCCGGCCATCTACAAACTTCATTTTATTTTGTCGTTTTGCTGTGTAAGGAACGTGGAAACGTCGGATGGGTAAGAAACATGAAGTTTCTCTTTCATCGTTTAATATCTACTACAACGACGCTTTATTTTAGCAATCAATAACAAATCCGACTAAACGTTCGATGCATACAATAAAAGAGCGATGTATGTTGCTGCAAAACTCATAAAGTAGGTTAGTATTTCGCACGTGGTTAAGAAAATGGAGGCGTATCAACTAATATTTGCTATTTTAGCTCTTTCGTCTTTTCGTCTTTACTTTTGGGGTTTCTACATGTCTGTTGGAATTTTCTTCCGAGTTCTATTGAGGATGATGGACCACGCGCTTTTGGAATCGCTGAACTGATGCGGCAATCGTAGTCGCAGAGGAAAACAAGGATCCTAGTGGGATCGTTGGCGCTATGCTAAAGGTTGGGGGAATGAAGTATCGAGGTATTTATAATATTAAATTTGGAACCGCGGGGGATCACTAGACTTCGGCTCATTTCGTCCACGCGCTTCGGGGTCAGGACTGCTGCTCTCGCTACGTACGCGGCGTTACGTTTTAAGTGGAAACAGTGCGGACTTTATATGTAAATGCTTTTGTAGTTCGAACGTTATCTTGTACATCCGGTACACCTTTTCGACTACAATTACGTCTATTTTAATTGAACGATTTAATGAACTTTTGGAACCTGAATAATTCTGATTAATAATATTTAACGTCACTTTTCTTTATAATGGTAATAGAGTTAATTACGGTGTTTAACAGACGCCTTAATGTAATGGTTGATCTATAATGATTATTTAACGTAACCTACACTTATTTTTTTGTTGTTTCATATAAAAGAATATTACCATTGTCAAGGGTAGAAATTTGGGAGCTATACCGTTTTCTGTAGTAAACTAATTTAATGATACTTTTATTACCGGTCGTGTTGAACTTGACGTCAAGGTCCACGGGCGGTGTAACGTACGTTAACGCAGATAAGTCTTGCTACTATTTACGGTAGCTGCGGAGATACCTTTTAAATATTAACGCTTTAAACTTTTTTTGGCTCCCAGAGTCTATTTTTGGGACCTGCTTTCATCTTGTATGTATATTGTTACCATTTTGAGGTGTTATGTAAGGTAATTTATTTTCGAATTATACCAGTGGCGTAACCGGCGAGTGGCTTTTTCCGTTCCGGAATTGGCTATTAATAAATATCCTTAATAAATGGCTATTGTTGATTCGTACTATGTTTCTTTTGGGGGACCTCGGGTCTAGGATCTCCTTTTCTCCTACCTAGACTGTGTAGCTTCGACAAAAATTCGAGAAGAGGTGGCGCACTTGGGCATTTAGCTTACCTAAAGAAAACTTGGTGTCTTACGATTTTCTTTTACCCGACGACCATCTACGGTGAGGCTAGCCGAGTTAGTCGTCGTTCTTTTAAGTTACGAGAAAAAACACGTAACAAGACTGGGCATATAACATTCGTAAAAATTGAAAAAAATACTAAGAATTTGTTGTCAAAACTTTGTAGAATGAAACCGAAAAACTTATCCAGGAAAAATATTTCAGAGATTATGATAGATAAATTAGTCCCTGCTGACATTGCATTTAAGACTGTACGAGATGCGTCTAATTGGTTACATAACTTTGAAATTTTTTATAACGCAGCTAATGAACATGATCATAAAACTAAATATCTATACTGAAACAATGGAAGTTACTACAAAGAGGTGCTACGTTTGCGCATTTTCATATTGGTCACAAAATTCTCAGCATAATATGCTGTTGAACACGGTATCTGGTTCTGTCATGACGCGACAGGACTGTTGAAGGAACTAGATAACAAATACGTAGCAGAAAAGTAGAGACTTTTTAGTGATTCTAACTTAAGCAGTCTCAATGCTGCACTACTAAACAATGTCAACCAGAAACAATCAATTCCTATTGTAAACATTTAATTTTACTAACTGTGTTAAAAAAATTTACAGTGCAATTGGCTGCATGGCGTCTCGCCCAAAGCCAAAAAAAATTCCTATTGCTCATGCCGTAGGAATAAAAGAAACCTACGACACAATGGATACTCTCTTCATGCTGATTAAGTACTCGGAGTATAATTAAAATATTTTCGGTGATTCAAAGATTATAACCCTTCTGCTAAAAATGCAGACTAGATACACAAAACGCATGTGCTTTTTTTGCATGTAGAGTAGTCGCAATGATAACAATCATTACCTAGTAAAAAATTGCAAAGATCAAAAAGATATGCACAAGCCAAACCCAAGAAGCTCTACACACTTTTAAACCAAGCCATTGTCAATCTTAGTGTAACTAAGTGTCCTTGGCTAATTTCAGACATAAATAAACATTTATAATTCATTTCTTAATTTTAATATTTAGTGCACATTACTTTCCCAAAAAGTTCTCACAATAACATGTAATCGTCGTTTGATTTTGTGCGATTTCTTTTGTGAAACACCCGGTATTCGAGTTGGTTTTATTCGTTTCGTGTACTTTGGGATCCTTTGAGTGATGATGTTAATTTAACGAAGTTATTCCACGTTTTTAAGTTCATCTTTGTCAATTTAATTTGGTAAAAATTGGAAATTCAATTAATTCGAGATTTTACGCTCCTTAAACTTACGTATTCTTCATTTACGTTGATTTGGGCATTTTTTTGTCCTAGTAAAATTTTAATTGTTATGAGTTATGTTTCCTTTTGAGATAAAGTAATGTGATACATTTTAGCAGGGTTTGTATGCATTTATTATAAGTTTTATTGTAAGTACGTAGTTAGTGCATTTGCACTTGAGTCATTTAGGTTGAATTTTATTATATGACATTTAGAGTCCACCTTATAATTTATTACTTCCGATAGACATTTTTAATATTCGGTTTCAAAATTAACCTTAATTATTGTAATTGAGTCTTCTGACTTTTATATTCTTTATTTTTTTAACGTTGCATTTCTTGCCGTGAGAAAGGCAGTCAACGAACTATGTTTTTGTGCGTTAATTAAATTTGTTTGCATCTTCTTTCCACGTCTTGGTTGTACTGTTCAATTTATAAAGATTTAAGTTTTTTTCTTTTATATTGCGTCGATTTAGTTGTATTTATTTTATAACGTTTTAAATTTCATCTTAATCTTTGTTATGTTTAAAATATGTAAAATTTGTTCTCTGTATAAAATTAGTTCTCGGAACGTCCACTTTCGTTGTTGGGGTACGGACAGAAATTTCAAATTGAAACTATTTTTCCGGTGTTTGTGATACACTTCACATTTATGTTCTAACATAAGTACCCAGCGGAGTTTTCACATCTAAAATTTCACAAACATCTGTGTTATAAATAAGTGTATTGTTATCGCTGTTTTTGTAAAATTCTTCTTGGGGTAAGCATTTGACTCATATTTTTGCGATGTACGTTGATTTTCTTGTAATTGTCATAGTGATTGATGATACCACCACGTGTTGAGCCAATTTGGAAGGATTCCTGAATAAGCCATTACCTTTCGCTGGAGGTTATAATTAGAAGCACGTACAAAAAGAAGCTCTCGATCAATTAAGCCACTTCCGACACAATCATACTTGTAATTCGTGTGATGTTTAAGGAACCCGAAAGGCACACCTGCATTAAGATTAGTGAGAACCGCTTAGATGCTTGACACATTTAACTAGAAGTCATTATTTGTCGATAACCAATTTAATAGTGATAAGATCCTATATCTATTTTTTTTTCATTTCCTTAACGATTTTAGAGGATGGTTTGAGCGTGCTGATAGCTATCCACATGGACGACCATAAGTACTCCTTTTTCTTTTACTTGTCAGTAATTTGTACATTTGTCGAACGTGAAATACGTACGATATAGGTATAACTATTATCACAATCAACGCATTCATTTGTTTGTTCTTGCGGTGTCGATTTACGTGAAATGCGATTTGCAACAGGTGTGAAGTCACTAGTTTCACATTAAATCAAAGATTAAGTCTAAAATTACATACTACTTGATTCTATTCTGTTGGATGCATTTCGATAACTTTGTGTGGGGGGTTGCCTAACCCCCAGGACTTGTATTAACCCTATAACTAATATTTATAAAATCATTTTTTACTATTATTTATGTACCTAATTCTTTTAACTTTCAATATCTTCTCTCATTAAAAAATAAATATATTTGTCGTTATAACCAGGGCTTTGCCATTTACTTTATTTCACTGTTGGATAAATTTAAACGGCGTCTATCACTCTAGTTTCTAACGGTTTTGGCGCCTTTTTAATTTGTTTTATAATTTAATACCACAAAACTTACAACCCAAACCTCCAAATTCAAATGAGTCAGTCGCTAGCCATTTACGTTGCGAGAAAACCTTCGCAACTTCTAATTTAAAAAAAAATTTATTTAAATTTTTTTTTTGCACTGACACAATTCACTTTAATTTTACTTCTTACGTTTTTTTTTTATTTTGCTTGTTATATAGTTGAAAGATGTGTTAAATGATTAAAGTTGTAACAAAGTTTCTATTTTTTCGTTTTTTTTTAATTAAAATCTTTTCAGATTTTAGTGTAATACACTCTATTAAGGTAGGTCCCATTTAGAGTGTATTCAACAGGAGCGGGTTTTTGGTTGGCAAAGTCCAGTGGCCCCTTTTTGAGCAATAAACCTTCCTGGCGCCTGTTTGATTTGGACTTTTGTTAATTTGATTGGACGTTTCGAGTTTTTCCGAAATCATTTACAAATTTCCGAATTTAACTCACGACCCCATCTTCACTGAGCACCGGCAAATACCACGTTTAGGTTACTTTCTTTCAGGCAAAATATTTTTACAGTTTTTGCGCGTAACAAACAATTCAACGTAGTTATCAGCATTATCCTTAATAAGCTATACGCGTACATAATTTTTTCTTGACGTGCCAGAGCAAATCTAAAGGCAGTTGTGTATTCAGCGCATATGAACTACGCGTTTTCGATCCAGTAGCAGATAGTTTATTTATTTATTTTGATATATAGCGTAATTAATTCATTTTATTTTGTGATCTGTTTTACTTTTCAACAGCAAGTAAAATTTTATACGCCATCTGTCAAAATACTGTCATGTAAACGATGCTGCAGATATTTTATGTTATATACGTGACGTATATACTTAGAAAGCTTAACAAAAATTATTGCAATTGTAAACAGAAATATATGCAAAAAACACAGCAATTAAAAAGATTGATTACAATACAGCACAATATAAAAATTGAATCAAATAAAATAAAACTGTAATATTTTTGAAAAACAACAAAAAAAACAAGCAAAAGAACAAAACCATCAACTAAACAAAACAAATTTAAAATTTCAATTTATACACAAAAAAGTTTTGAACTAAGTAGGTAGTTTAGAAACTAATCATTTCAATTTACTCAAAATAACTACTAATTCAAATTTAAAAAAAAAACTTGCTTTAAAACCAATTTAAAAAAATCATTTCCGTTAAATTACATAATTGACAGAGCAAAAAAATCTAAAAAATCTTCTTTCTTTTTCAATGAATACAATCAACAATATCTAAGAAAGTACAAATTAATTTGTAGTATTAATCTTATGTAAACACTATTTTTGTTTCAACAATATAACAAATCAGTGTTATATAATATAATTTAATTTCTGTTTTTATAATTTTTTTTATAAGTTACAAAACTTAAACTTCAACAGAAAGAATTGTAATTTACTTGCTTCGGTTACAAAATCTAAAAGTAAATAAATAATTGGCACAATCGGATAAAAACTAGAGAAAAAAATTGACGACATATTGTAAAACGTGTTTAAGAATAAATGCATGAAATTTGAGTAGGTCGTGGCAAGCAAAAAAGACGAAAAGCAAGAATGTCAAGATCGCACGTAAAAAATATCTCTATTTGTGTAGGGACAAAGAGTTATCACGTAAACAAATTTAGAAAGTGCGCAGTTATAATACATAAAAGTAAATATTATCTGAAATAATAAACGTATTATACATTATGTTAAAATTTTATAAACCATATATTAGACATATCTTGAAATAAGATTATGAACCGTTTGTTACTATATAAAATACTTGAGAAAAATGAGAAAAGTTTCAATCTCATACATATAAGTTCAACGATCCTTTCACTATTGTATCCATTTGTGTTATATTTACATCTTATTTAAATTTTAGTAAAATCTATTGTCAAGCACATGGTAATCGCAATTTATATTTTGTAGAGCATAATACCTAATAGAAATTTATTTAAATATTTATAATAAAAAAAGTGTAATCAATCAATTTGTTTTTAACTTATACAGTAAATAACTATTAAAATCAAGTTTGAAACCTATAAATTAGAAAAAAAACTTACGTTTCTTTTAAAGTTATTGATATTCCACACGTACCTGAAAGAGAAAGAAGTATTTTTAAAATATGGTAAAATCAACAATTTTAAATAATTTGTAGAAAAAAAATCAAATTTTGACAATACTGTCAAAAAATTATTTTCTGTTTGATATATTTTAGGTTGTGTATAAATTGACAAAAAAGCCACACACCGCGACTTTTTTCGTTCAATTCTAAATCGAAAATTCTAATGTTAAATTGTTGTATTATGCTTAGTATTTCTTGAGAAACCACTTAAAAAAACATACACTTGGTGATAAAGTAATTTAGCGCCCAGTTTTTGGTAGCCATTAGTATGCATTTTAACTGTGGCCATTATCTTAACAGAGAACCGTTACAAGTGTTCTGTCTTCAACAAACTAAATTGTAATAAAGCATAAAAATAAAGATCTAAAAGTATACAATCCCTTTTATCAAAACGATTAAAATTATTGTTCATGGTCCTTCGAGCCGGATAAAACAATTGTGGAGATTCAAGTCCTGCATCGAATAGATGATAAAAGAAATAATATATAAAAAAACTTCCTGGACAACCCACGCTATGCTTTAACGCCATGATGCACACAAGAATCAATTAAATAATGGTGAGCTCCTCTGTTCTTTTCCTATACAAAAAAGTATCTATTATTGCTTTAATTATCATTAATAAGGTATAAAATCAAATCGTTTTTTTTTTATTTTATAATGGCTGAGATTAAAAGGTTACATAGGAAACGGGAGGCATTAAACAAAAATTGACTAATTTCGAGAAATTATTAACAGATAAATTCAATTCTAACAATGAAATAACTAAAGAAAGCTTAGTGGAATTATCCAATCATGTGCGTCACGCAGAGTTTTATTAAGGGAGTTTGAAACAGTTCAAGATGAAATAGAATTTGTTTGTTCCGACAATGATTTGGAAAACGAATACGGAATAAGGGCGTACGTTAAATGAATTAGTAAGTGGTTCAGATTTGTCACAATCAGTAAAGTTACCAATAATTAATTTACCTAATTTTAAGGGTAGTTATAATAAGTGGTTGAAATTTAAAGATACATATGAAACTTTAATTTACAATAATACATTTATTAATTCAGTTCAAAAGTATTTGTATTTACGTTCTACATTGGCAGGTGATGCTTCTAAATGTCTTTATTCTTTGGAAGTGTCCGCTGAAAATTTGTAATAGAAAAAACAACAAAAAGTTATTATGCCACAATCACATAAAGGCATTGTTTGATATAGAAAAAATTAATAAAGAATCAACGACAAATATACGCAATGTTATAGACACATTGTTTAAACATTTACACGCATTGAAATCACTTAGAAATAAATGTCTTTCTGTTGATTCATTATTGATTTACTTAATTTGTAGTAAATTGGACAAGTCTACATTAACTGAATGGGAACCACACAGATTATCTACAGATTTTCCCTCATTTGAGTTTTTCACCAATTTTTTAAGAGATAGAGCAGATTTATTGGAAACTCTCGAAATAAATGCTTGTTCTAACAAACTCCCAAAGAATTTTAAACATCAATCGATTAACTTAGTTGCATCTGAAAGAAAACGTTTTTATTGCTCGGCAGATCATTTGATTGTAGCGAATTACTTCGCAGCATAAATTATGTAAAAATTTGTGTTTGTGTCAGGGACACTCGTTATGCAGATGCAAACATAATAAACATAATATTCTACTACATGTTGATGATAGTCCAGCCGTACAAGTAAATTTGGCAAACAACGTAAATCATCATGTTTTATTGTCAACAGTAGTTATTAAAGTAATGGATTCCAATGGAAAATTTCATAGTTGTAGAACTTTATTAGACAATGGGTCGCAATCCAATTTTATCTCTTCGAAAATGTTCAACTTGCTCAAACTGGAAAAATCATCAACCAATATGTCTATAATTGGCATCGATTTATCAAAATCTTCTTTTAAGGAGAAATGCAGTGTTCATGTTCAGTCAGTGTTTTCTGATTACAATAAAAGGGTTGATTGTTTTATAATACCGCGTATCGCTGAACCTTTACCTGCTACTACACTGTATATTTTTGATCTCAAGTTTCCGGATCATGTAAAACTAGCTAATTCTGGTTTTAATGTATCTTCGGAAATTAATTTATTACTAGGCGCCTCCATCTTTTGGGAAGTCTTAAAAGGTTCACATATTAAAACACCAAATTCATCCATGTTACACGACTCATTATTCGGATGGATAATATCTGGTTCGTTAAATATTCCATCTACTCGGAGTGTTTGCAACTTATCAAGGGAGTTTTCTTTAGAAAAGTTTTGGGAATTAGAAGAATGCAGTTTTTCTGTGGTTCCTTCAGATGATGACATTGTATGTGAAGATTCATTTAATTTAACCAGAAGGACGTTTTTCTATATAATTCCTCTTAAACGTTCTACAAATAATTTAGGTGATTCTAAATCAACTGCTATAAAAAGGTTTCTAAAATTAGAAGAGCGTCTAAGGGTTGATCGTCAATTGAGGCACGATTATAAGAAATTCATCAATGAATACATTGAATTAAAATATGTCTCCTATCAAAAATCATTCAAATACTGCATATTACCTTCCGCACCATCCGGTAATTAGGGAAACTAGCGCAACCACCAAATTACGTGTTGTCTTTGACGGTTCATGTTCCACCACATCAGAATGATCCTTTCATGATATCCAACATGTAAGACCTCACATAATCAACGATTTGTGCGGTTTATTAATTAAATTTAGGAAATATAAATATGTGATATCAGCAGATATCGTCAAAATGTATCGGCAGATACTGGTTGACTCGTCACAACGTTCGCTTCAAACAATTGTTTGGCGTAATGACCCGTCAGAAGATATTCAGTTTTTCCAGCTGAATACAATTACGTATGGTACCACGTCCGCACCATACTTGGCAATTCGTTGTCTGCATCAACTATCCAATGATAATTTTAGAGCTCATCCTAAAGCATCTACCGTAATTAAAAATGATTTTTACGTAGATGACCTTCTTAATAGGTTTGATACTAAGGAAGAGCTAATTTCAGTAATAAAAGAAGTATTTTGATTTGCAATTCTGCATGTTTCCAGCTACAAAAATGGAAATGTAGTGACAGTGAAGTGCTAATAAAATTAGGTGTTTCATCTTCTGAAACTTCTAACGTACTAGGCAGTCACGGTCTTACAAAAACATTAGGATTAATTTGATCTTCATCTCGTGACATTCTTTTATTTTGCATTAGTCCGATGCCTCAAAAAGCAGTTACTAAAAGAACAATATTATCTGCCATTGCACATGTGTTTGAACCACTTGGCTTGATTAGTTCCGTGACGATTGTTTTAAAAATTTTAATTCAGAAGTTATGGTCACAAACGACGATCCTATTCCTAAACAGTTGCATAAATTGTGGATGGCCTGCAAAAACATCTTCTAAACCGTTTAGATATCAAAAGGCATGTAATGTGCAAAGATCCAATGTTGATGGAAATTCATGGTTTCTGTCAAACTCTGCCTACGCGGCGTGCATTTACGTTCGAAGAATTGATACCCTAGACAATGTAACAGTATCATTATTGATCGCCAAAACTAAAGTAGCCCCACTAAAATGTCAAACTATTCCTCGGCTTGAGCTTTGTGCTGCTCTATTATTGGCAAAACATTTAAAAAAGGTAAGAGATAATTTCTCATTCCAGGGCAATGTCTACTTGTGGTCCGATTCTCAGATAGTGTTAGCATGGATAAATTCAGACGCAAACTGTCTTCAAACGTTTGTGTCGAATAGAATCTCGGAAATTCAGGCGTTGAGTTCCCGATCATGTTGGTGTTATGTGCAAGGCAAGGAAAACGCTACTGATTTAGCTTCAAGAAGTACACCACCTCAAACCTTAGTTAAAATCTCTGGTGGTTTGGTCCTCAATGGTTATCTGATTATTCAGCAATTTTTCAAAGTTACAAAATAAAGACTACAATAAAATTACCGGAATGCAAATTAAGGGCGTCTTTTCTAATATGCACAAGTAACAATTTAAATGTATTTAATAGATATTCGTCCTTTTCCAAATTGAAACGTATACTAGCGTACTGCTACAAATTTTACAATAACTTAAAATGTCAAAAATCAAATAAAAAGGTGGGTCCGCTTCTTTTCAAAGAAAATAATTTTACTGTTAAGTCATTGATAAAGCTTGCTCAGTTGGAAAGTTTTGGTGACACAATATCCACATTAAAGTCTGAAGGTGAACTACTTGTCAAACATAAATTACTTTCGTTAACACCTTTCATTGATGATGAGGGAATCCTCAGAGTAAGCGGTCGTCTAAAATATTCGAACTTATCCTTTGATGTTAAACATCCCATTTTATTATCTGGAAAACATCATCCAATTTATTTAATTGTCAAGGACATGCACTTCCGCTTAATACATGCCGGTCCTCAACTTACATTGTCTGCTACAAGACAACTGTATTGGCCCACATCGGGTATAAGCCTAGCCAAGAAAACAGTTAGGGAATGCCTGACTTGTTTTAAATCAAATCCAAGACCCTATTATGGGTAATTTACCTAAGGCAAGAATAACTATAACAATTCCTTTTACTCGTGTCGGCGTAGACTATGGTGGTCAGTTTGTTTTAAAGAACAGAAGGGGACGAGGAAGTAAAGCGTACAAAGCATACATTTGTATATTTGTATGTTTTTGTTCAATGGCAATTCATGTGGAATTAGCAAGAGATTTAACATCTGAGGCGTTTTACTTCTCGTAGAGGCAAACCTGACCACATCTATTCAGATAACGGGACAAATTTCGTTGGAGCAAAAAGAAAATTATCTAATATCGCTGCGTTATTTTTTTTTGTAACTTGATCAGCGTCTTAAGGAGGCGTTGCATACACTCTTTCTTTAATGAAACTTCAAAAAAGTCTAGTGGATCGAATGGGACCACCGCGACCAATTCATCTATTCCGAAAGTGTTTATCCAACCATTCTCTTACATTACGAGCAAAGCGAGCAGGAACTCCATCGTGCACGTAAATTATGTTATGGCGTATGTTCAACGGTTTCTCGTCAATAACTTGTTCCAATACATTAAGGGGTACCCATTGCCATTAAGACGATTTGGTAGATAAACTGGCCCAACGATCTTGTGATTTATTATGCCCAGAGAAACGTTAACGGAAAACTTTCTTTGGTGATCATATTCTATAAATTCATGCGGGTTTTCATCTACATAATAGTAAAAATCATGAGTATTAAATACACCATCTCTGGAAAACATAGATTATTCATTCCAAAAAACACACCGGAGAAAGTCGCAATCTTGAATCGAATTTAAGATTGTGTTACAAAAATTTAATAGTAATATGTTGTTATAATAGAGAAATTTTAGAAACGTGATATGATAAAGCAGGTTTTTTTTTGTGTAGAACCAATTGAACGGTCTTTTTGCTAGGGATATTTAATGTTGAAGCTAACTGTTGGGTACTAAGCGAAAGATCTTGGTGTACAGCGTTCATAATTTGTTCTTCTAGTTGTATTGCACGCTTTTGTCTCGAAGTCGTTGATCCAGTCGAAATGTATTTCTTCTAGGTTGTTTTCGGTTTGGAACACGTACGCCATACTCATTTGCGATCGCGTTAGCATTTCCATTACAGAAACCATACACCAGGTACATATCGGCATATTCATTGAATGTAAAATGCAGCAGCAATGAAGAGCCAAAAACGTAAGACATTAGAAACGCAAATATCAAACTAACAACGTCGAGAAAAAAACATCCCAGCTGTAAACCAAGTGTCTTCACGGTCTTACACATAAATCTACATCACTGTAAGACAACTTCAGAACTGTGTAAGAACGAACAATATTGATATATCTTAGTTCTATAGAGGTACTGTCAAGGGACTAAGCATGGGAGGTGACAAAGAACGTATCATCCCAAGAGGTAACCATTTGAGAGCTTGTATCCTAGCAAATAACGGTAACCATTTACTACCAATGTGGAAACTCAATACAAAATACCTAATGATAATAAAAACAAATTAAAATTGCCACAAGGACAAGTAAATACGTACAGAAAATTCAATAACCTGCAACTAAGATCTCTTTAGAAGGAGACTTAAACAGGAACCGGACGAATGTCCGTCAATACACCTCGGTGGAAATAGAATTCTTCTTCTTTTTCTTTTGAGTTAAAGGGAATCCCTATTTTTCTTTACGCATTGGGCTATGGAGTTTCTTCGGCGGATGTTAAAACCCAATTATTTGCCCATCATTTTTGTGGTCTCCCCGTATTTCGTCTTCCTGCTGGTCTCCGATCTCTAGCGACTTTAATTAGTCTGTCCTCTCATATCTCTTGGGACATGGTCGTTCCATTCCCTTCTTCTCTTCCGTATGAATCTAACAATGTCTGATACTCCGCAATCTTCTCTTACTTCGAAGTTTCTTACTCTGTCTAGTCGTGTCCTCTTCGTTATCATTCTCAAAGTGTTCATTTTTGAGGTTCTCATCAGTTGTTTAATTTTGCTGCTGTCAGCGCGTGTTTCTGCTGCATAAGCTATAACTGGTCTTATCATCGCTTTGTATATTGTTATTTTGCTTTCCGTTTGGAGATAATTATTTCTCCAGGTCACGTCTTTTAGATATCCAGATATGCGTGCCCCTTTCATGACTTGAGTTCTGACTTCACTAAATTGGTTTCTCTCGGCTGTTATCTCTACCCCTAGGTATGTAAAGTTCATTACTTGCTCTATAATTTTGTCGTCTACCATCAGTTTGCATCGTCTCGGTTCTTTGGAGATTACAAGTGCTTTGGTCTTCTCGCTAGAAATTTCCATGTATTTTCCCGCCGTGTTTCCGAACCCATATAGGAGTCGCTGAAGATTGTCTTTTGAATCAGCAGTTAATACTGCGTCGTCTGCGTAGTGTAATATGTTGATACGTTCGTGCCCATATACATATCCGGCGTTGTTTTTTATTCCATCTATCAGCTTATCCATCACAATGCTGAAAAACACTGGGCTTAATAAGTCTACGGATACAGCTTGTGCATTTTATTACTTTAGTCAAACCCATCGCTGTTTGGATTTTAGTTGTTGTGTTCGTGTTTATGTCTTTCACTATTCTTATCAACTGCTCCTTTCCTGTAGTATCGTTACGTCATCCAGTCTAACCCGATTGAATGCCTTCTTCAAGTCAACAAAACACATAAAGGCCGGTGCGTTGAATTCGATCAACTATTATCTAGAAATATTTTCGTGAACAATTTCTGTGTTGCATTCAGAAATGTCTTTTGTAATTTTCGGAGTTGTCTTTTTTTCCCTTTTTAAATATAGAGATGTTTATGCTGGTTTTCTATTCCTGAAGAACCTTTCCGTGTTCTAGTATTATGTTAAACAGCGTTGTCATTATTTCCGCTAGGCAGTCGCCGCCATACTTTAGAAACTCATTACTTATTCCGTCTAGCCCTAGGGCTTTTCGATTCTTCAATGTTTTTAGTCCTTTCAGTGTGTTTTCATTGGCAACCTTTACCTTTACATTGTTGCTTTCTGTCGAAGTTCTTACTCTAGGTGTGCGTTGCTCTTCTCTATATAGCTCCTTGAAGTATTCTATGCACTTTTCGTTGTTAATTACGTTCAGTTTCAGGGTTTCATTTACCTTCGATTTTCTGTTTTTTAACATTTTTCAGATTTTCTTTTGCGAACCGCACAAGTCTTTTTCCATATCATTTGTGAACCGCTCCCAGTATTCTTCTTTCAGTCGTCTTATTCTTTGGTTGGCTGTGTTCCGCTCTTGTAATACTGTTTTTTCTTTTTGTCTGTGACTTCTTTTACTTCTTTTGTGAACCAAAGTGTTTTTTTTCTGTGTGGGTTCCTGCTTGACTCTCTGCCTTCCAACAGCTTACTCCGCGGCATTGATTATGTTGTTTTTTATTTTTTTCCAGGCTTTCTCCGGGTTGTCATCATGGTGTAATGGCGTTTGTTCTATTTTGCATTTTAGTCTCACCGCGTATATGTATCTATTATTGTCGTTTTTAGTGATTGTACATTGAAATTAACATTTTTTCATATATTGGAACTTGGATCTTATATATAGGAGTAATGCGTGATCTGAGGTCAGCGTTCGTAGGTCCAAGCTTTCGGCCGGAGTAAAGTTTCTGTTAGTTATAAAGTAGTCTAGAGCCGATCGTTGTCTTTGTGTGTTGTTAAATGTATATTTATAATAAGGATCGTGTTTGAAGAATGTGTTGTTAATTCTCAGACTATAGTGAGCGCAGAAGTCAACCGGTAGATCTCTATTGTCATTTCTGGGGTCTTCATTGAAGCGTTGCTTAATGCCAAATACTATGTCATCACCTATTCGTGCGTTAAGGTCTCCCATGATAATTATGTGATGGTTGGGCGGTATCGTGTCTATTAAATTTTGAAGCTCTTCATAGAATGTTTGATTTGGAGATGTCGGTTTTAATGTAGTTTTTAATATTCTTTCATTATTGTAGTCAATGTTTACAATATGCTGTATATTTTTACATGTAGCAGCGTTCATACGCATTCCTTTGCTCTTTTATGCTTCTCCTTTCCACTGTACATGAAAATGTAATTGTTGATTTTTTGGGCACCTATTCCCTTTCTTTTAGTTTCGGTTATGTTACATATGTCAATCTTCCTATCTAAGACTTCGGTTACTACTTCTTGGTCCTTAATATTCTAGGATCGCACGTTCCATGTACCCAGTCTTAATGTTGTACCTGTATTCCTTCTTTTATTCCTTTTTCGTTGCTTTGTCGTTACCGTTTTATCCGTCCTGATTCCAAGGCTATGTGTGGTTCTGTGGCCGTTGTTCTTCTTTTACGATGGGTATATTGTTAATCTGGCCCGTCAACCCTCCTTCTTTACTAGGGCGTGGGACCGACATGGCCACAGAGCTACTCAGTCCGCCCTATGACCACGCAAACGGAGTTGGAAATAGAATTAATGAACAATATCAACAAAAGATTTATCATAAACGCTTATAAAAGTAGTTTCCTAAGACTCTTTAGATTTATCTTAAAAAAATAAATACGTAAATTTTTTAACCAAGTCAGAAAAACGTAGAAGATAAAAAGAATAATAAAATATGGCTACGCTATTAGAAAAACAAAAAAAAGAATCTTTAAGCAAGCACTGTGAAAAGATTGAATATATCATCAGAATGTGTTACCCTTTAGAAGGCTTTGTAGAAACATATCTAGGATAAACTGGGACCACTGCAAAAACCACAAGAAAATTACACTTTTCTCCAAGAAAAATTAAGAATTAATGCCAAAAAGTACATCAATGCCTGCAAATATAGTAACAAGTTAAACTTTGACATATTTAAAAAACAAAAGATAAAGGAGGATTTGAAATTGGCTAACAAACTGGCAGACAAAAGTAAAATTTGGACTGCAAAATTATTTGCACCATATAAATCTCTAGGTCTCAATGAGATGTTAGCAATTCTGACACAACATGGGTTTATATCTTTGCTTTTGCCTAAAAGTAGTTTTGATATCTCAAGCAGAGCGGAATCGCATGCCCAGGCAGAATCTATTTGTGCATTCACATTTTTTGTACAAGACTACTGAAAAATTAATTGATACCACGAAAACTTAAAAATAAAGGAATACATGTGCAAGAATATGCAAATTACATCACTATATTGATATGCAGTAAACCTTACCAAGACAAAAATAGCAGCTTTCAATTGTAGAGAAAAAACTGAGCAATGAGGTTAAAGTGAGAATCCTTGTAGATACCAAATTAATCATTAACGCTCACTATAAAAAAATCAATGAAGCTACTCGGGCATTTTAGGCATGTAGAAGTTTGATCGGAAAAACATGGGAACTAAAACCAAAAATATTTTTTTTAACATACTCTAAAGTAATAGTTACCATAGTCAAATGTGATCTCTAATTTAGCGTCATAAAAAATCCATAACAAGTCTCAGTAAGAAACAGAGTCTAGCAGGGCTAGAAATTACAGGGGCAATGTTAAGAATGACCACTGCAGCTAAATATAATTTTGCTAGACTATCAACTTTCAAAAGGCAAATAGACAATAGAGAAAGCAGCAAGCCTCTGGCATGCAAATAGTTCAAAACTAAAAAACAAAACTAAACGAAGAAAACCTTTCATTATTATAAAAGTGAAAAATAATCCTGAATGTAAGATCCGTAGAGAAGAAGAAAAAGGACGAAAAAAGCTCTAGAACAGCAAAATAAAAAGTAAAAATTCATTGAAAACTAAATGTTCAAAGTCAATTATGATATAAAAACGAGTATGTGACAAGTAGAACAGTCGTTTAAAAAATTTAAAAATTTGGTTAAAATTGAAAAAAACCGATACTAAAGTCAATCTCAAATTTAAGAGATTTAGTAATCAATGTAGTACCAACATTATATTTCTGATGATTTCAAATTTTTTGTTTAGTTTTTCAAAAAAGAATGTAATCCTTGTTACGCAAATTACTATTATTTTATTTTAACGAAAAAAAAAATTCTGTTGTAATAATTGTGTTCAATTATATAAAATTTTGAAAACAAAAAATTCGAAACGTGTCTGCAAAAAACTAAACACTAAGAAAAAAAATGTTTATATAAAGGATTAATTAAAAAAACAAGATATGACAAAACGTCACAGATACTAATATACGAAATAGCTCAAAAAAGCTCTATAGTTCTATAAATAGTAAACATAACATTTATTTTTAAACAAAACTAATACACACATATGGTAGTTTATCTAAGTATTTCTTGCAATACGATTCAATGTTGTATGATTCTATTTTTAGAAAAGAATAGAATTAAATTGCATTGTATTGCAGTATACAATCTCTTTGAAAGCTTTATAGGTATTCCTGTACCGAACGTTATCTGTTTAGAATTTAAAACAGAAACATTTTAAGTAATTATAATAAGAAATCGTTGTAAAATAATTACATAAACATTTCAAGCGTGCAAATACATAAACAACAACAGTGAGGTAATACTCAATAAAATAGACGATTTTTAAAACAACTTAAAACTAAAATAAACAACACATTAATAAAAAATAAAAAATAATAATTGTAGAATAGATTAAGTGGTTCAGTGCTATACCCGGTTTAAAGCTCACATAAAAAAAGGAATTCCTAGACAAAGTTAACCGACTAAAACAAAATTGAATAATGTTCATAGAACCTACAAAGTGCTTCTGAATAAGATTAAGCGAACTATGACGACACATGCAACAATAAATACAATTAAAAAAAAAGAAATTCACTACATTTGAAGTCACGAAACAAAATCATTTAACAAAAGAAAACAAAAACATAACAAAATTCACTTACCACAAGATTTATATATGTGCCACGCAAGAAACAAAAATGAAAAGGAACAGACGAGAACAGCCTTTGACAAAAAAAATAAAGGTAATCTTAGTAGAAAAAAACATGTTTACTCCAAAAAGCCGAAGAACTTTGAAAAATACTGTTTTTAAAAATATAATCCATCTATATGGAAATATAAGAAATAAATTTGAAGAAGCTGGTTGTCAAGTGTCAGAAATGACAAATCGATGAAATCTTTATGAAATAGGTTATAACGGACTACGATCTGACAAAAAAAGAAATGTAGTCAAGAGTAGGTTAGACTGGGTTGTGTGTTAAGGGTTGAAAAATTCACCAAATTTTGAGTCACCGCATCTTCAAATAAGTTTTACCACCCCGTTCAAGACTGGGATTGCCGTCTAGTTTCTGGGTCCAGCCAGCCGCAGCTTTTGCCAAAAAACAAATTAATCTCAGTTATTCATAATTTGCGTTTATTGCAAAAGATTTCGCTCCAGTTATGTTTGTGTTCATTGTATCCAAATGTAGTAATTGAGTCGCCGTTAGTAAATAAATTTAACAGATCGACAAGTATTCATTCATGTGTTTGTGGTTTAATCGTAACCTAAATAAGATTTGCTTCTTTTATTAATGCGCCATTAATATTTTAGTAACTTTAATGACATTGAAATTACACACGTCGTGAGCTTCGCAATTTTACGTTTAATATTTTTTGTTTAATTTTTAGGTTCGTTTGCTTACATTATTAATAAGTAACCATACCGTTTCCTTCATTTTTTGTTTTTCAATTAAATATCACCGTTTGTATTTTGCAATTTTGTGTTAAGCTTATGTAAATTTTATTGGTCAATTTTAATTTACTGTTTTCTTATTTTGCATTTTTTGAAAATTTATTTGTTTTATAACAAATTTGTAAATTATAAAGCGCGCGCGTTGTTTTTAGTAGTAATTTTAGATTTGTGACGTTACAACCCCAAGGTAAGTTCATTAAGGGTTGTAACTAACCAGATGGGATTCTGAGTGATCAAGGATCTAGAAGCTAATTTTATCGTGTACTTCAGTGTTTGATATTTCCGAAATAATCAAAAATTTCTATTATGAGCTAATTCACCTTCTACCGCTAGTAAAAACCACCAAGTAAAAACCCCGTTTACGTTGAGTTTATTTAGGCATTTTTTATATTACCATGTTTTGCAAACATTTTTTTGAATAGTTTGACTGAAAAGCAATCTTCGACCTCTGAAACGTGAACATTAACAGTAACTATTTTTGAGAGATTTTGAGACTTTGGAGGACTCGTAGTCTCTGAGCAATAAAATGTTGTATCGTTCTTATCTAAATTGGGATAATTTTTGTCGTAGACTTTTAAAACGCTCATTTCACATGAGTTTAAAAATGCCCACTTGTGAGAAAAACGCAAAATTTACACAGAAACTCGTAAAACAAATAATATTAATTTATCGAAGTTACCTCTAGCTGTTATATACAAAAAATTATTATTAATTTATAAAAATATATTATTTTAAATTTATTCAAATAATTGTAAACCTTAAAACTTATTTTCAACGTGCAAGAAAGACGATATAAATAAATCCAGTTAAAGTTACACTTGTAAAGTCTAAAACTTTCGAGTTAATCCTACATCACAATACAGTTATAAGCAGAATCATAATGAATAATCCCTTCTAGTGTGTTTTATAATTAAATGTCTTAATAAGACATATGAATAACATCAGAGTTTAGGTTTAATTAAAACTTTAAACCGAAAGGACATAAAGAAAATATTCAACGCCCAAGAGCGAATAATTATATGTTTGACGACAAATGTAAAAGAACTAACAAGAAATATATTAAATAATGTTTTATATCCTTGAGTTAAAAATAAATATAAAACACAAATAAAATATTCTTATTTTCATATAAGGAAAGTATAGCGATCGCCGTTTTTTGCAGAATTTTACGTTTTAAGGTCTCCTGAATCAGAAAAATGTATTGTTGACTAAAAAAATGTTGAGTGTGTGTGTGTGTGTGTGTAACGTTGTACCCACGATAACTCTCGAACCAAAAGTCTTAGTAACTTGAAATTTGGTATTCTCTCAGTTCTATCAAAAGATGAGTCTGGTAAAAAAACCGAAAGTGGCTGTATTCGTCATTTTTAACAATTTTTTTAATATAATTTTGTACGTATGCAAAATTACTGAAATTATTTTTACAGTTTCTTATAGAGATAATACTTCTTAACAATTTATTCAAATAAAAAAAATCTAACATTAACAGTTTATTAGATATTTTATTTATAATTTCAAATGAATTCACAAATATAATCTAGGTTCGAATCCTGACTGCAACATTTTTTTTAGAAAAAAAATTTGTTTCTTGAAAGGAATGCAGGATACGTTAAAAATAATAATTTACTGCACTGACTGACTGTACATACAGTACAAAAATCACACAAAAATAATTTTAACATAACAATGTGGAATTGCCTTGTTAAATATTGTTAAATGTTTTACTTAGTATTGAATTCATTAAATTACAAGATTATTAAAACAAAAAGTAGAAGTACTACATGTTATTGTTAGAATTATATACGCTTGTTACGTTTCTCGTTGATTGTCTTTTTTTGCTCTATCCTATTCTCTTCATCAGTCGGTTCAGACGTACCCTTGGTGTTTCCGAGCTGAGGATCTTATCAGTGCGAGGAGTCGCGCCTAAATTTTTTCAATTTTTTTAATTATTTTTCTCAATTGTGCTCACACACCGACATACATTATACGCATACGTGATGACGTGATTGTTTCTAACGGGACCCGCTACAGAAAAAAATGGCAACAAATTTATGATAAAAATTTCATTTTTTTTTACTTAGATGGCTTTGCGAAGGCTTTAAACAACATTAAATCTTCCAATTATTTTGCATGTGTTAGTTTGATTCAAAATGGCAAGTTTTGGTCACTATTAGAAACGAAAAAAGTTCCAATCGAATAATTTTTGCTACCAGAATCAAGTAAGTCCGCCGCAATTCATACAACAACCCATGCACCTCAACAAATGTACAAAATCCCTAATCAAGCAAAGCAAATTCCTACTTTTTCATACTCGCAACCTGCAGTTCTTCCACAAACAGAATCACAGATACCCGTCTATGATGAACACAGATACTCCAATAGCCAACCATTAACAAAATAACAAAAATCCTAATAGAAATCCAGCACAAACAAACTCCCCCCCCCCATACTGACTAGGTGCTTGTCGAAGCAATTCAATCAACTGTCAACTAAAATGGATGAACGGAACAAATCTGCTTCTAAGGAACCCTAACTACCACCAATATTTATAGCAGAAGTCAAAAATATCAACCCGCTTACAACATCTCTTAATGAAGTTGCAAAGGATAAATTTACACTTAAAGCTTTCGGTAACAATCAAGTAAAAATTCAAAGTGCATCTAGTAAAACCTATTCCATCATTATTAAAGAATTGACCAGTAAACATACCCAGTTTCATACCCACAAGCCAAAGCAAGAAAGAAACTTTAAACTAGTGATTACAAATACACACCGCTCAATTGACATTGGCAAAATTAAACAATACCTTAAAAATCTAGGAAATTAAGTAGCGAACATCTCGAATACCGAACATAAATACTTCAAAAACTCGCTTCCAATGTTCATAGTTGAATTAAAGCAAAAAAAAACAATAAAGAAATCTATAAATTAAAATTATTCATAAGCACGAGTGTAGTAATTTAAGCTCTGCATTCTAAGAGAATAATACCACAGTGCATTAATTCGCAGCGGTTTGGTTATACCAAAAATTATTGCCAGCATATTCCGAGATGTGTGAAATGCACACCATACCAAAAAACTAAAGACGATCAAGGAGCTTGTGTCAACTGCAAACTACAGAAGTTGCATTATTGACAAAGAGCTACAAGAAAAAATATACCCAAGACTTAGATACCATATTGGTATGCACCGCCATAAACCTTTTGCGCAATCTGCGGGTACCTCTTTTGCTTCCATATTAAATTCGCAACCATATAATAATACTCACATGACAGAAAACGTAAGCCTCCAATCCTCAAGACCACAACAGCTTCAACAAGCGCACAACATAGCAGAACTAAGCAACATGATAAAAACCCTCGTTGCCCAAATGGAGACAATCATGAATGTACTTACCACATTAATATACAGATTTACATAATGGTTTCGCTATTCAAAATTGGTGCATGGAAACCCAATTGGCTGAATAAAAATGCTCATAAAATTAAAGCGTTTATGAATAATAAATATCGACATTTCCTCATTTCGGAATTGCATACCACTAACCAAACCTCTCTTAAATTCTCTAAATTCAACATATAGCACACAAATCACCCAAATGGCACTGCCCATGAAAGTACAGCCCTAATAATACGCATTTGCATTAAACATCATGCACTGGATAATTAAAAACTCAATTGCAGTTTTGGCAATTTACAGCCCGCCTAAGCATATAATTACTACAACAAACTACACAAACTTCTTCAAGACGTTTAGCATCAAATTTATCCTAGCCGGCGATTTTAATTCCAAACATGAACAGTGAGGCTCACGTGTAACAAGATCAGATGAATGAAAGGTATTTGCTGCCATACAAGCAAATAATCGTAGGTACTTATCTATTGGTGAACCAACCTACTGGCCTACCAACTGTAGAACACTTACAGACTGAATTGACTTCGCTATCACAAAAGGTATCTTGACCCATCAATGCCAAATCAAATCTTGCTTTAAATTAACTGTAGTCATGTTAATTATTATAAACTTTAATATAAATACTATGCAGAAAGAACCTACATTATCCAATAAAAACACTGATTAGAACTTCTTTCAAGATAGACTAGACTACCTACTGAATCTGTCAGTGCTATTGAAATTTGAGTACGATATTGAGCGATGTGTAATGAATCTTACGGAGCTGATTCAACAAGCAGCATGAAAAGCAACACCAGAACCAGAACTACTAAATCGTCCTGCAAATATAAACTGTTCGACTGAAAATAAACAAAAAACTAAGGAATAAAGACGGATAAGAGCTCGTTGGCAGCTGATGAGTTCTGGTGCAGATAAGAGAGCGGTAAACAAAGCTACTAAACAACTGAAAAACTATACTTGATCATAAAAATTCTAGCATTTAGAATTACGTAGAAAACCTATCTGCTTCCGAACACACAGACTATTCGTTTTGGAAAGCGGTGCGCAAAATAAAAAAGGGCCAACGCAACATATTTCACCTATCAAAAACAAAGACGGATCTTGAACTCAAAAAGACTCTGAGAAGACTGCTGTTTTTGCCCATTATCTAACCAATGTTTTCAAGCCTCACTCTTTGCAATGTCCTCAAAAAGACCAAGAAGTTAATAATTTCCTGGAAACCCCATTTCAAATAAGTCTACCACTTAAATCATTTACGGCGAATGAAGTACGCAAAATAAAAAATCATAAAATCAAGACTAAAAAAGCTCTAAGTTACGATCTGATAACTGGAAATGTTATTAAACAAATGCCTTGTTTCACTCAAATTTGCAATGCTATCATGAGAGTAGGTCACTTCGCAAGCCTATGAAAACTAGCCCATAGTTCTATGGTTCTAAACCCAGGTAAATTCTCAGAGATAGTTTCATTTTACAGACCTATTACTCTTCTTCCAGCGCTCTCAAAAATCTTCAAAAAATCCATTCTAATGAGAATTAAGTCAAGACACCCTAGAGTCGATACCAAACCACCAATTTGACTTTGAAGACCAACATAGAGCAATAGAGCAAATAGATCTTAAAAACAGCAGATTAGACTCCTCGCCTGCATGCAAGGCAAATATATACAATCCTCAAATTTTATCTGGCTAATAGGCAGTTTTTAGTTAAATATAAAAGCAAATACAAAGCCAATATTATCTAGAGTGCCCACGGGAAGCAATACTAGCATCCCATGACGAAACTGATACTGCTTCTAGATATCTGCAGTACATTTAAACAGAACCCAACAGTGGCTCAAACACTAGAGAATTCAAGTTATAAATCCTAAGAAATCACATTCACGTTGAAAAGAAGCAACTGTCTACCAGTTTCTCTCAACGGACAAAAACTGAAACATTCTGAGTCTGTGAAATACCTTGACCATTGACCGTAAACTTAATTGGAGAACACCTTTATTAAGTCCAAGCAGTTAGGATACAAACTCCAGAAAGTATAGTGTCAAATCGGTAGGAGATCCAAAACGTCTTTGAACAATAAACTAAAAGTCTACAAAGTCATCCAAAACCTATTTCGACATACGGAATTCCTCTTAGAACGTTTTCAAAACAAAGTGCTACGAGTGATATGTGATGCCCCGTGGTATCTGCTAAATAGAGTGATACTAAATGACTTCATCAGTTCCGACAGTAAAAGGTAAAGTCCAACGCTATGTAATAAAATATAAAGACAGGCTCATTGCTCACCTAAATACTCTTGTTCATTCCTTAACGATTGAAAATGACGAACCAATAAGACTATAAAGATTTAAACTGTCAGATTTGTCCTATTGTTTTGTTTAATTAATTATATAGTAATTATTTATCATCCACGTTATTTGTCTAACCTAAATCTTTCAACACGTTCGCGGACAGTAAGAAAAATGGGTAGTTCCGAGAAACGCACTATTATATATTTTGGTCCATGTTAGGTATTATTATATTAAAAGTAGCTACATGGTGTAGACGAAGGTTTCTAGGATTTTTGAGAGAAAAATCACTGAGCGGCATTTGCCGTCATGTCCGTACAGAATCTATAATTGATGATCAAGGATAATGTCGCCACATGCCTCAAGAAAATAATTTTAAAAATATTGTTTATTTAGTAAAGTATACACTACACGTTCTTATGGAAGTCTTCTAAACATGGTTCTATGCAAAGCGGAATCTTGCACCTATATTTCGTTTCTTTCCGAATACGTTTTGACAAACAATATCTGCATCGTAAATGGTAACCTCTCTTCGGGTTTTTAGAATTTGGGATACTTTCTGAAGTGCATTGTCTCTGTCAATCTGGCAGATTGATTTGCAATAGAGGCATCGGTCCTATTTCTTTTACCACCATGAACTAGTCCTGATTTCATCAACCGTTTTCCGTTTCTGAGACTAGGATCAATTTTCAAGTAGAAAGTTATAATTTCTTCGCAAAACTGAAGAAATGTGAATTTCTCATTGTATTTCTTTTTGATGTTGTATGCATTCCAAAGGGTGACATCAAGTAAGTAAAGCATCACTTTCTTATACCATCTTATTATTTTTCGTGAAGAGGAGTAGTAGCTGATCAATTCCAGACATGTTCATATTATATTGGAAAATTTCTTCATTTTTTACTTTCTCTTGACCAAACTTCTTTCTAACATTTATAAGTTTGGGATCGTATTTAGTTGTGATAAAAGTAACCTCTCTTTTGTCTTTCCATTTGGACACATACATTTTTGGCTATTCTGAAAATTCTCCATGAAACGGAAATGGTGGCTTCGGTCCAAATATGGCTGCAACAGTGTAGTTACCCAGGATTCAAATTTCCAACCACCATTATCATATCATGCCTTGGTGCCTCCTCTGTTAGTTTTTCTAATTTTCGGTATAATTTCTCCTTATCATTTTCATCAGCTTTTTCCGTCGGGGCACATACATTTGAAATTGACAGATTTGTAGGTTTGGCTTCAATTCTTATTTAAGCTAGTCTGCCGTTTATTGGTTTAAAGCATAATATTTTTCCTGTTGCTTTATTATTTACGTAAAAAGCAACCCCATTTGCTCCTTGCTTTTTTCTCCTGAGTATAGTAATGGGAAATCTTTTTTTATGATCTCCCTTTCTCCTTTCCACTATCTACTTGATATCTTACTATTTCTTTTGCGACTTCCATCATTTTTCTTTCTTTCAGTAACGGTTTTATGTTCCAAGTCCCTATCTTTATCTCATTTTGATAGCAACAAAGCTTATTTATCCATTTTCCAAAATCATATCCTTTTTGGCATCCTGTCGTCATCTTTAATTTTGGCTGCTTTTTCCTATTTATTCAATTTTTGATCGCCGTGATGTATTTGTTATCCTTCAGAGTTGCTTGTGAAACCCTTTATTTTCTGCGTCTCCTAGTGACCTTTCACTTACTGTTCTGGTCTTTTGTTCTTTATTGCTCTCTGGGATGGGTATTTCTTCTATTTCATCTAGGCTGAATTCTTTGCTTTTTTAAATAGTATCCTAATTTTCTCTTTTGTTCTCTTACTGCCCGAGGGTAGTCTTCAAATATCCATATGTTTGTGGCCTTTAAAAATTTTGTAGTTTTGAGAATTTCTATTTTTTGTTTCCATGTTGCTAGTTCCACCTTTATTGTTCTATTTTTTTCTTCTTGGAATTTTTCCATTCTTGTTATTATACTATCTTGCAGTAGCTTCTTTTCATTCAGTCCCATCTTTTTATACATTTGTTCTATTTTTTCCAATAACTTTTCCACTGCCATTCCATAAATTATTATATTTTTTTTCTCTGCTTCTTTTTCCAGTATCTCAATTCTTGTTTCCTGATCTACTATCTGTTTCTTTAGTGCCCCATTTTCTCTTTGCAATTCATTTACTGCCTTTGCAGTTTCTTCCATTCTTGTAATTAATCCCTTTGATTTAGTTTTTACTTCGTTCAATTCTTATTTTACGCCGTTCAGCAGTTTTATGATTTTTTCCACCATTTTGTTTCGTTTACTCTCCTTCTGGTTTCTTTTCCTAAATCTGGTAACCTTGCCTTTTCTCTCTCAATGACATTCCTCCGACTGTCAAAATACTAACTGTACTTTTATATTATATTAAAAGGTTACTTCTCGCTTGTTTTCTATTACACCATTTTTGTGTTCTTCTTTTCTTTATATTATTTGCTCTCCACTGTTCCAAAACAGTTTATATTAATTCAGTCTTCAGCAAAAATCACTTTTTTGAAAAGTAATTTGATTTGCATGTACTGATTGCCACTTGACAGACGTTGGCAGCATAAAAAAACATATCCTATAATAAGTAAGCAATAATATATAGAAAAATTAACCAAAAAGGCTATTATGTTACCAAATTTCTATTACTTCATGTAAAGAATTGATAAAAGAACAAAACGTAAAAAGCACATAATTTCTGAAAAGAAAATATAAAAGAATGTGTGCTTTAGTTGCGAAAATATTAGCTATACCATAACTTTTCATATTAACGTTGTAGTTACAAAGAAATACACCCTTTTAATCATTTTTACAACTAATCTGTACCCTTGTTTCGCGTCATGCTCAATCAACGTCTGAAATCGATTTTTATAAATAGAACAATAGCACCGGATTTACGCGCTGTTTATCATCTTTATCTTAATATGCTTAACTTTACAAAAAAATATAAGAAAAAACCTTAATACATAATCAATAAAACACAAGTTATTAATTTGCTTTTTCAAAGATGAAGTTTTAATTTCATAATAAATTCATGAAAAGAAAAAAACTTTTCAAATAAAATACATTTCTTTCACGACTAAGTAAAAGTGTTAGAATTTAAAAGAAAAAAACTGAATAAAGTTACAGCAAAATATGTATTCTGAATTTATAACCTTAATCTAGCAACAAAGTATAAAATAAATTCAGCTTGTTTATGCTGAAATAACCGACAATTACTTTAGTTTTTGTATTTTTAGGCGTTGTGTAGGTGAGAACGGTAGCAACTGACCACAATATTTTATAACACGGATTTATGTAGAAATCATTTGTACCACAAATGTATATTTAATTGTTATTGTCTACAATAGTTTAGGGATTAACAATTAATCACCGACAGCGTGATTAATCCTCTATCCTGGATCGTATGTGTACTGCAGCGTGCGACGTTTATACAAATCGCAAAAATTTACGCCATTTGCCTTTGACACACTAAAAACGTACAGAATTAATAAAAATTCATACTAAAATTAAGTAGAGTACCTAAGCGTAATTTAAATTTAAACCAAAATTAAATTATCAAGACGTGCAAATTTTTATAAAATTATATTATGTCTTATTAGATTGTATATTACTTTAGGTGCAATTTAATTAAAATTAGTGTAGCTATGTTATTACATAAAACAAGTTATGCTTATTTAGTGTTTCTGTGTTAGTTTTACCTAATATATTTATTTAACCTCTACAGAAACTGTTATTAGAGAAAATATTAAACAATTTTCATGTATAAACTTCTAATACGACTTATACTAAATAAACAAATCGACTTAAAAAAACTATAGTGTTAAACAATAATTAAATTAAATTAATATAGAATTATAAGTTAATTAGTCGCCAACATAAGTTTATATGTATAATATTGTTGTTATTTTATACGAAATAAATAATGTTTTTAATGGAGTACGAAAACGTCAGTTTAAACTCAATCACTGAAAACGTATATTTAGTTTTAATACATAAAATAACACTGGTCTGCATGAAAATCGGGCCTAATACCATTCTTGACGATACTTATGTAAAATGACCTCCTGAATCCAAAAATGAGCTCCGTTTTTACTCATCACCCACCTATTTTGGGGGACCCCATTTTTGTTTTATTTTTTTTAAGAATTTTAACTTATAGCCGTTAAACATCCCAAAGCAGATAATAAAATTTATACCAAAGTATATGGCAAAAGTTTTGCTTTAAAATGTATATAGAAACAACAATAAAATACAAATATATAAGAACAGTAAAAAAATATCAATAAACAGTTAGGAAGATTCACTGTACGACGCTGGCGATCTCAATACCACATGCAGGTTTGAACAGGAATTTTTGACAGGCTTGAACTTGCATTACTCTTCTCATTGTAGTATATTACATTGTTTGCTTAACTGCTTCGATCAGTACATCTATAGCTGTTGCAGAGTTAACTTGTCGACGTTTTAAACGTGCTGGATTTTGTGTTCATTTTTGTTCATTTGTGTAAAACAGTAAAACTATTTTTAATCCAAATTTTTTCAAGTGACTAAGTGTGATTTGTGGTTAATGTCGGGCGTTGAGTTACTGTTTAATTATGCCATGCGAGTGTAAAAATCATCCCGATAGCTTCTGCTATGTCTGCGGGAAATTTACTTTTAAAAGCGCAACGAAAACTCCTTTCTCCGCTTGTTAAAACAGCTTATAAATTGTACTTTGATTGTCAAGTTGGCGACCAGGACAAGACTTGGGCTCCATCAGTACGATTTGTTACAGTAGTTTGACCAAATGGCTCAAAGGTACCCGTAAATCAATGCCATTTGCTGTGCCCATGGTTTGGCGTGAACCTCGCTGTCATCTTACAGATTGTTACTTTTGTATGACTTCCACCGTCGGGTTTTCGAGCAAAAATAAGCATACGATTCAGTATCCCAATATTCCGTCAGCTCTAAGACCTGTTCCTCATAACGATACTTTGCCAGTCCTAGAGCCCCCAAACACTTATACTCTAGAGCCGGAAATTGATTTTAAAGACTCTGAGCCAAAACCTGGGGTTTCGAATGATACGTTCAATGATGATGAAGAGTAATCCGCAGATTTAGTTTCTCGGCAACCTCACCTCCTCACTCAATCGGAATTAAATGATCTTGTCAGGGATTTGCAATTACCCAAGACTAAATCTCAGCTCCTAGGATCACGACTTCAACAGTGGAATCTCTTAGAAAAGGGAGTAAAAATATCTTCTTACAGCACCAGACAAGCAACCCTATAAATATCTTTTCTCAGAAGATAAAGGTTTAGTGTTCTGCCCTAATGCAAATTTATTGATGACAGAGCTACAGATGTCATGTGACCCAGACTAATGGAGACTGTTTATAGACTCATCAAAAACAAGCTTAAAAGTTGTCCTGTTCGTAAATGGGAATGACTTCCCATCAGTTCCAGTTGCATACTCTGTTGATATGAAGGAAACGTACGAAAACATCTTCAGAATCCTTGATAAAATTAGTTATCATGATTATAAGTGGAAACTTTGCGCTGACTTAAAAGTTGTTGCTCTACTCACGGGCCTGCAATCAGGATTCACAAAATATTGCTGCTTCCTTTGTGAATGGGATAGCCGAGCCCGAGATAAACATTACATCGAAAAAATCTTATTCCTGGTCAGAAAAATGTCGCCCACAATTCTTTGGTTCCGAAGGAAAATATTTACTTACCACCTTTACACACCAAACTTGGATTGATCAAGCAGTTTGTGAAAGCAGTGGACAAGACAGGTGGCGCATTTTAATTTTTGAAAACTAAATTTTCTCGTCTTAGCGAAGCTAAAATCAAAGAAGGCGTTTTTGTTGGTCCCCAGATTAGACAACTCTTCCAAGATTCGACGTTTATTGAACACCTAAATCGAACAGAAAAACGAGCTTGGCTTGCATTTCAAAACTTTTGTAAAAACTTCCTGGCTAACCACAAAAGCGAAGATTATGTCGCTCACGTCAAAGAACTGCTTTTAGCGTACAAGGACATAGGATGTAACATGTCTCTTAAAATTCACTTCCTTCACTCGCATCTGGACTGTTTCCCTGAAAATTTAGAAGCAGTCTCGGATAAACACGGGGAACGGTTCCATTAAGACATCGCTAAGCTGGAGAAGAGATTTTCAGGGAAGTGGAATGCAAGCCTGTTGGCGGAGTACTGCTGGTTTTTGAAACGAGAGAGAGCTGTACCTCAGGGTATAAAAGGAAAGCAAGAACCAAGTAACGATGAATATCTTTTTATTTATTACTGTTTATAGCTAAAATAGTTCTTTTTCCCATTTAAATTAAATTCATGTTCATATATTTATTATTATAATAATTATTATTATCGTTCAATAAATAAATTATAATTAATTTATCGAAAAGTGGTAAAATTAGAGATTTGGGACTCCCTCGAAAATGGTGGGTGATGGAAGTAAACGGAAGACATATTTGGATTCAGGACGTCATTTTACATAAGAATCACCCAGAATAGTGTCAGGGCTCGATAAAAAATATTTTTTTGCAGACCAGTGATAATTAATTATAAAATTACATTACCTAAAATGAACTGAATTTGAGTTAATTCTTAGGGCTTAAAACTAATATCAAAATTAAAATGTATTACAAGTAAAGCATAATTGAATAACAATACTTCAGGTTATTTAGTCACTTTAGTGGCCGTCTTAGGAACTAACAGTGAATACAGCAGATTTACAATATTATATATGTAAATTTGTAAGAATTTTCTTAAAATCCTTTGTCCACTATTTCTTACGTTATGGTAATCTTATATTATTAAAAAATTATTTTTCTTTACTGATCATCATCAACCACCGAAAACCTTTTAATTAACTGTTTGTAAAATACCAAAAAAATGCAATAAAATTGTCAATAAATTAAACGTTTTTAAAAATATGTTAAATGCACGAAGGTAATATAAGAAAAATATTAAATTAGTAATGATCAGAGTGGGTACACTATAAGCGTGAATAGAAGCATTTTGTAAAGTTTTTGTAAATAGGTAATACATACAGTTTCAGTTAAGTTAAGGATTTGTAATGTTTACACGTATAAATAGTTAAGCTTTAATAAACTCATTGTTCAGTAAGTAATTTTGTAATAAAAAGTAAAAACATACAATAAAAATAATCGTTCAAAATATAAATATACATTTATCGAAAGCAAAAATTCTTATTTACCACGGCAGCAGTCGGAACACAGACCTCTGGGTGTGAGCTTGAATAAAAGTAAAATACACAGGCGTGAATTCTTTTAATTTATTTGCAATTATAACGTATTACACTAACTATTTACATTAAAAAAAAATGAACATTATTTGGATTAAAACAATATTTGGGCGCCAATCACCTTTAAATTGGTGATAAATAAAAAGCATAAAATCTTATAACTAACTATTAATCGATATCAAATTCAAAAATAATAAACGTTTAATTTGTTACGGAGTATGTATTCCGAAAAGTTTTTGATAACACAATTTAATTAATTTGAATTTAAAATGTAATACGTAATAGAATAACTCACCATATATTATGACGTTATTTGATATCTTCAATTTATAGCACATTCTTTGTTCAAATGATAAGCCTCTTCCAGAACAAAACAACGAATCAAACGAATGCATATTGGAAAGCAAAAACAGCAGGCACAAAACCAAAAGATATACATTCAGTAAAAAACTCAAATAACGGAAAAATACAGTAAATATAAAATCCAATAAAGAAAAAAAAGACACTAAATATAAATAATTAGAATGGCTTTTATTCGACATAAAATTACTTACGTTGGTTTACATACAACGGTCTTGAAATCAATTTCAGATTACAAAATTATTAAAAATATTGAAATCAATAGAAAAATTATATCGGAATAAAGATAAACTTACCAGCAATTAATTAGAAAGAATAAAAATTAATTTGTATGCGTTTTTACGCCATAATTAAGAAAATTGTCTTCCTTGCAGGCAGCACTTACTTCGTGCAAGCCTAAAGATGGCTCAAACGGAAGTACGAACAAAAATCGATTGCTCGGTCGATTCGAAATACGACGCGACGTTGCCAAACTGATTAAATTTAAATGCTAATTAGTATGTGAATGCAAAATAGAATTTTAATTGTAATGAACTCTTAACGGAATGTTACAATTTTTGCTACTATTTTCACAATTAGGTAAAGATCATGAACATCGACGAAACAGTATCAGAAAAGGAAATGCACGACACTATTAGGAAAGAGATTCTAGAGATAACAGGTCGTTCAGACTTCCATGTATTAAGAATAGAAACCACGCGAAAAACTGGGAGACAAAAAAATTGGAAGAACAGATGGACGTGAAAGAACTCTGGACACCAAGAAGATGTAATAAATGTCAAAGGATAGGTCATGAAGCCAGGGAGTGTTCGTATAGTGATACAAATGATAGACGTCGTAAGTGCTGTGAGTTAAGGCACACAAGCAAAAACTGCACAAATGAATGGTGCTACCTTTGTAAAGACAAGGAGCACGATGTAGAGACTACTAGATGCCCACTTTATAGAAAAATAATGGGCTAAGAGATAATGGAAAAAACTGGAAGACACCAAACTGGCGTCACGCTTAATAAACAATAGGATAGGGTTAGGCTTTTAGTTCTTAGCTTAAAATAACTTAGTAAAGTGTAAGGTAATATATAAGACATGGCTAATACGACGATGAACATCATGCAGATAAATTTAGGTACGGCAAGGGCGGCACATGATGTTGCACTAGCGAACTCACTGAAATATAATATAGACATAAGTTTTTATCAAAAATCAAATTAAAAGAATTACAAAAAACCTTGGCTTAATACAAGATCAAAGAAGAGATGTAGCTATGCAATGCCATAACAAAGATGTTGGAATCGCCACACATAGAGCAAAACAAGAATTTAATAAAATTATCTTCAAAAATTTTGACATAACTGTTACATCTCTCAAAATGTACCATTAAATCACTTTAAACAATATATCAACAAAATCATGGAGGAAGTCCAGAAAGGAGCCAAGGAGGCAATTATACTAGGTGACTTAAATGCAAAGTCACCGTTATGGGGTGTACACTCCGCTGACGAAAGAGGAAAGTTTCTAGTAGATTGGATAAATACCCTAAATCTCACTGCTATAAATAACGGAAATACGCCTACCTTCGTAAAAAAAAACAGCATATCCTACTTAGGTGTTACGTTAGCAAGATCATGGTCGGCAGATAAGATAAAGGACTAAAAAGTTATTAACGACGAAACCCTAAGCTTACTAAAGCAATCACATGGAACTAATAACACTGTAACAAAAAATTACTTTAAAGATAGCTTTACACTAGACAAAGTAAAATTCAAGCAAACATTTCTTCAACAAAAAAACTATATCAACGCAAAAAACATACAAAATGCGTTACACATATTTAACACCCTGTCTAGAAAATACAACTTTCAATAACCATACTAGTGGAACGACAAGGTAAAATTAAAACGAAAATCATGTAATAATATCAGAATAAAGTTACCACGGAAAAGAAACAGCGATACGGAGAAGCAATATGTTGAAGAATTAGAAACTGGATATAAAACCGCAAGAAGGGAACTCATAAAAGAAATCAAACAATCTAAGAAAAACAACTGGTTAAAGTTATGTAGTCAACTGGAAGAAGATGTTTGAGAGCAACGGTATCAAATTGTCACCAAACAATTAAAAAGAAACGTGTTGCAATACAGCTTGCATGAGGAGGAAAGGAAAAAAAATATATAGGAACTATTCCCTGTAAAACATGATAAAATGACCAAAAAATAAGTAACTACAAAAAAAACCTTCAGCTTAGACGAGCTTCTAACCGCAAGCTCTAAAAGATAAAGTGAGAAAAGGCACCCGGACCTGACAAAATTCCGACTATTGCAATAAAATAAGCTGTAGCCGTAATTCCAAAAACTATCCTAAGAGGAATTAGGAACAGAAACATTCCCAAAGGACTGGAAGAGACTAAAGGTCTGCCTCATCTCAAAAAAACCGGCCGAGGAAGAGGAAAAATAGAATATAGACCGATATGCCTGATAGATCTTATAGAGAAAACCTATGAACGCATGATCAAATAAGACTAAAAAAAGAAATCCACAAAAAAAGTGTTTTATCCAATAGACAATACGGATTCCGTAATAAGAGGTCTACAATAGAAGCAATAAAAAATTATTAATTATGCGGAAACCAGTTCCCCCAAATGAGCAGCCGTAATTCTTATACATATCAAGAACGCCTTCAATACAGAAACGTGGAGCAAAATAATCTCAAAATTACAGCAAATCGGTATAAGCAAATATCTTATTAATATAATTCAAAGCTACTTAAGCAATAAGAAACTGATTCTAAGCAGAAATACATTTAATATGTCGCAAGGTGTAACACAACTCCTGGGTCCGACCTTGTAGAATATATATTATATGATTGTGTTTTAAGACAGAAAATACAAACGAGCTATGAAATAGTTGCACATGCGGACGACTTGGCTATGGTAGTGAAAGCAAAAAAATCAAAGAACCTTATGCACAAGGGTAATAGAGCTCTGAATATAATCAAGAAGTAGCTGGAAGAAAACGATCTGAGTATAGCAACACAAATAACCGAGGTTATACTGATTCGTGGTCTCAGGAAGAGAGAAGATATAACTTTTAAGATAAACGGAACTAAGATAGCGCTCTCCAAAAAAGTAAAGTAACTAAGAGTTTGGATAGACGAAAAACTGACTGAACGTATCAAAAACACGGCTGACCGCGCGGAAAAAAGGGTGTCAGCCTTATGCAAACTGCTGCCAAATATCAGCGATTTTAGCAGCACAAGATAAAGACTAATGTAAGGAGTAGTACAATCAACGATGACATACGGTGCCCAATCTGACAAAAAACAATGAATATAATCAAATATAATAATATGATGACAAGAGCACAAAGAAACATGCTTCTTAGAATTGCTACCGCATAAAGAACGGTATCTGCCGAAGCCCTTCAGGTTATCACAGGAATATTACCTACCGATTTACCGTCAACTGGGGTAACTTTGCCAGCCGGGGAAACATTGCCGGGTCATGCGCCACAGCCTTTAAAATGACATGATATTGCAACGGTTGTATTTATAGCATCTAACTTCACAGTGATACAATCAATACATATGACAGGTGGTTGGTATAAAAGACGGTGATTAACATTTTAAATATAAGGTGCTTTATATAGAGATAAGTAATACAAAGAACTTTTCTAATTTTCGAAATGGTAAACTACTAAGGCTTGTCACATTTTCATTATTTATATCATTGATTTGAAATGCTTGTCAGTTAAAGATAGTTAGGTTGACGTTACAGAAATGTGGTTCAAGTACCGTCAATATAAATTTTGCTATTTATTTTGGGCAATGGCAATGTTACCCCGTGATTTCAAATATACATGATACAAAGTTTACAATTAGAATTGTTCTTACAGCTTACGTACGTAATGCCACAAAACTATAAAAAGCCGTTGGGATCCCGACCCTATAAAAATTATACTGAAGAAAATGTTCAGCAAGCAGTTTCTGTAATAAAAAATGGACGTTTTGCTTCTGGACAGACATCTGAAATGTATGGAGTTCCAAGAAGAACTCTGATTAATAAAGTGAAAAATAGGCACGCCCTTAACGTTGGCTGTCCAACAGCAATTGCTTTAAACGTTGAGAGAAGCTTAGTTGATGTTTTAATTGCCAGTGCAGAATTTGGCTGTCCTCTCTCGATGATAGATCTCCGAATAGTATTAAAATCATATTTAGATAAAGAAAGTATTCACATAAAAAAGTTTTCAAATAATATGCCAGGCGAAGATTGATGTTACTTATTTCTAAAACGACATAGAGACCGGTTGACACATCGTCATTGCCAAAATATTAAGAAGGTTCGGGCCGAAAAAACAGATGTCGAAATAAACAATTAGTTTCACAATTTAGAACAAAGTTTGGAAAATGTGCCACCCATGAACATTCTTAATTACGACGAGACGAATGTTTCTGACAAACCAGAATCTAACAAATGTATCTTTAGAAGAAGTACCAAGTACCCAGAAAGGATTTTAACTTTTACTAAAACGTCAATTTTAATAATGTTTGCAGCGAGAGCAGCTGGTAATGTGTTACCCCCATTGTAGTATATAAAGCTGAAAAGCTGTACGATGCTTGGTGTATTGGGGAACCTAAAAAAAACAGATACAACCGCTCCAAATCAGGCTGGTTTAATTCATACTGTTTTGAAAATTGGTTTTAAAAAATTGTGATCCCCTGGGCAAAGGCACTTGAAGGAGTAAAAGTTTTAGTGGGAGATGTGTCTTCCCATTTAAATATATCAGTCTTAAGGGAATGCCAGAGGCATAATATACGCTTGTATTTCTTCCGCCAAATTCCACACATTTAACACAGCCACTAGACATTTCTTTCTTTAGACCGCTGAAAATATGTTGGAGAAAAATATTGAAAAATTATAAGATGAGGAACTCCAAAGATAGTGTGCTCAATAAATCTTCTTTTCCCATATTACTTAAACAATTAATAGACAGTATTACAATGAACGAGCTTAGTACTATTACAAATGGATTTCGAGCAGCAGGGATCTACCCCTTAAATCGAGATGAAGTATGAAAAAGAATGCCACAGAAAGATTTGAAGAGACTGGAAGCAAAATAGATGACGCCCTTCTGAGTTACCTAAAGGACATGAAGAGCCCATCAACATCTACCACTGTGAAGAGAAAGAAGATGATACGAGTTGAGCCTGGAAAGTCTGTCAGTTAGGAAGATGTAGATCAACAACAAACAAATAACTCTAAAAGAACGGTAGAGCCTGAAAGTATGGAAGACAGACTGAAATGGATCTGCAACAAATTCAAACTAATACTGACTTGACTGATTTGCAGCACGAAGACATTACTGATGAGGATTCCTTAACCGAAGCAAAATATGTCATAATCCAGTTCCTCGGAAAAAAATGCGCAAAGCATTTTGTTGCTGAAATTCTTTCAAAAGATGAGAACTTTTATGAAGTTAATTACTTAAGAAAAAAATTGCAAAATAAATTCTTCTTTCCCGATGTGCTAGATATAAGTCATGTCTCTAGAAAGAAATTGTAAAGGTATTGCCGGATCCAAAAAACACTTCATCTTCATCGACAGCTTTTAAATGTTTATATAGATCTATCTACCTTTAAGTTTGTTTAAGCCTTAATCCATAAGTACATTTATTTACATAGTTCTTACTTTCTATAAAGAGAAAAGTTTCTGTTTGATTGTATTTACATTAAAATTAAAATTTGTTTTATACAATGCATCATTGCGTTTTAACTTAAATAGATAGCTATCGGAAAATGTGGCAATACTTACGCAAGAACTTTAAAAGAATGTTTTTTATGGCAATGTTACCCCATACAAGCACTAACAATGCATTTTTAGATGACTTTTATGTGCTGGCAATGTGGCAAATGTGGGGTAACATTGCCAAATTTTCAAAAACAAAAAAAAATATTTCTTGTGCTATTTTTTATATAACATTTTAGAATTTCACAGAAAAAAGATAAATGTAGCACATATGTTAAATGTAGACAGATTCCTCTTAAGGGAAAAAAAATTTGAAAAAACCTTAAAATTTGTGCAAAGTTACCCCAGTTGACGGTAGTAGATGTAGTATGTATATACAATAAGCAGCTACAACAAACCGATGGGAAAACGGAAGAAAGAGAAGAAAGCATCAGATTATGGCAAGAAAGATGGGATACAAATACTATAAATGCGCAATGGAGAAAAAAAAAACTAATACCAAAAATAGATATATGGCTAAAATGCAGACACAAAAAACTAGACTATTTTATGACACAATTCCTGGCGGGCCACAGCTCATTCAAGACATATACACACACGTTAGGAAAGGAAAACGATGACAAACGTGTATACTCTGAGCACACAATCACTAACTGTAATAGATGGATAAAAGAAAGGGGCGCGATTGAAACGAAAATTGGCTAAAAAATGAGCACACAAGAGATTATTAAATATATGATGTACAATAACAGGAACTAGGATATCATACATAAATTCATTAAAATGATAATAAAAATAAAAGAAAAAGACGAAACAGTAAGACAAAGCAAACCCAATTAAATAAAACAACAAAACGCCAAGCATCGGACGAATGTCTGTCTGGATAGTGCCTGATGCTTATAAAACGTGGCGAAAAAGAAGAGTTTTAGTAGGTGCAAACCCCACACACCGAATATCAGCCGGTTCTGAATCCGACGATCTGGTAGAGATTTCCCCTCTTAAAAAAAAGTAAAGAACACAACAAACAAAAACTTATAATAATAGAAAATTAAAAAAAAGCTTTAACTAAACCGATATGGCGCTAATGGTAACAATGGAGAAATTTAACACCAAATCAGACAAATGGGTAATCTACCAAGGGCAACTAAAATAGCTCTTTGTTATTGTTTTGGCAAGAAGATGTTACAAAACAATGACACTTTTTGACATATCCCATTACTGATAAACAACATATTCAAACGCGTAGAAGCTTTAAGATTATTCGAGAGGACTATCCTAATGTTCTCAAAGCCGATAAAATAAAAATATAAAAAGTGTCCGAAGGAGGTTTAAAGTTAATGTAGTTGGAAGTATAATATCGCTTTAAATAAATAGTGTTCAACGCGCGTGACAGTTCAAATAAATACAACGTCGTGTAAGTGAACGTGTAGTTAAGATAAACAAATACCAGTACAAAGTTATACGCGTACATTATTTATTAAATGATACTGATATATAAATTGTTTTTCTTAAATATCGTTAGATATTAGGTAGTTTAATTAAAAATAAGTTACGTTTATAAAAATTAGTTCTAAATTACTTGTAAATATTTAGTTTTAAATAAATCACTTTTAAAGTTTGTTACGCTCTTACGCTCAGCAGTTTGATATTTTGTAAATAAACTGATTACTTCGCAATTTGCCTTTATTTGTGTATTAAACTGTACCTGTGTACTTAAGAAACTTTGTGATTTAAAAATTACGGATTTAAACAGAAAACTAAAAGAACGTGATCTAGAAATCTGTTGTACCAAAATTATATTACAACAGCATCGAGAAAACTTGGAAGAAAACGAAATAGATGTAGATTTGTATTTGTTTAAAACTCCCTAAGTAATAGATTTTGGTAGCCTTATTAGAAAAAATGATAACAATTCTCAGACAATAAAAGAAAAATTGTCTAAGATTTTAATAATTACAAATTACTAGAAAATTTTCAAAAAATAGAAAAAAAATTTAGAGAAAAAATACCAGCCCGCATAAAAATCAAATGAAATCTATACGAAAACAACTAGTGTTAAAAACCAGATTAAAACTGTTCACAAAGAAACGCAAGCACGTATGTTAAATTTAAAAGAAAAAAATGTGTGAAGCTGCTTGAAGAGTTTCTAATGAAACGTCGAAAAAAACCACACGCAAGTTTAAAGTTGTACCTCTAAAGTTTGATGAAAAAGTTCCTTAATCAACATACTACAAGCAGTGTGAAGCCGCAGTTCTAGCAAATTATTAGAGTAACGAGCAGAGAGCGACGTCCCTAATAGTAGCTTTGCAATACGAATTTTTTTAATTTCACGTCTGAAAAAGAGATAAGGAAATGCTCATCTGCAACAAGTATATCAAATTAAAATAAAAAACAGCGTTTAGAAAGCTGCAAAAATTTTTCAAGAGTTTGGAACTGATATCGCCAGACTGACACGGATTGCGTATCCTACAGAACCAGATAGCTTTCCAAAAGAAATAGTTTCACCTAAGACTTTGGATGACGCTTTAACGTATGCTATGGAGTTTGAAGCAGCAAAAGAAACATCGCACCAAAACGGTTATACAATCCGCTATGCTGTAAAAGTACCCGCGCAGACACAAGAAAACATCAAGTCAATAGTGCAATAAATGCTTCGGGAAAGAGGAGTGACAACTTTGAACTGCGGTGAAATAGGTCGCGTACGATGACACAATACTTAGTCAACGAAAAAAAATAAGAAAAGTGCTTGAAAGTTTAGAACGAGTTGACCAAAAGAAACCGAAACATAATCTCATCTAGTTCTGTACCAATTACAATTCGTATTACATTGCCTATAAAAAATTGCAAAGCATTTATTTTGATGACGATATCAATCGCCAAAATTGTTACTGTTACTCTTTGACACAGAAGCGACAAAGACCAACATTCATCCTGACATGTTATTGGAAAAAGACAAGCCATCACTAATAGCAGTAAGACTTCAAACGGCAACGGGCGAAGAAATACCTATTCATAAACAAGTAAAAATAACCATTAGTTTGGAAAACACAGAAGAAGTTATTCTAGGAATGGACGTTACAAAAAAGTATGGGTTCTATTAGGATATGAAGAACGATGTTTTTAAGCTTAACGGCAAAGAAATTCCTTTTCATTTGTCAGACGTGGTCTTGCCTAGAAAAACTGAAAGTGTAGTGATTACACGTCTGGAAGAAAATTTCCAAGGTACATTGTCGGTATCAAACCAATGTAAAGCGACTTGGTTAAAAAGAGTTTACTTACTAGTTGGCAAAATATTAATACGAGTAAAAAACACGGTGCCAGTAAAGATCTTGAATGTCACTCAGATCTAGTAACGTAAATTCTTGTAAAGCTACGTCGCCGAAAAAGTGCCAACAATATCTATTAGACATTCTTACCTTTAACTGACAAACACTCAGCTAAAAGAAGCCGGATAAAGTTAAAGCGTTGATCCAATAGTATCAAGAAATATTTGCGCTAAACAATAGTGCCAAAAGAAGAACTAACATGGTAAAGCCCAAATTTATACGCTCGGTTGATACAACATCCGCGCCGACTCCCTTTGGAAAAATGAGAAGAAGCCGAGAAAATAATTACGGATATAAAAAGAAAAGCTATGATTGAACCTTCAAATAGTCCATGGGCGTCCGCAGTAGTAGTAGAAAATAAGAAAACAGCTTAACAATGTGACCAAAAAACACAGTTACCCTTTACCGAGAATTGACGATACTGTCAAGACACTCTGTCAAGATCGTAGTGGTTTTCCACTTTGGATTTGAAGAGCGGCTATTAGAAGATGGAATTGGAACCCAAGAACCGTAAAAAAATCGTTTACGATTTTAACTGGTTTGTGGCAGTTCACTGTTATGCTCTTCGGCTTGTGCAACGTTCCTGCAACGTTCAAGCGTTTGATGAAGACTATCTTGCAAGGAGTGCCTTAAAAGACGTGCCTGGTTCATCTAGACTGTCAGGTATTTAAGAAGAAAGTGAAATACCTTGACCACGTCGTATCTAAAAATGGAGTAAATATTGACCCAGACAAGGTTCAAACAGTGCAACCATGGCCAAGACGAATCGACATCAGGTCCAAAGTTTCTTTGGGTTGTGCACCTGTGTGTATCCGGATTTGCTAATATTGTCAAATATTTGATAAAAATGACCAAAAAAAAAACATAATTTAGATAGAATGAAGACGGCAAAAACGCTTTCCGTCAACTAAAACAGACCTCAATCACTTCGTTATTTCGTAAAATAGAGGGATGTTTACGCCATATTTAATCAAGAAGCAGTCGTAGACGCCTTATTGAAAAAGTTTTTCTGTCGGTTTGGAGTTTGGTTGAAATTACATTTCGACCAAGACCGCAATTTGAAGTTTGCACTGATTTAAGAAGTTTGCTGACTAATGGAATGGTTGCTCGGATGAATCAAACAATGGAAACTTAGCCAAAGTAGTGTCCGAACATCAAAGATATTGCAATCAGTACCTGCACCTTTTTCTAATGGTAAACCTATGTTTACTAAAGCCAAACACCATCTTGTGTCATGCTCGGACGCGAAATACAACTATTATGCGACCTCCAATTTGGACAAAGACCTGAAAAAAATTGTCATAGAAGATATCGTCAGCAAGTTGATAAAAACGCTAGACGAAGTACATGAGGCGGTCCGTAAAAACACGCAAATTGCCAGAGACAGATTCAAGAGCAGATAATGGTTGTATAATCTTCAAAGAAGACGTGGTTTGTAGCTGAAACTGCAGGGGCAATAGGATGCAGAAACAATGGGAAACGCCTTATAAAGTTCTGCAGCGTATTAATGACCTCGTATACCGTATGCTAAGATAACCCAAAAGCAAACCAAAAATGGTCCACCTCAATCATCTAGTCCCGTTTGTTGACAATAACAACGTTATCTAAAACTAGATCCAATCCAGGGTAAAAACAATCCGAACCAAGAATCAAGTCGATGGATTGGACTTCGATACGTTTATGAGCATGTTCGGGGGTTTTAAAAAGGCTATGTTCAGAGTTAACACAGAGGATCTGCAAGGCCTGCTTTAAAATCAAATGAATTACGCCATTGCACATTAGGTAAGTGAAGATGTTGAAATGTCCAGAAGTGTTGCTGTAGTATTTCAAAAAAAGTTTGAACGGCTAGATGTACTACAAAAACAGCAACCGGCGGTGGACCAAATTTTAAGATTACGTGATGACCGACGCTTTATTTTTTATTGGGTCGCTAAAAAGTACTTACATACAAGAGAGAAATACAGTTCTACTACATTTAGAAATTGGCAGTGCTCAAGCTTAGTTTTAGCTTAAATCAACTGGATTGGAACACAGTTTCAAATATGTTGAAAGTCGACTTCCGAGGAACAGACGTTCAAGTGTTGGTCTGCAGTCACCGTCTAAGTAGAAGAACGGGTAAAAATAAGTTTATTGACTGCTGCTTTAATGCTCAAGGAAGTTGCCGAAATGGTGCAAACTGCCGCTATTACCACGACCGTTTCTATTAGTGATGCCAAACAAGCAGAATCATAGCAACTGTAGATTATGTAACACAACGATTCAATAAACCATATATGTACTAACGAAATGACAAAAGCGCTCACCATATTATGTACAGAGTTCAATATAAACAAACATACTGCAGTTACAAGTCACAACACAAAAAAGACCAAAACTAAGATTAACAAGACCAAGATCACATCTGCAAGGTTTAGACACAACTAAGACCAAATTGCAATAGTATTGTTAATACATTAAAATATTACAGTAAACGAATAAAGATAAAATCAGATGTGATTTTAATTCTTCACAAGCTTTGTGGCGAACTTGTTATATGCTCAACTTTTACTCGTAATTGATAAACTACATATGTAAGTAATAAACCATTGTAGTACTTTACTTAATTTTAATATATTTAAAAGATATTGGTTGCTACCAGAAAAAGTTTATATATTTTTAATAAATCTTAAAATTTCAACTATTAAACGTGGTGATGATACAAGTAGTTATATAGTGCCGGTTGTGACTTAAAATTTTGCTAGACTTTCAAAAAGGTTGCGTTACAATTTTAGATATTTTAAACAAATGAGAATTAATTAGAAACTTATATTAAATCATTTAAAATGTTATAAATCAAACTAAAACACAAACCAATCATATAAAAAGCATAATCCGTTAATTGTCAACTCAAAATTTTACGATCTTTCCCAATGTACCACAACCATCCTCAAACTCAAATGCAACGCGAGCATAATCAAAAGCTGTAGGCGTAAATATAAAGTATCATATATCAAAACACGGTATCTAATTTGTCAACATTGCCTCAAATTTCAAATTCCGTTCGATGAAGACCGCATGTTTAATTTATTTATTAATTTATTTTTTGTATATATGCAATTATTTAACATAGATTAATTGAAAATTATTAAAATCAATAGCGTTGTTATTCTCGAAACTAATATAGTAGCATATTATAATATAAATTATAAAAATTTTATATAATTCTATGTTTAAAATCAAATATATTAAAATAAAAAATAAAATAAAGCAATCCGTAACTTATAAGCCTGTCAATAGTGTGTTATGTAACTTAACACACGAAGAAAAAAATGTCTATTCAGTTTGCTACTTATTTTTGTTAGTATGATGTTGGAGTCTTTGTAATTGTTATTTAAAATATGATTACTTTGTTCAATGACTTAAAAATAATTGGCTGCGCTTTCAAAAACGTATTATTTAATGTTACTTCTCATTATAATCATTATTTACAGTTTGTTTGTTTTGCTTTTTAACTTATAAAATAATTCGATGAAAAACGTTTACTTCTTTAACTTTTCAGTATCTTTTACACAACGCATTACCCATCAAATACTTTTAATTTTTGTTCGTATTTACATTTTGGACAAACAAATCTGATAACTACAGGCCTGTTGACGTTAAAATTTTTAAGCCTTGTAAATAAATTATTACATTTATATATTTAGTAAAGTGTGATAAAAATTTATCTGTTACTCTTGATAAGTTTTCTATTCATTGAACGTACAATCTATTAGAATAAACAATTTAAAATGTATCAGTAAAAGTAGGGATTAAAAAAATCAACCAAATTATAATTGCTAAAAAAGATTTATAGAAAACAAACGTATATAAATTCTGCAAATTTATTATAAAAACTCGTGTTCAATTACGAGTATAATGAAAAAAACGCGTACAAAATTCAATAGTAATCGTATGTTTTGTAAAAGCACAAGTTACAATCACGGAAACTAATTTGTTTTCTGATTGCAAAAAACGAAATCTGTAGTTTGTTTAAATGAAAATATTGTTGTTGTGCGTGATTCTATTGAAAATGAACCAAAAACTTGAATTCAACATCGCTTTTAACATTTTTAGAAATAGTACCTAACTGCTCGTAAAGTTTAACTAACCTTAAAATTAAAGTAAACAGATAATTTTCAGCGTTGTGCGTTTGCCGATTGGATTCAACAAAATCAAGAATGCGTACAATATTTTTGTAACAAATTTGTAATTTTTACTGAAAAACGTGATTAAAAGTATTTTTTAAGCGCGACTTTAAAACACTGTTACTGTCAATAATCAATGATGCAAGGTTGTCAACCTTTATCGGAGTAAATAAAATACCATTTAATGCTTTTGTTTTTAGAGTTAATCTATTTTTAAAATACCTTGTAGTTTATAATTTACTTAAAATTTTTAATACTGTTTATACAATCATTAATTATATATAGAAATTGCATTTTTAAATAATCCACGTAATATTTTTTATTAATCGTAGAATACGACATTTCTAAATAAATTATCAGTAAATTGTAAAAACATAAATAAATTGTATTCGTGTAAAGCCATCTGCTGTAGAACCATAATTCTTAAAACGATATTACTGTTTCACAAACTGCAAAATTGCGTTTTCAATTTGTATGTTAATAAAAGAACTAAATCGATTGAAAACTCAGTTGTGACCATTATTACTACATTGTCTTTCGTGACCAGAAACATTGTTAATCTTTTCTGTATCGTTCTAATGTTTTTAGGACTTACAATTTAATACCAACTAAGACAATTATCGAGTAGGTGCTGTTGAAAATGATTGCTGAAGGAATTAACGTTTTGCGCTTCAGCCGATCATCCGTTTACTCAATTAGTAGTAACATTCGGTTCATTGATAACCGCTCAAATGGTAAAGAATAAATATAAATGAAGATGATTATTTGATCAAACTTCGGTAAATCAACCCAGTGCTTGCGCATATTAAAATAGTATTTTTTTAATAAATCATAAAATACAACAAATGTGCTTTAAAGTTTATGTTATTAGTTATGCGATTAGTTAAAAAACAAAATTAAACAACTGCAAAAAATGTTACTCAAATAATCAAAAAAATTATAATTATTTGTTCCTATTTATGTAAGACAAAAAATAAAGTAATAACCAATCAATTACAAATTATAATTAAAAAGAATAGGTTTTAATATTGATTACTCCAAAGGAATCGTTCCAAAGGATTTCATAAAAATGTTAGCTACAACAGAAAAACTCATAGCAGCACCAGAAACTTTTTCGTAAAACTTGTTATTAAATTGAAAGCAAGTGCATGATAACACTTATCAATAAAAAGAACCAAATTGAAGTCTTTGTCATAGTGAGACAGAATCAATTTTATGATAATAAATGGTTTTATTTAGTACTTGTCAAAAATAATAATTTAAATTAAAATTAACGACTGCACTGGTTACACGCCACCACTAATTGTCAAATTAACTTTACCAGTAGCGATAAGCGCGATATCGTTGTCAAACGTCTATTACTTTCTTTACTTTTTTCAAAATCGCTGTTGAATGTAGTATGAGAGCTAGTTCGCTAATTTTAAGTAGTTTTTCTTTCAACTGAATTTTTTTCGTTAGGTATTTCGATTACGTTTTTAGAGGATGTGCTGGAAAAGATTTATTCAAGTATTGAGCGGATTAAGCAATTTGGTTGATTGCTCAATGTTCCTGATATGAAGATAATCAAAGTGGCGTCGTCAAGCTTTTTAGTAACCTTGGGGGGACAGCTGCTTTATCCCTAAATGACGAAACATGACTCACACCTTCTTTCAAAGTCCCAGGATTTTGTAATTTTAATTCATCAGTCATAACCAGTAAGGCACCTAACACAAGCTTATTTATTACGCATATCTCGTTCTTAAATCAAATAAAAAGAAAGTAGTGAACGTTACTATTTGACGAAGAATTGTCGATTGGGTGAGTTTTTGTGCTGATACTTGTTATGCAATTCATTATAATTGTCAATCATCGACTTGTTTCCTCATTGCATGGTAAAAATAGTTGTTCAAATACTGTTTAATTTTTATTAAAATCAATTACTTATAATTCTCGTTAGAAATTTAGTAATATTAGTCGACGATTCTATAATTGTTATTAGTCTACCTCTTTCTCTTTATATTTTAACGCCTATTTTCTCTTGGAAATAAATAAACTTCTGTTAGAACCTGTGTTTTGCCAATTGTTTCTTTCAGTCATCGACAGAATTAAACAAGGTAGTATTGGGTGTTATTTACTTGTTTTGGCGTCTTTTTAACTTATTGTAGAATTAATACACCTAGATTTGCGACCCACCTACCGAATCCAACTGAGTTAGTCGCTTGTTTTTAAATTACGAGATAATTAAATAATAGGTACTTTAGTAAAACGTGAAGTGACGTCAAAATTCTTGAGAAGAGGTTTTTACCTAAATACTTGCAAAGAATGTTGGTAAAAAAAGCGTACGCTTCTTCTGACAGAATAGAATAGATTTTCCCAGCGTAACAAAGTTAGTATAAAACGACAGTAGCGTTGCCTTTGTCGGCTGAAATTCATAAGTGACAGATCAATAAAGAAACTTCTTCGTAAGAGTGGTATTAAACCAATTCTCAACTCGACAGCAAAAATCTCTAAAATTCTTGTTTCTCTCAAGGACAAATTTTATGCACTTTTATTATTTTATTTATTAAGGTGAATACCAAATTCTTTGTTCATGTGGTTTTGTCTACATCGGGAAAACCGGTCGTTCCGTAAATACATGCATTTCAGAACATGAACGTTGTATAAAAAAAATGCATATTTCAATATCATTTAACTACAGGTCACAATATAAATTTTGTTAACGCTTAATAACTTCAATCGTGACTACGATTTTAAACTATCCTCTCTATGGTTCCCGATAATCCAATCAAAGATATTTTTTTAGGTACCAAGACTACTTCGATAATATCAAGAAAATTCTTATTAAACCCCTCCGATTCAACGGTCTTAACCGATGAAAATTCAAGGAATGAAGATGATTCACAACGTCTAGTATCGGCCAAAGTAAAAATAAATTATTACGACCAAATTAGATACCTCAATGAAGACAAATCAATCACTGAACAACTTCACGAGTAGTGCAATCAGCTTCGAGAGTAGAGTCATCAATTGCAAAAAAAATCAAAGTGAAGGAATTACCCAGAACTTGAATACAAAACCGTTTCAGATTCAAAATTATTGGGCTTGCCAAAACTTATATCTGGTCTAGTTTTTTGAAATATTTTTTGACGACGATTTAATTGGATACTTAATAGAACAAACACGACAATATGCCCTCTTTAAAAATACAAAAAATCCCAAAATATTTAATAACTAAAAAATATTTTTTTGTCTAACATAAAGCAATCAGGAAAGTCACCGCTCTACGTTGGAGAGTGCATAAAAAATTAATGACACCGGAATCATAAGTAAGAATAGCATTCTACAAAATTTTCTTTAAAAAAAAGAAATTACAAATCTAACTCCAACTTCTACTTTGAAAGCGTTATTAAAGACGAATCGATCACTGAATAAACAACAAATGCAAAGACCCAACTTTCTAGAGTAATGCAATCAACTTTGAGAGTAACGCCAACAATTTTAAAGAAAAGAAAAATTAAATGGATTGCCAGAGACTGAGTTCAATACAAAACCGTTTGAGACTTAATAAGAGTCGGCTTACCAGAACTTGTCCCTACTTAATCTTTTGAAATGTTTCGTGACGACGACATAGTCGAATTAAGTATACCATATAAGAGTCTTCTTTTTGACAACGTAAAATATGGTACCTCAATAACGCCTGTTATGTTAAAAAGTTGGTATGTATTTTTCGAGTATAAAATTTGTCCTCGGCACGCTCACTTTTAGTGGTTCACTGTCAAAATGTAAAATCACGATTTCATTTTTCTTCCGGTAAGGTTAGTGCAACACAGACATTCGTTTAGCGGTGTCTACTCCCAACAAGGCTTTCATCATTAAGTTATTTCACGCAATTCCACGTGAATATGCAATCGAATTTTGTGTCTATCTGAGCGAAAGCTTATTTGGGCGGATTTCCATACCCACCACACGTTTCATTTATCAGTGGAGATAACAAGCAGATGACATATTTGAGAAAATTTCCATGACGTCACGTTGCTGTAATTAAACCATTCACACCGTCAAGGGGTTGGAGGCATTTACGATTTCGATTTTTTTTGGAAGAAACTTTTACCACCAATTATTATATCAAGTCGAAGAGAAACGCTGCGCATTCGTTATCTTCAACGATTGAAAACAGAATTTACTTGTGATAACGCCGTATGTACGTTTTTATGTTAGATTTCATACTACGTTTTAGGTAATACAGGTACGGAATTAGCTAATCCCCTACTGGATAAAACATAACAATTTATATTTTTCTGGGTACTACTTCGCCGGTCATGTCGATTGTTAGAATGACCGTACGTACATGTTAGGTTGTTAACACAACTAATTGTTAGATCATTATGTGCGTAACAAAGTCTTATGCAGTGCGCGTTAAGTCTCTAAGTCTTCATTTTTTTATATACTTTGGTGATTTTACTTCTTTGAATTTAAAAGTCAGACCGACTAGGTCATTTCGCTGTACGGCGTGTTGCCCAGTATAGGGTGTAACTTATATTATGTCCGACCCATATATTAATGTTTGAAAAATTTATATAATTTTACTTATGTACCTTTTTCGTCCTCTTTGAACTACTGTGATAAAATAAATGTATATTCTGTCGTGTTATTTGTTCTTCTTCAGCTGCGGGTTGATTTAAATGATGTCTTCCTAATTTGGAATTTTATTGTGTTGGCACCTTTTTAGATTTAGTTTATAATCTAGCATCACGAAACGTGCGACTCACTCTACGGAAACAACTGCGTTAGCCGTCGCTTACCTTTTTTTGTTACACAAACACCAGCATAACACGCCACAAAATATTTGGTAAATTTTGAGTTATACCAAATTAATACCAAAAAAGAATTTCTTGTCCAACAGGAAAAAATCCTCGTCGCTCCTTGATGTACACATTTATCATTTATTATTATAGATAATTTATTTAACCTATTGATAATCTGCGATCCAATTAAATGTGTTCATGTCCTAACGTTAAACACATACTGGACTTGATGCCTACTGTTGTAAATAAGATGTGGTCCAAAAATGCAAATTATGGCAATACCATCTTGTTTAAAAATGGCCTCATCGGTCCACATTATGTTAGAATTAAAATATTGACTGAGATTACTTTACTCCAATAACTACTGACAAAAATTAACTCGTAGTGACATCCAATTTGGCTAAATACATTTTTCTAATCACTACTAGAATAAAAGACTGAAACTTTTCGAAGATTGTATGAGTGCCATTATCACAGGCAGTGCCTTGAGTTTTTCCTTTTCCATGTGAAGAGCTCTTGTAGTCTTTAGGTGTTCAGTATTATGTCTTTTTAATTAATATTGACCGGTGAATGTGATCTGTTAATCTATACGACGAAACACATTTGCACAAACATGGCGCCGGTTAGAATATTCCTAAGTGAATAAAGACTCTTTCAAACGGAGCTCAGAACTGCTTCTAAAAAGCACAATGCATAAGTTAAATGGAGGCTTTCACACATAGCCACTGTCACAAAATAACAGTGCTTTAGACGGTTTGGGTAGTTAGTTGGACCGCTCGCGGCGACGACAAAATTAAACGCTGTTTGCGCTAAGACCAAAAATTAAATTGTAGGCTTCATACCTAGCTGCAGCCACACTATTGTTTTACCAGCGCGTTTGCGGTGCGTTAGTGGCGCGTTCGTAATGCTTTTGTCGTGCTTTTGTGGTTCGTTTGTGCAGTAGTTTTCAATCGACAAACAGTAAATACCGGTGATGAATTATTGGATGAAACTTTATTATATTTTATTTAGTTCTTAAAATTATTGTTCTTGTTACAGTTTACAACTCCATTCAACTAATTGCTAGTACGTATTAAATCTTTTTTATTTGCCATGGAACAGCTTCTCTATTCATAAAATATTGAGAAAGTACACGTAGAAAGTATTTCACTACGTATACTGGTTGAGAATTGTCCACTAGAATCTCGTCAACTGAACCATTTACACTAATTGTATCTTCAAACTTGCAAGAATCTCTTTTTTTACAAAGTTATGCAGTAGGTAGCATTTGAACATTAAGTGGACGATAAAAGGCTGTTACGTGCAAAATTTTTCTAACGTAATACCCTGTATATTAAATTGGAATTAGATTCCGGTTTTGACGCCCTCTGCCAATCTTTCCTTGTGACTGTCATTTTACGACGAAATCGTTAAGCTGTCAACTGCATAAAATGACCTGTGCCGCTTAAAGAAAATTTCGAATGACATCCTCAGTAATGGAAATCAAATTATAATTTCATTACGCTTGTAAAATAATTTAGTCGTCACAGGGTAAGATAGTTACTGCCGTTTTATTAGAATTCTTTTGTAATTTCTTCTTAATTTGATAGCCGTTCCACCACGTTTTGGCCCACATGTTTCTATTAAATAAAGAATAATAAGGGATTAATATCGACAAATACCTTCATGGGACGAGTATAACTCTATATATAAGGCCTACGGTTAAAACTAAAAAAACCGAAGACAATTACTTTTCTTCGAGATCCTACTCATGCGGCAAACACCTGCGAAACCAACTTTCATTGAATGTGTATAACAGCATTCGACAATCGGGTTATGTTATGTGTACTTTCTTTTAGCAATAATTAACAATTTTGTAGATCTTGATTTCGTGAGTCATTGTATTGACACGATTTGCTACTCAAATTTATTTCAGGCTCACTTGCCGGGGAAAACGTTTTCTTCGACCAAGTAAGTACTGGATTGTGGGTAAGTTTATTTAATTATTTTATCGCTGTCAGAAAGGTCGCTCACGGAGCTTTGGCTAGTGTTAATTCCGTAATTACTATCATTGTTTTATTACCATTAAAGTAGTTTCATTAATTATTTTGTGTGTATCGCATGCTGTGTACAAACAATATTTACTACGCAATTTTCTTCGCTGTTTGCTTCGACTTAACTTACATATGTATTGTGTGTTTGCCGATACTGCTGGCATTTATGCACTGAAAATTAGATATACTTGTGTTAATCATCTACGTCACTAAATTAAAGTTTTTATACCTGTTAATCTTTCTTTTATGGTAACATACCTTTCTCTATTATTGTGGTTACCCAAACAGAGGTAACAAGGATTACGAACCTAAAAATTAGTTACAAGTTTGGACCGTCTGACCGTGATCGAGGCAGAAGTGTTAATTAGGATTGATCTGGCGCCCTTAAGTATAATTTCCTGGAACCTCTCCTATTTCCGACTGTGTGAGTTGGCCGTGCAAGGTTCATAAGACCTAAAGCTTGTAACAAGGCACTCCACTTTTTATTAAATATCCCACAAGTGCATCCAATGTATTTTCTTGCTTGTGTTAAACAATAATTAAATACCTTTTTTTACAGTCAACAATTTACCCCCAAATGGTTTCAAAAGGAACTGGGATAAATCGAATCCTTCATCTTCTATAATTACGTAAAGAATTCTATCAGGTCTTCATCTGAAAGAGATCTTATTGTGGGTAATTTACAACGTAAAGTTCTTAAATGTACTTGAATCAGACGATTTCCCTGGTGCACCTACATTGAGGTATAAAAATTTGTAGTTAGAATCAAGTAGAAGAATAAACAAAATGTTTATAATTGAAGTTTAATGATGCACTGCCTTCAGGTTTAATCACTGGTATCTGTTTCCATCTTTTGCTGCCACAAGGTAAGCCTTGTAATAAATGACGTAAAAAAGTGAAGAATTAAGTAGCAATGTAGAAAATGAAAACGAACTTCCAAATAAACAAAGATGAATTCAGGAAAAAAAACATCAAAAAAATGAATTGATGGCCATTTTTAGAGCAAAATATTTGCTTCACGAACTAAAAGTAACATAGAAGACAATACCTACATCACAATTTAAAAACGTTTTCATACCATATAGAATTAAATCTAAAAGGCCAATTACTAAATTGTTTTTCTTCAGTGAAACAATCGGTGTTTGCTTCTTCTTCGGTTCAAAATTATCTTTCATTGTTTTACCAATAACTAGTACCTTTGTCGATTTACTCTCATTATCCTACTCCGCAATCAAATCTGACACCATCAGTCAACCTTTCCACTGTTACACAACAATGTTAAGAAAATCAAGTTCGTTCGTGTTACCCATCACTCCAAACTCGTATTGAAACTCTTTGTAACTCTAGCAAATTTTCAGACTTATTCAAAAACGGATAACATATCGTTTAATTATTTTTTGATAATGTAGTTTATGCCAAGTAATAATATATAAGTTTAACTTTATTCGTTGCCATTTGGCTTACAAAATTGATCGTGTTGTCTATACATATATACTACTTTTTTTTATCCCTTCTCTCCCCTTAGCTTTTTCCTCCTGCTCCATACTTCCTCCATCCATTCCGCTCCTTTTCCGTTTTCATCTAAGATTTCCACTATTTTCATCACCTCTTCTCTTAGTTCTCTGCATTTCTTTCTCATGTGGTTAAGGTCTTCCGTTTCTTCTCCACATAGCCTGCACAACTTTTCTGGTTCTTCTTTCCAATATTTGTTCCCTAACTCCTCGTTGCCACATCTGAACCTTGCTACCATTTTTTTCCTTTTGTTGCTTTTAATCTCTCTATCTTTTAAATATTCCGGCACCCCTTCACCCTTGATATCTTTATAATTCCTATTATATCTGCTCTTTTTTATCTTTGTCCATCTTTCTTGTTTTTCGATGTCTCTATCTCTCCTTATTATTTCTTCCCTTATCCCTACTCTCTCTTCTCTTAATCTCTCCACTTCTTCACTTGCGTACCCGTTTCTTTTCTTCTCTGCCCTCTTGCCCGTACTTTACTTTCCCTCCCTTTATCTCTTTCCAACATTCTTGCAGTATTTTGCAATCTGTTCTTTCCCTCATTTCTTCCTCGTATTTTATTGCTCTTTTTCCTGTCTCTACCTTTATTTTTTGTATCTCTACCTCCTCTCTCACAATATACCCCGGTGTATCCCTGTCCAATCCTAACACCCATCTCCAGTATTTTTCCTGTAGCCCCTCTACCTCCCTCCACTCCTTCCAGCCCCATATTTCCGCTCCATACATTACCACCCCCTTTATTAATTTTTCGAACAACAATTTTCTTTTTTTATATCCATCTTGAATACTCTTTCCCCCACACCCCAGACTTGTCCTATTAGCCTGTTTCCTTTCTTCACCCTTTCCTTTATGTGTTCTCCCTCTTTATTATCCTGTTTCATCGTGTAGCCCAGGTATGTAAATTCCTTCACTTGTTGCACTTTCTCATCACTCCATCTCCACTCCTCTCTTTTTCTTTTCCCCCTCCTTTTCTAAATATCATTATCTTTGTTTTCTCCGTGTTTACTTCCATTTCTTTTTTTCATATATTTTTCTAGCGTTTTCATCATCTCTTTCATTTCCTTTTCCTCCTTAGCCACCAGCACTATGTCATCCGCATACGCCAACGACCATACCTTAGCTTTCCCTACCACTATCCCTCCTGTCTGTTGTCCTCTCATTGTCTCTTCCAGATCCCCCGTATATACCGAGAACAGGCTTGGGCTCAGTGGACATCCCTGCCTCAACCCTCTCTTTGTTATGAATTTCTCACTCTCTTCCCCATTCACTTTAACCCTGCTTCTCGTTTCTTCGTATATTTCCTCTATTCTTTGTATTAATCTTTCATTGATTTTTTTTTCTTTTCATATATTCCCACAGCTTTTCCCTATTCACTTTGTCAAAAGCAGCTTTTAGATCTACGAATAGTGCCAACATTTTCCCTCTTTTTTTTTCTAGTTCTTTATTTGCTACGTGTTTTAGTATATATATGTTGTCTATCGCCCTTCTTCCTTTTCTGAATCCCGCTTGTCCGTCTGGTACCAAACTTCTTTCCTCTATTTCCTTCTGTAGTCTTTCTTGCAGTATTGTCGCGTACAATTTGTATGCCGTGCTCAATAATGTTACCCTTATATTTCTCCACTTTATTTTTTTTGCCTTTTTTATGTATTGGGCATATTCTTCCCTCTCTCCATCTCTCTGGAAATCCTTCCTCTTTCCATATTTTGTTTAGTATTTCCGTCATCCTTTTTGCTACATTTTCTCCCCCGTATATCCACTCTTCTCCCTGTATCCCATCTTCTCCTGTCGCCTTTCCTTTTTTATATTCTTTATCGGCTCTATTACTTCTTCTTCCCTTATTCTATCCCTATCTCCTTCTTCTTGTCTTCCTACCGCGTCTTTTCCTTTTTCTTTTTCCTGCTTTTGTTCTTCCCCTCCCAACAGGTTCCGAAAATATATCTCCCATTCTTTAATTTTTATTCCCTTTGTCGTCCTGTTTTTTTTCCTCTGCTTCTTTAGGTACTTCCATACATCTTCTGTTTTTATACCTTTAATCTGCTCCTCTTGTTTCTTTTTGTTTTCCTCCTTCTTTCTGTCGCATGTTTTTTTGTATATTTTTACTGCTTCTTTGTATTCTTCTTTTTCTTTCTTTCCTTTTTCCACTGTCTTAATGCTCTTCTTGCATTTTTCTTTGCTTCCTTGCATTCCTTATCCCACCATTTCTTCCATCCAGTTTTCTCCCCTTCCATTTTCTAAATCTGACTCTATCTGTTGCTTTCTCCATCATCTCTCTCATTTCCTCTACACTTTCTTGTAATTCCTTCCCTATCCATGCCGTTTTCCCTATTCTCTCTTTATATCTTTTTATACTCTCTTCTGTACACTTTTTTTAGTTATGTACTTCTCCTCTTCCTCTCTCTCTTCTCTTTCCTTTCCTTCCATTGTCAATTCCAGTGGTTGATGGTCTGACTCTACCCTTTCTCCCACCTTAAATGTCTTTACCTTTTCTGCGGCCTCTTCATTTGTCATTACAAAATCTATTATTGATTCTCCCCTTCCTCCTATGTACGGAAATTCCCCCTTTCCATCTTCTTCTCTGTTCCCGTTTCCCACCCTTTTTCGTTGCACAATTCCAGCAGTTCTTCTCCCTCTTTATTTATCACCTTGTCCTTTGTTTGTCTCTTTCCCGTCCCTTTTCTTTCTTGTATTCTCCCCTCTTCCCTTATTCTTGCGTTGAAGTCCCCTCCTACTATTATCAATCCCTCTTCCCTCTCTTCTATGTTTTTCCTTGTCTCTTTCATTCTACTGCTATAAACCGTCACTACTTTTATTTTTGTTTTTCCCCACTGTATGTTCCTTTCTACAACTCCTCTTCTCTGTTGCACTTTCTCTTTCTTTTCCTGGCTCAACCATTTTTTCTTATTCCCGTTATTATCCCCCTTTGCTCTCCCTTTTTCTTTTCTCTTTCTGCATGTTGCACCACCCACTCAAATTCCTCCGGCAACTCTTTTTCCCACCACTCCCATTCTTTTTCTTACATCCATGTTTCCTGTAATCCCACTACATCCTGTTCCTTGATGTACTTCCAGAAATCATGTTCCTTGTTTTTTATTCCCGCTACGTTCCAAAGCAATACTCTCAGCTCACTCACCTCGCCCTGTGCTTCTTCCTTACTTTCTTTTTTTCTTCCTTCTTTTTCTTTTCCATTTCCATCTCTCATTATTCCTTTTCTTTGCCATTTCGTCAACTCTCTCTCCTTTACCACCCCCCTTTGCCCTTTGGTTTTTTGCCTTTTGGTTCCCCAATTTCTCTCCTCTTTCTCTGCTCATTCCCCTATCCTTGTCGTTCCATATGTATCTGTCTCCGTCTATCTCCATTTTTCTGTACCCTACCCATACTCTTTTTCCTTCCGCTCTTTTTTCCACCGCTATGTTGATTATTTCTCTTTGCACTCTTCTTTCCTCCCATGTCAAATCGTGACTTATATATATTCTTGTATTCTTTAATTTCTTCTTCTCCGCCATTACCTTCTGTTTTTCCTCCCAACCTCCGATTTCCGCCACCACTAACTCATTTTTCTTCTTTTTGTTTATTACTGTCACTTTTTTCACCTCTACTTTTACATTTAAATTTTCTTCCAGCATCACTGCTAAATCTTTTTGTGGTTTTTCACTTCTCCACCCTTTTATCACAATATTATTCTTTCTTTTCCATCTTTCCTCGTCTTCCGCTTTTTTCTCCAGTTTTTCTATTCTCTCCACCAGTTTCTCTTTTTCTTTCTCCCACTTCTTTTCTCTTTCTCCCATTTCTTTTTTCATTTCTTTGATTTCTTGTCTTATTCCTTGCATATTTTCTTCCATCTGTTTCATCATTTCTCTCATTAATTTTTTTAACTCCTCCATTTCTTTCCTTCCTCCTTCTGTTCTTGAGGTTTTTCCTTCGCTCTCCTCCGATATCTTTTTAATGTCTGGTGATCTTATTGTTTTCTTTCCTCTTTCAAATATTTGTTGCCTTTTTTTCCTCTTCCTCTCTCTCTCTTTTATTCATCCCTTTCCCCCTTTTGTTATTACTTATTTATTTATTTATTTTTTTTTTTTTAATTTAGTTTTTTATTTAATTTTTTTTTCTTTATTAATTTTTTTAAATTTATTGTTATTATGATTCTTTCTAATTGTATTTAATTAAAGCCCGCCACAAATATTAGAAAAAGTATATAAATAAAAGTTTGTATTTCACTGTTATCAAAAGCGCGCGCTTGACCTTTAAACTAGACCACGATATCCGCTCGCATTCGCACACGTTATCTGAGCCACCTATATCTTCTTATCCTTAATTTTAATGTACTTATTTACTACTCACATTAAAACTGTACTTCTAATCATTTCTTCAACTTCACAATCCTCAACACGCACACGTCAATTAATTGCTGTAAATCACTTTAAATTACACAAAACTCCGCACTACTATTAAACACGTCCTCACTCAACCACCTTCAAAACACGAATCCCAAGTAATAATATTTTTATATAATAAATATGTACCACTGAAAATTTATTATTAAATATCAAAGCCTATTTCTTGTTTGGTGAAATGCTTTATCTCATAACAGTGTTTTATTTTTGAATGTCAATCCTAATTTTTGTAAAAGTTCTTTAAATAAATTTTGAGGCATACAAAAGTATAAAACCTTTTTTTCTTCGTTCCCGTGAAAATTGTTAAATAAGTTGTGAAACTGTCCTCGATGCAGTGTTTCTAAATAGAGTGGATAGACCCAGAATATTTCCTTTGTTTCTGAATAGCTCCGTGTGAAGGAGCTCTAAACGAGCATGTACCACTGCACTCAATGTACATATGTCAACACATTTAATATATATATGACAGTGTAGTCTATTGTTTTCGTGGTTATAAAATAATATGTTGCCGTTCCTTTTTGAAGATAAATTACAAAAATAAATTATTCTTTTATCGATAAAACTAGGTTTGCAGAAAATTGTTTTTGACAGGAACAGTTATTTAAAGAAAACAAGAGCCAAAGATTTCACATTCTTTGTAAAGAGGGCACCTCATTTTTTTAAATTATTTTTTTCCTACAACTTAATGTTACTGATGAAACGAAAAGTGCCCTAAGACGTATTGTGCATTCGTCCTTTTTACGTAACGAACCGCCAACAGTGCAGAAATTTAATAAAGATGGTAATCTGCCAAACGTTAAGTTATGTTATAAACATTGTGGAAAGACATTGGGTTTAGGTTAATTGAACAAACAAAGGTGTATTGTGTTTGTAACATACGTTATTTTATAGGTACAAAAAATCGCAACAGTAAAAAAATTATATCATAGCATGGAGAAGACGATTCCTTCGTAAAATAGAAAAGTATAGGGAAGAAAGCAAGAAAATATATTATTTGGACAAAACTTGGGTTAACGCCGATCATGTAACTACAAAAATTGGAACAGCTGTAACGACAAGCCTGTTTCTAAATTATTTACTAGACTTACGTATAGCATTAAATACTAGATTTGTTAAAAATGGTTTGTTTATTTTTGAATTAAAAAAACTACCACGAAGAAATAAATTCTGGGGTATTCAAAAACTGGATGGAATCGATGCTATGTAACTTAGAAAAAACTGCTGTAATTGTGTCAGATAATTCTTCATATGATAGCAGAAAAGTTGTGCTACGATTGCCACTATATCACTGTTAGTTGAATCCCATTGAATTAATACGGGCACATTTAAAAAGAGAGTTGCTACAAAAAAGATAATATAAAGTAAAGGATGTTACAAATATATTTCTTAAAGCAGTAGTCAATGTTTCTGCAGATAATTAGAAAAAATCTATAGAGCATATAATTAAAGTAGAACAATAAATGTGGCAGGCAGATCTCACATTAGAAGTTATAGTTAAACTTGTAAAATTGGGCAATGAATCTTCTACATCAGAGTCCGCTTCTGCATAAATTTTTATTTCGTTGTTAAATTTTTTTAGTTGTGTTACGTAAATACCTAATAATGCTATATATTTATCACTTGCTGTTGGTTATTACAATAATTATAATATTGATTTTTTTAGTAGGAGAGATTTCCATCTGTTCGGCAATTGAAGTATAGTTAATTTTTTTTATGTGCAGCCTTATAGGAGTATGTATGATTAGAAGAAAGAAATTAAATGTTGTTGGATATTTATTTAATTGAGCCTTGATGTTTAAGAGCACCTTAAAAATAAAATTCTTAAATTCACCGGATTTTGGAAATTCTAAATCCTCGTACTCTGGTAACAAAGAACTAACCTTATCGACAAACTCTTAAATTTTAGTGAATTGTATAAATTGTATGTGAGATATTTATTGTTTTCTAATTGCCTAATATTAGTTTTCACCAGCAAAAAAATTAATATTCTTATTTTTGTCACTTCATTGTCACTTGTATTATCCGTAAGTAACTTAATTAAAATAAATTAATAATAAACATTTATTTTAATTAACTTAGCTTAGAATGTGTGCAACTTTTTGGTATATTAAAGTTTTGTAGCGAAGCAGTTAGAAATTACTCAGTTCAAACATTTCTATAGGCTAATCATCGATTACTCAAGATGAAGTTTTAAAGTTAAAGACCAAAAATCAACCTCCCAGTCAGCGATCTCTTTTTATTAAAAAATCTACTTTAATGCGAAATATCGCTGACCTTTTAGAACGTGTACTTTACGGTAATAAAAAATAAGTTAAGAAGTTTTATATTTATCAAAGTACTTCCAGTTTTACTTTTTGCTTCGAAAAAGCGAATAAATTAACTTGAAGCATCTTAAACGAATATTGTTAATGCAAAAGAAAATTAAAATCAACATTTTTTTTAATATTTGGCTTACAATTCATTGTTAAAAATAACAATGTCGTTATTAATTAATTAAAAATAATAAATATTTGTTTCTATAACTATTCACTAACTTAAAATACTTATTTTTATTATAGTTTTGAAATAATGCAGTATAGATTTTTCTAAATACTTTTTAAAAAAAAAAAACAAATGCTTGTGTCATTACAGCATTTTACTTTAGTTTTTAATTTATGTTATAGATAAAACGACTTTAGAGGTTTTTTTTATTACAACAATAACCACTATTTATAAAAGTATAAAAAAACTAAAAAAACAAAAAAAAAGTTTTTCAATTTTAAGTTAAGAAACAAAATAATACAAGCAAAAAGTACACGAAACTAAATTTGTAGCGTCTCTTTAAAACATATTTAAACTGTCGTTAAAACTTTTTTATTTATTTTGATAAACTTGTAAAATGATTAAAATGTTGAACGTAAAAAATATACAAAATATTTAATTAAACTATTTTTGGCTGACATTTGATCAGTGTTTTTAAATTAGAAAAGATAACAATAAAAACACGTTTAATTTGTAAACTGTGAATACTTAAAATTTGTCGGCACAATGTTAATTTGAACAGCACTTAGACGGTCTCAAATTTTGTGAGATGTGTGATGAAATAGCCAAAAAATCTTTCACATAACAATTCTCAGGACCGTCCACACTATAGCAAATGAAATAAAATCACCAAAACTCAACATGCACTAGTTCAAACAAAATTCCACACTGACACTCAATAGTCCAACACGACAAGAAACGCGTATTCTAATTACAGACCATAATTTACCAATGTGTCAACGGCATTGACCGAGTTTTGGTTATCGTCAGAGATTTTTTTTACAACCGATGATTCAATTTGCTTATTAATAACAATTTGGGAGGGAGTTTGTTATCGAATACAAAAACTTTAGCTTCTTTTGACTTGTTACAATGACATCTTTAGTACCATTGCAAACAAACTTAGTAGTCCCCTAGCTACATTACACTTTAGAGCGCGAAGTGCCACTAGCGTAAACCGTGCAGAATAAAAATTGATGCCCAAATCCATTCAAGATTCTATAATCGGCTAAAGTTAGAAAGAGGATTAACTACACGCTTACCCATACAGGAAACCCCAGAGTTAGACAACGGGGCCAGACCTGGGCCAGTACTGGGGCGTACCTGTATTGGCCCAGACTTGGCCCAGGACTGGGTAGCTCAGCCTTGGCCATTTCATGGAGACCCAAGCTTGGGCCAAGACTGCTTGACCCAGCTTCGGCCATGCAAATTATTAGCCAAGCTTGACCCAAGCTTGGATAACCCATCCTTAGCCATTCCACGAGAATCCAAGTTTGACCCAAGCCTGGATAACTCAGCCATGGCTATTCCATGGGTACCGAAACTTGGTCCAAGCCTGGTTGACCCATCCTCGGCCATGCCAATTCTTACCCAAGCTTGGACCAAGTTTGCATAACCCATTCTTGGCTATTCCATGGAAACCCAAGCTTCGGCCAAGACTGGTTGACCCAGCCTCGGCCAAGGCTGGATTATCCAAAGAAACTAGCAATAAGAATTTTTTTTTCGACGTTAAAAATTTAAAACAATCGGTTAATAAGTTCAGTTATAATAATATCGAAAGTGTAGAATTGAAATTTGAGCCGTTCGGTTACGTATGGCAAGATTCTGATATTATCGTTTAGCGCAGCCGCCATCCTTGTTTACATCATGTGTTAATTAAATGTAAGATTGCTAGAGCAGTAAAGGTAATGAATCAAATCTCCGAGTTTTAGTTATACAGTCATTCAATGTTAGTACTTTTTAACTAAAAGGAAAAAACTTTTAAATATAATTTCTTTCGTTTACTCCGCAATTATCACGAGGCGAAGCTACTAAAAGTAATCATGTCTGATTCTTACCTTAGAGTTTAAAAATGGCGTGCGTTAAATAAACCAAAAGTTAAAAAAAAGTGTAAACATCAGCTGTGTGAGTGACGTTAATGACCCTAGTGATACAGGAAACCAAAAAATATCGAACAAAAGGTGCCAAAATCAGTTGAACTTGTATGTGAACCTTACTAGACGTGGAATAATTACCCAATCAAGGTTCTTTGTAAAGCTAGTAAGTATTTATGTACATCAATAACCTTAATTATAGTATTAATGTTATCTCGAGGTACCATCTTGTAATTAACCTTTTAATAGTTATCAAATTCGGATTTTATTTTTCATAAGTTTTAAACTGTGTTATTTTTTTCACAGATGTAATTGAATTTAGTCTAACAATAGAAGTAATGATGCCTAGTGTTATTGTAATTGTGTAACATAATTTATTGTCATTTCAGAGGATTATGCCCAAGGATTACGTCGCTTCAAAAAACCGTACAAAACAAATGATTTGGAGAGCGGCACTGAGGCCTGAAAGTAAGTCGCAAGCTTAAAGATAGTGAAATTACCGTATTAAATTCTACGAAGTCGCTCAGTGTCTGGGTATTAGTTCCCTGCATCGTGAAACTGAGAATGGTGCAGAAGCTGCGTTTGATAGTAATTGATGTAATTTAAATACATAATACGAGTAATAACAATAAAGTGTAAATACGTTGGTACAATTATTTATTCCATTGTTTTATTAATGCCTAATTCTTGGCATTAGTTTTGGGCTAGTTCTAGCAATTAAACGTGGTCTAGTACTGGCAACTAAGCATGGCCCAGTTCTGGCAATTAAGCATGTCCCAGTCTTGGCAACCAAGCATGGCCAAGTATAAACCAACGCTAAATCCACAAATAATTATAGTTAGATAGTAGAACATTTTTTTGAACAACTAAGCGAAGCCATAGAAAATAACTACTCTGAATAGAAAATCATTAAACGGAATTTTATTTCCAAATTGGGTAAGAAACAAGATAAAGACGAAGAATACGTGAGAAAATTCGGAATTGATAAAAGAAATAAAAGAGGTGACATGCTGATGAATTTTATGTGTGAACATAAACTATACGCAATGAATACTTTTTTCAAAAAGAGATTGAAGCGACATGATATCACCAGATGGAAACAGCAGAAATGAAATAAATTACATTCTTACAAATAGAAAACTAGTAATCCAAGACATGACAGTACTGAATACATTTAACACAGGTAGTGACCACAAAATCGTAAAAGCAAAAATCGCCACTAACAAAAAATAGAACGACAACGTATGTATGTTTAAAAACCATAAAAAGAAAATAGCCTTAGAACAAATAACAAAATCGAGAGCGATGGAAGAAATTGGAGAAAGACTATATTCACAGTTGGATGTGAAGGCTTAGGATGATGATAACTTACCCCAACAAAAGCCAAACACCTGTTCAATCAAGAAAAAAAATGCCAGATTCTTTTGTAAACTAAACATTACTAATACCTACACAAATTTGGTAGTAAGTAAACTCTTCAGCAATGTTTTTCACGCTAAACATACTAACTTATAAGTTAATTCGCCCATCTCGTGCATTATAAAGTTGCGCAAAGGTCTCTGCTGACTGACAGCGTCAAATATACACCCTTGTTCAAATCCTTCAAATTGTTATCAATTTTTTGACAATGTGCTATGAAAACCTTATGTCTACGTTAAAACCTACCCTAAGACCTACAGAAGAACCGGCAAACCGACGACAGACGCCATTCGTAAATTAATGACAATTGTACAAATAAACGTTTCAAAGCAGTCAGATTTTATAGATATTTCAGAAACATTTTCTTTCTTTTTGGCCACGAAGCAACAACCAATGCCTGTCATGTGTTCCTGACCCTCCGTCGCATAGGATTTTTGTTTTTCGGGGGTTCGATGATGACTCGAGTACCCTAAAAACCCAAGTCAACTCGTATCCCTATTCCTCTAAATCTATCATTATACAAGTGTCCAACGTCAATAAACTGATTTTGTTTGGAAAGAGAGACCAGAGTCAAACGTTAATACTAGATTATAATTTAGTTTATTTTGCATAACAATAAAAAAAATATGGCAAATGAGAGTATTTTTAGGTTGCTTTTTTTTTAAGTTAGTTTAGAATTTTTTTGAGCATTTTTTAGTTTGTTTTAGTCGTAGCTGTCTTGACCAACTTGTGTCGATAACTCCCTTGTCCTTTTTCTGGCTACTTAGTTCTTAGCCGTAGATGCAATGATAAACGATAGATAAGTATCTCGTTCAACCTCCTGCTCACAAGCACGTACTTGCGAGATAGCTCATCCGACTCGTCTAGACAATCCTTTCCTCTTGTAACACATCCTTGCTCGACCTATTATTTTTGTGTCATACTTATACTCGTAAGTTTTTTATGGTTTAATGGGTCCACAACCTCCTCATCTGCTACTATACAAAAAAAATTCCCGTACTACAAATTACCAATTACCAGTAATGCTTTTATTAAAAAAAAAAATATTTGTACGCGCCTAGATTAAGTAAACCGAATGATCTTTATAGTAAAATGCCACGTTCCAATGGGGGAGGTGGAAAAAAAGAAAAAAAAAATTAACTACCAAGATGTCACGCTTACCTTTCGGCTAGCCTCACCGCAGATGGGTCGGGTAAAAGAAAATCGAAGTGAAAAGAATATTCTTTGGTAAGCAAAATGCCCGAGTGCGCCACTTCTCAAAATTTAGTCGAACGTAGTAAGTCTAGGCAGGAGAAAAGGAGATCCTAGACCCGAGGTCCCCCCAAAAGAAAGATACCGTGAATTAACAATCATTTATTGGGTATACATATATTAACAGAAAATTCCTTGAAGGAAAGAGCCAACTCGACCGTTACGCCACTGGTATAAATCACACATAAATAAATTACACAGCAATTAGAATATTATGTTAACGCAGGTCTAAAATAGACTCTGGAAGCAAAAGATTGGGCTAAAATTAAGTTACGCTTCCGCAACTACAATAAACGGTAGCAAATACCCCCGTGACCGCACGTAAGAATTAAAAAAGTAACACCGCCCGTGGTCCTTGACGTCAAGTTCACGACCGGTATAAAATTCGTCTATCATTCAGGTTACGATAAACAATTCGTTTCGAGCTCCCAAATCTCTACTAGTTACAAATTCCCCCACAATACAGATTGAAATTTCTTTTACGTTATGGATAGCAATTAAACACAATTAATTAGATTAAGTAGGCGTACTGTATGCACAAAAGACAATAATTGTTCAAGAAAGAAATACATAAAGTTACGAAATCCGTTCTTAATCCATTCCACTTAACTGTAGCGTTAGTTGTACCATTCATTATACGTTGTTAGGCGCAAGCAGAAGTCGAGACCCCAAAGCGCGTGGACGAAAGTGGGTCGAGGTTGCGCGGTCTCCCGGTTTTAGACGTTACAACTTAGAGATACGCATAAATACCTTTTCGGCCAGAATTCTTTTTATTGAATTACTCATTCACCAGGTTACACCTCGTTATTAATCCTCGGCAGATTCCTCAAGCTACAAGAAAGCGGCATCAGTCGACTTGGATTCTTTACACCGCTGCGCTTCTGTTATTTCAAAAGTACAGTTAACAAGTCCGGCAGTTTGTAAGAAGCCACACAGAAAACAACCCCAGAAAGAAAGCTAAAACAGCGAACATTAGTTGGTACGTCTCCACCATCAACCACGTGCGAATACTAACCCACTTTATGACTTTGGTTAGAAATAGGTAGATATTTTGTTCTACGAATGCGACATTCGAGCGGATTTATTAAGACTTTCTAAAATAAAACGTCGTTACGTTAGATGATGATCGATGAGGGAAAACCTCATTTTCTTACCAATCCGTCTCTGCCACATCCATTACAACGCGTACCACCAAATAAAATGAAATCCGTAGATGGCCAACTACTCTCGCGCGCCTTCTACGTGCATAAATCGAAGAATATAGCTCGAGGTCAGATATCTCACACGGTTAAAGGCAAGGTTGCCTAACAATCAGGCATATTTATGCCCATTTACGAATTTACACGTTACAAAAATAACCAAGTAGCAGCAGACTCGACTGGAAACAACGTTTAAGGTTGACAAATAGAAAAGGCGCGATTAACCAAAGATTCAATAACAGAACGTTTCTGTGCAAGATGATGATGATCAGTATGGGTGGGTTTGCGATAAACAGAATGGCCCAGAAGTCCGTCGGGCTTACGAGTCACAAGAACGTCAAGAAATGGGAGAGAACCATTACTTTCCATAGTGAATTTGATATCCAAGTATTGATTGTTAAGATGATTAAGAAACTTAGACAATTCGAGATGACTATGAGGCCAAACAATAAACGTGTCGTCAACATACCTAAACCAAACCTTGGGTTTTAATATTGATGATTCTAAAGCAACCGTTTCAAAAGATTCCATAAAAATGTTAGCTACAACAGGTGATAGAGGGGAACCCATAGCAGCACCAGAAACCTGTTCGTAAAAATTGTTATCAAATTAGAAGTAAGTAGAGGATAGACACTTATCAATAAGAGGAACCAAACTCAAGTCCTTGCCATGTTGAGACAGAATCTGTTCGATGATAATCAGCGAATCCTTAATAGGAACTTTAGTAAAAAGTAAAGTGACATCAAAACTCACACGAAGATCGTGGGGTTCAAGTTTTATAGTTTGTAGACGTTCAATAAAATGCTGAGAGTTGAGGATATGAGAAGAGGGTTAACCTGTAAACCCGCAAAGAATGTTGGACAAGAACTTGGCTAGCTTGTAGGTGGGAGATTGGATAGTACTAACGATAGGTCGAAAGGGAATACCTTGTTTGTGAATTTTGGGAAGTCCGTATAGACGAGGTGGTTTAGAATCTGAAGGGGTAAGTCGACGTTTAGTTTCAGGAGGTAGAATGGAAGATTTGATGATTTGGCTGACCTCACGTTCAATCCTCGAAGTGGGATTACGAGTGAAATGAGCGTACGTTTCCTCAGACACAATAGAATGGATTTTCGCAACATAATATGGTTCAAGCATTGCCAAATCTTCATTCTTTTTTAACAGGAAATTTCGAGAGAGCATAGAAATCATCAAACACCCCAATAACTTCAATCGTGATCATGGTTTCGAGCTATCTCCTCTTTGGTTCTCAGTCATTAGTCCTTTATCGAAAACACGCCCTCGTTCAACCATAACCCAATCGGAGTCGAGCTTAACTAGCCGTGACGATACTTTTTCTTTATATACGGAGACTATTTCTTTTTAAGTCACTTCTATGGAGTTTAGAATCTAGCTTGGTTCACAAGTTGATTACCTAACTTTTGAGAAGTGTTTAGTTAGATTTCGGTTGCTTGTTTGAGTTCTTCGATTTCTCTCACGCCCTGATGAAGCCCCTTACGAAAGTGGGCGAAACGTTGGCAACTTCGGTTACAACATTGACACGGTCCAAACCCGGAAGACGTTTTTATCTTAGTATAGACTCCGGCCGTGGAAGCCTTCGCTATTACATATGTGGTTTTGGTTTGTAAAGGAAGACCTAGTACCTTTCGACTCGATAATGTAATTCTTGGTGGGTTTTAACCATTAATATTTCGTGTAGGTGTCGTGGAGATGATGAAAATGATTCAGCAAGAATTTAAGTCCTAGGAGGTCATCCTATTTCGTGCCATTGACGTTGCCATTTTTTTATGAAAATTTGGGGTATTCCGTTTATAGAAAGAAAACGCACACTAACAGCTATTTAAACGACAAATCTCAGCATCATCTAATACAGAAGACCACTGTTTTGCATACTTTAGTTAAAAAAGCTATACGTGTGTCACATAACAAAAAATATAATAAAAAAAATTCGTGTCTGTGCTATTGACCGTTGAACAATTCCTTTATCTAAAACTAATTTTGGAATTCGTTTCAAGTCATCCTTATCATAAAACTGGATTGTGATTGGAACTGAACAAACATGTAAAAAGTCAACTCCGTAGAATAAGAGCAAGTGGTTCTAATTTCGTTTGCAAGATTTGAACCAAACAAACAAACATACATTGAAAATTAAATGAATCCTTAAAAAGTGTAATTAATAGCGTTGTCTATCAAGTTTATAGAAATCTTTATCTTAAATTAGATTGAGAAACGTTTTCTACTTTGACACATAAATAAAGACAGTATAATCGACAAAGGTAATTGGCTGATGAGAACAAAAGCATTCTACCAAATACAAATAAACGATATAGAACTAAAAAAGTAAGACAAACAAAATTTAGAATAAAAACAAATTAATTAGTGTAGAGGGAATCTCATAAACAAATGTATGTACATAATTGATTTTACTTTAAAACAACGTACTAGTAGACTAATTTTTAATTTTAACAGTTTAATAAAAACATTATCAAAAAGTTCAATTTATAAATTATTTATTTTGCTTCAAACAACTTAAAAATGTATGTACAAACATTAATTCATGTGTAACAGCTTTAATTTCATTTAAGGTTTTGTTTGTTGATTAAACCACTGTAAAATTACTTTGCTGTTATAATTACCTTTGTTTCACAAATATGACAAATGGTAAACAATGTCATTGTACTATGCGCAAATTATTAACATAAAAAATTATTTAATTAATTAATTTTGACGCTCGTTTGAGTTTGTATTTAATTTCATCTTTTGCGTATTAAAATATAATCCGATTTCGCAAAATCAAAAATTTCTATGTTGTCTTTAAACTGAAAAGATTGTCGATCAAAACGATTTTGAGCCGTGCAATATAAGCGGCTTAGAAACTAAATACGATTCGTTTCTAGATAATTCAATTATGCAATTTTATCGTATAAATACTAACAAAAAAAATAATTTAATTCAGTTTGAAGCAATCCAACATTTTTTCTCTTAAAAATATAATTATTTTAGTAGAAGATGAGATGACTAATAAACACATCTCAAAATATTTATTTACATGAAGTTACTTTTTGAAGTTGATGTATGACATTGACGTAGGATTAGGAATAATTCTTTTCATTAATTGTAGCAGTTAGGTCGAATGTATTTAGCACCGACTTCAAAAACTAATTTCATGTAAATAAATATTTTGAGATGAGTTTATTAGTCATATGTATTATCTTATATGTAAAGTTTAAGTATGTGGCAGACGACTAGTTGATAGGAATAAATGAATAAGAAAAGTATATATTACGTGTTAAATAAAATTTTGGTCGTTTCCTTATAATTAATTATTTTTTAATGCATTTAATTTTGACTTTTCAATCTTGTTTTTACTATAAAAAATGTTAACAATAAAATCCTTATGTCGCCAGTAAGAGTAACATGAAGTAAGTACTCTCTATATTCTAAAAAAGTTAAAATCGAAAATAATTACCGAAAAAAAAATTAATGACAAATAACAAACAAGGGTTTAAATTTCACCTTGATTTTCTTTAAATCGGTTGGAAAAAAAGAGAGACAAGATATTGACCACTATGGTCTATATTACAAGTTGTAGTGCTAGCAAATCCCAAACAATCAAAACAGCTGACCAGTAATTTCTGGTGATGTTATTTACAATTTTACCAAAATTTTTTGCTCGGCGTTCGATCTGGTTCCATGTTTTACGATTCGATTTTCCCCTTCTTCAATTTCTTTTGGTCCTGTGTCAAAATTTTCATTTCGTTTTGGGGTTTCTCTCCTTGCTCCCACTTTCTCTATCCTTATTTCTATCCAAGATTTCCTCGGTCCCTCTCTCTTTTGCTTTCTTCATTTTTTGTTTCCTATCTATTCTTTCACAGTATGTAACAATTTAAATTTCATTTTGGGTAAATTTCAAGCTGACGGATATGCAACTTTCCACTCACAGTAATGCAAAAACTTCTCTTATAATTTTTTTTGCGGCAAAACCTATTTTAATTACTACCAAAGCAATCCATTGCCATCTTCACTACTAAGCTAGCCAAAGCAGGTGAGTCAAAGAATTCATTTTCTTTTTATTTCTCAACCTTCGCAAATAATGTATTACAGGTCCATTTTTGTTCTAGTTCAATTGTCTTTTCTTCAATTTTGTCATAATAGGTTCTTGTTTTGTTATATTTCTTATTCGTGAGTTTCTTAGTCCATCAAATCTATAGCATATATTTGAGATTCTCCTCAACTTTGTGATTATGTCTGTTTCGTTTTTATGTCGTTTCTTTGTTGCTTGGTATTTGTTTATTGTTTTTTGTCTTTTTACTATTTCTAAGCCTAGTTTTCCGTCATTAGCTATCACACTTTTTAGGTAGTTATATAATGTTACTTCTTCAAGTGCTTCTTGTTTGTATAATGTTACTCTTTCCTGTTTGTTCTCTGTCTGTCATTTATTATCATTACTTTGCTTTTACATGTATTAATTTTATAAATTAAATTTTTTTTTGTCTTGGCTATTAATACAACATCTGCGTTGAGCATTCATTAATTTATCCATTACTATGTTGAATATTTATGAACTTACTCTCGCTTTATCCCCTTTTTAATTTTAAAGCCTCCCGATCTATGTTCAATCATTTGTATTTTTCAATTTTAAGGTTCCTTAGACTTTCTCATATTACTTTTCTTTTTATTATATGAAATGCTGCTCTTAAATTTATAAAAGTCAGTTATAGCTGTTATCGACTGTGCATTGCTCTTTCTATTTGATTTCTCACTATGCTAATATTGTCACTGGTCTGTTTAATTCCTCCAAATGCCGCTTGTTTGTTTTCCAATTCTTTTTCTACTTGTTTTTTATATCGTTTCTCTACCGTCATTGTAGGACCAGTCACTTTATCATCTTTTCCTTGTTTTTCCTGTTCTAATATTTCTTAGTGCTTCTCTATCCCATCCATCATAATTTCTTCCATTTGTTGGTTTATCTCCGCGTTTTCTAATTTTTAGATATTTTATTTTATTCATTAGGCCTCTCATAGTTTTTATTCTATTCCAGAATTCCATATCAGTATTTGCAAAGTCTTTGATTAGTTCTAATCAAAGTTGCTCCCAGCTTTTCTTTTTTTTATTTTGTTTCCACGTTTCTTTTTTCTTTTAAGTTTTTCTTGTTAATTCTAAACACCACTAATTCGTTTCTGTTTAAATTTTTTTTTACTTTTTTCATATATTAACTCCACTTTTTGATGCAAGGTTTGCTTTAGGTTATTTTATCTTTTATTTATATTTTATTATTTTATTTCCGTTCTATCTCTTTTAGTAAATTATCTGTCTTCATTGAGTATGTTTTCCCAATTTCTTCATCTTTTAGTTTATATGTTTTAATATTGTTGTTTCAACTGCCTTTGTCTATTTTATTTATCATCACATTTGCTACGACTAGCCTATTCCTGCCAGTGGTATTCTCTTAATGTTTTTACTTCGTGTTTCTTGCGTCTCGTTCTTTTAGACAAAAGAATATCTGTCTTTTATTTTTTGTTTTCAGAAGGTATTTCCAATTATCAATTTATTTTCTATGCAAAACTCTAATCATTTTTTCTCCATTTCTTTTTGCCATATCCTACTACAACTCAAGCCTGTTTCTTTGTCATTTCATTTTTATAATTTCAGTTTACCATAATCACAAATTTCGCAGTTCATCTATTACTCCTCGTACTTCTCTACATAATTCTTTTATCGATTCTTCCCTTCTTCTTTTACTGGTGCATACATTTGTACTATATTCACTACTTCTTGTAGTGTGGTTTTTATTATTCTTGAGTTTATTGCTACGTAATTTACTAACTTGTTGTTTAATTTTTTGTTTAGTGTACAGTATATTCATCAGTTTTAGTTATATTACCTTGCTCTGCTCTTTTTGTCTAACTTATGATTTTATATTCTAACCTGTTTGTATTTGTTTTATTTTGATTCATTTTTCCACTTTTTAAACGTTCTCTAATTTTTTTCCATACTTTCTTATGTTTTTCCAGTTTCATAGCGGTTGTTTAAATTATTATTATTATTCCTGTTGTTTTCTTTATTTAGTTTTTGTACTTCAACCAGTGTGTTGACCTCATGTCTTAGGAAGATTTATTTTCCTTATATTCGCGTTCCTTCTATTTATTTGTCTCTTGTTTTCTTTCTTTTCTACTGTGTGTTTTTTTGTATTCAAGAAGTGGTTTGTTTTGCCCTCCTGCACTGCGGTATTTTTTGTCCTTTTCTGTACTTTCAATTTATTACTACTTCAGCACTTTTGTTTCGTCTGTGAAGTCCAGAAGCTTATTCCAAGGAAATTTTTCCAACTCATCATCGGCTGGTCTTGATTGGCCGAAAATCGTGGTGCGTTGCGTTTGGTATCTTTCGCATTTACACAACAAATACTGTCTCATCGTCGTCTAAGCATTTGCGACATAAAAGACAGTTCCATTTTATGCATATGTTAAGGTTACAGTGCCCTGTTATTAATTATGTGTGATTTCTTAACTTTTGTCGCCTTATGCTTGATACTGCAGTTTGAGTGTTTGATTGTAGCTCTGTAAGGAAGAGTTTCGTGTGCTTCATCCCTGAAGAGTTTTTCTGGAGTTTTTTATGTTTCGCTGCTAGTTTGTTGTGGATTATTTCTTTTTTGGTATCGTAGGCAATTCCAAAGACTAATTCAGGTCCGATATATGTCCTTGTAGTGTCCTTTTTAGCCAGCGCGTCCGCCATTAGGTTTCCCTTTACACTGTGGTTTTTTGGTATCTAGATATTATTAGCGAGTTGCCAATGTTTTCAGATTGTTTGTGCATACCATAATCAGTTTGGATTTTATCATTGGAGCCAGTCGGGCTTTTTGACTGTCAGACATTATCGATATCGGATTATTTACGTATGATTTCAAGTCGATAATGTTCCTGGCACACTAGTCAATAGCAGCAACTTTAACTTGAAAAGCGGACGCATATTTACCCAAAGCCAGCAAAAATTGTTTCCTATAGTGTCTTGCTCCATATATTCTAGCACAGGTACTGTTGCCATTTTTGTCCCCATCTGTGTATCAGATAGTTCTTTTAACAGCGCCCGTATAAATGTTTTTTATCCGCTCATCTCGCGACGGTTCTATCACTTTAGGATGTGATAATCTTTTGTACTGTGTTTCTATATATTCTTTATGAGTTTCCATCCCTTCAGTTGTTCCATCTGTATATGTTGTTATTAACTTGTTATTACATCTGCCCTTTTTTTGAGAATTTCATTATCTCTTGTTCTTTATTCATTGTTTGTAAGCAATATTCGTCTGTTCCTCTGATTAAAAAAGTGGTAAAAAACCGTGACCAATTAAATGCTGTATCCAACCTAACAAACCCAAAAAGAATTAAATAAAATAGCGGACGCAGAATATAAATTATTTTACTAGCAAAACACAAAAAAAATCAATGATAGGAAAATAAGGTACATAAATGCAATTATTGAATACAACTTTCGTAGACAAAAAGTATGTAACATTGAAATACTGTAAAATAATTTATTAAACCCAACCAATGGTTTACTTCACTTTTCTACATAGTGTCAATACACATTTTTTTATCAGATAAGTGAGTTTTTGATGCCGCCCTGACATTTAACAATATTGTATACGAACAAATTGAAAGGGTAGCCATGGGATCACCATCGCCAATATATTTATGGAGGATTTAGAAGAAAGAGCTGTAGAAACCGCTCCCCTCAAACCAAAATGCTGGTTACGTTATGTGGACGATACATTTGTAATTTGGTCTCATAGAACAGAAACTTTCTAGATTACATCAACCAGTTAGATTTCAACATCAAATTCACCATGGAAAAGGAAACACACAGAAGCATTCCGTTCTTGGACGTACTGGTCACTCGAAATATGGACAACAAATTGGGACATCAAACATATAGAAAACCGACACATACTGACAGATACCTCAACGCCGAATCACATCATCATCCAGCTCAGAAGTTTGCAGTTCTAAAAACTTTAGTACACAGAACCAAGGCGGTCAGTGAACCAAACACGATAAAGACCAAGCTAGGTCACCTAACAAACGCCTTAATAAAAAACGGTTTCAGAAAAGCAGACATATATCGAGCAATTAGCAAACACACTAAGAAAAAACCAAAGAAGGAGGAACCCGTGGCAACTTCCTTCCTTCCTCACAAAAAAGCCTGCACGGATAAAACAGCCAGAATACTTAGAGAGAAAAATATCAAAGTGATCTTTACTGCAACAAATAAAATATCCGCCAATTTCTCAAAAACAAAAGAAACAAAAGCACCACTCGAGGAACCAGGGGTCTACCACATCCCTTGTTCATGTTCCGGAAAACTAATGAATCGGAACAGTCGCGAACCATTGACCGGAACGGCGTAATATAAATGCTTGTGAGGATCCTATATCTTCAGTTTCAGTTTTTTCTGAAGAAGACATCAACATGACTGTCGAAACGTCAAACATTGTAAATTTTTAAAAGTTTGTAAGTTTTCTAAGTTTTATACATTTTGTGAAAAGTTTAAATATGGAACGCGATTCAAAACCCGAAAATAATTTGTTATCCAGACAAAGGCTCGTCTTAAAATTATTACTAACAGCAGCGGTACATTCAAATTCCCGTTTATATTTGATCCGCCTTCGTACAATCTGTTAATAAAAGTTGTTGCCAAACACAAATAAAACGAAATAATTATGTTAAATGCGCTTAAATTATAAACGCAATAAGAACAAATAGATAATTACAGATCTAATAATAAAAATTGAACTTTATGTAAAAAATATAATAAAATGCAGCAAAAATAAAACCCTTGTAATGGAACGGTTGCACACATAAAGCAAATTGAAATCGATTGATCAAATTAAAAAAGGTCGTACCCGACAAACATAAGGATGACCCAGAAGACGATGAAGGAACAATTAAATATACAGTGTGTCCGAAAAGTATGGAATATATTATACAGGTCGATAAATATGCACTTTACACGAAAAAGTTGTAAATAAAAGTTGTTTATCACTTAGTTATCTACCACCTGGGAGATATCAATTTAAATTTTTGCTGTAAACAAAATCGCAACGAATAACACATTTTTTTAAATGGCAAGGCACGTCTTTATTATACTCATTTGATGGAGTCTTTTTTTCTCTTTTCAACTATATGAAACTTGAATACTTTTACATCAAAAAATTTTCAAGAAAAACAAGGACATGTCTAACAAATTTATTTTACTGAGCAGTATTAATCAGGTACGTAATATGTAGCATTGAAACAATTGAATGCACTTTAGAACACTGTCACACTTTGCTATTTGTTAGTGCTTGAAATATGGCTCAATTATCTGAGAAACATAGAATTGAAATTTTAATGATTCTGGGATATGGAGATAGAAGAAGAACCCAAGACGAACTTGCATCCAGAATTAAACATTTCGCAGTCCACGGTAAGCAAAATTTGGCGGAAATTTCAAGAGACAGGTTCGGTGAAAGATGCGAGTAGAACTGGTAGACCTTTGTCATTAAGTAATGTGGAACGAGAAAATGTGTTCTTGTCTGTTGAGGAAAATCCACAAATTTCTGTTCGGCAAATTGCTAGAGACCATAATTTCAATAAATCGGCTGTACATGACCTTTTAAAAAAAGAAAAATTTCATCCTTATAAAGCTTGTGTAGTTCAAGAATTATTTGAAGACGATTTGGACAGAAGGCTAGAGTTTTGTGAAACAATAACAAACAAACTTGAACGAGATGCACATTTTCATAAAAATATCCTTTTTACTGATGAGGCCACGTTTTGTTTAAACGGCACAATTAACAAACAAAACACACGTTACTGGTCTTCACAAAATCCTCACTGGTATCTAGAAGGACACACCCAATATACCAGCAGAAAGTCAACGTCTGGGTAGGAATGATTGGAAGTCAAATTTTGGGGCCATATTTTTTTGAAGGTAGTTTAACGGCGAATATTTATCTCGATTTCTTAGGATTTGAGTTAGTTCCTGCTTTGGCCGAGTTATTTCCACATGAAGTAGATCCAGATATACCTCATAACAGAATATGGCTTCAACAAGACGGGGCACCTCCACATTTTGGAATTAATGTCCGCCACTTTCTTAATAATACTTTTCAAAATACATGGATAGGTAGAAGAGGTACGATAGAATGGCCTGCTCGCTCGCCGGATTAAAGTCCACTAGATTTTTTTCTTTGGGGCTATATTAAAAGCAAAATTTATGTAAATAGACCTGATAATGTTGAAGATTTGAAAAATCGCATTAGAGTTGAGATAAGAGCTATAACTCGAGATATGATTTCAAAAGCAATCGATGGTTTTAAAAATCGAATTTACCACTGTCAAATTATGAATGGATTACATTTTGAACATTTATTGTAAGTTTAGTTTAAATACATTTTTTTGTTATAACAATTTTATGTAAAGATATTTAAAGTTTAATATTTGCTATTGTGACAGTGCATTCAATTGTTTCAATACTACATATTACATACCTGATTAATACTGCTCAGTAAAATAAATTTGTTCGACATGTCCTTGTTTTTCTTGAAAAGTTTTTGATGTAAAGGTATTCAAGTTTCATATGGTTGAAAAGAGAAAAAAAGACTCTATCAAATGAGTATAATAAAAACGTGCCTTGCCATTTAAAAAAATGTAAGTGTTATTCGTTGCGATTTTGTTTACAGCAAAAATTTAAATTGATATCTCCCAGGTGGTAGATAACAAAGTGATAAACAACTTTTATTTACAACTTTTTCGTGTAAAGTGCATATTTATCGACCTGTATAATATATTCCATACTTTTCGGACACACTGTATGTGCATGGGTAGAGATACCTCTTAAATACACAAAAATAAATAAATTCTGTTAAAGAAAAATGAATTAACAAGCAATAATTTATTATAACTCACATCAATCAAAAGATTAAAAAAATCAAATAAATAAAAAATCTTTACAAGCGTAACGAACGCCCTTAAAGATAATTTAGAAATAATGTCTTTTTTAGTCAGAACCTATTAAGAACTTGACTTCCGTATATTTTTTATACTTCATCAAATACAATAAGAGTAAGATTGAAACTTCCTATAAATCAAATCGTATCTAACTGATTTGCTTCAGTAATCGTTTTTTGAATAAAAAGATATCTTAAAATAAATCATAAAATACACAATTCTTGGTAGACAAATAATTTATGACTTTTGTAAATGTGTCTTTAGTTTGCAGAGTAAGCATTACGTTTTAGATAATAACAAATACACAAAAATGAAAGAAAAAACGAAACAAAAAATTGTAAATTGTTATTCATAAGGACGCATATAGTTTCAGTTGATTGATAAATATTTTTATACAAATAAATCAATATGTTTCGCAAAAATTTTATAACTTACGTTATAATTAGTTTTCCGAGACATGATAATTATACTATTCCCAATATCAAATGAATATAATTATATTAAACTTTTGCATGTATAATCAAACACTTAATGTAAATTGATGTCTGAATACTTTAGTGTAATGATTTGTTTACTGTTACACTACAGAGTAGTTCTACTATTTCAATCAGCTTTAATTAACGTTTCGTCAGCACCATTTTCTGTACAGTTTAAATTGCTTTTTTTAAACGATCACGTTTAAATTCCCTTTAACTATTAAAAATAAAAATAAAAAATTTATGTAATAGCGAATGTTAGTATAAAAATAAATTTGGTTGTTTATGGTTATAGATGTATATTTGGGATGTTTTTATTAGACATGCATATTTGACCAATTTTTTTATTTATGTTAAATTATTATTTAAAAATATACAGTCATTAACTCATTTAGCTACTTATTGTATTTGTATTGTATTTAAGGTGAGTGCTATTTTAAATCAATTTGTCAAAGACTTTACAACTGACGGGAGTGTATTATATTGCAGGTACTTGGACGCATTTCTTTTGTCAAAGACCCGGGATTTAAGCTTGCTTTATTCATTTCGTTATTTTAAGATCATTTCAGTAATTCCGCACTAAGTTATTAAAGTTATTTCACGATTTTAAACTCATCTTAATTGTAAATTGTAATTTATTACGGACTTATTTAGTGCGTATGCACTTGAATCGTTTAGGTCGATTTTAGTGTCATACGTTTAGAGTACACCTTACAATCTATTATTTCCGACAATCATTATTAATATTGAGTTTCAAAGATTAATATTGTTACTGAATCTTCTGCTTTAGATATTTTTGTTTTTGTAATCGTTGCATTTTTTTCCACGTTTTTACTGTACTGTTGGACTCTTTTACAAAGATTTACGTCGCTAATTCTAACTTTGAAAGTTGTACCGAAATGATAAATGAGTTGATTTTTGTTTTTAGAAGATAAGTTTCTTAATTTTGAAGACGGAGATACCTTTTTGACTCAAAGATGTAGTTACGGTTAATTTCAACCCTTAATACGTGGGTAGTGGTGTTCCGAGGGTTATAATGGATTTAATGAAAGTTAAAGGAATAGAATTTTCTTAATTTGTATGTTTATGGTTTCGACGATTCATTTGTATCCTAGTACAATTAAAGTATCATCAAATTTATTTTAATTACTTCGATTAACGACACTTAAAATTTATTGGTCGTTTAAATTATTTTAAAGACAAATTGTCACCATTACAATGATATCGACGGTAAATCCGTCAAATTAAATCAAGACAGTAGTATTACGATTTTTGATTTTATTGTTACGGAATGTTCATTTTGTGGTATATTTTATTTGTTTTGCTTGGTACAAAGCCTTGCCATTTTAATTTAACTTAAAAGTACATAACCGATTTGTTACATTTTATAAATTTAGTTTTAATCTACGTTATTTATATTGTTTTCCTTTTATGTACTTTATTTTGTGTGATTCCATTTCATTATTAATTTTTTAACCTCTATTTGTGTTTAATTTAAATTTATTAATTGTTAAATTATTAATTTTGTAAAAAGATTTTATTTCGTCGACCTTTGCGTCTATAAAATAATTTTGATAATACAAATTTTAGTGTAATGCACTCTGATAAAGGTTTCGTTCAGAGTGTATTCATGAGGAGCGACCTTTTCCATTGGCAAATGCCAGAAACTCATTTTTGAGCTATAAACCTTCCTGGCGCCCTTTTGCTTTTGATTTGTTTTATTTTTATTTAGCTTTTTGAGTTTTCTAATCAATTACGGATTTATTTTAAAGTAATCTACGACTGTCTTCTGAGCTTCAGAAATTTCTTCATTTATATTACGGTATTTAGGCAATTTTTTTAAAATAGCGTTTGCATGTAAGAACTTAAAGATCCCGCTTGCTTAAATACGACAATCGCTAGTTCCATCCCTACTTATCTTCCAGGTAGTGCTTTGCGCCACGATCCTGGATCTGTCATCACTTGCTTGAACTATATACGCATAAGCTCTAGAGCTGGTGAATCGTGGTAAAATCTTAAGTTAGATAGGTTAAGGCGTTCGCAGAAATAAAATATCAATAGATTGCCTTTTGTAAGTTCCTGGCTAAGATACGTGGAAAGTTAGTTAGTTAGTTTACATGTTGTCCTCCCGTACAGTCCTGTCGATCCAACCGTTTTCTAATGTCCGAAATGACAACAAATAAACAATCTCTGAATACAAAACCATTAAAACTATTGTTGCGCCCTTTTACCTGACGACCATCCAAGGACAGATAATCCCTTGCACGCTCAAATAAAATCCCGTACAAATTTGCGAATAAATTCCTAACACGACTGGGTGGTTACCAGCAACGATTTAATTGCCGTGGCTAGTAATATTCCCAAAAGTCTTGCCATTTTTATAGAGATATCTGGAGCGTTTAACAACATATGGTGGCTTTCTATTTTTAAAGCTTTTGTCGTTAAGAGAGTACTTTTGGTGCTACTCGCGACATCCAAAGTTATTGTTGAATACACTGCTGTCTGTTTACAAAGCTCGGTTTTTGGTCCGACTTCGTGAAATCTTCTTCTTAACAACTTATTTTGTTACAAGCTTTATGTCTTACGAACCTTGCACGGCCAACTCACCACAATCGGAGGTAGGGGAGGTTTACAGGAAGTATGCTTAAGGGCGCCAGAGCTGATCCAAGATAACACTTCTGCCTCGCTCACGACAGACGATCCAAACTTATAACCCAATTGGAGGTTCGTAATCCTTATACTCTGATGTTCGAGTAGCCAAAATTAGTTAATAGAGAACGATAACCACAGGAGAGAGAAAACTAACAAGAGAGATTAACGATTTTAATCACTTTAATGTGTGAATGTCAAACATTAACAAGAGTATCTGAACTTTCTGCACTCATCCATACTTGGAAGATTTTTAAGTATAATTAACAAATATCACAGCTTTAACTTAGTAGTGTAGCAAATTGACAGCTATACATTGAATCCTCAAATCATAAATACTAGAAGAACTAACAATAATCGTTAACAAGTGTAGAAAACTTTGATTTCGCAACACATAAGACTTATAGGATTATATCGAAGATTTAGTACATGAATGCCCGCAGTATCGGCAACACACAATACACATTTGAATTATGTCGAAGTAAATATTCTTCACCCCCACACACAGTATGCGATACAGTAAAGTGAATGATTACAGTTACCTTATTGGTAGATAAGCAATACATATAATTACGATCGTTAATATGGATCAAAATTCTGTGAGTAATTTTCGTGACAACGATATAAAAATCAAATAAATCAACTCACCCGAAGTCCAGTTTCCACTATCGTGAGGAAAACGTTTTCCCCCGCCAGTGGCCTGTAATAATTATTTAAAAGCAAATCGTGTCACACACCAACTCACGAAGAATAGTAAACTACAAAATTAGTATTAATAATTTATTAAGTATTGTATAAAAACCCGGAGTATCGAATACTGTAGGTAGCAATTTAGAACAGGTGGCTGATAACACAATCGACTTCTTCATTAAGCATTATATAGAAACCCAGTGTATCGAATACTGTAGGTAGCAATTTAGAACAGGTGGCTGATAACACAATCGACTTCTATTCCCAAATCAGCATCCACGACGCAGTGTTCGACGAGACCTCGATGTTATTTAAATAGCAGGCCCTTACAACAGCTTATATGCTCGGTAGTATTATTCATTAATGGTACTTATGCATCCTAATTACTGCTTGAAATCCACAATGGCGGACAACGTGGTAGGAACCGGCTATCACATGAATATAGAAATTACGAAGGACCCTTAATAGATTTAAGACAAAAATATCTTACCCTGTGCTGAAAGAATCGTAATAAATTCGCAATCGCCTTATAAATTTATGTTCATCACACGTGATGTTCTTAAAAATTTAAGAATCAATTCGAAAACATCGGCACCGGCCGTTACTGTAGTTGACAGCTTCACGATTTTGTCGTCAAATGACAGTCACGAGAAAAGATCGGTAGAGGGCGTCAAAACCAGAATCTCATTTTAATTCATCTACAGGGTATTCCGTAATGAAAATTTCGTACGTAACAATTTATCAAACACGTGCCTAGACATCGTGACAAACTGAATTGACAGCAAAAAACTGACGGTTTCAGCAAAGCAGACTAAGTACATGGTTTTCAGCTCCACGCTAAAACGAGTTCCTTCACTGCGCCTCAACGATACTCCTGTAAAACATTGCGCTTTCGTGGTTGACAAGTGCATAAGCGTCATGCACTTGTTTTACAAATACTCTCGACTAAAGTGAACTATGGCTCACACAATTGGTACCACAAACTTCGTCACACCTACGTGCTCTGGAAACTGGCTTTCCTTCACTCCTTATTCCACATGGCGGATTTCGTTGTCATTTCAAACGCATTAGTAGACAGCTGTCCGTCGTGCGACGTTCCCAATACAGCAACACATCGGATTCCCGTTTTTGCAAATTTTATGACGTTCGGGGTGCCCTGTTAACCACAAACGTCCCTTATTCCGATTTCCCTCAGGCCATCCTTCGACTGGTGTTTAATGTAGAGACCAGAACCTCTATTAGAAGTATTTTGTTTACTTTACAATTCTGATTATTTATCTCGTCTTGCGGAACCACGTGCTCTCACAACACGCATTTATACTTATCTTACTGGTTTTACAAGACTATCCTTTCTACTTGCAACATTTCCCAAACTAAACCGTTCCATTTTGTGACAAATTTGTGCAAAGCAAGTTCGAGTGGATTCTCTTCCTCTTTTTCAAAAATGTGTTCCGTGAAGGTAATAATCAAGAATACACTCGCTAGAAATCGGAGAATAGAGGTGCGTTTATAGATAAACAAAGTGATTTTTTTTTAATGGGCGCCAAGTTTCTGTTATTAGGATAACTGATCGGAACTGACACTTCGCATCAGGTACCTATCATGTACAGGTAAAACTATAAAAGCTATCACAGCGTAGACAAACTATACAAAAACATAAGCACTAAGAAAAGAACCGCTAAAAAGCAACAATAGATTAATATCGTTGATTACGCCATTTTGTACACCTACCAAAGGTCTTTATCAGCCAAACAAAAATCCGTGGTACAGTAACTCAATTAAATTCTTTTGTTAGCACATCTAAAAGAACTCAAACCAAACGTCAAAATTACAGAAATATCCTTACGACTGTCCAGTTTAGCATGTGCTAATAAGAAATTTTACCACCAACGTATGCAATTTGGCCGAAAAATATGATCTTGCAAACTACACAAAATTCATGAAAACAATAAGTAGAAAACGTTAGGTATTAAAAAAACAGAATACAAACACTAACTAAAAATGTAATGTAAGTTGCCTATCCAACAGGTTTGAAAATATGATTAAAAATCCAAAATTATGTGTTGAAATCAATTGATTTAATACAACATTTTTTATAACGCATTTATTGAAGTTTATTAGTGCAATATTTTCAGAAGCCTAATGTAGGGTATTAATCTGTTACGCTGGTTTACTTGTAACACAAAAAGAAGGTGACTGCTAACAATTGTTTTTGGAGATGGGGTCTCAAGCTTTGTGATGATCGATTATAAACAATCTAAAAAGACGCCAAAACAATAAAAGAGTAAATTAGAGAGATATCGTTTAAATCTACCCGTAGCTGAAAAAAACCAAATAACACAACAAAAGTAATAACACAGAATATATATTTATTTTATCACAGACAGTAGTTAAAGAGAACAAAAATGGTACATAAATTAATTATATAAATTTTCCAAACACTAGTACATGCGTTGATATCACAAGTCAGGCAAGAAAACGTACATACAGCGTTATCATTGAAATAAGCAAATGCGCTGAGCTTCCCTCTAATTAACTTTGCAACTTAGGTAATTATTTCCTCCAATAAGATTGTATTCAACATCTTGAATTTCAGCGACGTGACATGGAAATTTTCCAATTGTAACAGATGTTTATCAACTACGCAGAAAAGGAACACAAGTGGAGGTGTGGAGACCGGCTAAAGAATCAATTTAAACCCTCAATACAAAGAAAATCTAACGACTTGCCCCGAGTTGGCTTTCAATCAAATAGACACAAAATTCAACCGCAAATTCACGTGAAATTGCGTGAAATAACTTAATGATGAAAACGTTGTTGGGCGTAAACACCGTGTTACGTACGAAATTTTCATTACGGAATACCCTGTAGATGAATTACAATTAGATTCGGGTTTTGACGCCCTCTACCGATTTTTGGTCGCGACTGTCATTTTTACGACAAACTTTCGAAGCTGTCGATTGTCTAAAATGGTCTGGACGTTTTGAGTAATTTTTTTTTCCAATACCATCCGGAATAATGGAAATCCAATTGTAATTACATTAAGTGCATAAAATATTTGAGGCGTCACAGGGTAAGATAATTGCTGTCGTTTATTAAAATTCGTTCGTAATTCCTCTTTCATTTAACAGCTATTTTCTATCCGCTTCGAGCACATGTATGTTTGAAATAAAGGAATGGTGAATCGTAATTCTTACTAGGAAATCACGTTACCGTACACATACGCTTTTGGAAGGCGGTTACTACGCCACGAAAACGAGGTCTCGATAAGCCTTACCGTGGGAGATGTTACTACCTGTGTATTAGTCGATTGTGTTATCAGCCACCTGTTCTACGTTACGACTTATCTGATTCGATATACTGGAGTCCTATTTAATACTAAAGGCAGACGTTGATTGTGTTATCAGCCACCTGTTCTGATTCGCTGCGTACAGTAGTCGATACACCGGTTTTTATACATATTTAATGAATTATTAATACTAATTGTTTTAGCTAAATATTCTTTGTGAGTTGGTGTGTGACACGATTTGTGGTTAATGCTTATTACAGGCCACTGGAAGGGGAAAACGTTTTCTTCACGCTAGTGGAAGCTGGACTTCGGGTGAGTTACTTTAATTGATTTTTGTGTATATCGTTGTCACGAAAAATTACTCACAAAATTTTGATTCATATTAACGCTCGTAAATATATGTAATGTGTAGCTACCAATAAGGTGATTATAATCATTGATTTTACTGTATCGCATACTGTGTGTGGGTGAAGAATACTTACTTCAATTTACTTTAAATGTGTGTTGTGTGTTGCCGATACTGCAGGCATTCACATACTAAATCTTCTACATAATTCTATAAATTTACTTGTTGCGAAATCAAAGTTTACTACACTTGTTCATGCTTATTGTTAATTCTCCTAGTATTTAGGATTTCAGAATTCAATGTATAACGATTATTATGCTACTCTAAGTTAAAGCTGTGATATTTGTTAACTATAATCTTAAAGTGATTAAATTCGTTAAGCTCTCTGGTTAATTCTCTCATTCTTGTGGTTATTGTTCCCTACTAACTAATTTGGGCTACTCGATGAGCCGAGTATAAAGATTACGAACCTTCAATTGAGTTACAAGTTTGAACCGTCTGTCGTGAGCGAGACAGAAGCATTACGTTGGATCAGCTCTGGCGCCCTTAAGCATATTTTCTGTGTGTTTTTTTGAACCTTCCCTACTCCCGACTATTGTGAGTTGGCCGTGCAAGATTCGTAAAACCAAAAGCTTGTAACAACCGCGAAACGGAGGTCTGTGTTGCACAAACGTTACCGGAAGGAAAATAAAAACGCACTTTTAAAGTTTAACAGTCAACCACGAAAAGTGGGCGTGTTGAGGATAAATCTTATACTGGAAAATTTTTAATATACCAAATTTTTAACAACAAATTTTCAAATAATAAGAAATCAGACATTAGTCTTAATGAAAAACTCAGAATCGATTTTTCATCGTTACTTGAAGATTGTAGATAAATAAATAAAACTAATTTGTTTTTTACTATTTTTACAGAAAAGTAGAACACAAACAAATTAAAAACCTGAAATATACCAAATTATATAAATAAGAAACTAAACTTTAACTTTATATATTTTTTTAAAAACGCAATATCCTTTAGAAAATGATTTTTAATAAAAACTTGCTAACTTCATACTTTGTTGCATGTTATTTGCAATTACAAAAGAAAATTTCACATCAAATGGATAACCCCATTGCACTTTTAGTTAAAATACAGAAATTCAAGACGACTCAAAAATTTTCAGTAAAAGTCTCTTTAAAATACTGTTTTAACTGCATTTAATTTTGCACAAATTACAAAATTAGATTTTTTTATCAATTTGAACCCCATTAAAAATATGGTGGCATACAAAGAAACAGCAGTGCAGTTGTGAATTATTACGATACTAAAAAACGTTTTCTAAAAAGTCTCTTTTAAGAACATCGTTGTAACACTATATTAGTAGAAATGGACTTTCTAAAAGATAAATTTAAAAGTTTCTTTTACCTAAGCCCTTTTCTTTTGTTGAAAATTTTACTTTAAGATTGCGTAAGGAATATGACTCCATTCTTCTAGCTTACAGATCGGAATTGATAAAATTTTTATGCAAACTGTGCTAAATTTAAACCACGGAGGTATTAATATTTAAATATTTTATGCCAAAAATTTATATACTAAAATTATTTCTACGTTTTTTATACTTAATTTGCATTTTTTTCCAGATTATTATTTTGACAAAAATGCGAGATTTTTGTGCTGAAAAATGAATATTTCACTTTAATACAAATCGATGTCAGTTTTTAAAAATCTGATTTAAATCTTTCTACTATAACTTTTATGATTAATAACGCAGTCAACGTTTTTAAACGTTTGTGTCAACATTAAATGCTTAAACACTTATATTAGTCTCGTTTAAACTTTCTAAAAGTATTGGGTTTTTAAAAACAAAATTAAAGATAAGATAATTTAATAGCATCCCACGTACCAATCTTACGCCCTCAGGATTAAAGTTATAGTTATATCGTAAACAATGATAAAACATTGGAATATAATGAAACAATTAATTCTTATGTTTTATTTTCAGTTATTATTATTTGTTATAATAACAATAAACTAATAAACTTGAATTCATCACAAAAATAGCAAAGCGCATTACAAAAAACATATTAAAAAACATTGCCAATAATGACAAAATATAAAACAATACCTACTAGACCACGCCTTGATAAAATAATTCAAAAATACCCATAAAATTCGTCTAGAGAATACAACCAAAGAAAAGAAACCCAAACAATCAAAGAACTGTGTGCCATTGTGACTATTAATGTCAGAGATGTACAATCATGGATAGTGAAAATAGAAATTGATGGTCCTGGTCACAAAAAAATAAAAACCCGTTTAGTTTAGTTTAATTTGAATATTTAATAAATTTGTTTACAAAACAAATAGTAAACGGGTAATTTCCGGAAAAGTGCCAATTTTAAACTAGTTATTATCATTCAACAAATATTCTTCGAATAAAAAAATATTTTACTACTTTGTTTCACGTTTCTTTAAGAATATCGACTTTTAATAAATTAGTAAATAATACTACAATAATGGGATGTTATTATTCTAAATAGTTTTCCCTAATTTCCCGATGTAAAATTTTTTTGCACAATTACTCATTCTGAAAAACAGTTTAGTGATCCAAATTCCTGCATACACACTTACGAGTTTCCTTAATTGCCAGATTATATTTAAAACAATATTTTGCAATGTTTCGTTTTTGAAAGACGGTACTTAAAAATTCAGATAGCTTAATATACAGTGTGTCCGAAAAGTATGGAATATATTATACAGGTCGATAAATATGCACTTTACACGAAAAAGTTGTAAATAAAAGTTGTTTATCACTTAGTTATCTACCACCTGGGAGATACCAATTTAAATTTTTGCTGTAAACAAAATCGCAACGAATAACACGTTTTTTTAAATGGCAAGGCACGTCATTATTATACTCATTTGATAGAGTCTTTTTTTCTCTTTTCAACCATATGAAACTTGAATACCTTTACATCAAAAAATTTTCAAGAAAAACAAGGACATGAGCAGTATTAATCAGGTACGCAATATGTAGCATTGAAACAATTGAATGCACTTTCACAATAGCAAATATTAAACTTTAAATATCTTTACATAAAATTGTTATAACAAAAAAATGTATTTAAACTAAACTTACAATAAATGTTCAAAATGTAAACCATTCATAATTTGACAGTGGTAAATTCGATTTTTAAAACTATCGATTGCTTTTGAAATCATATCTCGAGTTATAGCTCTTATCTCAACTCTAATGCGATTTTTCAAATCTTCAACATTATAAGGTCTATTTACATAAATTTTGCTTTTAATATAGCCCCAAAGAAAAAAATCTAGTGGACTTAAATCCGGCGAGCGAGCAGGCCATTCTATCGTACCTCTTCTGCCTATCCATGTATTTTGAAAAGTATTATTAAGAAAGTGGTGGACATTAATTCCAAAATGTGGAGGTGCCCCGTCTTGTTAAAGCCATATTCTGTTATGAGGTATATCTGGATCTACTTCATGTGGAAATAACTCGGCCAAAGCAGGAACTAACTCAAATCTTAAGAAATCGAGATAAATATTCGCCGTTAAACTACCTTCAAAAAAATATGGCCCCAAAATTTGAGTTCCAATCATTACTACCCAGCCGTTGACTTTCTGCTGGTATTGGGTGTGTCCTTCTAGATACCAGTGAGGATTTTGTGAAGACCAGTAACGTGTGTTTTGTTTGTTAATTGTGCCGTTTAAACAAAACGTGGCCTCATCAGTAAAAAGGATATTTTTATGAAAATGTGCATCTCGTTCAAGTTTGTTTGTTATTGTTTCACAAAACTCCAGCCTTCTGTGCAAATCGTCTTCAAATAATTCTTGAACTACACAAGCTTTATAAGGATGAAATTTTTCTTTTTTTAAAACGTCATGTACAGCCGATTTATTCAAATTATGGTCTCTAGCAATTTGCCGAACAGAAATTTGTGGATTTTCCTCAACAGACAAGAACACATTTTCTCGTTCCACATTACTTAATGACAAAGGTCTACCAGTTCTACTCGCATCTTTCACCGAACCTGTCTCTTGAAATTTCCGCCAAATTTTGCTTACCGTGGACTGCGAAATGTTTAATTCTGGATGCAAGTTATTAAATAAATTACATACTTCGTCTTGGGTTCTTCTTCTATCTCCATATCCCAGCCCACTAAGCATGGTTACGTTCGTAGAACGTAACTGTAACTTCTCAATAATTCCTGTAACGTTTCATTTAAGGGAATAGGGAAGTATGCATGACGTTACACGAACGTTCTATGTCCGCCCAAACTACGTTGCATAAAATACGTTACTCAAAGTTGATTATTGAGGTTCTACAGAGGTAACTAAATTAACGTTTAAAAACGTCAATAATTTACCGTAAAATACGTTACCGAATGTTAAATTTTAACGTTTGCAAGAGGTAGCATCTGTGATATCACAAGACGTAATAATATGACAGTAAAATAACGTTGCTTTGTGAAGTTAATAAAAGTTAACACAATTGAAGTGTGATGAAGTATCTTTTTCACGTAGTACATACGTTAAATTTATGAAATCTCTAGGAAGTAATGCAGTTAGTTATATAGATTGTTGTCAATAGCACTATTAATATTTTTATATTTTCTAATTACACAATATTAAGAAAAATATGCAAACAATTTGTGTGCTTTTGGAAGCCACAAACTGTTTGCAGAATATTTCCCTTAAGATCATAATGTAACTGGACAATACAAAACAATAATAGTGCTATTGACTACAAACCTTTATATCTTCAACTGCATTACGTCCTACAGATTTCACAAATTTAATGTAGGTGTACTATATCAAAAAACTTCAATTGCATACACTGAAAGTTCTAAAATATGTATATGCATACTTGCAAAATAAGTAGTAACTAATAAATATAAATAATAATACCATCACATACTAGTTTTTTTTCTTAGTAAAGTTATAAATAACATTTTTACTAATTAAATATGATAGGAATTATCCAGAAAAATATTGCTTACTAGTTCGGCATCGTAAAAATTAACAACTGGACGTCATTAATATCTAATGAAACATAGTATCAAAACAAAAATTTATATATACACAAAAAACTGTAATACATTTCAGAATGTAGAAGTAGATATATATACTAAACACATACGAACTAAAACAAGTATATTAATTTAGAGATTTTGATTCTTCCCTTTGAAATCGATAATTACATTGCTTCAGCCATGCCATTACGGACTCCTCAAAGGTTTTGTCTGATGAATTTGGGTAGTTCCAACGTACGGTAGCTATAATTGGTGTTTTATAAGTAACAATTCAAATAGTTCTATTGTTATTTTACCTTTCATTATTTCCATTACTTTTAAATTTCCAATTTTAAAATTCCCTGGTACATGTCAATAGGGGTTTGAGCGTTTGAGTATAAACAACATATAAGCGAGAAAGTATAATTTCATTGTATTTATAAACAATGGAAATATATAGCCATGAAGACAAAAGAGTATGTAAAATAATGTCGTGATAAAACACTTACCAAATTTATCTTTTACATGAATTTTTTGTAGGGTAACCCAATCCGTTTTAGGAGTTATATTTTTTAAAATCGCTTGCCTTTCTTGTTTTTTCGCCATTTACATTTCATTGAATTAAAATCTATCCATGAAATCGGCACAGCACTCACAAAATCTTCTTCTTCATATTCAAACTCAATTAACGCATAAGCATACTTATCATTGCTCTATAAAAAAAAAAAACTAATAATTATACAAGTGCAATGTATACTCACTTGTTCCATAGTTAAAAACAGTAACTGCTCATCAAGGGCACACCACTAAAACTTTTTTATTTCTCGACTTAATATTTTATGGACAAATATAGTTTGTGCACGATTCCTATAACCATTTATACTCTATTTACTCTTTCTTTGAAATATTGAAATGAACGATAAATATTTACTCTGTTGCAAGGTCACGGCAATGGTCACGGTAGTCTTTGTCAGTCTTAATTTCGCGCTAGTGTAAAAGTGTTGCCAATTTGTCACAATAGAGCCAGTCGTGACGTCACTTACAGCGCAAAATTTAAAGTGGAGCCGTAGCAAAACTTTTGTTGTGTTTGTGTTTGTTGTGGCTTTACTGTCTTTTGTAGATTAAGGTCGTGTTTTATTTCTGATTCTAATTTTAAAAAATGAATAACCTAAAAGAAAGCATACGTCTTGAATATACAAAAGGCAGCAAAACAACAAATTAAGCGGGTAAATTGACAATTTTAACAATTCGACGCATGTCTGATTTGCACTCCGTCACAGTAAATTTTTCTTATTAAATTATTAAAGATAAAATTTAGTGTAAATGTAAATATTTTAGTTTTGTCGTCGCACAATTGATTGAAGTTTTTTATTATGAACAAGGTTTTTCTAATTTTCTTTTCATACAACAATAAGAAATAGCTTCAAATAAGTTTCATCTTTAAAATGCGAACCTTATTACCGCTAACATAAAGGTCATTTTATCAAAAGTATTTTTTGTTATGACTCCACTTTAAATGTTCCGCTTTAAGTGACGTCACACTAAAATATTTATTCTATACCTATTTCTACAAAGTAATGAATAAAATATAAATTGTGTAAACTATTAATTTTTTTTAAAATTTTGATTAATTTTATATTAAATATAATTTACTTTTCCTATTAAATATACGCTACGTTGTGACGTGACGCGAGCGTATATGTTTATCTCTTCCTTCTTTTCTTAATATGATTTTATGATATGGATCAAAATTCGTGGTAGAAAAAAACATGGTAAGTAAAAAATCTCTGTACTTACTAACGTTTCAATTACGTAACCAACTAACGTTACATAAAAGAAAGAAAATTTCGGCAAATGCGCCTTTTAAACGAAAAGAAATTAAATAACGTTTCTCTGTAGTAATGGCAAGTAAATTTACAACGTCTTGTTCCAACCTTAATGAAACGTTTTACTAACGTTTTGTAACTTTAAATGCTTAGTGGGAGAATCATTAAAATTTCAATTCTATGTTTCTCAGATAATTGAGCCATATTTCAAGCACTAACAAATAGCAAAGTGTGACAGTGTTCTAAAGTGCATTCAATTGTTTCAATGCTACATATTACGTACCTGATTAATACTGCTCAGTAAAATAAATTTGTTAGACATGTCCTTGTTTTTCTTGAAAATTTTTTGACGTAAAGGTATTCAAGTTTCATATGGTTGAAAAGAGAAAAAAAGACTCTATCAAATGAGTATAATAAAAACGTGCCTTGCCATTTAAAAAAATGTAAGTGTTATTCGTTGCGATTTTGTTTACAGCAAAAATTTAAATTGATATCTCCCAGGTGGTAGGTAACTAAGTGATAAACAACTTTTATTTACAACTTTTTCGTGTAAAGTGCATATTTATCGACCTGTATATATATTCCATACTTTTCAGACACACTGTATACTAATCTAACGGCAAAATTAAAAATTCGGGTTAAAATCTCTTGACAATTAAAGTTTAATAAGAGTTTAGTTTATTTTAAAATGCCTAGGCAAATAAATCAAAGTGATTGTTCTGTAGAAGCCCGAAGGTGCCTAGTTGCTTTGTTCAATGCGAGTTAGTCTGTCAACAGAATGTTTTAAAAAATGAATTTTTCAGTTGTTGCGTGGTTTTTCTCGCAACTAAAAGAGACGACTAACTTGTGTTGTTGTTTCGGGGATAGAGTCGTAAGCTTTGTGGAGTTAGATTAAAAAATAATTTAAAAAGTCGCCAAAACCATGAAAGACTAGGATGGAAGACACCGTTTAAATCTACCCACAGCCGAAATAGGACAAATAACAAGACTTCTTTTTTTTCCTAATCCGCATATCACAATTCAAAATCTGCTAGATACTTAATTTTTCTTTTTACTTCTTGAGTTTAGTTAGCTTTGAGGCTTCTATTTAGAGTGGGTAGTATCTGTGAATTGGGGTTTCATGAGATTTTAGAGCGTTGTCCTTAACCGTAGTCTATACTTTTTCCTATACTTCTTCTTTTTTTCTTTATTTGCTAAGGATTATCCGTCATTGAGGTCTATGGGTCTGCGTTGCTTTTATAGCGTAACGACTGATGTCAACTTTCAACGAGTACCTTTTCTGATACTTTATTTCTCTTGGTTAGAGTTTTTGATTCTTTCGAATATCATTCCAATTTGATTTAACGGTCTCTCTTACCCTAGTTTTTCATGGTTTTGGCGCTTTTTTAAATTATTTTATAACCTGACAACACGAAGCTTGCGACTTTATTGCCTAAACAACTGAGCTAGTCGTCGCTCTCTTCTATTACATCCCCTGTAATGAAACTGAAAAATTGGTTACCAATCAATTAGGCGCATTACGTGTCACAACATCGGTTCAAGATAATTTCATCATGGAGCTGGGTGATAACGAACGTTTAGTATCAACGCTTTAAATTAAAGAAATATTACAATTAGCTTGCAGTAGAAGAACGTTAATGCATCGACTACATGAGTGAATAAGTTGTCGTCAACCCCCCCATAAAAATTTTTAGGTACCTACTGTCAAAAGTAAATAGTAAGAAATAAATTAAAGTAGTCTTTCAAAAGAATTAATTTTTACATTTTAAATCAAAATTGGGATATTTCGAAAAGTTAGTGTTTCGGGCACACGGAAGTCGAGCAGCGGACTGTATTTAATGTATTAGAAAGGAGAGGACTTCCGGTAGCAACCTACCGAATTATTAGTAAACGACAATTACTTACGTTATGTTTATGTGTCTTCTGGAAATCGGGAGCACACAACCACCCAAATCCGTAATAAATCAAGGCCTCGATTCGCCCAGAAATGAGCGATTGCTGGACTTACCCTGATCTTGTTACGTGCAAAATTTTTCTAACGGAGTACTCGGTATATTGAATTAAAATTAGATTCCGGTTTTGACGCCCTCTGCCGATCTTTTCGTGTGACTGTCATTTACAACGAAATCGTTAAGCTGTCAACTGCATAAAATGGCCGGTACGGCTTAAGAATAATTTCGAAGAACATCCTTAATAATGGGAATCAAATTATAATTTCATTACGATCGTAAAATATTTGAGTCGTCACCGCGTAAGATAATTGCTGCCGTTTATTAAAATTCTGTTGTAATTTCTCGTTAATTTGATAACCGTTCCACGACGTTCTGGCACATGTTTCTATTCGATAACGAATTATGAGGGATTAACATCGACAAGTACTTTCATGGGACGAGTATAACTCTATCTATAAGGCCTACGGTTAAAACTGAATAAACCGAAGACAATCACGTTTCTGCGAGATCCTACTCATGCGGCAAACACCTGCAAAACCAACTTTCATTGAAGGTGTACAACAGCATTCGACAATCGGGTTATGTTATGTGTACTTTCTTTAGCAATAATTAACCATTTTTGTAGATCTTGATTTCGTGAGGCATTGGTTTGACACGATTTGCTACTCAACTTTATTTCAGGCTCACTTGCCAGGGAAAACGTTTTCTTCGACCAAGTAGATACTGGATTGTGGGTAAGTTTATTTACTTATTTTATCGCTGTCAGAAAGGTCGCTCACGAAACTTTAGCTAGTGTTAATTCCGTAATTACTGTCATTGTTTTATTACCATTAAGATAGTATCATTAATTATTTTGTGTGTTTCGCATGCTGTGTACAAACAATATTTACTACACACTATTCTTCGCTGTTCGCTTCAACTTAACTTACCTATGTATTGTGTGTTGCCGATACTGCTGGCATTCATGTACTGAAAATTCGATATCTTTGTGTTAATCATCGACGTTACTAAATTCAAGTTGTTATACTGGTTAATCTTTCTTTTATGGCAAAATACCTTTCTCTTTTGATCGTCGTTACCTAGTAACAAACTTTGGCTACTCGAACATCAGAGTGACAAGGATTACAAACCTCAAATTTAGTTACAAGTTTGGACTGTCTGTCGTGATCGAGGCAGAAGTGTTACTTTAGATTAGATCTGGTGCCTTTAAGCATAATTCCTTTGAACCTCCCCTATCTCCGACTGTGTGAGTTGGCCGTGCAAGGTTCGTAAGACCTAAAGCTTGTAACAATCTTACGTTTCCCTGGTTGGAGGAGTTAAGTCTTTATCACACACAAAAGAGCGCACGAGTTACCCACTAAAACAGCACGGTCTGATTTACGAAAATTAACGGAATTGAATGAAAGAAAAGAGGCGTAATACTCTGATCAAAACTAAGTAACGTACTGTCGTATTAATCAAAAACTTGTATTTACAGTGACAAATAGAAACTTAAAAAAAGGGACAGCAAGTCACAAAACCAAAAATGCAACGCGCGGAAAACGACATAAAAAGAAAACGCTCGCGCTTACTTTTGAGAAATTTAAAGTATTATGTTTGACTGGTGGGCTAATTAATATTGTTAAATGAAGTTTTTCATACTTGTACGATTCACTTGATACTTTTTATAATCATTAATTTATTAAAAACCGACATTCCTAATGTAAATCAAGGAATCAAAATATTTTCTATTCGAAAAATATTTACTAACATTAGAATTTCTTCCGGGTTTGGACCGTGTCATAGTTGCAACCGAAGCTGCCAACGTTTCGCCCACTTTCGTAAGGGGCTTCATCAGGGCGTGAGATAAATCGCAAAACTCAAACAAGCAATCGAAATCTAACTAAGAACTTCTCAAAAGTTAAGTTATCCACTTGTAAAACAAGCCATAACCTAAACTATGAAAAGGTAAGAAAGAAAACGATAACCTGAAAAAGCAAACGAAAATCTAACAAAGAACCACTACTGAGTTAGGTAATCAACTTGTGAACCAAGCCAGATTCTAAACTCCGTAGAAGTTCTACGTTTTGCGATTTATCTCACGCCCTGATGAAGCCCCTTACGAAAGTGGGCGAAACGTTGGCAGCTTCGGTTGCAACTATGACACGGTCCAAACCCGGAAGACATTCTAATGTTAGTATAGATTCCGGCCGTGGAAGCCTTCGCTATTACGAAAAATATTTGCTTAATGATAATTAATTCAAAATTACGACTAAAAAAAAGTGCTCATGACTAACGGAACAATGAAATAAAAAAAATTAAGATACATTTAAAAACGTTAAATGACTTCGAAATTACAATGTAAATTGTGTTAAAATGCAGTTGAATGTCAATAAATATAACAAACCACAACAAAGGGTCTTTCACAAAAGAATAGTACAAAAATCAAATAAAAGCTACATATTAAGAAAAAAAACAATTATTCATTGAGAAAAGTGTAACCAAAGAAATCAATGAGATAGTATAATAGAAAAACGTCCTATATAACAAGATAATAAATGCACTAATACTAAGATGAGAACGTCTTCCGGGAATAGACCTTGTCATTGTTCTAACCAAAGCTGCCAATGTTTGGTCCACTTTCGTAAGGTGCATCATCAAGGCGTAAAAGAAATCGAAAAACTTGTAACGTACTTTTCTAAATTGTTTTGTTAGTTTTGCATCATCCTATATTTCTTTGGTTTCATTGTAAACGTGGCAACGCCGCTTGCACGTTCTCGTCTCTTTTTGCGCATCCGATTAACGGCCATTTTTATTGTGAAGCTTGTGGCACGCTTTACCGCGTGGATCCTTAAAATGAATTTTTAAAATAATTGTGAAGTTTTGTTACTAATGGTTAATGGAACGATAAATTCATAAGGCGTTTTAATTGTTCCGTTCGTTGAAATCCACGCTGGTAGAGGTGAGTGGATTTTCTTTCTCTATTTTATTAAGTGTACAAGGGGTCACCACGTGTTCTTTCTATTGTAGCGAGTTTGGTTGGGCGTTGTTTGCCCTGAATAGCGGTGATTCCCGTATGGAGGTTGTTCTACGAGCCGCTTCGGCCCTTACGTTACCTTCTGGTTGTGCTCTCTAACCTCGCAAGTACAAGTTCGACCGGCCACCTGTTGATCGTGGTCATGCTATCCATTTATACCGAATAAGGAAGCTGCGACACCTTTTTTTTTTAGTTACGTTAAAGCATGCAACAGCATCCGATGAACCGGGTTTTTCTTTCTTGTCGTGTAAATTGCTTTTTAAAAAAACTAATCCTGTTTTAGATTTTTCTTTTGGGTATATTTATCGTGAGTCACTAGGCTGACCCGATTCTGTTTAATATTATTACGATTCCAGATTTTACTGAAAAGGAAGCGCTTCCTTCAAGTAACTCAGGATTTGGTAAGTCATTCTTTGTTTATTACTACGGAGTCAGAGAAGTATCTCACGTGTAACGTAACTTTGTTTTATTTGTTTGATTTCATTGTAATGTAAGATTCACCTTAAATTAGGTGACTGCTCATTTGTGTTTTTCGCATGCTGTCACGCTTTTTTTTTGTAATGTTCGATTTACTATTCATGATTTTGTATGAGAATACTACCTATTGTTACTTGACTTTTACGTACTTGTTAGGTGTGCTGCCGATACTAACGGCGTTTATTTTGCGAGTAATATTAAATTTGTAAAATTTAAAGTGGTTTATCAAATCAGTTTTGTTTTGTTCAGGTTTGACCATTAATTGAATTTGAATTATAAGTAGAATTATTCTGTCACAATTTTAACTAATTAATACTAGCTGCCTTTTTAATTATAAGTAACTTTATCTGTCACAATTTTCAGTAATCAATACTGGTTGAATTTAAACTGATGTGTATTGCTATTCATGTGTAAAATTTTGTGTCTTGTTAACTATGTGGTAAACCTCGAATGGTGGACACCCATTCTTGAGTTTTATTGTGAACGTGTCCTGGCGCCCAAGGTTGCTCTTATTTTGCTAGTAATTGTTTTTGTATGGCTCGTTATACTAGCTCCTTCTGAACAGTAAAAGTATAGTTTAGTCTGGCATTTACCGTATTTATTTCTTTCTCCTACCCACCCCACTCTTCGGCGGTTGTGAGTAGCCTGGCATACGGTTTGTCAGCTTTGGTGCGCTGAACAAGTTTTCAGCGTAACAAACTCAAACAAGCAACCGAAATCTAACTAAAAACTTTTCAAAAGCTAGGTAATCAACTGGTGAACCAAGCCAGATTCTAGGTAGAATCTGGTAGAAGGTAAGAAAGAAAACGATAAACTTGAAAAAGCAAACGAAAATTTAACAAAGAACCACTATAGAGTTAGGTAATCAACTTGTGAACCAAGCCAGATTCTTTACTGCATAGAAGTGACTGAAGAAGAACAAGTCTCCGTGCATAAAGGAAAAGGATCGTCACGGATGGTTAAGCTCGACTCTGATTGGGTTACGGTTGATAAGGGGCGTGTTTTCAATAAATGACTAATAACCAGGAACCAAAGAAGGGATAGCTCAAAACCATGATCACGATTAAAGTTATTAGTGTTGACTTTTATCCTTTCTCGGAATTTGCTATTGAAAAAGAATTGGGATTTGGCAATCACCTAAACATTATCAAAATCTATTTAGTGATCTGTAGTAAAATGATGTTCAGCAACCGCAGACTTAGAAAAATGCCTTTTCCTTATACAACGATCATATTCTGAAATGCGAGTAATGTCGGAAAGACCGGTTTCACCAATGTAAATTGATTATGTTGCGAAAATCCATTCTATTTTGTCTGAGGCAACGTACGCTCTTTTAACTCGTAATCCCACTTCGAGGATTGAACGTGAGGTCAGCCAAATCATCAAATCTTCCAATCTACCACCTAAAACTAAACGTCCACTTATCATTTCAGATTCTAAACCACCTCGTCTATACGGACTTTCCAAAGTTCACAAACAAAGTATTCCCTTTTAACCTATTGTCAGTACTATCCTACCTACAAGCTAGCGAAGTTCTTGTTCAACATTCTTTGCGAGTTTACAGGTAAAACCTCTTCTCACATCCTCAACTCTCAGCATTTTATTCAACGTCTAGAAACTATAAAATTTGAACCCCAAGATCTTCTCGTGAGTTTTGATGTCACTTCACTTTTTACCTCATTTCCTATTACGGATTCGCTTTTTAACATCAGACTTGAGTTTGGTTCCTCTTATTGAAAAGTGTTTATCCTCTACTTACATCTAAATTGATAACAAGTTTTATGAACAGGTTTTTGGTGTTGCTAAGAGTTCTCCTCTATCACCTGTTGTAGCTAACATTTTTATGAAATCTTTTGAAACGGTTGCTTTGGAATTATCAATATTAAAACCTAAAGTTTGGTTTAAGTATGTTGACGACACGTTTATTGATTGGTCTCATAGTTATCTCGAATTGTCTAAGTTCCTTGATCATTTAAACAAACAACATCTAGATATCAAATTTATTATGGAATGACCCGTTAGCCTGACAGACTTCTCGGCCATTCTGTTAATCGCCAACCCACGCATACGGACAGATACTTTCAAACTTCGTCTCATCATCATCCTGCACAAAAACGTTTAGTTATTGGATCTTTGGTTCATCGCCAACCTGAGAATTTAGACTTGAAACTCAGTCCTTTTACTAGAACCTCAGTAAACAATGGTTATATGAAGCGTGATATTCATACAGTTATTAATCCTCGTCCATATCCACGTAGTCGATTACCTAAGAACATTTTTAATTTCGAATCCAATTCGAGATTGACATTATTGCTCTACATTCACAAGGTTACAGATCAAATAGGGAAACTTCTTCGTAAGAGTGCTATTAAACCCATATTCAACTCAACAGCCAAAATCTGGTAGAATCTTTCCTCTCCAATAACTTTAATCGTGATCATGGTTTAGAGCTATCTCTTCTTTGGTTTCTAGTCATTACTTTTTTATCGAAGATACGCCCCCATTTGAGCGTAATCTAATTAGAGTCAAGTTTAACCAGCTGTGATGATACTTCTATAGAATTTACAATCTGGCTTGGTTCACAATTTGTTTGCTTAACTTTTGAGAAGTTCTTAGTTAGATTTTGGTTGCTTGTTTGAGTTCTTCGATTTCTTTCACGCTCTGATGAAGTCCTTAACAAGGTGGTTCCAACCTAAAGACGTTCTCATCTCAGTGCGTACTAAACTTTGTCTTTTGTCTATTTTTTTATCGCCAAAAAAAGGTTGCTGATGAAAATAAAAAATTATAAATCGCTACGGAAGGCAGAAAGGTTAACTTTGGATTTAATGACAGCGAACGCCAATGATCTATAGACTGCGCTGTCAGTACGCTGTCAAAATGTTTTACAGAAACTATTTTAGTTCTAATGAAATTCTAGTAATAAATGATTCACTGGATTCGTCTTTGTCATAATCATGCCATGATAATTTGAGTATGTAACCACGAATACAATTTTTAGTTGAATTACAAATGAGAGATGTGTGGGCCAATGGAATCATATAATACGCGGGTATAGAATAAATGCACTCCTTTGTTTTAATTTTAAATTTGTATATAATACAATTATAATTAATTTCAATTTTTTCTTGATAACTATAAACATTACCAGAAGGCGAACCGTTCTATTAATAACATCCAAAAATTTAGTAAATAATCGTTTATCAACATTAAACTTTAATTTTCATATTAAACTTGTAATCTAATTGTTTACACGATCAAATTCCGTCTTTTGTTATACATATAAGCATTGTGATAAAAATGAATAAAACTGTAGAAATACACAAATAAATTTGTAAAGTTGCTTTTGAAAACTAAATATTTTGGTACACAAACTTAACTCGCCAACAAGAATTTAGTTGAAAGTAGTTTTGAAAGGTTTTTAGCCGTAGTAATACTTTTAAGTTTCTTGGTTCAAAAAAATTTCTTCTATGTTGTAAGTTTTAACTCTGGTTCGATAAAAAAATTTTTCATTCTTGTGAAACTCCAAAACTTTAAAATTGTTGTCAGCAGTTTTCACATTTGCGTAATGTCTTGGGAAAAACTACTATTCTCATCCTTCGTAGGGTAAATGACGCGGAATTGAGTTTTTGAGTCATATCGTGTAGGTGCTGCCTCCAGAATAAAAAACTATCAAGAATCTGTACGCTGAAATGTACAGAAATACCTCGAAAAAATCAAAGTGAGAGAGATTTTAGACAATTATCAGAACTGAGTTTATGGTCAAACAAGATAACATTAGTTTTGTTTCAGTTTATCTGTAAAGCGTTGTGGCTGGTCCAAGCAAGAACTTTTTTACACACAGCAGCCGAAATCGCTATTCGACGATTTAACGTGAGACTTTTTACCGTACTAGTAAGATCGTCTGCATAAAGACCGGAAGGATATCACGTGACTGTACAAAACTTGGAAAATCGTTCTTCACAGTTAAAAATAATATAGGTCCTAACTGCCAAAGGATCAGAAACAGTACTACTACTAGGAGTAGTAAGAGCAACTCTGCAAAACCTATCGGAGAGATATGATTTGAACTACTCTAAGGCTAGTTCCCAAAAACCCATTTACTTCCCTTGTTTAGGAGAATTAAATAGTCAACCCAATCAACATTTTTCGACAAGTCAACCAGAATACCATAGCCCAAAAAATTAAGAACTAAATCAACACAATTATACAGAGCTGTGTCTGTGCCATTACCTTTAATAAAGCCGTGCTATGCTGTCTTGGAGTCAAGATGTTATGAACACACAAAAATCAAGAAAAACAAGAGTACATGGCTCGTTAAAAAAATTTATGAAAGGAAAAAAATACAATAACAGGGCGATAGTTGCTTGGAGAAATGGGATCGTTTTTTTTTTAAGATAAGTCGTTTCAGGTTTCAGTGATGAAGGAAAAATATCAGATGGAAGAGATAAGTTTATAATGTGAGACATAGCTAGAGATATAAGTTGGGAGCCAGATTTTACAAGAGTTGTTGGAACTGCGTCTATGGAGCGTGCATCAGAATTATTCAGACTTAAAATTATTTTGTACACTTCTTTAGGTAGAAGCGGATTTAAACTATAAAAATCGTAGCAGAAAAAAGTGGGGGAAAAAACAAGGTAAAAGCGGTCAGTACAGTTTTCGCCATGTTGCCGAGATCGTCGATGAGCTAACCGCCAATATTTAAGAAGGACACCTCACTCGACTTAGTCTTACCGAACTCCAAGTTAATGATTCTTCAAGTCTCTCTGAGTTTATTTGTTGATGATATAATTTTTTCATTGTTTGTTTTTTTATTTTTTTAATTAGGTTCGAATAATTATTTTTAACTTTTTCGTAGCTAGATTTAAGATCAGGAAAAGTACTGACCATGTCGCGCAATGTTTCTCTTTTTCTACAGAATCAGGATCATCGGGATGAAGGCCCTAGCTTAACCTTTTTAGGTAAAAATGAGTGATAAAAAATTCTCACAAATTTATTAAATCCTATCTTACAGTCCTGAGAGTTCCAGGTTTCTTTTGTAGAACATTGATAAAAGAAGACAGTTGACTGTAATGGGAATATTTGGAAAAAAAGACAAAGTAATAAAAAATGATCTAAAAGTCCAAAGGAAATGCGATAGAAAGATTTTGTTATTTTATAAAAGAAATAGTCAAAACTAGTTGAAGACTTTGGGGTTATCTTTGTGGGGTACAAATTTCAACCCAAATTAAAATACAATTACAACTATGTTTATTATTATTTATTCAATTCAATTGTTTATTTACAATTGAATTAGAATTTTATTGGAATTCCGACGGAGCAATTTAGGTCGCAGAAGCCGCAATGATTCAAGCCAAGCAAATTTCAGATTTTCGACGTTATCGGTCAATAGAAATTAATCGCACAACCATGAATTTGAATAATCGTGTAAGAAGATAAGCAAATGTGATGCAAGATACTCATCGAGCTGCACTTTTGTTACAACGCGATAATTGAATACAGTGCAGACCAATCCATTGCTATTGGAACAATGAATGTTGTGTGCCCACAAACGAACAAAAAGGTCAGTTCAATCAATTATTGTTCATATCGACTGATGGTTGGTAAAGATGAAGATAACCACAACTTAAAATGTCAGCTGTTGATGTGTATTTTAAAGTTGAAACTGGGCAATTAACATTTATCAGATTAAACTAGACAAAACTTAGTTCCAAAGAATATATCTACCTTCAAGATGCCATAAATATTGATCGAAAGGCACATAATGAAATTCCCAGTAACGTACTTCAGAAGTCCGCAACGTATGCATTATTATGCTCAAAATGCCTTGTCGTATGTTGGCCATTACGAAACATCAGATTTGTTTATCACGTTCACATGCAATGCTCAGTGAATAGAAATTCGATAATAATTAATTTTAGACCGATCACAAATTGATCGACATGACATCGCCCCAAAGTCTTTAAACAGCAATTAAAATCAATGATGGATTTTATTATAAAGCATCGGGTGTTTGGTGAAATCTGTTGCTAGATGTATTCAGTGGAGAATGGCAGAAACGCGAATTGCCACACAGACACGTTCTGATCGAATGAAATCGATAAAGTGATATCAGCAAAAATTCTTTATAAAAAAAACCATGCTTGCATAAGTTTGTTACTAAAAACATGATTCGTGGACCATGTAGAAAATTAAACAACAATGCTCCTTTGTACAGTCAACGAAAAATGTTTGAAGCGTCATTCACGAGCGTTGTAAACGACGGTTATGTTATGCATTGTATCGTTGCCGATTGACTATAGACGATAAAAGATCAACGATTGTGAAAGTGAATCAACACAACATTGAAGTTGATAATCGTTGGATTATTGGCAGGCATTGGTATTAATTGAAGACATGTGCTTAATAACGTCAAAAAAAGTATTGCCTAAATTAGCCATGACAGCACCTTGTTACAAGCTTTTGTGTCTTACGAACCTGCACGGCCAACTCACAACATTCGGAGAGAGGGGAGGTCCACACTAAATACAGAAAAGATGTTGCAGGGCGCCAGAGCTTATCCCAAAGTAATTCTCTATCTTGCTCAGGACAGAACGGTATAAACTTGTAACACGATGTTAGGTTCGTAATCCTTCTACTCGGCTGTTTGAGTAGCCAGCGTTTGTTATTAGATAACGACGATCCAAAGAGACAGGTATGTTGTCATAAAAGAACAAATAACCACAATAACAACTTTAATCTAGAATCGCTGATGATTATCACAGAATATAAGAATTCTCATTACAGAAATGCCAGTAGTATCGGCAACACACAGTACATAAGTAAACTACAGTGAAATAGATAGCGAAGAATAGTTCGTAGTAAATATCGTTTACATAATTAGTAATATGGCATTACTGACAATAAAACAATGATAATAAGTATGGCATTAACATTAAATTATCACAATAATTAAGGGTAGGACACAGCATACGTAGCATAAGCAAATTTACTAACTAAATGGTACTACAATCACGTTAATCAGTACGGAATTACTATTAGCGAAAGTTTCGTGAGTAACCTTGTTGACGACGAAATAAAATACATGAAACACTTACCACAAACACAGGAACCTCCACTGGTGTGAAGAAAGTACTTTCCCCGACACGTAATCCTGTAAGCAATTTGAATCGCAAATCGTGTCAACCTAATATCTCACGAAATCCAAATCTACAAAATCATTACTTAAATTTTAAAGTACACACATAACACAACCCGAAAGTCGGATGCTGTTATACCCCTTTTCTGTGATTTACGCAGGTATCTGCCGCCTTAGTAGAATCTCGACAATTTTTAGTTAACTTCGGTACATTCGATTTTTGCCATATGTCGTATGCCTCAGAGAATATTTATTTGACGAAATTGTTATTCGAAATGGATTCTTCATTAACAGTTAACAATTAGGAACGAATTGCTCGCACGTGGCGGAACGGCTATCAAATTACGAGAAATTACCACAGAGTTTTAATAAATGACAGTTATTATCTTACCCGGTGACGACGCAAACGAATTATAAGCGTAATACACTTATAGATTGGTCCCCATGACGGTGGATAAGTTTAGAAACGTTCAATCGCCAATTCACCGGCCATTTTATGTAGTTTTCAAATTGAAGAACTCGTCGTAAATGACAGTCACGCGTAAAAAGATCGTTAGGGGGCGTCCAAACCGTAAACTAATTCCACGTCGGAATACATAGGCGTGCGCAAAGAAAATTTTGTCCGTAACAACATAGGCGTACGTAAAGAAAATTCGACCGTAACAACCTAATCGTCCGATGCAAGATGCATTTAGTCAAAAATTGAAACGCGCAAGACAATATGATTGTGATGCATTGAAAGAATTAGTTTAAACAAACGTTCTGATGTTGAGTCAGGAACAAAAAAACTCTTACGCAAGTTGTGAACAACGGAACCGGTAGAATTTTTTCTTCCACACTCCTAGTAAAACTGAAAAAACGTTTTTGATCGCATTGATTTTGTCAACAATTTGCTCGCAGAATATAATTGCGCTTGCACTTGAGGAATTGCAAGTACACTTATAAAAAATTGTCGAACAACCCATTTAGCACTAAAATTGCCGTTCAATATGGAAATAAATGAAACTCCAACTGCCAGCCTTCTGTATAAATGTGCAATAACAAAAGTTTTATAGCAATGTAAATTAATCGTTTGGGATGAATGTACTATAACGCCTAAAAAATCTTTGAAGGAATTGAACTAAACAATCCAATAAAGTCTGGTGGTGCAATGATTCTGTTTGCAGTGATTCCAAAATCAATGCTAGCGGATAAACTTAATGCATGTTTAAAGTCGTCCCTTTTGTTCAAATACGCCAAGACATTAAAATTAAGTATAAACATTCGTGTCGATATGCACAAAAACCAACCTGGAGAAGTATATCGTCGTTGCACCTGCAAAATCGTGCAACATTGGCAATGACAGATATCAAGTTAACCTTTCGACTGGTTTCATTAGATTCGTCGCTAATTTTTGCTAGGTAATCATATCAAAGAGCGATCTCATCCGAAAATCATTTCTAAAAGTTGCTCAAAATTACAAAAATTATGATTTGTTGAACGAGCGTCCTTTATTGGCTGCGAAAAAAATTGATGTCAACGAATTGAATCTCAAGATTCAAATTGAATTCGCAGGAGAATTGATGATGTCGTCAACTATACAACCAAATTGCACTCGGCTTTCAGTCAAGAATATGATGGAGAACGTTATCGACAATGCTTCCGATCAACGTGCCATTCAATTTTAATCGCTTACAGTTTCCGGTGCGGCTTGTATTTGCAATGACTACAAACAAATCGCAAGAACAGTTGTTTGCGGCATTAATCTTGAAAATCTATGCTTCTCAGATGGTCAACTGCATATCGTCTGTTCACGCGTTGAAAAACCATCACTTTCATTGTTTATTTAAGCACCAAACAACAAAACAAAAAATTTCGTGTACCAAAAAACATTGCAATAAACAAACTTGTGATGCCACAGCAAACCAATTGAAACAAAACATTTCTTAACTTCTTTCTCATTTTTACTTTGTTTACACATTTATAGCAGTCGTTCACAAAATTTTAAAAAAATCACAAAAAAATATTTGAAATTTAAACAAAACAACATATTTTGTGCACTTTTTATAAGTAATCATTCAAATTAAAATTTACGCCGTCACTGCTTTACGGATTTAACTGTTTGTAAAATGGGTAATCGAATTTAACATTTACGGGAGGTGAGAGCAAACAAAACGAACTTTCACTCATTTTATTTGCAACTTTACGGCGCTGTGAACGTTCGATTTCAAGACGCTTATCTTCTACATTGTAAGTAATTCTTTTTTTTACATAATTTTCCTCATTAGTGATTTCTTTTACGTTTTTAGGAATACTTTGTTAAAGAATTGGTCAGTGCTAGCTAGATTAAGCGATTTTTTCTAATTGAGTTGGCGTTCACAGGTAAAACTTTTAAAATGGCGTCGAAATGTTACTTTTCTGAGGCTACAAAGCGGTATTCAGTCTTTAGCATTTTTTATTAAATTTAAATTCACCGTATTATTTATTCTATCTGAACTAATTGTAGCTCATACTAACCACTACAGAAAAGGTTGGTAACATTTGTCGGGTCAGCTAATTCATAATAAAATGACATGCTTAACCTAAATTCTAGATTTTATAAAAATTGAAAGAAGAACCAATGTATAGCAATGGTAAATTCTTGGAATTCTGTAACCTAAACAAATCAATTGTTTTTTAAAGATAATATCGGTGGTTTGACTAATTTGTAGTTGGAGTTAGGTACAATTTAGAAAAATTGACAAAAAAAATTTTTTTTATATTTCAATGGATACAATATTTAATTAAAATATTGCTATCGTAACAGTTTACTACAATATTAAATTTATAATTGTTATTAGAACCAATCGAATAATTGTCACTGCAGAGACGAATCTTTAAAGGTAAATTCAATTGTGGACGGTTCGTCTAATGATACGTTAAAATCTTTTACAACGTACGTGTGCTTTCCTTCAGCAAACGTTGCGCTTAAGATTTTGCTTTTTCCGTCAATAATATGCACCGCAGAAACTGGATAAGATTTCGAATTTACAAAAATAATTTCCGAAACCTTGGCTGCTTTAGCGTATTTAGTATTAGATATATGATTGAAGCTGAGGGTGTTGTTACTAAAACTAAAGTTGACGTACAAAAATTCGTTTTGTGTGTAGCTGAAAGAGTAGTAGTCGTCCACGTAGAGTCTTCCTTCGGCGTTTCTGCTATCATCTAAACAAATGTATAGAGCGAACGGATCTTGATGGGTATCTACGGACGTTAAACGTTGCACATCCTTTCTCGTGATTATACTTCCCGACCGGTAAAATATAGGTACCGAATCTAAAGTAACGCTTATTAATTGATAACCGATTCCATAGTAACGCTTATAGTCTTCATCGATATTGAACCAAATCTCTTCCTGTCCTCCTGGCAAATATATTTTGTATTCTACAACACCTTGTTCTAAAACTGGGGCAGCTAATATATTTTTTCCTAGTAGTATTTCGTTTTCGATGCTAAGCGCGTCAGCGTCTTGTGGGTAATGATAAGTTATAGGGCGAATAACCGGTTCACCTGTTATTTCGTGTTCGTAAAACGTCGTATACCATACGGGCATGTGAGCGTATCGTTGAAACAAAGCTGTTCTTACTCGATGTTGAACGTAGTCGTTAAATAGATAAGGTTCTCGTCTTGGCACGTCAATAGTAGAATGGCCGCGATAAAACGGAAGCCAAGCTCCAGCCTGGTACCATCTTTGATACAATTGATCTTCTGGTATTTCAAAGAATCCACCAACGTCGGCTCCACAAAAACTAACACCAGCTAAAGCTTCAGTTAGACACATCGGAAAACTCATTTGAAGGTATTTCCACGTAGCTGCGTTATCTCCTGTCCATACTGCTGCGTATCTTTGAATCCCGGCAAAGTGAGATCGAGTCAATATAAAAGGTCGAAGATCGGGTTTGCTACTCAACATTCCTTTTTTCGTACCGACCGTTTGATAAAATCCGTAGATGTTGTGAACGTCTCTATGCTCCCATCCCCCATAATGTACCGCAGAGAGCGGCATTGTATTTTCGTCGGCTCCTGCGTTAAATACAGCGGGTTCGTTCATATCGTTCCATAAATGGACGTTGGTGTTATTAAAATAATATTGAGAGTAGAGCGATGAATAATATTCGAGCGCATCTGGGTTTAAGAAGTCTAAATAACTACTTAGTCCTGGCCAGCATTCTCCTTCAAAAGCAGTCTGAGAATCTTTAGCTTTAACGTAATATTTTTGTTTAGTAGCTTCGTCGTGTACCATATAACCCTGTTGAACTTTAATATGTGGGTCAATAATTGCAACCAACTTACGGTTTGTTGCTTCCAAGGTATCGATTAAAGTTTGAGGGCTTGAAAATCTTTCAGGGTCCCAAGTAAAGTACATTTTTTGATCGGTATAGTCAATGTCCAGCCATAACACGTCGACTGGCATATTATGACTTTCGAAATTATTCACAACATTAAGCACTTCATCTTGCGTCATGTAACTATATCTGCTTTGATGATATCCTAAAGCAAAATATTGCGGTAGTGGAGCTGTTCCGGTTAATTTTGCATATTGCTGAACGGCTTCTGGTAAAGTCGGCCCGGGCAAAACAAACAAATCGACAACTCCAGATTCGCTCATGAAAAAAGCTTCCATATTATTTGGAGCGGTTTCCAAGTCTATCCAAGTTTGGGCCGCGTTTAACCAAAACACACCACACGAATGTTTTGTTCCATGACCATAAAGAACACCAATTGTTCCATATAGCGACTCCCGTGATTCCAATTGGTAGTGACCGTAGTCCACGTTAAAATGCCTGTACGGATCTCCAGTTTTGATTGTAGATTTAAGCGCCAAATGCTCAGCATGTTCAGGAAGACCATAAGCACGTTCCACCTCGTGAAGAGTAACCCCCATGGCAATCACTTTATTATTAAGCGATTCAAACACGAAATTATTTTTTGGGTTAATTTCCGAAAACAAACGTTCTCCGTAAAATATTTTAACATTAAACGGGTTCTTAGTCATTTCAAATCGAATTATCCCAGCTTGTCCATTAGCAACTGTACTCTGATCGTCTAAAATTATACTGGACTGTGTTAAATTATTGTTCAATGCGATAGTCGGTCTAAACCGTTTCGTTTGTGTTCCATCTTCATCAATAAACATATGAACGATTTCATTATCGTAAACGTTTATAGAAAGCACCAATTTAGGTGCTCCAAGAGGTTTATCGGTTTTTAAAATTGCTTTTACCGTTTTGTCTACGAGACTTGTTGATTCGACGTAATATCTTTGTTCGATACCTTCCGGACTTTTTCTAACAGTGTTACAAAATGTCTCATCACAACGTTTCCAGGAAACAACTTGACTTATTTCAGTCGCAACTAACAACACTAACAGTAACTTAGTTATCATGATGGAAACGCTAAGGAAACTAAATCCTGCTTAACTAAGTCTCGATTTATATAAGCCGGCTTAAAGCACTTCACTTTCGATAATTTATTATAAATCTTAAGTGGAATTTTTGTTATCTTTACATACTTTTTTAATTAAATCAATATTTTTAAGTACATAAAATTTGTGCAATTTTAATTGAAAAGTTTGACTAAATTTTTGGTGTAATTTTTTATTTGTCCTTGACATTCGTTATAGTTCTGTTAACATTTAGTTATTGAGTTATCATCTTTGATACGATATCTATTTGACTACACAAATAAATAATAATTATTTGCTTAGAATATTAAAATAAATTACGTTAATTAAAAAGTAGTTTTGGAAATGCATTTCGTAATCCACAAAAGTAATGTTTCTTACTCATTTGTGTTTATTGTCTATACTATTTCTTGTTGTCCTAATTTTTAAGTTGTTTATTACAAATACTAAAAAAAATAGAAATTAGTCAATTGAACTTGTATTTTTGTTCACACTATTGCCTAATTCACATCTTTATATGGTAATGTTTAAACTAAATACAGGAAAACCGTGTGAAGTAGCTATGTTCAAAGGTACGCAATCTTATCCTTAAGTGATTGATTGATACGCGTAAGTGTATTTTATTTTAACAATTTTTCAACTTGACGAAAAATTATTGTATTATAATTTCATTATCAACGTCGTTGTGTACGTTATTTGTTGCAAAATGATAACCTTTGTTTGTTACCGAGTGCTGATTTAAGCAAATTATATTTTCATAATTAAGTTTTATCACAGTATTTTAAATAGATTTTAATTTTATCCGGTAACTATTATAAATGGCAATAAAAAGTAATTTGATTTATTATATTTGGGTGCGTTAATTTTTTTTACACAAAAATTATTTAAATTTAAAAAAAATATGGATGTTTGACTTTGTTTCTTATGTTAAAAACATTTTGGTATAGTTTTCATGCTGTATGAATTTTGTCCTGGGGCGTAACTGCCATTTTTACGAATGGGACGGTACTGATTTTTAGTACTGTTAACGTTGAGGCAGACAGCACATGAACTAACCTATAATAGTTTCGCTGGGATAAGAATTCAGTTCTATTTTACAACACGATATAATTTTTTCGTATTATCACAGCGGATTGGGTTACCTTCACGTGTCTGTCTCCTTAAAATTTGTTAAATGTTTCCCAAGTATTTCTCTTTCGAGTCGATAAATTCGAACATGTACGGATGCAAGCACAAGTTTTACGAGCTAATTTGGAGTCACGTTGGTGGGATATTTGTGAAATGGACGACGAATAATTTCGAAGACTAAGTGGTACACCTGCATAAAAATCATTTGGAAACTTGGCGCATTCAGTTTATAAAATCTTTAGATTACTTACTAACAATTTACTTGTGATATCATTATATACATTTTTTTATTAAAACTTCAGCAATTTTCGAGATGCCATTAGCTAACTGCATTCCAGGAAAAAACCGTAAATAACCGTTCTTTGTTATCTATTAATTTGTGTTGGTGTTGAACGTAATTACAAACAATCTAGACATATATGTTGTGACGATGAATTTATGTAGTTTTGCTTTGATAATTATCTGACTAAATATCTACGGTGGGCTTTGCTTTTGATTACGTAATTACTAAACTTGCATTGATTAGATTATTATTCTTCGTTCTTATCAAATTATATTCTCATACTTTAGTACTGATGACTTATTGTATACTTCCTAATACTAAAATGATTTCTCTTTTCATTTTAGTTATTTGTTATCACATGCAGTGTAATACTGATTGTTGTCAATTTTTATAAACAATTTGTTATTATTTACGTCATAATTGTTGATTTTAGAATGTCATCCGAATTTGGACCGTGTCATTGTTGGTGTAACCGAAGTTGCCAACGTTTCGCCGACTTTCGTAAGAATTTCTCAAAAGACAACAAGAACCACTACCGAGTCAGCTAATCAACTTGTGAACCAAGCCAGATTCTAAGCTCCGTAAAAGTGACTTAAAAAATAGTCTCCGTATATAAAGGAAAAAGATCGTCACGGATGGTTAAGCTCGACTCTGATTGTGTTACCGTTGCTAGGGGGCGTGTTTTCGAAAAATGACTACTGACCGGGAACCAAAGAGGGGATAGCTCGAAACTATGATCGCCATTAAAGTTATTGGGGTGTTTGATGATTTCTATGCTTTCTCGGAATTTCATGTTGAAAAAGAATGGAGATTTGGCAACCAACGAAACATTATCAACATCTATCTTGTGCCCTGTAGTAAAATAATGTTCAGAACCGCAAACTTGGAAATATACCTTTTTCTTATACAACGATCATGTTCTGAAATGCGAGTAATGACGGAACGACTGGTTTCACCAATGTAGACTAAACCACATAAACATGGAATTTAGTATAGGCCTTGAGATAAAAGTGTAGCAAACTTGTCTTTGGGAGAAGGAAGAATCTGAGAGATTTTGCCTGTCGAGTTGAATATGGGTTTAATACCATTCTTACAAAGAAGTTTCCCTATTTGATCTGTAACCATGTGAATGTAGGGTAAAAAGGCCAATTTCGAGTTGAATTCGGGAGTATAAATGTCCTTAGATAATCGAATACGTGGATGTAGACGACGATTAATAACTCTATGAATATCTCGCTTTACATAACCGTTGTTCACTAAAGTTCTAGTAAGATGACGGAGTTCCTAGTCTATATTCTCAGGTCGGGAAATAGATAAGGCACGATGAACCAAAGATTCAATAACAAAAAACGTTTTTGTGCAGGATGATTATGAGACGAAGCATGAAGGTATCTGTCCGTATGGGTGGGTTTGCGATAACCAGAATGGTCCAGAAGTTCGTCGGGCTTACGAGTCACAAGAACGTCAAAAAATGGAAGAGAACCATTACTTTCGATTTCCATAGTAAATTTGATATCTAAGCGTTGATTGTTAAGATGATCAAGAAACGTAGACAATTCAAGATGACCATGAGACCAAACAATAAACGTGTCGTCAACATACCTAAACCACAACTTAGGTTTTAATATTGATGATTCAAAAGCAACCGTTTCAAAGGATTCCATAAAAATGTTAGCTACAACAGGTGATCTCAACTTCGGTTACAACAAGAATGACACAGTCCAAACCCGGAAGACATTTTTATCTTAGTATAGATTCCGGCCGTGGAAGCCTTCACTATTACATTAACAATCTCTACGGAAAGAATATTTTTTCTAAAACCTCCGTATTTTCCAAACTTCGCCACAAACTCGTCAAACTTTTGTGCAATTTAACCTTTCTTAGTCGCTGTCGTGACCACAACATCATTCCTGCATTCCTCAGAATGAAGTTCCCCATTCAGATACTTTCTTCTAAATACATCCTACACCGTGCTAGTCTAGCGTTGATACGCGAACGGATTAAACAAACTAGGCGAGAGTTAGACACCATTTCGAAACAACTCTTTTATCTTCATCTTGAGTTGGCCAACACTCTATCCCCGGATGATTAGAAACCCTTAGACGACATTACTTACCAGCAGTCTGATACCACTCTACGACTAACCACTGAAGGTCATCTCAAAAAGTTTGAATTATTGGAATCGAAGAATCGTAAAGTTTTATCCACTACTCACTCCTTAATGACGGTTGTCAATTTTTCTAGTTTGCTCCTCACTTCAGAACAGAAATCGGTGTTTAAATTTTGCGGTTGCTCCCAAACGTGTTCCTAAAGAAGATATTTTATGTGCTTTTGAATCTTCTATAAGACATCTTCCTCGCCACATCTCAGATCCCATTCGTATTAACACTAGCAAAATCCTCGAATCATCTAAAAGTCGCAAAAGTCAGCTCTAAAAAGTCTTCGTAAGAACACTGATATTGATTATGTTACAAAAATCAATTCTATTTTGTCTGAGGAAACTTACGCTCTTCTAACTCACAACCCCACTTCAAGGATTGAACGTAAGGTCAGCCAAATCATCAAATCTTTCAATCTACCTCCTGAAACTAAACGTCGACTTACACCATCAGATTCTAAACCACCTCGTCTATAAGGACTTCCTAAAATTCACAAACAAGGTATTCTTTTTCGACCTATCGGCAGTACTATCCAATCTCCTACCTACAAGCTAGCCAAGTTCTTGTCCAACATTCTTTGCAAGTTTACAGGTAAAACCTCTTCTCACATCCTCAACTCTCAGGATTTTATTCAACGTCGAGAAACTATGAAACTTGAACCCCAAGATCTTCTCGTGAGCTTTGATGTTACTTCACTTTTTACTAAAGTTCTTATTAAGGATTCCCTTATTATCATCAAACAGATTCTGTCTCAACATGGCAAGGACTTGAGTTTGATTCCTCTTATTGAGGATTGAGAATTTGATAACAAGTTTTACGAACAGGTTTCATCAATATTAAAACCTAAAGTGTGGTTTAGGTATGTTGACGACACGTTTATTATTTATCAGCACTTAGATATCAAATTTACTATAGAAATCAAAAGTAATGGTTCTCTTCCATTTCTTGACGTTCTTGTGACTCGTAAGCCCGACGGACTTCTGGGCCATTCTGTTTATCGCAAACCCACTCATACGGACATATACCTTTATGCTTCGTCTCATCATCATCCTGCACAGAAACGTTCAGTTATTGAATCTTTGGCTCATCGTGCCTTTTCTCTTTGTCACCTTGAGAATCTAGACTCGGAACTACGTCATCTTACTAGAACCTTAGTAAACAATGGTTATGTAAAGCGAGATATTCATAGTTATTAATCGTCGTCTACATCCACGTACTCGATTACCTAAGGACATTTCTACTCCCGAATCCAACCCGAAATTGGCCTTTTTACCCTACATTCACGTGGTTACAGATCAAATAGAGAAACTTCTTTGTAAGAATGGTATTAAACCCATATTCAAATCGACAGGCAAAATTTCTCAGATTCTTCCTTCTCCGAAAGACAAATTTCCTACATTTTTATCTCAAGGTGTTTACCAAATTCCTTGTTCATGTGGTTTAGTCTACATTGGTGAAACCGGTCGTTCCGGCATTACTCGCATTTCGGAACATGATAGTTGCATAAGGAAAAGGTATATTTCCAAATCTGCGGTTGCTGAACATCATTTTACTACAGGTCACAAGATAGATTTTGATAATGTTACGTTGATTGCCAAATCTCCATTCCTTTTCAACAGGAAATTCTGAGAAAACATAGAAATCATCAAACACCCCAATAACTTTAATCGCGATTATGTTTTCGAGCTATCCCCTCTTTGGTTCCCGGTTATTAGTCATTTTTCAAAAACACGCCTTCTAGCAACTGTAACCAAATCAGGGTCGAGCTTAACCATCCGTGACGATCCTTTTCCTTTAAATACGAAGACTATTTCTTCTTAAGTCACTTCTACGGAGTTTAGAATCTGGCTTGGTTCACAAGTTCATTACCTAACTCGGTAGTGGTTCTTTGTTAAGTTTTTGTTTGCTTTTTCAAGTTATCGTTTTCTTTCTTACCTTTTCAGAGTTTAGGTTATTGCTTGTTTTACAAGTGGATAACCTAACTTTTGAGAAGTTCTTAGTTAGATTTCGGTTGCTTGTGGGCGAAACGTTGGCAACTTCGGTTACAAAAACAATAACACGGTCCAAATCCGGAAGACATTTTTATCTTAGCATAGGCATCTGTAGTTTATATTTCTCCCGTTTTAGCGCAGTTATACACCTACGACTCATTCTTCGAGGTTCTGAGCCTACTATAACTTACAGTTGTGTTACCGTAACAAGTTTTTTATTCATTGTTGTACCCCAAAAATAGAATTGAAGTAAAAGAATATTAAAATCCTTATATACAAAACAAAACCAACCTTAAATCAAAAAGTTTAAGTAGAAAACTATTATAGTGCGAACAAGGGTACCACAAAATAACCATTCCCAAAAAAATTACCAAATATATAGCAAGATTTGTATTCAAGAAAACGATTGTAATTAAATAGTTTATAATAATTCGAAAAAATGCAATAAGCGCCAATCGCACACTTCCTATAGGTTACTATAGCTTCCAAAAGTCTCACAAAAACCCAACTTGTAATAAAATAATATTTCAAAAAAATTAAAAAAACGCGTATAATGAATGGAAAAGAACAATGGACAATAGTTGCCAAGGTCGAGTAGCAACTGCCTTGTTTTGTCTTTTTGATTTAGTTTTTGGATTTACGTCCCAACATCAATCTTTAGTTTAACACAATTTTAAAAATAAATACAATAAACCAAATTTGCTACGTTAATACAACTGTAACTTATAGTATTCGGTAACTCAGGGCTGCAAAGAGTGAGTCGTAGGTGATCTCCGATGTGCTGATTATAAAATAATTAAAAAAACGCCAAAACGAAACAAATATACATTACACGCTTTATTTACTTCTGAACACCTTGGCCAACAAATATCGCAGTACAGCTAGTAATACAGTTAATAATATCGACCTTTTAAATTAGGCAACACCTCGTACACATAAGTAACAATTGATTTAAAGTTACATTCAATAAATTCACGTTGGTGTATACAACAAAACCGTTAATTATCACAAGCTTAAACGCTTACGGCAATTGCACAAGCAGTAAAACAAAGCGTTTAACTTGTTACATGCAAAAAGGCTATATACGTTAGTTGCGATAACAAGCGTAATATGTATCTCAAAACGTGCGTGCAAACTAAAAGCATATAATTATATATATATATATATATAAAACAAGTCCTCTAATTTGTCGTAATGCTTCCCACAATAACGGAAATCTAAACAGTTACTTCAATTTGCCCAACTAACGTAGATTAGTAGAATATGCATCCAGTATAGTTTTTTCATTCCGTACGTGCCTTATTAATTCGTCATAGGAATTTTCTAAAATAAAGAACAAGTGCGGTTGTCAAAAATTGCTATGAAATGCAAAAGAAAATTAAATCGCACTGTAAAATGAAAATGTATCCTTATCCCAGTAAATTTCTCACAACAAACACATCCAAAACCGCAATTTATTGACTATACGATAACGCGAATGATCTAAGATTAAGACGTAGAAACCCTTGAGCATGACGTTAACACACGTGTTATTTTCTTAACGTTCGAAGCGGAAATATCCTCAGTAGCCTTCGGGGCGTAAATGATGTTATCACTGGGCGAAATCCATACATACAAATACTACATCAAAATATCTTTAATATAACAGATTAATACAGTAAATAACACTGACCATCTTTTCAAAATGACAGAGTTAAACATAAAACGACGTGTAAATAAAACTTCTTTTTATACGGAATTGTTTAAATCAAACAAAAAACGAACTACATTGATGAGGTCATCTCTTACTTAAATTATAGATTTCAAAAATGCAGAGAAAACAATGCATTCCAGAGCATTGACGAATCATTGCCTAAGTTCAAAAACCGCCCAATTTTAAGTAAAATCTTCTTTTGAAACCTATAAAATATAGAATTAAGATATGGAAACGATGAGATATGTGTATGGCCTCAATATATATTCTGAAAGAGACAACAGTGTAAGTAACATAAGTAATACCTTACACGAAAATGCTGTACTGTCACTGATATTAATCCAAAAGTTACTATAGCAACCGATAGCTTCTTCACAAGTGTTCGATTGAACCTGCTATAGGAACTCGTAACGTTTCGTAGAAAATCATGCCAAAGTACTATGGGGAATTGCTGAAAAGAGGTTTCCAATTCTTGTGTAATAATATGGGTAAATTAACCATAAGGTGGCAAGATAGTTAAGAGGTTCTTGTGACCACAAATTGAACGAATACTGATGTGATAACCACAACTAGAAAGCAAAAGGATGCTGTAAAAAAGGAGATACCATGCTCAAAAGCAATTTTACTGTATAATAAAATAATGCGTGCAGTAGACTTATCGTACCAGAAAATTGATTATGAGCTTAATAGAAAATCACAAAAATAGTGAAAAAATGTTTTCTATAAATTTCTCATAACATCTGTTGTCAACGTTTAAATTGTATTCAAAGAACAACGGTAAACAAAAAAGCAACTGTATTAAGCTGTGGACAAACAAAAAAATGCATTAAACGTAAGAAATCTGCCCGACGTTCATCAAATTTTTTGCTTCACTATCAGTAAGAGTAATTACAGATGTTTTTAGAACATAGTAAAGCAAGAAATCATGACAGGGGTTTGATATACAAAATTTTTAACGTGCACATTTTTTCGATATGCAAATCATTCTGCGTAATACATTTACGCAATAAACATGAATTTTTAGCCATCTTTTTAAGTTCTTTGTGCGGCAGCTCGTTGAGAAAGAACGTTTTCGTTCAGGTGTGACAGCTTCCCACTAATAAAAATTTGAAATGTCATGTACTGCTTTGTTATGTCGTGAATTTTCTTTTGTGGTCGTCTAATCATGCATTTCTTCTAATTAAGGAAAACATTTCATTTTGTTGGGATAAGTTTTTCTTTGTTTTATACGCATAATATAACCTTGGAATTTGCGTTAGTTTTTCTTTACGTCTACATTTTTTGTGATTACACGTTTTTTTTCGTTACGTTAAGTTTTATATTATGAATACGTCTCTGATTTATACGATGCTTATTTCTGTACGTGTAATTTCGTTTTTGAATACAAAAATTGTTAGATACGTACGTACAAGTACGTTTTTTGAATTTAATTTTTGGAATGCGATATATTGTTTTGTAAAAAATATTTTGGCGTGGTTTTCGTATTGTAGGAGTTTTGTCTTGAACTTTATGCACGCAGAGGGCGCAATAATAGTTGACCTTCTAAGGAAAGTTTTCCGGTTCATTTTGCCTTAAGAGTTTGTTATGGATGTGGCGGAAACTGATTAAAATCTCTAACTTATCCGCTCGAATGTCGCATTCGTAGAACGACGTAGCTGAAGTCATAGAATAGCAATCTTTCTTCTCATGGATTAACGGAATCGTCAGTTTGCTTATAGATTAACGAAGACGCAATTTCTTTTGTGTGGTGTAAATCTACTGATGGCGTCCTATTGTGTAGTTTGAGTTCGCCGAGGATCAGTTGGAAGTAATGCTACGTGCGAATGGGTATTCCTTAGGTAGTTTCTGGCCGAAAAGGTATTTATATATAATATAAGTTTCCGCCGGCATAATCAAGCGGGGAATACGGCACCACCTCGACCCTCTTCTGGTCAAGCACTTCGGAGTTACCGAGTTACGATCGCGCTAAGTTGCGTTGTGTCAAAATTTTAATTTAAAAGGATTAAGAACCGATTATGTAATATCTGTGCCTTTACTAAATTTGTTCTCTTGTTAATACTTTAACCCTAATCAATGTCAATTTTGTTTATTCACTATAAATGTCAAAACTTTAATCATTAATGTGCGGGAATGTAACTATCAGAGATTTGAAAGTACGCGTCGGATTGTGATTCTGTCTTAAAATGAATTTCGACTAATGATACCGGTCGTAAGCTTGACGTCAAGATCTATGGGCGGTTTTAAAATTTCACTTGCGAAATCGTATTTATTTTGCTACCGTTTATTGTATCGCGGCGGCGTATTTAATCTATGAAAAACATATCTGCTTCCAGAGTATATTTTAGACCTGCTTTAGCACTGTTATTTAATTGTTTCGTTATTATGTATATGTAATTTGTACTAGTGGCGTAACAATCGATACTCATCTTTTATCTTCAATTAAATTTCTCCTAATAAATATTGTTATTAATTTTAGGTATCTTTGATTTGGGAATGTACTTTGGGGGATTGCGGGTATAGGATCTCCTTTTCTCCTGCCTAGACATCTTACGTTATATTAAATTGCCAGAAAAGGTGGCGCAATCGGGCGTTTAGCTTACCTAAGAATATTCTCTTTACTTCGATTTTTACCCTACGACCATCTGCGGCGAGGCTAGCCGAAAAGTAAGCGTAACATCTCAGTATAATAAATTCTTTTTTTTTCTTTTTCTCTACCTCCCCCATTGGAACGTGGCAAAATTACACGTGTGTGTCAATGTCATGCCCAAAGATTTTCACATCTTGAGTATCTTAAATCATCTCTACGCCGATTTTGAATAAAAAAATTGCGGTTTTGAATGTAGTTGAGAGAAATTTGCTGGCCACTTATGTTAGATGGAGACATTGAAACCACCGTTTCGATTTTGTGATTGCAAACAGCATTAAGACAAATTGGAGGGCACATCTTTGAAATATGAAACTGAGCATTTTATTTGTGATAACTGGATATATATGCACCAGTTTAATTTGCAAAAATTTCAAGAGATTTGTGTTGGATTGAAATTAGCTAATCGCATATTCGGAAACGCATAATTCTAAATATTTTATTTCTCATATAAAATTTCTTTTTGTTCTAAAGTCAGTTATATGCTCGCACGATGAGTCATACATATTAGGCTTGTTATCACGACTAAGCATATAATCTTTTCTTGCATGTAACAAGTTAAAGAACGCGATTTGATTTGCATAAGTTCGTGATATTTAAAAATAGTGTTGTATTCAGCAACGTGAACTGCTTTTAAATGTAATGTTAAGTCAATTGATTTGCTTATACATATGTACGAGGTGTTGCCTAATCTAAGGAGCCTGCCTGTATCATTATTATTATTTGTGATATTTGTTGACAAACCCTTATTGTTATCTATTTGCTTAATTCTACTCGTTTTAATTAAAATTATTATATTCGTTGTTATAGTATTGTTTTGCAATTTGTTTGCCTTCAGAGTTCGACAAATGTAAACGGAACCTGTAGCGGATATTTTTACAGTTTTGGCGTTTTTAAAATTTTGTTATAATCAGCAAACGACGGACCACCTATGAAACACTACGGCTTTATTTACGTAACAATATGATTACGACTAATGAGCGTTAAATGTCAAGTCTTGCACGTCACATCAAAAAGTTGCCGCTATGGTTTACGATTTTATATAGTTACGAAAACAATAACTATTCAATGTATAACGTCTGAAATCATTTGATTTGGATCATGGCGAATTTAAAGACTATCATATGTTACGTTTACGTTTTACTATGTTCTGTTTATAGATATATACTAATAAGAGATCAATCAGATACAATTTTTTTTACACATTACTAAACCTTGCGTCATTCATTATGATGTCTATGTTTCAAATACTTTTTTTTCGAGTTTCAACCTAAACCCAATTTAATAGTATAAAATATTGTGACGTTCAGATTTAAATGTAAGTTAATTTTCAAATTAAAATAAAATTTAAGAGTACGATAGAATTCCTACGATCCTAATTATAAATCTATTTTTATATTGTTGTTTTTTATATAAATAAATTTATGTGAGCTAGTCTGCTGCATAATTTGAATTATTGTTATGTTAAAAGATTCCCATGATGAGCATCTTTATCTTGGACACGTTACAGTAAAACTACTTGTCAAAGAAGTTATACGTGGATAATTATATAGAAACAAAAGTTTCCACAAGTTTGATATCACCGATACTTTAACACAATTTAAATTTCAATACCTGTGATACTTCAAAACTGTTACTAATTTCGATATAGTTCGCACTTTTGATATCCAATATCGTTCTTGTCAAAATTGATATCGGTAATTAATTTGCGGTATCGCCTAATCCTAGAAAATACATTGTGTGCATAGATAACAGTTTATCAATTAAAGTTGCAAGTAAATTTATAGAAGATATATGGTACTGATCCATTGAGTAGATTTGAACCTATTACAAATTAAAAATAATTTAGCTACTTATAAATAATTAATTACTTATTAATTACAACTGTGTGCTGTTTTACTCTACTTTCAGTAAAAACATTTATAAAATTAAATTGTATAGACCAATTTATTTAAGTTATTGCTATTTAAAACATTTTTTTTTAAAACTATATTACTTCAATTTCAATCTACACCATTGTTTGTAGTTAAAAATAAAAGTGAAAATGAATCATCGATCCACTTTTACTACATTTGCCCCGAAAAACGCTAGTCACGTTGAATTAACATTGCAAATGATATTATTACGAATAGGGTAAAAATACAAAATGACTGCTTAATAAATTCAAATTTACGATCCAAAAAAACACACAAAGTATACAAAATTAATTAAGCTATTAGTATCAATTTAATTTCGGGTTCGTCTTTTTAAATTTAGAGCAGAAGTTATTCTCGGTTGCTAGAATAAATGTTGGTATTATAAAATTTAGTAATTTATTTTGCATAAATTAACAAATAATTGTGTTATTGATTCATTAAAAAATAATTTAGCAATACAACTAAAACAATGTAATGTTACAATAAATGATATAAAAAAAACTACATAAAGAAATACTAACATTAGAATGTCTTCCGGGTTTGGACCGTGTCATAGTTGCAACCGAAGCTGCCAACGTTTCGCCCACTTTCGTAAGAGGCTTCATCAGGGCGTGAGATAAATCGCAAAACTCAAACAAGCAATCGAAATCTAACTAAGAACTTCTCAAAAGTTAGGTTATCCAAAGTGATGGTTCTCTTCCATTTCTTGACGTTCTTGTGACTCGTAAGCCCGACGAACTTCTGAGCCATTCTGTTTATCGCAAACCCACCCATACGGACAGATACCTTCATGCTTCGTCTTATCATCATTCTGCACAGAAACGTTCTGTTATTGAATCTTTGGTCCATCGTGCCTTTTCTATTTGTTAACCTGAGAATCTAGACCCAGAACTCCGTCATCTTACTAGAACCTTAGTGAACAATGGTTATGTAAAGCGAGATATTCATAGAGTTATTAATCGTCGTTTACATCCACGTACTCGATTACCTAAGGACATTTCTACTCCCGAATCCTACCCAAAATTGGCCTTTTTACCCCACATTCACAAGGTTACAGATCAAATAAGGAAACTCCTTCGTAAGAATGGTATTAAACCCATATTCAACTCGACAAGCAAAATCTCTCAGATTCTTCCTTCTCCAAAAGACAAATTTCCTACACTTTCATCTCAAGGTGTATACCAAATTCCCTGTTCTTGTGGTTTAGTCTACATTGGTGAAACCGGTCGTTCCGTCATTACTCGCATTTCAGAACATGATCGTTGTATAAGGAAAAGGTATACTTCCAAGTCTGCGGTCGCTGAACATCATTTTACTACAGGTCACAAGATAGATTTTGATAATGTTTCGTTGATTGCCAAATCTCCATTTTTTTTTAACAGGAAATTCCGAGAAAGCATCAAACACCCCAATAACTTCAATCGCGATTATGGTTTCAAAGTATCCCCTCTTTGGTTCCCGGTTATTAGTCATTTATCAAAAACACGCCCCCTAGCAACCGTAACCCAATCAGGGTCGAGCTCAACCATCCGTGACGATCCTTTTCCTTTAAATACGGAGACTATTTCTTCTTAAGTCACTTCTACGGAGTTTAGAATCTGGCTTGGTTCACCTAACTCGGTAGTGGTTCTTTGTTATATTTTCGTTTGCTTTTTCAGGTTATCGTTTTCTTTCTTACCTTTTCAGAGTTTAGGTTATGGCTTGTTTCACAATTGGATAACCTAACTTTTGAGAAGTTTTTAGTTAGATTTCGATTGCTTGTTTGAGTTTTGCGATTTATCTTAAGCCCTGATGAAGCCCCTTAAGAAAGTGGGCGACACGGTCCAAACCCGGAAGACATTCTAATGTTAGTATAGATTCCGGCTGTGGAAGCCTTCGCTATTACATAAAGAAAGCAAAAAAAAACATTTTTTAAAAAGAAGTAAAAATTAAACAATTGATTAGTCACCAAAAAAATTAACTCTATGGTAACGCTTTACCATCGAACAGATATTAAAAAAATATAATCTACTAGCTGTAACCTGCGCGCGTTGATACGCCACTAACTAAAATAAATTTAAAGGAAAGACATTACACAAATATTCAATTGGGATACACAATATTTCTTGTTTTTCCATTTGATGCGTAAACGAATAAATAAATCAGGTTTTCCGACGCGTGAGCAGGCCACATAGAGCTGCCCATGTATTCTCCAAATTTAATCCAAAAACTTGCAACGATTGTCTTTATGATTTGTTGATAGTCATTGCAAAAGCGAGTCGCACCTGGAACTGCAAACGTTTGAATTCGAATGGCATATCTGTCGGAATCATTGGGATACGTGGCAACAGTACGTCTTCACCTTTGAATTTTCCAGTCAAAATTGTTGCCTCGATAACATTGTTCATCATTTTCTTGATTGAGAGTCTGGTTCCGTTGCAAAGTCGTAGTGGATTTATGTTTCGAAGAAGAATGATGTGTACGCCAATTTTCAATGTAAGAACGTGCGGTGGCATGCCTGGCAAATCAAGCGAATTCAGTTGGATAGTTGACAACTTCGTCTTGATTCATCACAGTACCGATGGACTTATATGTTGTCGTTTTGTCGGGTATTCCATTCTGAATGGTGAAGTTGATGATATTGACATCGATGTTTTTGGCCGCTAATATAGCACGCGTACTAAGCCACTCATGATTTTTGTACTTCTGTGCAATGTTTGAGAAAACTTTTTGCACCAATTCGTCTATGCTTTCTGTGACAGAAGTTCGCTGGCAAGGCAATACATTGCGTAGATTCATAAATTTGCATTTGCCGATTTCCAATATCCATTAATTGTTTTGCAAAATTTTCACCGATGCATCCCGTTGTAGTTGTACACGCATGTTAGTTTTCAAAGTCAATTTCTGTAAATGACGCCATAAAACTGATGATTTGAGACACGCATTAAGTTCATCAGCGGGTGTTGAACGTAGTAAACCGGCAGTGTTTGTCGAAAATCACGAGACACAAAAATGACTGCGCCGAAGATCCGTGCGTTTCCTCTTAAATCTCGCAGTGTACGATCAAGCGCTTCCAATGCTTTCTTGTGAGACATTGTACATTTGTCCCATATGATAATTTGACACGTTTGCCCATTCCAGAGTTTTTGCTGATGTTGTATACTGGTACCTCAGTGTTTTGCAAATTCAACGGTAGTTTTAATGCTGATTCTGCTACCATCCAAAAGACTTGCCGCAATTCTAGATGATGTAACGGCCAGTGCAATATTATTTTGTGATCGTATGGTTGCCAAAATGAGCAAAAGAAGAAAAGTCTTGCCTGTACCACCGGGCGCATCTATAAAAAACAATCCACCGCTTTGTTATGTGATTGCACGCATAATTCTGTCATACGTAATGCGTTGTTCTGGAACCAACTGCGGAAGATTTCTCTGAACAAATGTCCCCGCCTGAATCAAAGTGTGATCCTCGTTGCAAATCACAATCAAAAAGGTCGTTCGCTGGTCGGTTCGGAGCAGGCGTTCCCAGTTGCACCAGTGCCTTATTAAGGATTGCCAAACATATGTCTTCAATCAAAATCAATGCCTCATTATGCACGTTTGGTGTGAATGGAATATCCCCAGCGCGCAAACGATGTAGAATATCATCACTCATGTAGTCTTGTATCTTGCCCAAAGATCTTTTCGATTAAATGGGAAGCGGGTTGTCAATATTATGGCAAATAACGTGCGTATTTGCTGTGGTTGAGCAGTATTCGATGCATCAGCGAGTGCAGTGTCACAATGTGCATCATTCTCAAGAAGATTGCATTCCTGGCAAGCTTGACGATAAGTGGCGCACAGCTGACCGTTGACTGTTCTTAAATCTTGGAAGGATGTGGGTCCACGTACATTGATTAACAGCAATCGCAGATAGAAGCATTCTGTATTGTTCGGGTGAACAGTGTACAGATGACCCAATGTGTAACTGGAATACAAATTGGGATGTCCTTCAACTGCTTTACCTTGCTTGCGACGTTGAAACTTTTTAGCCGATGCATTCCATGTGTAGAATTTCGGTACATCAGAATAAAGTAGAGTGTTTGCAAAAAGATCATTTTGGAACAATGAGTAAAATGCAGTTAAAGTTGTTGCCGGTGGAACCAATGCTCTTGCACGTACATTATCTGCTGTGAAATACACGCGCTTTCCATTCTCGAAATGCACCGCCAAGTGTACTACTGTTGGATGTCGTTCATAGATTGGAAATGATAAGATGCGCCATACTGCTTCATTGCTGCTAATGTAGCGTCCAAGTTGGTATTGGTTGATTTCATCGAGCGGTGCGGTCACATTCCCTACTCCGAAGACTGCCATGTCGCTTCCTTTGTTGGCATATTTGCAAATGCATTTGATCGACTTCACTGAATTGCAATACTCAACATTAATGTGTGCTTTGAAGGTTTTTGAAAGCAACGGTGAATATGGCACAACCCAACGATTATCGACTTTAAGATCAACGTTTCGTAATTTCAGAACGATGAATTTGCCGCCATCCTAAACTAATCGTCGACGATACAGTGGGTATTCGTCATTGCCAGTGATGGTATTAGAAATCAAGTTTCTTGGGTATCGTTTCGTGCATTTCCCATCAGACAATTATGGTTAATTGTGTTGACTGCGCCACATGAACCATGAATCATGTTTTTGGTAACGACGTCGAATAAGTCTGGATCAATGTCCTTATCTGGAATTTCTGCCGAGATGATTTGGTCAATTTGATCTGGCTTAATTTTGTTGATTAACCAAACCAAAATATGTGCATGTGGCAATCCTCTTTTCTGCCATTCAATGGAATACATCCAGCAGCGTGTCTCTCCAAAAACGTGATGCTTAATAATAAAATCCATTAAAGATTTCAATTTTTGTTTAAATACGCGTGCGGTAATGTCATGGCGGTCCGAAGATGATTGTCCAGCTAACAGAAATTTTTTTATTTTATCCCATGTTAAATTGCATGTAAATGTGATGAACAAATCTGGACGAACATATGCGCAAACGTATGTCATCGGATCTTTTGCGTATTCATGCATGTGCCGTGGACTCCCTGTGAATGTAGACGGTAATATGACCATTCTTCCCAATTCGTTTGAATTCACGTCACCATCATTAACGATTGCGTCTCGTAAATGGATGTACTCTTCAGAACGCAACTCAGTTTGATTCAATCTAATATATAGGAGTCGTTCGGTTTCAATCTTCTCGTACATGTCGACGATGTACTGATGAAACAATTGTCGACATTTCAAAATGTGGTTCTCAGCGTCTTGACGAATCATCAATCGATACGAATAATAATTCATGGCACTGACTTTCCTATTCGCTCCTCGTCTGTTTGTGGATTTCTCATTTTAATGTTGAAATGTTATCCATCTTTTCCTCACCAAAACAGAATCGCCACTTCATCGATTATTGGTGCATTGTACTGTCTTTCGTGTTGGCAAACGGGTCTTTTGTCTGCTCGAATTACAACTGCGTAGTCATTGTCTGGCATTCTTTGAATGGCGGCCTTAAAGAACTGAACTAATTCATTATGTTGATCGAAAAGGGCTTGTAAGGCAGCCACGATTTCTCGTCTAGTTCCCGCATTGTAATGACATCGTTCTTTAATTTGTTCATCACTGTTTGACATGAAATAAATTTGAAGAAACTTGTGATCTGCGTCCGTATTTTTGTTGTATTTACGGATGTTTTCCAAGAAATGCTTCAAATCACGTGTAACACCTAATAGCAACGTTGATAGTGGTTCGGGTGGTGAATGTAATTCTGACAGTTTAACTTTTCCACTGGCGCAACATATTCCTGACGTTCCGTTCTTAAATTTACGGGGGCTACAATACATGCAAATTTTATCCATTTTTCCAATGACGACACTTGGATGAAGACTGTAATAATTATTACTGTTATAATAGAATGCACCAAGATTCTGTCCCGCTGTTCAGTTGTCTCAGACGAAAGGGCCTTTGTACGTATTCAATCAGTTTCTAACCTCACTTCTCGTTGTTCAGATGATTCAGACGAACGGGTATCAGCTGCATGCACTCGAAGGTTTTCCAGCCTTAATGCTCGTTCCTCGTCTGATTCTGAGGCTCGTAATGTTCTTTTCTTCCGTGCTTGAAGTGTAGATCGGCCAATTGCTTGTCGCTTTGGAGGCATAATTGTACTTAAACGACGTGAAAAATGCGTTTAAATTTATTAGATGTCAATCAGCAATCCGAATCTCACAATGTATTCAATTCAATTGAACCGGCTGATCACACATGGATGAAAACGTTAATATCGACGGTGATCACCAATTCGCTAAGGAAACTTTGAAGTGAAAAAAAACAGCATTTAAGAATTGTTGAAATCGATTTTAATTCCAATCACGATGATATCCGAAAAAAAACTGCACAGCAAATGCGTTTGGAACGCCAATTAGCAGTCAGAGGTTCCAACAAATCACCACTTCCTAACTGCCACATTTGCAGACGACAAGATGACAAAGCTATAGCTGCTCACCTCTAATAAAGCCTGGACCCAACAATCTAATGAATCCAACAATGACAAGTGCAACTCAATGCAGCCAAATCCTTCCATATCACGTTCAGGAACTGCAAAGACTACACCATGAGTTTCTGTAAACAACATCTTGCTAACACAAGTAAACCAGGAGACATTTTGGCCTACATCTCGATAAGGACTTAACCTGGAAAGGACATATATGGAAGAAACGCAAACAAGTGGGCATAATATAAGCACTACATATGGATATATGGTATACAACTATGAAATAAAACAACCAACTCGAATATTCAAATCATTGAAAAAATTTAATCCAAAGTGCTACGTACTATGTGTAACGCACCATACTTTGCTCTTATTCTTTTTAATTTGCCTACTGGCTTGTCTTCTTTTTCTAGGATATTGTTTTTCTCGTTGGTTTGTGGTTTATAGTCTTCTTTGTAAACAAGTGCGAGTGTCTTAGGATGATAAACAGTTGGTAGTGACGAGCGATCAACGGAAATCTATGATTCACAACAATTATGTCCGTTCTACTTCTGGTCATCACAAAGACTCTTCTTTGTCGTCATTTTTATTGGATTTATAAGAGATCAAAAGTAGCAGAGTATATTTGGTATTGTCCTGTGTCTGTCGCAGAAAGCGCGTACGTTAGAACAACGACACAACTGTGACATGGCGTTACCACTTCCTAATTTGATTTAACTTGAGAGACTTTGCAAATGTGTCTAAAAGTTTTCTTTGTTCTAGCGATGCAAAGTCTGCTTCTCTTCCTTATACGTCTACTCGTTTGTAAATTTCTAATTCTGTTTCGTTTTCTATTTTTGATCGTTATTTTTTCTTTTATCGGAGTCACAAAAGTCACTGACTTTTGGCCCAAGTGTTTTTCTTTCATTTTGCTGTACTGATATTCTTTTTTGTTTAAGTTTCTAGTAAATTTCTCTGGCTTTGCTGCTTAACCATCTTACGTTAGGACGAGCTACCTTTCTGTCTATATATGTGATATCCACTTAATCTCACTCTGGTTTTAGTTTTTTTAATTTTTCTTTTGGGTTGCCTATTCCGCTTAACGGCATTTAAATCTTGTGGGAAACCCTCAGATTTGGGGACAGCAATTGGTACGCATTTGTTCTATAACTATAGTGTCTTCTTTCTTTCTTTTCTTTTTTCTATATATTTTGGGTGGTTGGTTGGGCACCGTAGGGTGGTCTCCATTTTCGTTCTTCTACGAGAAGAACAAATCAGGCAATAACTACCCCTATCTTTCTCCGTCTTGATACTTTTCATTCTTCTTCTTCTTGATAGGTTGATCCACTGCATGCTACATCTTTTTCTTCCTTCTTGTTTTTTTAAAGCTTCACTTTTAAGGCTTCTGGATGGTCACCGTAAGATGATTTCTCTTTTCGGTTTTCTATAGGGAAATTAACGTATCAGACATTTACATCAAGCCTCCGTCTTTCTCTACATGTGTCTTTACTACTTTCTATTCCTTTTTTTTAAATCTAGAGATTTTTTATGTGCCAACCATTCTTAGCTTTCTCCGTCGTTCTTACTCTTAATTTATTTTCTTATTCTATCGTTGTTTGGACCCTCTTTTCTTTTCTTTTTGTTCACTGCAACATTGCTTCTTCTCATTTTCTTCTAAGCTTGGGATATACTGCAACGTCGTTTCTTGTACTGTACGTACTTCCGTTTAGTCGACTTTCTGATGTTTTTGGTCACTGTTGGAATGTTTTTTCTCTTTGGGTTTCTTTTGTTCTTGAGATTTTCTAATCAGTTCTTCGCCTTTTTTAAATTCTAGGTGACATACCAACGCAATGAACAAAAGTTAACGATGTTCAATTAGCAAGTGAAGTTTCTTTTGTTTGTTACTGACTCTTAATCTTTTTTCTTTCTTTTGATTTTGTTTGAATCATGTGAGTTAGATTTTACTGTTTGGTACCTCAAGTAGTGTTTAGCTTTTCGTATTTTATTGTGTGACTTTTGATTTACTCATTGTTTTCTTTGCTTTTTAGGTAATCCAACTTACAATCCAAATCCATTTCATATAGTCCCTTGACGACTTTTTGGCACAATTAACATAGTTCGTCTTCCTTAGTTTTCTCTTTCTGATTCCGCATATCCACGTTCAACTTTCGATGTACTATATTAAGTTTCTTCTTTCTACTTCGTCAGTTTCTTCGTTTTAAAGATTATACTCAGAGTGAGTTTTTGATCACTTGGGGTCGGGGTTTCTAAGTCCTTGACCAAATGTCTTACTCTTGTCGTCGTGAGTTCGTTGAGAATTTTCTGGGGAAGATTTTTTCTCGTTCGTTGGTAATTATGCGTCTCCACTTCATAAACCGTATCAATTAATCCAATTTGGAACTATCAAGAATTTAATTGTAAATCATACTAAAACCTTTTACTTTCAGTCATAAATTTTCCATTATTTAGAAATTTTTCCAAAAACCTTCAAAACAAAATTTCTTGCGGGTGACGTTTATTTAGAAAACGCCCCGCATAGATACGTGACGCCAACAAAGGATTTTGATGACATTCGCTAAGAATGAGTGTCATATAGACCAATTCGTCCTGACTGAACAACAGACTCAACAAACAGTAAGAAAAGTGATTAGAAATACAACAAAGCACGCAATCAGAACAACTGCACACTGCATTAACATGTCCTTAATAAAATAGCGTCTCAAAACAAACGATAATTGCTAAACAATACCTAATGTGAAATGTGAAAATTGTCAATGCTCGAAAATAAAACTCTGCATTGGATAGTGTCAAAAAGATATCCATGTTTAAAAAAAGATATCAAAGATATGAGCACGGCAAAAGTCAAATTTTTTGGACAAATCTTAGGACCATGCTGTTCTCCATAAAGGTACATTAAAACTCATGGAGAAATTCAAAAATCTAACAATGTTCCACTTAAAATATCGTAGTTAGCATCGATTTCCAGTATATCCAAAAGTCCGCCATCTTTGTAATACATTTTAAAATGCGTCTCTCATGAATCCAGATACATGTTGTGTATTAATTTCTTCAAATTTCTAGCGGAGATTAAATAATAGATAAAATGCGCCAGCGTGCGACACCCGGTATATAAGGTAGAAACTACGAACTGTTAAACATAGGATTACAATCATGTTACTTTGTAATGTCCTAAATTAACTAAAACATCTTCTGCTTATTATACGCACAAACGGCAAACACAATTTTTAGTGTTGAAAAGCTTGATTCGAAGGCTCGTGTAACGAAACGATGCAACGGTCATATGAAACAAATCTGGAACTTGCGGTGGTGCCCAATTTCACTTCATTTTTTGTATTTTTCGGATGCAGTGTTTATTATTATTAAACAAGATATTCCTTATAATTCGTTTTATGTTTTAAAAATATAATAAGTCTTAATTTCACTCAGCAGTGATGAAAAATAATTATAGTAATTGCAGAATAAGATCCGCGCGAGCTTCCGCCTTGTACGCTGCAAAAACGGTACAATATAGATAAAAATTGCACATAAACGATTTATTGACCACAACATTTACTACAAAAAAATTCGCAGGAGTGTATAATTATATCTAATAGTTTAAAAGTTACAAAATTTTAATGCAATTTTCGTGCAACTTTGCACACTTGTTTCTTCTAAACTATTGAACGTAATTGTACCCTTCTGTCGACTTTTTTATAGTAAATTTTGTCCTCTATAGAATGTTTATGTACAACTTTCTTCTATCTACCCACAAAGCTACCCTTAGCCGAAAAAAAAGCCGCGGTGATCACCAAAAGCAACTCGACCGAAACACCATGTGTAAACCGATAATTTATCTTTAAATTTTAAAATGCCTAAACGAAATAATTTAATAAACCTGATTTATAAAGTGTTTATAATAAAAACTATCAGTAATTACTAGTTTAAATCATAAACGATTTCACTGTAAAGTTATCAACATAGAACGAAAGTAAGTAAAATAAAATTTGAGTAAATTTTAAATGTCGAAATTGTATCAACAGTCAAACAATTGTAAATATTATTAGCGTTATAAACCTGTTAAAACTAGAGAAAGGATTCATGTTAAAGTAAAGTTAATCTATTTAATGCTTTTTTATAGTCAGTAGCGCATTTGTTTACTATTAATAGAAGAAAAAATTGTAGAATTGGCAAAGAAAGAGAATTTAATAAAAAGGCATGTCGATTATTTCGAGTCGCGAAATGTTTTTATTGCGAGTCCAACTGCTGTAAGTTTTCTTTAGATATGACAAAGAATCGCACACGCGACAAACTGTTGAAAAAAATTCAATCTTTAAACTGTGGATGCACATTTCCAGAGATAAAATCTCCACTTTGCAACTTTTACATCTAAAAGGATGTGGCAACGTAGCTAGAATCGTGTCATAATCTTAGAAGCTGTAGAACTGTGAACCGCCATAAAACTCGGGTAAAATCGAGTATTCATATAATTTTGTTGTTTTTTATATGCGCATCAACTAGTTAGAGTGTGGTGATGCAATTGTCAGAAATCACGCAATATAAATTGTTTATTTAATCATTGAATGATTCATTTAATCCAAGCGTATTCAATCAAAGTCTGGCTAAATTTTTGAAAGTTCCACTTTGGCTCTAAAATTGATTGTGGCTAGAAAAAAATTTATATTTATCCGAATGCTTTCAAACGTATCAAAACCAGCAGAAAATGAGTCAGTGGACGTGAATCACAATTTTTCGACCTCTTTTCGCATAACATGCTTATGAGCCCAATATTATTATTTGAGCTTTGCGAAGGTGACTTTTTCCTTTAAAAATATTTTGTGCCAAATAATGATAATGTTTTGAAATTTTATTGCTTGCTTTGTGTTTTTTACCGTACATCACTTGGAAAAGAAAAGCTAAGAGTTACCAACACAGCCCAAATACCCATTTTTGTGCTTCTCTAGAAAAAAATTTTATAAAAAATGTACCCCCCAGTATCTGTGAATTTTTTACTGTATTGTTAAAACAAATTTATTTTTACAATAAAACAATTAAGAGTTGCTAAAAAATCTGTTTGAACTGAAATTAGTTGAAATATAAAATTCTTTACTGTAAAATAAAAAAATATTAAATTTAAACTATACATATTATAAACAAAATATAAAAACAAAATAAAAAATTCTGTTACTATAAATAACACACTAAAATTTTTGTTGCTGAATATTTTATGCTTTAAAGGCCTACTTTATTTTCTCACGTCTTCATCTCTGTTTCTGCTTAAGATATTACCAGCTATGTTATATTTGTCAATTTGTATATTTTATACGAGTGTCAGCATAAAGTGCCTTAATAAATCCTATTTACATTTGTTGACATACTCAAAAAAATAAATTTTACAATACAAACTGTTTTGTTATAAATTGGATTCTGTCTTGTCCAAAAAAAATTATTAGCATCATTAATATTCAAAAATAAGTGTATATATGTATATGCGGGCATTATATACAATCTAAACTAAAACTAAACGTTTTTTAACTTTATCTGTCACAATCTAGATAGCTTATAACAAAAATTTTTTTTTTAAATACACCCTGTACAAAAAAAAACGTTAAAAAAATTAGATTGCCAACTTGTGTGTCCCGTCACATAACAAATAAAAAATCCATTTCCCGTGTAATCACAAAAATTACAGTATAAATGTAATATCAAGAAACGTATTCTATCTAAAATGGCATCGACTTTTAAACTCAATTATTTTGCTAGAAGGGATAATGTTCTACAAGCTTACAAATATTTTAACTAAATAAAAACTCTAACTAAGACGTAAACAAGACCCAAACAAGGCCTACCATGTGCTTTAATCTTGAACACATAATGCCTTAAAGGCTATGCGTTGTAATATAACATATTTATAAGAAAATACTACCACAAAGTGAGTAGTATAATTAATTATAATAGTTTCTCGTATAACGTGTTATATTTTAAACAACAAAAAAAGAACTGAATTAAATGTATCAAATAAAATGCACTAAAAAGTAAAAAATAAACATTTAATTTAGCTACAATTAGGGGACGACATTTTCATTTGACTCATCTAACACAATACATCTCCACATCTTAAAACGTTGATTTACATGAAATTACTTTTTGAAGTCAATGCCATGTATGATATTGGGGTAGGATTAGAGTTACTATATTCCAATATGTTTTAATGATAAACTCGTGAACCTCCTCACCCCAGAACCAATTATATTTATAAATTCAGTGCGCTATCCTACCATTAAAAACTGTGATCAAAACCTTTATGAAATAAAAACGTGGAAAAAAGATTTAAATAAGACGCAAAAGTAGTTTTCGAAGACGGCCTTTCTCATGGCAAAAAATGCAACGTCAACTAAACAAAAATATCCAAACCAAAATATTTAATTACACTCATAAAGATTAACTTGTTGAAACAGAATAATCAAACTGTCTATCGGAAGTAATAAATTATAAAGTAGATTCCAAATGTAATACAATAAAATTGAACATGACTCAAGTGCAAATGCACTAAGAACGTACTTAATACATTAAACTTTTAAACTCTGTCAAAATATAAAATTACTACATCTCATTAAAAATAACAATTAGGAGTTTTACTAAGACAAAGAAAATGCCAAATCAACGTAAATACAGAATACGGATCTTTAAGCAGCGTAATAATTTTGAATTAATTGAATATCAAATTTTCTTACGAATTTGATTGACAAAAATGAATCTAAAAACGTAGAATAACTTTATTAAATTAGCGTAAAATTACTCAAACGATCCCAAAGTACTCAAAACAAATATAACCAACTCAAATACCGGGTCTTTCACAAAAGAAATCGCACAAAATCAAACGACGGTTACACAAGCTAGACTGGTAGTAGTCCCTAAAAACCTTAAAAATATACATCGTTCAAGAGAATGTAATATTAATATAAATTTAAGAGCTTATAATTTTCTGGTGGTGTCCATTATAAGAACTTAACCAAATTTATGTAAAATCACTCCTGAAATACTACCTAATAAAAAAAATCATTAAATCGGATAACGTCCTAAAAAATTATCCCTGAACATAAGGTTTAAGAGTTAAATTATTTTCTCATGGATCCCGTGTTTAAAACTTAACAAAACGGATGTAGGATACTCCTGAGGTAATAATAATTAGACACAAAGTACCAAACAAACAGAATCATGCCACAACTGTAGATAATGTAAAACAACGACTCAATAAACCATATACCAACAACAGAGAAAATGTCTCACCATATTATATGCACAAAACAAGATCAAAATAAACAAAAGATACTGCAGTTATAAGCCAAGATAACCTGATCCAACACATAAAAATAATTGAAAGCTTCCACTGCCGGAAACCTTATTTTCGAAGCTTCGCCACAAACTCGTCAAAATTTTGTGCATTTAAACTTTCTTTAGTCGTTGTCGTGACCACATCATTCCTGCATTCTTAAAAACAAAGTTCCACATTCATACAAGTTCTTCTAAAAACTTTCGACACAGTGGTAGTCTAGCGTTGATACGCGAACAGATTGAGCAACCCAGACAAGAATCATCTCTAAAAGTTTCAATTATTAGAATCCAAGTTTCAGTTACAACTTGTAATTGTATTTTATGTTACGGTCATTTTAGTAGTTCCGGCTTAGTATATCAAAGTTCTTTTACTTTTCCAAATTCATCTTAATTTTTTTCTATTGTTGTGTTTTGAGTGCATTTTACAATTTATTAGTTTCGCCAGTCATTAGTATTTTGTTTTTAAAATTTCGATTGTAAATATATATTCCGGTACGCTCGTATGGTTTAATCATTTATATTTTGTTACACTTGATGATTTTGCGTTTCTTGTGAGAACAATTTTTTTGATGCGCATGTGTAATTATGTCATGGTTTCTTTTGTATCTTTTTTTAGTTCATTTGTTTTCTTGTATGTCAAGATGATAAATATAAGCGTTTTTGAGTAAGTTCGAAAACTTTTTTAGTAGTATATCCGACTCGATAATGTAATTCTCAGAGGTTCTACCCTAAGTTTCGGTGGTTGTGGTTGTAGAGATAATGACGAAAGTTCAGTAAACATTTCAGTTATACAAAAATTATCTTAGTTCGTATATTTTATGGTCTTGACGTTTTACTTGTTACCGAGCGTTGTACCGAGGAATTGTGTATATAATCGTTAGGCGGTTTATTTTTTTTTCCCCCGACGAAACCAGTGCATCCCTAAGAACCACCTGAATTTTTAGCAAAACTACCGAGGAGGCCTTACGACCAATCAAAAACCAGCTCCCTGTGATGTACGTAAATAAATTAAAAGTATTTATCGTTTTTTTGACGCCGTTTTAAGTTTTTTAAAAGCTTTAAAATAAAAAAAATTTTTTTTGTTTGTTTATCGCACTGTTAAAAGCAATTTCGAATTACGAAATTTACGTTTCATTGGCGTTTGCATTACCTTAAAGACAATATGTTACAAATTTACGATTTCTAACATCGACGTTAAACCCGTCAACTTCCTATTACCAGACATCAGTCTTAAGATTTCGGATTTTATTATTTTAGTGTATTGAATCTTTAGTTTGTATTTTGCAAACAAGGTCTTGTAAACTTTAATTTAATTTTGATTTAAGGTACCTAACCCGATTTTTTGTAGTGCGTAAATTTGATTTAACTTATTTCCATTTTAATTTTTGTTTGTTTATTTAATTTATAATAAATGTTGTAACTTATTATTTGAATGTTATTTTATTTGTGCCGGTTTGGTTAAGGAAGGGTGGGGTAGAAATGTACATTTTGTAGTAAGAAGGGATTCCGCAAGCATTCGAGTCAAGCAGAGTTCGCTTATGGCAATTGTCGCCGCAAGTTCAAAATAAATGTATTTTAAAGTGAGAGTTTATTTTAATTTCAACAATTTACAATTAAGCTCGTCCAAGTTATCGAACCAGCTATTTATCGAAGGATTCGTTTTATAACGAATACAACATTACTAATGTTAAATAGTAAACTGCACCAAAGCTATTACTCCGTCGGTCATCGCGTTTAGTGTAAATTTAAGATTTTAGATTTGTGTGTTAAACAGGATAACGCTTTTTGTTTGGCAAGGTCCAGATACCTAATCAAGCAATTAATCTTTGATTTTTACTTTTGTTTTTACATTGTAAATTTTCCAAACTAATCACGGATTTTGAGTTTAACCCACGACCATCTTCTCTAGGCACCAGCAATTACATGATTTATGTTGCTTTTATTTAGACATTTTTTTTATTAACATCTTCGGCGTGTGAAATAGTGGCTCCTTTAAAAGGAACAGAAATCGGATCTATCTAAATGTTTGAATTTTGCTGTTGTTCTCAACCGCATTTCTAAAAAAAACATTTTATGTACTGTTGAGTCTTTTATTTTCATTGCCACATCTCAGTTCCCATTCGAATTTACACTTGCAAAATTCTTGATTTGTCTAGAATACTTAAATCCAACATTTCTAATTTGAAAGACTTAGGTTTGAAAAGTTTCGTTCGTCCGTAGAAACCTCGATACCATCGTACCCCCCTTCGAAGACTGAACGTAAAATCAGCCAAATCATCAGATGTTCTAATGTATTTCCTAAAACCAAACGTCGACTTACCCCTTCAAATTGAAATCGATCTAGTCTATATCGGCTTCCTAAAGTTCACAGAAAAAATATACCTTTTCGACCTATCGTCAGTACTATCCAATCTCCTACTTACAAGCTGGCCAAGTTCTTGTCTAACTCTCTTGTTAAATCGACAGGTAAAAACTCCTTTTTCTTAGCATTTAATTCAAAGTTTAGAAACTTCCTTCTTTACTAAAGTTCTTATTAAAAATTTGCTTATAACAAACAGATTATGTCTCACCACGACAAGGATTATCTTATTAATGAGTGCTTAACATTCACTTACTTTCAATTTGATAACAAGTGATGAGAACTATAGGTTCTCCTGTGTCTTCTGTTGTTATTTATATCAAATAACCAGAAATCAAAAATAATAGTATTGTTATATCCGGAAAATTCTTGAGCCCTAGAAACTTGGCCATCTTACTAAAACCTTCTTGAACAATGATTATATAAAACGCGATATTCAAGTAGTTATTAATCATAGTCATATACCTAAGGAGATTTCTACTACCAAATGTAATCCAAAATTAGCATTATTACCCTACATTCATAAGGTCACTAATCACGTAAGGAAACTTCTTTGTAAAAACTTATATACAACTCAACACTGGTGAAACAGCTCGCCATGTCATTACGCGCATTTCAAAATAGTTGTATAAAAAATTGGCGTATAGGAAAATAATCGACGCTTTAAACTAAGTAGCAGTGGAAACAAGATCCGACATCAGCTTTACGGTAAACTATCTGGGCCAGCTTGCCAATTGTTTCAGAAGAGTTAACTGGAGGGCGGCAAAGTCCTATGCTGTTTGAAGGTAACTATCAATCTAGGGATCATTTCTCACAAAAACAAGACCGGTTTGAACGGATATGTAGACACTTAAATTCGTTTTGAAAGTTTTTTTAAGAAATTCTTTTACTTCAGTTGTGAGAAAATTACGTCATGTTTTCTAGTTTTCTTTTTTTAATACTTATACGTCCTCGTTTTGCCTTTAGTGGGCGTTGACAAAATATTATAAAAGTATCAGTGTAAAAAAGAATTTGTATACAGACGTAGATATACAGAAGGTGAGAGTTGCGACAGCAACCTCTCCACATGTACCGGTATTACGTTTTAAACTGCTACAACATGATGTTTTAAAAGAATCAATGTACTCCATTTCGTAAAGTACGGTATTGTTAAGTTCATGAGTAGTATAGTAGGGCCGGTTCTGGCTCACTCGGGTAAGATTGGTAAGAGATTGTAAAGTTTCGTTGCTATCGTTTCGTTTCGGGTATGATCGGATGTAGGTCTGTCGGTAAAGTTCGTAGTGATGGTGGGGATGCTATTGTGTGTATATAACGGTAACATTTAATATTAGTATGTTATTCGTTTTAATAAACTCAAAAAAGAAATTAAGATGAAATCATTTTTTGTAAACTTGAACGAAACTTCTCATTTGGTTTGTTATCTAAGTGTTAAAAGTGTATTAATAAATGAGAAGTATAAAGTAAAATGTTTTAGTAAAATGAATGGTAAATTTGGGGAGCAAGTGATTGTCGAATGCCAAGATTTTAAAGTACCTCTACCACAAAGATTTATTAACAAGTTTTGAATTGAAAAAGGAGATGTTGATGAAACAACAAAGATTGAATTTATTCAAAAATAAAAAAGTTATAATGTATGACATGTAAATATTTAAAAAATGTAAAACTAAAATGTACAATGAATGTTTGAATTAATGATACGTTTTTTATTTTACTATTGCAGGTTTTATAATATCTTAGTAAATATATTAGGCAGTAGGTGATAGTAGGGAAGAGAGAGAAAGTTTATAACGTTTTGATTTGAATTATAATGTATTTTAGCTTGATTTATTCTTATTTATGCAATATTGTTTTTATTTATCCAGCTGTTGTAAGTTTCATCAAAGCCTAACCACTTTACATACATTTTAGTACCTTTTTTCGTAAAATTTTTTCAATTAAGTACGTATCCGGATGTTTAACTTTTTGTAATTCCTTTCCTAACTATAAAAATTTCATTAGACCAATTAGGAGTTCAAATGCATTCCTGTGCTTGCTAATTCTTACATAATCCCCCAACAAAAATTTGTTATTTTTGTTTGCTATTTTTATGTGTGAGTATGCAGATTTTAAAATAGATTTTTCGTTGTTTTTGTTAACCATCGATGGTTTCATTTTAATTGTACGATGAAAAGTGTTATTGTATAGATTTGTAATATCATCTAATATGTTTATCCATTTGTAATTACCCTGTAAACTAAATCGTTTCCACATTATGTTTTTCAAAGTTCGATTAACACGTTCAACAATTGATGCTTTTTTTGTACTAAACATGGTATAAAGATTAATATTATACTTTTTCATCAAGTTTTTGAATGTACTATTGTAAAATTCTAATCGTTCGTCTGTTTGTATGTTTTTTGGTAAATGCTTTAAGCGTCATAATATTTTTTACATTGCGTCAGTAACATGTTTTGCAATTTTTAATTTTAAAGGAAGTGTCCATACATATTTTGAAAAGCAATCCATTACAAGTATGAATTTAAATTGGTTGTTTTGTTTTGAAAACGAAACCATATCGACAAGATCAGCTTGCAATGTTTCATTAATACTTTCTATTATAACCCGACGTCTTTTAAAATTTCTTCGTGCAGGTTTATGCAATTCTAAAACGATATCTCTTTTTATAGAAGATGGAATAGATTTTTTGTTGTTTTTCGTCTAGGCATTTTTACACTGAACCACTTTCTATTTTGACAAAACATTTAACTACTATTTCAACATATAACCCTACTATTAAACAATGTTTTTGTGTCGATTTTGTAGGTTTCTCGTAATGTTTTATAACCCTGATTTTGCAATCTCGCGATCAAGAAAAACTTAAACGATTTAACCACAGGTCATCACCACCACTTGAATGTTTTCCTCCTGCAACTGCTTCACCTGTCACCTTTACCGCCCGTTATATTGAAGTCAACTTTGAAGGCCACCGCCAAGGGTCGTCTTAAATGAAGTCAAGATACTTGCCGTTAATTGTTGTTATGTATGTTTATGTATCTCGTATCCAAAGCATTAATATTTATTAGAATTATTTTTTTAATCCTTTAATAACCAGTTTCTTAAGGGATACAGCAAATGACCAAATCTTAAAAATTTGCCCTTTTTATTAGTTAATTATTCACAATAATTGTTAACGTAAAATTTTCTTATTTTATTAAGTTAAGACGATACTTTTAAGAAAGTACATAAAGTGGTTGAAGATAAAATATCGTAAATAAAAACGTTTAACGTCGCATTTGAAATATACACTTTGAAAGTTTTGCAAGCAACTTCTAGCTTTACAGAAAGCGCAGACATAGAAAAACTCAACTAAACTTAATATTGACCGTACTATAAATTAAAGGCCTTGTAAAAATTAATCATTCTACATAACGTCGCGTTGTCTATACAAAAGATAGATTATATATTTTTGAGTTCTCAAATTAAAAATGTTAATGTGTTATAAAAACTATATTACATTAATTTAGCTTATAATAAAAAATAAAATAAAACGAGTGAAAGACACTAATGTTCGCGACAATCAACAAAAAATCTTAATGACTGCTTTCAGGCATCTTAACACAAATTTTAACACAGCAAAAAGCTAATTAGTTAAAAAGCTTATGCGTAAAAACATCTTTTATGTCATTGCTTTCTAATTCTTTTTCTAAAGTTAATTGTGTTTGTTATCTTATTCTAATTAAAGAAAGAAGCGTAATTAGTGAAAATGCAATATTGAAAATACATTTGTATAGTCACGCAACGGTACAACTTATTTGGTAAAAATTAACAAAAAAAAACATTAATAAATGTAAAATAACAAGAAAGTTTTTCTCCTACAAAACTACTTAAAAATTTGTTCCGATGTTATATGCATATGTTATGTTCGTTTTTATTTATGAAGCATCCAAGCTCGAAATAAAGATTGAAAAATTTATATTTAGATGTAAACGTACATTTTAAATTTGAACGTAGAAAAACGTATTGGAGCGTGTAATATTTATTCAAATTTGCACATGATTACATGGTTAGAATAACAATATTATGTTTTATTTTATGATAAATTTTATAATCTTTATATTAGTTATTAAATTAAATTTTATAAAAAAAAAGTTTTTGAATAATGACAATATTAATTTTTTTTTAAATAGGTAAATTAAAATTGTTGCACTGAACATTATTAACAATAAAATCAAATATATCGACCAGTGCAATTAAATTTACAATAAATATTATATCTAACTACAATAATGTTAGAATGGCGCCCAACGTGGGGCTTAAAATCAAAAAAAAAAAAAAAACGAGTAATTAATCGCATAAACGTGGTGTCACAAACAAAACCTAAATAGCAGCGTGTGTTGATGTAAACATTTTCCTAACAAACTAAAGAAAGCGTTTTTGTGTAAGACGTTCATTAATTATTGATAACTGTTCGGTTGATTAAAATATTCGTTTTTGCGTTATTTTAGTGAAACAAAAGTTATGAAATAAAATCGCCTTTGTGTAAAACATTTATTAATTATCTATTAATTGTGAGTTTTGTATCTGTGGATTCCTGGCAAACTGTAACTACAAATTTTACGTTATTATCGCGTTAAACATTGAATACGCAGTAGCTACGCATAGCTATAACTTAAAGTGCAAAATGGCTCAGTTGCTTACGTTTACAGATAAACAATTTAGCAAGCTAACAAAAGTGAAATGCTGGTAGAAATTAAGCGACAACGAGTTAAAAATTTTAATTTAATTTAGGTATAGCTTTTATGTGTATGAGAAGAATATTTATTCGATTGTTTTTGACATAAAACCAAAGCATATTGTAACATAAAAATTTGCAAATCAAAAAATTTCTAAATTTGAGGTAATAAACTTGTAATTGTTTCCTTAAAAAAAACTTAGCTTTAGAACTACTGTTTTAAATTAACAAAAATATTATAGATTTTAGTTTAACTTAAATGGTGAACAATTATCGAATAGGTAAATGAAATTCTAGGAATTTCACATAAACTCATTGCAACTTAAATATAATCATTAATTATAAAAAAATAAGTCTGATTTCAATAAACTTTGTAAAGCGCTTACTTTTAGTTACTTTTCTTCAAACGTGGTTTAAATTAATTATTTTCTTTTTACTTAATCAAGAGACAAGTAATTAAAATAAAAATAATTTTCAAATTAATTTGCATGAATAATAAAAATGTGTCGTTAATAATAACAAACAAATAAAGTAACGTGGTACTTACATTTCAAAATTGAAGTAATTAAAGCATACCTGCAACAAAAATTAAATATTAAACATTATACATTTAAACAATTAATTAATTAATAAAAAACAGATTAAAATCCTAGTTTCACAATTTTAGTAGTTTCTAATTAAAATTCAGTAAAAAACTAGTTCCAGTTAGAATCATTAAGTAAGGCCCAGATAAAGGGAGATAAATGTAATTAGCAATTTAAAAAATATCGGTTATCGCAAATAAAGATTTTGCATGACTATATAAAGTTAAGCGTTATGTAATAAGTAAGAAAGACTACTACAACCAAGAAAGAAAATAAGATTTAATTCGTGTAATTTAATACCTGTACGTTGCAGCAAAACAACGCTTTTTGTGAGACGATAAGTAACAATAAAAAGTTGTAATACTCAAGCTCAGCAGAGCCCTGATGGGTTAAATCAAAAATAGAAATACGTAAATATTTGAGAAATCTCAAACAAAAAAAAAACACGCCGAACATTACGTACATTGGAAACAAGTGATTTATTTAAAAGTTCTGTTACAATTTAAAAATCAAACATTTGCTACATAAAAAAATAAAATGGAGAAAGTTGGTGCGACAACTGAAGAATCCGCCCCAAACGCGAAGATAAAATACTTGTGCAAAAAACTGAATTTCCACAACGTAATAACACGGAAACACTTAATTTGCCTTTAACAGACGAGTAAATTCGTTATTATAACTAAACTTTTTGATTTAAAAGTTTCACAAATACACCAAAACCACTCCCCAAAAAGGATTCGCAATACTCCCATGTTTTTATTCCTAATTTTATACAGAACTTTGTTACAAGCTTTTTGGTTTTACGAACCTTGCACGGCCAACTCACAAAGAATACCAAGCTAAAACAATTAGTATTAATAGTTCATTTAATATGTATAAAAAAAACCGGTGTATCGACTACTGTACGCAGCGAATCAAAACAGGTGGCTGATAACACAATCAACGTCTGCCTTCGGTATTCAATAGTACTTCTGTGTATCAAATCAGATAAATAGTAACGTATAACAGGTGGCTGATAACCCAGTCGAGTCATCCACATGTAGTAAAATTTCCTACGGGAAGGATTAGCGAGACCCCGTTTTCGTGGCGTGGAAACCGCCTTCCGAAAGCGTATGTGTACGGTAACGTGATTGCTTAGTAAGAATTACAATTCAATATCCCCTTTATCGAAAACGTACATGTGCTCGAAGTGGAGGAAAAATGGCTGTTAAAATGAAGAAAGAATTACGAACGAATTTTAATAAACGACAGCAATAGCTTACCCTGTAACGCTTCAAATATTTTATATAATTAATATAATTACAATTGAATTTCCATTATTCCGGATGGCATTGGCTAACGGAAATATTCAACACGTCCAGACCATTTTATGCAATTCACCGTATGACGATTTTCCGTCAAATGACAACCACGAGAAAACGATCGGTAGAGGGCGTCAAAACCCGAATCTAATTTCACGTCAATATACACAGTCGTACGTAATACGAATTTCGTCCGTAACAACTTCCAAAACGGATTCTGCTCGATTTCAAACCTAGGTTTCCTACCAAGCACACCAAACATGTATTTAAACTTTATTAAACTACGCCTCTTCCGTATCTCTATATAAAACCATTAATCCATAATTGTGGTTCGGATATCACTACCACCAAGACCCATTTGCAATTTTGTTAGCTTTCTTTAGGTACCGTAACACATTTTTTAAGTGAACCCAATGTTCACTAATATAACTTTTTTGAAATTGACTAAAATTTACTCTGTGACATAAAAAATGCAACACCAAAAACGCGTTAGAATTTTTAAACCAAACTTTGCAGAAATGTTTAACTAGTTAAATGTACTAATTCATTAAAATTTCAAATAAATTAATCAAAAGATAAAAGCATTTTTTTGTTAATAATGTATTGGACCACTTCTATTAGTTTTACAGACCCGTACCCTCCTTGGTACAGATTCCACCAGGTGGTCAATTTATTCCTAATGTATTGCATTTTAGACAATCTGTAATTCATGCCGGAGACCTTCTAGTTTCTGTGGAAGATTGTCTAATTGCTTAAGTCTTCTACTCACCATGTCTCACACATGTTCGAAAGGCGAAAGGTCGGGAGATCTGGGTAGACACGGCAAGATATTGACGATAGCCACTTTGAAGCGTTCCATAGAATGCTTTGCAATGTGGGGACGGGCATTATTCTGTTGAAAAATTGGGTCCTCCAGCTACTGGAAAAATGTGAAGTTATACCACATCATCAACATATTGGTAGGAATTCATATTGCCTCGGATGAATACCAATTTTGACCCGCCTCCATAAACCATACCACCCCGTACCATAACCCCCACAGTGTCGTGAACATGCCGCTCAACAGAAAACTGCACATTGCGACGTTCTCCACGTCTACGTCTGACCATCATGCGACCGTCGTGCATTTCCAAGTAGAATCGGGATTCGTCACTGAAGACCACGCTATACCATTCTACGTCCCAATCTAGTCGCAAGGTATACCACTCTAAACGTTGCTATCGTCGATAAACCGTCAACAAAAGCACAAGATGTGGTCGATAGGAGTGCATACTAAGAGCTGCAACTCGACGGTAAACTGTACGAATGGTTACATGACGCCCTTGGTTTCGAAACCATTGATCGGCTTTTGATCTTGTACTTGAGAATTGGTCTCTTAATGCCATTAATCAAAGATGGCGGTGCTGAACCAGATTTGTCTGTCTTGGCCGTGCCTTATAATACCGTACTACAAAGGATTGGTTACGGTTAAGACGGTTAGCAATTTCGCTGAATGAAAAACCACCTTCACGTTACCCAATAATGCATAATCGCATCCTCAAAACGTAAAGAATAACACAAAAATAAAAAAATTGCAACCAGACCATTACATACAACTAAACTACTGCAAAAATTAAACGACGCATAAGAAAGGCGATCAAAGATTCATCTATAACAACAGAAGAACAAAAAAGGCTGTTACCATCCGAAAGCCAACCTCCCAGACTGTATGGGTTACCGAAAATTCATAAAACCGGAAACCCTCTAAGACCCATCGTCAGTACCTGTGGATCACCGACTTACGAGTTAGCAAAATACTTAGCTAGAAGACTACAGCAGCACACCAGCTTCGTTAAGAATTCCGAACATTTCGTCGAGATTCTCCAAGGACTTGAGGTTACTACCACTGACATACTAGTTAGTTTCGACGTAGAATCACTATTCACCAATGTACCAGTGGAAGAAATATTAGAGATCATTAGACAACAACGAGTGCCAAGAGGTTTACAAGAGGATTTGATCGACTTGGCCCGACTCTGTTTAACGTCAACCTTTTCCAAAGAATTATGATTGCGAAAAAAAGTAACGACGAATTAACAGATTACTTGGGGTATGAACTCGTGCCATTCCCACTTGCTTTATTTGATGAGTCAGGTATGCGGAAGACAAAAAAATCCGCTTTATACAATGTTTTCAAAGAAACGTCTGCGAACACAATTCACGCTACCTGCACTCATGTCATCGACGGTAGATTTCTCTTACACCGAAATCAATCTTATCTTGGAATTTGCTCTGACTACGTTAATTATGTACGAATACATTTTGACAAGCGGTTCGTGATTATTTTTGATGGCTATACCAACAGCACTGCAAATACAAAGAAAACCGAGCAGAACCGACGTAGTGTGAAGCACACCAGTGCAGACATAGTTTTCGATGAAACTATGGCTGTTACTATCACGCAAGAAAAGTTTTTGAAAAAAATAAGAGTCGATTCATTTCAATATTTTCAACGAAAATTAAAAGCAAAAGATATTTACTTTGCAAAGCCAAAGAAACGACGAACTGAACGGAAAGTCTATTTTTAGCGAAATCTACAATTACATCAATTTACAAGATATGATTCTATTTGCTCGTGCCTTCAGGTGATGTGATACAACATCCTATCTTTTCCAGAAAGTTAAATTGAAAGTCTTCAAAATATTGGGAGAACGACCGGATTTGCAAAACATCGTTAAAATTTTCAATGACACGGACGCTACCCAAACTGATATTACGCGTGCTGGAGAACAGTTATTCTTATCGGTATATGGCGCACCTGCAACGGAAGCATCTTTAAATAGACATAGATACAATCTGTTCATAAAATCAAGCTATAGAAGTAAGCCGAACTTAGCTGCGTTACCACCTACGGCTGCTGCAGCTCAGTAACACTCCTTGCGCGTGTATCACCAGGTACAGAAGTGGCGTAGAAATGAAAATGTCCCAAATTTTGGGGCTGGAAAAGAGTACGTGATTTCCTCGAACCTGTGCTGACACTGAACCCACCTGCTCCAGATTCCCAGCTTAATCTGGTATCGTGCAATTGCAAGAAAGGCTGCAATTCGGCTTGCGGGTGCAGAAAAGCAAGACTGAAATGCGCAACAATCTGCGGATATTGCCACGGTAATTCCTGTCTTAACTCGAATATGATTATTAAAATAGAAAGAGAGAGCTTTGTCAAGAAAGTAATTGAAGAAGATGATGTAGGTCTCGATGATGTCAGAGAACGAGAACCTGAGATCACAAATGATATCACTCCTAGTACAAGTCGCGTGCTGCGATTTTGATTGGTAAGATTATAGAGATTTTTCTTTTCTTTTAATACTGCAACGTATCACATATTTATTACTACTACTATGCTACTATACTGTTACGAAAGGAAAATTTTAAGATTAATTATTAAATGTAAAATATACAATTATTCATATAGAAATCAGGTTATCAATTTAAGAAATGTAATCATACATCCAAAGAGGAAGATAAGTTATAATTCTCAATGTTACATTGCGGTAATTACTTATAAAAATTGAGACCAACATCCAGATGGAAAATTACATACCCTGGCTAAATATTCCTGTAAAAACAGGCAGTTCGAGGATGTGGTTGCAATAAACTCTGGATGTATAAAGAGTATAAATATTGTATCAATAAAGAGAGAGGGACATTATTAGTATTAATATTATTTTATCAGTCAATTAACATTCAATTCCTTTAAGTGTAGTGCAACGTCTATCTCAATAATGCAAGTCTTTATATTGTATTATTTTTATGCTTTAATTCAATGTAAATAAAATTGCTTAAATGTTACTTCTGAGAAATGATTCTGGTTGAAAGTCATGACCTCTTGCATAGCAAACCTTGCTATAATCTCCGTATCGTGACAATACTATTCTACTATAGACTAATTTTTGTTTATCGATGTTTGTCAGTAACTATACTCCCAAAAACGAGATTCTAAGGGAACCCGGATTGAAAATAATGATTATTGACATAATCAACGTTGATATACCGTGAAACTAACACATATACGGAAAAAAATGTATTCTGCCTCTTTTATAGAGTGTTTAATGAACTTTTTTTTGTATGAATAATTATTCCGATAAAATCAATGGTTTCAGAGATATTCATCAAAATCGAATTGGAGCACCTTTTTATCAAGATGGCGGCTCGAACGTAGCAGATTGAGTCCAAGATTTTCAGTATGTTGTAGCGCAAAACTCAGGTAGTTTAGATAGCGAAGAGTGCGCTAACAAACGATGTAAAGAAATTAATTAAACAATTAGAAAAATTGTCAAAATTGGTCAATTAACTTCCGAAGTCAGGGTGCCAAATAGTTTGATTTTAAGGCTAAACTATTCAAGTCTTATCTGCAATAAAAAGTTACACAGGAATAATTCATTGATTCAATCTCAAAAGATAATATAATCCTATATTCAAAAACAAAACAAAACAAAAATAATAAAGTAAAATTCAGTAAGGTTACTTAAAACTAAGAATAGAAATTTTTATCATTTAATTAATTAAACTTAAAACTAAGAAAATACCGGTATTTCTTTACATATAGTAAGAAAAATAATTTTGAAATGAGTTAATTTAAATATTTTCGGCAAGCAAATTTAATTTTTATATTAATTTAGTATTTAATAAGTTAGGTTCAAATGTAAAGTTATTTAGCAAAAAGAAAAACCAAGTTCGGTGATGAAGGAAAGGTTTTAATCGACGAAAGGAATGTAGATAGATATATGTAACTCACGCATATGAATCAAATTTCACGTTGATGTCATCCAACGAAATGCAAAGGTAATGTTGGCGGATAGCCTTGGGAAATTTCCCATCAAGAATCGATGACCCAGGTGTATTTTTTTTAAGAAAATCAATTTGGATCATTGGCATTTATTGTGTTATTCATTTACCAAATCCACTCAAATTATTAAGGTAACGATAATTTCATTAAAGATAAAATCGGTACATAAAAAATAAGTCTATTGTTAACACAGACTAGTAGATATAAGGTAAAATAAAAGCTACATGGCTTCAAAATTAAGTACCACAAGCGTACTCTTCGAACGCTAAGTACTGAATGAATCTCAAAGCCAACGTCGCCCTAAAAAGTAGAGATTCCACAAAATAAAAATAAAGAAAGATTTACACGCAACATTTAGTTAAAATAATACAGATAATTTAAAATCAAATTATAACAGTAACGGAAACGTTACACACCCCCTTCGATCAAAAAAAATAATGATAAGTACTATCAAATGCAGTACAAGAACATTACTGTGTACAACACCAAACGTAAAATAGCAACGACAAGGCAAAATACAACGCAAAGGCAGCAACAACAATACAAATGCAAGATATTAACGCAAATGTAACTCTAGCCGTAGGATGGATCATTTATTACTTACTCTAACTTATCACTAACATAAAACTATAAAAATCAAAGTAGGGGAAAAGAAGAGAAGAATCTTGAAACTTGGCTTCAACAGCTAAATAATTCTAAAGGAAATGCAAGAGGGCGTGTCTATGCGTCACGAGATCGGCAAATAACGTTATCCCACAAACAACTATCCCAACAAAACTACCGACACCTAGGAACAATAAGATCAAGACGAAGAAGAAAATGGAAATGTCAAAATCACTACTTATCATCTATAGGATCTTCGCTATTATAAGCCTTCAAATCTTTAATATGCCATTTCCCTAAATTTTTCCAGATTTATCGGATAATTCATAAACAACACGGGAATGAACTTTAACAACTTTACATAGAATAAATTTTAGTGAAAGCTTAGCAGCAAAACTTTTAGTAGCATCTGAAAGAGCATAATTTCTTTTCCAGACAAAATCAACAACTTTGAAAACGATAGGACGCTTCCTCACATCAAATTGTTGTTTGCTTTGCTCATAAGCCTTTTTCAAACGAGATCGCACATCTTTATACAGTGCAGGTAAAGATAAGACATCTTCCTCCCATTGTTTACGCTTGATATTAGATATAAAATCATTAGCATGATTTTCAGATACGGGACCATAAAAAGATCCATCAACAGGTACGGTACGAGCAAACATTAGAAACGAAGGAGAAAATTGAGTCACTTCGTGTCTAGATAAATTAATGGCTTGAGCAATCTTGAAAACATTTTCGTCCCAACAACGATGGTTTTCTTTAATAAAGGAAGAGATAGTAGTTAAAACAGTTCGATTTGTTCGTTCGGTAGGGTTTACTTGAGATAAGTGACGAGCACTATACCAGATATTAACTTTATGATTGGAGATAAAGTCGGTAAATTGTTTAGCCTTAAAAACTTGTGCATTGTCACACAAGATAATTTGAGGTACGCCAAAGATAGTGAAGACATTTTCTTCAAGATATTTAACAACAGAAACGGTAGTGGCGTTAGATAAGGGTTTCACCATAACAAATTTGGTAAACCAGTCAGTAATTACCAGCAATTGAGTATTTCCATTCTTAGAACAAGGGCAAGGACCCATAAAGTCAATAGAAATCATCTGAAACGGAAAGTTAATGTTTTTATATTTGCCCATCAATCCAGCACGAGCAACATTAGGAGTCTTTTGAGAACCACAAACTAAACAATTAGAGAGATATTTCTTAACCGAATATAATAATTTTGGCCAATAATAAAATTCGGTAATACGAGAGACAGTTTTAAAAACTCCAAAATGACCAGAAGTAACTTCATCATGGAATTCAGAAATAATTTTATTTCTATTTTCAGTAGGTACGATTCCAATCAGATAGGTTAGAAGCTACATTATATTTGCGACGCAAATGTTTATATAAAATACCATCTTTTACTGTTAAATCAGGATAATCAGCGGGATTAGATACAACCTTCAAAATTTTGAAAAAGATTAACGGAACGAGAGAAATAGTCAGCAGGAACATTTACGGAACCTTTACGGTGTTTAATAGAAAAGTTAAATTGAGACAAACGAAGACACCAACGAACTAAGCGATTTACAGGATCTTTGAGTTTAGTTAACCAGAGCAAAGAAGAATGATCGGTAAAGACAGTAAACTTTGTACCTTCAACATAACCTCGAAAATGTTCGCAACCAAACAAAACACCAAGACATTTTTTTTTGGTAACGGTATATTTTCTCTCAGCTTTAGTTAAGGTACGACTTGCATAAGCTACAGGATACTCAAAACCATCTGCTTCTAGAAAAAGTACGGCACCTAGACCAACGTCAGAGGCATCAGTTTGAATAAAGAAAGGTTTAGAAAAATCTGGACTAGATAAGAGAGGAGCAGAAGTCAATCATTTCTTTAAAGTAGAAAAAGCTTGGTCGGCTTTAGAAGTCCAAACAATAGATTGTCCTTTGGGGTTACCATGCAAGAGAGCATTAATAGGGGCACTGATAGTAGAGAAATCTTTAATAAAACGACGATAATATTGTAACAAACCCATTACCCTACGAACTTCAGTAGTATTTTTAGGAACGGGAGCTTCTAAAATAAACTGAACCTTTTCAGGATTGGTACATAAACCATCTTTATCAACTACAAAACCAAGAAAAACAAGGGAATCACGCATAAACTTTTCAAAATTTACAGATAAATGAGCTTTTTTAAGCTTTAAGAAAACTAAATTAAGAACCTCTAAATGTTTCTCAAAGGTAAGAGTGGCGATAATTATATCATCAAGATAGACAAAAACATAGGGGCCTAGTTCTGGACCAAGTACTGCATCCATAAATCTTCGCATTGACTGAGCACTATACATAAACGAAAAGGTATTCGTTTGAATTGAAAAAGACCTTTACCATAAATAGTAAACGCAGTCTTAGGACGAGAGTCGATATCAAGAGGAATTTGAAAGAAAGCTTGCTTTAAATCCATTGAAGAAATAAATTGACTATCACGAAGTTTATTTAAGATAGAGTCAATCCTAGGCAACGGATAGGAATCACGAACAGTAACTTCATTTAACTTACGACCATCAAAGCAAATACGATAAGAGTCATCCTTTTTCTTTACAAGTAAAACAGGAGAGTTCCAAAGACTATTAGATTTTTCGATAACACCTTGTTCTAGAAGACGATCTATTTCACTATTAAGATGAGTTTGTAAGGCAGGAGAGAGAGGATATTAACGTTGTTTAATTGGCTTAGTATTACCAGTATCGATATAGTGAGAAGATAAATGCGTTTCAGGTAAAATGGTATCAGGAGATAACGACTCAAATTACTTAACAATATCTTCAAGTATACTGATATTTTCAGGAACTTGATCAGAGAGACCCTTAACTTTATTTACATTACAAACAGAAACTTCTATAGGTATAGAGAACGAAGAAGAAAAAAAATCCATAGATATATTAAACAGATGACAGAAATCCATTCCAAAAATAAAGCTAGTAGAAATAGTAGGCATGACATAAAATTTCACATATTTTGGTGACATTATTAATACTAATAGCAATTTAAACAACATGAGATACTGTTTGAGGTTTTCCATCGGCAGTAGATATTAGAATAGAGGGATCGTTAGAAACTGTAGAGAAAGAAGAGACGACATGTAAAGCATCTTTACCTAAAACAGAGATATTTGCACCTGTGTCTACAAGAGCTATATGCTCTCGATTATTCAAGAAAAATGTAATGTAGGAACGATTGTCATTCGGCATAGAGACAAAGAGAGAAGATAATTCAGATAAACTTTGTGAGGAAGAGTTACGATAAAACTTAGAAATGGTTTTTAACCAAGCAGACCATTCATTTTTAGAAAAGTAGGTTTTAGACAACTCTACTCTTTCTTTCGGATGGTACGGGAGATATTTTTGTTGAGATGACTTGTACTTTCGCGACATACTGCACCTCTTCGTGCGCCAGACTCGTTTTTTGGAAGAGAAACAGTTGGTTGACCAGCAGGAATTCCAGAAACCACATTACGTTTAGAGGAGCAAGAAGTACACTTTGACTTAACTATGTCGGGAGTTCCACATCCATAACAAAAAATGTTCTTAGGTAATTTACAGTCAGAATAGATATGTCCATTATGACAATTCCAACACGTAACGACAGACAAAGATAATTCCGGGGTTGAGTCGTTCATATTGATATCATCAGTATAGACAAAGTCAGGAACTAAGAGAACATTCACAAGAGAATAGGAAACGTTGGAGTATCCTGTAAGACCAAATGTAAGAAAAAGAAAGGATGAAGATGTCTTTTTACTATACGAAGTTTTTCTTCAACTGAGGGAGGTGTAGACAATCTGTTAAACATACCTTGCATTATAGCAATGAAGATAGCAACACTCTCGTTTTCTCTTTGAGTACGCTGCTTAATTTCAGATAAAAGGTCGTCGTCATAAGAAAATGGAAGAAAAGTTTCTTTCAAAAGTTTCTCCAAATCGTGCTAGTTATTTACGGTATGTCGAACAAAACGATACCAGATAAGAGCTTGTTCTTCAAAAAGATCAACGGCAGAGTCGAATAATTCTTGGAAAGAAATATTACGAGCTAAGCGTAATTCATGAACTTTTTCTAAAAATTGAATTAAGTTACTTTTTTTTCAAGAACCAGAAAACTTCAAATTCGATTTACAAACCGGCATACTATACGAATGAGATACGGTAGTTTCTTTAATCGATGTGTGACTCAATGTCGGAGACACTATCCAAACGTAAAAGAAATTCGCCTTCCAAATCAACAAAAGATTCATTTAATTTAGCGACAATATTTTTTCTTTCATCATTTTCGACAATAATTCGAGAAATTCGGTCGGTAACATGAGATAAACGGTACTGCAAACGTTTAACTTCAGGACTTCCAGAAGAAAAATCAGAAAGACCATACATTTTCGAAGTTAAATCTTTCAAAGAATTAGATACTTTAGAGACATCTTGCTCAAAAGCATAGGTAGACACTAGAAGTTTAGATTCATCACTAGATTCGCGATGCAGAGTAGAACGCAACTGTCTACGACGTTGATCCCGAGTAGACAAAGGAGTTTGTCCTTTGACAGAAATTTCGTAACTAATTTCTTCAGAAAGTAAGGCATAGATAAGAGACATTTTAGATAAAGATACGATACGAGATAACAAAAATCAATTCAGATATAGAAACGATATTTCTAATCCAGGAGTGTATTCAAGACAAAAGAAAAAACAATTAGCACAAATTCGCAAAATAAGTTGTTTTAAGTCCCACTCAAATATGTTATTCCCCACCAGGGATGCCAAAAATTGTAGCGCCCTAAAAAGTAGCGACTCCACAAAATAAAAATAAAGGAAGGTTTACACGCAACATTTAGTTAAAATAATACAGATACTTTAAAATCAAATTATAACAGTAACGGAAACGTTACAATGTTGAAAAGTATGCCATAATAAAAATCTCTAACAAATTGCAGAAGTTTACCGGTTATTTTCGCTATTTGACTGGAGTAGTTGTAATTAATGATCAAATTAAAACGAGATATTTGTACAGTGATCAAAATTGTTCATACGGTAAACAAAAATATTTTTTTAACTACAGCTTATGCAACCAAATATACAACGTATTAGTCATTTAAGTTACCTTGCATTTTCTAATTTAAAATGGCAGAGTCCTAGGAACATTTTACTCTTTGATCAACAAATAAAAAATAAAAATCTAAAATAATATTGATTTTAATTTAGATTTAACTTTTTCGGTAATATTTGTTATAAAAGACAAAGAAATTTTACTTTAATTGCGCGTAAAGATTACACACACCTTAATTTTATTATTCTAAAATATGATCGTATCTTGTGCAATAAATAAAAAAGCTGAATCATGTAGTATGTACGTATCATATAATTAACAGGTTGTTAAAATAAAATTCTTGTAATGTGATAAATTATCTGAGTTATTAACTAACCAAAAGTGCATTAATATTATGCAACTAACGTCTGTTTCAGTGTAATTCAATTTTGGTTAACGAGTTGAATACGAGAGAAACTCGGGAAAACCATTAGTTCGTGTTAGTATTACATTACAGAAGCATCTCGGGTTCAATCGTCAAAATATTTCAGTACGTAAATAATGACAGCGCATAAGTGCTTTGTAGTTTCAATTTTCCAATACAGAAGCCTACAAACTTTTGATTTCGTTTGTATACATCGTGACTTTTGAAGTTGTTAAATGAAATATTTCATTTACGCTGGATAAAGTATTCGAGGATTGTAGATCAGAGAGCAAAGTTGATGAGAATGATATGAATTTTGATTACGTAGCTTCTGACATGGAAGAGTAGAGTAAAATGTAAACTAAATTTATTTACATAAACCTTACATTTTTCTTGCAAAATTTTATAAGATTTTTTTATACGTCAACTGTAAAAAAATCGATTTTTAATAGTAAAAGCTTAACACAATAGCCCGCAATTACTGTAAACGCAATTTTAGTAATAATATTGTATCTTGTAATGAAAATATTTTACTTAACCGTTTTCTTTTAAAGAAAAACATTAAAAATATTATTTTTTAATCTAGAAACATTTTAGTCTTCAAAGTTAACTGTTTAAATTTTAATTTTGTTTCCTTATGTCGTTTATTTCCTTTGCATTATAATATAACAAAAACGCATTTATTTACTACCGTAAAAAATAGAAAATAAATAATTTATAGCCAAAGTTTATTTTCCATTGTTCAAATTTAAATATATATAATAACCCAATTTACGTTTCTATACGTTATAAATAAAATTTCTTACAGCTCAAGGAAAATTCACATATTTGGAAGTTTTCCAAATATAATTTTTATCTATAAATTGTGGACATATCTTTGATAGATGAATGCGTACCTAAACTTTTTCAATTAAAAAAATAAGAGGTTAAACATAAAAACGAAATTTAGTGGTGGGGGTAAATGTTCCTGCTGTTTTCACCTTTCCCAACGAATTTGAAACGAAGCTGTATGCAAAGTTTTCAGTTAAATCGGAATTTCAAAAGTGTATTTTACGTAATTAAAATCATTGTAGGAAATTCTCAGTGATAAAGTTTGTTGAAATTATTATCGTTAGCAAAAACGGAAGCTACGTATGCAAATACATGCTCCGGTTGAAAATCGGCAGTTTAAAACTTGTGTTTTATAAGCATGGATAAAGTTATATTGGTGTTTGATAGCTTGTTACCAAATAACCTTTCTTTAGTGTAATTCCGTATACGTATTCGTTGTTATATAATGTGCTTTATGGTTTTGTTTATTTTATGTTCGATTTCCCCATTTGTTTTGCAAGTTTTTAGAAATATATCGGTTTTTGTGCAGTATTTTACATATATTTTTTATTTAAAAATATATACATATTTTGAAAAAAACGTTGTGAAATAACGTCATTTTATATCACGGAAGTAAAAGTGTATTAAACTTGAAATAATACTTTATATTTTTTGCAATGACGAATTTTATCGTTATTACTTCATATAAACATTTGAAGTATTTTTAGATGAGTTTTTTGACATCCAAAAAATAAAATTGCAGAAAAAAAATAAACGCTGCGTAGCTTTTTATTTTTTCGTGCTAAAGAAACATTATTATTTACTTATAAACTAAATATATTATAAGTATAATGTAATAAATTCATTATTTGCAAAGAAAATATTTGAAAACTTAGAGTAATTAGAGTAATATGTTACTTAAGAACTAATTTAAGAATTTATATTTTATTAATAAGCGCTTTTTTAGGTTACAAAACTTCATTTCAGACTAAGCTCGAGACGTAGAATCCATTTATGAAATAATATTCACATTCATTTAATATAAAAAACTCGAAAAAAAAAAGAAAATTAAGAAATATTCACTTTTGCCATGAATGGTTGCAGTGGCGGCTTTTCTATTAGATCATTTGGTCAATGACCCTCCAAAAATGAATAAGAATGGTATTTTATTTGCATTAAAATTACAGAAAATTTGCGTTTAAATCAAATTATCAGCGTTTAGATTTCATGCTTTTAAATAATTGTCAATTTAAACGCAACAAATACGAAAGCTTGCGAATTTACCCGAGGCTGACACGAACGTGTGCCCGCATTTACATTATATTACGATGATAGTTGTTGTAATCAAGAGTGATACACACATAATACAATTTTATGCGAGCTAGAAAAGAAGATAAGTAAATTTTTAAATGGTTTCGCAGGGTCTTCAGCCGGGTCGCCTACGCCATTAGCTTTGAGTGCAATGCTTACATTGCTTACGTGACTTACGTCATCTATTATTATCTTCGCAGCACGTGTGTGTTAAATACAAATTTCTTATTACATATGACAGTAATTTTTGTTTCATAATAACTGTGGCACAAGACGTTAAAAAAGAAATAGCTAATAATTGTTTACCATCTAAAATTTAAATTTAATGCTCGTCCTCAGCCTTTACTTCAAATTTGACTAACCAGTAAACATAAAAATAAAGAAGTTAACAGTAATTTTAAAGAATCTGTGTATGATTCGTTAAATTGGATTTGAAATAAATAATAGATTTAAGTGTTATGTTTACTGTTTTCAGATGATGCCTTAATTATTATGTTGAAAAAATAATGTTACAGATTTATAGCATTTAAAAGAGAAAGTAAAAACCAATTGTGCAGTCAATTAAAGACTATAATGAAAAAGTAAAAAGTTAAAACAGAAACATAAATTAAGTAAAACAATTGATTGACTTTACATATGACTACAGCAGAAAGAGAGCGATATTTCTAGGTGTTAAAAAGAATTCAAACATTTCTACGCAATTGGCAATACTATTTGACAAGAAAGATGTACATTTCTATGCTAAGCATTGAAAAATCATTGTAAATTTAATAAGCTTGTTATTAATTATTTTGGTAATTGTAATTATAGACGAATATCTTAAATCTTAAACATAATTGATCTTAAATATAAATCACGTTACTGTAAGAATGTTTTTTAGTCTATTTGGGATAATTGCGTATTTTTTTTAATGACTCTCTTGTATGATTGACCACCAACCGCCACTGATGGGTTGCAATGTTTTTGCCACGTTAATATAATTAAAGTTAGATGCGTCAAAGTCATCGCCCGCTTGCATGCCGCGCATATCACTCCTTTTCTTTCTCTCTCGCGTCCCCCGCTTATGCGGTTTTACCTATTTGCGCACACTGCAGTTTCTATTAAGGTGTTACCGTGTAATACTGTGTTTGTTTGCAATGCTCCCGCGCAATTCATTTTACATTACACCACGCCGCCGGTGTGCCCGATGTCGTGTGTAGTGTAGTTTAACTAACAAGATGCCTAATAAAAAGGACTAAATCTCTCGTCGTTGTCGAGTTGATATCGATACCTACGATTACTGTAGATTCCCAGTGAGCAAAACGCTACTTTATTGTGAACTTTAGGCTACTCAATGGCTGTTAGGAAGTGGTATTGGCTTAAGCAGCTAATTGGCAACTTAAGAAACTTCTTTAGAGCTTAAGTACCAATATAAAATTGCTCAGTTACTTAAGAACTACTTAAAAAGTTTTTTACCACCCTTAAACAGCTGCTTCATTGACAGCTATTTAACTATCGTACCCCACAACAGTACAATTATGTCACATGCCTTCTCTGCTAAAACTTAAATGCAACAGATAAAAAAAAACAACATACATTCAATGAAGCACATACCAGTTAAACCACACTTAATCCTTGTTTTGTATTATTCCCTTATAAATATAAGCAAACAATCCACACACACAGAAAAAGAAATACTTAAAAAATCTCAAAAACATCTGTTACACAGTTGTCAATATTGGAAATATTTTGACAAGTCGTGTAATGCCGAATACAGAATCAACTTATTAAAATCATATCAAAAATTTATTAATTATACCTATAATTACAGCAATTTCTTAGAAAAAGTACTGATTTGAGCACAAATATTATTAAAATATTAAGCAGTCCGTGAACGCAACATGTATGTTGTAGGGTAGCTCAGATGGAATATCAAATGATGACGAATCCATCAGGTAGGAGATCGTAGGTTCAAATCTGATCCGGGGAAAATTCAAGCAACCATTATTTAAGTGTGTAAATATGCGTTTTTAAAATATACATATATAATAAATACCTGTAAACACATAGGCAAACGAAGAAGTAAAATAGTTACAATAAGTAAAATCAATTTTTATTCTTTGGTTAATTTTTAAGCTACTTAAAGGTAGTAAAAATAAAGTTATTTAAGCTGTACAGTTGTTTCTGAAAGGTGGTTTACGGTTTATTTACAGCTTCTTTAACCTTCCGATTACCATTGGGGTCTTTTTTCACCCCAGACGTGTTGTTTTTGTTGTCTTTTCTTAAGTTTTTTTTACAACTGTCCCAATATTTTTTTAACTGAGTTTTTTTCAACAATGTTTAATAGTATATAACAAATTTTTCAATTGTTATTTGTTTTGCGACGTAAAAAAAATATTGTCGTTAGGGTGATATTTGAGGTCGTTGTAAGATATGTCCAAGAACAAATGACAAAAAATGCTTGCAGAAACTCTATGTAATCGCGAAGCAAAATAGCATAGGTTATATATGTTGCAGTATAATTCAACAAAACTTGAACGAGAACACAAGAGATATGACGCGAAAAAAGACACATCTGTAAGTAATTCTGAAAGCAATCGCTCAACACGATTATCCGCTCCTCCAATAGATACAAAAAAATTACTATGTTTCATATGCTTATTACCAGAACAACGGGATAAAAAACTACATCTTGTCACATTACAACTTAGTGATCACTGACATTAATGATGGACGACTTATCGGGATGCTGAAAATAAGTGACTTAGTAGCACTAGAAGCCAAATACCATCAAATATGTTTACAAAACCTAAGTATCCTAGCTTTGATGATAAGAGTGAAATTGCGTTATGTGAAAAATAGCATTTTCTGATTTAGTATCTTACATGCATCAAAAAATTAATATCGAAGACAAAGATGTAGTGTTTCCGATGAGTACATTAAGTAATATGTACAGAAAGAAACTGGCCGACTTACTTGATACTTCAGAAAGTGATTTACCTTTTATTCGTTCAACTACGCTTCGATAAAAGATTCAAAACAAATTTCCACAGTTGCTGGTCCATCGTCCTTCAAAAGAATATCAATTCTTGTGCAAATCTACAGATTTCGTGTCAATCGCACAGTCCGAAAATCATAATCATGACGCCATTGCATTTTCTAGATTTGTCATAGCTATTAGAAAAGAAATAGAGAAATGGAAAACATCTTTTCAAGGCACGTTTGATAAAAATTGTCAAAAAAAATTCTGTTCCTCCAATTGTTTTAGCAGCTGTAAACATAATAATGTTTGGTTCTTGGTCACCGACAAAGTGTAAAAAAAACTTATATGACATTTAATTATAAAACCCAGGAGACATTCTACGTCACCTGATAGACCAAGACCTGGCTCTGTAGGGATATAAAAATACGCACAGTAAAACGGTTATAGATAAAATGCATAGACGCCGTATCTCAGTGTCCTTGAACCGTATTCGTGAGGTGACGAGCTCGTTGTGCCACCTCACGGTTAATCGTGCAAAAGAAGAAGGGTTGTTGTGTCCCAATAATATTTTGAAAGATGTATTTGTTATTGGCGTTTACAATAACATCGATCACAACCTTTCAAGTAATACATCAGGTTCTTTTCATGGTACAAGTATGTCTGTGTTTCAAACACCATCAGATGAACAACCGGGAGAATGCCGAAATTTTCAAACATCATATGAATGCGACAAGCCTACCTTGAATGGATATTACTTGCCAGAATCGTTTGCAACTGTACCAAACGTATTTCTTATTCAGAAGGAGCCTGAAGTTCCCAATCATAACATTACTTCATCACATATGTCAGCTTCTGAAACACGGGAATACGAAGCAGAATCAGATTGGCTTAACCATGTTCTTCATAGTCTTAGCAAACCTAGTCAAGAGGGTAACAAAAATATGACTGTTAGACTGCTTACTATGCAACAAAAAACGCGACGAACTCAAAAAATTGTCATTGTTCCGTTTGTGCACTGCTACTGATGAACGTCCGTGTCCATGCCTCGTCATGAAATGGATGTAATAACCAATATAACACACTTCCTTAATCCGCTTCAAACACCGATAATGTATGGAAATCAAATACACAATCGCAAAACTAATTTAATGAAATTGGTTGGACTTATATAAAAAAAATAAATTTGTCATGATGTTTGCCCCATTTCATATAGAAAAAGCATTTTTTGGAATCATCGGACAGTATATGACAGGATGTGGATGGATTAGTGTTGTTGTCAACGCAGGTATAACACCACGCGGTGATACCAAAGCTATCTTGAAATCACCGCTGCTGTCTTGTACAAACTTTTGTTTAAAGCACATTCTGTAGATTCCTTAGATGTTTCTTTAGAGACTTGGATCGATGAACAAGCTGCTAAGTCACCCACATTTAAATTCTGGCTGACTTGTATTTGGAGGTGCTTCTTTTATGCGTTGTGCGGTCAATACGACAAAGAAAATACGATTTATTCAAAAAAAAAAATTTTTATGTCAAGTAAATGCAGTACAAGCCAGTTTTGAAGAATTTGGAAATCCATTTTAAGAACGAGGGCATAAATTAGTTGCAATTTATACAAGAATAATTGCAGACAATGCAATGCAACACTGGACGATCTTTAGAAAAACGGCAAAGAACTGTATAACACATTTGTGAGAAAAAAATTGGTAGAGAAGAGTGTTTCCTTATTTCAATCGATTAAGAACGAAAAAACTAAAATTAGTGGAAGTCACAAGCAAATAGGTTCAAAACAGCAAGACTTGATGAAATCGCTCAAGTGTGATGTGAGACTAATTTTTAAACTATTCATTTCTTGTCAAAACAAGCATTTGGATTTAGATACTTCCTTCAGTTATGAGAATTAGTCTTTGCCTCCATCTTTGTCGTCTATGGGGAAGATGCGAGATTGCCAAAAATCAGACCAAATAAAGGTTTTGCAAAAAGAATTCGTGGGCAACACTCGTTCCTTCCTTGAAAATTGCAACAGAGACATATATCATGAAGCTGCTCTTATCCACAGCTATCCTCTACATGGGACTTCTAAAACTGTCGGAGAATATTACCGCACAGAATTTTGCCAGGCCTTTAGGAAAAGTACGGAGGAAAATGAAACTAGAAGAATTCCTTTTGTTTGGGATCATTATTGTGAAAAATCGCTAAAGAAAAGTGTTCGTAAGAGCAGAGCTATAAGAACACGTTGTCAGTTTCGAGAAAATTACAAATTGCCTAGTAATTGACCGGATTTCCTTAAAAATGATAAAAATAAAGAGGAACTTCTTGCATTCCTAGCCATCTACGCTCTTGAATATGCTGAAGTGCAACAGGTCGTGACTAACGTAGGTCACAAAATAAAATCATCCACGGTAACTGTGACTTTTTCTCTTTTGTTTCCAGATGGCTGTTTTCTAGATAAGGTGACGCATAAATTCTACTTTCTAAAAATTCATTTTTTTAATTTTTGCTAAGTACAAAACCACATCAAGCAACTTATTTTTACCATGATTCATCACAATTTCCTATAGTTTATTCGAATAAGTTACAACCTTTAAAAGTCAATGAAAAAATTTCTCACTATGTGACTATAATAAATACATGAATCCCTATTCTAAGTGAAAGCCTACCATTGTTTTTAAGGTTTACGCTTACTAATAAACTGTTTTGCTACTGTTTTACCTAAAATCTTAAGAAAAATAAACCGATTTTGTTAAAAACGTATTGACTTCTTCACAGATCAAAATGAAAGACGTTTTTAACATTTGCTATAGTTTGCAATTATTAGTCTAGTCGCGTATGCTTAATTTTAGAATAAAACTGTGTGAACAACATAAATTATAAAATTTGCAATTATTTCGAAAATGGCTGGAAACAACTTGTATTACAAAAAAATGCGTTTAAATTCTACACCAACGGGGAAATAATATACAGAGTGTTCTTCCAAAAAAATGGTGAAAAAGTAGTTTAAAATGTATCGTTTTTGAAACATTATTAACAATACACTGTAAAAAATAGAAATGGTAGGCCAATGCACGCCAGTATCTCAAATTGTTATATGCTTTAAGTCTAACGGAGATAAGTCGCCGAAGAATTGTCTACAACATCTAATGAACATTCTTACCACCAAATGCCAAAACCTCAGCCAAGACTAGCTGGCTAAAGTTAAAGTGTTGATCCAAGAGTATCAATATGTGTTCGCGCTGAAGAGTGGTTCCAAACAAAGAACTAACGTAGTGAACACTCAGGACACTCGGCTGATACGACAACATCCACGCAGACTTCCTTTGACAAAAAGAGAGTAAGCCGAACAAATAATTACGGATATGGAGAGAGAAGGCGTAATTGAACCTTCAAGTAGTCCATAAGCATCCCCAGTGGTACTCCTATAGATGAAGGATGGATCAACGAGATTTTGCGTAGACTACAGACAGCTAAACGACGTGACCAAAAAGGACAGCTACCCATTACCCAGAATTGACGATACGTTAGACACCCTGTCAGGATTCCAGTGGTTTTCCCTGTTATAGTTAAAGAATGGTTAATGGCAGGTAGAATTGGAACCCAACGATCGTGAAAAAACAGCTTTTACGATTGGAACTAGTTTGTGGTAGTTCACTATGATGCCCTTCGGCCTGTGTAACGCTCCTGTTTAATGGAGACCATCTTGCGAAGATCGTCTTGAAAGACGTGCTTGGTTTACCTGGACGACGTGATCGTGGTTGGAAGGTCGTTTGAAAAACACTTGAACAACTTGGAAGAGGTGTTACAGCGACTGCGTGAGGCTAATCTGAAACTGAGCCCAAAGAAGGGCCACGTATTTAAGAAACAACTGCAATACCTTGGTCACGTCGTAACTAGAGATGGAGTAAAGGCTAACCCAAACAAAATCCGAGCAGTGCAAGCATGGCCAAGACCAATCGACAAACATCAGGTCCGAAGTTTCCTATTATAGACGATTTGTACCCGGATTTGCCAATATTCCTAACCTTTGACGAAAGAAAAAGCAGATTTTAGATGGAATGCGAAAATTCTTTCCATCAACTAAAACAGGCCCTAGTCACTTTGTCGGTTTTGAGTTATCCAAGAGAAGATGGAAAATTTGTTTTGGATACTGACGTAAGCAATCTGGCCATATGCGCGGTCCTTTCGCAAGTTCAAGATGGACAAAAAAAAGTTATTGCGTATTTTAGCAAGGTTTTGCCCAGGCCAGAATGGAATTATTGCCTGACTAGAAAGGAGCTGTTAGCAGTCGTCAAGTACATCGAACATTTCTACAATATTTGTATAGATGAAAATTTTTACCGAGAACAGACCACGCCGCTTTAAAATGGCTACTGCAGTTCCGTAACCCGAAAGGACAAGAGGCAAGATGAATCGAGAAACTGCAAGATTATGACTATGACACAGTACACCGTGTCGGAAGCAGTCATCGAAACGCTGATGCTTTGTCCAGAAAGCCATGTCCGGCGGACCGCAACCATTATTCGCGACTGGAAAACAAAGTTGAATGTCCCCGGAAAACTGCTATGACTGATGACGAGTGGAAACTCGAGCAGTTGTGTCGCAAACAAGAAAACGACCCTGAAATAAGACTACTCCCGGACTGAAAAAAAAACCAACCTTGGAGAAAGTAAGCGTTTTAGGCAGAAACATCAAAGCGTAACGGGCGCAGTCGGACTCTTTGATAGTAGAAGACGGTCTTCTTAAGCGAACTTTAGAAAGTGTCTGGGGCACGGGAAACAGACTACAGTTGGTAGTGCCTAAGAACCGGGTGTCAAAAGTTTGAAGCATCTCCACGATGGTACATCAGGAGGACACTTTGGCATTAAACAGACATTGGGGAAAATTTGAGAACGATTCTACTGGGTGAACTGCAAAGAAGACGTCATGAAATGGTGCCGTAAGTGCACGGTCAGCGCATCCAGAAATGGTCCAGCGAGAAAACGCAAAGCACCCATGCAGATATATACAACGTAGGAAGCCCTTTCGAAAGAGTAGCGATTGACATCGCAGGGCCGTTCACAGAATTCGATTCGGAAAATAAATACATCCTAGTTGCGAAATTTCACGAAATGGACGGAGGCTTACGTTATACCCAATCAAGAAGCAGCTACAGTCGCAGACGTATTAGTAAAATAGTATTTCTGTCGGTTTGGAGTTCCGTTGGAATTACACACCAATCAAGGTCGCAATTTTGAGTCAGGGCTATTTCAAAAAGTTTCTGACTGTTGGAAATTAAGAAAACTAGGACGACGCCTTTCCATCTTTAATCTGATGGCATGGTTGAGCGGATGAATCAAAAAATGGGCAAGTACTTAGTCAAAGTAGTGTCCGAACACCATAAAGACTGGGATCAGTACTTACACCTTTTCCTAATGGCATATAGATCATGCGGTTACGAAAGCACAGGCCAAATACCATCCTGTGTGATGCTCGATCGCGAAATACGACTGCCATGCGACCTTCCATTTGAACGAAGACCGGAAGAAGTTGCAGGAGAAGATTACGTCAGCAAGCTGACCAAGAGGCTAGGCGAAATACATGAAGAGGTCCGTAAAAACACACAAATTGCTAGCGACAGGATGAAAACTAGATATGACGTCAAGGCAGAAAATGGTGGGTTTCAACCTGGCGACATGGTCTGGTTGTATAATCCCCAAAGAAAATGTGGGCCCTTATGAAGTCGTGCAGCGTATTAATGACGTTATAAATTGCATCCAAAACCACCCAGAGACAAGCCAAAAGTGGTCCAAGTTAATCGACTAGCCCTGTTTGCTGGCGATAACCACAATACACAAGTTCAGGTCCGAACCAGAGTAATAAGCAGCAGAACCAGGAATCAAATCAAAGGATTAGAGTTCTAGAAGTTTATGAACTTATACGGAGGTTCTGGAAAAGCTAGGTTCGAAGGAACAACAAGACCTGTTCCAAACACAAAAAGATTACGCCATCGCACATTGCGTGAGCGAGGATCTTGACATTTCCAGAAGAGTTGCAGTCGTATTTAAAAAGAAGTTTTCGCAGCTAGATGAATTACGACGACAGCAACTGGAAGTCAGAAAGGTTTTAAGACTACGTGGGGCAGACGTTTTGTTTTCTATCTGGTCACCAAGAAATACTCACGTACCAAGTTGTTATACAAAAATCTCTGGTAAACATTATGGAATCTCAAGAGAGAAATGGAGTTCCACCATGTTAAAAAATTGACAGTACCCAAGTTAGGTTGTGGCTTAGATCAACTGAATTGGAGGACAGTTCGGAAAATGTTGGAGGTTGTCTTCCGAGGAACAGGCGTTCAAGTGTTGGTCTGTAGTTGCCAACTAGGAAGAATATCGGGTCTGGAAAAACCCCATTGAGTGTTACTTTTATGGTCAAGGAAGTTGCCGAAATGGAGGAAGCTGTCGCTATCGCCACGACCCTTTCTACCGGTGTCGCATCCAGTCTCCTGTTTTGGGACAGAACAGTCCTAAAAAGGGGGCAGTGAAACGTTCGAGAAGTTATTCTCAACTTCGAGAGCATTCGCGAGGTTTTTGTATATTTCTAGAACGTATACCGAAAGATATGGAAAATTCGATGATTTCCAAAATGTATAAATGCGACACAAACAAATCAGAGGTCAGTTATTTCCAATAATTCGAAAACGGCAGTGTTAAGAAGATTACTCAAGTTTGAATAAATAAGTGATTAACGCGTGTGAGATAAATAACCTCGTACGTGACTTTAACGTAAACAATAAGTGTTAAACAAGTGTTTGAAGTTATCCGCGGACTTAATCTTATCTTCGTGTCAGGGATAGCGCTATATATAAATTAGTGTAAGTGTTTTTATTAAATATCCTTAGATTTAATTAGTTTGGTTAATAATAATAAACGTGTACATATTTTTAGTATAAATAAATTACTAGTAATAATAATCGTTACAATACCTTCTGTCATAAGTCTTTAACTACTAAAGCAACAATTATAAGTGACATTTGGCTTAGACCGCGTCGTAGTTGAACACCCAAACTTTTTAGGTTTAGTCCTAGTCGGCTTTTGCCGTATTATCCTTCGTAAACCCAAACAAACTGGCTTTTTGCAAGACATTGCAAATTACATTTTCAGAGTGGTAAATGTCAGTAAAAGAAAAAGTGTAGTTGACGGTATTATATCATTAACAATCAGGTAATTAACTTTCCGTTGCCGCTTGTCTGACTTTATTATTACTCGGAGTAAGAGTTCTTGTCCTTTCCAAAAAGGTTGATTTTTATCTTAAAAGTTACCGTACTGATAGTTAATGTTTACCTTTGCCACGAGGTCATACAAAAAACATATCTGAACTAAGTTTTTGGTTTTACCTTCACCTTCTTCATAATTTCAGTTTCAAAATGCTCTATATAAATATTGGCTATAGCTGGAGAAAGTTAGAGAGAACATTCATACAAATGAACTAGGAAGACGGTTTAAATTTTAGCAAATCCTGACTACCAGTATTGCACTCTCTAAGACAAAAATTAACCTTTTCGGAAAGAACGCAAACTCTTACTCCGAGTAATAACAAAGTCAGTTAAGCGGTAACTAAAAGTAAAAGTCCGTTAATTACTTCATTGCCAATGATATAATACTATCATTTACACCTTTTGCTTCAGTGAGATTTACCACTCCGAAGATGAAAGCTGTAATGCCGTGCAAAACGTCAGTTCGTTTGAGTTCACAAACGACAATACGGTACTTCTTGTTTTGGCTCTGAAGGGGAGACTAGGATCAAGCCTAAAATGCATGGGTGTTCACTGCGGTGCGGTCTAAGCAAAAAATCGTAACCATAAAAACCGCAGAAGCTTTTTTTATACTACAAAAGCAAATAAAATAAAATGTTGATCCTGTACATTAAAAAATGATTTTCTAAAATACCCTTAAAGTCATCACATAAATGAAATGCCTAACTTAATTCTTATAGACGCTATAGAAGCCTGACGCACTATTGCAAGACCCTGTATATAAATTTTGTTCTAAACATAGAAATAAATCTAGAATATAAACAAGAACATTTTGTAGTATAGAAGAACAATGTGCTTATAACAATCAGGGAAACGTTTTTAAGTACACGTAACTATTCAAACCAACCTCAAAGTTCACTACAATTCAACATTTTCATATAGAAAATAACCCTAACAAGCTAAAAAATTTAAAAAAAAACTATAGAAACATAAATGCAAAAAAGTATCAATAAACCTGTTCTGAAAAAGAAAATTATTTCAAATACAAACTTAGTAACATAAAGAAAGTAACATACAAAGAAATATGAAAACATTGTTCTAGAACGTTATGCTAAAAGAAAAGTTGCATTATTGCAATTCGACGTTTCTAGAAACTTAAATTTTTATTTTATGTTTAAAGATTGCAATAAATAGTATATGCTTATTGAATATAAACGATTTCAAAAATGGTTTAATAGCCAGAATACATTTCTACTGCTTTATCTTATACTTCCTGTTTCAACAATTTTAGAATAAGCACTTTTGAATTCTGAATATCGTAATATCGTAAGGAATACTAAACAAGGCAATGGTGTGGAATAAGCTATAATCTTCAAATTTAGTAGAAATTTAGTATTGCAGTAATTAGTACTAAAATACTATTAAAAAAAATGAGTTAAAAATTAGTGTATTCAATTACCTCTGTATCATAATTAAATCTTATGAAACAAAAGCACAATACATTGTAAATTTTTAAAAACAATTATTTGAACAAAGAAAATTTAGACATTTTACCTTTTCTGTTACTTCGAGATGCCGTTCATCTTAAGGCACAAACTTCGATATATTGTTTACACGACGGATACCGAAATACTGACTATTTAAAAATTATCTCGACACAAACACCTATTTTTGCTTATCTAGAAATACCATTACAACTTTGAATGTTTTAGCACGAAAAATATTGTTATATAAAAGGTCATTAATCGATACACCTTGAATATTTTAACCGCGAAGTTAACACTGTTAATAAAAAGGAATTCATATAAAAATTCCAAACAAAATCAAAACGCAAATCAAACACCAGGAAAAAAAATGTATTTCTCTGAATCTTGTAAAATGTTTTTGAAAAATTCAAGAACGACAATAAAGCATTTGTGGCAACTAACAAAAACATAAAACAATGTTTGAATAAACTAGATAACAATAAAGAATAGAATTTGTCAAAGTTTAAAATAATGTTGAAGAAAATATACTTAAAGCGTTTACGACTTATGTTGTAATACATAGCGTTAAGCCACGTTCACACAGTTATATGTTTGTATTTAAAAGCAGTTAGTGTCCCGATTTTTCTTTTCTTCAGTGTACTAACTACGTGACGTAACTATGACGTATGTTGATTGAGCGTTTAGTTCCACATTTTAAAAATAAAGTTAAAAAATAAACTATACTTCATAAACTTTTTAATTTACTCATTATTCTAGCATAAACAAAATTATTTTAAAAAGTAAATAAAAATTCCACTAACCATTACGGTTTGTAATTTACTAAAAACGTGGCATTTGCATCGATACCAACTTGAAAATAGTTAAAAGATAAGTGGGTAAAATATTCGTAAAAAGAACTTTTAAACGGTCTAACGCATCAACCCTTGCAAAAGATATTAACGAACTTGTTAATAGAAGGATTATAAAGGAACATAAATCTGAAATTGATTAAATTATGGAAAATGTCGCACCTTTATCTTATATAAGGTTATAACCGCAATTAAAACTTTATTAATTTTGGTAATGTTTGCGTTGTATCGCTAAATTACATGTAATCTCCATAAAATAACGTCCTTTTTAAAAGTAACATAACACTTTACGGTTACTTTACAATATACTCGTGGCGTATAATCGCACACAAATAGTAAATGTGCACATGGTAAAACTACTAAGTTTTAAGATTGTGAAAACATGGTTTATAGTAATCACAATTTCGGTTTATGTTATCAATTATTTTCTTAGGTTGGCTTCTATACATAAGCAATAACTTAATTTGCATGGATTCTTTAATCGAAATTTATTCGGTGCATGTAAATTCAATTAAAAAGAACATTTTTAGTTTATTTTGAATTTGAATTTTTTGAATTTTTGAATTTTATTCAGTAAGAATATGTACATAATAACAAAATTAATTTTTCTATAGTTTTGTCACATTTATGACATGACATTTTTCTTTTTTTCCCTATAAAATTCATTATTTATTATTTATTGTTCTGTTTTTAGCACTTCTTCGATGCATGTGCTTTTTATCCACTTCACATGAATTCTTTTTTTTCGCTGTCTTTGTAGTTTATCAGTTTTGTTCGTAGTTCTGTGTTCATGCTGTTTATTAGTCTTATTCCAATGAATTCGTATGTTCTTTGGCCAATTGCTTTTTTCTTCAAGGGAATCTTTATGAGGTCTGCTGTCTTGAGGATCTTATACCCTGCTTGTGGTTTTCATTTTGTAGTCCTGCCTTTGATAGGATGATTATTGCTTGGAGTACGAATGTTTCTTGGATGTTTAACTGTTTAGTTTCACTAAATAATAGTTCAGTCGGATAACTCACCGGTTTATTGTAGATTACTTTAAGTACTCTTTTTTGTATGATTTCAATTTGTTTTTTGTTGGTCTTATTTGCGCTTCCCCAGACTATTATTCCATACCTTAAGCACGAATAAAAAAGTGCATGGTATATGGATGTTTCAATTAATTTTTGAGGAACAATATTTTTTAGTTTTTTGAATATGTACGGCAAGTATCTCAGTTTTCTGCACATCCAGTTTATATGATGATCCCATCGAAGGTGACTATCAATAATAACACCCAGGTATTTAGCGTGTGTTGATATTTTCATTTGCTTTTCTTCTTGGTGGTATCTGAAGGTTATGTTTTTCCATATTGGTATTGATGTTATCTGTGATCCAAAAAGTATAGTTTCTGTTTTCTCGACATTCACTGTTAATGAGTTTGAAAACCATTGGTATACTCTGGGCAATTCGTTTATGACTAGTTTTTTTAGATCATCTCAGGTCGTTGATTCGAAGATTATGGATGTATCATCAGCAAATGAGAATATTCTTCCTGTTATTGGAATCTCGTATAAGTCATTTATATACAGAATGAATAAGAGTGGACCTATGACTGTGCCTTGAGAGGCACCATATTCCATAATTTCAATGTCGCTTGTGTATTTTTTTATTCTAACACTTTGTTCTCTTTGTGTCAAACAGCTTTTCAGTAGTGATAAAGCTAGTCCTCTAATACTCATCAATTCAAGTTTTTTGAGTAGTATTTTGTGGTCTAATGTATCGAAAGCTTTTGCCAGGTCTACAATAATTCGGAGCGTGGGTTTTTTGTTGTCAATGTTTTCATAGATTCTTTTTGTAAATTCTGTTAAGGCGTCTTCTGTTGATTTTCCTTGTCTGAATCCAAATTGGTTCTAGTGTTATATATTGTGCTCATTGACGAATTGCATGATTGTTCTATATAAACATTTTTCCACTATTTTTGGTAAGTTTGATATTAGGGATATCGGTCGATAGTTTCCCACGCAGTCTTTTTTGCCTGATTTGAAAATAGGTTTTATTATGGCTTTTTTATATATTCTTAGGTATATTTCTGTGCCAAAAACTGTATTTATGATGAGCGTTAATGGTTCTGTAATCCAAGGTGCGATCGTCTTGAGACATTTTGAAATTAGATTATCATGTCCTAGGCTTTTTCCATCTTTTATTTTTATTATTTCTCTATAGACTTTGTTTTCGTTAACCGGATGTAAATAGAATGTGTCAATAGTTCTTGTTATTCTATATTTTTCTTGTTTTTTGGTTTTTATTTCGTTAGCTAGATTTTTACCTATGTTGGTGAAGAAATTATTGAAGTAGTTGGCTCGTTTTGGAATATTAGATGTTTTTGTTCCATCTTCTTTACACAATTCCGCGTTTTTGTTTTTTTTTTGTTGCTTTTTCTTTGTATGAAATCATTAACCACGTCCCAAACGTTTTTTTGGTCCGTTGTTTTGTTTTGGAGTTTTTTTATTGAAATATTCATATACTGATTTTTTAATTTTTCCTGTTAGTTCGTTTCGAGGCTTTCGGAAATTTTCAGTAAGATTTTTTGTTTTGCATGCGATTTTATATAGTTTATCACTTTTGTGTATGAGATTCACTATTTTCGTCGTGATCCAAGGTTGTTTGTTTCTCGTGCTGATTTTTTTCTGTTTGCCTTTCTGTAATAACTTCTTGGATGGTTCTAGTCAAAAAGTTTGCGCAGAAATCTGTATCTTGACTGAGGTAGATGTCAGTTGGGTTCTTTTGAGCCATAATATTTTTTAGTTTATTATAATTTGTGATCATCTTTTTATCAGTCTCGCTTTGATCTCCCCTTCTGCTGTTTATTGACAGCTTAATTGCTATTGGAAAGTGATCCGTTATATTGGTTTCTATAACAGTGGCAATCCAATTTTCGGTCGTTCTATTTGTCCTAACGAACAGTGGTCGATACAGATTGAGCTATTTTCAGTAACTCTAGTGAGGAGTTTTATGGTTGAAATATACCTATAAGCTGCTAGTACATTCAAGTAACTATTTGAGGTCATTGTGTCTTTATAGATGTCTCTGTTTAGGTCTCCAATGAAAATTTTCTCGGTACTGTAGTTATCATTTATTTTGCTTAAAAAACTTTTAACTCTTCGACGAAATCCTGTATTTTTACAGTTGGCGACTTGTAGATTGAGAATATCTCATATTCTACATTATTTTTCTTTATTTTGTTTGTGTTTATTGCCACTGGGCCAATAAACTCGATGAAGTGCTCGTTAAGTAGGTCGTTCTTGACATACGTCAGGACTCCATCATTTTAGTTGAATGCTCCTTTATTATAATGTACTGAGTAGCCTGAGATTTTAAATAAGTTTTCATTAGCTTGTCTCGTTTCAGAGCAGACAATTACGTGTGGCATCTCTTCTAGTTCTTTGTTAACGATTAGTAGTTCTTCATAGTGTTTTTTTATACTACAGATGTTCAGGTGTATAACTATAGATCCATCGTTCCCTTTTTTGAGTAATTTTTTACATTCTGTCAAGTTTTCAGTTCTGAGAGTGTTAAAGTTTTCATAAATTTCAATTGGGAAATTGAATTTTTATGCGATTATTTTTAGCATCGGGAAGTCTGTTTTCGAGATGATATATCTCTTTCTTTCCATATATGATTCACAAGTTTCTTCATCATATGCATAATGTGAGATATTTCTTGCGGTTTTGTTTCTATAGTTTGCGTTTTTGCAGTTTATACATATTTTTTTATTGTTTTCTGGCATTTTTCTGATAAATGGTCATTTGCGCAGTATTTGCATGCCAGTGCTTGACATTTTTGTGTTGAGTGTCCATAGCCTTGGCATTTCCAGCATCTTGTTGTGTTGAGCTGGTTATATACTCTACACACTTGTAGGCCTATGTATACTTTTTTCTTTGGCATTAGTTCCGCGTATATCCGCGGGGAGGTTTGCATGTACGCTGTGTATGTATTTTTCTTCTGCACATGTTTTATGTATGTGATTTGTATATTGGTTTCGTCTATGTATTCCAATGAGTTTTGTTGAATTATTGTTCTTTGTAGTTCTTCGGGTTCAAAATTCTCATTTATTTCTACAATTTGGATGATTAGTTTCAGTAGCTCTTCATTTTCGCATGAGTATTTTTCAGAAAATAGTTCATTGATTTTTTTCTTTGACTTGATCATTTTCTTGTTTTTTTCTACACTTTATTTTCATCGAGCCCTTTTTGTTTTTTATAGTTTTATTTACTCCTATTTTTAAGTTTTTTATCGAGGTGTTTACATCCTGAACCGTTTCTTCAACATTTTGTTCTTTTCTGGGTTTTATAACTAAGGCAGGTACTGTTTCGTTTATCATTCCCCTTGGATTTTGTGCTCAGGATAGCGGCAAACGTCAATGAATTTGTTTAGTTTTTCTTCAATCAAGCTAATTTTTTCTTTTAATGTAGTGTTGAATTCTTTAAATATTTTATTTTGTTCTTTTAGGTATTCGTTTTCATGCGAGTTATGATGATGATCTTTTTTGCAATTTCGACGATCATACCTTGTAATTTTCCTCGTGTGTTATTGTTTTTTTTTGGGTTATCTAGCTACTGATATGTTCTCTACATATTATAAGTGATCCTTTCAGTTTAATTACCCTTTTTTTCGTTTGTAGCAACTCTTGTGAAATGAGACTCCACAAAAAACACACACATATGTAGCACATTCTTTTTTATCATCTCCTTTATGACATCCATAATAAATTTTATCAGGAGGTTCTTTTTCTAGGTCTTTCATTTTCAATACGATTAATATGTAAACGATGCAGAGAAGTTGGCACCTCTGTTATAATGCAATTTTATTAGGTACGGGAGACACATTTGTTTGTCGTTCACTCAAAACAGGTTATGTTATATTTTTGAAAACGGTTTTTTAAAATGACCGAAAGCACGTTAAACGATGTAAATAAATCACATAACTTATTAACACAATCTTCCAAAGTTCAATTTAGTTCAGGAGCCCATACAGATTGAAGTTTAATACTACACTTGATTAACTAATTAACACATATTTGCAAGCTCAAGTGACCTCTTTTTCTCTGTAATTTAATAGTTAATGTTATCTGAAGCCTGATTTTCAGTTATCGCCGGTGTGGTGACTATGTGCTATCCAAACTTATCATGGCCGAGCGTCAACCCACCTACTAACTTATCTTAGTTGATTGAATAAGTTTGATTTTAACCCTACATCGGACAGTATAACTAAAATGCCTTAGACAAATCTAATATTTGGTGTATGGAGTTTTTATGGTACTTTGATGACTATTTTACAATAAAAAATTAGAGAAGAGACAGAGAAACTGGCTTGAGATTATGTAGCCTTATGACACCATTGCCCGTTTGGTCCATAGAAAATCAGTATTAAATCTTTCTATTTTTTATTGAAAAATAAAAAAAAACCATTAAGAAAATATCAATATTTATGGTTCATTATGGAAGTTGTAAACACAATTCTGATTTAACGTAAGGCATAGTCTCATGTCATATATAGCGCAAAATGTTCTTGTAAAACCTATACTGCACAGTCGACATCTTCCTTTGATGGTAAACTGTGGCCAGTGACTAACAGTATTAAATCTCGTTGCTCTGTTAGGACTTTGTTTAGATTAAACAGATAAACACGGTTGTGCTCTTTTTTTAACTTTTTCTGTCTTGCCCAAAGATAAAGCTAACTCCATTTTAATTTTTTTCAAACTGTCTGGTTTCTGTTTTAGAGCATCACAGTCATTTTTATACAATAACCAGGCAATTATGACGGCCCACTTGACGACTAAAGTTCCTTTATCTATGTCTGTTTATAACTATAAGAGCCTCTATCTCGTTTTAGTAGTACTTTATCTGCAGTTAAGTTACATCCATCCATTCTGTTAGATCTTATAGTGACTAGACCAAACTTGAAGTAAATGAAGAGATTTAAACTTGAAAACCAGCTGTCACAAAAAATCACCCAAGTATTCGAATCGTCTATACTTTTGCATACGGCATGACAACACCTACGCTGAACTTTGTTTTATCTTCAGTCACCTTATTTCTTCTTTCTTCCAATGATTAACTTTTTTCCAAAATTGGGCAAAGTTTATAAAACACATCTTTTTTTGTCTCTGCAATTTTAGAGTTGCCATTTAAATGCAAAAGAGAGCTAACTTTAAATCCGCAACTTAAAGTATCTTAGAAGATAGTGCTCAATAATTCTCAATCGATGTCAACTTGATTACACTCATTGTACGTATTATTAAAATGAAGTCAGTTATTTTCACGGCATTGGTATCTATACTTTTTTCTGTTTTCTGAGTGCTTGTCAGATTGCTTTGTTCAACAATGTCAGCCATAATATACTGTGACATAAATTATAAAAGTATTGTAGTAGAAATAGCCCTCTATCCTATATGCAGTGTAAAAGGAGTAAATGGTATATCTGCCTCGGACCAAAAAAATCGTGGTTTCTTATTATTATTTTTTTTTGTAAAACGATTTTCATCAATTTTTGTATATTCTAAAATGTCACTATCACTATCTAAAAACTCCTCTTGTAATATCATATAAGTATCGCGTATAGCCTCGCTATTATAATTACCTGAAATATTAGCATGTGCAGAATCCGAATCAGATAAATCTGAAGCTGTTGGATTTGCTAAAGCAACGTACGTTTTTTTTAAATATCGGATTTTGTTATCATTCGGTTATGGTTATCTAAAACTCTAAGTCCCAATGTGATTCTACTAAGCGGCATGCACTGTACTAATGTTACATTAAAATATAAATAAAGAATACTACTCAAATTCTAATTTAATGACACCCGTTTGGCTTAAAACAAATTTTAGATAAAGTGTAGCCCAAGAGACTAAGTAATGACTTAGTACCGGAATCCGTGCATGTTTTAGTTATTGACCATTAGAAGAAGAAATGATTAGGCAATAATTAAAAATTTTTTGCCCAGCGATTCCTTCACATACAAACATCAAAATCTGATTTACACCATTAATAATACGAAAGTTCCAATATTCTTAAATTTAAGTATCATTAAGCATTTCGCTAGCACGTGCTGTTTTCTTAACGTTAACAGAAACAAAAATATATCCAAACTCGTAGATGACGTTTGCGATTTGGCATAATTCATACAGCGCGACAAACCATAACATAGTTTTTAACACAACAAGTACCGTCTTTAGTCAAAATTGTATTATTTTTGCTAGATGATTCACTACCGTTATCGTCAGATAAATAATAATGTTTATTCGCACCATCAACATCACTGTCTTCAAATAACATATCTTCATTCTCCAATACTTTTAATTAATTAAAAATGTCAGTACCAAATCTATTATCAAATTTGTCATGTTTGGCGTCAGGAAGACCTTGAAATTTTATCGTGACCGAGAGCTTTACGATTCTTGAGAACTCGTATATTTTGCGAGACTTCAAACGGAGAGGCGGAAGAAAGTGGTGGAACTGAGTGATTTTCCGATACAAATCTGATAACATTAGAGTTTATTATGTCCATACGGTCAAGGTTAGCGATTTGGTAGTTGGGGGAGCATTGAAGTTCAAGACTGTCAGCATGTAATTCTGCTTTTTCAACGGGAGAATAAACTAGGCCGTTTGCAGAATGAATTGGTGTGTCAAATCTAACAAAAACGTTAGGCAAAACTTTTTGCGATGAGTTGGAATCACGACTTAAAGAATCTAATTTAGATGACCAACATTCGTTTTTGAAATTTTGTAGAGCTAGACGAACTTCGAGTGCATAAAAGAAAGTGAGTTCAGTTGGTGCAATAACAGTTAATTAAGAAAGATTGTCTGTAGAATTAACTAGTTTACGACCATTTGGGTTGCAAACACGACTATTTCAAGCAGTACGTTTGCAATAAAAATCTCCCGCTGCGTTCTAGGTCATTGTAAGTGAGTAAAGATTTGGAAGGTTTGTAACAAGAGACTACTCTAATATTTCAACGGCAGTTTTTAGTAATATTGACGTCGATTCTATGTGATCACAAGAAGGGTTAGGGAGTTGATAGTGCTGGAGGGCATCTTTCAGCAAAAATACCAGTGCCACCGCCTTTACTATCACGGCCGGTACGGTAAAAAGTATAATTTAGAATTTTGGGGTTATAACAAGCATTAACATGACTTTTCCGGTAGAAGAGTAACATCGATTTTGTACTGACCAAGAAATTGTTGAAGAAAGTTGTTAGCATGTCTCCTAGAATTCTAGCAATTTGAGGATGCTTGTTAGACTGAGGGAATGAAGTATCCTTCGATATATTGTTAGTTGGTAGTTGCTGGTTTCCTGACGATACTTCTTTGGGATATTAAAGAAGAGGAAATAAAATAGTTGAAGTAATTTGTAGATTAATCTACACAGGAGATCTTTGTACTATAGAAGGTGTGCGTTTGGTAGCCGCCATAGTTAGCGGGGTGAAGTCCCTCACAATGAGCACATTTAGGTGGTAGATCTTGAGTCTTGGTACATGTGTATGTTGAGTGAAAATCACCACATTTGACACAACGATAGAAGGCGGTGCATTTCGATTGCGAATGACCATGGAGTTGGCAACGGAAACATTGGTGCAAATGACGCTTTGAGATTAGGGTTTCGACTTGAATAGCAACTCTACAGCGATGAGTCAGATTAAAAATTGAATTTTGTTCTTTCGGAAGAAGTATTGGAAAGTGGAGGAATTTGTTTGCTTTGTGCAATTGAATTACTTTAGTAGGAGTGAAGTTAAGCGCTGTTAATTCATTTAAAATCATGTCGGTTGGAGTGGTCTTTAGTGTACCTGCGCACGTTTTGTAAATTAGAATATAACACTGAACACGGAGACTCGCAAAATAACACAAAAACACTAAATAAAATACGGCAAAACAGATTAACGTAATTAAAACTTTGTGAAAAAATATGTGAAAATAAATGTTTAAGTTGGAGCCGAAATTAATGACAATTTTGAGGTTGACAGATCGGAGAAGAACGAAAGCGACTTAAGAAGATGTTGTTTCCGTATGTAAAGAAGAAATATCGTCATAATTGGTTAAACTCGACTCTCATTGGATTACGGTCAAAAAGGATCGTGATTTCGATAAAGTAGTAATGACAGGGAATCAAAGAGGGCATAGCTCAAAACCATAATCACAGTTAAAGTTATTGAGGTGTTTGATCTCGGATTTTCCTATTGCAGAAGAATGGAGATTTTGCAATCACCGAAACGTTATTAAAATCTATTGTGACCTGTAGTAAAATAATGTTCAACAGCCGCAGACTTAAAAATATGCTTGCAGAAAAATGCGTGTAATGATGAAACAACCGATTTTCCCAATGTAGACTAAACCACATTTGGTATACACCCTGAAATGAAAGTGTAGAAAGTTTGTTTTTTGGAGAAAGAAAAACCTGAGAAATTTTGCCTGTCAAGTATGGGTTTAATACCAACCTTACGAAGAAGTTTCCCTATTTGTTCTGTAACCTTGAGAATGTAGGGTAAAAATACCAATTTCCGATTAGAATCGGAAGTACAAATATTTTAAGGTAATCGAAGACGTAAATGTAGACGACGATTAATAATTGTTTGATTATCTCGCTTCATTTAACCATTGTTCACAAAAGTTATAGTGAGATTACAAAAGTATACCTTGTTTGTGAACTTTGGAAAGTCCGTATAGACGAGGTGGTTTTGAGTCTGTAGAAGTCGACGTTTCGTTTCTGAAGGTAGATTAGAAGATTTAATAATTTGACTGACCTCACGTTCAATTTTCGAAGTGGAATTCGAGTTAAAAAAACGTACATTTGCTCTGACAGAATAAAATTGATTTTTGCAAGATAAATAGTTTGATTCAAAACGGCAGTAGCGTTGCTAGAAGAACAATGGTATCGGGGTTCCTACGAAGATTTTTCAGGGCTAACTCTTCCGACTTAGAAATATTGGATTTAAGAACTTGAATCATCTATTGAAGAAAAATGTCTTATAGAAGACTCGACAGCGCATAAAATATCTTCTTTAGGAATTTGTTTGCAAGCAACATCAAAATTCAAACCCTTAGATAGCACCGATTCCTGTTCTAAAGTCAGAGTCAAACTAGGTTTTTAAGAGTCAGTAGTAGATTAAACTTTGTAATTGTTGGATTCCAATAATTGAAACTTCTTGAGATGAACTTCAGTGGTTAGTAGTAGAGTGGTATCAGACTGCTGGTAAGTAATGTTGTCAGAGGGATTCCAATCACCCGGGCATGGCATGTTGGCCAAACCAAGATAAAGATAAAAGAGTTGTTTTGGTTTCAGGAATAATGTCACTGGTCACACAAATATAAATTCATATTTTTAATATTTTTAAAACAATATCAAAATAAAGTAAAGCTTTTATTCGATTTCTGTAAGTTTCTTTTTTTAAAATGTTAAAAATAAACTTAAATTTTAAATTAAAAGTTTCAGTCAAATAGAGTTGATATTTAAAATAATTTAAAAAAACAAAGATTAATTCTCAATTAATTATAAAAAAATTAGTTTTGCTAAAACTTAAATTTTAAATAATAATAAATTTTAAAAATAAAGCAAAAACTTCAACACAGTGAAAAATATTATTAATTTTAGAAGAGAGAGAAAAAACTAGTTTTATTCTAACTGCTAAAATAAATTGATAATACTATAAAGTACAAGCCGGATACTATTATACCAAAGTTAAATAAGTGCTTTTAGAGCAAAAACTATTTAATTAAGGCTTTAAACTTTATTACTAATTTAATACATCTGAAACTGACACTTTCGATAAGTTTTCTCGACATCATCATTTACTAAAATACGATATAATATAAAACGTTTGATCTTAAGAAAATTAATTGAAATACGAATATTTTTTAAAGAAAAATTTTCGCAATTTATTTGCCAGCCATGAAACATCAAAATGATTTAATTAAAAAACACAAAACGTATACCGCTTTGCATAAAAGCTATTAAACTAAAACCAAAAACAAAAATTAAGTGAATTAAACTTGTTACATTTAAGAAAGTTGGTATGTATCTTAAAATTAAATATTCTATTAAATTAAAAGTTTTCTAAAAACTTGACCTGACTTACTCAGCAATATTGTTAAAATAAAATTTATAATAAAAAAATTAACAAACACAAAATAAATATTATTTTCACCTTTTGATGTAACAAGGACTTCATTAAAACCTGTTTCTCACGTGACCTATGACGTCTACATCTACATTGTTTTAGGTTGGTAGTGTTACCATTTAGTAACATTCTCAAAGATCATCCTGACATTTTGTTTACATTTGAGTGTCATTTATAGCTTTTGCCGTTTTCTTTATTCTCTATTTTCATTATTTAAAACAATCATATCTATTCAGCAATGTTTTCTGCGGGTAAGTACTGAATAACAGCTGTAATTTTAAAATATTTAATTTTTATAATTTTATATTAACATTTCACAATATTAAATCCTAGACAAGATGCATTTTCGGAAAGGTACCCAAAATCTCAATGGATATTGCAAGAAAGCTTTAATTAAGATACTTCCTGACAACATAAAGAAGATCTAATTAATCGTTTTTTAAATAAAAATTGCATTTGCAAGACAAAATACACAAAAAAGCTTACCACACTTGCTGCACATTTTCGTAATTATATCGAATCAAGTCCTAAGAAACTCATTCTAAATTCAGTTTTTAATTGATAAGCTTTCAATTTTTAGGATTGTCATTTAGAACTTACTACAAAGCACTAAAAAATAACTAAGTTTGGCAATGGTTACAATACCGATACGTATTGATATTTCGATATATTGATATGAATTGCGTATGGATATTTGACACACAAAATGCGGTATCGCCCACCACTAATTATAAGAATAAACCTTTAAATCGGACTTATCCAAAATTAAAAAAGTGTACCATATTTTTAGTTACTTATTGCAATTTAAAATATATCTCTACAAACTTACTCGATCTGATTTGATAATTCCTTCTTAAACATCAAACCTATTGCATTAGAATTCAACTTACTTTCAGGTATTTGAACAACCTTTAACGAGCTAGAAAAACAATTGATAATACAATATAAAACAAAATGTAAATATTTACTGATCAGTATATAAAAATAAGTTCTATGTTGATAGGGCATTCAAATTAACAGTAGAAACAAGTATCTTTATATATAGCCACTCAATTGAAATATTTCAAGTTTTCATCCAAGATTCACATGGTCAACTTACTTAAAAAGTTAAAGGTTTTGTTAGGATGTAAAACCACTACATAATGACGCAGATTGGTAATAATTATTAAGTTAAAATAAGCTAGAATTATATGAATATTAAAATGACAACCGGAAGAAATGTAAAATAACACAAGTACAAAACACAAAAAATTATGACAAGTTAATAAACAATAGAACATCGCACATCCATTTCCCCCGATAGTGAAATTTCTGACCTTATTAATTTGTTCAATTTAGAAAAAATTTTATTGCGCATCACATATACATTGTTATTCTATTTATTTATAAGATATTTATGATAGGATTTAATTAAAAAAAGGTAAGATGCATCTTGAAATGTGTACTTGAGAAATATAAGACAATAATAGGGGTAAGACCGTCATCCCAACCAAGATATTTAGCTCATATCTGAACCGATAAAATTTGTCCATGTCGCGTATTTTCCATTAAAATTCGGAATTATAATTTTTGGAAGAAAACTTTAAAGGGGATCAGAAGAAGAATCTCATAACTGTTCCTCCGCTATCAGTGTCAGCAGTTTAGACGACCCGGATCCAGTAAACCAAATTTTTAAATTTTTTTCATTTCATTGGTAGGAAATGTTGATGTTTCTTAGCTATAGTAGAGTTCTGAAGTAAAACTTCTATACCAAGGGTAAATCTGAAACTTTGGTAAGTTGTATCGTTACAAAAAACGGGGGCAGCACAGTCGCAGCAAACTATATATTTTTATTTGTGTTTCTGAACGTTTATATTGAGATGGCGTACTCTAACCTTTCATTTTGTGTTTATAAAGCGCTGTTTTGATTTTTTTTTAAATTTTCAATTAATGTAATTAATGAGTAAAAATCCTTTAAAAAATGAGTTTGGTATAAATGAATTTTATATAAGATATAAAACGTTATTAATATAAATGAAAGTGTTCAGTTAATTTAAAATGGCAGAGTCCCGGAAACATGTTACTGTTTCATCAATAAATAAAAATTTTAAAAATTAATTAGCAATGAAGTTTCTTTTCTTCCGTGAGCTTATGTGGGTGAGGCTCGCTCGTTCATTTTTTTTAATTAATGGAAGGTAACGTAATTTTTCTGAAGAGCTTCTTGTGGTCGGGCGCGTACAACCAGTTATTAACAATTGTACGAAAGAAAACGAAATAATCTCATCAGGTTAAGTAAAGTTTTGGAAAACTATCAAAAATAAAAGAAAACTAAACTTAAGTAGAAGGCAGCACAGAACGGAACCGAAAACGCATCTTGCGGAAGCAAATAAAACCAAACCCTACCGCTAATACCAAAAACAAGAACTTAATTTGGGTTTTCGTCTCAAATAAAATCGGAAACATCAATTATTTTTTGCGCAGCTAATGTAGTACAAAAAATTTTGTTAGTGACACATACATATTAGTTCGGTAGCCGATGCCTTTTTTCCATATTAATAACAGGCTAATTTTTTAAGAGCAGCTTGATTTTGCTAATAAAGGGGTAGGTTTTCCCAGTCCTACACTCAAAAGTTGTCGATCTCACGGTAATAATTTTTTCATTAATTACTGTAACGTATAAAAACTACATGAGAGATTACCATATTCTCTACCGAAATCAATCAATGTCCTACAAAAACTAGGTAGTTATTGCTAGTCCGACAAAAAGAGGTTAATAAACAAATTCGATGAGAAGTTATATATAGTATTATATTACACAAAAAACAGTCCATGATCACTTTTACTATTAAATACATAAAAAATACTAAAATAAATAAACACGTGTAAACAAGCCAAGTAGAATTTTTAGATGCACGCTTTACTTGTGTCTACTGTATACTACAATACTGTAATACGCGCATGCGCGTCGACGCGAATAGAAACCATTGGCGTATATATAGATGTATATATACATAATGGTGACGCCGAGGCAAAACGGGGAGCATTTTTACGTTTCCTAGACCGTGAACGCTACTGGTTGCGCTGATCAACTAGGAAATGTAATGTGCGTCAAAGCACTCCGTTCCCTAGACAATAGGCGCAACAGTGGATGCTGATGCTTAACTCAAAATGCCTGACAGTAGGTAAGAACAGTATAATATGTAATATGTATGGACAATTACAGATATCTGATGGTAAGTAATAATAGTAGGTACTTAATAAAAAATATGTTAATCGTAATGTTTATTATTAACTTAATGTATAATGATATTTAATATGTATGAAGAAATGCAGGAGTGTGCACAGTCAGCACATTTTAATGGTTACTTCCATGCCCAATGGCATTTGTTTGATTGAGATCAATATTTTTACTTAATGATCTCATCTTTTTTAATCTCTTCTTCCTCAAATCTTCCAACTTTGAAGGTCTACCTTTCTGTATAGACCTAACGCCAGCATGTAAGCTTCTATTTGCACGGCGTGCAATAGAAGTAGGTTAGACTTTTATCTTCCTCGTTCTTTTACAATTGCTTCAGCAAAATTATAAAAGTTGTTTAAGTTTAGTTTAAGTTTTGACAGTTGCATCTAGTATTCTACAGAGTATTCATTATCATTTATCGTATATTCTAACATTTCACTTGCTGTATGCTCAACTATATTATTTGCTTCCATTGGTTTTTTGAACTCATGATTGTTTCGTTACCATCATTTACTAAGTCAACATTTTCCTCCATTCCCATAAAAAAAAACTTGTTGACTCCAGTACCTAAAGCTAATGTCGCTAACACAACGCGGTCTTGAAAAATCAAATCAGGAGCATGCAATAGATTCACATCACTATTATACACTGCGCACAAATGCTTACAAAATTTTCCCCCTGCTCCATCTGGACAATCACATTGCTCTGTTTGAATGTTCACAGTGTACAAGATTTGTTTGTCTAACGCTGAATTAACAGTATATTCAAAATCGTTTACTTGAGTAGCAGCTAATTCGCTACATTTATTGGCAAACTTTTTGAAATAAATTTGAAGTGTCGTTCTTTTTGAATTTGCAGCAGAAATAAATTTTTGTTGGTAAAATTGTTCCATAGAATATATAATAAAATCCACTAAAGACACAGAATTATAAGATTTACATCTCTTGAGAACTAGATCTTTAAGTATTCGTATAGAGACTTCCACTATATTATTAGTATTGTGACCCCTAGTTGACATGCCAGTACGAAAGCAGTGACACCATTCGGAATTTCTTTTCCACATTTGTTCAAAATAGTTTAAAAATAATTTTGCTGATAGTTGGGAACAGCATAATTACTCTTTGAATAGATTGCAGTCAATTACATTTTTGCATATAGTAGATCCCGAAATTTTTGCGTAAGAATTCGTCGTTCTGCTTTTTTAATTCCATGTGACTGGTCCCATAACCAGCGCCATACAGCTTGCATCACATAAAAAGTGCAAAGTAAAGTGGTTGACCCAGGAAATATAGTATAGAGCGCATTTATTTCTGCAGCTGAATCATCTGTCATAAACACAGAAGGTGCTCCCTTACCAGCAAATCCATCAGATCCTAGGACCTTTGAAAACAAAATTCATACACTTTTTGTGTTTGATAACTGTAAATCATACAGCCGAGAGGTACACCGCCAATTTTAGTAGCACCAAAAAAAAATGTTACTGAATTACCCATTTGATCACATGATTGACTGCTGTCAACAAAAACGATTTCACTAAAAACATGCATACTGTGACCTCTTAGCATTAAGGGCGTTATTACAACACAGCAAAAAGGCTCTTCGCTTAAAAACATCTTGATTCCATTAACTTCAAAATGTGCCTTTTTCTCCACAAGCTCTTCAAAAACACTCTTGCTTGTTTTTTCTTCATAATTTTCTTTCCTATGAATAAAAGTTGAAACTGGGAACACATTTGAACCGAAATACGTACCTCCATTGTTCATACAAATGATAAATTGAGCGTTCCATAGGATTTACTTGGGCATTAGCCAGAGTTTCACATATTTTATCACCTGAAGTGGTAGCCAATAGAGTAGATTTATAGAAATGTTTAGCTTTGCTGGGACTCATTCCTTCACTAAAGTACTTCAAAAATTGATCTTTTGTAGACGAGCTTATTCTTAGATAGCGATAGGGTTCTGCCACTAAAACCCTGTGGCTATGCGTAAGATGTACATGAAATTATTAAAATATTATTGTTGTTATATTACAAATTCACACTAACTTACCTCTACAATGGCGTTTAGACCCTCCTTAAGGAAGGGATCCCTGCATCTTGAATATTTGTTTTCTTTTTTTACCTTAATATAGATTTTGGCGCCGCAGTTTCTGTTCCTTTCCCTAATAATTCTAATGTTAGTATAGATTCCGGCCGTGGAAGCCTTCGCTATTAAACCCAATCTTTTCAATACTGCAGTTTTTTTACAATCCAATCTGTGCAGGTAGCTTTAGAAAAGTTTTCAATCCAATTTTTTGCAGTGATATCTAGATCTCTTTCATTGTTGGTTCTTAGAATAACTTTGAATTGGTCGGAATTAATTATTCTGATATTACAATCAAACGTTTTTATAGTTTCTATTACACTTTCTTTTCTTGATTCATATTGACAAGACTACTATCACAACACGAACAAATACGCAAAGTAACACGTACAACTTGCACGTGAATGACACAGACCAATGCAAGTAAACGCGCGAAATATCAAAGACATGTCATGTTGCGCTCACTGTCTAAGGAACGGAGTGTTTTGACGCGCATTACATTTCCTAGCTGATCAGCGCAACCAGTAGCGTTCACGGTCTAGGAAACGTAAAAATGCAAACGGGGAACCGGGGCAGAACGAAAATTTGCCGTTTCAGGCGACCGATATTACTAGCGCCCTCTGGTATTATGCACTAGAGGGCCACTCATTATCTGTCAACAACCATCATGTGATTACAAACAATTAGGAGTGATTTCGAGCAAACGTGGTGAAATTGTGTGTGTTAGTATAACTTTTCGGCATTTTTAAAACACAGTAAGTTAATTATTCATCTGTTTTGGGGCTTGTTGTATTTCACCGTATAAGGCATGTTTTTAAGTATCATTTAGCATGATTACTTCAAAATATTGGTAAAGAGTGCCTGGTGAGCGATTATGTTTTGTTATTAAAAGCATCTGGGACAGGATGGAGTGGGGCAATGAGGTCATTCATTATTCTTCCCCGGATTAATTTAACTATTCAAATTTAAGATGGTTTGCAAATATGTTAAAAAAAACTGTTAGACAGCAGTGGAGTACTGCATCTATGAAACTAGCAGTAGATACGGTAATTAGAGACGAAATGGGCTCAAAAAAGCGCCAGACCGGTTTGAAGTTCCGCATACTACTCTAGAAAGATACGTAAAACAGCGGAAAAATGATCCAAATTATGTGGTTTACCAAACTGCTGGCAAATATTAATATTCTTTGACTAAAGAACAAGAGAATTAGAACTGATTTCGCATTTAAAAGATATATGCCCGTATTCATAAAAGCAAGTTATATATTTAACCCGGCATTTGCCGGTAATGGCAGTTAAAATAACCCACTACAAACATTTTTGTATTCATAAACAACGATTATATGTAACCGGCAGTTAAATCCGACATTAAATTAATGAGCGATAATTCTTGGATTATATTGTTTAAGTCGACATTTGTCTCATTTTTTTGACAGTTTGTAAAGTTACGTTTACAATTGATATACGTTCACTGTCATAAGGCGACTTGTGTTAAGTAAATAAATTCTTTATTTTTGAAGCAAACATGATGACAGGATTCTCAATGGCAACAGACATCTTATCATTTGTATCGTGAATTGTTTCTTTGATGTCTATTGGTACAGGTTCCATGGTGTGTTTTGTGAACTACTGTCAAACGCATTATCGTCAGGGCGAAACTGCTCTTTTAACATACTTATCAGTCTTTCCCCACAAGGACCCAAATTTTTTGTAAAACTGCCCCCGCCAGTCTTATAGAATTCAGCTTATAACAATTAATATTTGATTAATTCTCGATTACAGTATTTTGTTTTAACTGTGTTCTAACACAAAATCGCTATGCTTTGGTACGAGCTTCAATAGAAGTATTTGTCTTACCTTATCATCTGCATTTTGCTTTCTTGTCTTTTTTTTAAATTATCATAGCACGTTTTAAGTTGACCAACACTCCTCGAAGCCCCCAAAGCAGACGCATTGAATTCATCGGCAATTCTTTGCCAACAATCATTTTTATCTTTTACTGTTGATCCATCAGTCTTTTTATTTTCAACGATAACAATAAATTTTGAAACTACATCTATTAGTAAACTAATTTCATTATCAGAAAAGTTTGTGCCTTTCTGCCGTTTAATCAAACTCATTTTAAATGAAAATCAAATAACAACAATAATAATAACAAGATTGGAACGGATAGAATATTTATACAAACGCGAACGAATGCTAAACAAGATTATTTTTGACGGCGTGGTTTGAACCAATCAGCTGTTTCACAATTGCATAAAAAGTCCTTATTAGTTACTAGAATTAAATGTAGGATTGTTTAACGAGCGTTTACAAATCTCGGTTTAAATAACTCAAATTTTGTTTGGGAATACTGATTAATTTTTAATGTTCATTATATTTAAATGCTACATTTGGTAATGCACGATTTAATTGAAGTTTATGAATATGGGCCATACTGTTTGGTTTAACTATGAAAGAACTAAGAAGGTTAGCCTATCAACTAGCGCTAGCGGTTCGAAATGGTTGTAGGCATCCATTTAATGAACAAACACAAATGGCAAAGAAAGATTGGGCACAATGTTTTATGAGACGCCATTCGGAATCAGGCTTGAGAAGGCCCGAGGCAACTTCCAGAGAGCGTGCGATGGGGTTCATCAGAATAGCAGTCGCGCATTTTTTTACATTGTTAAATCAAGTTATTGTTGAAAAGAAGATTACTGGGGAAAGAATTGATAATTGCGACGAGACCGGTATTACGGTAACTTCTGCTGCTGGTGGTTGGGCTAAGGTTAATCCAAATATCAACTTTATCTGGGCAAGCCTTTTTTAATGCTGCGAATATAAAAACTGCGTTAAAAGGTTTCGAAAAAACTGGTATCTGGCCAATAAATGAGGGTGTCTTCACTAATGATGGCTTTTTACCAGCCGAAACAACTAATATTCTTATTACTAAAAACCCAAGGCGGTCCTGAGCTTGAAACACAGGACGGTCCTACTCCAATCGATGGGCTTGAATCACCAGATGCTCCTACAGACTATGAACCTCCAGAAAATAAGAATTCTATTATTAATACCGCAACTCCATGTCCCAAAGGTACAATGAAAACTAGAACCGACTGTTACGTGCATAAATTTAAATAATGCACTACCCTGTATATTGATTTAATTAAAAATTACTTTTCTATTTCTCGACACCATCTATCGGGCTCGTTGGTCTCTTCGTATGGAGAAGACGATGGACTGTCCATTCTGACTTTAACATCGTTCACGATATAACATATGTCTGCGTGAATTAAAAATTGTTTTCTTAAAACATGTGTTGTGACACGATGGGTAATAAAAGTATTCTTATTTAACTAATTTAATACACGCAGGGTAAGTGGCTTTTATTCTTTGTTTTGATTAAAGGTAATTTTTATGTCTTTTCGTTAGCGCCATGTGCTACCTCCTAAGTATGGGTGTCCTTGTCTTAATTTAAAATCTACAAGGAAAAACTATAATCGGAAGCTGTAAACCTAAGAACACTGCGATACAAGGGCAGAATATCTATGCGGAGGCAATTGTTACCGTTAATTATTTCTTCTTCTTGTTCGGAAGAGCCTAAGTACCGGACACGATTGAATTTCTCTTCGGAGGCAATAAATTAATACCATCGCAGACGAAAACACATTGTAACAGCATACGATAAGTTTCGGTTCTATTACTTTCTTTTAAATGTTTCTTTTACCTGCTGTAGTTTGTGAGTCGCCAGGTAGACACGATTATTTTTAGGAAATTTAATTACAGGAAGCCAGTAGGAAAACGTTTTCTGAAGGTATACCTGAAGCTTGGTAAGTCAATTTTTGATTTTAATTATTCGCTGTCGCTACGGTGCTACTCATGAATAACTATATTTACTAATCGTATCGAAACGTTCGAATTCATTTGTTTCTTATTATTGTTACTCAATTAGTTTAAGTGACTTACTATCGCATGCTGATTACGTCAACTGTCAATTATCATTATTAATGTAATTTACTTATGAAGATTTTTTATATGTTCTGATGGCTACACTTTTGTTTTAAGTGTAGTGTAAGTTGCCGATACTTCTGATATTTTAGTACCTGCTTATATTTGTACTTTGACTAAATTTAATCACCAAGATGCTATCAACTTATCTCATAATTGTTATTGATTCAAATTTTAATCTATTCATCATTCTAAAGTAATTAAACTGCAATTGTTGTTAACGATTTAGTTTCTTTCTCCGTTTCCTCCAACTTTACGAACCTTAACAATTGTGTACAAGCTTCGAGCTTCCTGTGCTGACCTAGTAGGAGTTATTTCTGTAAAGAACAAAAGATCTGGCGCCCTTTAAAATAAAGTCACTTGAACCTCCCCTCTCTTCGACAGGTATGGTTTCAATCCTACAGTGAGTTGGCCGTGCAGGTCGTAAATTACTAGAAGCTTGTAGCACGACATTCAAAATAACCCTCTACCCCTATATTCTTGGATGTCTGACACTCCTAGTGCACCAATAAGAACACACCAGCTTTCCAACCCTTTCTCTGGAAGTTATGCCAATACCAAAAGTAAAGACCACCGTTAAACGAGTGCAAAGAAAGGATGCAAAACAGCTATTCTTACATTTTCCCTTTGTCAAAAAAAAAAAACTGAGTGCAGCAAAAGAGAAAACAAATCCAATTAAAGAAGCACAAAAAAAACAAAGTTTAAAAAAATGTGTCTGGTCAAAAACAGAAAAAAAGAAGAAAGAAGATGTCTATTCCAAAAAAGCAAAAGAGAGAACATAAAGAAAGCTCTAAGGAGCAGACGCTTTATGTTTATATTGCAATCACAAATATTCAACTTCATCTGAAAGCTGAATTTTATGTCTTCAGTGCAGAAAGTGAGCTCACTACTCTTGTGCGGGGATGAACAGTGACGATGACAAGTCTGTAATTGTTTGTGAACTCTGTAAGCTCGATAACCCCAACCTGAAGGGCACTTTTTTTTAGGGTGATGCTAAAAAAACAATAAAGCTTTTATGTTTACTTCTTGTTTGTATTATGTTTGCAATAGTTCAATAAATTGTTTTGAAATTTGTACCACTTCCTTGCCCTCCCAAAAATTAATATTTAACGTTAGAGACCTCATTTCACCCCGGTGTCCGTTACATAAACACACGCCTATGTGTACAAATGTAGATATTTACGTATAAATATATATATATATATATATATGCATAATACATAGACTATTTTTAAAATTTTCCAAATGAAGGACCTCTTGATTTATAAGAGTGTCATTATTGCTTAAAAAACTGGTTTCATATTTGTTAAAACTAATTGGTTTAATTAATTGGGTTCATCCACGTCAGAGGATGCATATCATATCAAAAGTTTTAAAATTAGCTTTACAGTGACACAAATTTCAACTCTCGATGTTGTCTAGGAGAACTGCAATTTTAATTTAAAGATGGCGCATTGTTTGGTCAAAGATTGTAGTTGATCATGGCACATTTAGTTCAAGAAAAATGGCGTCATCGAGTTGTTGTGATTCAACATAGTATTTGTAAATCTCGTTACAATTGGAACTAGTACCTCAATTGAGACATTGTTGTAGTTGCTTTTATCGCTACAAGTTGTTCGTTATTATATTAAAGAGTTTACATTTTCTGGAGTCGACAGAATTGTAAAATTCCATTAGTATCCTGTTGTAGAGGTGGAGAATTTTTCAAATTTGACCTTGTTGAATTTCGTTATTTTGCTAGTTGTATAAGTTTCGAAGCATGTACATTCATTGCATTTCTTTACCATCGCTTTCGTCATCAATTTAAAAATAAATAGATGGCCTTTGTTGTTGTTATGCAAATTTGTAATATTATCGTAACATTTGGCCTTTGTTGTGAAACGAAGCATTGTAATTCGTAAAAACTTGCATTTCGTTGTTATATCATACAGATCGAAATTGATTTTGATAAATTGGCATCGTAACATTTTGTAAATAATTTAGTTTAATAAGATTGCGAAAGACAGATCTGAACTTAGTTTGAATTTAGAAAATTTAGTAGTAGTTATTTATTTAAACGATGATTATTTGATTCATTTTCATGTATATAAACTTGTAACTTATATTTTTTGTACACATTTTATAAATTGTTTGATGTATTTCTTTTGTTGGTTTATTAAATTTGTGCTTTTAGTAAATAGATGTGTTTATTTGATTATGTGTTTATATTTTATTACCAAAAATTCAATGCACAAGTTTTAGTAGAAGTTGTCATTAATATGTTACCCGGAGATGCGAATTCTCCTATACATAGTCAGAAGTTCAATGATCGAAGTTGTTTAAATCGTTTGTTTCGTATTAGTAAATATAGTAAACGATATTATTGTTATTATCAGTTATACTATGTACCAAATTTCATCAAATTCTAACATCGTGAGGTTTATTCGCTGTGTTGATTTGACCCTAAGGATACTTTTAAAATATAAAACTTTAAGAACCCTACAACTTCTATAAGCATTTTTTTGCTTTGACACACTATTTACTCACCCTGTATGTAAAAAATATAACAAATAAAAAAAATATTACTAATAAATGCACTAAAAGTTTACTCGCATAAAAATGTATGTGTCAATTAAACAAAAAAATGCATCTAACAAACAAAATTTTTATAAAATCTTGAAATGTACACAAGAAAAACAAAACAAAATTGTGAACGGAAATGACCTAATCATGTTATCAAACATTTTACGAAACAAGTAAGTAGCAGAACCGAACAAAATAATTTTCTTTTTGTTTCTTAATTCCAAAACAAACTTAGAGTTTAAGCCCTCAAATTGTTAAAAAAACATTTATTCGATAAATTTCCAAATATTGGCAATATTCGCGGTAGTTGCGTGATGAATTCAAATGAGGCTTAATAAATTTCCTTTCTGATATTGATAAGTTTGGATTATTCATAAAATAAAAAAGTTGGAAGAACCGTATTATTTTATTTCTATTTTTGTTTTTAAATAATGTTGATGGGTTTTATTATGACGGCACTTGCTTGTAGAACAGCGAGAGTTCGCTTAATTAAAGAAATTTGTACTAGTGTTTACTTAATTCAATTTCTTTTTGTCTCGAAATAACAAAAGATAAAGATTTTTGTTTGTAATGCTAAAGTGCTTAATGTCAAACGTGTAAATGAATTAACGTTTACTTGATAAAAGCTCTAATAAGATAACAAACGTAGACAAAAGAAATTGTATCGTTCAACTACTGTAATTTATAAAAACTACAAAACTATCGTATGGTTTTTATATTTTTTAATTATATATTTTTATTCAATTTGTTCGCGTTTTACGAAACGTTCAATTCGAATTTATTAGTTTATTTTAACATTATGTAATTATACTTTATTATATTGAATAAAACGTAGGTAAAGTTGCGGTCAAGCTTTTAAGACCAATCAAAAACTTAGATCTCGTGACTTTAAGCTGAAATTGTTAATATCTCAGAAAAAAATTACATTAAACTAAAGTGTTATTACATTTAAGCACTGACGTAAATCTATTATTCTATTTAAATTTGTTTTTAGCGTTCACATAATACAAATGATTCTAATAATGTAATTCTTTGCATAGTTATTTTCTATTTTGTAAAAATTGTTATTTTCGTGCTGTTGCCTTAGGAAAAAAATTAGGTTTTGCCGTTGTGACAAGAATACTTATATTATCAATAACAAAAATATTTACAGTAACCGTTAATTCTAATTTGTGATAAAGTTTTGTGCAGATGAAAATGTCTCATACATTAATGCAAAATGCGAATTCGATAAAAGTCGGCACCTTTCTTGAATAAATTATTATTTAAATCAAATCTTGCAAACTTAGAAGAATTGTATAATTTAGCACTTAAATGTTATAATACTTCGAAAAGTAAATTTTCAAAATTACTCAAGGTTAAAGAAAAGTTATGGAAATAATAAAATTTTTTTTTAAAATAAAGTAACACGTTTAAATTCACGGTTTAATTTTGAATCGGTTTATTATTATTAATTTTTTTAACAAAGACAAATATTTTATTAAACAAATAATTGCTAGAAATTAAGATTCGTTAAATATAGCTTTAAAAGTTCAAATAAATTGATGATTCAAACTTAATTTTCCTAATTAAAGAAAGTTGGGTATCTAATTAATTCGTGTTACCATTAATCGTACGTTATTTATTTATTTATTTTTTATATGTTATAAAATATTTATATTATTATAGTTTAATTAAGCAATTACGAAGAGTAAATAGATGAGATAATAGTAACTGAAAAGAAAAATTTTAAAAAATGAAGAACAAAAAAAGAGAACTATTTTTTTACTGAAAAAAATTTTAATAATAAAATTGAATTAAAAATAGTAAAATAAAAAATGAAAAACCGACCATTTTTTTAGAACTTCATAAGAAAAGTAATAAAAGCTTCTAGGTTGCAACCGTTTCAATGTTGTAACCGAAGCTACCAACTTCGTTTTTCAATTATTTCACTTTCCACCTTCAATTTTAAAGACTGATTTCATTTAACATTTTTTTTTTATTAATTTACAAACAATTTGTTTTGTAATCAATGATTTCTCAATTTTCTTCACTTCCTTTTTTTTAAATTCTTCACTTCATTTAAATGTCCTAATCAATAAAAGTAGTTTTTTAAATTATTATCTTCATTTTTTTTAGTTTTTTATTTATTTTCTTCTATAAAATTTTAATTTTCCGCATTTCCCTTTTTTACAACAGTTTTCTTCTTTCTTCTTTTTTATAATTGTATAATTATAATTAATTTATACCAGTGGTTCCCAAAGTAGTCTCTATAGACTCCCCAAGGGTTCCTAAGGTTATTCAGGGGGTCCGCGAATAATTAAAATTGATTTGGGGGTTCCTGAACAACGTCAAAAAGTTTGCGCAAGGTTTATTATAAAATTTAAAAATTGTGACACGTTTTTATTAATATAATAATTAACATAAATAATACTGAATATATTATTAGTGAGACATTGCGGTGAGTCATGCCTATCTATACAAGTTTATACAGAAACGCGATAGAGCCGATACTTGAACCAACTAGTCTATAATATGAACTAGAAGAGAGTCGTGCATCTAATCAACAACTTATTTCTGTGTTAGACGTGATGTGAAATGTATACAACAAATTTTCTTAGTCTTGGACAAAAAGAAGTATCATTTTTTGCATTGTTACGCAGATAACATACTTTTGTTACATAAGTACATTTTAATAAAATTGATGTCTTTTTTTAATTTTAATTTATTTAAGCAAAGTTATACTCTTGTTTAAGTTGATTAAAAAAATTATATATCACAGTTAACAATACAGTAATCTTTTAACATTCATTAAGGATTCCTTTTTTATCAAATTTTATATTTTTGTTTAATTCTGTGAATAGCAAATCCGCAAATATTTGGAATTACTGTATATTTCTACATTATTATATTCTTTAAGATAGTATGAGCCAAAAAAATGCAGACAATACAGTGTTGAATATATGAAATATGATTTTTTTCTGTCACTAGGACATTGTACTTTACCTATGTGTTTTCTATGTAATAAAACAATGTCAAACAATTTAATGAAATTTTCTAAGCTTAAAGGATATTTAATAAAAATCCATAGTTACAAAAAAGATAAAAATTTAACGTTTCTTCAAAGAATCAAAGAAAAATATTTGAAAACACCGACATTGCAAGAACTTATAGGGACAACATCTAAGAGAGATTACAACAGACTGCGTGCTTCTTATAATATTTCTTTAATGGTTGTGAAGTGCAGAAAGCCGCACACTTACCAACTGTAAGTGACTTATTACGCACCATGTTTTCGATATTATAAAAATAATTTCACTGAGTAATAGTACTGCACGAAGCAAGATCAACGAAATGGCTCAGTGTCAAGTCAACATTACTAGGAAACGAAGCTTAATTTTAGTTTATGTGAGCCTTGTAAAAGAAAAAAAATTCCCAAGAATTGTTATTTGCTAAATGTTTGAAAAGTGATACAAAAGATGAAACATTATTTACTGAATTAAAAAAAGTTTTGATGCAAAGGTTATTCCCTTGACTAATATCATCTCCGTTGCTATTGACATTGCTCCAGCAATGGTAAGACGATACCGAGGATTTCTGGCATACCTAAAACAAGCGATACCGGTACATTGTGTCATTCATTGACATCATTTGGTCGCAAAAAACCTTAGTAAACGTTTGTATGAATTATATCATTAGAGCAGTTAATAAATGTTAAATATTTGATCTTTGTGATGACATCCCAGTAAACACACGACGTCCCAGGGAAGTTCGTTTTATGTCCAAATGATGTCTTTACATCCCGGGTTTTCAAACAGACCTGTGTAAGATGTCATACACAATTGAAAATATTTATTTTATGTAAAAAAAAATTTTTTTACTCAAAAAATCATTTAAAAAATGTTTTCTTTGTATTAAAGGTTTAAATGTGTGACGTTATCTCACGACTGTTATCGTCGCGATTCACAATAAGTCATCCAAAAATGTCAACATGACCGATAAGACACAAAATCGCTAATCTAACTAAGCTAACTAAGAAACTATAACGTTATCGCGTTCTTGGTATTTATGATTACTGTGCGTATTTCTCGTATTGTATTAATATTTCCACAATAATTAGTTAGGTAGTTAAAAATGCGTCTAAAAATAATTTTGTTTTTACCACATTCCTCTGATGAAATGCAAATGCGAAACGTATAAAAATTCTTAATGAATTTGCAAAACTGACGCGTTTACAAATTTTTTTTTTAAACGATTTAAACAATTTTTAACTGATTATAATCGATCATCTCTTATGATTTAATCAATAATAGAATCGTCACAAAGATCAATCAATAATTCTACAAAAGAAGTATCACTTTATCAATTCTTTAATTTAGAAAAATGTAAATTCTGATTACATAGAAATACCACAATAAGCTTTTTGTATTAACTTTTTTATCGACTCTACATGACGATTACCATCTCTTATGTAGTTGCATTGTTTCAGGCGCCACTTAAAAAAATCTGGAAGAAAGTATCAAAAACTCGCTAAGGAGGGCCAAAGAACGTCGGGATCAAGAAGATAAAAAAATGAAATAATCTAAATTTATTTTAATTGAATATAATTTGGATTATTATTTAAAAATATAGTTTTAGGTAATAATAATTTGTATTTTATTTGATAAAGTTAATTTTATTCATTACGTCAAGTCGCAGAGAAGTACGTTAAGTTTCCTTACTGAATAAAAAAAACAATAAAAAAAACCAAAAAGTAGATGTATTTTAACTGGAAATGGTACTTTTCTTAATAAAAATATAATATACATATATAGTACATATCCCACAGCCATTTAAAAGGGACGTCCCGTTGCGGATACGCAACGATGTCGTATAAGGACATTGTAGGGATGCACACACTTGTGACAAAAAAACGTCCCATGAATGTCCCTAGGACGTACACAGAACCAAAATGGGATGACTTTGGAACATTCAGTGATCCGCAACATCATGTCCCCGGGACATCGTTGGGACATCCCTGTGTTTGTTGGGATATTTCTTCAGAAAGTTCTTCATAAAGAAATTCAGTTTTTATGTCGAATGTGGTACTCATGCTAAAGCAAACAAAGTTCTTAACGGACTTGTATTTACCACAAGACCATACGTCTCGTCGAAATCGATTCCATGCTTCTGTTAGGATCCTCTGACCACTAGTCTTGCTTTGTATCTTCCATCGCCTTTTACCTTGAATACCCATTTGCTTGTTAAAACTTTCTGTCTACTTGCTTCAACTTCATCTACATATCTCCAAGTAGTTTTGATGAAATGATTACTTTTCTTCCTTTATTGCTTTAGCCCAGTTGTTTTTGTCTACACTATTCACAGCTGCTTTGCATATTAACATTACGTAGTCATCAAATCTTCTGGATGTTCTTTTTACTCCTTCTCCTAAGATCATATCTCCATTTTCTTCGTCCTTGATTGTTCAATCAGTAGTATTCATCTCTTCTCTATTTTCTTCATCATTTTCTAGTATTTTGGTTTATGATGAATTTTCATTTGTTTCCAACTCTATTACAGTAGGATGTTGTTCGTTTTCTTAAAAATTACGTCTCTACTTATTTCAATTTTATTACTGTTTGGTATATAAATTCTATAACCTTTGGTGTCTTTTGAATATCCTACAAATAATCCTCGTTCACTTTTAAAATCTCATTTTTTACGCCTTTCTTTGGGTACGTGTACAAATTCATCAGTTCCGAATGATTGTAGATTCATAATATTAAGTTTCCTATTAAAATGCAATTCAAACTGTGTTTTATTGATTATGGAACTTGTTCCCGTTTGGTTTACAACTGCTTCTGCACAGAGATCTTTATTGTAATTGCTTTCATACAATAGGGTTTTGGCTGCTTCAACAATCGTTCGATTATCCCTTTTGGTCGAACCATTTTGTTCAGGAATATATACACATTTAGGTTGTTGTCCAATTCCGTACTTCTTTAATAACGTATTTACCATGTAATTTTTAAATTCAGTTCCACTGTCTGATCTGATCACCTTAATTGATTGATTCATGTCCTTTTCAAATCTTAGAACAAATTCTTGTAGCTTTGTAACTATCTCATCCTTGTTTTTTAAGAAAGTAGACTGTTCTAAAATGAGAATAGTCGTCTTTCAATAAAAAATAGTATTTTGAACTATCTACTGATAACACTGGTATGCAAAAAAATATTTTTTATAGAGCCCTGACACTATTCCGGGTGATTCTTATGTAAAATGACGTCCTAAATACAAATATGTCTTCCGTTTTCTTCCATCACCCACCATTTTCGAGGGAGCCCCAAATCTCTAATTTTACCACATTTCGATAAATTAATTATAATTTATTTATCGAACGATAATAATAATTATAACAATTATTATAATAATAAATATATGGACATGAATTTAATTTAAATGGGGAAAAGGACTATTTTAGCTATAAACAGTAATAAATAAAAAGATATTCATCGTTACTTGGTGCTTGCTTTCCTTTTATACTCTGAGGTACAGCTCTCTCGTTTCAAAAACCAGCAGTACTCCGCCAACATGCTTGCATTCCACTTCCCTGAAAATCTCTTCCCCAGCTTAGCGATGTCTTGATGGAACCGTTCCGCGTGTTCATCCGAGACTGCTCCTAAATTTTCAGGGAAAAAGTCCAGATGCGAGTGAAGGAAGTGAACTTTAAGAGACATGTTACATCCTATGTCCTTGTACGCTAAAAGCAGTTCCTCGACGTGAGCGACATAATCTTCACTTTTGTGGTTAGCCAGGAATTTCTTACAAACGTTTTGAAATGCAAGCCAAGCTTGTTTTTCTTTTCGATTTAGGTGTTCAATAAACGTCGAATCTTGGAAGAGTTGTCTAATCTGGGGACCAACAAAAACGACTTCTTTGATTTTAGCTTCGCTAAGATGAGGAAATTTAGTTTTCAAAAATTGAAATGCGCCACCTGTCTTGTCCACTGCTTTCACAAACTGCTTGATCAATCCAAGTGTATCCAATGTGTAAAGGTGGTAAGTAAATATTTTCCTTCGTAACCAAAGGATTGTGGGCGACATTTTTCTGACCGGGAATAAGATTTTCTCGCAGAGGCCAGTCCCGTACGATGTAATGTTTATCTCGGGCTTGGCTATCCCATTCACAAAAGAAACAGCAATATCTTGTGAATCCTGATTGCAGGTCCGTAAGTAGAGCAACAACTTTTAAGTCAGCGCAAAGTTTCCACTTATAATCATGATAACTAATTTTATCAAGGATTCTGAAGATGTTTACGTACGTTTCCTTCATATCAACAGAGTATGCAACTGGAACTAGTGGGAAGTCATTCCCATTTGCCAACAGGACAACTTTTAAGCTTGTTTTTGATGAGTCTATAAACATTCTCCATTTGTCTGGGTCACATGGCATCTGTAGCTCTGTCATCAATAAATTTGCATTAGGGCAGAACACTAAACCTTTATCTTCTGAGAAAAGACATTTCAGGGTTGCTTGTCTGGTCCTGTAAGAAGATATTTTTACTCCCTTTTCTAAGAAATTCCACTGTTGAAGTCGCGATCCTAAGAGCTGAGATTTAGTCTTGGGTAACTGCAAATCCCTGACAAGATCATTTAATTCCGATTGAGTGAGGAGGTGAGGTTGCCGAGAAACTAAATCTGCGGAATACTCTTCATCATCATTGAACGTATCATTCGAAGCCCCAGGATGTGGCTCAGAGTCTTTTAAACCAATTTCCGGCTCTAGAGTATAAGTGTTTGGGGGCTCTGGGATTGGCAAAGTATCGTTATGAGGAACAGGTCTTAAAGCTGACGGAATATTGGGATACGAAATTGTATGGTTACTTTTGCTCGAAAACCCGACGGTGGAAGTCATACAAAAGTAACAATCTGTAAGATGACAGCGAGGTTCACGCTAAACCATGGGTACAGCAAATGGCATTGATTTACGGGTACCTTTGAGCCATTTCGTCAAACTACTGTAACAAGTCGTACAGCAAACTGATGGAGCCCAATCTTGTCCTGGTCGCCAACTTCACAATCAATGGTAATTGACAATTTATAAGCTGTTTTAACAAGCGGAGAAAGGGGTTTTCGTTGCGCTTTTAAAGTTAATTCCCCGCAGACATAGCAGAAGCTATCGGGATGATTTTTACACTCGCGTGGCATAATTAAACAGTAATTCAACGCCCGACATTAACCACAAATCACACTTAGTCACTTTAAAAAATCCGGATTAAAAATTGTTTTACTGTGTTACACAAATGAACAAAAATGAACACAAAATCCAGCACGTTTAAAACGTCGACAAGTTAACTCTGCAACAGCTATAGATGTACTGATCGAAGCAGTTAAGCAATTAATGTAATATACTATCATGAGAAGAGTAATGCAAGTTCAAGCCTGTCGAAAATTCCTGTTCAAACCTGTATGTGGTATTGAGATCGCCAGAGTCGTGCAGTGAATCTTCCTAACTGTTTATTGATATTTTTTACTGTTCTTATATATTTGTATTTTATTGTTGTTTCTATATACATTTTATAGCAAAACTTTTGCCATATACTTTGGTATAAATTTTATTACCTGCTTTGGGATGTTTAACGGCTATAAGATAAAATTCTAAAAAAAAATGCAAAAAATAAAACAAAAATGGGGTCCCCCCAAAATAGGTGGGTGATGGGTAAAAACAGCTCATTTTTGGATTCAGGAGGTCATTTTACATGAGAATCGTCAAGAATGGTATCAGAGCCGACTTTCATGCAGACCAGTGTAATTTCTCCATCGATTTACATAAATCCATATGTACAATTTCCCCAGGGGTGTTAGTCTTCGTGTCACACTGAAATTCCTTCAAGTCTGTAAAATCTATTCTAATGTTTTTTTTAGAAATTTTCTGTATTGAGCTATATTTTGGTGTACCAATTTTTGATGCCATTCTCGTAATGTTTGGGGTCCTCTTCTCGAATTTGTAGTTTTAACAAAAATAAATTTTTTTTTTCTTATTATGCATGACTTCTTTGTTTCCTTTCAGTATACTGCATCTGCTCTTTTCAGTTAGTACTACATAGCCTTTATCAGTAATAAAACTAGTAGAAAACAAGTTGCATTTCAAATTAAGAAAATGCAAAACATTTTCAGTAGCGCATCGTTTCAATCACCATTTTTTTCAATCACTTTAATCGGAATAGTACCTTTCCCTATTGCCATCTAGTAGCCAGCATTTATTTATTCCATCATTCAAATCATTTGTAGATGCAAATGCATGTGACTCGCCAGCTGTATTGTCGCTTTTAACTTCTTCTTCTTTCTGTGCTTTTCTTTTCTCGTTCCCAGTGACCTCGTTTCTTACAGCAGTGGCATTTATCTTTCTTCCAACTTTGCAACCTCTTTCCATTTCCACCAACTTTCATTGCTTGTAGAGCATTAGCCACGTCTTGTTGACTGTCTCTATTTTCTGCTCGTGGTTCTTCAGCTAACCACAATGACGCGTGAAACTTGTACTTTTCGAAAAAAGTTTTACGCACAATCAGGAGCCAACATGGGTTCTCCGCTGTCACCTGTTGTTGCTAATATATTTATACAAGAATTTGAGAAGAGACCTTTATTCACATTTTATCTAAAACCCAAGTGCTGGTGCACATACTTGATGACACCTTTGTCATTTGGCAACATGGTCCTTTTACGCTCAACGAGTTTCTGTCGTTTAAACTAAATTCATCAAAATATTCGCTTTGTTATGGAATTAGAAAAAAAATCCTCTTTATCATTTTTGGACGTTTTAGTTAATCGAAATGAAGATAGTTTATTATCACATTCAGTTTCTCAAAATTCTACCCATACAGATAGATATTTAAGCCCGATTGTCTCACCATCACCTTTCTTATAAATTATCGGTAATGATATCTTTAGTGTACACAGCTGTTTTAAGTCAACATCAACATTTTCAAAAAAAATTAAATTATCTAACAGAGAAGTTATCAATCTATAACAGAGTTTACGTCTGCGAAATCTAGATTTCAACAGGCTTATATACCAAAGTACCACGGACCGTATAAGAAAAATGTTGTCTAAAGACAATATTGTTATTCGGTTTTCTACTCTTCCTAAATTGAGTCAACTCTAAAATCTGGTAAGTTATTCGTTTTTAATCTGACGGCTTTTATAGCATTCCTTAGTCTTGCGGTCGGGTATACATAGGAGAAACGGGTAGAAGCGTAGTAATTCGTATTAAGGAGCACCAAAATTTAGTCGTCTTGAACAAAACAGTCAGCGATGGCGGAACACGTGCTAGAAACGGATCATCAAATTATATTTAAAAACACTAAGATTTTCGCTAATGTTTTTAATTACTATCAGCGAAAAACTAAAAAATCCATTAAAATAATTAAAAATCCTTTTAATAGTAACCGAGATTCTACTTTTCATTTACCGGAGATTTGGAAACCAGTTTTATTGATCGGAGGCCGGTCTATAAAAGCAAGACTTTACGGCGCAATGAATCAGTTGATTCCAGGCTCTCAGAAAGGTTTCTGCGACGTGTGAAAAAAGCTCAGCTTGTGTGATGACAACACGGGAATACTCCAGAATGAAAAATTGTATTATAACTGCAGTTTTTTAATTAGTAAAAAAAAATGATTAAAGCTTAAATTATTCACAACATCGAACAGATTTCAAAACGTAATGTAGAAAAAATATTATTGTTAAAAACAATAAAAAACCAAAAAAAAATAATAATAATTAGTTTTTAAACTTAACAAGTAGTTGTAAATGATTTAATGTTTAATTAACTTACAAAAGTTTTAACTTTCAGATAGTAATGCAATATTATTGTTTAATGTAACCTTGTAACGCATTCTTCAAGTTTGTAAACTTATATTATAATAAATTTACTAGTTCTTGACTCAAAGTTTAAGCAAACAAACATAAATATCTTTATTACATACAACGTCGTAATACTTCATAAGATGAATTATAATAGTTACTTTGTAAATCTAACTATAGCTACATGTATTAATATAAAATGCTATTTCTAAAAAGTACATTAGAAACAGTATTTGTTTTATCAAATTTATTATGCACCAATTTCTTGATAGGATAGTAAGTATCTAATTTGTAGCTATATAAGAAACCATTTTAAAATATTTAAAAAATATAAAATCATCTTCATAAACAAATTTATTTTTATTGTATTATATATAAAAAAAAATATTTAAATATTGCCGAATTTTTGAGTTTTGCTTCACATTTACTTTGTGAGTGTGTGGTAAACAAAAATATAAACAAAAACCCAATTTTAGAATAAATATGCTTAACATTTGCAGTCATAACGTAAAGTAACATTTACTCTATGTTGTATAAAGACGTCTCTGCTTAACTTAGTCTTAAGTCTTAACTAAACCAAACAACTATAATTTATTTCAAATCAATCTTTTTTCCTTCCAGTTTTCCATAATTAGTACGCAACACACCCTAGTGATTTTAGGCCTGTTCATGAGCTTTAATAAAATTTGTTGTTTTAGGTCCTTAACAACGATACCTTTAAGACTCTTCTCCGAATATATACACGGTGTTCAAAATTATATGATCACTATTGCTGTCTTCTTTATTACTAAAGCTGCTAAATTGGATTAAATTAGGAAAATTGAAGCATGTTTTTAGTAGATTACAGCACTTCTTCAGGTCACAACTCATGAAAAGGTCGCTGAAGGCCTGACCAGAGAACTAGGAAGTGATAACGTAAAACAGATTAGAATGTACAATTTAAGACCCGCAGTGTACCCTAACTGTATCGGCCCCAGCGTCGTGCCAAGGAGGTGGCGAAGAAGGCTCCCGCCAGGGAGGTGGAGACGCCGGCGAAAGCCGGAATCAACTGTGCGCGCACTCTCCACTTTCATTCCTCTAGCGTAATTAAGGAAGTGGAAGCGTTTGTGATTGTGTTAAATTTACTGTTTTGATGTGATTTGTAGTGTAGTCTTTGATTGTTATTGTAAAGTGAAGTTCGTTGGATCGTTGCTTTGGCGTTTGTTGTTTATTATTACAGGTAAGAAATTAATGCTATTAACATTGAGTGGTGTATACGATGGCAGAGGATGAACATGACGTAGTTAGTTTCGTTAAACTAACCGTTCAGTCCGCTGTCAATAAAAGTAAATTAATATTGGAGACATTTTCTTGCTCTAATGTGCTTTTCAATTAAAATAGTTTAAAAAACAGAGGATGTAAGTTTTTTTTATTAAAGTTTATTTATTTATTTCTATTAAAGTATTAAAATTTTTAAAGTTGTTAAATAAATGTTTTTAGTTTGGAGTGAAAAGTTTATACAGACAATATATCTATATGGAGATTTCCTCTAATCCTCCATTCTATTATACATTATTTCTGCCAGGAATGGACTTGACAAAACCTTCTGGAAGTCAAGTTAAGAAGATTAGGAAACGAAAGGAAGAAGAAGGAAGAATGGTCGTGATGAGAAACAACTCTCAAAAGAAGATTGAAGCGGATGTGACCACAACAAAACTGCTTCGGTGGTAGAAACTGCTATAGAGCAAGACAGCCTCCTCACTCCATTACAGGTGGTTACTCACTTTGTTTCTGAAGAAGAAAATAATTCAAGTGATTTCAGAACGCGAACGAGTAGCCATTCTCCAGATCTCAGTGAAGCCTGTTTATCTAAAATAAATGAAGTGTCTACCCCAACTCATGTGAAACTATAAATACAGTATAAGGACCTCAAATTATGGCCGGAAAATTTTCGATCAGACGTCGTTCGTTGTATACGTGTTAAACGGGGCCCTCAAACGGTAGAGTTGAATACTACTTATAGATTCCCTTATTCCGATTATGGAAGGTACTTCTCTCCAAAATGGTTTTTTGAAAAACCTACCAAACGGAAAAAAACTAAAAAGGCAACGGTTATTGTACAGTCAGTCTAACGATAGGCTGTTTTGTTTTCGCTGCCTTCTTTTTTCCAAAAACGATAAAGATAAATCTCCATTCTCTAATTTGGAAACAGGTTTCAATCATTGGAAACATCTGAATCCACTCATTCACACTCACGAAACTTCGGCAGCTCATCTACACTCCTACGTGGCATGGAAAGACCTAGAAATTCGATTGAAAAGTGGAAATTCCATTGACGCAGACATCCAAAAGCATATACAAGCTGAAGCAAAAAAGTGGCACAACGTTTTTAAATGTGATGTAGATGTAATACTCCATTGTGCTAGGAACAACTTACCTTTAAGAGGAGGTTCTAAATCAATCAATGATAACAACTGTGGTGTGTGCGTTGGAACTTATTAGTCACTACAATGCTCAACTGTTTGAGCACATAGAAAGTATTAAATGCAGAAAACATGTTACAAGTTATTTTAGTTCTAAAATCCAAAATGAGTTCATAGAAATTTTGGGAAATAAGGTTCGATCTGAGATACTAAACAGAATAAAAAGTGCCAAATACTTCGCAATTATGTTTGACTGTACCCCAGATACAGCGCATTTAGAACAAATGAGTCAAATCGTCAGGTATGTCTACATTAATGGCGAGGAGTGTTCAGTAGAAGAAAGCATTATTGACTTTATCATAACTTATCAGAAAACTGGAAGAGGTCTATCAGAAGAAATATTACAAGAACTGAGCAAATACGGCTTGAACATTTAGAACTGTCGCGGCCAGGGCTTTGATAATGGTTCTAACATGGCAGGAAAATATGAAGGCGTTCATGCCCATATATGCCAAAAAAACGACCTCGCAATTTTTGTGCCTTGTGCAGCACACAGCTTAAACCTTATTGGTATGCATTTCACTGAAGTATCTGTTCTAATGACGGTTTTTTTTTTGAAAAAGTGCAACAGTTTTTCAACTTCTTCAGTAGCTCTACATCAAGATGGGAAGCTTTGCTAGATTGTCTTAAAACGACTCTCAAGAGGCACAGCGATACAAGATGGTCCTCCAGACGTCAAGCCGTAACAGCAGTTCAAAAGAACGTAGCATCTGTAAAAAGGATACTGTAAGATATGATCAACAAGGGCAACAAGGACAAGTGGAACACAGGAACAGCATCTGGTGCTACGAAAGTGTTGTGACATACTAATAAAACTTGACTGTGCAAGGAAAGAGTGTTACTCTTGATGCAGCATCAAGTTTGTTATCTGGTTTGGGGAAAAGCATTCAAAATTTACGTGATTAAGGGCTTAAAAAATACACAGGTAAAGCCAAAGATGTGTGTAATTCCATGTCCATTCAAAGTAATTTCTCCGTTCAGAGGAAAAGAAAAGTAAAAAGAATAGATGGGGACATTGCTGACAACGAGACACACTTACTCTCTGCCGAAAAATCTTTTAAGCTAGAAAGCTTTACAGTTTATGACAGAATAATGAGTGCAATAAAAACGAGATCTCAGATATATCACGATATTTCATCAGACTTTGGTTTCGTCTTAGGACGAGTACTGGAAGAAAGCTCTGTATCGTACCTTGAAAAATGTGCAGCAGATTTGGGTACCAAGTATAGCAGAGACATTGACGCTGTGAAGCTTGTTAATGAGGTAGCTGCTTTCAAGCTTAAAGTGAAAGAGCTATTGACAGACATTCTTAATGCTTCCCATTTAGATGTTTTGAAGTGTATTACAAAGTACGGACGAAAAGATGCGTATCTTAACATCGAAATAGCATTAGGGATATTTCTAAGTATGCCAGTGAGCGTAGCATCTTGCGAACGTAGTTTCAGTAAATTAAAGATGATAAAAAATTACTTACGTTCAACTATGGGTGAAGGCAGACTCAAATTTAGCTATGTTGTCCATAGAATACAACATAGCATCAAAACTTGACTTCGACAGCATAATCAACGAGTGTGCTTTGCTTAAAGCAAGAAAAGTAAATCTATAACTAAAACGAGGTAGCTGAGGTAGCTCGTAACTGTATTTTTATAACACTCGGAACTACTTTTCTTTTTTCATTTTCAAACATTTTTGGTAAATACTTAAGACTACAAGTATTACAGATTATAATGAGTGAAATATTTACGTTTGCTGTGTACCTATTGTTTTAAAAATCAATTTATTAAAATACGTTTTTTTAAATACGTCGTTTTGATTAACCTTCCATTATAAAATTTATTTGTCTTAATTTACTAAATATTTATTGATTCTATATGGAAAAATTTGTTGGAAGTTAAAGTAAATTTTAAGGGGGGAGATATCAGATAAGGGCACAACTTAGGCCGTTTGCCTATTCAGTGATCTAATCCTATAACAACTGTTACCACTTTGTTTCAGCTTAAATATTAGTAATTTCCAGATTATTTTCACTTCCTGCACTAACACTGTTATCACTTACACGTATTTGTATTACTGCTCACTTCACATCAAACTATGTTTTGTTTCTTTATTGTGTTATTTTGCACTATTTATGTTTTTTCGGTAATTTGTTTATTAATAAAATGATTCTCGCTAATGTAAACGTTTCGATAACGTAAAGACCTTTGGTTACATTAGTTCACGTTATCGAGCGTCTACTATTATATCTATGAAGTCAAATAAATTAATAATTTTTAAAAGTTTGTATAGAAAATTTTTGTGATACTCCGGTTGTTCAAAATAAAAAATACGAGAAGTCTACACCAAGTCGTTTTCATTTAAAAAAAAAATTATATTAAGAAATTTAGCTTACCTCAGTGTGCTTTTCCGGAATAGTATTAAAATTAAGTTTTCTTTTCAAAGTGAAACGGTCTCAAAAATTATTGAACGTAAAGTGTTTTTTGAAAATTACTACTAAACTTAAATCGTTCATACTACGTAGTAGCAACGTTGAGCTTCAACAATTTGTCAACTAATTTTTGCACCTTTCTTCGCTATATATAAATCGATAAAAACTCATACACGGAGAATTCTTTTTCAAGTTTTTACAATTTCTATAAGCACAACGATGGCACGCCACAGTATTACTTAATTATTTAAAGAAAACTATTACAATCTTGTTAGCAGCAGTACACTGCACAGTAACATAACAATCCAGTCTAATAGAAATATTTCAGTAAGCTTGATTTGAATATTTTAACGACGATACAGATGGAATCAAAAGTGTATGTAAATTTTTATGAAGTTTTAATGACCTCTACGAGGCTTCGCAATGCTGGAATAAGAAAGAAGAAAGAAAACTAGAATTATAGTGGACATAAATAATTTTCCAATTTTCATCAATGATTTAAATAACAACCACGTTTTTAATAAATAATTCAAACATCCTATTTGTAATTTAAGTAAACTTATTCTATAATAAAACTTCTATCAAAACAGCAGGTTGCGAACTAATTAGCAACTATCAAAGGCAAACTTATCTTTACAAATAAAGTAAAGGAAATTGGTAACAATGTAAAAAACCTACATGAAATCAAACTTGAGAACAGCTCAATTATAAATTCTTAGCTTTTATGTCGAACAAATTATTCAACCGTTATTGAATTATTAAGATCAGAGAAAAAACTTTGAATTTTGTAACGCTTTTTCTGTTTATTAATTATTAATTAATATAAGTTTTTAAAAAATATTGTTTTCAAATACACCTTAAAATGCATTAGAAAATAATTCGGTTTGAAACAATAAAAAGTTTCTGTTTTACAGGTAACAAAATTTAAACTTTAAACACAAAGTACTAATTTAAAACTAAAATAAATACAGTAATTTTCAAACAGTTAAATTTAATTAGTCTTTACTTAAATTTAGTTTCTTAATTAATAAAGTACAAGTGAAATGAAAATGTTTTTTTTTAATTTCTCCAAAGTTAACAAAATGTAGGAATTTTATTGTTAATAAAACTTTAATAAAATCCTGTTATTAAAAGTTTTACTGAAGAAATTTATTTTATAAATCACATGGTTTATATAATAATGTTTAAAAATAACCAATATTGTGTCTCACAGTATACACCTACTCAATAATCTATATTAAAGTTTCATTATTTATTATTTTATAAGCTATAAGAAAACTATCGTATAGTCAAACTACGTCATTGTTTTACAATTAAGTTCTGTTTCTTTTACAAATTTAAATTTGTTTTAAAACTGCAGTGTTTTTATAAAATGTAAAGCTTTTTAAAAACGCACCTTTTGAAATTGCGTATGGCGAGCATTTACCTATCTAAAAGTATAGCACTTTAAACTTTTGGCAATAAAAATTAGAATAATATTTTTTAAATGTTAATTGAATATTTTTTATACTCACTAATACTACAAAGTTTAAAGTTTGTATTAACTGATTAGTTGAGTATAAAAAGTAACAAGTATGTTATCGATAAAAGAACGTTAACATTTTTGAAGTTCAATGTAATGCCATAACTTTGTTTTCTTTGTTATTACAATTTGAAATATAGTATATTGATTGATATAATTTGTGTGTGTGTGTGTGTGTGTGTGTGTGTGAATTCAGTGTTTTAATTATTTTATTCTGGTATTGGTTACCAGAAAATCAGGTACCTCGTGTTGGACAAGAATAAATTGTTACGCTGGTCTTCTTCCCGTAATGTGAAGATGGCAGTATTGAGAAGATTATTCAAGCAATAAGCAATTAACGCGTGTCAGATAAATATACGGAGTATAACCTTGTACGTGACTTTAGTGTAAACAAGTGTGTGAAGTTCTCCACGGATTTTATCTTATCTTCGTGTAAGTGATAGTGCTATACATAAATTATAATGTAAGTGTTTTAATAAATATCCTTAGATTTAATTAGTTCGGTTAGTTTAAACGTGTATGTATTTGTCCGGTCAAATTAGACAAAAAAATAAGAGTGAAGGTGCATAAATTCCCATCAAGCTGAAAGTGAGTAAAATTTTTAATACATAATTAAAAACAACACTTCAAAACTCCCCATCGTTCCGGTACGAGGAAAAAATTTGACTCGAGGTCAAAGGTCAAAAAAATGGGTTTTTCGCGATTTTCTGCAAAACGGTAAGTTTTATCGCAAAATCACCTCAAACACAAAATGTAGATCATAAAATTATCTATAAAAAGAAAGAAGAAGAAGATCAACAAGAAAAAGTAATTGAAGGTTATGAATCGCACGAATAAATTTTTTTACTACTTTTCAATTTCCATCGCTTTTATAAATTCCAACCCTTGCGAATATCTGTTATAGTTTCCAATTAAACAAATAGTTTCTGCAATAGTTTCCAATTAAACAAAATCACAACAGACCTCTGGAATAAGCCTACGGGGAAAACCACGTTAAAATAAAACGTGCTAAGTACACTACCTCAGAGGTGGCGTGGAAACGTGTACATATTATAACGCTTACAACTCTTTGATTCGTTATATCTCAGAAACGGTGGCTTTTAGGGAAAAAATTATTAATACCTTTTTTATAGATAATTTTATGATCTACATTTTGTGTCTGAAGTAATTTTGCGATAAAACTTACCGTTTTGCAGAAAATCGCAAAAAACCCATTTTTTGACCTTTGACCTCGACTCAAATCTTTTCCTCGTACCGGAACGATGGGGAGTTTTGAAGTGTTCTTTTTAATTATGTTTTAAACAATTTTACTCACTTTCAGTTTGATGGGAATTTATGCACTTTCGAATGTCTAAATTGACCGGACTATAGTATATATAAATTAGTTTTAGTTAATAAAATTCGTTACAAGTGGTGTTACAGTGCGCGGTCGTGATTTATAGTGTTTATTAAACTTTTTCTTTTAACAAGTGCGTGATTGCGATATTAATTATATTCGTTCCTGTACAATAGTGGTTTAATATTAAGTCGATCGTTATTAAAATCTTGTGTTATACAAAAACTGCATTTTAACCCATTAGCGCCCACCGTACTATTTTTAGTACAGCAGTTTAGTCGGCCATATTTAATCAGCATGTAATTAACAACGGATTTCTCTCACAGGAATGCATTCGTGTGTCTTTAGGCTTTGTGCTCACGCGGTTTCAATTTATTCAGTGCAGTGGTATTGTTTTAGTAAGCGTTTTAAGTGCACCAATCTTATTTCTTCTATGCAAATGGGTGAGTGTTGCATTTTTGTTACTTTTTTTTATGTTTAGGGTTTATGATACAATAAATTGTAACGTATTACACAAACTAGAAGGATCAAGGTTTAAAATGACTCAAGAATTTATAATTTGTGATGTATAGTTTATGAATAACGGTTCCTAGAACTTTACTGTACCAAAAATAGTACAATGGGCTCCACAGGTGCTAAAGACGCATTTTTTTGGTTTATGCAGATCCAATTCCTCCTGTATCCTTTTATGGTCGTGGAACATTTTCAACGCTTTAAGAAGCTGTGGAAGCAGTTATTGAGCTTGATTTGTCGTCTACAGAAAATGTACAGTTGATAGCAATTCCTCCTAGCCCGGATCCGGAGACGGACTGTGAGGAGTTTGACGAAGACGACCTTCTAAATGATTGATATTCAAGAAGTTCAAATGGGGTCGAAGAAGGTAGCTTCTAAGTGGTCCAAACGAGCTCCAAAATATTCGTGGGGAACACTAAACCCGATAAGTGTACAAGCTAAAGTGGCCGAACTGAAGGCAGAATTCGAAGGTAAAACACCGGTGACAATTTTTGAACGACTGTTCAATGACGATGTCAGAAAACTTATAATTTCGGAATCATTTAGTTATGCGCATCAAAAAAACTTCCATCAGTTTTGTTTAGACGAGGCATCTCTGAAAGCATTTCTAGGTATACTTATTTTTACCGGATATCACACCCTTCCGCGACAACGGCTTTACTGATCAACAGACGAAGACCTTGCAGTACCGTGTGTTTCAAAGGCCATGTCACATAACAGATTTCTAGAAATCAAACGTTATCTACATTTTAACGATAACTCAAGCGCCTCAACTTCAAACGATAAAATGTTGAAACTTCGACCTCTTATGAATTTGCTAAACAAATCATTCATTCAGTTTGAAATACTTCATCAGGATTTGTCTATTGACGAATCAATGGTGAAATATTTCGGCCGTCACTCTTGTAAGCAGTTCATTCGCGCTAAACCGATTAGATTCGGATATAAAAATTTGATGTTGTGTAGTACAGATGGATACTGCTACAAGTTTGATACAAACTGTGGCAAAAACGCGCTAAGTAATGGAGATGGCCCATTAGGTACACGTGTTGTTCTCAACCTTCTAAAAGTTGTGGACAATCCAGAAGAGCACCGCGTTTTCTTTGACAATTTTTTTTCATTATCGATTTATTGGTCCAGCTAAGACTACTTGGCTTTCGAGCAACTGGGACAGTTCGCGAAAATCGCACCAATCGATGCCCATTAGTTTCAAAGAAGGAAATGGCAAAGAAAGAACGTGGGGCTACGGATTCGCGTTTTGATGTAGCAAACGAGATATTGTGCGTGTCGTGGAAGGACCATAGTGTGGTTTGCGCAATAACAAACTTTGACACTATCCAACCCACAAAACCTGTAAGTCGGTATTCAGCACAAGCTAAAGCGAAAATATCAATCGCAAGACCAAGATTGCTTGGTAGCTATAACGATGGCATAGGTGAGGTTGATCGGCATGATCAAAATACAAATGTGTACAGAATCTCCATAAAAGGGAAAAAGTGGTATTGAGTTTTGTTCACCCAAATGGTAAATACAATTGTGGTAAACGCATGGATTTTGCATCGTTTAGCAAATGAAGAGTCAATGGATTTATTGGAGTTTAGCCGCCAAATTGCCAGAACATATCTTCGACTGACGCAGAAAAAAATCCCTGCTCCATCGAGGCAACTTCCAGCAACCGTTCCCGAAAGTGTGGTACAAGATCCTGTAAGGCACTTTGCAGTAGCAATGAGCAGTCAGCTTCGATGCAAGTTGTGTAACATGAGAACCACAAGAAAAGGCAACAAATGTAACGTTGCTCTCTGCACCACTAAAGATCGAAGCTGTTTTTGCACTTTCCACAACACAAACAGTTCTTGATTTTATGTTGTACTTATATACATAATACCATTGCGCTTTCAGTACTATATGCATTTAACAATAAATCTGTAACAAAAAAAAAACAACTGCACCGTTTTTTTTTAAAAAAAAGTGTAATGTAGAGATCTCAAGAGCCCACTGTACTATTATTAGTACACATAAATATAATTTGTTTAAATATTATTTAACACCTTTTCCTGCTTGTACGTGTCTAATGTGATAGTCAATAAATACAAAAATGGGAGAAAATTCGCAGAAAATGGAAGCAAAGTTTCACAAAAATTCTAGAAGTCTAAAAGAAGAGATACGAACGAGCATAGAAAACCAAATTAAAATTGTTCAAGAGGAAACCCAAGCAGATATGCTACATTTGAAAGAAGAAATTTGCGAATCTCTGAATGAGAAAATAGAAGCAATAGAGGACAAATTAGAAGATAGAATAAAACTGCTTGAAGCGCCACGAGCGAAGATTTAATAATGAACCATCGGGAAGAATCCACTCAACAGTTCAAAGTTGTACCTCCGAATTTTGATGGTAAAGTTCCATGGTCAACCTACTACAAGCAGTTTAAAGCCGCAGCTGTTGGAGCAACAAACAGAAAGCAACGTCTTTAATAGCGTCCTTACGTGGAGAAGCTCTTGGAATCTTGCAAACCATTCTTCCTACAAGAAAATTACGAACTTTTAATTTCGCGTTTAGAAATGAGATATGCAGATGCTCATCTTCAACAAGTGTATTAAGCTCAAATTAAAAGTCGGGTTCAGAAAGCTGCCGAAAGTCTTCAAGAGTTTGAGGCTGACATCGCTAGATTAACACGGCTGGCGTATCTTACAGCACCAGATACCTTCTTGGAGCAGTTGCCTATTCAAACCTTTATAGACAGCCTCCGAGACAACGAAACGCAGCAGACTCTCCGGTTAGCACGACCAAAGACATTAGATGACGCTTTAACCCATGGCTTGGAGTTCGAGGCGGCTAAACAAGCGTTGCTCCGAGGCAGTCATAGACTCTGCTGTGCTGCAGAAGTTTTCGCGTAGACACTAGAAAGCATCGAAGAGATAGCGCGACGAATACTTCGGGAAAAAGGAATGACAACTTTAAACTGCGGTGAAATAGGCCATGTACAACAGCATCGTACTAAATCTAAGAAGAAGACAAGAAGAGCGCTCGAAAATTTAGAACGAGGCGACCAAAAGAGACAAAAAATAATCTTGTCTGGCCAGGCTCCAGAGATTACCATTCAAATGACGTCGCCTACAAAGCAATTGCACGTTTATCTCGATAGCAAGATCAATGAAAGAAGTGTTCAGTTACTGGTTGACACTGGAGCAACGAAAACCCTCATTCGTGCTGACATGTTAGTGGAAAACGAGAAGACATCACCAGTAACAGTGCAACTTCGAACGGCGACGGGCGAAGAAATACCTACTAATGGACAAGTCAAAGTAACCATTGGTTTGGGATATTGAGTACTCAACCATCAAGTACTGGTAGCCGGCATCACGGAAGAAGTTATCCTGGGAATGGACGTGATAAAAAAGTATGGGTTCCATTTGGATATGAAGAACAATGTCCTGAACTTCGACAATAAAGGAATTCCTTTTCATTCGTCAGAGAATGCAGCCGTGCGAGTCTTATTGAGTGAAAACGTGACTCTGCCTGCAAGGACTAAAAGTTTGGTGATGGTACGCTTGGATGGAAGTTTCCGGGAAGGCTGTATAAGCACGATTAAACTAATGGAGGGCGGTTTAGTTGAAAAAGGGCCACTCGTTGGCAGAACTAAAGTTCGAGTAAAAAATACGATACCAGTAAGGATCTTAAACATCAACTCAGATCCTGTAACGTTGAAAAAAAAGACCATGGTAGGCCAAAGCACGCCAGTATCTCAAACTGTGAGATGCGTGAAGTCTGACGAAGATAAGTCGCCGAAAAAGTGTCCACAACATCTATTGGACATTCTTACCACCAAATGCCAAAACCTCAGCCAATACCAGCTGGCTAAAGTTAAAGTGTTGATCCAAGAGTTGAAAGATGTGTTTGCGCTGGAGAGTGGTTCCAAAAAGAACTAACGCGGTGAAACATAAAATTAATACCAGAGACGCTCGGCCGATACGAGAACATCCACGCAAACTTCCTTTGGCAAAAAGAGAAGAAGCCGAACAAATAATTACGGATATGGAGAGAAAAGGCGTGATTGAACCTTCAAGTAACCCATGGTCATCCCCAGTGGTACTCGTAAAGAAGAAAGATAGATCAACGAGGTTTTGCGTAGACTACAGACAACTAAACGACGTGACCAAAAAGGACAGTTACCTTTTACCCAGAATTGACGATACGTTAGACACCCTGTCAGGATCCCAGTGGTTTTCCACGTTAGATTTAAAGAGCGGTTACTGGCAGGTAGAATTGAAACCCAACGATCGTGAAAAAACAGCTTTTACAATCGGAACTGGTTTATGGCAGTTCACTGTGATGCCCTTCGGCCTGTGTAACGCTGCTGCAACATTCGAGCGTTTGATGGAAACCATCTTGCGCAGAATGTCTTGGAAGACGTGCTTGGTTTACCTATATGACGTGATCGTGGTTAGAAGTTCGTTTGAAAAACACTTGAACAATTTGAAGGAAGTGTGGGGCTAACCTCAAACTGAGTCCAAAGAAGTGCCACGTATTTAAGAAGGAAGTGCAATACCTTGACCACGTCGTATCTAGAGATGGAATAAAGGCTGACCCAGACAAAGTCCGAGCAGTGCAAGAATGGCCAAGACCAATCATCAGGTCCGAAGTTTCCTTGGGTTGTGCACCTATTATAGACGATTTGTGCCCGGATTTGCTAATATTGCCAAACCTTTGACGAAATTGACGGAAAAAAGAGCAGAATTTAGATAGAACGAAGACTGCAAAAATTCTTTCCATCAACTAAAACAGGCCCTAGTCACTTTGCCGATTCTGAGTTATCCAAAAGAAGATGGAAAATTTGTTTTGGATACCGACGCAAGCAATCTGGCCATAGACGCGGTCCTTTCGCAGGTTCAAGATCGACAAGAAAAAGTTATCGCGTATTTTAGCAATGTTTTCTCCAGCCCAGAAAGGAATTATTGCGTGACTAGGAGGGAGCTGTTAGCAGTCGTCAAGTCCATCGAACATTTCTACAAATATTTGTATGGACAAAAATTTTTACTGAGAACAGACCACGCGGCTTTAAAATGGCTACTGCAGTTCCGTAACCCGGAAGGACAAGTGCCAAAATGGATCGAGAGACTGCAAGAGTATGACTATGACACAGAACACCATGCCGGCAGCAGTCATCGGAACGCTAATGACTTGTCTAGAAGACCATGTTCGGCGGACTGCAGCCATTGTTCGCGACTGGAAGAAAAAGTTGAATGCCTCTGGAGAACTGCTGTGGTTGATGATGAGTGGGAACCTGAGCAGTTACGTCGCGAACAAGAAAACGATCCTAAAATAAGACTACGTGGACTGGAAAGAAAGCAGCCGACGACCAACCTGGGAAGAAGTGAGTGCTTTGGACAGAAACGTCAAAGCGTACTGGGCGCAGTGGGACTCCTTGACAGTAGAAGACGGTCTTCTTAAGCGATCCCTAGTGCCGAGGGCACAGAAAACAGACTACAATTGGTAGTGCCGAAGAGCAAGGTGTCAGAAGAGTTGAAGCATCTCTACGATGGTACATCAGGAGAACACTTCTACTGGATGAACTGCAAAGAAGACGTCAAGAAATGGTGCTGTAATTGCACGGTCTGCGCATCAGGAAATGGTCCAGCGAGAAAGCGCAAAGTACCCATTAAGCAATAAAATGTAGTAAGCCCTTTAAAAAGAGTAGCGATTGACATCGCAGGGCAGTTGCCAGAATCCGATTCGGGAAATAAATACATCTTGGTAGCGATGGATTATTTCACGAAATGGAACCAGGCTTACGCCATACCCAATCAAGAAGCAGCTACAGTCACAGACGTATTAGTAAAAGAGTTTTTCTGCCGGTTTGGAGTTCCGTTGGAATTACACTCCGATCAAGGCCGCAACTTTGAGTTTGGGCCGTTTCAAGAAGTTTGCCGACTTTTGGGAATTAAGAAAACTAGGACGACGGCTCTCCATTCTTAATCTAATGGCATGGTTGAACGGATGAATCGAACAATGGGCAAGTACTTAGCTAAGGTAGTGTCCGAACACCAAAGAGACTTGCATGTTCGGTCGCGAGATACGAGTGCCATGCGATCTTCAATTTGGAGCAAGACCGGAAGAAGAAGTTGCTGGAAAAGATTACGTCAGCAAGCTGACCAGGAGGCTAGACAAAATACATGAAGAGGTCCGTAAAAACACACAAATTACCAGCGACAGAATGAAGACCAGATATAATGTCAAGGCGCAAAGTGGTGGGTTTCAACTTAGCGACATGGTCTGGTTGTATAATCCCCAAAGGAGACGTGGTTTGTCGCCGAAGCTGCAAAGACTATAGTAGGGCACTTATGAAGTTGTGCAGCGTATTAATGACGTTATATCACATCCGAGAACCACCCAGAGGCAAGCCAAAAGTGGTCCAAGTCGATCGTCTAGCCCCGTTTGCTGACGATAACCACAATACACAAACTCAGGTCCAAACCAGAGTAATTAGCAGCAGAACCAGGGATTAAATCGAAGGAATGGAGTTCGAAAAATTTATGAGCTTATAAGGAGGTTCTGGAAAGGCTAGGTTCGAAGTTACCACCGAGGAACAACAATACCTATTCCAAACTCAAAAAGATTACGCCAACGCACATTGCGTGAGCGAGGATTTTGACATGTCACGAGGGGTTGCAGTCGTGTTTAAAAAGAAGTTTGAGCAGCTAGATGAATTACGAAGACTCAAGAGAGAAATGGAGTTCCATCATGTTAAGAAATTGGCAGTACCCAAGCTTGGTTTTAGCTTAGATCAAAGTTGGAGGACAGTTCGAAACATGTTGGAGGTCGCTTCCGAGGAACAGGCGTTTAAGTGTTGGTCTGTAGTTACCAACCAAGAAGAATATCGGGTCAGGAAAATTGACTGTTACTTTAATGGCCAAGGAAGTTCCCGAAATGGAAAAAGCTGCCGCTATCGCCACGATCCTTTTTACCGGTGTCGCATCCAATCTCCTGTTCTGAAACAGAAAAAGTCCTAAGAATGGGGCAGTGAAACGTTCGAGAAGTTATTCGCAACTTCGAGAGCCTTCGCGAGGTTTTCTAGAACATTTTCCGAAGGATGTGGAACACACGGGAACGTTTTGCCAAAATGTATAAATACTGTGCAAACAAATCCAAGGTCAGTTATTATCGTAATGCGAAGATGTCAGTGTTAAGAAGATTCTTCTTCTTTAAGTCCCATCTCCGCTACGGAGTTTGGAAATCATCGTGGCGATTATTATTTTGGATGCTGCTGCCCGAAACAGCTGGGTGGAGTTACAGTTGTACCATTCCCGCAGGTTACGTAACCAAGACATTCTTCTTCGTCCAACACTTCGTTTGCCCAGAATTTTTCCTTGCATGATAAGTTTTAGCAGGTCGTATTGCTTTCCCCGTATAATGTGGCCAAGATATTGAAGTTTACGACTTTTGATATCCGTGACGAGTTCTTCTTCATCTTTATTTACTCTCCTCAGCACTTCCTTATTTGTAATTTTGTCGGTCCACGGGATTTTAAGAATTCGTCTGTATATCCACAATTCGAAGGAGTGTAACCTTTTTGTTAGGTACTTGTTTAGTGTCCATGCTTCCATTCCGTATAACAATACGGAATAGACATAGCATTTTACCAATCTTAATTTGAGAGGTAACGTCAGATTTTTGTTGCATAAGACACATTTCATCTTTAAGAATGTATTTCTTGCCTGTTCTATTCTAGAAAGAATTTCAGGTGCGTTTTCATTTCTATTGTTAACCGTCGTACCCAAATATCTATATCTTTCCACTCGTTCTATTTGTTCTCCTTGAATACAGAGGTTTACGTTGTCAATGCTTCTTTTTGAGATGATCATGAACTTTGTCTTGCTGGTATTTAAACTTAGGCCATATTCCTCACTAACTACCGCCACTCTATTCATTATTTTAGTTAAATCTTCTAATGTTTCTGCCATAATAATGGTATCATCGGCATACCTAATGTTATTAATCGGTATTCCATTAACAGTTATACCAGCAGATTCACCTGTGATTGCCTTATCAATTATATGTTCTGAGTAAAAGTTAAAGAGTGTCGGGGATAATATGCACCCTTGTCTTACGCCTCTCTTGATCTCGATCTCTTCCGATACTCTTTGATCCACCCGTATGACCGCTTTTTGGTTAAAATATAAGTTAGAAATAATTCTTATATCGCGTGTGTCTATTTCCTTATTTCGAAGGAGCTCTAAGAGAATATCGTGTTTTACTTTATCGAACGCCTTGTTGTAGTCAATAAAACATACGTAGACATCTTCGTTCATGTCGAGGCATCGTTGCATAAGTATATTATAAGCTACTAGGGCTTCACGTGTTCCCAAACCCCTTCTGAAGCCAAACTGAGTGTTTCCTATGTGTTCTTCCAGCTTTAAGTACAATCTGTGGTGTATGATCTTCAGAAACAGTTTAAGTGTGTGGCACATTAAGCTAATTGTCCTATAATCACTACAGTGTCGTGGTTTATTTTTCTTGGGAATGGCTATAAATGTGGAAACAAGCCATTCCTTTGGGATTATGCCTGTTTTATAAATACTGTTGAATAGTTCTTCTAGTAGCTTGATATGGGTATCTTCTAACAGTTTAAGTATTTCAATCGGCAAGTTATCTGGGCCGGCTGGAAGATTATTCAAGTCTAAATAAATAAGTGATTAACGCGTGTGCGATAAAGATACGGAGTACGTGACTTTGATATAAACAACTTTCGGTGTTTAGATAAATAGAAGTTATCTTCGTGTAAGTAGTTTAAATGTGTACATATTTTTAGTAGTTTAAACAAATTAGTTTTAATAATAAAATTTGTTACAATATTTTTGTAGAATGATTCTGTGGGATAATGAAAACCCCCTCGAAAAACATTTGAATACTGAGATAGTACAGACAGCACGTTTTTTAACATATACCATTAGTGTAATCCTTTTACACGTGATATAATTTCAAGGTCATAATGAAAATTTTATTACCAGTTTTTCTTTTTCTGACGATCTTATATCTGTAAGCCAGTTACCAGCTTCTCGAATAATGCACAAAGTCAATAAAAAACTATCAAAACATCTAAAACAACATACATTTCCAAACAATACTGTTGGGTATCCAAAATTTAAAAAAATATGTTTTGCAATTGCAAAATTTCATGGGGTCACTTATTGTGTCGATGATGTCACTAAATTTACAACTTCTTTTCAAAAAAAAAACTTAAGCTTATTAATAATTAAGGTTACCATCTTTAGATATTTTTAATTAGAGATCTAACCGTTTCTTAAGAGATATCTTTCAATACGAAGATAAGACTTTGTCACTGCTTGTCTAAGCTGTTCCTAAAGAAGCTCTATTAAGTTCAGGCTTAGACTGCAAATTGGCTACTCCAAAACTTGAATATTAGCATAACTTAAATATTCCTAATCCACATGCCTTCTTGCAAAAACCATTTTGTTTCTTTGGTGATCTACAGACAATCTGGCCGTAGTAGATGCTACCCTGTCTTTTTCAGCCCTTTATTCCAAATTTTTGAACCATACGATATAAAAGCAGCAGTTTTGTTAGTAATTGCTTAAAGTTAGTGCTTAGAAAGATAGTAAAATATATACAGTATGCTTGATGTAGATTTTGCTTTTTCACATCAGAGATAGTGTATAAAGCAACGGATACATATAATATTGGAAGTATTAATGTATACTAATTTTTTATTGTTAAAATCGGAAAGGGATGGTTTCTGCTGGATTACTAATTCGTCTCTTTCCAGTAGTTGCCACGACTGGTTAAACGCAGTAGCGTCTAACTCTATTTTAATTTTTATTAACAGAAACGTGTTTTCTTTAAATATCATGAGAGCGATCTCGCAAAAACTATATCTAACATTAAAAATAAAAGAAAATATACAAATTCAACTACAAAAAAACTCGAAAACAAAACTACGTTAATACGCAAAATGGAAGTTTCTACCACTGGATTATAAAAATAGCTAGAACCAAGATTCCTTTAGTCGCAAATGGCGTAATCTATACTATTGAAAAAAACAATAAATTTACTAATAACAAACCAGCAAAAAAATGGTTTAATTTGTTCATCAAACGCCACAAAGATTAATTAATTAAGAGAGGATCGGAAATATTATCTAATACTAGAGTTTCCGTAATAGAACAGCAAATACGCTCATGGTTTACCAAAGTGAAAAGTCAAAAAACTTTTTTACAGTCTTGGAACATCCATCTTTAATTGCGACAAATCCGTTTTTGTATTGTGTCCCAAAAGTGGCAAAGTGATACCGCCAAGAGGTGAAGTTCGGACAAAAAATCTCTCACTGTATCTATCTATATCAGTTTTGAAGGGAAAGTATTTCCACCATTTTTGGTGTTACCACACTAGCAAATTCCAAAGGGCATAATACAAAATATTCCTAGTCTAAACTGGGATGTGGGCAAATCTGAGATCATATAGATGAATGGTCAAACGTTTTTTGAAGTTATCGCCAACGTGTTTAATCTATGGCTAGTATCGGAAAACCAATAATTTAGTTTTTTAAATGGGCATACGTTTTATAATGCATGTTAGTTTTGTGAACAAAATGAAATTGAAAGCGAAGACCACGCGCAAAAGAAAACACAAGTGAGGTTACTGTGTTGTCTGGCTTGAAAATCATTCCCAGTAATGCTTCTTAATTTTTTTAGTAACATTTTCACTACTAACCGTTTCTCAAAAAAACGTTGATAGATTCTCACTCAAATTAGTCACTTATTACTGATCGTCCTTGGATACCACAAACATGGAAGATTCCCACTCTAACTAAAGATCAGTAGGGTGTGAGTGAGTTATTCAAAAAATCTCTGATTTCCACCCTAAATGATTTTTATCGTTTGCTTTCCTTTAAAAAAATATTAAAAGGAATACTGACGAATAAGGAAAAACGTTAGGATTGGATGAAAGATTTAGACGCAAATTTCAGACACTAGCGTAAATAAGCTTGTGCCGCACTATGAAAGAAGTAGTTTTAGATACATTTAAGTAAATACTAAAAAAAAACGTATTTTTATGATTGATTAAAATTTCATTTCTGGACATATCATCTGACGAATAATGTAGATTACGTTTAAAAGCTTCACAGTTTTTATTTTTTTAGAAAGTCCAAGATAAGTAAAACATCTAAAATAAATATCAATCGTAAAATCGGAATTCTGGACTTAGTAGTACAAACATGTACTTGCTTAAAAGAATTTATCATTGCCATTTACTGTAGTAGAAAATAATACAAAACACGCGACCCTTCTCCTCCGCATTACGTTTAAACGCAACAACAGATAAAGGTTTTCTACTAAAAATAAACTGATATCGCACGGTTCATTAAAGTTCGGGAGCAAAATTCCTACGTATCAAATAAAATCATTAGCTAAAATATACGCTTTTAGCCAAAGCAAATTGTTTAAGAGCATCGGCGCAATATACGAGAAGAAAATGTCTTTACATTACCTGTAGTGGTGTATTTCCCTCAGGAGGTTGAGCCGCAGGATGTGGAGGGTACAACTGCGCGAGACACATTACAGCTTCATTGCAAAACTTCAGGCCCATTACTTCTTCGTCTTCCCGTCCGTACCTAAAAGCATCACGAAGTTAAAAGGTTTTCCATAAATTGTTTTAATAAAATATAGCTTGATTATTGTGTAGGAAAAACGCTTTTTGTATTTTTCCAGACTTTACGTTGATTCATGTAAATAAAAATTTATGTACCTATGTTAATTAAAGTATTCTCTTTACGTTCGTACTAACGTCAAACAAAATAAAAGAACTATATACCACGAATTCTGAAGACGAGAATAGTGTATTTACTCAGCTATTTAACTCGCGTACAGCAATATAAAAATTAATGAGAATTACTCATACAGAATACTGAAAATAATAAGAATTAAGTCGACAGTAAAGACTCGCACACTAAATAAATAAATTTATATTATTTTGCAGACATCAAATGGTCTTTATGACCAAAATATATTTTACCCAAGAGGAAGATTTTATAAATAGCAGCAACCATAGCAGTTATATTAGAGCAATATTCGTGTAAAAACTAAAGCTAAAAAATACGATAAGTTTAAAGGATCAAAACAAAAAAACAAATATAACAAGAAACAATTACCGAAAAAACGCAACGTCGTTATGATATAGTCAAATCAAACAAAATTTAAAAAAAAACCATGATTATCCTCAAATTAAGTTTAAAATAAATGATACAACTAGAAAAAACATTTTTTTTCAAAACAAAAGAGTAAATCAAATATTGGTGAGAAAAACGCCTGTTAAAAACACACAACCAACTTTGATTAAATTACCTAAGCAAATGATTATAATCTAATACTATAATTGAATTGCCGAACAGATGGAAACAAGCACCTCCCACAAATGCGTTTGTAAACGGTTAATTCATAGTACGCGGTACATTTACATTAAAAGTTTGACGAAAATTTCTTCGCGGAAAACTATACCAACAGGTTGCAGAACTGAATACAACCCGCGACTTAGCAAAAGAAGCCATACCAATGCTACAAAGATAAAAGCAATTGCTTTCTCTAAAGAAATCATTGCTGCTGGTCTTCACCTGGTGAATGCTATCTCAGAAAAAAGACGTAGGAAATGGACTCATATGTTAAAAAACATGAAACAAAGTCGTAGGTAAGAGTGGCAAGTGCTAAAGAACCTTAGTGGCAATCCCACTGCCACACTCCAAAATTACACTCAAGTTACTGTCAATCAGATAGCCACGCAACCGTTCTTAACCAACAAGACCCAAGGCATAAAAACTTGAATAAATGTCTCAAGGCATACCTAATTAAACCAATTGTCTCCTCTCACTTTTTCATACCAAATAACGAGAGAACGCCATAAAAATCATCAAACCAAACCGATATGCTGGCCCTAATACGTTAGGAATAGAGCAAATAGCAAACCTTAGCACGACAGCCAAAGCATGGGTTGTAGCAATAATAAACACCTGCATCTAATAAAAACAAATTCGAAAGATATGGTGGAAAACGGAAGTTACAGCTATCTTAAGACCCGGAAAAGATCCGAAGGACTCAAAAAGCTACCGCCCTATCTCATTTCTATGTCATAACTACAAATTCTTAGAGACGATAATCCTCACCAAAATCAGAAACAGCATCAAATCAAATCAAATCCTGCTGTTGGTAAATCCTTAACCGAATACATTGAAGATGAGAGAAAGAAAATAACAAAAGTCGCTTCACAAATTTGTCTGCGACCTACGGTACAGTAATCCACACTCTTCTTTTCCCCAAAGCATACAAACTCACCAAGGACTACGGCCATTTTTAAACTAGTATGTCACTAGTAGAACTCTCACTTTTGCTTTTTTGTTTATGTTTCCTATTCCGCTTGTTGGCATTTAAGTTTTATAGTAAACTTTCCGATCTGGTCCAGCAGTTACGTATTCGTTCTGTAATAAACTACCATATCTTCTTTCATTCTTTTGTTTCTTCTACTGAGAGAAGAACAAAACAGACATCTACATCTACACTTATCTTCCTCCATCTCTCTCTTATCATTGTCTCTCGTCTTTCTTACTGTTTATTTTCCTTTTTCTTTTGCTCCTTAAAGGTCGCCTTTAGTGCAACTGTGTGTTTCGTTTTTTTTTTCTAAGTCTTAGTTGCTTAAACACTTTCTTTCTTTTCTTTTTAGTAACTTTTCTTTCTAGTGTTCACTCAACTACGTTTCTTTTCCTTTTCTTTTTTCTCGGTTACTGCTCTTGCTTGATTGGGCTCCGTCGATTTTTATTTTGTTGTGCTTGGTTTGAAACTTGGAATCGGCTGCAAGGTGTTTTTTTTACCTAATTCCACTTAGTCGGAATTATTTATGTTGTCAGTTACTGTTAGGGTATTCCTTTTTTTTACATTTCCTTTGTTAGGATTTACTCATTTGTCCTTTGGCTTTGGGTTCCAGTGTGACATTCCAACATAATGAGGAACGACTTAAAGCTTCTTATTGGTTTTTATGTACTCTTGATTCTTTTTTTTTGTTTCGTTTTGTTATGCGGTTTTGATTTTACTTGGATTGGTACATTTAAGTAGTGTTTAGCTTTTTTGGACTTTGTGGTTGTGACTTCGAATCTTGGATTTCTTTCTCTGCCGTTTAGGTAGTCCGACTTGTTGTTTGAGATTTCTTTCTTAGTTTTGATTTTTGTATCTGTAGGATCTGTTTGGTTCGTTTAGTAGAAAAATTTCATACCGTCTTAGTTTTTCTTTTTGACTGTTTTTCTTTCTAAATCTACATATTACCATTCAAAATCTGCTAAGTAGTGATACTTGGTTTTTCTTTTTACTTTTTGAGTTTCATTAATTTTAGGAATTATATTCAGGGTTGGATATGTTCCTGTTTCTTTATCTTATCTTATCTACAAAAAGCATTGCCAATGTACAAAAAAGAAACTGTGTATATATTGTTTTGGGCTTTATGACCAAAGAGGAAGATTTTATATGTCAGCAACCATAGCAATTATATAACAACACAATTCGCTTAAAAACTAAAATTAGTAGTAGAACAATGCTAAAAAACACAATAAGTTCAAAGAATCAAAACAAAAAAAAAACAAATAAAACGAGGAACAATTACCGTAAAAAGGCAACGTCGTTATGATATAAACAAATCAAACAAAATTTTAAAAAAATCTATGATTATCCTCAAATTAAGTTTAAAATAAATGATACCATTAGAAAAAAAACATTTTTTTCAAAACCAAAGAGTAAATCAAATATTGGTAAGAAAAATGTCTCTTAAAAACCCACAACCAACTTTCATTAAATTACCGACGCAAATGATTATAATCTAATACTATAATTAAATTGCCGAACAGATGAAAACAAGCACCTCCCACAAATGCGTTTTTTTAAATTTTACATTAAAAGTTTAACGAAAATTTCTTCGAGGAAAACTATACCAACAGGTTGCAGAACTGAACACATTCCGGACCTTAGCGAAGAAACTATACGAATGCTGCAACTCCTCTCTCTGAAGAAGTCATTGCTGCTGGTCATCAACTGATGGATGCCATCTCAGAAAAAAGACGTAGCAAATGGACTCATATGATCGAAGACTTAAACATAAAATAAAGCCGTACGTAAGCGTGGCAAATGCTAAAGAACCTTAGTGAACTCACTGCCGTACTACAAAACCACACTCATGTTACAGCCAATCAAATAGCCACGCAACTGTTTTTAAACAGCAAGACCCAGAGGAAAACCTCAGAATGAATGTCTCGAGACATACCTAATGAAACCAATTGTCTCCTCTCACTTTTTGATACCAAAGAACGAGAGAACGCTTAAAAATAATTAAACCAAACCGATGTGCTAGCCCAAATACCCTAGAAGCAATAATAAACAGCTGCATCTAATGAAGAAAATTCCAAATATATGGTGGAAAACAGAAGTTACAGCTATCTTAAAATCTGGAAAAGACCCAAAGCACGCAAAAAGCTACCGTTACATCTCACTTCTATGTCATAACTACAAACTCTTAAAGAGGATGATCCTCACCAGAATCAGAGACAGCATTGACAAAAAACGCACAACAAATGTTAGTTTCCGTCCTGGCAAATCTTGCTGTGGGCAAGTCTTTAACGGAATACTTTGAAAATCGCTATCAAAGAGGAAAAATAACAGAAGTTGCCAACATAGATTTGTCTGCAACCTACGACACAGTGATCCACGCTCTTCTTCTCCTCAAAGCGTATAATCTCACCAAAAACTACAAACATCCGATGATGACTGACTGTTTATTGCGCAATAGAATATTTTGAGTTGGTTTCGGCGAAAAATCCAACAGCCGGCGTAGACAAGCAAATGATTTACCACAAAGCAGATTTTGTCCCCTTGCTTTTCAACATCTATAACAACCCACTCTAGTAAGCTTGCGCTGCTTCATCTAAACCGACGATAACACCTTGGCCGCTCAATGTTTTACATTTAAAGAAGTAAAAAATACCACCAATTCAAAAAAAACTTATTCCGATATGGAAAGGAGAGAACCTCAAATACTACAAAGCACCGTAATACCTACGAGTTTTATAAATCTTTAAATTTTCGCAGTTTTCTTGGTTACAATTATAAGCAGCTTTCGTCTTAGACCGCGTCGTAGTTGAACACCCAGACTTTTTAGGCTTTTTCCTAGTTTCTTCTTGAGAGCCAAAATAAGAAGTAAAATTTGACCTTTGCCGTATTGTCGCTTATGATCTAGCTTAGCTCGAAGTACTTATGAAAACCGTTTTAAAATTGTCATTTCTGCTTTGTTGTCTCCTTCTTCTAATCGTTCTCTTCTTTTTCATTAGCGTCGCAAGCGTCGTCAGTGCTAGTTCACTTTTTGACTTTCGGCTTTTGACCTCTGCTATTTTTCCAGATTTTATCTTTTGGTTTTGGTGGTTTCAGTCTTTGAATATGTTGTCGATCTTTTGTTGGTTGTAGCTTGGATGCTATCCAATTGATTTTCCCATAATGCTGTACTGAAATTCTTTTTGCTAAAGTTTATAGTAAGTTTCTTTGGTTTAATTTTTTAACTATTTTTCTGTCTGTATATAGTTATAAACGCTTAGTCGGTCATTTTAGGATTAGTAAGTGATTACTAGGACTCTCACTTTTAGTTTTAGTTTTTTTTCTTTTTTTTTTGGTTTCATATTCCGTTTGTCGGCATATAAGTCTTGCAGTAAACTTTCTGGGACAGCAATTGGTACGCATTTGTTCTATAAATAACTGCAATATCTGGTCTCTTTTTTTTTTCTTTTGCTTTTCTCTATACTCTTGAGCGGTTGGTGGGGCATTGAAGTGTTGGACACCCCTTTCTTATTTTTCTCTGTCTCTTTTCTCTCTATCTCGTCTTTCTTACTCTTAATTTTTTCTTTCTCTTTTTTCTTTTGTATGTCTTAGTTGCTTGAACACTTTCTTTCTTTTGGTTTAAGTAGCTATTCTCTTTAGTGCTCACTCTACTACGTTTCTTTCCTTTTTTCTCAGTTACTTCTCTTACGTGATTGAATTAATTTTTGTTTTTTGTCCTCAGTTTGGAACTTAGAATAGACTGCAACGCCGTTTTTTGTACTCTACGTACTTCCGCTTAATCTGCATTTTTGATGTTGTCAGTCACTGTTAGGGCATTCTTTTTTTCTTTAGATTTTTTTGCTGTTTTGCGATATTCTAATCTGTTTTTCGGCTTTTGAGTTCTAGTGTGACATTCCAACATGATGAGCAACAACTTGCGGTGTTCGATCAGTAGGTGAAGTTTTTTATCGTTTCTTATCTAACTTATTTTTTTTTCTTTTGGTTTTGTTTTGTTCCGCGGTTTGAATTTTACTTGGATTGGTACATTTAAGTAGTGTTTAGCTTTTGGGACTTTGTGGTTGTGACTTTTGAATTTCTGATTTCTTTCTCTGCCGTTTGGGTATTCCGACTTGTGTCAACTTTTGATCAGAATCTTGTTGCTTGAGATTTCTTTCTTAGTTTTGATTTTTTGGATCTTTAAAATCGGTTTGATTCGTTTAGTACTTTTTTCTGAATCTACATATGACCATTCAAAATTATATTCAAGCTTGAATTTGTATCTGATTCCTTATCTTATCTTATCTACACAGAGCATAACCCAAGTACAAAAAAGAAGGTATGTGGTAGCAACAATATTGCTAGGAAGCTTACTGGATGCAACTAGAGAACAAACTTATCTACACTTCGTATACCAGTTTTAAGCCTATATCTTTCAGCTGCGGAGTATACTGCGCCTGTGTGGAGCGGTTCAACATACTCGAAAATGGTAGATACAGCAGTAAATGAAACCGGATGCCTCAAACATACTCCAGTTGACAAATTGTATTCGCTTGTAGAAATTGCCTCACCAGGAATACGACGTGACGAGAATGATAGATGACCAAAAACATTCATTACACGAAAGAAACCCAGGTAAAATGGATTTAGGTCGAGAAAGCCTTTCACCTTGTCCGATGGGGCTTCGCCGAAAACTCAACGTGCGATTGAAAAACCTTGCAAGATAACGAACACTTCCTATTGTGGCTATTGTTTGCACATTTTGTGACTTATCAAGGCCTATGGAAGAAAAATAGTAAAGCAATCCAGGCTGCAGAATGGTCCGGATGTGTAAAGTAAGCATCAGTGTTTTTTGTACGCACACAATTTATTATTTTAATTTTTTTTTAAAGACCATCTGTTAATGTGGATATCAAGGTTAAAAATATTTTTTTCCACTACTAGTTGTATACGCTTGCATTATTACGTATAATAGAAGGCCGTGAAGTTGTACTTTTTTAAGCGCAGGTAAATAATATTTCATTATTAACTAGTAGTTAATAATGAAGATATTTACATTTTCTAATAATACTACAACAGTTTCAAAGAAAAAAAGTTTACCAAACTGCGTACAAAGAGCAAGAGATTTTATTTAATGCTAATTTAAGTTTTCAAATCGCTCAATTAATAAATTAATTTGATTTTAAAAAGTAAGTTATTTGAAGTTCGCGCTTAATTAAATGTGAATAGTATTGAGTTAAATATGTTTTAGATATAATCAATGCTTAAAATAATAATGTTTTTAAACAATTTAAACAACTTTAGCAATAAAAACTTACGTTATCTGTTTATTTTTGTGTTTTAAATCACAATTAAGAATTACGTCAAAATTAATTCTATTAATCTAATGACAACTGTCAGAATTACTGACTTGATTTTTAATTTAAAATTAATATCTTAAATTTTAAATTTGATTTAGTAACAGGTAGAAAGGTTTTAATAATTCTAGTAGTGGAAAAAATTGTATATATAACACGGTTGAGAAGTTCATTATAACCTGCGCGATTTATATCCCTCGACGCTTCGCGTCTCGCGATATAATCTATCGCTTAGGTTATAATGATGCACTTCTCAACCTTGATATATAATATACTATTTCAAAATACCTACCAACTGAGAAAACAAAACATTATTATTTATCTTTCGCTAATAAAAAAAAAACGTAAATCGGAACACATAAACATAGTCAACCAAGTGGTTTGAAAACAGATCTTAGTGTTCGCGTAATTTATAAAGGACCTGTGGACGAAACTTTTCTGCATAACTTTCTAAAGACGGCTTATGATAACAATACTCATTGTATTACATTCGTAAGAATAGATCGTTGTATCAATTTCGTGTACTGCGCATATCACGTGACAGGTCGTTTACAAATTACGTGTACAATAGTAAATTTGCAGCAACAGCGGCAGGAAACGTAACCATTTATTAGTAAATTGGTTTAGTCCCAATGGGAGGTCGTGTTGGTGAGCAATAAATTATTTGCTTCGCATTTTATTCGATATGACGACGTTTTGCAGAGTGAACATGTCTGTTTCTCGGAATTAGGATTTTTGTTATGATATGGTTTAGAATTCGATAATTATTCAATGTGTTACGTCTGAAATAATTTGGTTTATATCGTCCCAAGTAGCAATAAATATTGGCTATTGATCGGCTAGACAATGAGCCAATGTTAAAATATTGACAGAACTATATTGCATTGAACGGTTATGAGGCCTATCTAAATGTTTGGTGATACTGAAAAGCCTGTATGTAGGCAATTATGCGTGCACGTGTGTTGGTGGTTGAGGACAATTAATACGTGCGCGTTTGATGGTTAGTTACGTTTGCCTTGGTGATAGAATAATAAATAAATATAAAAAAAATGGTCGGACCAATGTTGAGCAAATTCTAGCCAATAATACCCCAATATTTTATTGTTAATTGAAGTGGCGATTATCATATGTTACGTTTACGTTTTACGATGTTCTGATTATAGAATACAAATACAAAAAAGATTTTAATTTTAATTACGCATTACAAAAATTACCCAAATTACGTCATTCTATGATGGACCGCATCCAAATTGCATTTCTGCGAGGACGCTTTGGTATTTTTAACCTTGTAAATGCGTTTTTTTAATATATTTTATTCTGATGTATTATGTATTTCTTAGGTTTCCATAATAATCCCAATTTTATAATATAATGACGTACAAATTTCAATTTAAACTAGTTGTCAAATTAAAATAAAATTTAAAAGTACGATAGAATACCTACGACCCTATTTCAAAATTTGTAAATATGTCTCATTGTTCTTGTTCTAAATTATATGTTTTTGTTTTTTTATATAAATAAATTGTATGCTAGCCTGGTGCATTATTTAAATTATGATTTGGAGATTCAATTTTTTTGTTTTGTTTACAATCTTTTAATACGTTATGTAACCTTATATCATAAAATTAATGGTTGGCATATCAAATCAAGAAGAAAAGAATCATCTTTTTAAAGCAATTTCCGTTACTGCCGACTAAAAATTTTTCTTATTTAGACAAAAGTGGCAAAAAAAATTTAAGATAAGAGACCAAGGCAAAATAGCTAAAAAGTTTTTTAGAGACATGTTAAACACTGTTAAAAATATTTAATAAAAAGAAATGTTTTCTTTAATATTTTATCGTTTTATTTAGAAGAAAAACAAGTTTTACTTCCGTAATATCATATAATTTTAATTTCTTTATAGTTTTAAGTCGCGGTTTTCACGTCACCCCATCGTGGGACGAAATAAAGTAATTTTTTTTATTACAAGAAGTATATTTTTTAAATTTTTATAGTAAGTCGTTTTTTCTGTACCCTAAAGTAATATAAAAATCTTTGGTTTTGGCAGAACCCATAATTTTTAGAAACAAAAAAAGTTACAGTAAAACAACTATTTCTAAACTAAAGGCGTAATTGCGATGATTACGTCCGGAGAGCAATGTGCTACTTTCTATATATTACAAGTATATCTAGTAGATTTATTTGTTAAATTGATTACAATCACAATGAATGTGCACGAATTGCTCAAATATGTTGAAAAAAAATGCATAAAGAAATAGGAAACTTGATACTATCTAAACTTGTAAAAAATATAAAAAGAAATATCAGTGAGTGGGCGTTATGAATCCAAAACGTCTTCTCATAACGCCCCGGTTGTTATGAATATGTTTACTTATCTCGTATCTTAGGCATTATGAGTAAATTATAACATAGTGAAAAATAAAAAAAAACTATTTTTCCAGTTTTTCGATCCCCTAATAATCAGTTCCTTAAAGATACTTCAAATGACTAAATCTAAATTAAAATTTGTGTATATTTGTCAATTTATGATACATCCGTGCACAAACAGTTTTATATAACATTACGTAGATTAGTTACAACAATTGTTAACGTAAAATGCTTTTAAATTTCATTAATTTAACACGATACTTTTAAAAAGTGCAAGAATTGCTTAAATATGTTGAAAAAAATAAACAAAAACTAATAGAAAATTTGTTACCATCTAAATTTCAACAAAAATTTAAAAAAATATTATTTTTAAAAAAGGGTATTATGAGAGGGCGTTTTAAATTCATAACGACTTCTCATAACAACCTCTGAATTTATAACATACTCTCATAACGTCTTGGTTCTAATGTATATGTTTACGTATCTCGTATACTACACATTATGAGTAAATCACAACGAAGTGAAAAATAAAAACATTAAGAACTACATTTACATATCGATTAACACATATAAGTAAATTAAATAAATCTTTACAATAGTATGCAATTTCTAATTTTGTATTATAAAAAAATCTTGTTCATTACAAAAAAATGTAAATTTCAAATCAGAGGAAAATATACATTTCAGAATATGCAGCAAATATACACCATAGCTAACATCGTTTTTTTTTAGTTATTTTATTTAATTTCAACGTTGTTTTTTTATTGATTTTATAATAATTTATGTTTGCAAACTAATGTTATATAATAATTTTTCTTTACTTACGGTAACGTTTTGATGCATCTTTATTTAACTACAGTAAAAAGTTATTTTAAGACTTTTGGAAAGTTCTACAAACGACCTTGTTAACACGAACGTTATCGAAAAGAAGCAATAAACAAAAGAAAACTCAAGACAAAGGTAAAACTTAAAAACCATATTAAAATATAAACGTGTTCTTAGATTGAAGCGTAACGTGACTCCGTTCGTTTAAAACAAATAAAATTTAACGTACCTTCGTCAAGATAACTCTTTATATAAATTTACACCAACAACAGCACAAATTTAATAAAAAAAATTGGTTTTATTGTTGTTTTAAGCGATAGTATTAAAATTAAGCAACTTGTGTATTTGTAATTGATTAGACTTATCTCTTAAAATTTGAGTGTATTAATACTAGATTAAATTCTACTAATTCTCATTTGAATACAAGCGTAAATCAATAAAATCTATTTCAACACTTCCGGAAAGATCGGAAGCCTGCACCAAGCTTCCTATTTTAAAGAGGAAAGTACTTTTTTTATTGCATTTTTGTAGTGAAACTTTTAATAGCACTTCGTTGAAGAGTAGTTTTACGTTTTTTAAAAAAATTGATTTACATTGTGATGCTTTAACATACGTTATCTTTAAATTAAAAAAAAACTCACATTAAAGTTTAAACTTGATGAAATTATTAACAAAACATTTGTTTTAAATATGTTTCTAGTAAAGTTTTAAATAATTAGTTTTTTAAAAACAAAACTACGATATGTAGTTTGCATAGAAAGTACCAAGTAAAATAATACATAGACCAGAACAATCGTATATAAAAATATGATTTAACAATAAATTTAAAAAATAATTTAATAATTTAGTGTTAAAAAGATCCGGAGAACAATACTTAATATTTAAATTTGAAACAATATACAATGTACAGTCATGGACAGTGAAAATGTACAGATACATTTTTTTTTACTCAAAAACTATTTTCAATGATAATAATTCATTCAAAATTGGCACTTTCCCGGAAATTACTCGTTAATTATATTGTTGTGTAGCTAAATAAGTGCATTTACCAGTGAAGATATCACTTAAGTCGTCAGCATCACTAAAGCATTCTAATATTTTTTAGTTTTCAAAATATTGTGAACTTTTCATTAGCATTGATTATTTTTACATTTTTAACAAAAAAACGAGTAGGCTTTGCCACGTACTCGGTTAAAAGTCATTACAACACTATCTAATTAGTTGTAAAATCCAGCAATAAACATAATCCGCTCATCAGCCAGAAAAGAAATGCGATCCTCACCGAGTGTGTGGGATATAAAGCAAACAATTTAATTCAAAATTACGGTCATTTTTTTTAAAACAAAGACGCACTCGTTTCTTAAAATTGTCACTTACACTGGCGAGCATTGCTTGTGTGATATCTGTCAAGACTAAACGAACCCAATTTCACATATTGTCAGGTGTTGTTAGAGGCGTTTGGTAAACTTTACTTTTTATAAAACCCTATAAAAAAAAATCGTACTTTGTCAAATCTAACGATCTGGGAATTGTTTAAACTAATTCATTTGTTTAGAAAATTTGCATTAAAAACTGATAAAATTACCACATATTATGTGTAAAAACTCTGTCCAATTTATTGATGAAGAATTGCAAAAATTTCTGTCTAGTAAGATGATCAATCAAAAAAAAAAAAAAGATCTGTTGTATGTACATGCACAAGATGGTACCAAAAGGAATGCCTGTTCAGCGGTAAATTTTGTGTTAGCTCAGAATAGAAATTCTTGACTATTTCTGAAATCTCAAAAACGGAATTAAGATACTGAAAATCTGTGTGGACGCCAATGAAAGACACGATAAAATTAGCTTTTAGATCTTTTATTACCCAGAAACCTCTAATGAACTTACCTCTAGCGTTGTAACGTCACAAATCGGAAATCATAACACAAATTCAACGCGCACGCGATGCGATTAAAAAGCTTTGGCACATTTAAAATTTACAAATTTATTATAAAAATTTTTTTTTTAAATGCATTGTAAGAAACAATTGATTAAAATTAAACAACAGCCAAAATAAACGACAAACGTTGAAATTTAATTAAAAACAAAGCAAGAATAAATGAAACTGCATGGTTATCTATTAATAAGGTAAGCAGGCAAACGTAAAAATTAAACAAAGAAATACTAAACGCAAACTTGCGACGGCCTCGCTATGTATGTAATTGAAAACAAAATTATTATTAAGATTAAACCAAAACACACGAATGAATGCTTGCCGGTCGGTATATTAATGTTTTATTTAGTTGACGAAAGCATAAGTCAAAATTAGGAATAAAATTCACTTTGATATGTTTAAAGCTCTTAAGATACACTAAACACGAATATTATTGCAATTAAATCTTTTGCAATAAACGTAATTTGTAAATACCTAAGGTATTTTTGTTTTTTGATGAAAGCTGCTGGTAGCTGAACCCAGAAACTAGACGGTAATCCGAGTCTCGAACGGTGGGTAAAACTTACTCGAGGAGGCGATGATGGCTTGAATGGGTATAATATTTATTTAACCGCAAAATACGAATTTTGAGTACGTTAGTTTCTACAATGCAAAACATCATCCAAACATAAACTTAACGAAAACCCATATTACAAAAAAAACTAATTTGTATATCCGAAAAACTCGGACAAACTCTTAGTTCTGGATATAATTCGATCTGAAATTACTACATTATATTCACTGACTTAATAACAACCACGTTTTCTCTTATAGACTCTTACACGCTCTGCTTACAGAACTCTCATAATAAATCGCATATGATTAAAATGAGCTACCAAAAACTTGTTCTCGCAACAACCGCCAAATCATCAAATAATAACGAAACATAAATTACTAAAGCAAACAAGCGTACTATAGTATAGAATTACAATCTCAATCCTTGAAACAAAATAATAATAAATGGCGGAACTGTAAATTGTAAAACGTAATCAAAACGTATGACAATAGACTCGACCTAAATGACTCAAGGGCATATGCACTAAAGACATACTTATAAAATGAAAATTAAAATTAGGAATTTAAAAACATGAAATAACTCTGATAAATTAATACAAAGTTACTCAAATGGTCTTAAAGTAAACGAAATGAATAAAACACACCCATATACCAGTTCCTTCACTTAGCTTTCTAAAAGAACTTGCCGTAATACCACATTTTATGCTGAGTTTTATTTACATTTCCCGTTCCAAAACGAATTATCTTTCACCAAGCACAAAAAACTATGAAATTGTATTTTTACATATCGAAGAATCCTTTTTGATCTCAACCAATCATGTTTGTTTTTTAGGATTCTCCAATGATTTGGTGCAACTCCAACATCATATCCAAGATCAAGTCAAGTGCTAACCATTAAATACATTCATATTTAATACATACTATTTGCCATCGACTGATAGTCCTTTTCTTAGGTTTACTGTCAACTTTCCACTTTCTACAATATATAATTTTATCGCCTGAATTATTATAGGACTTATCCCAAAGCATGAACTTGGAGTATATGGATCTTCACCTTCTTTACCACTTAACGCAATTTCATACATACACAATAGTCAGATTTTCTAACGTCCTTTTTGTTTTTGAATCAAAAGTCTCTAGATCTAAAAAAACACTCCTCAGGTAAAATCTCCAATATTTTACAAACAAGGAGGCAATTGGAAAGAACCATTGTTTTTAAGTTAAATATTTAAATAATTCCAAATATTTTTCAATTAAGAAGTATGTGAAATTATATTATTACCACACCCTTCTTTAAAAGACAAAAAATTAAACATTAAAAAAGTAGTTCTAGCCATACTTCCTTTGCGCATCACGAGATTTAAAACTTCTTCGGTTGTATTGTTAGTTTGTACAAACAACGCAACACTATCAACTATATCAAAATCAACCAATTTTTTTTAACCGTTTGTAACGTCTCGTTAGAGTTCATTACATTTATAATTCAATTTTGCATTCGTTTATTTTCTGCAACTTATATTGCACTTAAATTTATTCAGTTTGGCAACGTCGCGTCATTTTACGCATCGACCCGTGTAATCGATTTTAAGCTCGCACTTCCGTTTGAGCCATCTTTGGTCTTTCACGTGAGTGGTGCAAGGAAGACAATTTTCTTAAGTATGGCGTAAAAACGCATGCAAATTAATTTTTATTCATTCCAACTAATTGCCGGTGAGTTTACCTTTATTTTGATATAATTTTTCCATTGAATTCAACATTTTTAGTGATTTCACAATGTTACGCAATACATTTATAGAAAGGAATTAATTTCAAGGCCGTTGCATCTAAAGCAACGTAAGTACTTCATGTCGATTAAAAACCATTTTTATTTATTTATATTTAGGGTTTTTTTATTTACTAGATTTTTATTCATTGGATTTATACTATGGTTTTATGCTTGCATTTGTGATTTCAGATCTACATTCGTTTGGAAGAATCTTATCAATTCAACAAAGAATGTGCTAAAAATAGAAGATATCAGATAACGTCATATCATATATGGTGAGTCAACTGGAATTTATGCTACTACTTTTTACATTTTAAATTCAAGGTGTTTTCAAAAAACTTGTCGGGATACATACTCCGTAACAAATTTAACATTTATTACTTTTGAGTTGATATCGATTAATATTTAGTTATAAGATTTTATGCTTTTTATTTATCACCAATTTCAAGGTGATTGGCGCCCAAATATTGTTCTAATCCATATATTGTTTTAATTCAAATATTGTTCATTTTTTCTTTAATGTAAATAGTTAGTGCATTATGTTATAGTTGCAAATAAATTAAAAGAATTCACGCCTATGTATTTTACTTACATTCAGGCTCACACCCAGAGGTCTGTGTTCCGACTGCTGTTGTGAAAACTTTTTGGCAGATTTATTTATATATTTGTTAATATAGTTTACATTGAAAAAACTATAACTTCAACAAGATAAACTACGAAATTTACTGCAAACATACTGTAAGCAAGTTTCATCATTATTCAGTGATTTTACAAATTGCTTCATTATACCTAATTTAATATGCAATAGAAGTAAAAATATTTTATATGCGTTCACTAAACTAACTAAATTAAAAAGACACTGTTTATTTATACAATGCAAAGCTTTAACTCTGCTATTTTATTCACAAATAAAGCAAGGCATTTTAGTGTACCCACCCTGCTGATCCAACAACATATGTACATAACCTTCGTTTGATTTTTGTACTATTTCTTTCATGAAGGACCCGGTATTTTGACTGGTTTTACTTATTGACATTCTGTTAATTTTCATTAGTGGTATTTTAACACAATTTTACATTTCAAAACTATTTGACCTTTTTAAACTCATCTTAACTTTAATTTTAGTTTATAAATACTTGTCAACCACAAATGTACTCGGTTTCATTTAAGTTTATTATTGTTGTCATAAATTTAGATTACATTGTAATTTATTGGTTCCGTTACTTGTAGATATTTCCGTTCAGTGATAAAGATTTGAATTGTGATTCAATATTGCTTTAATTCCAAGTAAGTTCTGTTTATGTAAGAGCCTTTGAGATTATCTTTTGCTTTTGTTGACTCCGGTAAAGACGTTCTTTTTCTTAGGACTTATTCTGCGACATGCTTTCTTATTGCATTTGTTCAGATTGTCTCGTTTTTTAGGTATTCTTCTTAAAAAATTCTATTTCATATTTTTTTGTGTTTGGTAAAAAATCAACGGTTAAAATTGAAAAAAAAAATTCTTTTGGAACGGGAATAAAACTCAGAATAAAAATTGTGGTAGTACGGCAAGTTTTTTTTGGAGAGCTAAAGTAGCTGGATCTAGGGTATAATATATTTGTAAAACGTTTCGGTCTAAAAGTTTAGTTTAGTTGTGTTATATTAACATATTTACTCGTTCGTCAAATACAAATCAAATCTTCCCGTGTTATTATTAAGTTGTGGAAATTCAGTTTTTTGTACACGTAATTTATCTTTGCTTTTACACCTCGCTCTCCGAGTACCGAGCATCTTTATGAGTAACGATTATTGTAATTTGCCGATTGTTTTGATAATAACTGCAACAAAGTATCGACTGTGCTTCGTGTAAATGCATATTTTGTAATTTACGAATAAAGACAAATAATCAGTATGTTTTGGATTTAAATTTAAATTTAAACCTATCCCTAGAAATACCCCTTCCGTTTGTTGTTTCTCGCATTATTAAATTTGCGTTTAACTAAATTTTGTATTTAGTGGTTGGCTGTTTTTACCGCGTCTGGCGCCCTTTGCCAAATTTTGACTTGATTTTATGTATTGAGATTTTCACCTAATCACAAATTTTTTTTTGAAGCCACTTTCCACTAAGTACCGAGCAATAACATAATGTATGTTACACTTACTCAAGCATTATTAATAACATCTTTTGTAAGTAACAATTGTGATATGCTTCTTAAAAATGAACTGAATAAGCAACTGACACAGATTCGTACTTATCTTCATTATACAGAATGAGACAAAAGTATGTTAACGCTGTATGTAAAACAAATTTTTTTGCAGATTAAAACATGACGTCCCAATATTCCATTGAAGAATGAAATTGCCTAGATAAAAGTTTTTTAGTCCTCAACCATTGTACAAGAAAGATTAATAGACTAACAATTAATAAAATCTCCGAGAAGTTTGTCCGGACTGGATCCGTTTAAAACGATTGCAAGAGGAACAACGGTAGAAAGAGGTCTATCCAAACTGAAAAAAATATCGTCTTCGTCCAGGGAGCACTAATAGCTAACCAAGTACACGCGCAAACAAATGGTACACATGGAGCTTAACATTTAGTTCATGTTTTCTGACGAAACAACGTGCCATTTAAGCGGTCGTGTGAACAAACACAACCGTGTTACTTGGGCGACCGAGGCATAGGTGCCAAATTAAACGCTGTAAAAACATAGACATCTTGATATTTAAGTAATGTTATTTTTTTTTATTCCTGCTAGTTTTTTAAATGTTTAAGATTTTCTATTAGCATTGACAATTTTCACATTTTTAATTCTGTGTTTTGTTGTGTTCTTAATCACGTTTTTGTTGAGTTTATGTTTGGATGGTGTTTTGCATCGTAGAAAACAACATACTCAAAATTTGCACTTTCCTCGAGTAAGTTTTACCCACCGTTCGAGAATGGGATTATCGTCTAGTTTCTGGGTCCAGCTACCAGCAGCTTTCATCAAAAAACATCAGGTATTTACAAATTACGTTTATTGCAAAAGATTTAATTGAAATAATATTCGTGTTCAGTATAACTTAAGAGCTTTAAACATATCAAAGTAAATGTTATTCCTAACTGTTGCTTAATTTCAAACGCTAAAAGTAAGTTCATTAGAGGTTGTAACCAACTTGAAGGGTTTCTGGGTAATAAAGGATCTAAAAGCTAATTTTATCGTGTCTTTCATTGGCGTCCACACATATTTTCAGTATCTTAGTTCCGTTTTTGAGATTTCAGAGATAGTCAAGAATTTTTATTCTGAGCTAACCCAAAATTTACCGCTGAACAGGCATTCCTTTTGGTACCATTTTTTGCATGTAACATACGAATCAACAACACTGTCGGTATTTAGGCGAGTATTTCGGGTAGCCATACAAGAGATCTTTTTTCTTGAATGATCATCTTACCAGACAGAAATATTTGCAATTCTTCGTCAATAAATTGGACAGAGCTTTTACACATAATATCCGGTAAGTTCGTGAGTTTTTAAATACAAATTTTTTAAACAGATGAATTAGTTTAAACAACTCCCAGATCGCTAGATTTGACAAAGTGCAAAAAATGACCGTCATTTCAATCAGTTATTTTGAATTGAATTGTTTACTTTGTATCCCACACACTCGATGAGGATCGCATTTTTTTTCTGGCTGATGAGCGGACTATGTTCATTGTTGGATTTTACAATTTGTTAGATAGTGTTGTAATGACTTTCAACCGAGTACGTGGCAAAGCCTACTCGTTTTTTTTTTGTTAAAAATGTAAAAATAATCTATGCTAATGGAAAATTCGAAATATTTTTAAAACTAGTATACAAAAATGGTTAAGATAAAATCAAAAGAAAATAAAACTCTGCATTAGCTAGTGTAAATAGTTACTGGATTTATAAAAATCAAGATCCATGTTTGAAAAGTCTTAAGTTTAATGGTTCATACCACATAATTACGACACCTTACAAAATAAAATTTGTGGCATTTAAACTATACTGACTTGCAGAAAAATTGCAACGCATAGAAGTTGTTGAACGATTTTATTGAAATTTTCAGGAAACGTCTATTTTCATAAAAAAAAGTGATGACTAAAATTTAAAAACAAAAGAACAAAAGCTTAAAAAGTTTTTTCAATGATGAGTTGCTCCGCCACGATTTGTAATGCACTCATTTAGACGTCGTGACATGCTATCAATCAAGTGATCTATAACTGCTTGTGGTATATGGTCCCAAGCTTCTTGAATCCGTAGCTGGAGATCTAGTAACTTATCTGGAGAGTCTGGTAAATTACCCAGTCGCCTACCAATAATATCCCATACATGTTCAACGGGCGACAAATCAGGCGACCTGCATGGGAGGACGGCAATGTTAGCTTCTTCCGCTTGATGGCGCGCATTATCCTGCTGGAAAATAGGATTTTGCAGTCCCTGAAGATATGGAACATATTGCACTCCATATCACGTTCTCCACGCACCCGTCTGATCCTCCTACGACCATCGTGCGCCCACAAGCAAAATCGGGACTCGTCACTAAACACAATTTGATGCCATTCTTTGCGCCCAATTAACCCTTTCGTTGGTCCACTCTAGTCTGCGTAGACGGTGAAGTGGTGTAAGGAGAAGACATAAAAATGCTCGATATAAACGCAACCCATAAGATCTTATCCCGCGATAAACAGATGACATTGACATTCTGAGTCCTATACCTCTCATCCAATCATTTGCAATTGATCGAGTTGTTGAAAATCTGTCTCTTGTGGCCAAAACTCTTAAGCGACGTTCTTTGCGATCTGTAGCCATCCGAGGACGTCCAGATCCACAGCGACCATTGGTTTAGTTTAGCAATGGACTGTATATTTTTTGTTATTTTATTTTATTGATTGTACATCTCACTAAAAAATGCCACGTTGTTCAAACTTAAAAATGTTACTACTTTTCTAACGTTCTAATACTAATCCTTATCGGGAAAAATCCCCTCTTACAAAGTCATGTGATACATGCGCCCTGTACAAAAATTTAAATTAAAACTAAAAAGCTTCCCTAAAGGAGGGAACAGACTTTACAAACATAGTCGTAGGTTGTGTTGCCTATACGACCTGTAACATTTAAACCTAACCATAAGCTGCCCACCTTGAAATGTTTACATTTCAACAAAAAAAACTGTTAAAATTCTAACAACTAAGCAGGATAAATAAATTATAAATTTGTCGCTAAATAAGAATAGATCAAAGATATATACAAAATGAAATACTTAAGCTATATAGCTAATACAAATGTCGATAATAATAAAATATGAATCATAAACAGTTCAGGTCACTTCCACTGTGGCGCATTAATCTAACAACACGCACAATTTGTTTACGGGACGTGAAATTATGTTGTTCAAAGTTTTTAAAGTTGCGGATCGTATAACGCCGTCCGTACCTCGATGGATTTGAAGTACACGACCTAAAGGCCAGTTTAAAGGAGGTTGGTTGTCCTCACGGATAAGCACTAAGGTGCCCACTTGAAGAAGATCTGGCAGGTGTGTAAACCATTTGCTTCTTTTTTGTAGTTCAGGTACAATTTCGACACTCCAGCGTTTCCAAAAATGTTGCACGATTCGCTGGGTACGTTGGTAAAGAGATAGTCGGTTTTCATTGTTTGGTAAAAAGTTAGGTTCGGGTAAGGCACAAAGGGATCGGCCTATTAGAAAATGACCTGGGGTTAGAGGGTTGATGTCCTCTGGATCGGAAGATAAGCAGGATAGCGGCCGTGAATTTAAAACGGCTTCGATTTGGGTCAAGACTGTGTAAAAGTCTTCAAAACATAATGTGGTGTTACCTAAAACCTTTTTTAATGTGATTTAATGGATTTTATTCCAGTCTCCTAAATTCCTCCTTGATGAGGAGCGCGAGGAGTTATGAACTCCCACTTGATGGATTCTGCATTCAAATAGTTGGTAAGATAATTTTGTGTATCTTTTAGTTTCAAAAATTTGTATAATTCCTTTAAATGATGATAGGCACCAACAAAATTCTTTGCATTGTCACTGGACAAAGTATGCGGTTTTCCACGCCGAGCTATGAAGCGCTTTAATGTAGAAATGAATGAAAGAGTAGTTAAGTCTGTGACTAGTTCTAGATGAATGGCTCGAGTAACCAAACATACAAAAATGCATATATACGCTTTAATTAATTTAGATCCAATTGTTTTACGGTCTCGTATCATAATTGGACCTGCGTAGTCTAAACCGGTGTTATAGAAAGCTGGAGTATTCATTTCTAAACGCTTTGTTGGCAAATTGCCCATAATGGGGTTCTTAGATGTTGGGTTGACCTTGAAACATTTAACGCATTTGCGTATATAACCTTTTATTGTATTTTTGCCTGATATAGGCCAATACTGCTCACGGATGATGCTTAATAATTGTTGTGATCCACAGTGTAATAATTTGGCATGATAATATCCTATGATCAGAATTGTTAAAGGATGACTCTTGGGAAGCAAGAGTGGATGCTTCTTGTCAAAATGGAAATTTGAATTTCTGATGCGACCTCCAACTCTTAACAATTTATTGTTATCTAAGAATGGATTTAAAAAGAGAATTTTACATTTCGGATTTAGCTTACGGCTCAATTCAAGAATTTGGATTTCGTTAGAAAATGATTCAGATTGACATAGTTTAACAAGTTTATGCATCGAACAATTTAATTCATCAATTGTAAGAGTAATTGATGATATTTTAGTTGCTGAAGGATGGCAATTACCGATGAACCTTAGACACCAGGCTGTTATTCTCTGCAGCCTTGTTAAAGTGGAATATTTTGTGAATAAATTAAAATTATGAGATATCTGATTTACTAAAACACAAGATGTAGATTTTAGTTCGAGACTGTCGCTCTGGTTAATCTCTGCAATTTGGAGACGAGAAGGTAATATGATCCTTGTTAGAAATTTAGGACCATGCCACCAAAGATTGTTGGTTAATATTTCAGATGCGGTTAAACCCCTGGAAATAAGGTCTGCAGGATTGTCTCGAGATTGAACATGATGCCAAAAGGAGATCTCAAAATGTTCTTGTATCATAGCAACACGATTGGCTATAAAAGTTTTGAATTTATTTGGTGGAGAATTTACCCAATTTAGCACTATCATGCTATCAGTCCAGAGAAATATATGATCGATTTTCATAGTTAACGATGAATTAACCTTTAACATTAATTGCACTAGCAAGACTGCTGCGCACAACTCTAAGCGAGGGATGAACATTGTACGCAAGGGTGCTATGCGTGACTTGGTACATAGTAAGCTTGTAGAAAAAGAACCTTTTCCGTCAGAAGTGCGTACATAAATGCAAGCACCATATGCCGTGATGCTGCTATCAGCAAAACCGTGTAGTTCGATTGTATCATACGGATAATTTTTAACACAACGGCTTATTTGAAGATTGTTTAGCGATTTTAATTCGTTTTTGAAATGATTCCATTCAGTGTTTATAAGCTCGGGAATTTGATCATCCCATGATACTTTAAGTTCCCATAATCTTTGCATAAAAATCTTTCCCTTTACGATTATTGGAGATAACAGACCTAATGGATCGAAAAGCTGCGATATGTTTGAAAGGATGCTACGTTTAGTAATTTTGTCGTTGTTCATGATAAATCTGAGGTTATAATGGATAGTATCGTCAATAGAGTTTTAAAACAAACCCAAAGCCTTGGCATTAGATCTTTCCCCGATAGGGACATTAAAAAATGATGTATTAGCCTTAGATGATTCGGACATAATATGGTTGTTATTTGATAAGAATTTTCTAATATTGAGCCCTGCTGATCCTAATATTTTAATTAGAGAGTCTTCTATTTCAATAATTTCCTGCAAGCTGTCAGACGTATAAAGCAAATCGTCCATATAAAAACTTGAGTCGATAATAGAACATGCCTTGGGGAAGATGCTACGATTTAAATCAGCTAAATATTGCAAACAACGGGTTGCTAGATAGCTTGCAGAAGAAGTTCCATATGTAATGGTTTTAGTTCATATGAGTCAACTCGGCTAGTAGGATTTTCACGCCAAAGAATGCGCTGAAATTTTCTTAAATGAGGATGGATGTGTATCATACGATACATTTTTTCTACATCGCCTGTTAAGGCAAATTTGTGCTGACGGAACCTGAGCAGTATCGAGAACAAATCCTCTTGGATAACAGGACCTACGCACTGAACTTGATTTAAAGATAGATTGGATTCCGTTTTAGCACTTCCGTCAAAAACTACCCTAAGCCTTGTCGTTAATGAGTCCAATTTGCATACTGCATGATGAGGCAAAAAATAGTCTGGAATGTTGTCAACATTAACGTCGCCACCAAATGTGGAGAGAGTATTGTTTGATCCAAAAGTGATCTCATCATGAACCTCTACGTCAACCCTGGTCATGTGACCCAATGCTATGTAATCATGCATAAATTAATAGTATTTCTCACGCAGTTCGGGATTAACCGTAAACCTTTTTTCTAGGTTATATAATCTACGAAGAGCTTGACCTTTGGATTCGTCTAACTGAAAAAGAGTAGATTTGAATGGTATCGATACAGTAAGACGACCATCTGGTCCTTGAGTAATGGTCTCACAAAAATGATTTTGACAGAATCTTTCTTCGGCTGATAATAAAGAGGATTTGTTGATAGGGTCAATACTTTCGGTTGACCAAAATTTGGTTAAAGATTTATCTAAGTCGTTGTTAGATATCTGATGATCATATGTTATGCTGGAGTGCAAAACAGTAGTATTTGTTTTAGCCTTTGATGGTAAGTGGTTAGACAAATTTCCTGATATTACCCATCCAAGAACTGTTTTTTGTAGAGTTGGGTTTCCTTTCCCTAGCGATATCTGACCTTCGCTTAACAAATGATAGAAAAGAGAAGCCCCAATTAAAATATCAATTGGAGATGATTGATTAAAGTTATTATCAGCTAAGCTAATTTCACTTGGAATTGCAAGCTGGGATTTGTTAAACGTTAACGATGGCAGACTTCGAGAGATTGTTGGAATCACTAGACAAGATAATCCAGTTTTAAAATTACTAAAGCGTGATGCAATTTGTATATGTGTGACACCTTCTAAACTAGAAGTTTTTGAGTTTATGCCGAAGACAACTGCATTAGTCGGATTCAGTTTACTACCTATTCGAGCGCAAAACTGAGTAGTGATAAAATTGGACTGGCTTGCTGAGTCGAGAAGACACCTTGCTGCTTGCCAGGACCCGTCTGAAGACTTAACCCTGATGAGAGCAGTAGATAATAAAACCTCGTCTGAGTTAACACTAATGCAAGAAAGTGATGCCGGAACGGAAGCTTCTATAGAGACATCAGTGTTATCAACTGTAGCTGTATCTGTAGTAGTTGCAATATTGGATGTTTCTGTCTTAGGTCTGCTGAAGAAACATAATAGATTGTTATGCGCTCTTTGACAATATTTACATTTGTGAGTAGAAAAACATTTTTGATTAGCATTATGCCTGAAGCAATTCTTGCAGATTCTCAGTTCAGCTACCTTGTCAAATCTTTGCTTGACTGAGTAACCCAAAAATTTAGGGCAAAGATATAAATAGTGATTAGCATTACAAACTGGACAATGCTCGCTGTTAGTTACAGCAAATGATTGTTTTATGTTAGAAATACCTTTAGGGTTTTGGTATTTAGATGAATTAGGTTTATTGTCGTAGGAAGTTCTATGATTATTTAGAACATCTTCCAACATGATACATCTTTCTGATAGAAAGGTTAGAGTTTCTGTAATAGACGGTATCTTTTTAACATTAAATTTACAGTATTCGCCTGCTGTACGCTGATCCAATTTAGATTTTATGATGCAGGCTATGGCACCAGCCTTAAATGATTCATCAGATAGATGCATGTTATCAAGAGCACGCAGATGACGCGTAACCCTATCGTAAAACTTTCTAAGATCAACAGCAGTTTCTTTATTTAATTTGGGGATGTCGAACAAACCTTCCAAGTGTGAAAAGATAATAAGTTTTTCATTATGATACCTATCTTTGAGCATGTTGATTGCAATTTCATAGTTAGAAGAAGTTGCAGTTAATTCTTGAATTAATTCTCTTGCGGAACCCTTTAATGAATTTTGAAGATAGAAGAATTTTTCAATATTGGTTAGTTTTGAATTATTATGTATCAAGGCTGTAAAGGTATCGAAGAAACCAATCCAGTCAGAGAATGTACCGTTGAATGAAGGAACATTTAGTGTAGGTAATTTCACATTACTATTGTCGTTAGAAAAGGTCAAGTTATTACTTGTACTATTGATTGAGGTGTCGATATTTGATAATTGATTAATACGATTAAGTTCTAAGAGATTAGATGCCTGTGCCACAAGGTCGAAGTACTGTTCTTCGAACTCTTTTACAGAAGGATTAATTTCCATGTTTAAAGCACTTAACTGAATAGCTAAGTCTTCATATTTTGTGTTGATTGGTTTGAACTGTTCCAATCGTAATGATAATTTCATTAATGTTAGATCGGTTGCAGGTTGATTATGTACGATTTCCAACAAATCTTTAAACGATTGTACCTTTTCGTTCATGATTTCTACACTAGAAGTTAAACGTTTAATTTCCTTTTGCTCTTTACTTGCCATTGTGACAATGCAAAGATATTGTTTATAAGTAGATAAATGATAATAAATGCAACAAATAACTATTTGTTATGCAAAACCCAAATGGGACGTTATAAATATGATTGTAAAAATAGATAATAAATTGATAACACCCAAATCAAAGAATGTTTTGGCATAAATAAGATAGGTTATGATGGGTTATGTTAATAACATAGGTTATGATTGTAGATGCTTTGGAGGGAAACGAGGGAAATACAATAGCAAGGAAACGTACCTTTTTTCGAAGTGAGCGTAGTCGATAACGCAGATTTCGCTGTTGCGTAATGTAGGATATGATGTGTGAATTCCCGCCAATGCACGAGGACATTTACAATTGATTGGGAGCCGTCATTTTCTCCATATAAAGATGTGTATGATGAAATTTGATCTCGTTGCTGATGATTTTCTTACTTGCAAACAACGATCGTAGATGAACCCTTCTCCAAGTAGAGAACAGCGATGTACCAAATGGCCGCTGGGTTATGATTATGTTGAACGCGTGTATGATTCTTTAGGATGAGATGATTTCACCATAATTTACGTTGATTTCTGGATTATTTAAATAAATAATCCGGTCGATGGACCAAAATGGTTTAGTTTAGCAATGGACTGTATATTTTTTTGTTATTTTATTTTATTGATTGTACATCTCACTAAAAAATGCCACGTTATTCAAACTTAAAAATGTTACTACTTTTCTAACGTTCTAATACTAATCCTTATCGGGAAAAATCCCCTCTTACAAAGTCATGTGATACATGCGCCTTGTACAAAAATTTAAATTAAAACTAAAAAGCTTCCCTAAAGGAGGGAACAGACTTTACAAACATAGTCGTAGGTTGTGTTGCCTATACGACCTTTAACATTTAAACTTAACCAACCATATTGAACCCTATCTCGGACCATTTGGACCAACATCTCAATATCGATGAAACATTTCGGTTTACACGACGAGCAATTTCTCTCAGCGAAAGTCCGGCCTCTCTCATACCAATAATACGGCCACGTTCAAAATCACTTAATTGGACAAAATGTTGATGTAGACGTACTCTCGGCATTGTTATCAAGTTCAGAATGAAATTGTGAACAAACAACAACAATTTGCAAACTTGAGAATTACTAAATGGTCTACTACTTCAAATTTATTGTTACTATGTTACTATGGAAACAACAGCAAAAAAAACATAAAACTACTCGCTAGATATAATTCAAATTTTAATCAGTTTGTTTCATGAAAATGGACGTTTCCTAAAAATTTCAATAAAACAAGTTCTAGGTGTTGCAATTTTTCTGGAAGTCAGTATATACAGGGTGTTAAAAAAAGATGCGGCAATATTAAAGGAGGTTATTGCCCAGGTCATTTTATACAAAAAAAAGTTTCTACAAAACATAGTTCTGCAAATGCTTCGTTACCGTTGACGTTTAATTTTAAAAAAAAATAAAAATTAGATTTTTCCAAAACGGCTTAAGTATTATAATGAAATTTAGGCGTGTTATGGCTGTGAGAGACACATACTTTGCAATACAACATGATGTTTCAGTCGTACCAGTTGCGCGCGTATTGGGACGTCACTGGCTATTTTTCAAGAAAAAATAGGACGCTGCTAAAAAAAGCTCTCTTAACTTTTTATCATACGACGTACCGTTTTTTAATAAAAAAAACATTTTAGTGCATGTCAATTTATTACAGAATGTTTTTTTAAAGAACAAGGGTTTTATTCAAGGGCAAAAACAAATATTTTATCAAACCAACAATTTTACCAACCAAAAATTACAAAAACTGTTCAAAGTGACCACCTCGAGCTCGGATGCAAGAATCCAATCTTCTCCTCATTGACTGGCGAACTCTCTCAAAAACACCAGGGTCGGTTATAATTGAGTTGCACACAGCAATGATTCGATTTCTTAAGTCTTCTACGTTTTCCAATAGAGTAGCGTACACCAAGGACTTCAAATGGCCCCACAGGAAAAAATCTAGGGGATTTAAGTCCGGGGATCGTGCAGGCCATAAGTGAGGTCCACTTCGGCCAATTCAGCGATTTCCGTATGCTTGTGTTACGAAATCACGAGCTACTTGACTAAAGTGGGCTGGTGCGCCATCATGCATATACCACATTGCATCTCTAATTGCTAATGGTACTTCCTCTAGAAATCCAAAGAGCGTGTTTTCCAAAAAGTTGCGATACGCCTCTCCGGTAAGTCTCCTTGGTAAAAATATCGGTCCAATTAGGCAGTCACCTACAATCCCAAGCCAAACGTTCAAAGAAAACTGATGCTGAAAACGATCTTCAACAATTTCATGTGGATTTTCGTCACACCATACATGGTTATTCTGGAAATTCCGTATTGCATTTCTTGAAAAATTCATCAGGAGTTGAAGGATTTGAACCATTTTGTGCAAAAGCCATTGACAGAATGCAATGCTAGGAGGGAAAATCAGCAGGAAGAAGTGTTTGAACGCGTTATATATGGAATGGATACAACAAATTTTCCTTTACAATGTGCCAAATAGTCCCATTACTTACATCCAAAGCATCAGCAATTTTTCGAGTAGAAGTACCTCGATCTTCTTTAATCATGTCTAGCACATCCTCTTCCAGCTATACTGTTCTTGCTGTCCTTGGTCTTCCTGATCCTCCACTTCGTCTTAATGTGCCTTTTTCATAAAGACGCCGATGAATACATTCGAAAGTTTTTCTATCAGGAGCAATACGGCGAGGAAATCTTTTAGTATACAAACGCCTAGCTTCTAATGCATTTCCATCAGCGAGTCCATAAATGTAGGGCATGTCGGTCATCTCGGCATTTGTATAGGGATTCATGATAAGGAACTTCAACAAATTCGACACATAAAAAATGATTAATCACGAGACTCATTCAATATGTTATTCTTTGTCATTGAATAAAACAGGACTGTTTAAAAATATTTTTGTACGCATGATAAATTGATATGCACTAAAATGTTTTTTTACTAAAAAACGGTATGTCGTACGATAAAAAGTGAAGAGACCTTTTTTCTTCACAATTGAACAAGGACTAAAAACATATTTTTATTTTTAGAGAAATCAGCGGCGTCCTATTTTTTTTCTTAAAAAACAGCTTGTGACGTGCCAATACGCGCGCAACTGCTCGACGAAACATCGTATTGTATTGCAAAATATGTGTCTCCCACAGCTATTAACACGGCTAAAATTTCATTATATCTTAAGCAGTTTTGGAAAAATCTGATTTTTACTCTTTTTTTTTAATTAAACTTTAACACGCTGTAGATCGGTAACGAAGCGTTTGCGGAACTATGTTTATAGGAACTTTTTTGTATAAAATGACCTGGGCAATCACCCCCTTTAATATTGCCGCATCTTTTTTAAACACCCTGTATAGATCCAATATATTAAGTTTCTTTTATGTAAAATTAATTTTTCATACTAAATAAAATTTAATCGATTTAATACGTTTTAAATACATAACATAAAACCAAAATTGTTATCGTTTAGTACATGGAATTTAAAATCAAACAAGCGCCGATTAAATTTAAAGCCCTAATTTGCCTATTCAATAATTATTATGTAAATTTTAGATGATTTCGGTTTTAATGTAAATAGGTGTAATGACCAACGTTAAAATGCCAATTCTGACAAATTATTATCAAACTTCAAATTCCGACATTTGCTGTACGTAGATATAAAAGCGATTAGAGTTCAAATAATGTTTGTCCATAATAATTCGAGAACGAGTATTGCATTAGAAAATACTAGTAATAGATTCAGTTATGTAAGTAATTTTGATTCGGTTTAAATAAATTATTATTGCAATTGTAGTTATGAATGATGAACTGGATAGTTCGATTAACCAGAATCAAATAGAATTTAGAAGAAGATTAACCAATTTCCTTGCGCAATCGCCTCTTGCAAACGAGGCAGAAATTAAAGAGCATTTTAATATATGCTTAAAATTGTACATGGAAAACGTAAGTATTTGCATTTTATTGTTTTCATAATAATCACGTCGTTTATCGCATTTTAATATAACAGATCTAATTAAAAGCTTTTGCTATCTATTATCTATTGATCTAATAAAAAAACTACAGAATTATATGCACTTTTTAAGGAATCTTTTGTTGAATCTATTCGGTTTCATTACAAGTTTCTTACTGTAGTTAAAATTAAAACATGCAGTTACAGTACATTTTAGGCTCTATTGTAAATGCGATTTAATTTGAGAAGTCGTTGAAATCAGGATCTTCGGACTGTCTCGAAGGATTTACGCCGAACACCTTCGAGTTAAATTTTACCTTTCTCGCATTTTTTTTTAAACTGAAAAAATCAATCGACCGGTTTTCATTAACTCATTAAGTGGGCTTTAACCGTTCTGTGTTTTGTGCTTTACAAGAATATTTTCGTGCTGACTCAATTTTCTTGATACTATCCTACAGGTAAGCACTGGCGTAGTTATTTATTTTCCGTTATTATTCCTGTTTTATGCATATTTTCATCTTAAATTATTTGTTATGGGCGTTTGGCATCCGACTAATTCACTGTAGTACTCGCAGGCACATTTTATTACGAAGTCTCCGTTTTCATATCCTAGAGGATATTTTTTACAGCTTGGAAGTCACTTTTATGTACTTAATGTTGTTAATGTAATTTTATAACTGAAGTTCCTGCGTGAGAGAATCTGATTGAATGCAAGCTGCGAAGTTTGATAAGAATTGCGTTTGCTATCATTTATTGAGTTTTGTTTCGGAGTAGTTTGTATAATTAACATTAATTTTAAATTATATCTAACATAATTTTCTAGTAATCGTTAAAAATGCAATAGAAAAACGTGTTGCTGCACGAAATATGACGTCACGTACACCAAACTGACCTCAGAAAGTTTATACTAAAATAAGAATGTCTTCCGGGTTTGAACCGTGTCATTGTTGTTGTAACCGAAGTTGCCAACGTTTCGCCCACTTTCGTAAGGGGCTTTATCAGGGAGTGAGATAAATCGCAAAACTCAAACAAGCATCCGAAATCCAACCAGGGCCGGACTGGGGACAAAATCTTAATGGTCCCCGCACTACGCCTTTCTCTCGGGAAAAAGAAACGCATTTGGACTTTACGCATAGGCCTAAATTCGATATTGTTTTTACTTTTTGTTAAAACAAAAAATTAACCAAGACAAAACTGTTTAATTACATTATAATTATACTGTGTGTACAAGTGTAAAATAATGTAACTTGTTACATGTTACAATTTTAGAAGTCTAGTTAGTTCCGCAGTACTATGATTTTCTCGTATTCAAATTGAAAATCTCTTTCTACATAAAACAAAACAAAATCCTCTAATAATTCTTGTCCCAAAGAAGATCTCGAGCGATTCTTGATTCGTTTCAACACTGAGAAAACTCGCTCGCAAGATACTTGAGTACACGATAAAGTTAAAGCAAACTTGTAGACTATGTAAAAAGTCGTATTGAATTCGTCATGTGTACTTAACTCCTGCAATAGTTCTAGCGCGCAAACTAGACAATGGTTACATTTTTCCTTTGCGTCGCAATGTTCCAATTCTTCAATCATTTCATCTTATTCAGCGACTTTATGTAAAACAGTCATCTAATCTTCCTCCGCATGGTCGCTGGATGATAGGGCGCAAGTAGCTGCGGTTGCTAATGGCGTTTTCTGCTTCGGATTGTAAGCTTCATAATAAATTGAGAATTGGTGTAACTCTCGGAAAAGTTGGTCACGGTTGGTGTTACTGAGTTCAGACAGTTCATCGCGGCTCATTTCCAAGGTTTTGACTTTCGCGAAACTTCTGGGGTCAAGCAAAGCGATGTCATTCATCAGTTCATCATTGCATATGAAGCGCCTTTGAATTTGTGGCTGTGCAGTATCGATGATGACATTAAAAACTCCGAATTGGAAAGCTTCTGTCGAAGATTCTTAGAGTTGTCTTGACTCATCGGCAGATATCTCTCCAGGAAGAAGCTTCTTAGCAATTGGAACACGTTTCTGTGAAAGCTCTTGTTCAATTGTGCGTTCCTGTACATTAGCAACGAACTCGGAAGTTGCACGGTGTAGTACTGTGAAGTTCTTACGTTTTTCACAGATCTGGGCATGCAATGTTTTAATCAAATTGCTCGCTTTCAAGCAATCGAGACCATCAGTTTGAAGATATTTGGAAACTGGCGTAGATACGTTGAACAAGTCACGATACACAAAAGCAATAAGTATGTTTTCAAATTTGCACCAGTTGTCAAGGAGGGACTTTGCCTTGAATGAGAAGTCAGATGCAAAGTCATCACCAATTGCAATAGTATAAAGACAAATGAGCAGCGTCAAGAACTTTTTACAGTCCTTCAACGGAACATTCGGAACATCAATAAAACTTTGTAGTGCTTTATCTTTACTCCACCAACGAGTTGCATTTACTTTCTGTAGCCGATGGAGTAGTTGATGACCCTTACCTGACTCTTTATTAATCGCTGTCCACACAAACATCCTTTTATAAGATTTAGAAATGAAGACTGCCGTGCTTTGTAGCAGACCAAGGAAATCTTTTGCAGACTTACAACTTTCTGTGGAGTTTGTCATCACCAAGTTGAGAGCATGTGCATAACAATGTTCATAAACCAGTGACGGACTGTCCCTCTTTAGTTGAGCTTGGTGACCGTTATACTGCCCACTCATATTTGCTGCGCCATCAAAGGAACATCCGACTATCTGCTTGGTGGCCAGTTGAAACTTAGCCAGTTCCGATTTGATTTGCAGATATAGTGCTTCCCCTGTTCATTTTCAGTAACCGCACATGTACGCGCCCATTTAGTACATATCTCACAAATAATGCCAGCTGATCCATAACTGCAATATTCTGAGTTGAATCAACTTCTATACTAAAAATCATTGCTTGGCGAACCTCATTGGCAATGTCCAGCTGAATTTGAATGGCCATATATTTGATGAGCTTATTCATAAAAGACTTTGAGAAGAAGGTCAAAAAAGCACCTCTTCCTTTAAGTCCAAGAGATTTCGCCTTTCGGTCTTGGCTATTTTTAATGGCCTGATCAACATGATTTTTTATGACATGATCATAATTAGCTAAAAGTAAGACTAACTCTAAGAAGTTTCCATGATTTATTTGCTTGTTGTTCAGATCGCCTGCTGCTTCAAATTTTGCTCTATAAGCCAAGCCTTGCTTGCCAATAAGCGATGTCAATTAGGCGGTGCAATATTTTTCGTGTGACTTGGATGTCACTTCTCCGTTTTGTTACCATTTCCATGTTTATCAATGATTCAATGTTTTTTTTTGAGCTGACGTGCAGATACGTTTGGCTATTAAATAACGAGACAGCATATGAAAAAGAAGTTTATTGTAAAAATTATTCTACAATTAAATGTTCCCCTTCAACGTACTACCTTCCCCTCGCCACACACATTCGTTTTTTTCCATCAGTCAAAGCAATGCTGGCAGTCTTCTTTTGTGAGAGCATTTAGGAGCTCCCCCGATTTTTGCTTCACCTCTTGTATCGACTCGAACCGGGTTCCTTTTAAGGCAAACTTGATCTTGTGAAACAAGAAAAAGTCACAAAGCGCTAAATCAGGCGAGTACGGCGCGTGTTCGAGCACTGGAGTGCCTCTAGCAGCTAAAGAACGCTTCACAGAAAACGCGATATGGACAGGCGCGTTGTCCTGGTGCAAGACCCACGACTTGTTTTTTCACAATTCCGAGCGTTTTTTACAAAATCGGTCTCGTAGTGTTGTCAATTCGTTATGTAGAATTTTCCGTTTCTTTATCGACAATCTCCGCGCACAATTTCATTTATTTTGGTCACTGTTTGCGGAGTTGAAACAGACACAGCTGGACCTGGACGTTGGTCATTTTTGATGCTCTCTCGGCCTTCAAAAAACCTTTTATGCCATTCGAAAACACGTGCACGAGATAGAGAATTTTCACTGTAGGCCTCTTTCAACAATTTATAGCACTCCGTCGGAGTTTTTTTTAATTTAACAAGAAATTTTACATTGATTTGTTGCTCATGTTTATCGTCACACATTGTTATCGGCACGAGAAAAAAACGCGTTTATTTTTAACATCTATAGAAAAAATACTACTACAGCGACAAAAACGTTTTTTCGTACTGGCGTAGCAGACACTACACGCTAACCAACGCTGCATTCGTGTCTCTCCCTTCCCTTCTAGGAAGCCTTCTGCGCGTGCAGTTTCGTTAATTAATAGCCAGACCTCGTATGCTCTTGCAGCATTGACATGAGCGGTTGAAGTCTCGTGTTTTTCAAGTCTCCCATATAGATGCTTCAAGTTCACTTCCATTCCTTTAATAAAAGAGGAAGAGATATCTCTGTCCGTAAATTCTGAAGAAAATGACATACAGATAGCACAATATACCTTCCGTGTTTCAGAGCAATACGATAGCAATTTACGAGGTTCAGTTGATATATCAGGTAATGTGCGCTAATACGTTTTTCTTGTCTTAAATGGAAGGTCTGTATCTATGTCACTTGGCTGGATAGGATGATGTTTCATGAAGGCTAGTGCGTGATAGTGTGGTGGAATAAATTTCCAAAGGTCTGAATGACGAGAATGTGCTTCGTTGATATCTTCCGATAGTGATTTCTCAGCATCAGTTACCTCTCGTTGGGGTTGAGATTGATGAACTGAAGGGGGTTCGCCGTCGGCGTCTTGGTTTGGATTTGGGCTTGCAGTTGCGGATGTTGTTGCTCCTGGCGATCCATCTTCATTATACTGTTTTTCAGATTCAGCATCCGTAGGACGTTTTTCAAAGTCAGGTGGTATCGATTCTCCTGATGACGTCGCTTCAGATATCGATGCTGTTGTTCCAGCTACATCAGGGCTGCCTCTCAAAAGAGCATTTAGGGGATACTTGTTTGTCAAACAGTTTCCTCTGTTTTGCATCAGCAGCTATTTTTTCAAATTCACGCTTCCTATTCTCATCACGCTTTAGTGTTCCAGACTTATATTGCCGTTTCAAGTTAGATATCTTGTCGCTCATTTCAACTGCTCTGAGCCTGTAAGTGAAACGACCAAACATACCACTGCATACTGTTCCTTTAGTGGTTTTTGCAAGTAACGGGACCGCGATAATTTTAGTCTATGCAAGCAGAGGTGCAAGCGCTGCACTCTGTGTAAGTGGAATGCACAGCGGGGTGATACTTGGAAGATTTGAAAATGTTTTTAAAATTATTTTTTTAGATTTGCTAAACTCGTTTTTTACTGTCTCTAAGTCTAACGCAAGTAATCGGTTGAAAGCCCATTGGCCCCTGTAGCCGGTGAGGATGCTGTTGGCACCGGGGGGGATGCCCTCCCAGTCCCCTGGGCCAGTCCGGCCCTGAATCTAACTAAGAACTTCTCAAAAGCTAGATCGTTCCGTTATTACACGCATTTCAGAACATGATCGTTGTATAAGGAAAAGGTATATTTCCAAGTCTACGGTTGCTGAACATCATTTTACTACAGGTCATAAGCTCTTTGGTTCCCGGTCATTGGTCATTTATCGAAAACACGCCCCTTATCAACCGTAACCCAATCAGAGTCGAGCTTAACCATCCGTGGATAACCTAACTTTTGAGAAGTTCTTAGTTAGATTTCGGTTGCTTGTTTGAGTTTTGCGGTTTATCTCACGCCACGACCTAACTCTGTAGTGGTTCTTTGTTAGATTTTCGTTTGCTTTTTTAGTTTACCGTTTTCTTTCTTGCCTTTTTTAGAGGTTAGAATCTGGATTTTCACAAGTTGAATTTTAGTTAGATTTTGGTTGTTTGTTTAAGTTTTTCGATTTATCTCACGCCCTGATGAAGCCCCTTACGAAAGTGGGCGAAACGTTGGCAATTTCGGTTACAACAACGATGACACGGTCCAAACCCAAAAGACATTCCTATTTTAGTATAGATTCCGGCCGTGGAAGCCTTCGCTATCTCAAAAAGTTTATTTAAATTAAAATATTTAATGTAAATTTTTTTATTTTGTTTTGAAAATTTTACAAATTAAGGTTTTGTTTAGACTAAGATTAGAACGTCTTCCGGGCTTGAACCGTGTTGATGTTGTAACCGAGGTTGCCAACATTTCGCCCAGTTTCGTAAGGGGCTTCATCAGGGAGTCGAAGAACTAAGAATCAGTATAGACTTAGGTTGAGTTGACCAACACTATATCTCCGGATGATTAAAATTTCTTTGATAACATTACTCACCAGCAGTCTAATACCAGTCTACGGTTAACCACTGCAATTCTCTCGAAACGTTATAATTGTTAGGCTCAAAAAAATTAAAAAGTTTCTTCAACTACTGGCTTTGTGAAAACGGTAGTCAATCTATCTAGTTTGACTCCTTCTTCAAAACAGGAATCGGTGCTATCCAAGGGTTTGAATTTTGAGGTTGCTTCCACACGCATTCCTACAGAAGATATTTTCTGAGGTGTTGAGTCTTCTATAACGCATCTTCTTCGCCACATCTAAAATCCCTAAATTCAACATTTCTAATCGGAAGAGTTAGCATTGAAAAGTCTTTGTCAGCAAAACCATCAGGTCTTTTAATCTACTTTCTAAAACCAAACGTCGATTTACCATCTTAGCTCTTCAATCACATCCTTTATACAAATTCGTAAAATACATAAAAATAGTAGATCCTTTAGACCTATCGTCAGTACTATCCAATCTCCTAAACCAAAATTTTGTCAAACATTCTTTCCAAATTTGCAAGTAAAACCTCTTCTCAAAGTTTTCAACTTTCATCTATTCATTCAAAGTTTGAGTTCTATAAAGCTTGAACCCCAGGAACGTCTTCTATGAAAGATTTGTATATTATCATCGAGGTAACTCTGTCTCACCATGACAAAGATTTGAATTTGCTTCCTGCTGTAGCTAACATTTTTATGGAACCCTTTGAAACGGTTGCTTTGAAATTATCGATATTAAAACCCAAAGTTTGGTTTAAGTATGCTTTATTGTTTGATTTTATCTTCTTCTTCTTTATAGCGTCTCATATCCACTTACGGATATACGCTTCTTCCAAATTGTGTCTATTTTTAGATGTCTGCATCTAATTTGTACCTGCGATTAGTTTTAGGTCATCTTATACGAGAGCGGCTTCTGGGTCGTTTGTGTTCATAAAACCTCTATAAAAAAAATTGCTTAGTGTCATTTTTCTGCATCTTTTCTAGCTACATGGCCTGCAAAGTATCATTTTAGCTTTGCACCTTTTTGCACCGCATTAGTCACTCCAGTCTTTTGCCTTATCTACGTGTTTGGTTTTCTGTCTCTTAGCAAGATTCCCAGCATTGATCTCTCCATAGCTTTATATTGTTTTTGGTCAATACCCAATTTTGTGCGCCATATGTCATAACCAGCACACACCAGAAACAAATACCTTAGTCTTTATTTTCTAATATAAAACTTAATTTACCATACGCAGCTCATCCCAGTTTGGTTTGTCTTTTAATTTCCTCTTAGGTCCCAGGTATTATGTAATCTTTTGCACTTTGCACTTTTTGTCCTATGATCGCTACAAATGTCACATCTATTTAGTACGCAGACGTCTAGAACCATATGTTTATCATCAGTCAGAACATGGTCAATTTAATTTTTGACAGTACCATGAGGACTTATTAAGGTCACCTTTTTATTAGGAGCTCATAGAAAATACATTGTATTTGTTCATAAAGTTTAGTAGTGTTTCGCTTCTCTCATTGCGTTCTCCATAGCAATAGTTTCCAAGAAAGGTTTCTGTTTCCTCTTCTTTGATTCCCAACTTTGCGTTGAAGTTTCCTATAAGTATTCTATATGTCCGTATAGATTCTTTGAGCCCACCCCTAATTTTGTCGTAAAATGATTCGATTTCTTTGTCAGTATGGTCGCAGATTGCGCAAATTTGAATGATTTTTAAGGTTGTGCGTTTATTGGTGTTTATGACAATATATGCCACACTGTCAGATATAGCTTCGTATGTTTTTAGATAAACTTTTCGTCTCGCTTGAACCTAGTATATCCTACTTTATTTTATATAATTCATATTCTAGTTCATCAATTTTGTCACTATTTGCTATTGTTTGCTATTGATTATACAAAGCTATCCAAATCGTTGTCATATCGCAACTTGGTCCAACCCAGCACCCGCTCTATCTTTGGATCTTTGGTTCTTCGGTTCAAAGAGGAATGGGGACTGAGAGCCTTTCTTCATTCGTTCTTTGCATTAGAGTTTAAACATTTAAAATGTTTGGGTCTACCTTCTCACGCTGGTCCAGTGTAAGTTGAGAATAAGGTAAAAGAATGGGGTTTAGAAATGATAGTATGGTTTGTGGATAGGACTAAAGGTGGAACATAATTTCCTCCAAGTATTGAGAAGTGGAAAAAAAGTTAAGGATCGTGTAGGGCAGAGTTTCTTCCCCTGAAGTAGACCTATCGTGTACCGGAATCGTAAAGGAATCCCTACCAGCTACCGATGTTTGGTTTCATAGTTGTCTCGGATTGTTTAGGTTTCTTGATTATCTAAACAACTTATATCAAATTCATCATGAAAATAAAAAAGAGTGGTTCTCTCCGATTTCTCAGTGTTTTTGTAACAGGTAAATTCAAGGGACTTTTAGCTCACTCGGTTTATCGTAAACCCGCACATAGGGACCAATATCTTCATGTTTTGTCTCATCATCATCTGGAACAGAACATTTCTCTATTTGCGAACCTAAGAATCTAGACTTAAACAATGGTTATATAATGCGGGATTTTATAAATCGTTGTCTAGATCCCTGTACTCGAGTACCTAAGGACATTTCTACTTCCGATTACAATCCAAAATTAGTATTTCACTTCACATTTTTAGGTCACAGATCAAATACAAAAGCTTCTTTGTAAAAATGGGAAGTTAATATTTAACTGAAATTCTTCCTTTTTCCAAGGGCAAATTTCCTATACTTTCATCTCAAGGTGTATACCAAATTTCTTGTTCATGTGGTTTAGTCTACCTATATTAGTGAAACTGGTCGTTCTGTCAACACACGTATTGTAGAACATAATCGTTGTATAAGAAAAGACATATTTCTAAGTCTGCTGTTACTGAACATTATTTTACTACAGGACACAATATAAATTTTGATAACCTCTCGGTTATTGTAAAATTAGTTTTTTAATAGAAAAGTCGGAGAACCCATAGAAATCATCAAACACCCCGATAACTTCAATCGTGACAACGGTTTTGAACTATTCCCCTTTAGGTTCCCAGTTGTTAATGGTTTATCAAAGATACACCCTTTTTCGAACGTAACCCAATCAGAGTCGAGCTTATCCCACCGCGACGAGACTCTTCTATAAATACGGAGACAACTTCTTTTTAAGTCATTTCTATGAGGTTTAGAATCAGGCTTGGTTAACAAGTTGATTACCAAACTCTGTAGTAATTGCTTGTTTTACTATCTTTTCAATTTTCAATTCCTTTTACGTCCTGCATTCGCAATTACATTTTTTAAGGCATTTACAAATCGATTAGTTAGTGCTACTATTTTCTATGTTCATATGCGACTAAAAATCATTAACTCGTTTTTAACACATAGGATATTAAGCTTTTGCGTTTTTGTATGGATTAAATATTTCCTACATGATGACTTATTGGGAAACGCCGGTTATTTGCCGTTGACGTATGCTTTAGTTTGCTCACTTTTTTGTATGAAATGAACGGTATTAACAAGCAAAGAAAATTGCACCTTGACTATTTGTTCTGACGGGAGACGCTACATGACATCTGCCTGAGGAATATGTCGATCTTTTTTATAAATAACTTTGTAATTATACATTGACAGAATTATGAACCAACAAATTAGGCAAGACGATGCCATGACAAGAACCAAGAACCAATACCTTTTTTAAGAAGCTGACTATAATTTCTTTGGGCCGCAGAGAGTGATGCGGATTCATCGGACAATCAACTCCATCCACGATACGACTCAATACTGCTCCTCCCACGAATTATGTGGCTCTATTACTAATAGTAATAAAACACGACAGATTTTGAACAACTAATAAATTTAGCTTTTCTAAAACTAAAAGAAACTTTGACTAATAACGACCCACTAACCTCTAACCCATGTTTATTGGCTGCTACCAATTGACCCATCAATGGATTTATTGTGTGATAACATCTTATGGTAGAATCCAAAACTGAGGAACGATTACAAACCTGAAGTAAAACATTTCCAGTTTTTTGAAAGGCAGTTTGATGTTTTTAAAAACATTAACAATGGTCCTTGAAACAAAGGTGAACGGACGACTCGTCTGACATGGAACGGTATACACCATGGGAACGATCTTTTCAAGTGTTAAACCCTAATGAACGCTTTCTCAACGGCCCATTCTCTGTTTGTAGATACCGGTTCTTTATGTCCACTTGCTGACATTGTTACAAGCTTTTGCTATTTTACGAACCTGCACGGCCAACTCACAATAGTCGGTGAGAGGGGGGGTTCATAGATACATTAAATATACTTAAGGGCGCCAGAGCTTATCCCAAAGTCACTTCTGTCCCGCTCAAGACAGGCGGTAGAAACTTGTAACAAGATGTTAGGTTCGTAATGCTGAAAGAAACGAAAAAAAGAAACTACGTCGTTAACAACAATTGTACTTTAATTACTCTATCAAGATAAATATATTAACAGTTAAATAGCCAAATATAAGCAGGTACTGGAGAGAATATAGAAAAGAGAATAGCAGCAGGATCGGCAACTTACACTGCACGTCAAACAAAAGTGTAACTACCATAACATATATAAAACTTTATCAGTAAGTAACATTAATAATGATAATTGACTGTGGATATAAGCAGCAAGCGATAAGTCCTTTACTTAAACTAATTGAGTCACAATAACAAGTAACAAATCAATTCGAACGTACGATTAGTAAATATAATAAGTCGTGAGTATTCACCGTAGCGACAACGAATAAATAAGTAAAAGTTGACTTACCAAAGTCCAGGGTTACCTTCAAAAAAACGTTTTTCCTAATGGCTTCCTGCAATTAAACTTCCTGAAAATAATCGTGTCTACCTGGCGACTCACAAACTATAAGTAAAAGACACATTTAAGGGACAGTAATCGAACCGACACTTATCGTATGCTGTTACATTAAATCTTCCGTCTATGGTGGTGTTAAGTTATTGCCTGCGAAGAGAATTCAATCGTATCCAGTAATTAGGATCTTCCGAACAAGGTGATAGTCATCAAGGTATTAATTGCCTCCGAAGAGAATTCAATCGTATCCAGTAATTAGGATCTTCCGCTTCCGATTATAATTTTCCCTTGAGGATTTCAGGTAACGATAAGAATACCCCTATTTAGGAGGTAGCACATGGCGCTAACAAAAGACATAAAAATTACCTTTAAACAAAGAAAGAACAAAAACCACTTACTCTGCGTGAATAAATTAGTTAGTTAAGGAAACTTCTAATTTCCATCGTGTCCCAACACGTGGATGATTTTAGAAAACGATTTCTCGATTCACGCAGACATAGGTTAGAATATGACCGATGTCAAAATCAAAATGCCGGTAATCTCGCCGGATATCGCCTACTCAATACGAAATGACCAACGAACCCGATAGATGGCGTCGAGAAATATAAATAAAATAAATTATTTATGCACGTAACAACATATCGCCAGTTGTAATGTTACAGAGTTGAACCGAGCTCTTCATAATTGTCTCTATGTCGACGATGATCTTACAAACTGAATCGAACAATAGCGTTTCCTTTTCCGGCAACATAGCGTCTTTTGAAGACCACAGGCTAGTGTGTCTCGCAATGATTCGTCTAATAAGCCAAACTTGCATGTAATTAACAAATTCTTGATTCATTGAGATTAGCAATGGTACATGTTTTTCAGCAAACTTGTTTTTTTAATATTTAATGCACTCTTCGAATAAGGAATTTTTTACCTATCTTGGACTTAATGCCTTGCAAAACATTTTATATTATGCTTGTGTAGTCCTAAGAAAATATATAATCGACTAGCCTTCTCTGCATCCCTGATCTTCGACACTTCGACTTTTATAAAAATAATTCGACTCGACAGGTATCGGAAGCTTATTTGTTTGAAAAATTGACGTAAAGTTTTCCACAATGGCGGTTTTGACGGCAGCCGTTGTTGCTCCAGTTGCCATAATGCACCAAGAGCTTCTCAAACATTCCACGTGCTCGAGACAATTTTTCTACGTGCACAACGCGTTTCTTGTGAGTTACAAAATATCTCATAGCCAAATGATACCTGTTATCTGTGGTAACTTACTATATACAAGAAGTTTCATAACAATGTGTGATTTAATAATACTTCTCATGCCTATGTCTTGTCTAACCTAGCGGTCTTAAGATGTATCATCATACCATTTTGTTATCAAGTTATGAAGCACTTCTAAAAGTTCTATCAATTCCAAGACTTCAATTTTGTGAAGTTCTTTTGTTCAGGTGACATTTCCATTCAATTGAAACTTTTGTTGTTTCCACTTGTATGTCAAAACTCGCTTTTACACTTACGCTCAAATAGTATGGTTCTTAGCCTCGCTCATGCCATATCGTTTTCATGATTTTATAGCTAACAATGCTGTTGACTTCACTAAATAGCGTCATATCGCATTACGTTGAGACCACCAGAAATTTTGCAAAATTAGCTAGTTGAAAAGCAACTGTTAAACTTACGACCAACTCTTGGTTACATATTTTACTGAATACATTTTTCACTAAACTACTTTTGCAGTGACTCTTGCTATCTGTTCTCGCAACTTCGTTACGTGAAATAAAAATTAACAAAATTAAACATAAACGCATAAAATCGTTATAAACAAATCAAAGTTTATCATAAATAACTTTTGTTTCTATTGTAACGATTACTAAAACTTTTATTTTAATGTATACTAAAAATATGTACACGTTCATAACCAACCAAACTAATTAAATCCAAGGATATTTAATAAAAACACTTACACTAATTTTATATAGTTCACTTACCGAAAGATAAAGTCCGCGGATAATTTCAATTTAACACTTATTGTTTACATTAAAGCTACGCACGATTTTAATTCGTCGTAATTATCTCGACACGCGTTAATCGCTTATTTATTTAAACTTGAATAATCTTCTTAACACTGCCGACTTCAAATTACTGAAATAACTGACCTATGATTGGTTTGTACCGCATTTATCCTTTTTGGCCAAACGTTCGAGAATTTTTTATATCTATCGGTGAACGTTCTGGAAATAGATAAAAACATCGTAAAGGCTCCCGTACTTAAGAATAATTTCTCGAACGTTTCACGATTTGTCGTGATTATTGTAAAACATCAAAAAGAATATTTATAAGAATAAATTAATTTAATTTTCAATTTCACAACGTCTTAAAAATTAATTGTAATGTTTAATGTTAAATCGTTTTTCCTTCAAAATTATCCACTTCGTAAAATATAAACGCGTCTTTTGTATTAAAGTTTTATACGTTTTTTCCACAACTTCAATAAGCAACGAAACGTGAAACCAGATTTGTATTTGACTATCGATTGATTGGCATGTTGACAACTTTTCAACGTTTCAAATCTTTCTTTTTTATATATTTCTAAATCGGTACCTTTAAAATTTGACGATTTGTACAGTTTACCTAAATAGCCACAAATAAATAATATTTATAATTTTTATTTCAGAAGATTTCGATAAAAAACGCATGGAACTTAAAAATCATTGATTACATGCAAACTGTCTTAATGTCCAAACGTCAAGCAAGCGAAACGTTACAAGTAGCAGGTAGTTCGTTGGAAGCAAGTGCAAAAATTTATGGAATACGCGTTGATGATGTTTATTCAAATACCTTGAAATTAGCAAATAATATGGCAAGATCGAATGAGCAAAAAGATGAAGGTAAACGTTTCAATATAAATGTAAGATTTAAACGTGTTTGTTTAGGTACTAGTAAAGAGAATGAAGAAGGTGTGGAAAACGAACAAAACGTTAGAAAGAGGAAACGTCATCATAACGAAAAAACAACAGTGGTAAAAGATCCCAACACTCTAATTGGCGATGTGCCCAAAGTGCAATCAATTTTCTTTCGCGGTCCTAAAGATGCTGATTTAGTTGCAACAAACTTACTTTCTAGCACACTTCCTATGCACTACACCGGCTCTAATTTTATGTTACTGTTGGTATAATTATTTTTACCTCATCATTTGTATAATACGGTACATTGTAGAAGTAAGAAACCAGCTTGGCTCTCAACGCAAAAACTTAAACTTAGTAACGACACAAAATACTCAATCCCACTAAATCCTGTAGGTAAAATACAACTATGTGTTCCTTTTCAAGATTTTGAAATAGACGAATGGTGCGTAGAAGATGAATCTCGATTAAACCTTAGCGTTACTGAAGAAAATATCATGGATAATGACGGATTACCTATTCCGCAACTGGACGGCAGCATTCCCGATATTTTTGAATCTTGTAAGTTTTGATTCTTTTTTTGATCGTGTACGATAAATGTGAATTTTAGATAACGAAGAACTAAATAACAACGTGCCAGAAAATAAAATCGATTGCGCAATTAAAACAATAAAACACAGAGTTTTTTCGAACGATTATTTCTATTCGGATTTTAAGCTTGATTTTGGAAACAAACAAATATGTCGTTTATGGGCAGGTCCCAGTCATTGGAAGTTAAAGTACATTTGTAGAAGTCGTGAGTGTATATTATTAATGTAACGTGAACACTTGTTATTGGTGTGACAGGTTGTAGATTTAGTGGAAAGAATAAGAACAAACGAGCGGTTGTTAAAAAACGTTGTGCGCTCCCAGTTAACTTTTTTGAAGAAGGAACGCCAATAAACAAAACGAAACTTTGTAAAGGCAAGTTAGTAAGCACAGATGACAATTACGTAAAGTGAGTATTATACAAGTAATTACTGTTCTGTGCAAAATTCACTATTTTAAAGATTATCTATATAATATATAGGGTGATTGCTTGAAACCATCTATTAAAAAGATCACGAGTACCAATACTAATAGTATTTTAAAAACTTGCACAAATGAATGAAAGTAGTTTTAAGATGAGAACACTTCTAGAAATATCAAAAATTAATTTTATTGTTAAGGCTTTCCCGGCCATGATTTTTTAACAAATACATATTTTCGGGTTTTGAACCGCGTTCCATATTTACACTTTTCACAAAATTTATAAAACTTACAAAACTTACAAACTTTGAAAAATGTACAATGTTTGACGTTTCGACAGTCATGTCGCTGTCATCTTCAGAAAAAACTGAAACTGAAGATATAGGATCCTGACGAGCCTTTATATTACGCCGTTCGGGTCAGTGGTTCGTGGTGGCTCCGATTCATTAGTTTTCCAGAACATATTTTTCCATATTGGCGTTAGATCGATTCCATTATCTCTATTAAAATTGTCGTACTTCTGGATTTCAATGGCTTCCTTGTATAGTCTAGGCCAAAAGTTTTGGGATTTAGCCAACATTGTTGCCTCTTCAAATTTTATCGTGTGACCGGCGTCTAAAAAGTGTTCCGCAACAGCAGATCTTATGTTATGTTTCTTTGTATCTGCCTTATGTTCCTTTAATCTGGTATCTATGTTGCCTCCCGTTTGTTCTATGTAAGCCAGTCCACACGAACAAGAGATGTGGTAGACCCCTGGTTCCTCGAGTGGTGCTTTTGTTTCCTTTGATTTTGAGAAATTGGCGGCTACTTTATTTGTTGCGGTGAAGATCACTTTGATATTTTTCCCTCTAAGTATCCTGGCTATTTTATCCGTGCAGCCTTTTATGTAAGGAAGGAAAGAAGTTGCCACGGGTTCCTCCTTCTTTGGTTTTTCCTAACTGTGTTTGTTAATTGCTCGATATATGTATCCTTTTCTAAAACCGTTTTTTATTAAAGCTTTTGTTAGGTGATCTTGCTCGGTCTTTAACGTGCTCGGTTCACTGATCGCCTTGACCTTGTGTACTAAAGTTTTTAGAACTGCAAACTTCTGAGCTGGATGATGATGTGATTCGCCGTTGAGGTGTCTATCAGTATGTGTGGGTTTTCTATATACTTGATGTCCCAATTTGTTGTCCATATTTCGAGTGGCCAGTACGTCCAAGAACGGAATGCTTCTGTTTGTTTTCTTTTCCATGGTGAACTTGATGTTGAAATCTAACTGGTTGATGTGATCCAGAAAGTTGTGTAGTGTTTCTGTTCCATTGGACCAAATTACAAATGTATCGTCTACATAACTTAGCTAGCATTTTGGTTTGAGGGTAGCGGTTTGTAATGCTCTTTCTTCAAAATCCTCCATAAATATATTGGTAATGACTGAAGAAAGCGATCGGGTTTAGGGGTACACTCAAAAAGTTAGCTATTAAAGCAGATTTGCACAATCAATTTAAAAGTTATATCCCCAAAGGATCTTTTCGACTAGACAGTTAAAAGTCTGTAAACTTTAAATTTTCTACCCAAGAAGACCATATTAAAACAAAAAGATTATTGGAGAAACGTTTTAATTAAGCTCTGACGATCAAAAATACTTAAAAACTAAATGCTTGTATCAACCTACCAACAAGTACATCAAGCATATTAGTCAAACCATTTCCAAATTAATCTAAATCAAGAATCAAGGTGTTAAATGCTTCAAAAAAACTTCAGTGATGGTTGGCATGTGTCATGCCCAAAAATGAAGATGATGTCATACTCACATTCATTCACCCTGCTAGACCTGTTCAAACATTTACCTTTCCAAAAAAAAACTAAACATTTTGTGCCTCAGTGTCATAAACATTCCTTGTAAAGTGAACCCAGTTACAACGACAAGGAGAGCCTACAAAATTATTAATAAAGAAGATAAACAGAGCTTGAGATACAACACAGCCAATAATTTCTTACTTTGTTTGTTTTTTTAACATGTTCTATTTGAAATTAAAAACTTTAATTAATTAGTACCTACTGTATATTATTTTTTCTTCACAATATATTCATGTAAATTTTGTAATTTGTGTTGCGGTTCAATCGAATTCCCAACATCTGTTTATAATACTTTACTACATTGAGTCAAAATTAACTTTGATTAATAACAAAAACTAAAGAAAAACCAAATATTATGGCTGTTAAAATTACATAGTTTTTTTTTTGGCTATAATTTGAGAAGCTTACTAGCCGGTTGTATTTCAGCCACGACCAAAACGCACATTATTCAATAATTTTTACTTTCCTATAAGGAAAGTATAGCAATAGCAATGTCATAAAACCACTTTGAAGTGATATGTACACGTTTGCATTGACTTCCTAGCATGTTAATTTTTTAAAAATTTTTCTCCTCGATTAATTAATTAATAATTAAGATATAACTGAAATATGGCAAATTGAGTTTTGTTGTGATATCTACTAACTACCAACTTCTATATTTGTGCGCCTCGATATTGCTGTTCCCTTTAGTAAATCAGTAAAAATTATCATTTTTAACGCATCTTGCTTTCCGTTGAAGATATGGAATTTTTTTCTACAAAAGTCGTAGCAGACAGGATTCAAACCTAGATTATATCTGCGAATTCGTTTTAAATTATAAATAAAATATCTATAAACTGCTAATGTTAAATTTTTTTTATTTAAATAAATTGTTAGGAAGAATTATCTCTATAAGAAACTGTAAAAACAATTGTAATGATTTATATACGTACAAAATTATATAAGAAAAACTGTTAAAAATCGCGGATACACTCATTTCCGATTTCTTTATCAAACCCATCTTTTAATAGAACCGAGAGAATATGAAAAGTCAGCTCAACACCAAATTACAAGTTACTAGGATTTTTGGTTCAAGAGTTATCGTGAGTACATCCAAAGATAGTGTAAGAAAGATGCAGCATTCTGTGCATAAACAAGTCAAAAGAACATAGAGAAATTGTTATTTTAAACGTATCTTGCTTATCCTTCAACATATGGAATTTTTTTCTAAAAAAAATCGTCGCAGGCAGGATTTGAACCTATATTATATACGGAATTCACTTTAAAATATAAATCAAATATCTAATAAACTGTTAATGTTAGAATAATTTTCTATTGGAATAAATTGTTATAGTATAAAAATAATATATAAAATACAAAAGCATAACATATAGAGCAATGAAACTAAATTACAAATTATATGAGGGTCATGGGAATTCTAACGTTACTGTCAGATTTCATAATTTTAATGATCAAAACTTAAGACGTCACAATATTTTCTTATAAAGACGTTGAGAGTAAATATTGGAACACTAAAAGCTTATATAACACATGAATATAATACAAAGTCTAATTCAAACTAAATAAAGAAACGTATTTACATATATGACTGTACAGAAGGTTAACTACAAAAGTTCAGCTTTAAGCGATTCAATTGAGGTGCGGTCTATGACGTGTTCAACATCTGATTCATGCGACAATTAAATATTGCGTAATCTTCGAAATTCATATCTAAACTTCCAAATTTCCCGTAATTATCCTAATTGATCTAATATTCGTACAGATCCGTTAACCAGAACATCGTAAAACAAACGTAACGTATGATAATCTTCAATTCGCTTCAATCCAAATCAAATCATATCGTAGTATCGCATTTTAAAAATTAGAATTGTAAAAAAAAACGTAAAAGGCGTACGTATCCAAACCAGATTTTTGTAACCATAAACGAAATCGTACGTACCAAATCAATAAACATCGAATAAATCAGAGAACGTAGTAGTACCAAAAAAACATCGAGTGTAAAAAAACTTACATAACGCGTAAGAACAAAGAAACAAAAACTTACCCCTAGCTAATTACGGGTTCTTTCTATAACGACGATCGCACAACAAATTACGACAAAACCCACAGTATAACAAATCACAACCAAAGCAGAATACACAGTTCAAATTTTAACATGTGGATATTTTTTCCAAACGATGCAGGACAAAAATGTCCTTCCGCGGCGAAAGCCGCACCAAAGATGGCTTATGACATAAGAAGAAGTGCAGTGCGTCAAATCAAACGTATTCAATCGAAAAAAATGTGCACGTTACAGTATGGAACTTGTTCATGTCTAAATTGTTTTTTTTTTCTTCGAGGAGTTTTAAAACCCTCGCTTTACTCGGGTTTAAAAATGCCTTCTTGAGAAAAAAACGCACAATTTACACAGGAACTCGTTAAATAAATAACTATTACCCGAAATGGTTGAGGAAGTACGACTTTCTGCTATATTTTCAACAATGTGAAGTAGTCAATTGCCTCGCAGATTAAAAAACAACAATGCACAAAAGAGGAAGTAATTACTTTCTCCACTGCTTGCATCCAATTAAATAATCCAATTTACTTTGTCGATATTGATGTCCAGTTGCCATATATATATATAATGCAGAGAAATGCAATTTGCTACATTTTGCAATAAATAATAAACATAAGCCCCACTCTACATATAATATACTATTATTAATAGATGTCATTCATTTGTCACTGTAGTATCTTGCGATCTGGAACTACTTTTTCTCTATTTCGACATAAGAATTAACGATTCTTACACTAAAATCCGTGTAAGAATAAGCAAATTCTTACACGCTACAGATTCCATATCCTCGTGGAATCAACTACATCTTTTGTGCGTTGTGGCCTAAAACCCCAAAAATCGACACTTTGATTACAATTTTATGAACTAGTCTGTATTTCTATTAGTTAGGTCGGTACTTTTTTTAATAAAGCTTACAAGCACATAACAATCAACTAATGGTAGCAATCGCAGTCAACTCTTTGTAGACTATGATTTCTGTCATCATGCACAACTACATAAGCGTCGTTAGTCAGATTCCACGTCGGTATCTGAGCTCACTTCAACGTTAAAGGCCTTTAGCTTATCTAGGGATACAATTCCCTGATACCTTCTCTGCGATCGAGAAGATCCTTGAGTGTCCTTGACCACGTATCGATCATGATCGAGAACCTTGCTAATAACGTATGGGCCGCTATACTTTGGTAAGAGTTTCTTACTATGGCCCAAATTACTCATAACATAGGTAGAGATCATTTCAGGACTAAAGAACCGTAAGGTGCGCGTCGGATAAATTCGGAATTTGACGATCATGCAAAATAAATTCTAACTAAAAACATCTGCTGTAAACAATGTACATTAACTGTAATGGTTTATCTTTAACTTAAAAAATGAATGCATACAAGAGGATGTATATAATATAAAAGAATATAAAACACAAAGATAAAAATGAGTTTGTAACAACTTGTGGAATAAACACCTTAAACGCCGTATGAAAAGTGCAAACGTTTTTTGGTTAGCTAGTGTACTGACATTCGGAACAAAATTGGTTTCTGCGCAGCGGTTCTTTAGTCTTGAAATGAACTCTACGTACTAAAACTTGGTCCCTGCAGTCCTATGTGCGTCAAATGCGGCCTTTCGTTGGCCTTGCTTCGTATCAATTTTAGTCTTAGCGACTAACCGTATTTTCGATAGATCTCTTTCCTCTGTAGAATCAATTCACACTTCGTTGGCCAATATACAGTTCGTCACACTTCGTGGCGAGTAACCAAACAATAATTCGTAAGGTGACTTTCCAGTTGAAGAATTTGATGTTGAATTCAGTCCCCAACAAATGGTCGAAACGTTTTCATCCCATCTTTCTTCGTCATCGGTGCAAGCTGATAACGAGGCTAATATTGTTCGATTATATCTTTCAACTTGCCCATTTGCTCTCGGAGTTGCCGTAGCATTCAAAACATGCTTAATATTTAAACTTTGACAATAGTCTTCAAAGTGTTTGCTGGAATAGCAGCTACCTCGATCCGAAATAATTCTCCTTGGAACACCGAAATTTTCTATAATACTGTTTATAAAATTAACAACAGGTCGAGTCTTTGTTGATGGAACCGCTTTCATAAGCACAAACTTGGTGGACGAGTCTACGACGACAATAAGGTACATGTTTTTTTTCCTTAATTTTGCAAATGGACCTAAATGATCGATGTGTAACGTGTCAAATGGGACGGTCACCTTCTCAATTGGATGCATATATCCTGGTCGTTTTCCGCCTGGTTCTTTGTTATAGAGACATGGCAGACAGCACGATATGTATTTCTTTAAGTATCGTCGCATTCCCGAAAACCAATATAGTTTGGAAATTGCCGACATAGTCTTTTCCAAACCCATGTGACCTCCACCGTCGTGGAAATGCAATACGAGTTGCCTCCTGACAGCCTTAGGTACTACCCATCTCTTTTCGCTGTCTATATTCTTATAAAGTCGGTTATTAACAAGACTAAAACTTTCATGTATTTTCTTTTCTTCGACGTCACTTGGTGGTTTGGATAGAATGTCAATAAGGAATTTACAGCTGTCGTTAGTTATCTGAGCACTTAGAACCCAATCTCCGTTATTTATGTTTACTGCATTTACAGCGACTACTGAAGTTTCTATTCTGCTTAATGCGTCGGCATGTAAGATTTTACTTCCAGGTCGGTATTCCACTTCAAATGTATATTCTTGTATGCTGAGCCACCACCTACCAATTCTTGGGACTAAATCTCTTTTAGATAGTGTGGTACGTAAGGCGTTGCAATCAGTTATAACCTTAAACTGAATTCCCACGAGGTACACTCTAAAAGTTTTTAGAGTATATACCACGGCCATTGTCTCCAATTCATAGGAGTGGTATCTTTGTTCTTCCTTTGTTGTTTGCTTAGAATAATACATGACAGGCTTAAGCGTATCATTTTTCTGCGTTTGAAATAGTATGCCACCAATGCCCCACTTAGATGCATCCGTGTGAACTTCCGTTTTCAACGTCGGATCGTAAATTGCCAATATAGGTCGGGTTACTAGCTTGGTTTTTAGAGATTCGAAAGCTATACTTTGTTCGTCACCTCATCTAAAACCTGCATCCTTTTTCGTTAGAATGGTTAAAGGTTTTGCTATCGTTGCAAACCCTTTTACATATTTTCTAAAATAGCTAGCTAACCCCAAAACTGACGAACTGACCGGATGTCTGTTGGAATGGGAAATTTTTCCACTGCGGCAATTTTGTTCTTCCCTGGTTGCACTACTTTGCTACTGACTTCGTGACCTAGATATTCTACCTTTTTCATAAAAAATTGACATTTTGAAAGGCGTAAGCCCTGCTCTTCTAATAGATTCAAGAACTAGGCGTAAATTTAGAAGACCTTTTTTGAAAATTCTCCGCTGGCAAGAGAATATCATCCATGTACGCAATGGAACCCGAAGATATTCATAGTGACCATCTGGTGTGACAAATGCCGTTTTCGCAATAGATTCTTCATCAATCAATATTTGGTGATAGCCACTGGCTAAATCTAGGCTACTAAAATATTTAAACCCTTTATATTTTCTAAGAATTCATCAACGCGAGGGAGAGGAAACCTATCTTTGATAGTTTTTCTATTTAGAGCCCGATAGTCTACGCACATTCTTTGCTCTCCATTTTTCTTTTCTGACCAGTAGTATTGGACTAGCATATGGAGAATCGCATTCACGTATTATGTTGTTTTTAAGTAGATCACCAACTATCTCCCTCACAACTTTTCGTTCATTGTGAGAAAGCCGGTAAGAACGGTAAACTACTGGGCTATCGTCATTAAGATGTATTGACATTTTTAGAATACTCATTTTCCTTAATTGACTAGTATTTTGCGCGAAACAGTCACTAAATTCGTTTATTAACTCGATTAGCATTTCAATTACTTGTGGCTTTAAGTTTTCGTTAAAAATAATGTCATCTATCGAAAAACTGTTCCCGTTTTGGTTACTACTTACGCCCATCGTTAAACAAGAAATTGAAGCTTTATCTTCAAAACACAGTGTTGATCTAGCTAATATGTTTTTTGTACTTACTTGGATATCTTGTCCTGATAAATTTGTTATAGATATAATTCCATCCTTGGCTCTCGTGATACAACCATCCAGTACGTGTTCCTTACCAGAGAACATACGTAATCCCCCTTGCACGTAAACATTACCATTGCAGATACCTCGAGAAGTGACTAGTACCAGGGCGGTTGTTCTTGGAGCAATTACTATTGAGGTTTTTGCCCATAGTGGTACTTTTCCAGGACAAATATGAAGGTTCTGGGCGATCTCACTGTTTGCTGATAGTATTCGTACTTTGTCTCCAGTCACGATCATGACGACCTCGTTGTTGTTCAAGAATGTTTGACACACAACCACAGAAATATTCTGAGTTACATTTGGGACAACTAAAGCCTCGACCTCTGCTTCTGCAGAATCGACCTTTAAATTCTATTTAACTTTACCCAAAGTCTCAATGCTGGAACCACCGTACCCTATTATAAATTCAGTACAAGGAATGGTTTCAAGACCTAACAAATCAACACTACTTTTTGTTATTAAAACTGCACCACAACCAGAGTCTACGTAAGCCTGCAAAGGTTTTCCATTCATCCAGCAGTCGAAAAAATACTTTTCGTTTATGGTGCAAACGTTTTTCTGAACTACGTAAGTCTTTACACGCCCGCGGCAATCTTTCGCTAAATGTCCTAAACGTTTACATGAAGTATATTTGATCTTTGGTTTTGGGCACTTGTTCGAGAAGTGTCCCACTTCTCTACAGTTATAACACTTGTGTGCACTTTTCCTATGCAACATTGGCTTCTTGCGTAGAGGCTCTTCTAATTCATCAGCTAAAGGTCGCCGATAAGATATGTTCTTTAGATGTTGACCGGTACCAGCAGCAGCGCAATTTTCAGGCTTCAAGGTTGACAGGTACTCTGCATATAACGCATCCGGTGTTTCGTCTCTACCTGCCTTAGCGGCTACCTAAATACTTTGGTTTCTGATACCATCTATCACGCATGATGCAGCCTTTTATTCGCTATCTCACAAGCGTTCACGAGTTCTATCTTATCAAAGTAATAACGAGACCACGTCTCATCTGGTTCTTTAAACCTGTTAACAAGCGCTCGTAGGGTGGTAGCAAAATCTTGATGCTCGGGAAATTATTTAATCAGTTCTTTCCACAAAATCTCTAAGAGGTATAGTTGACGCACTTTGTGATGTATTCTAACTTAAAGTGCATATTTTTAGTGCATAATTATCCGAAACCTAATTATTACTAACCATGAAACTAAAACATTTCCTAAATGCAATTTACAGAATTTAATTCACAAGAACATACCCAAACACTACATTTTCATGACAAAACTACTATAAACACACTAATTAAAAACAATTGAATTTAAATTGCAGATGTACTTTGCCAGGAAAATTTTTGCTAGACAACGCTGTAGACAGACCTCTCAACTTAAAACCTTACATATGCAAAACTAAAGAAGATGTATTAAAAGAACCTTCCAAAAATGTCAACATTAGTAACACTGGAAAACGTTAATACAAGTTATGAACACAGTTTTCAGGACAACGCCGACGTAAGTAAATGCGAATTATAATTTACACTAAACACTAATTTTCAGGTTTTTGAAAATGTAAGCGTACATGAAGAAATCGCCTGTACAACTCAGAGAGAGTGTCGTAGAGAAACCTTAATTGATATGCCTGAAATGGTAACGTCCATAAAACTTTACTAAAGGTTACGTTATATTTAATTTATTTCAGGCCCAACAAACTTTAATACCATACGCTTCAAAAGCAAAACAAATGGATATGAAAAAACTTAAACGATCTGTTTGGGAAATTCTCACAAATAAAGACGAAGTATGTAAAATAACGCAATTTCTTTTGTAGTTTATTTTGTGTGTATTGTTAGATGACAGATGATATAAATCAACAAACAGTTAAAAAATCAAGTTTTCTGAAGTTTACGAAGAGTTACCAAGCCGTTTAAAGAAAAACAAAGGAAGGAGTTAAGTTGTCCGCTGGCGTTCGTGTCGCTATTGCATCTTGCAAACGAAAATAATCTTAGTTTTACAAAAATTGAAAATGATAACGATTTTTATATAGAGAAAAAAGATTATTTTCATTGAATTATTGTTTATAAGATTTTATTTTACGTTTAATTTATGTATATGAAAAATATGTTGAACGTATGTTTAATTATTGTTGCATTTTGTTATTAATAAACTGTAATACTGTATATAAGGTTTCTTTGAGGTGTATCTGAAGCAACAAATTATAAAAAAACACTAATGTTTTAAAGTATTTTATATTCATATGTTACTAAAAATATTTGTTTAATTATTGCTTTACTGAATACTCCACCTTCAGATATTTGATTTATGTCACGTAAACTAACATTCCTTTCAATATTCTTTACAATAAAGATCAATAGTCCTAGCAATGCGATAGGTCAGAGAATGGCATATTATTTTGTTAGACCCTATGCAGCAATTTTCTTTAAGAGATACGTATAGGAAATAAATAAATAAACTAAAAATATACGGAGTGTTCTGTTTAAGAAACTCAATTTTGAAGTTCCCATAGTTTTCACAATTTTTGGGACTGTACTGAATGTGGTACATATGTCAAAAAGATCGAGTCGAGAGATAACCACCTACGTTGGGTGTACACGCTCCTTTAATAATTACGTTATAAATGGTAGTAATAATACGTAACAAATACGTAATAACTAGTAATATCAGTAGTATGTCACACGTAATAATTGCGTAATAATATGTAATAAGTAGGGGAGCGGTGCTATGAATGGGACAGTTTTTTTGTTTTATTCACAAGATTTTTGTATCCGAAAATTTTACTATTTACACTAATATGACATTGTCATTAGGGATACAAGTATTTATTTGTAAAAACAAAAATTTTGAATATTACAAAAAAACACAAAAAATTGGCGAATTAAAAAAACAATCACTTTGTCCCATTCAACCCTCATTATGTTTTGAATGGGACAGTCTTCAGGGTTGCATGGAACAATGAAATAAATCAAAAGTAATCATTCATAAAATACTCTGCAAGTTATAAGATTCTACCAAACTTAGTTTCATAAGAAGAAAAGTCAATGTCAAATTTCAGATTCGCTTTTGTTCTTAATGTTGCAAGGTTCATGTGTGATTGTCTTAGTTTTCTGATGATGCTTCTTCTTTTCACATCTGAAATGTCATCTTCAGGTGGATATAAAAACTTATTCGAGTTACCAAATCTTCTGAAGAACTTAACTTCAAAGTCGCAGTTTCCTACAATTTTTTGTATAGCAACCTATGTAAGACAGTTTGTTTTTTTTTCGTCGAAAAATCTACCAACACATAGTCGTTTATTTTCAAGATTTTACTATTAATATCCTCACTGCCACTTTCGCTGTGACTTTCCATAGGACTCTGATTTGACTCTTGCTACTCAAAGTCTTCCACATTGGAGTCATCACTACTTTCTTCTAAAATCTTCCGTTTGCGTTGCTTTTCAGATTTTTTCAAACTATTCTTCCTAAGTTTGGCATGGTGCTGTTCTTCTATTGCGTTTACTTCTGAAGTATCTGTTAACACCCGTGTAGTGCCTCTTTTTCTACCTTTCCTAACTTCTGTTTTCTCTGGAGCTTTCGGAAATGCTTGAACTGACTCAGGTGTTACTGTTACCAATGTGGACAAGGAGTCCTTATCAGTTCTGGCATGTGATGGCCCTGGCACCGGGTCATCTAGCTGATGACTAGTTGACGGCAGATGATGGTCCGTTACAAAAGAACTCATGAAATCAGATTCCTGAAAGATGAGGCGGTTCAACTGATTAATTCCACTCGACAAAAAACCTGCAAGAATATACTTGAATGTCTTGCTCGGGTTCGATAGCATCCATTCATTCTGAGCAGTTTTGAAATAGGTTTTGAAAGGCCCGTACACTAAAAACGTCGAGCGGTTGCAGTTTATAGCTGCAGTGTGGAGAAAATGTTAACAAGACCACGTGGTGGCTTTTTGGCATAAAATGACGATATCCAGGCTAATATGGGACTCGTGATTATCGAGCAATAGCAGTATTGCTTCTTCCTGAGTTGGCTTCGTATGTTTGACAAAATGTTTGAATGCCAAAAAAAAATTACTTTCGGTCATCCAACCAGATTTGTTTGCAAGCCCAAAACTTCCTGGTGGAGCACCGTGGAGCATAAAATCTCTGAAGTTTATTCTGGGAAACACGAATACTGGTGGAATAGTGTTACCGTTTGCTCCTACAAATGTCAGCATCGTTACTAACGTCCCCCTTTCTGCGGAGGTTGCATGCCCAACTTGTTTCAAGCGCCTTTAGGAAAACACTTTCGGTGGATCTGTAACTGTGAGAAGACTTGTTACATCACAGTTGAATATGCGACTAGTAGTAAATTTGTGCTTCTCCATTAAACGTTCCAAGTTATCAAAGAACCTACCAACAGTAGTCAGATTGAAAGTAGTGCCCCGTCTTAAGCTTGTTTTCTCTGGTTTTCTTAGCGACAACAGACTTCTATTTTTTGGGGTAGGAAATTTTTAATCTTTGGGCGTATTTGTACGCAAGCTGTCGAGACCCATATGACCTATACCGTAGCACATTTTCGACGCAGTTATCAAATAATCAACTAGAGCATTTTCCTGCTCTAGGGAGAAAATACGCCTATTCCCAATAACTGGTTCATGTTGAAACTGTTGCACATCCTGAAGTTTGCGAGCATTGTTTACTGCTCGATGTAGAGCTGATTTTGAAATATTGTATTTGTCGCGAGCCACTGGTACTAAGCTGGTACTAATTGTAAATAATTCCAATAAAATACAAAGTTTAATTAATTTACGTTCAAACGAAAGCATTAAAACTTTTGCAACCCAGTTAAAAAGTTACTTGTAAGTTTGGTCAGTTCCTTTCTGAGTGTCTGAGAGATCGTTTAGTTTGTGGAATCCGATCGCAAGGCATTAGGAGGAAGTTATTGTCAAAAGATGATTTGACCTTTGAACGCGTGTATCAATGGAGCTAGCAAAAGGACAAGTTAAGGTCTATAATGGTCAACACACACGATGCAACTTTGTTGCTAAATAGTCTCAACAAGTTGTATGTGCGTCGAAAATATAAGAATAATTTAAAAAAGTTTGAGAAGCTAGATGATTGGAAAGCTTGTTTTCGTTGTGAAAGGAAGTTTAATTTTGATGGGAATGTTTGAGCTACAGGAAGAAAGGTCATATCAATACAGTGAGCAAAAAAGAAAATGTCCACATCGTCGAAGAGACGCATGCTAATTCTTCGACAGATCATTCTGAATTAAATTCTTTAGATTTAGGTTTTTTATCAAATTTAGATTTTAATACTATGGATCCAGTAAAAGTAATTATTGAAATTCATAGTGGAGTTTAACGTTCAGTGATGCATGTAAATAATTTTGAATTTTATTTTAACCAATTAATGATATACCCTGTCAAATACGATTGAAGAGTGTTTACCGGTCAAAATGTTAGTGTTCTATCAGAAGCTATAATATCTGACAATTTTGATCAAAATTTCAATTTACTTCTTGTAATATTAAGAGGCAACCTTAAGTTCTCTCCGTTCCTAAGTCGAAATTGATAAATGTTTTGAATCCTGAATGGAGAAAGAAAATACATTTTAGTGAAAATAATAGAATCATCAAAGCATGATATAGAATCTTCAAAGTCTAATGTAGAGGAAGGTATCAAGTCTTATTTCTAGTTTGAAATCCCAATATAAAAATGTGTTCAGTGTAGACCAGAGGTCAAGCATAGACATTTTCAAAATCGAATCGAAAGAAGGTGTGCAGCAAATTTTTGATAGAGGATATGACATACCATGTGCTTTGAGAGACAAGGTTGAATCAAAATTGTTGAAAATGTTAAAGATAGTAATTTTAAAGAGATCAGGAATTGTATGAATTTAAAAACTTTAAATAAACCAATATGTAGTGATTATTGTGTCTTGCCTCAGCCCCTGGAATACAGACAACTGTGGATGGTATTCAGTGTCATAAATATGTGCCTGAAGTGTTAAATAGGTTAGATGAGTTCAACGTAAAGGTTAATAAAAATAAATGGTTATTATTTGTAAATCAAGTAAAATTTTTGGGACATATAATTGATGATAGTGGAATTCATCCAACTGAAAAGAAAATTAAGGCCATAAAGTTGACTCCTTCATCAAGGAGCGTATCCGAACTCGAGTCTTTTCTTGGATTATTAATATACTACGGAAAATTCATCCCCATGTTGTGCCCAAATTTTTAAATCTCTTTATAACTTGTGTCACAAACATGTCAAGTTTGGTAAGTGTTGGTCGCAAGAATGTGAGGTTGCTTTTTACTCAAGTAAAGAGTTGGTAACGTCAGAGAGTATGCTTGTTCACTTTGATCTTACTTTGCCTATTTTTCTAACTTGTGATGCTAGTGGGTATGGAGTGGGCGTTATGTTAAGTCACAAAGTCAACGGTGATGATAAACCAGTCTTGTTTGCATCCAGTACATTGTCAAAAGTAGAACAGAAATATAGTAATTTAGAATAGGAAGCGTTGGCCATTATCTTTGCTATTCGTAAGTTCAATAAATATTTATTTGAACAGAAGTTTACGTTGGTAACAGATCATCAGCCCCTAATGTTCATTTTTGGGAATTACATCGGCTGCATCAATCACTAGATATTGGTATTCAGTATAAAAGTGGAAAATTAATAAGTCATTCCGATGGATTGTCTCGTTTACCTTGCAGTGAGAAGTCTGAAAGACATAACTCTTTATTCTCGTTTAATTTGGTAAATAAGGTGCCACTGAATGGTCATGATATTCACATGGAAACGATACGAAATTTACCACTCTTAAAAGTCAGATTACATTTTATCGGGATAGGCCCAATAATGTTAGTGACGAAAACCTAAAATCTTATTTTAAGACACGTCATGAATTGTCTGTAGAGCAGGACTGGATTCTTGTAAGTAGTAGGGTTGTTATTCCTAAAGTTTTAAGAAGAGAAGTTCGATTCAAAATGCTTATACGTTCCTACTGTTGGTGACTAACAATAAGATGAATTTTCATATAGAAAAGTTTACATCTTTATGTAATATTTGTCAACTGTGTCAGAATTTTACGATTTCTAATAAACCAATTCCATGGCCTGCGGCTCCATGTAACTTTTTAGGGTTCATATAGATTTCTTTTACAAATTTGAATTTACATTTCTGGTATTGATAGATCAAAATTCTGAATGGTTTGAAGAAAACTGGAGCTAATACATTAGAAACCATTCTAAGATTGAAAGATATTTTTTCTACATTTGGTCTTCCAGTCGAGTTAGTTTCTGACAACGGTCCACCGTTTAATTCCACTGAATTTGTGTATGTTTGTCAGGCAAATGGAATTAAACCTGTTAAGACTCCCACTTACTTAGTTTGACTTATTTTGACCTCAATTTTTCAGTTCGGATGTTTCTCTAGAGACTTTTTTTCCGACCTGGCGTATTATGCGTTATGCAAAAATATGTACAGTGACCGTTTTTTGACAAATGTAAAAAACTGGATGCAAAGATGTGACTACGATATGGCTTAGAGTCCGACGTCGGCAAATCGCTTAATAGAGCAGCGCCATCAACTTACGCAAAAACAGTAATAAAAACAAAAAATTCCGCAAAAAATAAGGTGAGCGGTCGTCTCGATTTCGGGAAAACGGTGATCCTTTGAAACGATTTTTATGATATGCAATTCTTTACGACTTTGTCACTGCCGACGTATGAATACCTGACCTCGAGAAATTTGGTTGAGTAGCATGCTGTCAGATAACGCAAATTGCAGTTTATTTTTCAAAAAACATTTACGGTCAATTTTGATTTTTGTCACGTCTGGTATGGTGTGTGTGTCAGCGTTAAAACCCAAAAAGATTGTAAAATCTGAAAACAATCTTATGGATGTGTGAGTCAGGGGACGACGCACAGATATATTTCTGATCAGCACATATTTTAGCTTCTATGACGTACTCCTGTAATTGAGCTGTAATTAAACTTCTATGGCACGCTTCTGTAGTTCAGCTTGGATGGCATATCCCTGTACGTAAGTGAAAGTAGTCTAATTGCGGCGGAGTTCTTCCAAAGGTATCGACCCTAACTTGATCACGTGCTGTAGGGGTCTTTCGGATCGCTTCTCGCTTATAACAATTTAACTGTGTTCGTCGATTGTCAGAATGTTTAACGTAACGAATTAATTAATGTAATAATAAACGATGTTCTTTGTGATGTGCGCTTAGTAAATAGTTATCTTTGATCCGGTTACCAGATTATTACTTAATGTTCATAAACTTCAATATTATTACTTAACCTTCATAAATTTCAATATTATTACTTAGCTTTCATTAATTTCAATATTATAATAAATGTAAAGAGATTGGAAGTGCGCGTCGAAGTTTGATGTGATGTTACCGGGTGATACAATTCCATGTAAATATCTGACTCGCAAACTTGACGTCAATCTGCTTACAGAGACTACTTTAGATTTGTTTTGTATTTTCTGTATTTGTGTCAGAAGTATAACGATACCAGTGGCGCAGCCACAAGAGCAGTACGAATTTTGTAAACAATGACGAATCGACTCCTATCTTTATTTTCCTTCCTGAGGGTTATTTTTTGTAAACTTGGCTTACGAGCAATTATTAATAAAACTATAAAAACACAAATAAAAACCAATTGAGCATTCACAATTCCATGCAGTCGCAAAAATGTAATTCTCGGAAATCAAGACGTGAACGTTTAAATCAGTATAATAACAAAATTTACTCCAGACCTAAAGTTCCTTATTGTAGCTACTAATCATGCTACTTCAGTCATATTACTCTTGACGAGGACTGTAAGATTACATTTGCCAAACTTTGGCTTTGAATACAAATAAATAATTAAGGATACTCGATTGGATCAAATCAACGTACACAATATCACACAAATTTAAAATAAAGACTGAAATATAGACTCGAGTGAAAGTAAAATATTAATTTTAAAATATACTAAAAGTATGTGATGGTTTAATATAAGTAATAGAGCATAACATACGCTGTAATCCTGCTTGCCAAGATTTGGTTAGTCTTAAATCGTCTTCTCGGTTCATATTATATGGTTTTTTTTATTTCCAAAACTTCGAAGATTAGTCTGGGAAAGTAGAAAAGAGTTCTAGCCAACATTTTAGTTTGGTCAAAGTTTTGCGTGTGTCCTCGGTTCCACACATATTTTGCCACTGCTGATTTTGTAACTCTGCGGTGTTTACAGTTAGCCATATGATTTTTAGTAGTATAGTAAATAAGAGGTGCTACTAGGAAGTGATAAGTCTTCTTTGACTTTTGGATTTATTGCTCTTTCGCATGCGTTTTGGATCTCCTTGAACCTGTATCGATTTTGTTGTAGAGACTCCAACAGTGTTTCCTTTTCCTTTGTAGATTTTCATTATCTGGCACACGTATAGCTCTTTTAGCTAAAATATTCTTCTGTACTGATGGTGGTGAGATTTGGCGTTTGAGTATGTATTAGTGTGCTTTGTCTTTCTATAAGCTTAAGACCCCAATTACAAAATATCGTCACTTACACTTTTTCCGTCACTGACATTTACCACTCTAAAGGTGCAAGCTGTAATGTCTTGCAAAACGTCAGGTTATTTGGGTTCACATAGGTTAGTTATTCCAGCAATTCAAAGACGGCAGTGTTAAGAAGATTATTCAAGTTTAAATAAATAAGTGATTAACGCATGTGTTCGAAATAAATATACGGAGTATAACCTTGTACGTGACTTTAAAGTAAACAATAAGTGTTAAATTAAAATTACCCGCGGACTTTATCTTCGTGTAAGTGCGATATAAGTTAGTGTGTTTTTATTAAATATCCTTAGGTTTAATTAGTTCGGTTACTTATAAACGTGTACACATTTTTAGTTCAAAGAAATTAGTTTTAATAATAAACGTTACATTGGTGACAGGTGCGTGGTATTGAATCGAATAAATAAACAATTGTTTAGCTCGCGTATTGTAAATATCATTAAGTAATATCGCTCCCGGAATAAAAACATTGATTGCGTAAATAATTGTTTAGTTTGCGATACGCGTGTTTATTTATAAAGTGTAATCATAGCTATTTCAGGTCGTTAAAGTAGTGTATTTAAACTTTTTATTCCTGTTATATATAATTTATGCCGGTAACTCGTTATCAAACCAAAATAAATGCAAAACTATTTGAATTTCTTGAATCGATGAATAAAAATATGCAAGAGAAACTATCCAAAAATTCTCAGAAAACGAAAAAAATTTTTTACGATAATTCTCAGAAAATGCAAGAAAAACTCTCCGAAAATTTAGAAAAACGGAAGAAATGCATGCTAGTATTGGAAATCAGATAAAAACTATAGAAGAACAAATACAAATTAGTGTAGAAAACCAGATAAAATCTGTTCAAAAAAAAAGAAGACAAAATAAAAGAAGTAGAAGACAAACTAGAACAAAAGTTAGAAGAAAATTCAAGAACTATAGAAGACAACCTAGAGCAAAAGTTAAGAGAAAGAATTAAACTATTTGAAGAAAGAATCGAATAAATCGTCACGGCAAAGAAAGCGTCACGAGTGAAGTTTTAATAATGGACCGCCGGGAAGAAAGCACTCACAAGTTTAGGGTTGTACCGCCAAATTTTGATGGTAAAGTTCCATGGTCAACCTACTACAAGCAGTTTGAAGCCGCAGCTACAGCAAATGGTTGGAGCAACAAGCAGAAAACGGCGTCTTTAATAGTGTCCTTATGTGGAGAAGCTCTTGGAATCTTGTTTGACCACTTACAAAAAAATTACGAACTTTTAATTTCACGTTTAGAAATGAGATATGGTGATGCTTATCTTTAACAAGTAAATCAAGCTCAAATTAAAAGTCGGGTTCAGAAAGCTGCCGAAAATCTTCAAGAGTTTGAGGCTAACATCGCCAGATTAACACGGCTTGCGTATCCTATAGCACCAGATACTTTCTTGGAGCAGATGGCTATTCAAACCTTTCTAAACGGCCTCCAAGATAACCAAACGCAGCAGACTCTTCGGTTAGCTCGACATAAAACGTTGGATGACGCTTTAACCCATGCTTTGAAATTCGAGATGGCGAAACAAGCGTCGCACCTAGGCAGCCATAAGCTCAGTTGTGCTGCAGAAATAACTTCGCACACAGAAGAAAGCATTGAAGACATAGTGCGACGCGTATTTTGGGAACAAATTGCTTGAGAAAGAGAAGTGACGTGCAGGAACTGTGGAGAAATGGGCCACGTACGACGACGTTGTACTAAGCCCAAAAGAAGACCAGAAGAGCGTCCGGAAAACTAGAACAGATCGACCGAATGGAACGAAAGTCGACCTCAACGAGCCATGCATTGGAGATTACCATTCAAATGGCATTGCCTATGGAGCAATTGCATATTAATTATCGCAATGGCAAGATCAATGGAAGAAGTGTTCAGTTACTTGTTGACACGGGAGCGACGATGACCATCATTCGTCTTGACATGTTATTGAAAAATGAGAAAACATCACTAGTAACAGTGCGACTTTAAACAGCAATAGGCGAAGAAATACCTACTCACGGACGATCAAAGAATTTATCCTAGGAATTGACGTTATAAAAAAGTATGGATTTCATTTGGATATGGAGAACGATGTTCTGAAGACCGACAATGAAGAAATTCCCATTCATTCGTCAGAGAAGGCAGCCGTGCGAGTCTTATTGGGTGAAGACGTGACTTTGCCTGCAAGGACTAAAACTGTAGTGATAGCACGCCTGGAGGAAAATTTCCGGGAAGGCTACATACGCACGATTGAACCAATGGAGGACGACTTAGTTGAAAAGGGACTACTCGTTGGCAGAACATTAGTACGAGTGAAAAACACGATGCCAGTAAGGATCTTAAACATCAACTCAGATCCTGTAACGTTGAAAAAGAAGAGCGTGGTGGGCCAATGCACGCCAGAATCTCAAATTGTGAGATGCATGAAATCTAACGAGGCCGATACGACAACATCCACGAAGACTTCCTTTGGCGAAGAAAGAAGAAGCCAAACAAATAAATATGGATATGAAGAAAAAAGGCATAATTGAACCTTCAAATAGCCCGTGGGCGTCCCTAGTAGTACTCGTAAAGAAGAAAAATGGATCAACGAGGTTTTGCGTAGACTAAACACAACTAAACGACGTGACCAAAAAGGACAACTACCCTTTACCCAGAATTGACGATACGTTAAACACTCTGTCAGGATCCCAGTGGTTTTCTACGTTAAACTTAAAGAGTGGTTACTGGCACGTACAATTGGATCCCAAATATCGTAAAAAACAGCTTTTACGATTGGAACTGGTTTGTGGCAGTTTATTGTCATGCCCTTCGACCTGTGTAACGCTCCTGCAACGTTCGAGCGTTTGATAGAGACCATCTTGCGCAGACTGTCTTGGAAGACGGGTTTGGTTTACCTAGACGACGGGATCGTGGTTGGAAGGTCATTTGAAGGACACTTGAACAATTTGAAAGAAGTGTTCCAGCGACTACGTGGTGCAAACCTTAAACTAAGCCCATTGAAGTATCACGTATTTAAGAAAGAAATGCAATACCTTGGCCACGTCGCATCTAGAGAGGGAGTAAAAGCTGACCCAGACAAAATCCGAGCACTGCAAGCATGGCCAAGACAAACATCAGGTCCAAAGTTTCCTTGGATTGTGCACCTATTATAGACGATTTATACCCGGGTTTGCCCGATATTGCCAAACCTTTGACGAAATTGACCGAAGAAAAAGCAGAATTTAGATGGAATGAAGACTGCGAAAATGGCCATAGGCGAGGTCCTTTCGAAGGTTCAAGATGAACAAGAAAAAGTTATCGCGCATTTTAGCAAGGTTTTGTCCAGGCCAGAGAGGAGTCTATTGCGTGACTAGGGGGGAGCTGTTAGCAGTCGTTAAGTCCATAGAACATTTTTACAAATATTTGTATGGACGAAAATTTTTAGTAAGAACGGACCACGCCGCTTTAAAATGACTATTGCAGTTACGTAACCCAGAAGGACAAGAGGCAAGATATATCAAGAGACTGCAAGAATACGACTATGACACAGAACACCGTGCCGGAAGCAGTCATCAGAACGCTAATGGCTTGTCCAGAAGACCATGTTTAGCGGACTCCAGCCATTGTTCGGGACTTCAAGAAAAAGTCGAATGCCTCCGAAGTAACGCTATGGTTGATGATGGGTGGAAACCTGAGCAGTTGCGTCTCGAACAAGAAAACGATCCTGAAGTAAAACGGCCGACGACTAACCTAAGAAGAAGTGAGTGCTTTGAGCAGAAACATAAAAGCGTACTAGGCGCAGTGGGCTCTTTGATAGTAGAAGACGGTTTTCTTAAGCAAACCCTAGAAAGTGTCGAGAGCACGCGAAACAGACTACAGTTAACAGTGCCAAAGAACCGGGTGTCAGAAGTGTTGAAGCATCTCCACGATGTTACATCAGAAGAACACATTGGCATTAAGAAAACATTAGAAAAAGTTCGAGAACGATTTTACTGACTGAACTGCAAGGAGGACGTCATAAAATGGTGTCGTAAGTGCACGGTCTGCGCATCGGGAAGTAGTCCAGCGAGAAAGCGCAAAGCACCCATTAAACAATACAACGTAGGAAGCCCTTTGGAAAGAGTAGCAATGACATCGCAGGGCCGTTCCTAGAATCCGATTCGGGAAATAAATACATCCTGGTGGCGATGGATTATTTCACGAATGGACGGAGGCTTACGCCATACCTAATCAGGAAGCAGCTACAGTCGCAGACGTATTAGTAAAGGAGTTTTTCTGCCGGTTTGGAGCCCTGTTGGTATTACACTCCGATTAAAGCCTCATTTTTAAGTCTGGGCTGTTTCAAGAAGTTTGCCGACTGTTGGAAATTAAGAAAACTAGGACAACGCTTTTCCATCCATCCGCATTCAGTTTCCTGTTGTGGAACAGAACAGTCCTAAGAAGGGAACAGTGAAATGTTCGAGAAATTATTTTCAAGTTGGAGAACTTTCGCGAGGTTTTTGTACATTTCCAGAACGTTCACCAAAGATATAGAAAATTTTTGAACGTTTGGTCAAAATATATAAATGCGGCAGGAATTCGAAGACGGCAGTGTTAAGAAGATTATTCAAGTTCAAATAAATAAGGATTAACGCGTGTGTTCGAGACAAATATAAGGAGTATAACCTTGTACGTGACTTTAAAGTAAACAATAAGTGTTAAACTAAAGTTATCCGTGGACATTATCTTCGTGTAAGTGATAGTGCTATGTATAAGTTTTTGTTAAATATCCTTAGATTTAATTAGTTCGGTTAGTTATAATAAACGTGTACATATTTTTAGTTCAAATAAATTGGTTTTAATAATAAACGTCACACTACGTAAAAATAGATGCTATCACTAGGATACACGCAAACAAGATTTACAGGAGAGAGTAGCAGCTAAGCGGTTACGAACAAGGACAGTTTAGTCCTGAGAGCAGATAAAATGACAAACAAATGACGAACTTAGTCTGGGAAGATTGATAAATCTGATCGCTTAGCATGATATCGCAAAATGAAAAAAAAAAAGATTAAAACGAGTCCTTTTATAGTGTCTCCAAACCAAATTTTTTATGCATGAATGTGTCGCTTGTTTAGAATGTGCTCTACAACGTGAAACAAATTAGAATAAAAATAAACTAATAAATCTTGATGAATTAGTTTTTAATTATAATTATTCTTCAGTTTTATTTTATCTATAGTTATTGCAAATTGTTAGAATTGTTTAAAATAATAGTAGGTAATAAAACTGCCAAATAAATTCGCAGACCAAAAATGGAACAAAGAAAATAAGCTCAAACAAAAATAAGATCGTAACAATAAGCTATGAAATATTAGGTAGTGCGCTAGAATAAGCGTATTTAGGTCAACTAATAGAATTCAAAGTTACAACGTAAACATAAGTAATAAAAAAGAAATAATTTTGGTAACTGGTGATATTTTTCGAGGTTCATTAGTATTGAGCATTGATGGTATTCTTTGTCCGATGAGAATACTCACTAGAAATACAATAACCTAATTTAATATGCATTTTCATTAATTAAAAAATAATCGATAATACTTTAACGTTAAAAAATTTAAAATTGAATTAATTTGTTTTTGTGAAAACTACAAACAGACAAGATTCGTTCAGACTGCATCGCGTCTTGAATCCTAAATAAGCTATTAAAGAAAACATTTATTAGATTATCTTACTCAATGCTATTAATCAAAAAGTACATTTGATAAAGGATTTACAGTTTGCATAAGGCCTTATATGATTTTTTGTCTGTTGTGTATGGTTATTTATTTAATTTAGAAAATATGTAATGTAAAATGTAAAGACAACAGTATATTCTTTGTTATTTTAAGCAATGCGCATCATAAAATTTTTTTACTTGTCTTTATTGCTTTTGTATTTCTATTGCGTTTTTCTTCCACTGACGTTTGTGTACACAAAAAAGAATTGAAAGAACGTGAATTGAACATTAGTAGTTCTAAAGTAGTGTGACAACAACAAAAAAATTGTGTTTAAAACGATTTATTTCATGAAAGATGTTTAGCTATGGAAGTAAACAAAACAAAAAACTATTAAATTTACAAATCATAATTCAAATAATGTATCAGGCTAGCTCGCATAAAAATATATATAAAAAAATAGGACAATATATAGAATTTTATAAATAGGGTCGTCGGAATTCTATCTCTTAAATTTTATTTTAATTTAAAAACTAATCTAATTAAAATTTGCGCACCACAATATTTTTTCATTCTAAAATTGAGATAAACATTAAGATGGAAATGGGTGTGGTCCATCTGATTGATAGGATGCTGTCATATTGCCTGATTTTCATAAGGTGTATTAAAACTTCAAAATTTTTTGTATATTTATTTATTTTGTATTTTTATATTGATTGCTCGTTTATTTGTACCATAATTAGAACATCGTAAAACGTAAAGGTAACATATGATAAACTTCAAATTCGCCACAATCCAAAACCAAATTATTTCAGACGTATCACATTAAATAATTTATCAAATTCTGAACCATATCGTCACAGAAATTATTTGAAAATGTGACGTGCAGACTAATATCTAACTCACATTAATTTAATGGAATTATCGCATCAAAAGAAACGTAATTTTATGTACATATCCAAAATAAATTTTGGTATTTAGAAACGAAATTACAGGTACAGAAATAAACGTATGAATCAGAAACGTAGTCGCAGCAAAGAAAACTCTCGTACCTAAGAAAAAACGTGTCATAACGGAAATATGTAGTCGTAATGGATAAACAAAAACGCAAAGGGTTAAAAAGAAAACACTTACTTTTACAAATTACAAACTTTTCTATATTAACAACGAACGCACATCTAGATAAGAAAAGCGGATTGTTAGAGTAACCACAAATCAGTACACCACAAATTTAACATGTAGACATTTTTCTGCAATTGCAAAACAAAACACGCCTGATTGCACCGGAGTACGACCCAAAGATGACTTAAAACAATGGCTACAAACGAATGTGCAATGCGTAAATGCATTGCGCAGAAGCATTTGCATATAAAGAGATTAAAAACAGAAGTATTCAATTGAAAATGTGCACGTTACAATATTTTTCTAATTCTTATTGAGTTATGTCTTCTTATTGTAAATGGCTCATTGTCTTCCAAGTCAATAGGACCACAAAAGATAACTTCTTTTTTTAACTCTTGCGTTTATTTATCAATTTTTCATCAGCAGGTTTATTGATTCTGCCGATGAACCAATCATCACGTGCAAAAATTTCATAACGTAATACCCTGTATATTCATTACTTTCAAGTTAGATTTCTGTATTTGACGCCCTTTGCCGAGCTTAGTTTTATTTCATTTCCTGTCAAGACGTCAAACCATCAAGTACTTATAATTCGTGCTTGTGATGCTATAACCTCTTAATTGCTCTGAATCTTATAACATCGGCGTTAATGGAAATAAAATTTGAAAACGCATTTCGTGTAGATGATTCATCACAGGTTAAGCTTCTCCTATTAGTTTTTAGAATTCTTTGGTAATTTTCTTCCTAATTTAATAGCACGTCCAGGCACGTCCCGCCACGTTTTTGGCTGTATGTTTTGATGCATTATCGATCGATGAGGGTTTAATATCGACAAATATCTTCATGTATAATTCTGGAAGAGCTACGTTAGAACTAAAAACAAAGTCTCTACAAAAACTTCTCTTCGAGATTCTACTTCTTATGCGTCAAGCAACTGCGAAACCAACTTTCACTTAAAGTGTGCAACAGCATTCGATAATCAGGTTCTTATGTGTTATTCTTTAGTATTAATTAAAAATATTTTAGAGTCATTGTGTTGACACGTTTTGCTATTCAAATTTATTCCAGGCCGACTGAACGAGAAAAGCGTTTTCTTTGAGCAATTAGGTACTGGATTGTGGCTAAGTTTTATTTAATTACTTTGTCACTGTCAGAAAAGTCACTCACAGAATTTTGCCTGGTTCAATACTGTTTAGGTATTTTCAGTAATTATTTTGTGTTGTCGCATGCTGTGAACCATGGTTATTTGGCATGTAATTTTTCTTTGCTATCGTGTAAATTTATGTATTGTGAGTTGCCGATACTTCCGGCATTTATGGATTGAGAATGTACTACAAAATTTCTGAGACTCGTTAATAAGCTACGTTATTAAATTAAAGTTGTTATACCTATTTTATCTTTCCTTTATAGTAACATATCTTTCTTTTTGTTGGTTACACGAAAACCAGTGTAACAAGGATTACGAACCTGAAATTTGTTACAAGCTTGGACCTTCTGCCCTGATCGAAACAGATATTTTGCGTAGAAAGATCTGGCGCATTTTAACTTTTAACCTCTCCTATCTCCGACTGTGTAAGTTGGCCGTGCAAGGTTCATAAGACCTATAAGCTTGTAACACAATTTTCATCAAAATACATCGCATAGTAGTGCTAATTGAGCATTAAACACTTTCCAGCAGCTTTTTAATTCCATGGATTTAATTCACATTGCAATTCAAGTGAATGGTGTCAAGTTTTTCTTCTTTGATGACAAAATTAGAAATAAGCACCACATGTAGGGTCAATGTGGGGAATTGTAAACACGGGGTAATTGTAAACACTCTCATTTTAAAACTAATTTTTATGTACAATAGGAATTATACCAGTTAGGTCTTATGCATAAGAGTATCGCGCCAATTCTGATGCATTTTCTAACCTTTTTATATTTTATTATTGAAGTTTGTGTGTCATTTGTTGTGGCGGTGTTTTGTTGTTGTGATTTCAAAGTGAAGAAGAGCGTAAACAAGATTTTAAAAAAGTTAGAAAATTAATGATCGGTGAGTTATTACTCATTTAATAGTTTCTATAACGTATAATATACCATGGGTTAAGATGATTTTTTCTTAAAATGCCAATGACCTCTTGTCTAACCTTGTTTAAAATTACCCTAGACTTTTTAACTATTGAGGCAATTGTAAACTATTTGTAGGGGCAATTATAAACGTATATTTTCTTTCAATGTTTAGGTGAAAATAATTCGAAATTATCGTAAGAAGAAACCAAATCCTTTGTAACCTGCGTTTGAATCTTTTATGTCAGACCCCGTAAATAGATTCAACTGGCTAAATTTGCGGTTTTCTTTTTTTTTCTCTTCGATTGATTAGTTCGATGTTAGCATCGAAAGCGTTTTGCTCGTTATTTTATTACGTGTGATTTAAGGTTATTGGTATTTCAAGTTGTTTTACAATTATTACTGGTATTTTTTTGAATGCATTAAGTTCCGTGGTTTTGATTTTGGTTTAGTATTTTACTTGTTTATCTCAGTAAAATAACAATTCTATATAATTTACGACTTCCTTTTGGAATGTAATTTGATCAATTTTTCTTGGTATCTTTACTTTGTTTATGTTGAGTTCTTTTATTGAGCGCAATTGCGAACCACCTGCAATTTAGCGAACTAAGCGTTTTTGGTGAGAAATGTTCCTGTCATAGGTCTACGTGATAGAATTCACGTGGCCAATTATAGTTTTCATCTTTTTTAATTTAGTTCGTTTAATGTTCTATCTTTTACAAAGATTTTACGGCGCAAGTTCATGAAATTAAGTGGGAATAGGAAGTTTTAAAAGAGGTAAAATTTTGTTTTGGGGATGATTATTGTTTTCGGAGGCAATTAAGAAGTACCGGGTACCGTGATGTAGTTGAGTGGTTAGGGTACTTTTACCCTATCTTTATGTAATGCCGCGGAAGTTGGAACCGTGAAAATTAAGTGTAGTGGTGGAAAAGTTTGATTTTTCAAATTTCGTAATTTACGGTTTAAATAGACTTCATGGTTTCCAATAATAAAAACTCACGTTCGAGTTGGATTTAGTTTCGATGTTTTGTGTGGAAAAATCCTTTTCTTCGCCGTTGTGCGGCTTAAATTATATTGTGAAATAAATCTTCCGGCGGTATTCTATTGTTTGGGGGTTCCACCGAGCTTGTATCCGACTACGGTACACCTGGAGCGACCGGGTTCAATCTAATTACGTAGCTTCTAGAAACGCTGTGCCGACAGTTCATCTAAGTAAAGGTATTTATCGATTTTGTTATTATCGTGTAGTGAACCGCGATCGATATGATTTAAAAGCTTTGATTTGAGCGGATTGAATTACGGCTAACGTTAAATGTTTCAAGAAACACTTGAAGGTGTTTGCGTGAAGTTCGATTTAGTTAATTTTGTTTTGTGTGTATGTAAAAGTAAATCTTATTCATGCATAAAAGATAATGTAACGAAATGTAACGATATGTAAACTATAATTTGTTTGAACGTTTAGTTCGAAGCAAAGTTTCGGACGTATATTTTATAACTTGTGTATTTTTTTTTTATTTGAATTTGTTTATTACTTATGCGGTCAAGGCCTTGAAGTTTATTTTTAGTATGTTTTATTTGAAAAAGACGAGTTAACGCTATTATTAGTATTATTTTTCTTTTTTTTTATATTTTATTTTTTGTGTTCAGATTGTTCATTTTTTTTTGTTTTGTCTTGCTTATTATTATTTCATTTCTTTTAATTGAATTTGTTTGATATTCATTATTATTTTTTTTTTATATATTCAGTCAATAAATGTTAAATTGTTAAACTGTAAAGAGCTTTTATTCATTCAGCTGCCGCGTACGTAATTTTTGTTTTTAAGTGTATTTCAGAATAGTTACAACTCAAGGTAAGTTCCGGGGTTGTAACCAACCAGATGAGCTTTCGGGTTATCAGGGGTCCGGAAGCTACGATCATCGTGACCTTGATTGGCGCTCTAACCGATTTTTGAGTCTTTTACCGTTTTATTTCGATTTCATGTCAATCTCGTTTCCAAGTTATCACGGAATTTTAAAATATAACCCACCCCGTCTCCACTGAGCAACCGGCACAACATCGTTTATGTTACCTCATTTCAGGCAGTGACTTTGTTTTAACTTTGGCATGTAACACCTTCTTACAAGCTGCAGGACCTCGAAAGAGCAGTGCACGATGTTGTAAACAAGAATAAGACTTATCGGCAGGTCGAAGAAACTTACTCAATTCCAAAGGCAGTGATTTACCACAGAATCAACGGTAGGAAAATATCTGGGGATTGCAAAGGAGCTAGTCGTCCTACGGCTTTACCGAAAGACGTTGAACAAGAAATCAGTAACTGCCTTATGGCTCGCTCCAGAATGGGCTATCCTTGTCACAAGCAAGAATTGTGTGAGTTGGTTTCAGAATACGTAAATTTAAATAATATAAAAACACCATCCAAGAATGGTGTACCCGGCCAAGAATGGTATATTGGGTTTATGAAGAGGAATCAACACCTCTCTCTAAAAAAAAACTGAGGATTTGCAGAAAAACCGTATGAAAGCAAGAAATCCAAAGATAGTGTACGATTTTTATCAAAAACTCAAAACTGTGGTTGAGGAAATAAATTTAACAAAACCGCAGAAACAATTTTTTATGTTAAACTGTGATGAAACTGGCTTTAATAGTGATCCCACAAAAATTAAAGCTATAGGTGAAAAAGGTAGAGCTTTATCAAGGGTATCGGGAGATTCTGGGAAAGACTACACCACTGTGTTAGCATGTATATCAGTTGACGGTTCTTTCCTGCCACCGCTAATAATTTTTAAAGGAGCAGCAGTACAACCCAGATGGGTGTCTGAAAAGGCATACCCGGGAACAAAATATGGTGCTACCAAAAATGGATGAATGGAAGAGGCTCCATTTTTTGATTGGTTTAGCACCATGTTTGTTCCTTGGGTTGAATTCTTGCGATAGAAAAAAGAGCTTCCCAATCAAGCCGCACTATTATTATATGATGGCCATAGTAGCCATATCAGTCTAAGAATTCTGAAATTGGCTATCGAAAAAAAAAACATTCAAATAATGCGATTTCCTAGTCATTCAACTGACCGCATCCAACCTCTGGATAAATGCGTCTTCGGACCCTTAAAAATAAAATGGGATCAAAAATTGATCGATTATGGAAAATCGCAGATGGGGAAAGGAACAGGGCGTTTGTCCAGACAAAAATTTTCAGAAATTCTTGGTTGTGTTTGGAATGAAGGCCTGAAAAAGTCTAATATTAATTCGGGATTTATAATGACAGGTCTCTGCCCTGTTAATGCAACTGCCTTTCCCGAGGATTTTTTTCACCCAAAAGCTTTGGAATATTATAAAAGAGAATTAGAAATTAATGCAAATTTACATCGGCAATCAGAACCAGAACATACAGATGAAATGCCAACAACAAGTAAAGATAAAAGTCAAAAAATGCCATCACACAATAAAGATATAAGTCCCAGGAGTATTATAAAGATTTTTAGTCAACAGTTATCTTCAAATACAGAAGAAGCACCGGCAATTACCACTAAAAAAGTGATTCCTCGTCTTAAACAACTGCAGCACGGTGGGTTATTAACAACAGAAGAAGTTCTTAAGAAGAAGCGGAAAAAAGGCTGATAAGGAAAACAAAGCAAGGAAAACCGAGAAAATTTACAAGCGAAGAAAAGAGCACAAACAAAATCTAGAGGGAAAATCAAAAATATAAGGACATCACGCACTGCTGATGATAGTGAAGAAGATGTCGATATTAGCAAACTAGTTGACAATTCCAGTGATGATATCACATATGACGATATTTTTGAAGCAGAAACTAACGATGAGGTAGAATATCTAGAACCAAAGTGGGAAGACATACAACCAGATACTTTCTTACTCGTAAATTTCTTTGGTGGTGCGAGAAATGCTACTAATTATAAATATGTGTGTGTAGTGCAATCTGTAGATGACGATGATGGAGAAATTGTGGTGCAAGGTCTTAAAGCGAATGACAAACAAAGAAGAGCATTTTTACTTGTTGAAAAAAATATTTCTTCCATAACAATGGACATGATTAATGCTGTCCTGCCTATTCCAGTACGAAATTTTGTTAATAGAAAAGTAGTTCATGAGTTTAAGGGAGCTATACAAGTTTTTGAAAAAAACTAAAACCTTTTAAGAATTTATCTACCAACTACCTACCTATTATATTTTGTTTTATAACTTTTGAGTGTTTGTGTTTTCAGAGTTTCGTTTACGTTCAATATTTTTGCACATTGTAATTTTACATGCTTTTCTCTTTTGTTAAAAATATAATTTTATCAATAAAATGTTGAAGAACAGACAAGTAAGGGGTAATTTTAAACAAGAAATTCACTAATATATGAGTCTAGTGTGAAGCTTTAGTGTCAGTTTGTTCACAATCGCCCCGTAAAATGCTATATTACCGATTGTAGGCTATATGTAACTTGTTCACATTTGCCCCAAAAAGATTTATATTTACCCCAACATTTGCAAAATTTATTTTTTTCTGGGAGTAAATGTAAACAGCCGTTAATTTTGTCTAAATGATAGTTTCTTTGAAAATCCTCTGAAAATAATTTATAAAGCAAATGGACAATATAGTCTGTTGAAGGAATTTGTTGTAAATTATTTAAATTACAATTTTTGGTTTTTTGAAATTGAAATTTTCAAAAGCGTTTACATTTACGCCACATTGACCCTACTAGTAAAGTGTCTAATGAGTTAAATGAGTGTTACCATCAGCTTGGTACTGTTAATCGTAGAAACGAAAGACGACAATCAAAGTTAACCGCAAAACGTGTAGGTGCATCATACTTCAGCGACTCTTTTCATAAGCATCGGTTAATTTCACATTCGAATTTTGATATAAATCGACTGGATGAATATTAATTCAGAAAGCTTTGCTAAGCATTAAGTTGCATGTGTTTACTTTGCAGTTTGCGTAAATCCGGAAGAAAGGAAAATTGCTACGTCATGCCAACGCTGCTAACTGAATTTCAAGTAAAAGACGACAAATAAAAAAAAATTAACATAACAAGACTGTTAGGATTTGCTGACGCTAAAACTGGCCAATACAGATAACTGTACTAAACAAGTGGGAATGTTGAAATATTATTTACAAAAGCCTCCGATAACACTGGTCTGCAAAAAAATATTTTTTATCGAGCCCTATTCACTATTCCGAGTGATTCTTATGTAAAATGACGTCCTAAATCCAAATATGTCTTCGGTTTTCTTCCACCACCCATCATTTTCGAGGGAGCCCCAAATCTCTAATTTTACCACTTTTCGATAAATTAATTATAATTTATTTATAATAATTATATGGACATGAATTTAATTTAAATGGGAAAAAGAATTATTTTAGCTATAAACAGTAATAAATAAAAAGATATTCATCGTTACTTGGTGCTTGCTTTCCTTTTATACCCTCAGCTCTCTCGTTTGCTTGCATTCCACTTCCCTGAAAATCTCTTCTCCAACGTAGCGATGTGTTGATGGATCCGTTCCCCGTGTTCATCCGAGACTGCTCCTAAATTTTCAGGGAAAAAGTCCAGATGCGAGTGAAGGAAGTGAAATTTAAGAGACATGTTACATCCTATGTCCTTGTACGCTAAAAACAGTTCCTCGACGTGAGCGACATAATCTTCACTTTTGTGGTTACCCAGGAAGTTCTTACAAACGTTTTGAAATGCAAAGCTCGTTTTTCTTTTCGATTTAGGTGTTCAATAAACGTTAAATCTTGGAAAAGTTGTCTAATCTGGGGACCAACAAAAACGCCCTCTTTGATTTTTAGCTTCGCTAAGACGAGGAAATTTAGTTTTCAAAAATTGAAATGCGCCACCTGTCTTGTCCACTGCTTTCACAAACTGCTTGATCAATCCAAGTTTGATGTGTAAAGGTGGTAAGTAAATATTTTCCTCCTTAACCAAAGGATTGTGGGCGACATTTTTCTGACCAGGAATAAGATTTTCTAGCAGAGGCCAGTCCCGTACGATGTAATGTTTATCTCGGGCTCGGCTATCCCATTCATAAAAGAAGCAGCAATATTTTGTAAATCCTGATTGCAGGCCCGTGAAAAAAGCAACAACTTTTAAGTCAGCGCAAAGTTTCCACTTATAATCATGATGACTAATTTTATCAACGATTCTGAAGATGTTTTCGTACGTTTCCTTCATATCAACAGAGTGTGCAACTGGAAATGATGGAAAGTCATTCCCATTTGCCAACAAGACAACTTTTAAGCATGTTTTTGATGAGTCTATAAACAGTCTCCATTTGTCTGGGTCACATGGCATTTGTAGCTCTGTCATCAATAAATTTGCATTAGGGCAGAACACTAAACCTTTATCTTCTGAGAAAAAACATTTTCGGGTTGCTTGCCTGATCCCGTAAGAAGATATTTTTACTCCCTTTTCTAAGAGATTCCACTGTTGAAGTCGCGATCCTAAGAACTGAGATTTAGTCTTGGGTAACTGCAAATCCCTGACAAGATCATTTAATTCCGATAGAGTGAGGAGTAAATCTGCGGAATACTCTTCATCATCATTGAACGTATCATTCGAAGCCCCAGGTTGTGGCTCAGAGTCTTTTAAATCAATTTCCGGCTCTAGAGTATAAGTGTTTGAGGGTTCTGGGATTGGCAAAGTATCGTTATGAGGAACAGGTCTTAGAGCCGACGGAATATTGGTATACTGAATTGTATGCTTACTTTTGCTCCAAAACCTGACGGTGGAAGTAATACAAAAATAACAATCTGTAAGATGACAGCGAGATTCACGCCAAACCATGGGCACAGCAAATGGCATTGATTAACGGGACAGCAAACTGATGGAGCCCAAGTCTTGTCCTGGTCGCCAACTTGACAATCAAAGTACAATTTATAAGCTGTTTTAACAAGCGGAGAAAGGGGTTTTCGTTGCGCTTTTAAAGTTAATTCCCCGCAGACATGGCAGAAGCTATCGGGATGATTTTTACACTTGCTTGGCATAACTAAACAGTAATTCAACGCCCGACATTAACCACAAATCACACTTAGTCACTTGAAAAAATCCGGAGTAAAAGTAGTTTTACTGTTTTACACAAATGAACAAAAATGAACACAAAATCCAGCACGTTTAAAACGTCGACAAGTTAACTCTGCAACAGCTATAGATGTACTGATCGAAGCAGTTAAGCAAACAATGTAATATACTATAATGAGAAGAGTAATGCAAGTTCAAGCCTGTCGAAAATTCCTGTTCAAACCTGCATGTGGTATTGAGATCGCCAGCATCGTGCATTGAATCTTCCTAACTGTTTATTGATATTTTTTACTGTTTTTATATATTTGTATTTTGTTGTTGTTTCTATATACATTTTATAGCAAAACTTTTGCCATATACTTTGGTATAAATTTTATTACCTACTTTGGGATGTTTAACGGCTATAAGTTAAAATTCTAAAATGGGGTCCCCTCAAAATAGGTGGGTGATGGGTAAAAACGGAGCTCATTTTTGGATTCAGGAGGTCATTTTACATGAGAATCGTCAAGAATGGTATCAGGGCCGATTTTCATGCAGACCAGTGTAATCTTAGAATTAAGAATAAGTAAGGTAACGCCACTGGAATATAACATAAAGTATGTTAATGTGAATTTGATAAAGTAGTTGTTTTCTAATTAAACTTTATATCAAAAATTAAAAAAAAATAAGTCAAACAAAGTACTAATGAACTAATAAAATGTAACAAAATACAATAAACTTTAAAGTTTTTTTTATAACAATTTAAGAAAATCTTATATAAATCCGTTTTTAGGTAAAGTTCAGACAAATCTAGCAATAAAAGTTTGACATTGAAAAAGTTTTATTTAATAGCAAAAACTTTTGTATTAAATTTGATTATTCCAAAAGTTTAGTTATTGTAAATCACGATCCTTTAGATACGTATTTTTTTTAGAAATAAAAAAATAATGCGTTTGCAAAAGTGACAAAGTTTATATTAAACAAACGTTAACATTAAAATTTAAAAAACATATTTTTTAACATTGAAACGAGATTTTTAAGAATAAAAATTCGTTGTTAATCAATATTTTATTATGTAAAATTTTTTTGGAACTCTGCAAATTAGCAGCAAAAAAATATCGTTAATTTGTAAAATATGACAGCATTAAAGTTCTTTATGAAAACATTTACAAAAAATTAGCCCTTTCAAAACCTTGCAGCAAGCGGTACGAATTATTTACTTTTACATTTGTAATAACCAATTAAGTACGAAACAAAACTGTACTAAAATAAAAACGTATTCCGAAAATTAATCCTGTGAACATTATTACAAATCAATTTTTTATTTAACCTACGCTTAGAAAATGCTATAATAAATTAAATACAGCGACGTATAGAAAATTTGAATAAACCTCCAAAAACAATAAAAAATATACATGAAATAAACTCTAAAAACAAAAAAAACTGTTTTTTTTGTTAGAATTATTTGCGTATCCCTAAAACATAAAAATAGTTAAAACCATTAAGAACTAAAACACATTTAGCGAAAGCTTTACAAAGTAATAAAATTAAATAAATGTCCGTGATAAAACGAAATAATCAAATATAAAAAGAAGTCTAGCACTATAGCTGGTACGTGATAAACGGAACAAAAAAATCTGTAAAAACAATATAAGAATCTGGTTAAACAATAAATATCGTTATTGTTATTTCTATTGATATGATTCAGTCGTTTTCGGTCGTTTAAATTGATGTTCCAAACAATATATCGGTTAAGTGCGCTACTTTATACGATTTGTAACATTTACTTTGTATAATAATGCGAAGTAATTTATACTAACAATAGCAATTAAATTGCATTGCGACCGCTATGGTTTAGTATTTAGGAAAACATCCGGTAATACGTACGAGAGAGTACTCTTCATGTTTACATTTAATGCGCATGATGGTAATTACATGGAATTAGGCAGCTTTTAACGAAATTGAGATATTACTGTGTTTATTTAAGAATTAAGAAGCGTTGTTGAAACGTCACGTGAACAAACAATTGGTTTAATTAAATTTATGTTGCAAATGTTTATGGTAACGATATTATACGGAGTGACGGATTGAGACTACTCCTTTACAGTATTCAGGTCTAAAAAATGTTTTCTATATAAGATGGTGAATTTTTTACAGGACATCTCAAATTTATGTATTGTACAGCAACTAAGGTTTAGTAAAACTTGTTTCTAAATACAAATTTCTAAATATGGTTCTGACATTCTAATGTAAAATAATGAAACGTTCGCAAAGTTATTGTCAAATCCGAGAACGTTCACGAACTTATTGTGAGCTTCCAGAACGCTTACCGAAGGATGTAGAAAACTCTCGAAAAGATAACAGAAATATATAAAAACAGTTAAGTAGAATCACAGGTCAGTTATTCAAAGTCGGAAGTATTAAATAAGTTATTAACGCGTGGTTACGATAAATATAATGGCGTTCAACCGTACGTGCCTTTAATGTAAACAAGTATCAGTTTTAGATAAACAGAAGTTATCCGCGGACATTATTTTTTGAGTGATTGTAATATATAAACTAGTGTTTGATGTCAAACTTGACATTGACACATCAACCCCCTAGCCGCAGCAACCCCTAACTGAAGAATTTATATGAAAAGTGGATCAAGCGACCCCGTATTTAAAGCGTCTTTCAATTCTCTATGCGACAGTAAAAAAAGTTAAATTTATGCAACAGAACCAGAGTCTCTGAAAGAGTTGCGCCAACGCCACTGATAATGTAATTTGCGCCTTTTGTGTAGGCAACACAACTTACGTCAAGTTATTTTATACTGTAAGATTTTGTATTTTATGCGCATGCATTCTAAGTAATTTTTTTTTGGTATGCCATTAGTGTGGCCATGATGTAAAAAAGGATATATAAAAAATTATCGTTATGTTGCATCTTCAGTCAAATTGTAAAGGAAGATAGAAAATAAAGTATTTAAGTATACAGTCCATTCTATCAAGGCGATTAAAATAAATTCATGGTCCTTCGAGCCGGATAAAACAATTGTGGAGATTTAAGTCCAGCATCGAAAAGGTGATAGAAGAAATTATTATAAAAAACTTCTTGGACAACCCACGCCATGCTTTGACGCCATAATGCAGATAAGAGTCAATTAATGGTGAGCTTCTTTTTGTTTAAATCCTATACAACAAAATATCTATTACTGCTTTAATTATTAATAAGGTATAAATTCAAATCAATTTTTAATTTATAATGGCTGCGATTAAACGGTTTCATAGGAAATGGGGAGACATTAAACAAAAATTGACTAATTTTGATAAATTATTAACAGATAAATTTATTAAAGTTATGGATTCTGATAGAAAATTTCATAGTTGTAGAGCCTTATTAGACAATGGGTCGCAATCCAATTTTATCTCTTCGAAAATGTTCAACTTGTTCAAATTAGAAAAATCATCAACCAACATGTCTATAGTTGGCATAAACTCATCAAAATCTTCTCTAAAAGAAAAATGCAGTGTTCATGTTCAGTCGGTGCTTTCTGATTATAATAAAAGCGTTGATTGTTTTATAATACCGCGTATCACGGAACCATTACCTGCTACCACACTGGATATTTCTGATCTCAAAATTCCGGGTCATGTAAAACTGGCTGATCCTGGGTTTAATGTATCTTCGGAAATTAATCTGTTACTAGGCGCCTCCATCTTTTGGGAAGTGTCAAAAGGTTCACTTATTAAAGCACCAAATTCACCCATGTTACACGACTCATTATTCGGATGGATAATATCTGGTTCATTAAATATTTCATCTACTCGGAGTGTTTGCAACTTGTCAAGCGAGTTTTCTTTGGAAAAGTTTTAGGAATTGGAAGAATGTAATTTTCCTGTGGCTCCTTCCAGATGATGACATTGCATACGAAGATTTATTTAATTCCACTTTTTCTCGATCTTCAGAAGGACGTTTTTCTGTAATAACTCCTCTAAAACATTCCACAAATATGTTACGCCCTGAGCAAATTTTCCTAAATCCGGTACTGTTTCATTCATTTAAGTTATACGTGTGGGAATTTGCTGTTGTTGCTAATCTCACGCTTTATTTCGTTACATTTTAAAGTTGATAATTTGTAATTTATTAATAATTCAGAGCGTATTATCTTCGCTTAATACGTGGTTAAATTCCTGCTTTTCTGCAAGTCCTTATCAAGATCCTTGTTTAAACTATCAGTTACTCGAGCGTTCTCACGAGTTTGCTGGACGAATTTATTTTGTTATCTTCTGAGGTCATTATGACCTTAGTTACTTCGTTTCCTTCTTTAATCAGTTCCTGACAAACTCTTGTTGAGATCACTTCAAAAATTTACTGTACCTTGGAAGTACTAACGTTTACTTAAACACGGTGATTTTACCGGATATTACGTTGAAACCTTCCTAACTTTTAGTATATCTACGGAACCTGTTTCTTTCCTAAAATTACTAAAAATCGTATATTTACGGCTATAAGTTACTTTAAATTTTAAAAGTGTACTTAGTTTTCTTAACGCTGGATTATTATACCCAGGTAAAGTACTTAGTTTTTGCTTTATTTAGTTAATCTAACTTCGCTTCTCTCCCTTCTTCTATAGCGGTTTTTCTTCCGACGAAATTGTTCTAATTCATATGAACGTTTATTCTAAATTCATTATATTTACATCAAATTTACTGATTGCTATTTATTGTTTAACCTTCCCCGTTTTCTTTCAGCAACCCTTCGCTACTACTAGGGCCCTGTTAAACTTTTTACAATTTACTTAACAGGACTGTAACTAAATAAATTGTGCGGCGCCCATTTCTAACAATTTCTAATCACTATTTGACTAGTTTTATCTACTACGACATCTTTGATTTAAATATTCCCCTCACAATTTCTAACCCGCCCCATTTTGCCTACAAGAACCGAGCTACTGCGGCCATCGCTCCATTTAAATTTAGTTACCCATAATTCTTACCGTAACAAATAATTTAGGTGATTCAAAATCAATTGCTATAAAAAGGTTTCTGAAATTAGAACAGCGTCTAAGGGTTGATCGCCAATTGAGGCACGATTATAAGAAATTCGTCAATGAATACCTTGAATTACAACATATGTCTCCTATCAAAAATCATTCAAATACTATATATTACCTTCCGCACCATCCTGTAATTAGGGAAACTAGCGCAACCACAAAATTACGCGTTGTTTTTGACGGGTCATGTCCCACCACATCAAGATGGTCCTTTAATGATATACAGTATGTAGGTCCTCACATTATCAACGATTTGTGCGACTTGTTAATTAAATTTAGAAAATATAAATATGTCATATCAGCAGATATCGTCAAAATGTACCGGCAGATACTCGTTGACTCTTCACAACGTCCACTTCAAACGATTGTTTGGCGTAATAACCGGTCAGAAGACATTCAGTTTTTTCTAGCTAAATACAGTTACGTATGGTACCACGTCCGCACCATACTTAGCAATTCGTTGTTTGCATCAACTAGCCAATGAAAATTTTATGGTTTCATCCTAAAGCATCTACCGTAATTAAAAATGATTTTTATGTAGATGACTTTCTTACTGGGTTTGATACTAAGGAAGAGCTCATTTCAATAATAAAAGAGGTAATTTCGATTTGCAATTAAGGATGTTTTCCGTTACAAAAATGGAAATGTAATGATGGTGAAGTAGTAATGAAATTAGGTGTTTCATCTTCTGAAACTTCTAACATGCTTGGCAATCACGAATTTACAAAACATTAGGATTAATTTGGTCTTCATCTCGTGACATTCTTTCATTTTGTATTGGTCCGATGCCCCAAAAACAGTTACTAAAAGAACAATATTATCCACTATTGCACATGTGTTCAATCCGCTTGGCTTGATTAGTCCCGTGATGATTGTTTTAAAAATTATAATTCAGAAGTTATGGTCGCCAAAATTAAACTGGGACGATCCTTTTCCTGAACACTTACAAAATTATGGAGGATATAAAAAAACGATTTACATTTTCTAAATCGTTTAGATATCAAAAGCCATGTATTGTGCGAAGACCCAATGTTGATGGAAATTCATGGTTTCTGTGACGCGTCAAATCCGGCCTACGATGCGTGTATTTAGGTTCGAAACAATTGACAGTCTAGAATTTGTAAAGTTATCCTTATTGATCGCAAAACAAAAGTAGCCCCACTAAAATGTCAAACTATTCCTCGGCTTGAGCTTTGCGCTGCTCTATTATTGGCAAGACTTTTAAAAAAGGTTAGAGATAATTTCTCATTTCAGAGCAATGTCTACTAGTAGTCCGATTCTCAGATAGTGTGGATAAATTCAGACGAAAAAAAGGGCTTCAAACGTTTGTATCAAATAGGACCTCAAAACTTAGTTAACAATAATCTCTGGTGGTTTGGTCCTCAATGGTTATCTGATTATTCGGCAACTTTTCAAAGTTACAAAATTAAGACTAACATAAATTACCGGAATGCAAATTAAAGCTGTCTTCTCTAATATGCGCAAGTAGCAAATTAAATGTATTTACTAGATATTCATCCTTTTCAAAATTGAAACGTGTAATAGCGTACTGCTACAGATTTTACAATAACTTAAAATGTCACAAATCACATAGAAAGGTAGCTCCGCTTCTTATAGAAAAAATTAACCTAAGTGTTAAGTCATTGATCAGGCTTGCTCAATTCAAAAGTTTTGATGACACAATATCCACATTAAATTCTGGAGGCGAACTGCGTGTTAAACATAAACTACTTTCATTAACACCATTCATTGATGAAGAGGGGATTCTCAGAGTAGGCGGTCGTCTAAAATATTCTGATTTATCTTTTGATGTTAAACATCCCATTTTATTATCTGGAAAACATCATCTGACCTATTTAATCGTAAAGGACATGCACCTCCGCCTCTTACATGCCGGTCCTCAACTTACACTGTCTGCTACAAGACAATTGTATTGACCCACATCGGGTATAAGTTTAGCTAAGAAAATAGTTAGGAAATGTCTGATTTGTTTTAAATCAAATCCAAGGACTTTAAACCCTATTATGGGTAATTTACCCAAGACAAGAGTAACTATAACAATTCATTTTACCCATGTTGGCGTAGACTATGGTGGTCCGCTTGTTTTAAAGGACAGAAGGGGACGAGGAAGTAAAACGTATAAGGCATACATTTGTATATTTGTTTGTTTTTGCTCAAAAGCAATTCATGTTGAATTAGCAACCGATTTAACATCTGAGGCGTTTATGGCTGTTTTAAGGAGTTTTACTTCTCGCAGATTCAAACCTGACCATATCTATTCAGATAACGGGACAAATTTCTGTTGGAGCAAAAGAAAATTATCTGTTATATATGAATCCATACATAAGAATAAAACTTCATTTTTAAATTATTACATAGATGAAAGAATTTCATGGCACTTAATACCTCCAAATTCGCCTCATTTTGGGGGGCTGTGGGAATCTAATTTAAAATCAATTAAACAACATCTTACTAAAATAATGGGTCATACAATTCTTACATACGACGAATTTTATACCTTATTGGTTCAGATTGAGGCAGTAATAAACAGTAGACCCTCACTCCGATCGGTTCTGATCTAAACACATTAGATCCATTAACACCCGCTCACATTGTAATTAGGAAATCTTTAACGGATCTACTGTCCTGGCGCGTTATTATCTCTTACAGACAATGTTCAAGTCGTTCTGGAAGCGATGGACACAAGATTATCTTGTTAATCTCCAAAAACGAAATAAATAGTCAAGAAATGGGACTCAATTACAATTAAACGATTTGGTTATTGTCAAACAAGATAACGTACCACCAGGAAAATGGAAACTAGGCAAAGTAACTCAGTTGCATCCTAGTGAAGATCAAGTTGTTTGCGTTGCTACTGTAAAAACAACAGATGGAACATTAAGACGAGCAGTCGTAAAATTATGTCCGTTACCTGGACCGGACGAGCTCACATAATTAAATTTAGATTTATGTGGAATTTTAATATAGTTATTTTTTTTGAAATATTATGTATTATTGTTTTTATGTAAGATTAATTGTTGTATTTGTTCATGTTGGAACCGGCCTTAGCCATTCCAAGGGCGGGAGTATGATAATGTAATTTGCGCCTTTGTGTAGGCAACACAACTTACGTCAAGTTATTTTATACTGTAAGATTTTGTATTTTTTGCGCATGCATTCTAAGTAGTTTTTTTGGTATGCTATTAGTGTGGCCATGATGTAAAAAAAATATATGAGAAATAATCGTTATGTTGCATCTTCAGTCAAATTATAAAAGAGGATAGAAAATAAAATATTTAAGTCCATTCTATCAAGGCGATTAAAATAAAATTCAGCCACAGACCGTCCAAAATGAAAGTAAACGTTTCAAGCATAATTTGTATCATTGTATAAAAGTTAGTACTAATCCGACAACAGAGATATTTCCTTTTCAATGGTCCACCCCGTATATATATATATATATATGCAGGGTTCGCCATTACTCCGGCCTCAGTTTCTAGTGTGTTCGAATAAATGTCAACATAAAATGTATAGTACTGTACTTATCTCTATTGAAAAACTGCATGTTTTAAAAATGTTTTTTTTTATATAAAGGGTGTTTAGTTTTCACGGGGCAGCATAAAGTTACACTTTTTAAATAGCAACCCATCAATTTTTTTATGCTCTTCGATGACGGATTAATTTAGAGGAAAAGTACTTTTTATAATTGATTGCGACGTTGCCAGTTTAGAGTCATTTCTTTAAAACTGCAGCATCAGAAAAAAATTGTCACAAAACTGGTGTTTTTTAAAATTTTAGAATTTATTTTTGTAAATACGTAGATGAAAGTCAAAGTACTTAAATAATCTAAAAGATATTTTTAATTCGCCATACTTATTTTGTATTTTTAACTGTTTCTAATGTAGTTTTTAATTATCTATCGAACTGCACTAGTACTTATTTTAATCAAGCAGGTTTAAAAAAATTTGCCCATTTTGTTGTATACACATCTAAGCCTTTGCCGTAAAGATTCACGCACATTGTGTAACATATCGTGTGTGAAAGAAAATTCGGTTTTTATTAAATTTTTAATTGCCTCTTGTGTAGTAGAATCTTCTAAAAATGAGTAATTTTTTACGAACCCCTAAAAAAGAAATCCGTGACCGTAAGATCCGGAGATCTTGCCGGACTTCCTCAGCCGTTCCAACAATCACGATATTGTTCGTTTAAATGCTGATACCACATCGTCCTTCTTGTGTTTTCCGGAACATTTTCTAGTAACTGTGGAAGAAAATTATTCAAAAACTCCAAATATCTGTCTGCATTTAAATGACCATTAAAGAAGTAAAGACGTATGATAAAATCATCCACAATTTCTCCCCTTGCATTCACCGTCTATCTATGTTGATCCAAAACTCTTAAAATATGAGGGTTTACATTATCATAGCTGTTCGGGTCGTTTTCTAGATGTGAATTATATTTTTGTGCAATAGGTGCCGCATTATGCATTTATTTAAAATTTATGTGATACTCTGATATTATATTCCACATCATGGAGTATCAAAATTAGAATCAATCTCTACGCAACTGCCAACAATATTTGATAGCAGTTTTAAGACAGACTCTTCTTATTCGTTAAATGACATCTTATTTGTAGATCCCAAACTTTAAAAGTATATTTTTATAATGCTTTTCAAGTTGTAGATTTTTTCCACTTGCTATTACTGCTGATATACGTCAAATGGCCATTTTCTGTGTATAAAACAAATACAGTCGCATTTGGAATCTCAAGTTTTCCGTATCTAGCGCCTCGAACAATTCGCCAATTAGCCTTAGATGAATCAAAGTCGTTTCCGCTTCCTTCATAGTCAATTTTGGACAACATGTACATTGATGGCTATTGCGTTTCTATACGCAGCTTAGAAGATGTCAAATATTATGTTCTGAAATGATTAACTTAAGCATTTCAGGAGACTTTGAGCTTGTGAAATGGTCTAGTAACTGAAAACCTTTGTTAAATCACATTTACTTAAAAACAAACTTTTAAAACCAATTTCTGTTTGGTCATGGTTTAAAAGTATTAGGTCTGCAATGGAACCCAGTTTCAGATACATTTTTCTATAAAATCAATCTCTTTCATACTGGTATTTGTTGTAAACAAACGATCCTTTTTACGATAGCAAGTTTATTTGATCCGTTAGTTATAGTTGCTCCAATAATATTTGTAGCAAAAGTGATTACTCAAACATTTTTGATATTAAATCTATTATGGGGCGAAACTCCTCCATCCCACATAACCCAGTCGTAAAATAAATTTATATATGAGCTGCCACTCATATAGACTTTTAAATTCCACATAATGTAGGTATTGTCTCAAGTAGTTCGAATAATCTAATTAGATTTTCAGACGCTTCTGAGAAGACGTACGGCATTGACAACAATGTTAAAGTTAGTTTATTATTAAATTACGAAAAGCGGATTTGGATGAGGAACTTAACGGACTAATTGAGCTATGCTTCAAGTCCACGTACTTCTAATTCAACAATATTGTATACGAACAAATTGAAGGAGCAGTCATGGGATCACCGCTTTCTCCAGTCATCGCCAATATATTTATGGAGGACTTTGAAGAAAGAGCATTAGAAACCGCTACCCTCAAACCAAAATGCTGGCTACGTTATGTGAACAATACATTTGTAATTTGGTATCATGGAGCAGAAACACTACACAATTTTCTGGATCACATCAACCAGTTAGATTACAACATCAAATTCACCATGGAAAAGGAAACAAACAAAAGCATTCCGTTCTTGGACGTACTGGTCACTAGAAAGATGGACAACAGATTGGGCCATCAAGTATATAAAAAACCGACACATACTGACAGATACCTTAACGCGGAATCACATCATCATCCAGCTCAGAAGTTTTCAGTTGTAAAAACTTTAGTACACAGAGCCAAGGCGATCAGTAAACCGGAACACGTTAAACACCGAGCTAGGTCACCTAACGAACGCTTTAATAAAAACGGTTTCAGAAAAAGAGACATATATCGAGCAATTAACAATCACAATAAAGAAAAACTAAAAAAGGAAGACCGCGTGGCAATTTCCTGTCTTCCTTACATAAAAAGCTGCACAGATAAAATAGCCAGGATACTTAGAGGGAAAATCATCAAAGTGACCTTTACTGCAACAAAGAAAATGGCCGCCAAATTCTCAAAAATCAAAGGAACCAAAAGCACCACTCGAGGAACCAAGGGTCTACCACATCCCTTGTTCGTGTTGACTCGCTTACATAGGACAAACGGGGCGCAACATAGCTACCAGATTAAAAGAACATTAGGCGGATACAAAGAAACACAACACAAGATCTGCTGCTGCGGAACATTTCTTGGACACCGGTCACACAATAAAATTTGAAGAAGCAACAATGTTGGCTAAATCCCAAAACTTCTAGCCTAGACTATACAACGAACCATCAAAATCCAGAAGTACGACAATTTCAATAGGGATAATGGAATCGATCTAGCGCCAATATGGAAAAGCATGTTCCGGAAAACTAATGAATCGAAACCGTCACGAACCACTGACCCGGAACAGCGTAATATAAAAGCTTGCCAGGATCCTATACCTTTAGTTTCAGTGGTTTCTGAAAAAGACAGCGACATGACTGTCAAAACGTCAGATATTGTAATTTTTTCAAAGTTTGTAAGCTTTCTAAGTTTTATGAATTTCGTGAAAAGTGCAAATATCGAACGCGGTTCAAAACACGAAAATATTTATTTGTTAAAAAATTGAATGGTGTTTTAATCCGCCCTCTAGTCCACATTTTGGTGGTATATGGGAAGCCAATATAAAAGCTATTAAGACACACTTATATAAATCAAAAGGTACACAAATTCTTACTCTTGAAGAATTGCAGTGTTCTTTTAAATTTTCGACCGTTTTGTGTCTTAAGCAACGATCCAAACGATCTTCAGTCTTTTAGACCTTCTCATTTTCTCAATTTGACGCCTTTAAAATTTATGCCGTTTAAAATATTAGATGACAGCCCCATTAGGCGGCTAGATAAGTATAAATTAATTAATCAAATTATTCAGACATTCTGGAGTCGTTGGTGTATAGAATATCTTTCCTCTCCTCAAATCAGAGAAACGTGGAATACAAAATCTGATAATATAGTTCCGAAAACAGTAGTTGTAGTTAAACAAGAAAACGGTCAACTTCTAATGGCTTCTAAGTATATCCAGTTACTAATAGCATAGTTCGAGTAGCTTCAGTACGAACTCGTCACGGACTGTGAAAAAGACCAGTAGTTAAAGTTCCCACCCAATAACAATTTCATTTTTGAGGTTTTTGTTTGTCTTAGTAGGTAGCTATTTTCATGTTTTATCTTTAATGTAATATGGTACTATTATAAGTAACTCGCCTGTTTATTATAGCCCCCGCCGAAACGACGACTAAACGGGGTAAGTACAATTTCTTTTTGTCTCTATTGTTATTGTAATTCCAAACCAATTTGAATTGTTAGTTTTTTCATTCACTCCACTTACATACAATAATGTTACGAATCTATTTATTAAAAACTAATTTATTTAAAACGACTAAAACTACGTTTACTTATTATAGAATATGTACACTTTTAAATTAACCGAACTAATAAAATCTAATAATAAAAACACTTACACTACAATTTATGTATAACCGTTGTATAACACTTAAGATAAGATAACGTCCTCGGATATCACTCTTGTTTACACTAATTATCACATACACGATTATTCTCGATTTATTTATGTAGACAAACACGTGTTAACGATTTATTTTCACTTGATAATCTTCTTAATACAGCTGCATTCGCGTTTCGACAATAACTGACCTACGATTTCCATCTTCGGCTTTTATAGACATCAGCGAATTCTTCTCGATCGTTCCTCACTTTTCGCTATATTTTCTAGAAACTAGATAACAGTTCTAGAAGGCTCTTGCATTTGCAAGTAATTTCTCGGACGTTTCACTGCCCCCTTTCTTAGGACTGTTCTGTCCCAGAACAGGAGACTGGATGCGACACCGGTAAAAGGGATCGTGGCGATAGCGGCAGCTTCCTCAATTTCGGCAACTTCCTTGACCATAAAAGTAACAGTCAATGGACTTTTCCTGACCCAATACTCTCCTCGGTTGGTAACTACAGACCAACACTTGAACGCCTGTTCCTCGGAAGACGACCTCCAACATGTTTCGAACTGTCCTCCAATTCAATTGGTCTAAGCCACAACCAAGCTTGGGTACTGCCAATTTCTTAACATGATGGAACTCCATTTGTCTCTTGAGACTCCATAATGTTCGCCACAGATCTTTGTATAACGGCTTGACACGTGAGTATTTCTTGGTGACCAGATAGAAAACGAAGCGTCCGTCACCACGTAGTCCTAAAACCTTTCCGACTGCCGGTTGCTGTCTTCGTAATTCATCTAGCTGTCCAAACTTCTTTTAAACACGACTGCAACCCCTTTGGACATGTCAAGCTCCTCGCTCACGCAATGTGCGATGGCGTAATCTTTGTGTCTGGAGCAGGTCTTGTTGTTCCTCGGTGGTAACTCCGAACCTAGCTTTTCCAGAACCTCCGTATAAGTTCATAAACTTTTCGAACTCCATTTCTTCGATTGGATTCCTGGTTCTGCTACTTATTACTCTGGTTCGGACCTGAACTTGCGGATTGTGGTTATCGCCAGCAAACGGGGCTAGACGATCGACGTGGACCACTTTTGGCTTGCCTCTGGGCGGTTTTCGGATGCGGTATATAACGTCGTTAATACGCTGCACGACTTCATAGGGGCCCTCCCATTGCTTTGCAGCTTCGGCGACAAACCACGTCTCCTTTGAGGGTTATACAACCAGACCATATCGCCAGGTTGAAACCCACCATTTTGCGCCTTGACGTCATATCTTGTTTTCATCCTGTCGCTGGCAATTTGTGTGTTTTTACGGACCTCTTCATGTACTTCGTCCAACCTCTTGGCCAGCTTGCTGGACGTAATCTTGTCCAGCAACTTCTTCTTCCGGTCTTCGCCCAAATTGAAGATCGCATGGTAATCTTATCTCACGACCGAGCATGACACAGGATGGTGTTTGGCCTGTGCTTTCGTGAACGGATGATCGGTATGCCATTAAGAAAAGGTGCAAGTACTGATCCCAGTCCCTTTGGTGTTCGGACACTACCTTGGCTAAGTACTTGCCCATTGTTCGATTCATCCGTTCAACAATGCCATCAGACTGGAGGATGAAGAGGCGTTGTCCTAGTCTTTTTAATTCCTAACAGTCGGCAAACTTCTTGAAACAGCCCAGACTCAAAATTGCGGCCTTGATCGAGTGTAATTCCAACGGAACTCCAAACCGGCAGAAAAACTCCTTTACTAATACGTCTGCGACTGTAGCTGCTTCCTGATTGCATGGCGTAAGCCTTCCGTCCATTTCGTGAAATAATCCATTGCCACCAGAATGTATTTATTTCGAATCGATTCTGGGAACGGCCCCGCGATGTCAATCGCTACTCTTTCCAAAGGGCTTCCTACGTTGTATTGTTTCATGGGTGCTTTGCGCTTCGCTGGACCATTTCCTGAAGCGCAGACTATGCATTTACGGCACCATTTTATGACGTCCTCTTTGCAGTTCATCCAGTAGAATCGTTCTCGCACTTTACCCAACGTCTTCTTAATGCCAAAGTGTCCTCCTGATGTCCCATCGTGGAGATGCTTCAACACTTCGGTCACCCTGCTTTTCGGCACTACCAGCTGTAGTTTGTTTCCCGTGCCCTCGGCACTTTCTAGGATCGCTTAAGAAGACCGTCTTCTACTATCAAGGAGTCCCACTGCGCCCAGTACGCTTTGATATTTTTGCCCAAAGCACTCACTTCTTCCCAGGTTGGTCGTCGGCCGCTTTCTTTCCAGTCGAGGAGTAGTCTTATTTCAGGATCGTCTTCTTTGTTCGCGACGTAACTGCTCAGGTTCCCACTCATCATCAACCATAGCAGTTCTCCGGAGGCATTCGACTTTTCTTCCAGTCGCGAACAATGGCTGCAGTCCGCCGGACATGGTCTTCTGGATAAGGCATCAGCGTTCCGATGACTGCTTCCGGCACGGTGTTCTGAGTCGTAGTCATACTCTTGCAGTCTCTCGATCCATCTTGCTACTTGTCCTTCTGGGTTACGGAACTGCAGTAGCCATTTTAAAGCGGCGTGGTCTGTTCTCAGTAAAAATCTTCGTCCATACAAATACTTGTAGAAATGTTCGAGGGACTTAACGACTCAAGCTAACAGCTCCCTCCTAGTCACGCAATAATTCCTTTCTGGCCTAGACAAAACCTTGCTAAAGTACGCGATCACCTTTTCTTGTCCATCTTGAACCTGCGAAAGGACCGCGCCTATGGCCATATTGCTTGCGTTTGGTATCCAAAACAAACTTTCCATCTTCTCGTGGATAACTCAAAAATCGGCGAAGTGACTAGGGCCTGTTTTAGTTGATTAAAAGAATTTTCGCAGTCTTCATTCCATCTAAATTCTGCTTTTTCTTCGGTTAGTTTTGTCAATGGTTTGGCAATATTGGCAAATCCGGGGACAAATCTTCTATAATAAGTGCACAACCCAAGGAAACTTCGGACCTGATGTTTGTCGATCGGTCTTGGCCATGCTTGCACTGCTCGGATTTTGTCTGGGTCAGCCCTTACTCCGTCTCTAGATACGACGCGGGCAAGGTATTGGACTTCCTTCTTAAATACGTGGCACTTCTTTGGGCTCAGTTTGAGGTTAGCCCCACGTAATCTCTGGAACACTTCCTTCAAGTTGTTTAAGTGCTCTTCAAACGACCTTCCAACCACGATCACGTCGTCCAGGTAGACCAAACACGTCTTCCAAGACAATCCGCGCAAGATGGTCTCCATCAAACGCTCGAACGTTGCAGGAGCGTTACACAGGCCGAAGGGCATTACAGTGAACTGCCACAAACCAGTTCCGATCGTAAAAGCTGTTTTTTCACGATCCTTGGGTTCTAATTCTACCTGCCAGTATCCACTCTTTAAATCTAACGTAGAAAACCACTGGGATCCTGACAGGGTGTCTAGCGTATCGTCAATTCTGGGTAAAGGGTAGCTGTCCTTTGGTTACGTCGTTTAGCTGCCTGTAGTCTACGCAAAACCTCGTTGATCCATCCTTTCTTCTTCACGAGTACCACTGGGGATGCCCATGGACTACTTGAAGGTTCAATCACGCCTTCTCTCTCCATATCCGTAATTATTTGTTCGGCTTCTTCTCTTTTCGCCAAAGGAAGTCTGCGTGGATGTTGTCGTATCGGCCGAGCGTCTCCGGTATTAATTTTATGTTTCACCACGTTAGTTCTTCCTTTGGAGCCACTCTCCAGCGCGAACACATCTTGGTACTCTTGGATCAACACTTTAACTTTAGCCAGCTGGTCTTGGCTGAGGTTTTCGTATTTGGTGGTAAGAATGTCCAATAGATGTTGTGGACACTTCTTCGGCGACGTATCTTCGTTCGACTTCACGCATCTCACAATTTGTGATACTGGCGTGCATTGGCCTACCACGGTCTTCTTTTTCAACGTTACAGGATCTGGAGTTGATGTTTAAGATCCTTTACTGGCATCGTCTTCTTTTACTCGTACTAAGGTTCTGGCAACGAGTAGTCCCTTTCAACTAAACCGCCTTCCATTGGTTCAATCGCGCGTATGTAGCCTTCCCGGAGATTTCCATCCAGGCGTGCCATCACCACACTTTCCGTCCTTGCAGGCAGAATCACGTCTTCACCCAACAAGACTCGCACGGCTGCCTTCTGACGAATGAAAAGGAATTTCTTCATTGTCGATCTTCAGGACATCGTTCTTCATATCCAAATGGAACCCATACTTCTTTATCACGTCCATTCCCAGGATAACTTCTTCCGTGATGTCGGCTACCAGTACTTTGATGGTCGAGTACTCCATTTCCCAAACCAATGGTTACTTTGACTTGTCCGTGAGTAGGTATTTCGTCGCTCGTCGCCGTTCGAAGTCGTACTGTTACTGGTGATGTCTTCTCGTTTTTCAATAACATGTCAGGACGAATGATGGTCTTCGTCGCTCCCGTGTCAACCAGTAACTGGACGCTTCTCCCATTGATCTTGCCATCGAGATAAAATGCTATGCAATTGCTCTCTAGGCGATGCCATTTGGATTGTAACCTCCGGAGTTTGACTAGGATGAGATTACTTTTTGTTTCTTTCTGCTCGCCTCGTTCCAAATTTTCGAAGGCTCTTCTAGTCCTCTTCTTAGGTTTGGTACGATGCCGTCGCACATGGCCAATTTCATCGGAGTTCAAAGCTGTCACTCCTCTTTCCCGAAGTATTCGTCGCGCTATCTCCTCGATGCTTTCCAGTGTCTGCGCGGGTACTTCTGTAGCACAGCAGAGTCTATGACCATCTCGTTGCAATGCTTGTTTTGGCTGCTTCAAACTCCAAAGCATGCACCAAAGCGTCATCCAATGTCTTCGGTCGAGCTAACCGGAGAGTCTGCTGTGTTTCGCTGTCTCGGAGGCCGTCTACAAAAAGTTTGAATAGCCAATTGCTCCAAGAAGGTATCTGGCGCTGTAGGATACGCAAGCCGTGTTAGTCTGGCGATGTCAGCCTCAAACTCTTGAAGACTTTCGGCAGCTTTTTGAACCCGACTTTAATTTGAGCCTGGTATACTTGTTGGAAGATGAGCATCCCATATCTCATTTCTAATCGTGAAATTAAAAGTTCGTAATTTTCTTGTAGGTGGTCAGGAACAGTTTGTAAAATTCCAAGCGCTTCTCCACGTAAGTGACACTATTAAAGACGTCGCTTTCTGCTTGTTGCTCCACCCATTAGCAGTAGCTGCGGCTTCGAACTGCTTGGTAGTAGGTTGACCATGGAACTTTACCATCAAAATTCGGTGGTACAACTTTTGAACTTGTGAGTGCTTTCATCCCGGCGGTCCATTATTAAATCTTCACTGTGACGCTTTCTTCACCGTGGCAATTCATTTGCTTCATTCTTTCTTCAATCAATTTTATTCTGTCTTCTAATTTGTCCTCTATTGCTTCTATTTTCTCATTCACAGATTCGCATATTTCTTCTTTCAAATTTAGCATATCTGCTTGGGTTTCTTCTTGAATTTTTTCTATGCTGGTTCGTATTTCTTCTTTTTAAACTTCTAGAATTTTCTTCCATTTTCTGAGAATGTTCGGAAAGTTTTTCTTCCATTTTTCTAGAATTTTCTTCCATCTTTCTGAGAATTTTCTTCCATTTTCTGCGAATTTCCGTAAAACTTTTCTTCCATTTTTTCTATTCATCGATTCTTGACCATTTTTTATCGATCTCAAGAAATTCAAATAGTTTTGCATCCATTTTAACTGCTTGCGAAACGCGTTACCGGCATAAAGTTTAAAATACACTACTTTTTAAAATGCAGTTTTTGAATAACACAAAATTTTAATAACGATCCACTTATTAATATTAAACCACTAGTGTACGGAAACGAATTCACCATTAATATCGCGAACACGCACTTGTTAAAAGAAAAAGTTTAATAAACACTATTTTATACTTTATAAAAAACGCTTATCGCGAATCTTAACAGATATTTACGCAATGTTTTTATTACGGGTGCGATATCAAATAACTTAATGGTATTCACACTAAAAATCGCGAAGGGTTTGATACCTCAACACCTGACGCCACTGGTACGAATCTATTTATTAAAAACTAATTTATTTAAAAACGACTAAAACTACGTTTACTTATTATAGAATATGTACACTTTTAAATTCAACTGAAACTAATAAAATCTAATAATAAAAACACTTACACTACAATTTATGTATAACCGTTGTATAACACTTAAGATAAGATAACGTCCTCGGATATCACCTTGTTTACACTAATTATCACATACACGATTATTCTCGATTTATTTATGTAGACAAACACGTGTTAACGATTTATTTTCACTTGATAATCTTCTTAATACAGCTGCATTCGCGTTTCGACAATAACTGACCTACGATTTCCATCTTCGGCTTTTATAGACATCAGCGAATTCTTCTCGATCGTTCCTCACTTTTCGCTATATTTTCTAGAAACTAGATAACAGTTCTAGAAGGCTCTTGCATTTGCAAGTAATTTCGGACGTTTCAATAATAACAAAAATTACGACACTTTACTAGGCCATTACTATGAAAAGTAGTTTCGTCGGTAAATAAACTAGTGGTTTAAAGCTTGGCACCTCATTAAGTTTATTTAACATCCATACACAGAAAGTTCTTATCGAGTTAAAATACCCTATAGTCAACTTTTGATGCAGTTCACTGTGATAAAGATGATATTTATGGCTTTTTAGTACTCTTCTTACTAAAGTAGCACTAATTGTACCAAGTTTTTCACTAATTTGTTCGGTGCTAGCATTTGGATTTTTAATTATAGCCTGTAATGCCATACATTTCAAAACACACCAGTTCTGTGACCATTTTTTCTAATCTCGAATTTTAAAAATGTTCTAAAATGGCAACGCCGCAATCAATTTGTAAAGAATAAAAGGTATTTTTCATCTAAAGCCTTCATCGAACAGCATGAATTGATGAGTGGCTATTTAAAAAAGTGTAACGTTATGCTGCCCAGCTAAAACTAAACACACTGTATAAACAAAAGTACTTTTAAAACATGTAGCTTTAATAGAAATGGGTAAAACTAAACATTTTATGCTGACATTTATACAAAATCACAAGAAACCAAAACCGGAGTAATGGCAAACCTTGTATATGTAAAATTGCACTTTTGTCTCCATTAAGCTTCCTATCATGTGTTAGTCTTTGTAGCCCATCTCATCTCATTCAGTTTCTCTCTACTTCTTTCCTTATGTTATCAATCCATTTTGTTCTTGGTCTTCTTTTTTTATTATTCCCCGGCACTGGCGCTTTGAACACTCTGTTTGTTTCCTTATAGTTTGACATTCTACACACATGCCCAAACCATCTGAGCTGCCCTGATTTTTTCGTTAATTGATTTCATTTTCAGATGTTGTCAAAGTGTTTCGTTCTTTGTTCGGTTCTTCTTAATTTTATTTTCTATTTCTCTGATGAACCTCATTTTCATTGCAATTTACGTGTCTTGTGTTTTCCTGCTGTATGTGATTGATGGCGTGATCACTTTTTTAACAACTTCTGTTATTATTTTCTTTGGCACTTCTCTTTTTCCTAGGAAGGTTGTATTCATTAAATTGAATATTTTCCCGCTTTTCCTACTCTATCGTCTAATTGTTTGTCCAATTTCCCATTTTCTTCCATTATTGCGCTTAGATATTTAAAATATTCTATTTGTTCTATTTCTTTCCCGTCCAGACTAATTTGATGTGTATGAAATTATCATTGTTTTTGTCTTTCCAATGTTTATTTTCTTTAGTTCATCCTCTATTACTTTGAGTTTATATAGCTTTTCTTCGTATCTGCTATCAAAGCCATGTTATCTGCAAACATAAGTTCTGTGAGCTGAGTTTGTGTAATTTTGCAGTATCCCAGTGCTAGTTTCTTCATATTCTTTTTGGCTTTCTTTATTGTCTCATTCAGTACGGTTGAGAAGAGCAGTTGACTTAGAACACATTCTTGCTTGATTCCTTGTCTAGTTTTAAATTCTTTGGATTCTTTCATGGTTGGTTCTTATTATGTTTATGTTGTTTTTGTACATATTCTTTTTATATGATATTCATATGATATTTTTATTTACTCCCCTATCATGTAGTACGTTCCATAATCTTCTCCCCAGCAAACACAAATGGACTTAAATTACTGTTGAATTGCCATTAAATTACGGTAATTTAGGTAGTAATTTAAACAGTAAAAAGGGCGCCATTAAGCAACCACATAAACTACCACAAATTCACTGACTTCTAAATTACTAATAAGCTACCATTAAAATACTGTTGTTATATTACCATTGAATTACTGTTAAACTACTGTTTTGAACTACTAGCAAAACTATTAAATTAATATTAAAACCACTAACACATTTAAAAAAATAGTTTTTTTAATTAATTATTTGTTTCTGTAATTTTTTATTTATTTCGTTTACAGAATTTGACGCACATAATTGATAAATTGTGGGATTTTTTAAATAAAAATTTAATTTAAGTACTTACCTGGAGTTTGATCCCACGAACATCAGGAAAATCCCTTGCAACCTAAACGTGTTAACCACTACTCTACCTGACCTAATACTATAAATGCTAACTACACGTTATATATGTTGAATACAAAATCAAGTAACTTATTCGTAATTTAATTCTTTCAACGTGAACCATTAAATATTTCACATGACAATCAGACTGATGATGAATTAGTCCTATATATACATTTGCATCGCTACGTATTAATTATACTCTTGTTGTTTTTGTTATTCTGTAATCAGGATAATTCATGTCTTAGTTGCTTGAAGTGGTTTATATATAATCCGAATATTTTTGGATACGGCAGGTACATAATTTCATGCAACATTGATATTCTTGTATCATAAGTTATAATATTTACTATTGTTTTATATTTATATTGCGTTACTGATCCCGCAGATTGACCAATGCTTTTTGACTTGTTAATACTAATATTTTCGTAAACTGTACGAAATCTTTTAGTTGTCGATAATAATTGCCACTTTCCTTCTTTCTATGCATCTCTTCAAGCAATTGTTTGATAGCAGACCTGACTGTTTGGCAAATATAACGACTATTTTAAAAATAATTTAGCTTAAGATTTATATAGCAACTCTATTACTACTGGACTATTAATTTACCTTTGTATTTTAACGGACATTCAATTACCATTAAACTCCCCAACCTAATTCTGGAATTACGACTAAGTTACTGAGTAAACTATTCAAAACTACCAATCATTACATTACTCCTAAATTACTTTTTGAATTGCTGGGTAGTATAATGGTAACTCAATTACCGGTAAACTACAATGTTCAATTTTTTAATTACTCTTAAGTTACTGATTAAATTATTTTTAAGCTACCCACCGTTACATTACTCCTTAATTACTTTTTAATTACTGTGTGGTATAACGGTGACTCAATTACCATTAAACTACAACGTTCAATTTTTTAATTACTTTTAAGTTACCGGTTAAACTATTCTTAAGCTACGCACCATTACATTACTCCTTAATTACTTTCTAATTAAAGGGTAGTATAATGGTGACTCAATTACCATTAAACTACAACGTTTAATTTTTTAATTACTATTAAGTTACTAATTAAATTACTTTTAATGCTACGACAATACTGAAATACTCCTAAACTACTTCGTATACTACTTTTAAACTAGTAACCATTTAAATTACTATTAAACGTCACCTTAGACTACTTCTCAAATTACGAAAAAATTAAATTACTTATAAATGACTTTTTAATACCCAATAAACTACTAAATTAAGCTACCTTTGTGTTTGTTGGGTCTTCTTATTCTTGTCTAATGCTTTTCCTATATCAATAAAGCATACGTGTATGTCCTTGTGCTTATTTATTAGTTTTCCACTTTGCTTGTATAATTATGAATATGAGGTCTTGTGTACTTCTTGTTTTTCCTAAAGCCACATTGCGTGTCCTCCAATGTCATATCTACTGTATTCCTTACCTTTTTTTCTATTATTCTTGCGAACATTTTCCCCGGGATGCTGGAGAGTCTTATTCCAACATAGTTATTACAGTTTCTTTAGTTGCCTTTTCTTATATATTGGCAGTATACTATCTGTTTTCCAATCTTTTGGTATTTTTGTGCCCTTTAACACATAGTTCCTTATTTTCCTTAGTTTATTCATATTCGCTCTTCCCATATACTTTATCATTTCCGAAGTGTTGTTATCGTTTTTGGTTGTTTTGTTTAATTTAAGCTGTCTTATTGTCTTCTATTTTTCTTCTGTTATTTCTATTCCTTGTTCTTTGTTGTTTTTTTACTTTGTTTTCCTGATTTTCTATATCCAAGCGTATGTTAGTTCTTCAAAATATTTTCTCCAACGATCCATTATTTCTTCTTCATCTGTTATTATATTTCCACCTTTGTCTTTTATATTAAACATGTTATATTCCTGAGTTTTTTTAATGTACCATGAAATAATTTTTTGTTATGTTTATAGCTTTCCGTCATTTTATATTCGAATTCTTTCCAGGATTTCTTTGGGCGCTTTTCCGTATATCTTCTGTTCTTCTGCTTCTCATTTCTGCTCATCAATACTCTTGTGCACTTGTGTGTGTCCTTGTGTTTAAATTTTATGTCTGTTATGATAACGTTGTTTTCAATACATATTTTTATTATTATTTCGCCATTATTGTTTACAGTTTCTTCTCCTTCTTTGATCATGTGGCCTTTTTTTTTTTTATTCTTATTTCCGACCCGGCCGTTTAAGTCTCCCAAAATTAATAAATTTTCTTCCCCACTATCTATTTGGGTTTGCATCTCCCTGAAAAACTTGTCTATTTCCTTTTTTCTTGCGTCACCATTTGTTCCATATGCTGTAATTATTGTGCATATTTCTTTGTCTAACAGTTTTATTTTTACCGTTAATATTCTTTCATTTACATATTCTTCTTTGTACTACGTCCTTTGGTCTATTTGAGGCGATAATCATGCCTAATCCTTCTTTGCTCTATCTTTCTCTTCTACTTCCGACCAGTACATCTACTATCTTTTATGTGTTTTTTTATACTTTTTTTCTTTCTTTTTTTGTTTCCGCGATTCCTAGTATTTCTATATTTTGTTGTATCATTTCTTCTACTACTTCTTTGTCTTTCCACGTACTATTTGCTACATTCCATGTTCCTATATTTATTACCTTCTTCGCCGTATTGTTTTCTTTATTTTTTATTCCATTTCCTTGTTTTTTCGTTTTTAATTTTATCATCGTTGCGTTTCCTTTTTTCCTTTGCGTTTGTCGTCATCTTTGTCCCATTCTTTTTTTCCTTTCCGCTTTTTTGTTCGCTTTACTCTTCTACATTTATTTTCTATTTTTGCCTTTAGAATTGCTTTGTGTCCTTTTTAGCCTTCGCTTCTTTTCATGTATGTTACCAATTGTTTCCTTTGTTCCTGTACTTGTTTACTATAACTTTCCATTATTCATATGTCACTTCTTTTAAGCTTTTTAACGGGTTTTAGCACTTCAAGTTTGAGTTAATCTTATCCTTGATGCAAACTCTATTAAAATTGATCTTAGTGTGGCTCTATTTTACAGTTTGATTCCTATTCTTCTCACTTCGCTCGTTTCAGTTTCCATATTTATTTCGATATTTATTTCTCGTAGTGTTTTCTGTATATTCGCTTTAAATAGTTATGTCTGAATTATTTTCCAATTATTTAATTCCTTGTACTATTATTTTGTTCTTCCATATTTTCTTTTCCATAATCTTCGTTCTCGAATTCCGTATTTTGTTTTTTCAGGGTTTCATTTTCCTTTTTTAGGTCGGCGTTTTCTAACTTTATTTCCTGATAGTATTTCCATAATTTTGTGTTTCCGTTCTTTTCTTTAATAACACGGTTTAAATCGCTTATTAATTCATATCTTCCTTTTTAATTACGCTAGAAACTCGCTTAGTTCACAAGTTGATTACCTAACTTGTTACAAGCTCTTAAGCTTGTTCGATAAGAGCTCCTTTCAAAGGTAGACGAAACGTTGGCCACTTTGATTACATTAACACGGTCTAAACGTAGAAGACGTTTTTTATAAGCGACAAATACTAATTAAAAACTCTACTTTGGCTAAGAAAGATCAGGTTCCTACCGATCAAATTTTAGATATTTAGTTTACTCGATCCCGAAATATTTGCTAAGCTTCAAAGCGCTAACACTAATAGCGGAGGATCACAACAGTTATGCGGTTCTTCGTTTGACCCTTTTCAAATTTTTTTTTAGAAAATTATAATTTCACATTTCCACGGAAAAATCGCAACATAGACAAATTTTATCGGTTTTTTTGATTCGTTAGTTCATTATAACAAAAGACTAACTTCTCTCGCAAAATTTTATGATTTAAAAACGTCTTTTTTTGGAGAAGCAGAATCAGTTACTGCCAGCTTTCTATTAACTAAGACAAATTATAAAATTGTTTATCAAGCTTTAAAAAATCGTTACCAAAACGATAGATGTTTAGCCTAGATCTAGATAACACTCTAAATTTAAAACCTCTCGTTTCACCTACTCAGAAGATCTTAGGTCGTCTTTTCAAGTACATCAAATGCAGCCAATGCTTTAGCAGCACCTATAATTCAAAATCGTTTAGAATTCATACTCTTTATTTAACTATGTATAACTTGGACAAGCAGATGATTTTCCTACTTATAAGGAACTTATTGAGTTTATGAATCGACCAGTGCGTAATCTCGAACCATCCGTTGCAAAATTCAAAGCGCGTCCTACAGCAAAGGTCAAGCCACTCACGTTCTTTGACAAAGATCAGTCCAAAATGCTTATAGCCGCTATTTCAGTTCCCCTTTGAGATAAGGGAGATATGTAAATCGTATCACAGTATTACTTGATGTCCAAAATTCCAATCAATGTCAAGGCATAAAAACAAAGCCATGCGTAATCACACGCGTTGTTTTAATTGTCTCGGGAGCTCGCTAGCATGGCGGCAATTTGCAATCGTAAACGTCATTGATTAATGCACATATTTTGTTGCCTCCGCTTGCTCATTCCATCCATGTTGTTGGCATTTAAGCCTCTACTGTAGAGATAGTTGCGGTGATTTTCGTCCCGTTAGAGCAGTTCTGGATCTAGATTCTAATGCATCCAAATAGTTAAAAATTTAAGTTTAACCTTAAGCTCTTCTGCAGGTTACGAATTTTGGGGAATTGAGCAAATAGGTTCCAGTACTCTCTGTAGCACTCTTATCTATGTAATAAAAATCTTGCATATTCCTCCATACATAACCACTGCTCCTCAAGTACTTTCTTTAATATCTGCAAACCTCCTTTCGGCTTTGTCTTTTCGAACAAGTCTACTCTGGTCTTAAAGCATCGCTGACGACGCATAGTTATTAAATATTTTCATGTACCTGGCACATTTCCTACAGTTACTCGAAAAGGCTTCTTCTACAGACAAAAGGTAATCCTTTAATCGCCTTTACTATATTTTGTGACGTTTTTGTAGGTCCCGTAATGTCTAGGTTTCTTAACTTCTTTGTTCAGCCACTCTTCTGACTTTCCAGTCCAATCTTTCAGATTTGCTCGTCAAGTTCTGTGTAATCAAAGAAGTGCCTATGCCTATGATCGGTAATCCTGATGATGAATGGAAAAGCGCTTGTTCAGGATACCCATCCTCGAATCTCCACTGTAGATATGTCATCTCTCTACCTCTAAAGTACAACGCTGTCATGCTTGATGCTAATTATATATGCCTTTTAAAATAAGAAAGAAGAAATTTTAAATTTAAGCTGATCTCGCAACTTTTGTTCTGCATTTTTATTCATTTGGTTTTAGTCTTTTACAGTTACAGTATATTGATTTTTTCTTTATTATAAGATATGTATTGCATTAAGTCTAGTATAATTTTAAATTACATTGAAAATGTTATTGATAAAATTTAGTGAATATTAACAAACGTTAAATGGTGTTTTTATATAAAATAAAGTTACACAATTCCATTTTAAAATTGTATTGTACTATTTCTAGAGCTTTTTAAAATAAAATTATAGATGTTTCTACAACTAGAAAAAATTAAATCATATTAGTAAGAAGTTTGTTTCTAAGTAGGAAGCTCTTAAATGTAATTAGTTTATATAATTAGTGTATAAATTAAGTTCAACGTATAATAGATTTAACAGTGTGAATTTATGATAATTGAAATTTCAACATTATTGGTTGTAAATCGAAATAATATAATATAAGTCAATTTCAAAACTAGAATATCAAAATAATTAAAAAATATTACATATTTGAAGTAATTTATTTAGTCATTTTAGTGATTATTGATTGCTACGTCATCTATTGAGTAAAAACTAATTTATTTAATATGTCGATTAAAAATCATGTTTACTCATTCCAGAAAAAAATGATACACTTTTAAACTGAACTAATCCAATTTAACTTAAATAACTAAGGATAAAAACTGACAGAAATTTATATAAAACAATAATATGCTATCACTTACGCGACGATAAGATAAAGCCACTAACTTGTTTGTTTACACTATAGGTCACGTTCACTCGATTCGGTGTACACTGTTATTTATTTAAAACTTCGCACGTGCTAATCACTGATTTATCTTCACTTGAATAATCTTCTTAATACAGCTGCATTCGCGTTACGACAATAACTGACCTACGATTTCTTTCTTCGGTATTTATAGACATCGGCGAATCCTTCTCGAGCGTTCCTTACTTTTCGCTATATCTTCTAGAAAATGGATAACAGCTTCTAGAAGGTTCTTGCATTTGTAAATAATTTCTCGAACGTTTCAATATTTTAGTTTAATAACACTTTTGATTTTCGTTTTTAGCTTTCGCTGTTTGACTAACACTATGCCTTTCTTTGTCTTCCTTATCTATATACTAATCATTTTCTTTACTAATTTGGTATTAACCTTAGAATCAAGGATAATTCGTAAGGTTCTACTGGTCTTACAAGATTGTCCTTCTTCTCGTAATATTTCCCAAACTTTTTGTGACAAACTTGTACTAAGCAAGTTTGGGTGGTTTGGTGGCTCCACATCCTCCTCCATCTTTTTCCCCATAGAAGATTATTTTTGTTTAACGTGCCGAGAATTCTTAGGTTGCCTCGTCTGCGCACGTTATTTCAAAAATTTCTCTTTATGGGTAAATTTTTGAAAACGCGGAGAAGTTTGTCCCTTCTCCAGTTCGTTATTCCATCCGAGTATCGAGGTATTTATGACTTTTGCTGGTTTAGGACTGATACTGTTTTCAAGAAAGGTAAAAGAGCAATGTCTTTTTTTTGGGCTTCTTCGACCCCTCGACTTCGTTTTTATAGTTGTTTTTGTGATGCCGCTGTGCTACTGTTGGAAAGATTGCGCTTTTGCGTCCATGTTGTTCCGGTTGTTGGTGCAATTGTGTTGCTCTTGCGTTCCTGACGTGCCCGCTTTTTCTTCTTGTATAGTTGGGTTTCGTTCACGCGTCTTTGCCTGAACCCTAGGTTATTTTTGTTTTTTTCAGCTTTCGTCTTGCCCGGTCCTCGAAAGTCTTTCGGGTTCCCCCTCAGCACCAGCCGTTGTTTTTGGGTGTTGCTCAGAGTACCCGTCTTTTTTTTTTAGTTATTTGTAAGATGCTTTTATATATCTACCACAAGTTCGGAGAAAATAAAAGGCGCCGTGCGCAGTGCCTCGATACGCACGGAAGGCTATATCCTACGGGGTTTGCTTGGTGTTAAGAAGTTGGAATCAGTGACAAGTGGTCTTCTATCCAGTGACACATCTATCGTTGCTCTTCCCGACCTTAGATTTAGGTTTTTAATGAGGTTGTCTTTTCTTATTAATAAAAGAACCAAAACTAAAATGTTTGTCAAGTAGTGAGACAGAATCTGTCTGATGATAATAAGCTTTAATCTTTAATTGGAAACTTGGTAAAAAAAGTGGCATCAAAACTCACAAGATTATCCTAAAGTACAAGCTTTATAGTTTTTCAACGTTGAATAAAATGATGAAAGTCAATGATGTAAAAAGAGAACTACTTGTAAATTTCTAAAGAATATTGGAATATTGAAACTTGTCCTAAGCTTGTAAGCAGGAGATTGAATAAGTACCGGACTGATAGGTGAAATATTAACATTCTTGTAGATTTTAGAGTTTCCGTATAAGACAAAAAGTAGTTTTAAGTCTGAGGAAATAAATCGACGTTTGGTTTTTACAAAGTAGATTAGAAAGTCTGATGAATTTGGCTGCTCACGTTTAATCTTTTGAAGTGGAATTTAGCGTTATAAAAGATACGTTTCTTTTTACAGAAGAGAATTAATTTTCTCAGGAAGTACCGTAGCTGTTGCTCTTGTAGGCTGAGAGAAAACAAATGATATCAAGGTTTCCACGAAGACTTTTTAAAGCTAAAGTTTTCTCCAACTTAGAAATGTTGGATTTATAAATTTTAGATAATAAAGGAATTTTTTCAGCGTGAAAACGAAAAGAATCGGAGTTTTGAAACAATCAAACTCTTGTTAAATAGATTTCAATCGTCAGGAGAGTGTTGACCAACTCAAAATAAAGATAAAAAGATGTTTAAAAATCGTGTCTAATTGTCGTCATTTCTGGCTTTATCGGTATGCGTATCAACGCTAACCTAGCACACAGTAAGAGAATGGTTTTAGGAGAACGTGTTTGAATGTAGAGAAATGTGCAGGAACCACAACACGACAAGGACAACAATCTAAACAAAATTAAAGTGCACAAATATTTTTTAGAAGTTTGTAGCGGAGTTCGTAAAATACGTGTGTTTCCAAATGAGATATACTCCACCTAAAGATTTTACATCAAGATAAGAACGTTTTTCGGGTTTGGATCGTGTGCCAATTCTACCTAAAAATTGTTAACGTTTTGTCCACTCAGTTTTAGTATAGACTTCTGGTCGTTAAGGAAGCTTTCGCTACTACACAGAAATGTACTAAATTCTAACTCCAGAGAACGAATATAATATAGATGTATATTAAAGTGTCATTTTCTTATGAGTTGAAGAAGTAAATTATTCAAAATTGTTTCTCCATATACTTTAAGTTATTTTATCCACGTTTTTTCAAAGTGAAGTTTGACAGATTTTTCTGAATGCTTACGTAACATTTAAAATATATGCGTTTTTATTCAAAAACAATAAAATAGACAATCAAATGATGCGTTTTTTAGAAACGCTGAAATAATTCTGTAAGAGATATTAAACCACTTTCTGTAGAACTCAAAATTGTATAAAAAAAATCCCAGAGAGCGACGTATATAAGTTTTTATGTATAAGTTAAGGTTAATACACAAATTCATAAAATAAGACTAAAAAAATATATTTAAAATTATTTTTAATCTATCACGAAAGAATTTAAGTAAGTAATATTAAATTCTTATCAATATAAATTAGCCTATCATCGATGAAACTTTATGAAGATAAAAATTGCTTTTTACCCAACATTGTTTGGACAAGTAATTTAGATTTTGCAATTGTGTTTTTCAAGAACCAAATAAAATACTCTTTGGTGTAAGCGGGTGACAAAAAAGGCGGAGGGTAAGTTGCGTTTGTCTAAGAGATAATTAGATACGCGCCGTACGTACGTGTCCGGAAAAGTAAGTTACGTTGACAAAACAGTGAAAGCGAGATAGTATACTATCATAAACATGTCAACATGTAGCGCTGTTAGTCGAATACTGTTTCTACAAACGCCCTAACAAAAATTATTTAAACTTTGTATATAAGCATTTTCGAATTCGCTCCATATATTTCCTTACACAAAGGCAAGTGACAAGAGTTTAATTTCTTCTGCTAGTAGACACAAGAAAAATTTTATAAAAAAAATATGCCGACTAACGTTAAACAAACATGAGGTTATTAAACCTGCTTGTAAATCGCACTGCATAGAAAATCTATTTACAGTTGTGTAAAAATGCAAGTTACATTGCTGTTTATAACATATATTTTTAGAAACAATGATTTAATAATTATTTGATTTAAAAATTAAACTCTATTGCATTTCTATTAATATTCGAACCACTGTGAATCGTAAAAACAACATTCGTCAGTAACTTATCATGTTTTTGCTTCTAATTTACTACCAGAATTCAGTGTTACAGTAAATTGTAGAAGAATAGGTGAAGAGTTGCAGCAGTTCCATAAGTACAACAATAGTAGTTGGATGCAGCAAGATGGACCAACTTGCCATACATTTATATTCCAGAAACATATACCCGTAGTTACTTAGCAAACTAATTTTGTGCAAATTCTTTACGTGCAAAAATTTCATAACGTAATACCCTGTATCATTAAATTTAAATTAGATT